>CM060980.1:135139950-137539950 GCA_030765065.1 Deroplatys truncata | reverse complement strand
ATTCATTTTTTTTTTGTCTTTGATATGCAAACAGTATTAATCTGTGGCAAAAAGAATGGTGTTGCACATAGCAACCAGCTATTAAGAGATATGTATGTGCTTAAAGGCTACTGTTTTTCTATATTCCCCTTGTAAATATATTTTCCCCTACATCTACAAGAAAATTAGCAATAAAATAGAGTTTGCAAATGTTTATCTCGATTAACATGAACTAGATGGAGCATAAGCGTTTGTAAAAATACTTTGTACAAGAGTAGAGAACGTCATGTGAGTGTTACACATCAGATTTTTTTTTTATACAAGAAAATTAGCAATAAAATAGATTTTGCAAATGTTTATCTCGATTAACATGAACTAGATGGGGAATAAGCGTTTGTAAAAATACTTTGTACAAGAGTTGAGAAAGTCATGTGAGTGTTACACATCAGATTTTTTTTTTTGTTTCAGTGGTATCGTTATCACAGTACTGTTTCACTTGTGAAATCCCGTTCTCTTTGTATTAAAAAATGGCTCTAACGATTTTGATGAAAATATCATATATTTAAGATAATGTCGAGAGAAATGAAATGTATATCTCGAATTTTCTGGGAATGTCTCCAAAAGAATTCTTCATTGTGAACGACTTTTTCATAACTGATAAACCGTAAGAGATAGACAAAAGTTTGCTACACAAAAAATGTAGATCGCGTTAAAATACACAACTTATGCCATATACATTTATTTTGTTGAGTGAACCGTTTTTCGAGATATTGCTTGTTATTTCCTTTAAATTTTCCAATACTTATACTTTTTCTCAAATGCGTTATTCATTTTTACTTTCTCTACTACGTATAGTAAGTAGGGGAAGTATTGCATTCCACCCAAAAATTCGATACCGAGATTTCACTCGAAATACATGTTTTGAGAATCACTGAATCCAGAAAAAAAAAAAAAAAAAAGCATTTTTGGAAACATGTCCGTGTGTGTGTCTGTCTGTGTGTCTGTGTGTCTGTGAACAGCATAACTCAAAAACGAACAGTCGGATAAACACCAAACTTGGTATTTAGGTTCAGTATCTTCCAGAGATACGACATGAAGGTTTTCAAGAAAATCCCCCCACCCCAGACTACCCTTTACATGGAACATTTTTCGAAAATTTTAATTTTCTCAAAAACGGCTCTAACGATTTTGATTAAAACATCATATGTTTAAGATATTGTCATGTCAAATAAAATGTATATCTCGAATTTTCTGGGAATGTCTCCAAAAATATTCTTCATTGTGAACGACTTTTGCATAACTGGTAAACCATAAGAGATAGACAAAATTTTACTACACAAAAAATGTAGATCGCGTTAAAATACACAACTTATGTCATATACGTTTCTTTTGTTGAGGGAACCGTTTTCGAGATATTGCTTGTTATTTCCTTAAATTTTCCAATACTTATACTTTTTCTCAAATTCGTTTATTCATTTTTTTTATGTCCTGAACATGCAAACAGAATGGAATTCGCCACATAGCAACCAGCGTTAAAATATTTGACTATCGCTTAAAAGCTACCAATTAGATTGTACAAGAGTAGAGAAAGTCATGTGAGTGTAACACATCAGTTTTTTTTTATACGCTACTATTTTAGTGTGTGTGTGTGTGTGTGTGTGCGCGCGCGCGCGCGCGCGAGTACGTGCCTAGTATCCGTGCGCCACAAGCCAAAACGACGACGTTATAGAAAAACTTTATCATTTGCCTACCGGCCAGGGACAACCGCTAAAAAACCTGAAAAAAGCTCTAAGAGTATTCTAACGCTTACCGATCACGCCTACCAACCAGGGAAAACCTATGAAAAAGCAGAAAGAGCTTGCATTTGTTTACCATCCGCAGAAAACTCCCAAAAAAAAAAAAAAAAAAAAAAAAAAACTAGTCATTTTAAAAAAAAAAAGGAAAAAGACGAATAATATAAGTATGGTAGAAACAGCTTGCATTCGTCTACCAACCAGAGAAAACCCCCGAAACACTAGTTATTTAAAATTGCTGATGAGTTCTGCATAGGCTTTTGCAAATGTTGTTGGTAGCAAAACTCACCTTTTCCATCACCTCCAACATACCCCACTCCCACACCTTTTTTCTTTCCACCAATCATAATCTCTCTTATTCTCGCCAATCAGCAACTTTCATTTGTTCCTTTCCACCAATAACGTCACTTCTTATTCCCACCAATCACAACTTCACACGTCACTTTCTGTTATACTTTTTATCCCTCGTTCGCCATCTTTCCCCCTCTTTCAGACCCCAACCGCCGCACAGTCAACGCCTCGCCGCTCCTTAACCTCAACTTCGTGCCTCCGCCATCTTATTTAGTTCACATTTTTACCACCGCGCCTCTCATCTCTCAACCAGATTGCCTGCAAGAACAGATCTCGTTCATTCGCACCTCGACGGTTGCCTCGGCAGCAGCTACTGCCAACACCTACGTCGTACACGTTTTTGACCGCTTTCGACCGGCTTGAGAACCCTGCTCCTACGTACGCTAGCGACCATCACGATGGTCCAGTACCAGGTTTTGGTATAGTTAAATTACGCCTCTGCAAAGGGTGTCTGTACCGCTTTAAAAACCTAGGTATATCAGTGCGTAGTGATGTTGGTTGATCTTAAAGCTGGTTAAGCATTTTCAAAAACAGTTTGCTTTTATTTTTCCGCCTCGCGTGCCGCGCTTTTGGTGACGCATCCACACCGGTAACAGGTAAGTAACACACGCATAATTATTTTTCGGACCTGCTTGGCGTAGGAATATATCCTTTCGTGTTTTGGTACTGTAACCTCAAACCTCCTTACCCTCCTCTTGCGTCCGCCATCTTGTTTAGTTCTCACCGCATCTCCTTGTCGCAAACCCTCCGCCATTTTTAGTTCCCGCTATTTTAACCTCAAAATCTACTCTTCTAACCTCTTGCTACCGCCATCTTCTTTTAGTTCCCATTCTCACCACCGCATCTCCTTACCCCCACCTCTTGCGACCGCCATGTTCACCACTAACCTCCAACTTTCCTCGTCCTTAAACCTCTTGTCTCAACCACCTTGTTTAGTTCCCATTTTCGCCACCGCATCTCATATCGCCCCATCTCTCTATCCACTCAAGAAAACTACCATCCAACGTTCAAAAATTGCTGATCAGTTCACGACAGGCTTTTGCAAATCTTGTTGCTAGCAAAACTTACCTTTCCCATCACCTCCAACATACCCCACTCCTTTTTCTTTCCACCAATCATAACCTCTCTTATTCTTACCAATCAGCAACTTTCATTTGCTCCTTTCCACCAATAAAATCACTTCTTATTCCCACCAATCACAACTTCACACGTCACTTTCTGTTACACTTTTTATCCCTCGCTCCCCATCTTTTCCCTCTTTCAGTCCCGACCTCCGCACAGACAACACCTCGCCGCTGCTCACATCTCCGAACCAAATTGCCGGCGAGAACAGATCTCGTTTATTCACACCTCGACGGTTGACTCGACAGCAGCTACTGCGAACACCTACGTCGTACACGTTTTTGACCGCTTTCGACCGGCTTGAGAACCCTGCTCCTACGTACGCTAGCGACCATCACGATGGTCCAGTACCAGGTTTTTGGTATAGTTAAATTACGCCTCTGCAAAGGGTGTCTGTACCGCTTTAAAAACCTAGGTATATCAGTGCGTAGTGATGTTGGTTGATCTTAAAGCTGGTTAAGCATTTTCAAAAACAGTTTGCTTTTATTTTTTCGCGTCGCGTGCCGCGCTTTTGGTGACGCATCCACACCGGTAACAGGTAAGTAACACACGCATAATTATTTTTCGGACCTGCTTGGCGTAGGAATATATCCTTTCATGTTTTGGTACTGTAACCTCAAACCTCCTTTCCCACCTCTTGCGTCCGCCATCTTGTTTAGTTCTCACCGCATCTCCTTGTCGCAGACCCTCCGCCATTTTTAGTTCCCGCTATTTTAACCTCAAAATCTACTCTTCTAACCTCTTGCTACCGCCATCTTCTTTTAGTTCCCATTCTCACCACCGCGTCTCCTTACCCCCACCTCTTGCGACCGCCGTGTTCACCACTAACCTCCAAATTTCCTCGTCCTTAAACCTCTTGTCTCAACAACCTTGTCTAGTTCCCATTTTCGCCACCGCATCTCATATCGCCCCCATCTCTCTATCCACTCAAGAAAACTACCATCCGACGTTCAAAAATTGCTGATCAGTTCAAGACAGGCTTTTGCAAATCTTGCTGCTAGCAAAACTCACCTTTCCCATCACCTCCAACATACCCCACTCCCACAACTTTTTCTTTTCCACCAATCATAATCCCTCTTATTCCTACCAATCAACAACTCTCATTTGTTCCTTTCCACCAATAAAATCACTTCTTACTCCCACCAATCACAACTTCACACGTCACTTTCTGTTACACTTTTTATCCCTCGCTCCCCATCTTTACCCCTCTTTCAGTACCGACCTCCGCACAGACAACACCTCGCCACCCAGCTCCTCTCCATCACGCGACCTCCATACTCCTCCATCTCCCTTCCTCCATCTCCCACCCCAAATTAACGAACCAATCAAAACACTACACGTCACTTCCTCAATTCTTTCAACTCGTCCCGGATGAGCCAACCGATTTAACGATAATCCTACCGCTCAGGGCGCTTTTCAAACTTACCGCCGCCGCCGTCGCACGCAGCGACACTAGCGACACTAGCGCCCCTAGCGGCAGGATTATCGTTAAAACAATTGGCTCATCCGGGACTATTACTACTGACCTTATTGAATGCTCCCTTTCTTAAACATTTATTTTGTGTGGCACATAAGGGTTATTCATATGTCTTTGTCTATATTAATTTATTATGAAATGCAAGGAATAGGAACACCATTCTTTAACATCTAAATTCATGTCACTGCATTCGTATTTATATATGGCTCACAGATCATTTTAGTATTTATTTCCAAATAGATGACTGTGCAAATCACAGACAAATAATTTATATATGTTATACATATCTTACTAGATTTTGTGTGTGTTAAATTGTTAAAAATTGTATTCATATGGATGTTGAATAATTATTACGCATACTAATTTACCCTTTAAATTATTATGTTCCCTTATCGGTCCTGGGGTTTCCGTAGCCTCTGAGATCCAATACGATCCCGAGTTAACCCTACTACCTAGGAAGTCAGGGGATTCCAAAAACACCCTCGTCAACTGTTTACGTAACTTGAGAGGAAGCGCGTTGCAATCTTAAAACATAATTTACTCGGCGAGAATCCTTGCTGAAAATACTATTTATCAAAATTAGTACTCAGTGCTGACACTTAAAGAATATAAGTACTCCAGCCTATTTAAAATGATTCAACCAAACGTTTAATAGAAAATATGACCACGACTGTGAGACTTTGTAATAATTTAATACATTTTGAATAAGATAAAATCACAACATTAGGTCTCTCAGCAATGTCTATGGTGACTTCAGGGTAGTTCTGTAAACAAAATATAATTTAATTAATTTCGTTGTTTAGAGACATAACATATTCTTCAAAATGTATTAATCTGTATTATTTAAGGTCTTCAGAGTAATAACATAATCTTCATAAACACTTAGTAAACACAGTTGAAAGAAATAGCTGAGGCCAGCTTTTAAAGTAAAAGATATTTTGAGATAATAGAATTAGGTTTTTAAAATTTGATTTACGGGTACAAGGATATATGATAGGATTTTGAAAAAGGGATTGTCAGTTTATGCAGTAAAGCCCTACATTCTCACCGAATTAGAAGGGTATGTCCGGTTTATAGTTTTCGATATTTCCGTACAGAAATTCGTTGAATGTTAAATAATGCGTTCAGTGGTTTGTAGGCCTGCATAGACGCAGAGGAGTATCATTTTGAGCACCTTTTATAACGAAAGGTAAGTGTAACATCGTTAGTATTATAGTTGCCTATGGTATTAGTTACGGGAGAAAAGCAGGTCGATTCGCCGCTACTGCACAAAAGGATTCGTATAGCAGTGTCGTGGGAGAGCCGAGCTGCCAGTCTCGTCATTCAGGAGGAACACGGAAAACAGTAAATTTAGACAGACGAAGGCTCCTTATTAGGTGAGAACGTGGATACTGGAACACAGATGCTTGGAAACTTCTACTGAGGGCTGTACCATTTTAGCACATTTTATAAATTTATGGTGGACAGTATACATTTTTTTATTACTCTTACTTATTTTACGTCGCTTTAACTACATGCTCATATCGCGACGGATCTGTTAGTGGATAACCCTTAGATCGAGATGTGGCGGACAGTTAGCATTCTAGGGCTCATCCCAGTAAACACCCGCTTCGTCACGTGTCCACAGAGGCCCTAGTATATAGCAACTGGATCTTCTGCTTCATGCCGTGCAGATGCCATCAGGATGCCGTCCAGTCCAACTGCCGCTTTCTTATAGAAAGACAGACAGTTAGCCTTCTAGGTCTCATCCCTGTAACCATGCCATCTTGCTTCGTTACGTGTCCACAGAAACCCTAGCGTATAATAGCGGATCTTCTGCTTCGTGCCGTGCACAATGGTATTAGAGTGCCGTTCAGTCTACCTGCTTTCATTGTCTCTGTATAGGTGGCACAGCAATCGCAACTACCTATTTTTTATTTTTACTATTTTTTTTAGACTTAAGGTGGAACTTTGGTTCGTGGTATTGAATATCCAATCCGATATTTACCTTAACGGCTGAAGGAAACCAAGAAAAAGCCTCAGTCAGATTGGTCGGCGCAAGGGATTTAAACCCGGGACCTCCCGAATGCGGGCCACAGACGTTACCGCCTGAGCCACCCCTCTCGTCAGTATACATTCATCCACCTAGGAAAGGTTTCAATGAAGGAATCACGTATAAGTGTAGATTCGGAGGGAATATCTTTCATGCTGCGACCTACACAGATCAATGTGGCTACCATCTCCGAGGAGGAATGGATGAAGTGCACCACAATGTAGGAACCACAGACAGACCGGCCACAGAGACGCGCGGAAGACCTTGAAGTTCCGGGCTCACTACTGAAGCGCCCAGAGAGAGCGATGAGTAACCCTTAGAACCAGGTAGGTTTCCACAGGGAATACTTTTTCCTTGGTTCAAGCTTTCGCACGATGTGTCTGGCACCAGAAGCAAACCTGAAACTTAAGGAAAGAAATGAAAGGGAAATGAGGGAAAGGAAATCAAGGTAGAAGAGAAGCCACCCCAGAATTCACATTACCAACCAGGGAAAACCAATAAAAACACAAGGTCAGAATGGGCGGTTGACGGGAATGGAACCCAGGACCTCCCGAATGCAAGCCTCCCACATTTCCACGCCCGGTAAAGAATCTCCAATATCCTGAATCCAATCTCGAAATCATTCGAAAGGAAGTGATACAATAGAGAAGTATCTGTCATTAGGTAACCGTTACATCAAGCTGTTCTAACTCTGCTCAACTGAGCCAAGAGTATTCGCGCGTACGCAGCAACAGTGCTCGGAACCCGGCTGGATGGGGAGCGTGATAGCTAATTCGTCAGTGGGCGAAGGTCATAGCACAAGTACTTGCGCTTCCTGCCACTTGATTTAACCGTGGCGACAGCTTGCGCCCAATGCCGAGCTGTATTGCATACTACAAGTCGGAATGCTCCGTTGCTCTCTGGCGCGCACTCAAGCCGGAACAGCCTGTGTTACATTGTAAATCTAGAGGTTCATGAGTTCATACTCGTTAGTGAGGGATGGAAATTTCGGGTGTGAAACTCCTTAGTACAACTTCCTTTGGAAGGGAAATGATGCTGTTGGTCCCGTGGGATGTTTATTCCCACGTAAAGGAACCGCATATACTAAGAGAGAGGATTCCTGAGCCAAATGTGTAGGCCATTTATCAGCTTGTATGTTCTTCCTTCTACCTAGCGCATCTCGCAGGCGTTGAGCTAATCACCGCGAGCTCTAGTGGCAGACTTGACTGATTAGAAAGCTCACTAAGGTCCCAAAGTTTAGACGACAGGATTAATGATGACAAATAGAGTCAGAAACACAGCTTTTACCAAAACAGTTGTTGTACAGTCACAAGGTCATAATACCTTGAAATGTGTAATATTGGCTATATAACCAATGTTTTATAACTTACAGCAAAATTAATAGAGTATAAATTGAAATTAGAATTTAAAATATGCTTCAGTTTTAGGAGGAAAGTACAGGTTGGGATCTTGTACAACAGCTTATACTCATTTTGTTACTGATTTGTTCTTGTGATTGAATATTCCTCCATTAAATATTGCTTGAAGGTTGCAGATAAATTATAAGACAAAAGGTAAAGGTACATATGGAAGGGACACTGAAACCGGGGCAGACCACCACAAGTAGGCCTTAATTATCCTTTTTTGCTTCTAATGTGCCTCTGGGAGGGATGAGGGGAGAGAACCGAATGCCAACGAAATCCAGATGACGATAGCAGCAAGCATGGACGGGGTTCCTAACGTTTCCAGATTGAAGCCATTGAACCCTACCCACAAGCCCCTAACCCCCGGCGTCTCCGCTGGTGGGACCCACTTCGGAGGCCGTCCCGACCGACGTCAGTGAAGAAACCTATACAAAGCTTGCATCTACCGCCCCGCCGCAACGTGCCGCTTGGTCCTACAACCCTGAAACAGACGATGTGTGCAGTAAATGAGGGACAGGAAGGTCGTGATAGAAGAGGAATCGCCCCAGAATTCGCCTACAGACTCGGGGACACCACAAAGAACCCAATAGGTGACATTGTGTGGTCCTGGAGATTAAACAAGGTACCTCCGAATGCAAGTCACACACGTTACCACGACACCACCTCGCTCTATCAATCATAAATCTATGGTTTGGGGGCTAAAATAATTTAAAAAATCTGATGTGTTACACTCGCATGACTTTCTCTACTCTTGTACAAACTGTTTTTACAAACGCTTATTCTCCACATGCTTCATGTTAATCGAAATGTTAATCTTATTGCTAATTTTCTTGTAGGTGCAAGCGGAATTGATAAGCTTTAAGCGATAGTCAAATATTTTAAGAGCTGGTTGCTATGTCGAGTATTCCATTCTGTTTGCATTACCAGGAAAAAAACAAAATGAATAACGAATTCCCATTTGAGAAAAAGTATTGGGAAATTGAAGTAAATAACAAGCAATATCTCGAAAATGGTTCACTCAACAACAAAAATGTATATGACATAAATTGTGTATTTTAACGCGATCTACATTTTTGTTAGTAAAATGTTGTCTATCTCTTACGGTTTACCAGTTATGAAAAAGTCGTTCGAATGAAGAATATTTTGGAGACATTCCCAGAAAATTCGAGATATACATTTCATTTGTCATGAAAATATCTTAAACATATGATATTTTAACCAAATTGTTAGAGCCATTTTTGAGAAAATTAAAATTTTCGAAAAATGTTCCATGTAAAGGGTTATCTGGGCTGGGGTGATTTTCTTGAAAACCTTCGTGTCGCATCTCTGGAAGATACTGAACCTAAATACTAAGTTTGGTGTTAATCGGACTGTTCATTTGAGTTATGCTGTTCACAGACACACACACGGACATGTTTCCAAAAATTCTTTTTTTGGATTCAGGGGGCCTCAAAACATATATTTCCGGTGAAATCTCGGTATCGAATTTTTGGGTGGAATACAATACTTCCCCTACTTACTATACGTAGTAGAGAAAGTAAAAAGGTAAAGAAATAATAAAAATATGTTATACGTTTCCTAGCTGAAGTTCAGAAGTGATTATACTTAGTATTTGCTCTAAAATCTTTATTTCAGGTGGCAATGCATTAAGGTTAAACGAACAAAACAAATACGCCTCTGGTTGCACGAGGTATAAACCATCCATCTTCACGTTCACGGTATAACCTTTGGAGCAGCTCGCATCGAAACATTACTGTGTAATTCTACCTTCATATCTACACCAATTTATTGCTGTTTAAACTTTCTGCCTTTATCTGTACTAAAGAGGAAATTTACTCCCAATTTTTATAACTGAATTTTTATAACACAAATCCTTGTGTCTATAAAATTCAACATTAAAATGAAATTTATGGGAAAACTTCTCTAGATACTAATTATGCTTCCCGTTGTCTTGATCTTCCCAAATTGTTTAGGTGGCTACTCTGAAATTAGGAGAGCAGCAGACAAACAAGGCTGGTGCTTAAAAATTAAACATTTCCCTCTATCCCCCCCGAAATTATTCCGTGTATATCACATATATCTTACATGTCATATCACTGTGCTATACTCTTACTTCTGAAAAAAGAGAGAAATACCTTACGTGCATGACTACACTACGTGATCAAAAGTAGCCGGACACCTGGCTGAAAATGACGTAAAAGTTCGTGGCGCCCTCCATCGTTAATGCTGGAAGTCAATATGGTGTTGGCCCACCCTTAGCCTTTATGACAGCGTTCACTCTCGCAGACATACCTTCAATTAGGTGCTGGAAGGTTTCTTTGGGAATGGCAGCCGATTCTTCGTGGAGTGTGGAACTGAGGAGAGGTATCGATGTAGTTCGGTGAGGCCTGGCACGAAGTCGGCGTTCCAAAACTTCCCAAAGGTGTTCTATAGAATTCAAGTCAGGACTCTGTGCAGGCCAGTCCATTACAGGGATGTTATTGTCGTGTAACCACTCCACCACAGCCCGTGCAGTATGAACAGTTGTTCGATCGTGTTGAAAGATGCAATCACCATCCCCGAGTTGCTCTTCAATAGTGGGAAGCATGAAGGTGCTTAAAATATCAATGTACATCTGCGCTGTGATCATGCCACGCAAAACAACAAGGGGTGCAAGCGCCCACCAGGAAAAACACGACTACACCATAATACCACCACCAACTCTGAATACTTTTGATCACATAGTGTTTCTGAACCATGGTAAGGAAAATTGAGGTTTATTTATGGACGCGCTTTAACTGCTATGGTCCTTAGTGTCACATTCTATATTGGGCATGAAATACCGGTAACTTTGTTCAGAGAACTCTTAATCAAACTTGAGGTTCTTTTACGTGCCGTAAATCTACGACACGTGACCACAGGCTTTACTTCCCTTCCCAAGGAAGCCACGCTAAGGATTTCTACGCCCGAAAAAATCCATCACCCTCTGCCGGTTTTGAACCCGCGACCTCGGGAACTAGAGGCTAACATGATAACTACTACACCATGTTAAAGAGTTGTTTACTGTGGTATAATAAGGAGGGGACGGGGACTGAGCACCTGCACCTAAGGAGATCTTTTGCTTAGACCCCTAACGGTGTGTCCCCGGGAGAGGGTGAAGTGATAGGAGACAGGAGGCCGGATAAGGAGGCACGACAAAGCAGAGGGCAGGGGCCTTAAATTTTCCAGGTTGAAACTCCTTGGTGACAGCTGGTACAATTGGCTCCCCTCCCACTGCAGGCTTGGATATCCACTGGTCCGGGAGACCGCCTTCAATCCGGGGGACGAAGTGTTAGAGAGCATCCTACCATGCAGCGATGAAACAACCAAGCAGATGAAAGGTGAAGTAAGATGAGAAAGGAGGGGAAATGGAGAGACAGGAAATTCGGGAGACGTAATTAACCTTCCCGGCATTCGCCTAGCGACCCGGGGAAACCTCGGAAGAAACGCATGGGTCAGGAAGATCAGTTGCGGGATTCGAACCCATGACTATACGCACTACCCCCTGCGCCTCATCGCTCGGTATGTTGTAAGAGAGGAACTCATTTGCGCGATCATTAGAATTAGTTAAACTGTTTGTGATTTAAAGAAATATGTGTTAATAAGAGTGTCAATGGGCTCTATAATGAACTCTATACTAATCTGATCTTGTAACGGGATGTATGTAACAGACAAAATGTCAACAGATTCTCTAGCTTTATGTTAAGGCGAAAACAAAGAGAATAAATATAGAGCATCATTCTGAACATATTAACAAACGGCTAAATATATTAAATTAATTGTCCCGAGTTGAAAGTTATGCGTACATCTAGGCATGTACTGAGACAAATGTTAAAGTTATATTGCTGTGTATTCTACCTGTTTTTCAAGTGTTTTTTTTAAACATAATTATTCATATAAGAAAAAGTGCACGATACTTTGAGGCAGTATTTTTAACACTTAAATAATTTCAATCAAATTATATAATATGTAAATTCAATAACAGCCCGCCTTGAAGCAATATGTGTATGTAATAATTTCTAGAATGTATTTAACAGTCATTGCAAATGCTTATATTATTGTATCCATGTGTAATAATTTTGGGAATGCATTGCGTAATTTAATAATGTAGGAGCTGTGAGAATAATAAGTTTAAGGTTGCTAACAAAGATGTAACAATAGATATCCTTGAGGCAATAATTAGTTGGAGAGTTTAAATACTACTAGTCATTATTAGAGGAGCAATAATGTAAATTTTGAGACAGTTTAACAATAGCCAATCAACAACCATAAAAAGCTTTAGCTAAATGAAGGTATTCTATTCGACAAGGATTAGCCAATCAGAGACTTGAAATACAGAGATTTGCAAGTTTAGACGGTTGAAATCTATTCAGTTGCCCGCAGACCGTGATAGTAACCGGATGCAAGATGCGTTCTCTAGAGAAATATAATACGTATTCGTGTGAGAGAAAAATAAGTTTACGTGTTAAAAATTACAAGTAATTAATTAAATAATCTCACAGCTCTCGATATCAGTGAAGTGCCACTTAACTTGTGTTCAGGATTAATAAAAAGGAGTGAATTAAAACTTAAAATGTGTGTAAGCCTACATTCTTTGTCGTACCAAAACCCTTCCTAAGAGAAACGTGTCTAACAATAATACTGACGCAGCCGAGGCAAACATAAATGTTTAAAGAAGCAGTTTAATAACAAAGTTAATACTTTTTTTTAAACTTAGGGCAAAGGCCACCTGAAAGTACATTTGGGGCGAAGGCTACCGGAAACTGGGTTCCATACGTGCGGTTGCAACTGCTACAAGTTCGGCTCCCCAACAGTTGAACTATAATACAACTCCTTCAATACGACCTACTTCAAATGGACGTCCAAAGCGTGTTTCAAACATCGTAACAGAAATATTGCTTCTTCAAACTGTTGCAAATAACGTAACAAACCATCTTCAAATTGGTGACATACGTGGAGCTAAAAGATATACATCTTCTCAAATTGGCTTTCCATACGTGCAGCTAAATAAATAAACAACTCCAACAAAACACTTACTTCAATTTTCATATCGGAACTATAAAAATACTAAATATTTTATAACTCTCTGTCTCTCTTCTTCTTTTATTGCTTTAAGTTGTTTATGATTACATAAAGACTCTATACTCAATATGTGAAGTTGGTGTTAGAATTTAAATTACTTACTTTTAACGGATCTATAAATATTGTAACTTCTGTGTCAAATTTCAAATTTTATAACGAAGCGTGTTTTGACGTTAATATTGTGGTTTTCTATGAATATTTTTATATATTTTTCATATAACATGTTTTAGAAACAACAAAGTGAGTTACTTTCACTCGTTATTCTTGCATCGAAGTAATTAATAAAATGGATTAGGTGAACAGCATGTAATAAAACCAAACATTTCAGCTTTATGGTTGAAGCTTAAATAATTCATTTAGATGTCTACCAACCGAGCGAAATGCTCCGCGGTAACATGAAGGCTCATATTCGAAAGGTCGCGGGTTCAATTCCCTTGAACCGCCCTCTCTGAACTTGGGTTCTTCGTGATTTTCTTTGGTCGGTAGGCGAATGTAGAGGTGGTTTCTGTCATGGTTTCATTCCCATTATTTCGTTCCATTCTAATGTTTAAGATATGTTTCTAGGTTTCGTGGCGGTAGTGCGGGGCAGGTGGGGCGGATGATTGTTCAAGGCAAACAGTACTCCGCGTGGACACTAGATGGCTTCTTGGTCGTTCATCGCCCTCTCGGTAGCTACAGCAGTAGAACAAGTCTTCGTGCCGGACTGTTTGGAACTTCCGCGCGTCCCTGTGACCTGTCTGCCTACGCCCTGTAGTTTTCTGCGGTTCCTTCACTTCATACCTTTCTTCTGGGTTGTTAGCCACAATAGATCAATGTAGGTGGCAGTGCGCGAGGTGGCCCTTTCCATTATATAACCTACACCTATACGTACAAGTCTACCATGAAGAGAAGACTTTTTCGACAAATGGCATCATGTAAAATAGCCGATTTTGTGATTAACACAAATGGCTTTGCCTTTTTCTATTCTGCGCTCTTTGGCACTGCAAAAAACTACATACAGAGCATGAAATTGTTGTTGCAAAATTCATAAAATAAAAGCTGTATCGCAGTTGACACAAAGCACTTTGAACGCCAAGAGCAACTAAATTACGTTGAAATGGAGAATCTGATCTCCAGAAGTACAAGGTCTTTCTAAATCTGCATTTAGTATTGGGGATAGTGGATTGAGTGACAAAGGAAACCAAACAGATCTGAGACACACACAGACACACAAACATACGCGCGCACGTACAGCTATACGGCGAAGACGGAGGTAAAAGCTAATTTATGTCCAAAAAGGATATCTGCAGGAGTTTTTACTTTCTCTACTACGTATAGTAAGTAGGGGAAGTATTGCATTCCACCCAAAAATTCGATACCGAGATTTCACCGGAAATACATGTTTTGAGACCTCCTGAATCCAAAAAAAAGCATTTTTTGAAACATGTCCGTGTGTGTGTCTGTGTGTGTGTGTGTGTCTGTGAACACCATAACTCAAAAACGAACAGTCGGATAAGCACCAAACTTGGTATTTAGGTTCAGTATCGTCCAGAGATGCGACACTAAGGTTTTCAAGAAAATCCCCCCACCCCAGACTACCCTTTACATGGAAGATTTTTAGAAAATTTTAATTTTCTCAAAAATGGCTCTAACGATTTTGATGAAAATATCATATGTTTAAGATAATGTCATGAAAAATGAAATGTATATCTAGAATTTTCTGGCAATGTCTCCAAAAGTATTCTTCATTGTGAACGACTTTTGCATAACTGGTAAACCATAAGAGATAGACAAAATTTTACTACACAAAAAATGTAGATCGCGTTAAAATACACAACTTATGTCATATACATTTTTTTTTGTTGAGTGAACCGTTTTCGAGATATTGCTTGTTATTTCCTTAAATTTTCCAATACTTATACTTTTTCTCAAATTCGTTATTCATTTTTTTATGTCCTGGACATGCAAAGAGAATGGAATGCGCCACATAGCAACCAGCGTTAAAATATTTGACTATCGCTTAAAATCTAGCATATTCCCCTTGCATCTACAAGAAAATTACCAATAAGATTGACATCTCGATATCTCGATTAACATGAAGCATATGGAGAATAAGCGTTTGTAAAAATAGTTTGTACAAGAGTAGAGAAAGTCATGTGAGTGTAACACATCAGATTTTTTTTTATAAAAGTAGCGATGATTGCATCAATGGGTATAAAATAAAGGTTGCATAGATTTGGATCATGGGGATAGTTGATTCACAAGGTATTGTAGCGGGAAATCGTTGCTCCTCTGGGTTGATGCCCTCTGCTGCAGTGTTCTAGTCTCCAGTTACCCCTGCTTAGCGGCTAATGATGTCTCCATTCCTAATAAATTACCTATCTAACTAATTTCACTGATCTCAGGGTTTTCGTAGGTGAGGCAAATTAACGTCAACTGCTTTTTCCTTAAAAATGTGGTTTATTATCAAACAAAATGCTTATGGGCGGCTAGCTTTTCCCATCTATGATACGTGTAACAATTCCCACCATAATAAATTAATTAGGAGCCTAATCTAGCTGTACATGCTTCCCCAACCATATACACACACGTGCATCCGTCGTCTTCCACCTCGTGGAATATCTCTTAGGCCTGTTTCCCCCCTTCATACCGAAACTTAGTGACGCTCACTTTCGCGCCTTAAAAGTAACAACATTTCTAATTGCTCCTCGACCACGTTACTTTACCATGTATGAAAACATTCTGTTCCAAAACTCTGCGCATATGGGTCCCAGTGACGCGTCAGAAACAAACCCAATGTCGCTTTTTCTTTTCTATATCTATTTCTTTCTATTTATCGTTATTCCTCCAAGTACCGTGTTCATTAGCTTAGTGAAAGGTGGTGGAATTCTACCTGAAATTAGCTAGCTCGATCATCCCTTAATTATCATTTACAATCTGCTTTGTACATATCTTGGCTGCTAAATATTCTAACATCTATAACATGGATTTCTTGCTGAATTATATTATTATTATGTACCATTATTGTTTGATATTGATTTATACGTCGTGTGTGTGTTTGTGTGTGTATGTGTAGGGAGGGGTATATCCTCTCTCAGTATCTTCATTTGTTTGTAGGTACATATCCTAAGAAAGCTAAGTCACCGAAGCTTAATTCGTTTTACTGGTTCTTCTACACGGTATTCTAGATATTTAAGTGTTCCATAGTCTAGAAACATCTTATGGGGCACTCCCTTGAGGGCCCCAGCGAATCATTAATGAGCAATTCTAAGCTCGTGTTTTTCTAATGATTTTCAGCTTCTGATGGTATGTTTTCTGCTCGACATTACAGCTACATAGGTCTGGCTACGCCAATTAAAAACCTTCCTACTCTCTATTATAAATGCAAATTCTATCACATGAAAACAGTGAGATACACATGCTCCTTTTTATTGCTTATGTTATAATGTGCTTGAAGTGGCACTCGTGACGGGCAATGCCGAGTTTTAGGGGCCTTTTCTAGCATTCGGTTTTATTATACTCTTCACTTTCCTCCACTACTCTCTCTTGCATCTCATTCATAACCACCACAACATTCCCTGAATATAAAGTCGAGATCGATGTGAATTTACATTAGATGTTAGGTTCTTCAATTCTGTGAGTCTAATTATTTTTGTTCGTATACGTATTTTCGTCTTCTAACAGGGTATGGATATACATTGGAATATGCTTTACAAATGCTATAGAAAGACTTGGATTGTTTTATATACTGTAAGAAGCAGTAGTAATATTTACTAATCGTAAATAGTTTACTGAATTATTATGCCTCTACCAACTGGAAGTCTCGCAAATGCCAAACTACTGTCTTCTGGTATGCTACGCTTCGAATGACTAACGTCAATACATGATTAGTATTAGGATTAGGTGACGGAGGGGATACCTAGCACCTGGACCTGTAAGGGACTGCGTACACCCCCGGGAAGAAGGGATGAAGTGAAGGAACTGCAGGAGACGTATGGGTTGCAGGACCCGCCAACGCAGACGATAGAGACGCGCAAAGTTCCCTAAGAGTTACAGGCTTGACCACGGCCGGAGAGCGCTCAGCGGTCCTTCCACACCTTTGGAGTGTGGCTCACAGGCTCCCCTCCAGTGGAGACCGGGGAAAGCTCCTCCCAGCTTTTTACCTTTATCTTTAAATTTTTTGTTTTTTTATTTAGGTTTAAGGATTTTATTTTAAAGGTTTTAATAAGTAAAGTTAATAAGGGAATTAAACCCTTTGCGGAGGCTCGAACGCCGCATGTGACAGGGTCGAGAAGGAAATCCAACGCGCAAGCCTTGCGCCATCTGTCCGCAGCCGACCGACACAGCCCGAGTCAAACTGTAACATGAAAGAGGAAGTTGAAATGAGAGTAAATGAGGAGGAGTGAAATCCGGGGAGGTAATGATTCTTCCCAGCATTCACCTAACGATCCAGGGAAATCTCCGTCGAAAACCCTTAACCCAAGAAGTTCGATCGCAGGAATCGAACCTACGACCTTTCGAATGCGGAACATAGACGTTACCGCCTGAGTCATCCCGCTCGGTTAGTACCTCATGATATTAGTTTATGTTGGCAAGACTTTTCCATCAAATCAGGACATGTTTTAATACTTAAATACCTTACAGTTTCAACCATGTGACTGTGCATAAACGCACGTTTGTTTTCCTAGATTTTCTAAAGCTTACCCTGAAATTCCCAAACCACATTTTCCAAGCTCATATCGTAATACATTATTATATAGTCTTACCATAAAAGATAAAATGAGATGGCTACCAAGCCCTAAAATATTGCGGATACAAGGCTAACTAAGTATTAGAACGGTTTTAAGATACACTTTGTGTGTTGGAACTTACAGGCATCATCAAACTCTCAAAATATACGATGAACTGTTAGAGGCAAACAACGTAAAGAACAATTCTACTTCAAATTGGCGTCCATCCGTGGAGCTAAATCAACAATACAACTCCTTCAATACAAACTACTACAAATTGACGCCCAAGGCATGGTGCAAACAAGTTACAATACAAACAAAACTTCTTCAAATTGGCGCCCAACGTGGGGCTCGAAGAGACAAGAATTAATAGGCGACAACATCTGAAAAGAAGAGATCAACGAACAACATAGAACTACCAGAATCAACGAAACCACAATACTTCAATTCAGAACTTCGGAATCATCAATGGCATCCAAGGACAGTAACAATTCTTTCAGGAGTACGGGGCACGCAGTCAGCAATTCAACAACAATCTACGTGAGTAGTATTAGTCCCGGATGAGCCAATTGTTTTAACGATAATCCTGCCGCTAGGGGGCGCTCGTGTCGCTAGTGTCGCTGCGTGCGACGGCGGCGGCGGTAAGTTTGAAAAGTGCCCTGAGCGGTAGGATTATCGTTAAACCGATTGGCTCATCCGGGACGAGTTGAAAGAATTGAGGATTAGGGTAAGGTGAAGGAAAAAGAGGAAGTGACGTGGAGTGTTTTGATTGGTTCGTTAATTTGGGTGGAAGATGAAGGAAGGAAGATGGAAGAGTATGGAGGTCGCGTGATGGAGAGGAGTTGGGTGGCGAGGTGTTGTCTGTGCGGAGGTCGGGACTGAAAGAGGGAAAAGATGGGGAGCGAGGGATAAAAAGTGTAACAGAAAGTGACGTGTGAAGTTGTGATTGGTGGGAATAAGAAGTGATGTTATTGGTAGAAAGGAACAAATGAGAGTTGTTGATTGGTAAGAATAAGAGAGATTATGATTGGTTGAAAGAAAAAGGTGTGGGAGTGGGGTATGTTGGAGGTGATGGGAAAGGTAAGTTTTGCTAGCAGCAAGATTTGCAAAAGCCTGTCGTGAACTGATCAGCAATTTTTTGAACGTTGGATGGTAGTTTTCTTGAGTGGATAGAGAGATGGGGCGATATGAGATGCGGTGGCGAAAATGGGAACTAAACAAGGTGGTTGAGACAAGAGGTTTAAGGACGAGGAAATTTGGAGGTTAGTGGTGAACATGGTGGTCGCAAGAGGTGGGGGTAAGGAGACGCGGTGGTGAGAATGGGAACTAAAAGAAGATGGCGGTAACAAGAGCTTAGAAGAGTAGATTTTGAGGTTAAAATAGTGGGAACTAAAAATGGCGGAGGGTCTGCGACAAGGAGATGCGGTGAGAACTAAACAAGATGGCGGACGCAAGAGGTGGGTAAGGAGGTTTGAGGTTACAGTACCAAAACACGAAAGGATATATTCCTACGCCAAGCAGGTCCGAAAAATAATTATGCGTGTGGTACTTACCTGTTACCGGTGTGGATGCGTCACCAAAAGCGCGGCAGGCGACGCGAAAAAATAAAAGCAAACTGTTTTTGAAAATGCTTAACCAGCTTTAAGATCAACCAACATCACTACGCACTGATATACCTAGGTTTTTAAAGGGTACAGACACCCTTTGCAGAGGCGTAATTTAACTATACCAAAAACCTGGTACTGGACCATCGTGATGGTCGCTAGCGTACGTAGGAGCAGGGTTCTCATAGCCGGTCGAAAGCGGTCAAAAACGTGTACGACGTAGGTGTTCGCAGTAGCTGCTGTCGAGTCAACCGTCGAGGTGCGAATGAATGAGATCTGTTCTTGCCGGCAATCTGGTTGGCAGATGAGAGGCGCGGTGGTAAAAATGGGAACTAAATAAGATGGCGGAGGCATGAAGTTGAGGTTAAGGAGCGGTGAGGTGTTGTCTGTGCGGAGGTTGGGGCTGAAAGAGGGGAAAGATGGCGAACGAGGGATAAAAAGTATAACAGAAAGTGACGTGTGAAGTTGTGATTGGTGGGAATAAGAAGTGATGTTATTGGTGGAAAGGAAGAAATGAAAGTTGTTGATTGGTGAGAATAAGAGAGATTATGATTGGTGGAAAGAAAAAAGGTGTGGGAGTGGGGTATGTTGGAGGTGATGGAAAAGGTAAGTTTTGCTACCAACAACATTTGCAAAAGCCTATCCAGAACTCATCAGCAATTTTAAATAACTAGTGTTTCGGGGTTTTCTCTGGTTGGTAGACGAATGCAAGCTGTTTCTGCCATACTTATATTATTCGTCTTTTCCTTTTTTTTCTTTTTTTTTCTTTTTGTTTTTTCGTTTTTTAAAAAATAACTATATTTTTGGGGTATTCTGCGGATGGTAAACGAATGCAAGCTCTTTCTGCTTTTTCATAGGTTTTCCCTGGTTGGTAGGCGTTTTCTGTAGTGGTTGACGAAACCGTTTCTAATTTTCGAGGTTTTCTCAGGTTTTTTAGCGGTTGTCCCTGCTCGGTAGGCAAATGATGAAGTTTTACCTTGTCGGCGCACGGATACTAGGCACATACTCGCGCACACACACACACACCCGTTGCAGTTGCCATACTTATATTATTCGTCTTTTCCTTTTTTTTCTTTTTGTTTTTTCGTTTATTTAAAAAATAACTAGTTTTTTGGGGTTTTCTGCGGATGGTAAACAAATGCAAGCTCTTTCTGCTTTTTCATAGGTTTTCCCTGGTTGGTAGGCGTTTTCTGTAGTGGTTGACGAAACCGTTTCTAATTTTCCAGGTTTTCTCAGGTTTTTTAGCGGTTGTCCCTGCTCGGTAGGCAAATGATGAAGTTTCACCTTGTCGGCGCACGGATACTAGGCACATACTCGCGCACACACACACACACAGACAGAAACACACACGGACATGTTTCCAAAAATGCTTTTTTTTGGATTCAGGAGGTCTCAAAACGTGTATTTCCGGTGAAATCTCGGTATCGAATTTTTGGGTGGAATGCAATACTTCCCCTACTTACTATACGTAGTAGAGAAAGTAAAAAAGTATAAGTATTCGAAATTTAAGGAAATAACAAGAAATATCTCGAAAACGGTTCACTCAACAAAAGAAATGTATATGGCATAAGTTGTGTATTTTAACGCGATCTACATTTTTTATGTGGCAAAATTTTGTCTATCTCATGACATTATCTTAAACATATGATATTTTCATCAAAATCGTTATAGCCATTTTTGAGAAAATTAAAAAAAGTGTACTATCTTGTTTTCATGGGTTTTCCAGATCGGTAAGCGTTAGAATACTCTTAGAGCTTTTTTCAGGTTTTTCGCGGTTATCCCTGTCCGGTAGGCAAATGATAATTTTTTCTATAATGTCGTCGTTTTGTCTTGTGGCGCACGGATACTAGGCACATACTCGTACACACACACACACACACACACACAGACAGACACACAGACAGACACACACACGGACATGTTTCCAAAAATGCTTTTTTTGGATTCAGGAGGTCTCAAAACGTGTATTTCCGGTGAAATCTCGGTATCGAATTTTTGGGTGGAATGCAATACTTCCCCTACTTACTACACGTAGTAGAGAAAGTAAAAAGTATAAGTATTGGAAAATTTAAGGAAATAACAAGCAATATCTCGAAAACGGTTCACTCAACAAAAGAAATGTATATGGCATAAGTTGTGTATTTTAACGCGATCTACATTTTTGTGTAGTAAAATTTTGTCTATCTCATGACATTATCTTAAACATATGATATTTTCATCAAAATCGCTATAGCCATTTTTGAGAAAATTAAAAAAAGTGTACTATCTTGTTTTCACGGGTTTTCCAGATCGGTAAGCCTTAGAATACTCTTAGAGCTTTTTTCAGGTTTTTCGCAGTTATCCCTGTCCGGTAGGCAGATGATAAAGTTTTTCTATAATGTCGTCGTTTTGGCTTGTGGCGCACGGATACTAGGCACATACTCGCACACACACACACAAACACACACACACACACTATAATAGTAGCGTATAAAAAATTTAACAAACAAAATCTACACAATGACAAAATTGAAAATGTATATATATTTTAACACAAAAGTGTGCAGTGCAAACGATTTTCTACCCCTAGTGAGTGTAAAATTGCGTTTACTTCACTTCTTTCAAACTGCTTAAAAATCATATAAATGGTTGTTTCACGTCATAATAAGCCTATATATATCAAGAATATTGAATTTTTAACAAGTAAAGAAAATCGATTTTCTAGCCCCTAGTCAGTGTTAAATCGCGTTTACTTCACTTCTTTCAAACTGCTTAAAATTCATATAAATGGATGTATCACCTCATAATAAGCCTCTATATACCAAGAATATTGAATTTTTAACAAGTAAAGAAAATCGATTTTCTAAAGTATTGGAAAATTTAAGGAAATAACAAGCAATATCTCGAAAAACGGTTCACTCAACAAAAGAAATGTATATGGCATAAGTTGTGTATTTTAACGCGATCTACATTTTTTGTGTAGTAAAATTTTGTCTATCTCTTATGGTTTACCAGTTATGTAAAAGGCGTTCACAATGAAGAATACTTTTGGAGACATTCCCAGAAAATTTGAGATATACATTTCATTTCTCATGACATTATCTTAAACATATGATATTTTCATCAAAATCGTTATAGTCATTTTTGAGAAAATTAAAATTTTCGAAAAATTTTCAATGTAAAGGGTAGTCTGGAACAGAGGTTTATATACAATTTTACAAGTTGTTTTAAGAAATTGTTAAATTTCGGTACCGAAAAAAAATAAAAGATACGGTTTTCCAAAAGATTTCGAAAGAACTAAGTTGCTGTATCAAAATTGCCTTGTTACAAATTGTGCATTTATTTCTTAAGGAAACCAGGAATACAGATTTTTTTTATAAATTTTAGCGTGCACCGATCTATATTTTTAACTTTTACGCCTACGTTTCTCGTCACCATTGCTGAAGAGGTTGGTATTTCTACTCTCTCTACCACGTAAAATAGTAGGTAGAGGAGGTATGCATTGCATCCAAATATTCAATATTGAGATTTCACTGGAAAACTAAATACTTGTTTTGAGGTCCCCTGAATAAAAAACATTTTTAGAAAATTCTGTGTGTATGTGTCGGAGCAGCATAACTCAAAAATGAAAAGTCGGATAAATACTAAACTTGGTATTTAGGTTGAGTACCTTCCAAAGATACGACACAGAGATTTTCAAGAAAGTCCCTCCACCCCAAACTACCCTTTACATGAACTATTTTCCGAAATGTTTTATTTTCTAAAACTGTCTCTGACGATTTTAATTACAACACCATATATTAAAGACATTTATATGAAGATAAAATGTATATCTCGAATTTTGCGGAAATAGCCTGTGAAGTCTTCTTGATTCGGAAGAAATTTTCTATGATCTTGTATAACTGCTAAGGTTTGAGGAAACACACACAATTTATTTGAAATAACTTTTTTGCGACGTCAGCCATTTCCGAGATATCTGTTATAAATGGTTCGAATTGTACAATGCTTAGCCATTCTTTTTTAAAAGGCATGTCGCTTTTCAGTTCTTGCTCGCCATGTTGATGGAAAGAATTTAGAATTTAGAATTTTAAGGCCAGTGTATAACGGATGTGCAATGCAACCATTTCCCGAAAAGTTTATCCGGATTAAAATTAAGTGGATATGAAAATAAACTTTCGTATTCACCTATAAGAGATAGAGGGTAGAGGTCATACGAACGTAGCACTTGAGAATTTTTATTCAACAGTTGGTGTTACTCCTTAGAAAGGAAGTATCTGCTGATTGTATTTAATTCTTACATTTTACATAACACGCAGGCACGGCACAACACAAAACACTACACACGGCACTCATAGTTTTAAATATTGCACTAATAACATCAGGAATTCTCATACAGCACTACTACACGCAAAGAGCGCGTGCTGACGTAAGTGGAAAACAGAGGCGTGAGAAGCGGAAATTCGTCAGCGTTAAAGTGCAGCTTATTGACGGTGGTGGGGATTGCGCAGTGGCGGTTCGTGACAGGATGACCGCGTTTTTAGACCTTAGTGCTAGGCAACTGCACCTCTGTTTCTATACGTGAACGGCAGATTGCAGCTTCGATACGTGTCCACGGAGACCTTAGTGCTAGGCAACTATACCTCTGTTTCTATACGTGAACGGCAGATTGCAGGTTGGATACGTGTCCACGGAGATCTTAGTGCTAGGCAACTATACCTGTTTGTATACGTGAACGGCAGATTGCAGCTTCGATACGTGTCCATGGAGACCTTAGTGCTAGGCAACTGTACCTGTGTTTCTATACGTGAACGTCAGATGGCAGCTTCGATACGTGTCCACGGAGACCTTAGTGCTAGGCAACTGTACCTCTGTTTGTATACGTGAACGGCAGATTGCAGCTTCGATACGTGTTCACGGAGACCTTAGTGCTAGGCAACTGCACCTCTGTTTCTATACGTGAACGGCAGATTGCAGCTTCGATACGTGTCCACGGAGACCTTAGTGCTAGGCAACTGTACCTCTGTTTGTATACGTGAACGGCAGATTACAGCTTCGATACGTGTCCACGGAGACCTTAGTGCTAGGCAACTATACCTCTGTTTCTATACGTGAACGGCAGATTGCAGGTTGGATACGTGTTCACGGAGACCTTAGTGCTAGGCAACTGCACCTCTGTTTCTATACGTGAACGGCAGATTGCAGCTTCGATACGTGTCCACGGAGACCTTAGTGCTAGGCAACTGTACCTCTGTTTCTATACGTGAACGGCAGATTGCAGCTTCGATACGTGTCCACGGAGACCTTAGTGCTAGGCAACTATACCTCTGTTTCTATACGTGAACGGCAGATTGCAGGTTGGATACTTCAGAGACAGTTTTAGAAAATAAAACATTTCGGAAAATAGTTCATGTAAAGGGTAGTTTGGGGTGGAGGGACTTTCTTGAAAATCTCTGTGTCGTATCTTTGGAAGGTACTCAACCTAAATACCAAGTTTAGTATTTATCCGACTTTTCATTTTTGAGTTATGCTGCTCCGACACATACACACAGAATTTTCTAAAAATGTTTTTTATTCAGGGGACCTCAAAACAAGTATTTAAATTTTCAGTGAAATCTCAATATTGAATATTTGGATGCAATGCATACCTCCTCTACCTACTGTTTTACGTGGTAGAGAGAGTAGAAATACCAACCTCTTCAGCAATGGTGACGAGAAACGTAGGCGTAAAAGTTAAAAATATAGATCGGTGCACGCTAAAATTTATAAAAATATCTGTATTCCTGGTTTCCTTAAGAAATAAATGCACAATTTGTAACAAGGAAATTTTGATACAGCAACTTAGTTCTTTCGAAATCTTTTGGAAAACCGTATCTTTTATTTTTTTTCGGTACCGAAATTTAACAATTTCTTAAAACAACTTGTAAAATTGTATATAAACCTCTGTTCCAGACTACCCTTTACATTGAAAATTTTTCGAAAATTTTAATTTTCTCAAAAATGACTATAACGATTTTGATGAAAATATCATATGTTTAAGATAATGTCATGAGAAATGAAATGTATATCTCAAATTTTCTGGGAATGTCTCCAAAAGTATTCTTCATTGTGAACGCCTTTTACATAATTGGTAAACCATAAGAGATAGACAAAATTTTACTACACAAAAAATGTAGATCGCGTTAAAATACACAACTTATGCCATTTACATTTCTTTTGTTGAGTGAACCGTTTTTCGAGATATTGCTTGTTATTTCCTTAAATTTTCCAATACTTTAGAAAATCGATTTTCTTTACTTGTTAAAAATTCAATATTCTTGGTATATAGAGGCTTATTATGAGGTGATACATCCATTTATATGAATTTTAAGCAGTTTGAAAGAAGTGAAGTAAACGCGATTTAACACCCACTAGGGGCTAGAAAATCGACTTTCTTTACTTGTTAAAAATTCAATATTCTTGGTATATATAGGCTTATTATGACGTGAAACAACCATTTATATGATTTTTAAGCAGTTTGAAAGAAGTGAAGTAAACGCAATTTTACACTCACTAGGGGTAGAAAATCGTTTGCACTGCACACTTTTGTGTTAAAATATATATACATTTTCAATTTTGTCATTGTGTAGATTTTGTTTGTTAAATTTTTTATACGCTACTATTATAGTGTGTGTGTATGTGTGCTTGTGTGTGTGTGTACGAGTATGTGCCTAGTATCCGTGCGCCACAAGCCAAAACGACGACATTATAGAAAAACTTTATCATCTGCCTACCGGACAGGGATAACTGCGAAAAACCTGAAAAAAGTTCTAAGAGTATTCTAAGGCTTACCGATCTGGAAAACCCGTGAAAACAAGATAGTACACTTTTTTTAATTTTCTCAAAAATGGCTATAACGATTTTGATGAAAATATCATATGTTTAATATAATGTCATGAGATAGACAAAATGTTACTACACAAAAATGTAGATCGCGTTAAAATACACAACTTATGCCATATACATTTCTTTTGTTGAGTGAACCGTTTTCGAGATATTGCTTGTTATTTCCTTAAATTTTCCAATACTTATACTTTTTACTTTCTCTACTACGTGTAGTAAGTAGGGGAAGTATTGCATTCCACCCAAAAATTCGATACCGAGATTTCACCGGAAATACACGTTTTGAGACCTCCTGAATCCAAAAAAAGCATTTTTGGAAACATGTCCATGTGTGTGTCTGTGTGTGTGTGTGTGCGAGTATGTGCCTAGTATCCGTGCGCCACAAGCCAAAACGACGACATTATAGAAAAACTTTTTATCATCTGCCTACCAGACAGGGATAACCGCGAAAAACCTGAAAAAAGCTCTAAGAGTATTCTAACGCTTACCGATCTGGAAAACCCATGAAAACAAGATAGTACACTTTTTTTTTAATTTTCTCAAAAATGGTTATAACGATTTTGATGAAAATATCATATGTTTAAGATAATGTCATGAGATAGACAAAATTTTACTACACAAAAAATGTAGATCGCGTTAAAATACACAACTTATGCCATATACATTTCTTTTGTCGAGTGAACCGTTTTCGAGATATTGTTTGTTATTTCCTTAAATTTTCCAATACTTATACTTTTTTACTTTCTCTACTACGTATAGTAAGTAGGGGAAGTATTGCATTCCACCCAAAAATTCGATACCGAGATTTCACCGGAAATACACGTTTTGAGACCTCCTGAATCCAAAAAAAGCATTTTTGGAAACATGTCCGTGTGTGTGTCTGTCTGTGTGTCTGTCTGTGTGTGTGTGTGTGTGTGTGTGTGCGCGAGTATGTTCCTAGTATCCGTGCGCCGACAAGGTAAAACTTCATCATTTGCCTACCGAGCAGGGACAACCGCTAAAAAACCTGAGAAAACCTCGAAAATTAGAAACAGTTTCGTCAACCACTACAGAAAACGCCTACCAACCAGGGAAAACCTATGAAAAAGCAGAAAGAGCTTGCATTCGTTTACCATCCGCAGAAATCCCCAAAAAACTAGTTATTTTTTAAAAAAACGAAAAAACAAAAAGAAAGAAAAAGGAAAAGACGAATAATATAAGTATGGCAACTGCAACGGGTGTGTGTGTGTGTGTGTGCGCGAGTATGTGCCTAGTATCCGTGCGCCGACAAGGTAAAACTTCATCATTTGCCTACCGAGCAGGGACAACCGCTAAAAAACCTGAGAAAACCTCGAAAATTAGAAACGGTTTCGTCAACCACTACAGAAAACTCCTACCAACCAGGGAAAACCTATGAAAAAGCAGAAAGAGCTCGCATTCTTTTACCATCCGCAGAAAACCCCAAAAATATAGTTATTTTTTAAAAAAACGAAAAAACAAAAAGAAAAAAAAGAAAAAAAAGGAAAAGACGAATAATATAAGTATGGCAGAAACAGCTTGCATTCGTCTACCAACCAGAGAAAACCCCGAAACACTAGTTATTTAAAATTGCTGATGAGTTCTGGATAGGCTTTTGCAAATGTTGTTGGTAGCAAAACTTACCTTTTCCATCACCTCCAACATACCCCACTCCCACACCTTTTTTCTTTCCACCAATCATAATCTCCATTATTCTCACCAATCAACAACTTTCATTTCTTCCTTTCCACCAATAACATCACTTCTTATTCCCACCAATCACAACTTCACACGTCACTTTCTGTTATACTTTTCATCCCTCGTTTGCCATCTTTCCCCTCTTTCAGCCCCAACCTCCGCACAGACAACACTTCACCGCTCCTTAACCTCAACCTCATGCCTCCGCCATCTTATTTAGTTCCCATTTTTACCACCGCGCCTCTCATCTCCCAACCAGATTGCCGGCAAGAACAGATCTCATTCATTCGCACCTCGACGGTTGACTCGACAGCAGCTACTGCGTCGTACACGTTTTTGACCGCTTTCGACCGGCTATGAGAACCCTGCTCCTACGTACGCTAGCGACCATCACGATGGTCCAGTACCAGGTTTTTGGTATAGTTAAATTACGCCTCTGCAAAGGGTGTCTGTACCGCTTTAAAAACCTAGGTATATCAGTGCGTAGTGATGTTGGTTGCTCTTAAAGCTGGTTAAGCATTTTCAAAAACAGTTTGCTTTTATTTTTTCGCGTCGCGTGCCGCGCTTTTGGTGACGCATCCACACCGGTAACAGGTAAGTACCACACGCATAATTATTTTTCGGACCTGCTTGGCGTAGGAATATATCCTTTCGTGTTTTGGTACTGTAACCTCAAACCTCCTTACCCACCTCTTGCGTCCGCCATCTTGTTTAGTTCTCACCGCATCTCCTTGTCGCAGACCCTCCGCCATTTTTAGTTCCCACTATTTTAACCTCAAAATCTACTCTTCTAAGCTCTTGCTACCGCCATCTTCTTTTAGTTCCCATTCTCACCACCGCGTCTCCTTACCCCCACCTCTTGCGACCGCCATGTTCACCACTAACCTCCAAATTTCCTCGTCCTTAAACCTCTTGTCTCAACCACCTTGTTTAGTTCCCATTTTCGCCACCGCATCTCATATCGCCCCATCTCTCTATCCACTCAAGAAAACTACCATCCAACGTTCAAAAATTGCTGATCAGTTCACGACAGGCTTTTGCAAATCTTGCTGCTAGCAAAACTTACCTTTCCCATCACCTCCAACATACCCCACTCCCACACCTTTTTCTTTCAACCAATCATAATCTCTCTTATTCTTACCAATCAACAACTCTCATTTGTTCCTTTCCACCAATAACATCACTTCTTATTCCCACCAATCACAACTTCACACGTCACTTTCTGTTACACTTTTTATCCCTCGCTCCCCATCTTTTCCCTCTTTCAGTCCCGACCTCCGCACAGACAACACCTCACCACCCAACTCCTCTCCATCACGCGACCTCCATACTCTTCCATCTTCCTTCCTTCATCTTCCACCCAAATTAACGAACCAATCAAAACACTCCACGTCACTTCCTCTTTTTCCTTCACCTTACCCTAATCCTCAATTCTTTCAACTCGTCCCGGATGAGCCAATCGGTTTAACGATAATCCTACCGCTCAGGGCGCTTTTCAAACTTACCGCCGCCGCCGTCGCACTCAGCGACACTAGCGACACGAGCGCCCCTAGCGGCAGGATTATCGTTAAAACAATTGGCTCATCCGGGACTAATACTACTTACGTGAGAACACTGAGTATAAAGGTTTACTAACGGCCAGAACAAAAGGTCAGAAAATTCCATTGTACATTTATATAATTGTAAAAATAGTTAAAAAATATATTTTATTAAGATAATTTCATGCTCATAAGAAGCGGAAAATTAAAATTGAGAAGTGTTAGTGATTTCAGTGTTTCTCTTTAATAGTAATAATGCGTGCGGCTACAGAACACGGCACCACAAACAATGGGCACGACGAGCGAAATAAAAATTGCGAAAGGAAACGTTCTAGGATGGCTCCCCGCATGAAAACCTGAGAAACTCGGGAAGAATGGCCTTGGTGAAATTTGAACCGCGAACTGTCTATTCGCGAGTCAGTCCTTAACGATCTTGGCCACTCGTGTGGGTATAGTGTTACTAGTGCAAAACTTTTAATATGAAACCGACTCTTGTCTGCATCAATCGCACTTGTAAGTAATGATTTTATCATTATATTAGCGAATTACAAAGTCACAATGAAAGCACATGGAGAAAATCAAAACTCCAATAGAATTGATTAAATTATTTCAAGATTTCAACAAATAATATAAAGATTACACTAAATAAATTAGTTTAACATCTAAGCAGATCTATAGACATCCACTGCAGTTCTATCGCTTTCACCGTTTTCAGGAAATGTGTTTGAAACAAAAAAATTTCTCTGATTCAGTTTGATTGTTGTTAAAAAAAGATCTAATGTGTTACATTCACACGACTTTCTATGCCTTCTTCTCTACAAAACATTCTTGTAAAAGCGTATTATACTAGCTACTTGCTATTAATCCAAATAAACTTTCAAATTGCATTTCGTTGTACGATACAATAGATACACCGATACTAAGATTTTTAAAGGGAGTGTCGCTAGGTGATGTCTTTGAAATTCCATGCTGCTTGTATGACATGATAATAGAATAAAACCATTTTCCATCTGAGGAAAGCATTTGGAACTTCAGCCAATAAGAAGGACTATCTTGAGGCAGTATTTTTAACACTTAAATAATTTCAGTCTAATTATATAATATGTAAATTCAATGAGTAAGAAAGTTTAACAGTACTACTTGTGATACTTGCAATAACAATAATGTAATTTTAGCGACAGTTTATAAAATACCCAATCAACAACCATAAAAAGCTTTAGTTAAATGAAGGTATTCTATTGGAGTAGGATTAGCCAATCAAAAACTGAAAAGGAGAAAATTTTACAAATTTAGAGTTCAGATGCCTGCAAACAGTGTTCCTAACCGGACGCGAGACACATCCTCGAGAGATTTAATACGTATTCGTGTGAGACGAAAATAGTTTACATATTAAAAAGTGCAAGTAATTAATAAAAACATCTCGCAGCTCTCTCTCTCTCTCTCTATCAGTGAAGTGTTATTTAAATCGTATCAAGTATTAATATAAGGAGTGAAGTAAAATTATAATCTGTGTAAGCCTACATTCTTAGTCACACCACAACCCTGCTAAGAGAAACGTGTCCCTAAAATAAATACTGACGCAGCCGAGGCAAACATAAATATATAATGTTTAAAGAAACACTTAAATTAAAAAGTTAATATTTTTTTAAACTTGGGGCAAAGGCCACCTGAAAGTACATTTGGGGCGAAGGCTACTGGAAACTGTTTACTATACGTGCGGTTGCAACTACTACAAATTCAGCTCCCAAACAGTTGAACTATAATACAACTCCTCCAACACAACAACTACTCTCAAATTGGCTTCCATACGTGGAGCTAATAAAATACCTTCTTCAGTCTCAAAAGTAGTCAAATGCACAAACGAAATTTATTTGCGATTAGTGTGTGCTTTAATAAGATTTACCTTTTTGTGTAGCAAGAGTTTGTTTATCCCTTGAGGTCTATTGTGCCTACGTACCTAGGAGGAAGGGATGAAATGAAGGAACCACACAGGAGGCTATAGCCCGTAGGCAGACATGCCACAGAGACCTAACTTATCCAAGCTCGCGGCTCGTGTGTCGCCGCCGAGAGAGGGCGATGAATGACCCACCAGTCGAGCAGCCCTCTTGTGTCCACGGGGAGTATTCTCTCTAGTGAGCATTCATCCGCGCCATTTTTTCGGCACCGCCACACACCACGAGGACTAGAAGCGCACCTGAATGATGAGAAGGAAATATAATGAATGACGGAAAGGAAATCGTGGTAGAGATCACCCCAGTCGACCCTGGGGAAACCACGAAAAATGGGTCAGAGTAGGCTGTCGCCGGGGATCGAACCCGGGAACTCCAGAATTGCCGCCTGAGCCATTGCGCTCGGTTTATCTATGCCTTACGTTTGCCAAGTTATACAAAAGTTATTCATAATGAATAGGATTCAAAGTATAAGCACATTTCATTTGTCACGAACGCATTTTAAACGTATGGTATTTTAATCAGAAACGCTTAAGCCATTTTTGGGGAAATAAAAAAAAAAGATTTAGAAAAATTATAAAGAGGGCTTTAAGGAATTTGGTATTAACCGACTTTTCGTTTTTGAGTCATGCCGTTCATAGACACACGCGCACGCGCGCGGGACCTTTGTCTAAAAATCCCTTTTCTGGATTCAGAGGGTCGCAAAATGTGTTTACGATGAAATCACGGTATTGAATTTTTAGGCTCCATATATATTGTATGCCTACACATTATTAGGAACATTGTAAACAGTTGCATATATTATTACAATTTTTATTGAATTTCAAGTTTCCTTCCATTTAATTGTTCGAAGTTAGTGAAACGTATTAAAGGTAGAATAACTATAGGCAGTACTACCTGATGTTTAGAGATTTGAGCCCAGAGACCATAGAGCTTAGAGATACCCGACTTTCATCTTTTCAGGATAAGAGAAAACTCCAGAAAACACCTTATCCTGAAAAGATGAAAGTCGGGGGCTTTAAGCTGGGTTTCTGGGCTCATTTAAGCATCATTTCTTTCATATCATTATGACCTAACCGTTAAACGACGTTAAAAAAATAATAAAATAAATACTAGGCTAATTCTTTAAGCAAGTACCGTTTTAATAGTTTGACGCTGCGGTCGCGATGTTGAGCTTGAGGATGTGTTTTCCTGTTGTTAGAGCGCTTCTAAATCTTTAACACAATCGAACGAACCGCCTACTATGAAGTCAAATCAGTGATTCGTCTTTTGAATGCGAGAAATGTTACACCAGTAAATACTCATCGCCAGTTGTGTGAGGTTTATGGGGAAAACAATAATGGGTGACAATTGTCCGGCCACACACAGTCAAATAAACTCAAGATATGAAGGCACCATTTGATTTGGAATAATTCGAACAACTTTCCTAGAGTCCGGATTTGGCATCAAGTGATTTTCATCTGTTTCTTCAACTGAATAAATTCCTTAGCTGTAAACATTTCAACGACGATGATGATGTGAAACAAGAAGAGCAGAATTGGCTTTCATCACAGACGGCATCATTCTTTGACGAAGGCATACAAATACTGATTTCCCATTATGATCAGTACTGAAGAACGGCGGTGACTATGTAGAGAATTAATGTAAGGTATAAGGAAGTATTTGGAAGATAATATTCTGTTTTTTTTTAAAAAAAATATTGGTATTTCCTTTAAAAACACGCCTCGTAGCAATTATTTTATTAATTTCAAGTCAGATTTGAGATGAAATTGATAGCTTTCCTATGGAATGTGGTTTTTCAAAGCGGTTCTAATGTTTCTTCTTTCCTTCACGTTCACGTTTGTCACTGAAATAAATTTCTATTGTATTTTCCTTGAAGATTAAACCGCTCTTGTCTTATCGGTGACGGAAATAATTCCTTGGTATATATTGCAATCTGTTTCAGTTGTATAGCCCTACTTTAACTTATATGGTCATATCTTGAGAAACAACTATGAGGTTTTAGTTTTGATTGTATAATCCGTTTTTGCTATGGAACACACGTTCAATTCCCCATTTATAAGCTCAGACTCTACGTAGGATAGTTAAACATTACCCCGCCCTGGCGGAAATCGAACCCCGAGATACTCAGTATCTCTCGACTGATATACCAGAACGTTAGCAATCAATTCCTATCCCTTTTTGTCTCATTGACGTTCCGTTTTTAACTTTTTAAAACAGTCTTTATTGCCTTGAAGGACATAATATATATAATGCAGCGACGTACAAACAGAGTATCAAGAATTACGTTAGTGTTGCCAATAGATTGTCAAATGGTGTTGTCAAAACCCTTAAGACACGTCTTTGTAGGACACGAGGCTGTTCTGTCAGCAGTCAAAAGGATATTTAATGGCCGCGAATCGAGGTCACAGCGTCTTACTCTTACTGTCGCTCTCGTCTGGTTGACTGGCTCAACGGCGAAGCCCTGAACAACAAGGCGTGCAATCAAGTTAATATTTAAAAAGTGGATACATCCAGACATCACTAACTTACAGATAAGATGCACTAGTGTTAAATTCTCGCTCGTTCTGTCCCCCAGGCTATCCAACACCCTACTAACTGCAACTATGTCTTTAAGTATGAATACAACTCTTAATTTTTATACACCCCCTGAGCCTTTTATTTGACGCACCCGCCTCCGCCCTACCTACCAACCCCGGATACCGATCCCCTTTCCCCATCACAGTCTAAGCCCTCCTGTGTACGCCACCTCTCGGTTAGCCACCCTAGATAGGGGTGCTCAATATTCATTCCAGAATATGCACTTATAGGCACCGGAGTTTGACTATAGCAGGGACTATAGCAGGAATTCCTGACAGTGGCCACTCGAATAAAGAAGCAGTTTTGCGTACTTTTGCATACTTTATGGGTCTTTATCTACCAAATTATTTGTTACACAGCCGAATATCTAATCGTCTTTGGTCAGCACTGTAAGTTCCCATGTACGGTTGCAAATTTTAAATAAGGGTTTCGAGTTTAAACTAAGCACTTTAATTGTTACATTAACTCTATTTATCATTTTACTTAATATTGCAAGATTCACCATAAAATGTTGAGACCGTTTTCCCCTTGAATTGCCTTGAATTTTACCATAATAACTGCTCTTATAGGCATGTCTTGTTCTTTATTTTCATGTGTTGTTTGCCCCTGGAGGTCCTTGATCTCTGTCACATTATCTCTGATGACTAGGGTATGTTTACCATCTCAACAGCTAATTTACATGTCTACAAGGTAGAATATTTGCATTCGTAACAATATAAGACGTGCTCCGACTTGCAGATGCTAGGCCTGAACAAACAAAATGCATAAACAAAGTAGCAATGCGCGTCCCTCATTTTGTGGAAAAGCATCTCTATTCAGAGTTCACAGCTTGCAACTTCTCTTTATTTGAGTTTACTTTGCACGCCTGCCATTTTGAAACTCTAACCGCTGTTTCAAAATCTGAAAAAGTACTTGAAACTTCGCAATCGTCTCTTGGGTATAGAGCGGGGTCTCTTATTGATATCATTCTTGAAACAGTTTGGGATTTTAGAACTTCATAGAAAGGGAAGTTTTGGTCCTTGGAACTAACAAAACTTTCTACAGAGTGTGGCTTAGAGTACATTTTCTGCTAAAATGCCGTTTGAGAGTAACGATTCGGTTAGATCTTCAGGAATACTACAATACTGGTATTTTTCTGGTAATTTAAATGCACTCGAGGAATGCTTAAAAGCAAATAAATGGTAGACTAGACAGCAAAAATTGCCAAAAATGACCTTTAGATATCTATGCAGTCATATAATTTGAAATTTGTTCTATAATTAGATACATATCTTATCAATGTTGCCTAATACGTATATTTTAAAAAATTGTACCGCACCAATTGCTAATTTATAGGATTTGTTTTATCTTCCTTTCTACTTGCAATTAATGTTTGCGTAGTAGGAAAAGACAGGAAAAAAACAACAAATCACATTAGATGAGTGCTAAAGCTTTGACCAGAAAGTTCTTCATAAGCTGCCAGTTCTGAATTTACCAAGTACGAAGGGTTGTAACAGATATAAACAACTCTACAAATATTAAAATGCGACGTACATAAAACAGCACTGACAGTTAATTAAAATCTACTGTTTTCACTGTGAAGTTAGGTAAACAAACTAAAACTGTGACGCATAACCTACAATCGCTGTTTAAAACAACTGTTATTTGTAATATAAATAAAACCCTTCGGAATAAATTGTATTGATTAGCAAAAATTTCGCTTAACCCTTTCAGTTACTGTAGTTTCAATTGGAATCACCCCAGTATTTTATTTTTCCTTGCTACCTGCACAGAGGATCCAAACAAAACCACTTGGAATGACTCATAAACATGCTGCCATCTGTACTGTATTTTTTAAACTTCCAGAATGTGCTTTTGAGATGCTCTTTTGTATTGTTGTGTCGAATCATTTTGAAGATGTGGGCTAACATCGTGTGCCACGCCACTTTTACGTATTCTTTGAAAATGTTTTATGGACTTAACCACGGTTACAGTAGTTTATCACATATGAACTGAACATCATTGTTTATAATGCGGTATTAATTTTAAAAAAGTGAATATAGTAATATGTTTAGAAGATTTACAAAACAGATCTCACACTGGGTGGTTGGTTCTATCTGGCCCATCATCCGCCGTATCACCGATTATTTGGCCTGGGCCCACCCCATCCTAAACCACAGTTAAGACAGACCAATCAATGGTACAAGAGTAGAGAAAGTCATGTCAGTGTAACACATCAGATATTTTTTTGCTACCATAGTTGAACGTATCATATCGAAATTTACATGTAGATATACTATTAAAATCTGTTAATTTTGATTCCTCCTATTCCTTCTCCCAGTTGGGAAACGCACAGTGCTCTAAATTTCCAATGCAGACAAAATTCTCTGAGAACTAAGGACACTGAGAGGTAAATGTGCTTCAAAAATTCAATTTTTCATCTTCTACACGATAAAAAATATAAATATTCAACTTTAAATGATATATATCACTGGGTTTATTAACCAATTTGACCATTTAATTTGCCACTTTACACATGGAGGCGCATAATCGTGCCCATTGTATTGTTTCTTCTCAATTTCTCCTAGCTTAGTTTTTTCGTACTTCAATTATGCTTTTCTCAAAAAGTATTAAATATATGTACACAAAATTTCACTGGATATTTCTGGGAACTATTTTCTTATGCTAAACTACTTTTTGCTCAGATTTTTATATAACTGAGAATAAAAAGCTATTTAAGTGAGAAGTGTTATCTTTTTATGTTACACAACATGAATTATTTAATATTAGCGATAGATTAAAGATATTGAAAACATATTTTGTTCACACTATAAACGTATCTTTTATGCTAAATATAAAAAATGGTGATACTAGAAACAAAATCTTAGGAGGAAAGTGCGCTTGAAATATGAGCTACAAAACTTCGAACTAAAAGCAGGGTGTCACTTATATGATTTGTGCGCAACATTACCGTTGATTCAGTTAGTTATTATGTAGCCAGAACTTAAAGTCGTGTCATTTGTTAGCTTCTAATGACATCCCAGTGCTCTACACTCCTTTCTGTTTGTCAGAACTGTTTCAATAACTACTGATAGGAATGACTTCTTTTCATTATTATTGTAGTAGTACATTTATTTTTACTCTTACATCTACCAGGCAATTTTCTCTCAGCTTATACGTTTATTTGAGTAATCGGGAAATCCTAGCTCTAACAGATTTCTAATTTGTGATTGAAAAACATTATTTACATAGTTTCTTGCAAATAGAAAAATAAAATTGCGTTTCTTCTATGCAGTATGGAACGTAACGACACAGAATTTCTGTGGCTCACATTCCGGAGTCCCCCGATTCGATTCCATTTGGACAAGATGAGAAACGTTAATTTTAGGAGGAGTTGTATCGTATTTCGACTGTTGGGGAGCCGAACTTGAATTAGTTGCAACCGCGTGTGGTAAAATGTTACCTGTGGCCTTTGCCCCAAATGTTTAAAAAATATTAACTTTGTAATTTTGACTGTTTATTTAAATATTATATTTATGTTTCCCTCGGCTGTATTTATTTTTAGAGACATGAATTTCTTAACAAAGTTTGTGGTGCGACTGAAGAATGTAGGCTTACACAGATTTTAAGTTTTTCTTCACTCCATTTATTAATGCTTGACACGATTTAAATAACACTTCACTGATATAGAGAACTGTGAGATTCTTTTGTCAATTACTTGCACTTTTTAACACGTAAACTATTTTTTCATACAAAAAATTTCTCGAGGATACATCTCGCGTCCAGTTATGAGTACTGTCTACAAGCAACTGACTTCTAGATTTATAAATTTTTCTATATTTAAATTTCTGATTGGCTAATCCTAGTCCAATAAAATACCTTCATTTAACTAAAGCTTTTTCTGGTTGTTGATTGCTTATTTTATGAACTGCCACAAAAATTACATTATTGTTGCTCCAATAATCACAAGTAGCATTAAACTTTCAAATTCATTATTGACTCAAGGCTACCTCATTGTTACCTCATTGTTAGCAACTTTTAACCTATTATTCTCACAGCTCCTACATTATTAAATTACGTAATACATTCACATAACATTATTACACATGTATACAATAATATAAACGTATACAATGACTGTAATATACATTTTTTCTTTATTGTTACATATAAATATTGCTTTAAGGCGAGCAGTTATTGAATTTATATATTATATAATTTGACTAAAATCATTTAAGTGTTAAAAGCACTGCCTAAAAGTCAGCTTAACTTCGGTTTTTTACTCGGCATGCAAATACATTCTACGAGTTTTTCTATTTCTAACTTTTTTCCATCTCATTTCCTTTGATTTTTACTTTCTCCATTACGTTATTAAAATAAGTAGAAAAATTACAAAACTTCACCCGAGATTTCACCGTAAATACATGTTTTGAGGCCCGGAACCCGAAAAAGTATTTTTAGGAATATGGAATATCTTTTATGGTTTACCAATTATGCAAAAGTCGTTCACAACGAAGCATACTTTTGGGGACATTCCCAGAAAATTCGAGATATACATTTCATTTGTCATAAAAATATCTAAAGATATGATATTTTAATCAAAATCTTTAGAGCCATTTATGAGAAAATTAAAATTTTCGAAAAATGTTCATGTAAAGGATAATCTTGGGTGGGTGGATTTTCTTGAAAACCTTCGTGTCGCATCTCTGGAAGATACTAAACCTAAATACCAAGTTTGGTATTTATTCGACTGTTCGTTTCTGAGTTATGCCTGTTCACAGACACACACACACGGACATGTTTCCAAAAATGCGTTTTTTGGATTCAGGGGGCCTCAAAACATATATTTCCGGTGAAATTCTGGTATCGAATTTTTAAGTGGAAGTAAACATATTATAAGTATCAAAAAAAGGTGTAAATCTTTATCAATGTAAAAGCCACAATAATAAATAATAACAATTAATAATAATAATAATAATAATAATAATAATAATAATAATAATAATAATAATAATAATATGCAGTCCAGTGAACCAGTTTGACCTGTGCGGCAGTTAACTTTAATTATTGGACCTTAAGATTGATTGAATGAGTGAATAAATGAATGAATGGTAATGTCTCGTAAACTTAAAGGCCTGGGGGAATCTATTAGCATCGCGTGATGAGATATTCCACGTAAAGGTAGAATTTGCGGTGTGCACAGTCTTTCCAAACAATTTTACAAGATACTGAACTACTGTGTCCCTACTGGTCTGTCCATCGGATTCTTGTCCTGCCACGGTTTCTTCTTCCAACGTAGGGGTTCCACGCAGTGGTGCACCACAATGAGGCGCCAATTTTTGAAGCATGGCGATGGTTGTCACTTTTTGAAGCAGTACCCTTTGCTTCGATATTTGCAATGATTCTGATGCCGGCTGCTACAGTGGTTGGCTATGAGATCTTTTTCTCAGGGTATGCGTGGGCGCATTGTAAAGGATAACATCAGTTTAAAATGACTGAGAAATTTAATGTGATCTAATACTTGAACTATTGAAGCGAGTTTCCGACAGCTTGAAGATAAAGAATGAAACTGATTATCAATCCTAGCACTCGAAACTATAACAATTATAGTTGATAACTTCTGCAGTATCAGTTTTGCGGTTTGAAATAACCGTTTCCGCAATAAAAGAAGCGTAAATTGGGTGAGTCACTAAAATGCTTGCCGTCAAAACTCCTCGCGGCTACCGTGCTGTGAACTGCCAATCACCGTAAAAGACTGTAAGCCCCTAAGGCGGTACACGAAGAAAAGAAAGGCGAAAGGCGCTAATTTTAGCAATACACGCTTTTTTATTACTTAAGCTCTGCCTATTTTAGAACTATCCCACCACCACTACCACCACCTTTCCTTCATTTGCGCTCCAATCTTAAAACTTAAGTGTGCGTATGTGACACTGTTACTAGGTGGTATCTCCCCAAAATATGAGAATTTCATTTCCTTTATCTTCTACAGAACCAAAACTGCGACTCTGCAAAACTTATCCTGCATTCAAAGAATCTTTATGCATAACGCGTTTGCTCCTCGCTGTTGCTAATGATTTTTCCTAACTTGACTTGCTAATTACCTTATTATTTCCTGACAAACCTTCAACTCAAACTTATTGCATTATATATTCATATAATATGCGGAAATTATTTACTGCGATTATTTCTATATCTTACCATCATTTCTTTATTTAATTATTTATATATTTCTGTCAATAATTACGGCATCAGCGTACATCTGTCATGATGAAGCCTCGCAATGTACTCTGCCCACCTCCTTAAAATTATAAGTCCAATAAGAACGGTAGTAAAAGGTAAATGTAAAGGTACGGGCTAACGTAGGGGGACCCAGAAACCGAGCCAGAGCACGCACTTAGACCAATCGGCCCCTTGCGTTTCTACTGTGATCCCCGGGAGGGAATGATGAAGGGAGAGAGACCCGAAGGGCGCTATTATAGGGACGGACACTATCATAGACGGGGTCCCTAATACTTCCAGATTAGATGCCGCCAACGACGCCCGAACCCATTTTATTGAGCCCCTGCCTCGTGGGTCCCCGAAAGAGCTCCCGCCCGAAAACACCCAGAAGCGACTTCCAACCGAGCAGTCCTTGGAATAGTTGGGATGAAATTCCATAAGGCGCACAGCCACCGCCCAACCGCAACCCACAAAATACCGTCCCTCGGTTTTTCAACCCTGAGCAGATGACAAGGAAGATGGTGAGTAAAGGAAAGGAGGGGCTGGAGAGTCGTGGTACAAGATAAACCAACCTGGTATTCAGCTGTCGACCCGGGAAACCACGAAAAACTCATAGGTCAAAGTGGGCGGTCGCCTGGATCGAACCTGGAACCCCCCGAATGCGAGTCGCACACCTAACCGCGACTCCACCTCGCTCGGTAATAATAATAATAATAATAATAATAATAATAGTTAATTACAAATAATATCTGTGCTACAAATCACTTCATATGAATAGCTTTAAATTAGCTACTTTAAAAATACTAACTAATGCATATTAATTGCATATAAATCCATTCATGGAATACAGAGAACTATTCTATATACCTTATTTTAATGCATCTCGTAAAAGATTCCAATGTTTGGGTTTTATATCAGCGAATTAATGAATAAAATAAGAATACCTATTAACTGTCTGGTAGTACAAGGCTTCCACTTAGTTATTATGAGGAGAAACTCAGTTTTGATTAACTTAATGCTTTTTGACAAGAAGATACTAAAAACAAACAAATGGCTGCTAAGCGCGAGAAGAGTTTTTGCTGTAGAATTACATTAACGTTTTTTTAGAAAATATTGTTATGTGATGTTGTTATTAATAATTAATTAATTTAATTTATGTTACTTTAAACTCCTCTTGAGGCCAACACTTTTGAGTTGACGGTTTGTTGACGTAAAACTGCTTTTTCTATATACAGCGTGAGTCTTCTCATCCTGCGGATTGGTAACTAGGCAACCCTGATTACAGATGGTGTGAAATGCAGGTACTGAACCGCATTCACCTGATTAGGGCTAAGGTGGTGCTCGTTGTTAACGTGCTCTAATAGCGCAATGGTTAACATGCTGGAAAGACATGGTAAAGGTCGGAATGAGTTTTTTCATTAATTTCCTGCACATTTATGATGTTCATTAAAGCATATTCTAACAAGTAACAATTTGTATTTTAATGAAATTCACATAATTAAAATAATTAAGTGAAGTGAAACTTCCATGCCAAACTATCAGTTCTAGTTACATTTACTAAACGTAAAAAATACCTTTAAGTGGCAGTATTTGAACCTGGGACCGACACCATTAGGCCAACGCGTTCACTGTTGGGCTACGAGTGCAAGTCAGTGCAAAAGCAGCGATGCAAAGTAGTGATTTCGGCCGAAATTCGTATTGGACAGTGGACAGTGTTTAGCATAGCCTGTACAACGCTAAGGGGGCATAACTTCCCAATCCGCAGGCTTAGTAGAACTCACCCGATATATTTCAGTTTGCGTTATTCTTTCAATTATACATAATATATTTTTGTGAAATTAGTGACTGCCCTGTTGTGAATTTGAATTAATTCTAATTTACTGTAGCTTGTTGATGTTAATGATTCCATAATAAGTATTACTATTATTCAAAAGCTTAGGGAAAACCACTTTTGTTTAATTAACTTAAACTGTAGGAATCCTTTGATCAAAATAATGTGATTACCTTATTTTGAAATACATTATCTAGAAAGAGTGTTTAGCATGAATTATTACTTTCTCTACTACGTATAGTAAGTAGGGGAAGTATTGCATTCCACCCAAAAATTCGATACCGAGATTTCGCCGGAAATACATGTTTTGAGACCTCCTGAAACCAAAACAAGCATTTTTGGAAACATGTCCGTGTGTGTGTCTGTGTGTGTGTGTGTGTGTGTGTGTGTGTCTGTGAACAGCATAACTCAAAAACTAACAGTCGGATAAGCACTTGGTATTTAGGTTCAGTATCTTCCAGAGATGCGACACGAAGGTTTTCAAGAAAATCCCCCCACCCCAGACTACCCTTTACATGGAAGATTTTTCGAAAATTTTAATTTTCTCAAAAATGGCTCTAACGATTTTGATGAAAATATCATACGTTTAACATAATGTCATGAGAAATGAAATGTATATCTCGAATTTTCTGGGAATGTCTCCAAAAGTATTCTTCATTGTGAACGACTTCTGCATAACTGGTAAACCATAAGAGATAGACAAAATTTTACTACACAAATAATGTAGATCGCGTTAAAATACACAACTTATGTCATATACATTTCTTTTGTTGAGTGAACCGTTTTCGAGATATTGCTTGTTATTTCCTTAAATTTTCCAATACTTATACTTTTTCTCAAATGCGTTATTCATTTTTTTTATATCCTGGACATGCAAAGAGAATGGAATGCGCCACATAGCAACCAGCGTTAAAATATTTGACTATCGCTTAAAAACTACCATATTTCCCTTGCATCTACAAGAAAAGTACCAATATGATTGACATCTTGATATCTCGATTAACATGAAGCATATGGAGAATAGGCGTTTGTAAAATTAGATTGTACAAGAGTAGAGAAAGTCTTGTGAGTGTAACACATCAGATTTTTTTTATTAATTTCTGCGTCATTTTACTATAACATTAGTAGAACTGTATAGTCTTATTTCAGTTACTTTAAAATCCATATATAGTTCATAGAGCCACAACAGTTTTGCTTGAAATACTTCACCTAAGACAAAACATTGATAAACATAGAACTAAAAATAAAGTTTCATATATTTTACATAATATTACCCGTTATTGGTATTCAAACAAAACAAGCTTTGATTTACATTACCTCAACACAGCACAAATGCAGTGCAATTCTAACCGATTCACTAAGCACTCTTCAGAGTATCCGGGACTGCTCTACTGACGTAACATTAATCCAAGACATCCAAAGTCTTTACAACCAAATTACTACAAGTAATCAAGAAGTGATATTCTTCTGGATTCCGTCTCACTGTGGAATATCAGGAAATGAGGAACCAGATAGGGAAGCCAAAAATGCAACTTTGCTACCTCCTGTGGAAGAATTGCCAGTGCCCTACAGAGATGCTCAAAGTTATTTTTATAGCAGAGCAACTGCCAAATGGAAGCAAGACTGGACCATTAAAACATCAACCAAACTCCACATAGTTAGGAAAGGCTCCCTGCACATTGCAGACTAAAAAGAAAAGACCAACTGATTAGATACATCTAACCCATTCCCTCTTACTCACCAAAGAAAATGCTCCTCACTGCGAGACCTGCAATTGCTGTATCACCATCGAACACCTCATCACTAAATGCAGAAGTTATACCATGGAGAGAAGAAGACTTAATATCCCTGAAGATATATTTTTAGCTTTAAACAACCCTCCTCATTTCATTTTTTCCTTGAAACACATCAAACTATAACAAGATTTAAACATAACACATGAAACAAAAAGGTATAATAGGTAATAGCTTATACAGTTCTAGTTCTGTTCAAGACTTAATAATGTGAAATATGTTTATAACAATGTATTACAATTATTGTATTATTTAATCAATATAAAGTATGCAATGTATATTATTGTAATCGTATGTAGTAGTCAAAGCGACCATAAATAAAGAAAAGTAACAACAACAATATTAAATATAAATAATTTCTGGAACGTAATCACAAAACATCTCAACTCAAAATAATTATTTTGTTGCTTAGTCCGCGATTGCATAGTTACGTCCAAATATGTGTTATAGAGCAAACTCTGCTTGTAATAGCTGTAGAGGGCTTTAAAGTTGCAAAGCTGTGGATGTTTGGGAAACTCTGCGCTATAAATCGCGGTCTTGTAGGTGGCAAAATGATATGCTAGTAACTTATTTGGAACAAAATGCCTCGCTCATTGTGGCTTTAAACAGCGGGAGGTTGTCACGAGGTCATTCCATAGAACAGCATGGTTCCATCTGAAGGGATGAGATATCCTGACAGGATCATTGAGTTCCAGCAGGATAATCATCCTGTCCGCACAAGTCGGGTGGTTTCAGATTGGATCTCAGGGAGGTAGGATATCAGTGTGATAAACAGGCTCCCTTCCTCGCCTGATTTGAACCCAATCGAGTTGGAATTGCTGCCTCCTGATCACTGAACGAGAAAAGACGCCTCCTGCACCGGGACACTGGTATCATCACGACGAGGTTACTGGAGCTCATTGATTTTTTTTTTCGAGCTCCCAAAGAATGGGGGCTAACGTGAAGTTGGAGGTTAATGTATACAGTCACCCCTGGAACAGAGTATTACCGCGTTGGTGTTACACAAATTCACTGTGCTTTTTACTTTCTCTACTACATATAGTAAGTAGGGGAAGTGCTGTATTCCACTCAAAAATTCCATACCGAGATTTCACAGGAAATATATGTTTTGAGGCCCCCTGAATCCAAAAAATATGTGTTACACTTACATGACTTTCACTACTCTTGTACAAACTATTTTTACAAACGCTTATTCTCCATCTACTTCATGTTAATCGAGATAAACATTTGCAGACTATCATATTACTAATTTTCTTGTAGATGTAAGGGGAAAATATATTTACAAGGGCAATATAGAAAAACAGTAGCCTTTAAGCACATACATATCTCTTAATAGCTGGTTGCTAGGTGCAGCATCATTCCCATTGCCACAGATGAATACTCTTTGCATATCCAAGACAAAAAAAATGAATAACGAATTCCCATTTAAGAAAATAAGTATTTAAAAATTTAAGGGAATAACAAGCAATATCTCGAAAATGGTTCACTTAACAAAAAAAATGTATATGACATAAATTGTGTATTTTAACGCGATCTACATTCTTTGTGTAGTAAAATGTTGTCTATCTCTTATGGTTTACCAGTTATGCAAAAGTCGTTCACAATGAAGAATACTTTTGGTGACATTCCCAGAAAATGCAAGATATACATTTTGTTTGTCATAAAAATATCTCAAACATATGATATTTTAATCAAAATCGTTAGAGCCATTTTTGAGAAAATTAAATTTTTCGAAAAATCAACCATGTAAAATGTAATCTGGAGTGGGGGGATTTTCTTGAAAACCTCCGTGTCGCATCTCTGGAAGATACTGAACCAAAATACCAAGTTTGGTGTTTATCCGTTTCTGAGTTATGCTGTTCACAGACAGACACACACACGGACATGTTTCCAAAAATTCTCTTTTTGGATTCAGGGGGTATCAAAACATGTATTTCCGGTGAAATCTTGGTATCGAATTTTTGGGTGGAATACAATGCATCCCCTACTTACCATACGTAATAGAGAAAGTAAAAAAAAACATTTTTGGAAACATGCTGCGTGTGTGTCTGTGTGTCTGTGAACAGCATAACTCGGAAACGAACAGTCGGATAAACACCAAACTTGGTATTTAGGTTCAGTATCTTCCAGAGATGCGACACAAACGTTTTCAAGAAAATCCCCCACCCCAGATTACCATTTACATGGAACATTTTTCGAAAATTTTAATTTTCTCAAAAATGGCTCTAACAATTTAGATTCAAATATCATATGCTTAAGATATTTTCATGACAAATGAAATGTGTATCTCGAATTTTCTGGGAATGTTTACCAATGTATTTTTCATTGCAAACGACTTTTGCATAACGGGTAAACCGTAGGAGATAGGCCAAATTTTACTACACAAAAGATGTAGATCGCGTTAAAATAAACAATTTATGTCATATACATTTTTGTTGTCGAGTGAACCATTTTCGAGATATTGCTTGTTATTCCCTTAAAATTTTCAGTACTTATTTTCTCAAATGGGAATTCGTTATTACGTTTTTTGTCTTGGATATGCAAAGAGTTATAATCTTTGGCAAAGGGAATGGTGCTGCACATAGCAACCAGCTATTAAGAGATATGTATGTGCTTAAAGCCTACTGTTTTTCTATATTGCCCTTGTAAATATATTTTCCCCTTACATCTACAAGAAAATTAGCAATAAGATAGGGTCTGCAAATGTTTATCTCGATTAACATGAAGTAGATGGAGAATAAGCGTTTGTAAAAATAGTTTGTACAAGAGTAGAGAAAGTCATGTGTGTGTAACACATCAGATATTTTGTTCTATTATAATACAAAGAGAATGGAATACTTCACATAGCAACCAGCTCTTAAAATGTTTTGACTATGGCTTAAAGCCTACCAATTCCCCTTGCATCTACAAGAAGATTAGCAATATGATTAACATCTCGATATCTCGATTAACATGAAGCATATGAAGAATAAGCGTTTATAAAAATAGTTTGTACAAGAGTAGAGAAAGTCATGTGAGTATAACACATCAGAATTTTTTTCTTTTCTTTTTCTGGTTCCTAAAGAATAGAGGCTTACGTGCTGGACTATGTCATCCAACAATCACTGTTTCAAAGCTATTTGAACATAATCTTTGTAATATATGATTCAAAAGGATAATAAACACATTTGTGTGCATGCTTTTACACGTCCAAATTATTCGCATCTAGTATCTTAACTGCCATCCTGTAAAAGTTTGTGTGGATAGAGCGATTAGAGTACTTTTCTTCTATTATAGGTTTTACAAAAACGCTTCGAAACATGCACATTTTTGGTAACCGCGAGCTTTCACTTGCATGCGGGTGAGGAAGGTCTCTCTTGGAGGTAAGGTGGGGACAGTTCCACAGTAGAATGTGTGCTGAACTCCCGAAGCCACCCGCGAATGTGTTTCTAAGTTATAGGTATTGTATTATTTTCTCAAGACAATTCTTTCGTATATTTGCAGCGAAATGATTACTTTAAAGCGCAAGTAACTTAAACCAAGGAAATAATAAGTTCAGTATTTACTTTTACAGCTAAAATAAGACCCCATTATCCAGAGCTGCTTTTAACTATCAGATATAAATGCATAAAGTAATCCATGTAGTTAACCAAGAATCCAATGGAATCAAGACAAAAGAATTTTATTCAAAAATTTAATAGATTAACTTAAGAAATAATTTATGTTGTATTAAATGCTTAATAAAACTAAATGAAACTTTATAATTTAAACTGAGTCGTTACTTATTAATTCCCAACATATCTAGCGTTAATAAGCAACGACTCAGTTTAAATTATCATATGATAACATTGCAATAAACAGTACTTCTGTTCATTATAATCTAAATGAAACTTGCTTACAATGTTGTTAACTACTGTTTGAATCACTTGCTCTCAAGTATTTACGTTCTAAACGCATTACACTAAATATCAAATACAGTATTATCTCAGTTAAGCGTTTTCATAGGGAGACGGTTAAAATAATGTTTAAATGGGAAAATATAAACGTGAATTATTGTTCAAACTAATTACGTATTACTTAATATAAGAAAGCAATAAATGAAACACACAAACAATAAGCACAGTATACAGTTTAGAATACTTGGATGCATTCCTGTACTATTACTTATATATCAACCTAAACAAATTAGAGTACCGGTGCTTTATACTGGTTTAAAACAATTTAAAGCGTTACATTCACATTACTTTCTGTACTCTCTATCGCTTATTAGTGGCTATACACATTATTCTTACTAAGCTTAGTTTTCCTATCCACTTCATTTTGATTGAGATAAACCTTTTTGGAAATAGTTGCATTACACATTTTATTATACATCAATTGCGTAGTAAAATGTTTTAGAACTGGACATTATACGCTGAACTTAAAACACCATGCTGTTTGCGTACAATCGCTAGAAACACTGAAAATCGGAAGGACTTGAAAAGAATGACAAACTATTGAATATTGAAGCATTAGTACCATTAATAACGGATATTTCGAAAATGGCTGAAGCCCCAAAAAAAACTTATTTGAAATAAATTGCGTTTTAAAGAACTACACTTCCTGTGTAGTACGTTTTCGTTTATCGCTCAACGTTTACCAGTTTTACATTCCTTCCGAATGAAGAGGACTTTACAGGCTATTCCCAGAAAATATTGAATATATATATATTTTGTTTGTAACGTAAATATCTGTAATATATGGATTTGAATGAATATCGTTAGAGCGATTTTTTAGAAATTCAAAAGCTTGAGGCAGTATTTTTAATACTTGAATAATTTCAATTAAATTATATAATATGTAAATTCAATAACAGCCCGCCTTGAAGCAATATGTATGTAATAATTTGTAAAAAATGTATGTAACAGTAATTGCAAATGCTTATATTATTGTAAACATGTTTAATAATGTTATGTGAATACATTACATACTTCAATAATGTAAGAGCTGTGAGAATAATAAGTTTTAAGTTGCTAACAATGAGGTAACAGTGAGGTAACCTTGAAGCAATAATGAGTTTGAGAGTTTCAATGCTACTAGATATCATTAGAGCAACGATAACGTAAATTTTGTGACAGTTTTTAAAATAGCCAATCAACAGCCAGAAAAAGCTTTAATTAAATGCAAGTATTCTATTGGACTAGGATTACCCAATCAGAGACTTGAAATACAGAAGCTTATAGATTTTGACGGTTGAAATATGCTAAGTTGCCTGCTGACCTTGGTAGTGACCGGATGGAAGATGTGTTCTCTGAAGAAATATTACGTATTCGTGTGAAACGAAAATTAAGTATACGCGTTAACAAAGTGCAAGTTTTAAATTAAAGAATCTCACAGCTCTTAATATCAGTGTAGTGCTATTTAATTTGTGTCAAGGAATAATAAAAAGCAGTGAATTTAAACTTAAAATCTGTGTAAGCCTACATTCTTGTCGCACCACACCCTGCCTAAGAGAAACGTGTCTCTACAAACATTACTGACGCAGCCGAGGCAAACATTAACATAAATACTATCTATAGAAGCAGTTTAATAACAAAGTTAATAAATAATATTTTAAACTTGTAGTGTAGCAACAAAAATACATCTTCAAATCAGCTTCTCATACGTAGCAGCATATTACGTAACAACAGTAACTATTAGGTAATCAATAACTTCAAATTAATGCCCAAAGCGTGATGCAGAAATTCCAACAGCAGTAAAAACTACAACAGTTGAAGAACAATACTTCTTCAATTTGGCTTCCCAAGCGTGAGGCTAATAAATTACGTAAACAAAACACCTTCTCAAGTTTCGAAACAAATTCCATGCTAAGGGTAGTTTGGGGTGGGGGATTTTGTTGAGAATATTCGCATCATATCTTTGAAAGGTACCAAGTTTGGTATTTATCCAACTTTTCGTTTTTGAGTTATGCTGTTCACACAGAACACACGCACCGTTTTCTAAAAAAGGTTTTATTTGGATTCAGGGTTCTCAAAACATGCATTTCTGGTGAAATCTCTTTATCGAATTTTCGGGTGGAATGCAATATCTTCTCTCCCTACTACGTACGTGGTAGAAAAGTAATACTTTTGAAACATGTCATTGTGGTCGATCTGCTTTAATGCACTGTGCGGGAAATAGTTGAAAGTATCTTGTGTTGTCGATACGTTACGAAAAGTACACGCGCCTGCCAATACCAGCTGCCGTTCCCCCCAAATCCTGTGATGATGAATGTTGTGTTATGGTGTGTATTATACCACTGCAGTAATTCCAGCCAATATTTTAAACGTCAGCTGGGAGAGCTTTGTCGCCAGTATGTCCGTGTCGTTAATATCAACGAATTATCAAACCAACTTGGCGAAATCGTAGAGAGCTCCCATGATTCAGTGCAAGGATTTATCACACGGGTGCAAGATCATTAAAATAACTTACGTTGTGCACATTTTTAATGAGTGTGTCACGTGTGTACGTTATAAATGTGCTACAAGAAAATATACATCAACCGTTTTATTTTCACGTGCTTTGGTTACATTTTGTGAGAAGAAACTATGGGATTGGAATTAATTGTTCTTCCACACAAGCCGTGTGTTGGACAAGGTTGGAAAGGTAGAATCAGACGACTGAAAAATTCAATACATCACCGGGATTAGAACCACGGATCTACTGGTTTCCGTCCGAGCTACCATGGCAACATGCCGTTACGATATTAAATTCCCCAACTGATTAATTTACCATTAATTGACCTAATAGTGGTCGAAACTATGAAGCCCGGGACTTAAAGTACTTGTAGTATTGTAAGTCGCCATTGTGGTATGACATCTCGATACAATTCGAGATCTCTTTGTGGTTTGCCGGAAAAAATACAAATCAGTTGGGAAATTTAATGTCGTACTGGCATGTTGCGATGGTAGCTCTGAGACAGTAGTTTTAACACTTAAAATGATTTCAGTCTAATTATATAAATATAAATTCAATAACAGTCCGCCTTGAAGCAATATGTGTATGTAATAATTTGTAAAATGTATGTAACAGTCATTGCAAATGCTTATATTATTGTAAACATGTTCAATAATGTTATGTGAATGCATTACGTAATTTAATAATGTAGGAACTGTGAGAAATAGGTTTAAAGTTGCTAACAATGAGGTAACAATGAGGTAACCTTGAGGCAATAATGAGTATCATTATTAGAGCAGCAATAATGTAAATTTTGAGACAGTTTAAAAATAGCCAATCAACAACCAGAAAAGCTTTAGTTAAATGAAGTATTCTATTCGACTAGGATTTGCCAATCGGAGACTTGAAATACAGAAATTTACAAATTTAAGAGGTGGAAAACAGTTCAGTTGCCTCCAAACAGTGCTCATAACCAGACGTGTTGCTTCTAGACAGTGATCATAACTAGACACGAGATGTGTCCTCGAGAAATTAAATACGTATTCGTGTGAGGCGAAAATAGTTTACGTGTTAAAATGTGCAAGTATTAAATAAAAGAATCTCACAGCTCTCTATATCAGTGAAGTGCTATTTAATTTGTGTCAAAGAATAATAAAAAGTAGTGAATTAAAACTTAAAACCTGTGTAAGCCTACATTCTTCAGTCGTACCACAACCCTACCAAGAGAAACACGTCCCTAACAATAATATACTGACGCAGCCGAGACAAACATAAATATAATATCTAAAGATACAGTCAAATTACAAAGCTAATATTTTTAAACTTGGAGCGAATTCTACCGGAAACCGGGTACTATACGTGCGATTGCAACGAATTTCAAGTTCGGCTCACCAACAGTTGAAATATAATACATCATTTTCAAACTGACTTTCAATACGTAGCAGCAACTACCTACTTCAAATTGACGTCTTCCTCAGCTCAGCGGTTAGAGCAACCGAATGGAAACCGGAAGATCCGTGGTTCAAATCCGTCGATGGCATTGAATTTTTCAGTAATCTGGTTCTACCTTTTCAAGTATGGGATTGTCTGCAAATTTAGGCCGGTATTGGCGCAGAATGCCGTGAATAATTACCAAAGCCGGAAGTTTTTTAAAAGTTTTTGCTTGTTAGTACTGAACGGAATCACCAGAGGCTTCCGCGGGAAGGTAGTACGATAGTATAGGGAACACAAGATACTGGAATTCACCAAAAGCCAACTGTGATATATTTCCCCCATTATAATGCTCTCTGGTTGCTTTTGGTGACATTCTGTTTGTTCAGTTGACGTCAATACCAGTAACTGCTTCTAAAATGTACACACCGTAAAGATATGACAGGCGTTGGTAGTACAGGACATAAACTGTTGATTTTGAAGTATTTTCACTATTCAGAATGCTACTGGGACCACGTTTATAACGTATTAGCTTAACTTTTCAGGATATATTTAGGAATTACGGATTTAAAATTGTTGTGTAATATTAATATTAAAAAGATAATTTGAAACAATGATATTCCATATCTGACATTGAAAAACTTGAAAATTTCAGTGACATGTATACAGAATCTCTTAAGTAAAAAACGCCAGCACAACTTCTTAAGTTTGTACATTACGCTCAACGATAAACCGTAGGGTCCAAGCAGCATTTCATATTATCATATCAAAAGCAATTAATCATTAATAAAATTTAATATCTTAAGAACGGTTAGGCATAGCTCGTTAAAATTTTGTATGCAGTATATGTTTTATGTTCTGAGTATGTGGTAAAAAGTCTAAGTAAGCATAAGAAAACCTGCAGATTTTTGGATTTTTACAAATGTATGACCTTAAACCTCGAATGGCTGCTGAATTAATTTCGGTTACCTCCTCTCGTATTCTTTCTTTCTTTCTCTGTTTAACCTCCTCTTATGTAGGACTTACACACCCCAGGACTTACAGGCGGGTGCCTGGGGTCAGAGGCCCGTCGAGGAGCACACACTCTCATGGAGCAGACAGAATATCCAGGATGAGTGATCAGCCCGATACCTGGAATGGGAGGGAGGAAGTAGATGAAACGAAATAATGGTGAAATGGATAAAAGGAAAGGTGATAATGGGGCAGTTGGTGGAATGAATGGGGGGTGAAACCGGAGAACCCGGAGAAAACCCGCCCAGACGCCGCTTTGTCCACCACAAATCCCACATGCGGGTCCCTAGGATTGAACCCGGGCCGCCTCGGTGAGAGGCGAGCGGTCCTCTCGTATTCACTAAACTATTTTACAATTATTCAGGACATTTAATTCTCATATAAGTACCTACTTATAGCTGGTAGAGGAACTATTGCTTCCCACCCAAAAAAATTGATATCGAAATTTCACCAGAAACACGAATTTTTAAAAAAAACCACTTTTATTAAAATATGGGTTCACATGAAAATGACTGATGCCAGAAAAAAGGTTATTTGAAATAAATTGTGTTTTAAAGAGACATACACTTTTTGTGTAGTACATTATTATCTATCTCCTGTGGTTTACCAATGACAAAAATATACAAAAGTTACTTCAAATAAAGAGGACTTCAAGGCTATTCCCGGAAATTCAAGATATACGTTTTAATTGCTATGTAGATACCTTATTTATTAATTGGTTATTGAAACACAGCCTCGTTTATATATAAGCTGCCACTATGGAAAAGCATACTTGACAAATAACAATTTAAAATTAAAATGAGAAAAAACGATGAACATATAAATGGATAACAAATAAGCCTAAGTTGCAAAGTACAGGTCAAAGTTATCATAAAATATAAAAAATATATTAATAATAATAATGAAGAGAAACAATAAAATGAAGACTATACAAATAAATTTGTTATGAATCACATACTAAATTAATTGGAATAAATTTTATGTAATGTATATAATATAATGGTATACAGAATATATCAGAATTAATAATGCAAACTGGAACGGTTGAAAGTATAGGATAGCAGAAGCAAAAACATTCCAATAACATGGATCCGCAAACGAGTCGTGTGCGAGATAATTGGAAATGTATGATTATAAGCCGCCACTGACTTCATTAAGCAACATCGTCCTAATTAGTGCATATGAATTTGAAAAGCAGAGTTTTCGTTTAATAATTTCCATTCTAGGTTTCCTCAAAATTCACTCATGGCTTAACTTAACAAGGAATACAATTCTATTTTAGTATATTGCATGTTATTAATACTCTCTTCCGTGTTAAAGGAGGTGTTCAAAGTGTCGTCCTTGCATCTGGATGCCATACTGCACACGTCTCCGCAGATCGTTTAGAATTCTTTCAAGCAGCCCCGCATCATCTCGGAATTCTTGACAAGCACGTACAATCTCTGCTCCAGTACTTCAACGGCATCAACCGGAGTGTTGTACACAACACTTGAGTTGACCTGGCACAGAAAAATCCAAAGGATTGAAATCATGTGGTCGTGGAGGTCAAGGTAAAGGTCTCCCTCGACCTATCCATCTTAGAACATATCTCCGCATTAGCTATCTTCTTACAGTAGCAGCGAAATGTGCCGGTGTTCCATCATGCATGTACCACATACTTCAACTCAAGGGGAATATCCTAAAGGAATTCAGGTCAGTGGCGGCTCATAAACAACAATTTCGCAATAATAAATCTCGCACACGGCTTCTTTGCGGAACCATGTTAACTGGAACCTTTTGCTTTTATTGTGTACTTTTAACGTTTCAATTTGAGCTATTTATGATACATCCTGTACACACGTGTAGTATTTTAGTCATCATAATTAGAGCAATTTTTGGAAAAATAAATACTATTGAAAAAGCCCAGTTTGGATTAGGGGAATTTTTTTAAAAATTCCTTGAAGCTTACTTAATTTAAATACAAAGTTTGCTTTTTATTCAGGAATCTCAAAACATGTATTTCCGGTAAAATCTGCCTGCTGTGAGAAGGTAAAAGGAAGTTAAATGCAGCGTGTGTAGCATGTTGCAAAATTTCAAAACATTTTCTCTGACAATAGCATCTCAAAGATCCAAGAGGAATATTTTCAGTGCAATAACAGTTCAACACAGTCCAGCTGTGGACCGCGCGAGGCCATCCAAATGTATTTCTTCGCAAATGGAATAAGAAAGTTGGAATACGGCAGGCAACAGAAAATAAGGAGTGTGTGATGTAGAGATATGGAACATATCCTGGTGACATGCAGCGAAACACATCGAAATGAGATCTCGGAGAAAGGGAAAGAGGAAAGAGAGAGATGACTGTTGCTCGAAGTACCTTCACCCTATTTCCTGCTAGACTTCCTACACTCCGCTGAGAGTGCTGTACATATAAGAGCATTTTTGTAGCGTTTTAGTTCAGAGAGTGCATTAAGCATACAGGGTGCACAACTGAAGCTTTGTAGCTTGGCAAGTGCTGAACGAATTGTCCGGCTTATTACCAAACATGTTTGAAATAATGTTGCTTTTCAAGCAGTTATGGTTCCTGATTCATTCAAAATTTATTGAAATCTCTTTATCACCTCCCCTTACGTGATAAACATATGTAAGGGTTCCTCCTTTGTAGGATCCTACTAGGTTGATGATGATGGATGCTGTATTACGTACCTGTAGGCCGTCTTGATGCCCGTACTCTCGTGACGTATCTCGACGTTCTCGGACTGGAATCTGATGATTGTGTATCTGTATTCTTGTGTGTTAGTAAGTTGTAATTATTATTTTATAATTGTGCCACGGCTGCTGTATTTGTGTCGGAGAGCACTTGTGTCTTGTCAGGGTTAGGTATGGAAAATGTTAAAATATTTTGCACACACGTATTCTGTTAGATATTTCACTTGCAGTTTAGATAAATTTACTATTACCTTTGTCACGTTAAAATATGTATAACTGGTAGACTTTAAATACATAGCTTTAGCGTCTGTTTAGAGACGAGCTTATACACTACCTTCCTGCTCGAGGACTGACAAGCTTCTGTTAGCGTTCCCTTCAACCGTTTTCTTAACGTACGTGCTACTATCTAATAACATGTAATAAGAGTTTGTTACATCTATATATGTTTAGAGACTTTTATCATCTTAATTATGAATACAATTTCGTTAAATGCTTACGTAGATAGTACTGCATTTCATAATTTTATATTACTGGTTATATGGCTAACAGTGGCCTTTCCCTCTTATACTATATTTTATATGTTATAACGTTATATCATTATTCTCTACCATGTGTACATTACGAATATATGTGTTTTTAACATCCTCTTAATTATTATACGTACAATATTAGGAAAGAAAATACTTAACACGTAAAACTTAGAACAAAATATTAAAGAAAGAAACTACTATTGTGTTGATGCTGAGAAGCTGTGAATTAGATATCTTATTACAATAATGAGCTATTGTATTAGTTTGTCTATGGCTAGTACTACATGTTGCTTCACATAGCTCCTCCTTTTTATTTTCTCTACCACGTACATAGTAGGTAGAGAAGGTATTGTATTCCACCCAAAAATTTGAAACCGAGATTTCACCGGAAAATGCATGATTTGAGATCCCCTAAATACAAGCATTTTTAGAAAAAGGTTCGTGTGTCTATGAACTGCAGAACTCAAAAGCGAAAAGTAAATAAACACCAAACTTGGTATTTAGGTTCATTGCCTTCCAAAGATGCGACAAGAACATCTTCAAGAAAATGCTCCCACCACAAAATACCCCTTACATGGAACATTTTCCGAAAACTTTGATTTTCTCAAAAATGGCTCTAACGATTTGGATTAAAATACCATACGTTTAAGATATTTTTATGACAAATGAAATGTATAACTTGAAATTTCTGGGAATGTTCTCAGAAGTCCTCTTCATTCTGAATGACTTTTACATAAATGCTAAATCGTAAGAGATAGATACAGTTTTACTACACAAAAATTGAGATCTCGTTAAAATACACAGTGTACATCGTATAAAACTTTTTTGTCGATTGAACCATTTGAGATATTCTTTGATATTTATTTGACTTTTTCAATGCTTATATTTTTCTTCAAGTGTGGATTCGTTATTGTTATTTTTATGTACTGGACATGCAAAGAGAATGGAATGCTTCACATAGTATCACATTAAAAAATTTGACTGTCGCATATTCCCCTTGTACCTACAAGAAAACTAGCAATAAGACTGCAAATGTTTGTCTCGATTAACACGAAGTATATGGAGAATAAGCGTTTGTACAAGAGTAAAGAAAGTCATGTGAGTGAAACACAGATTTTTTAATATTCTGAACAGGTCAAAGTTAACTTGTACTGTAACTAAATAATGAACAACATTTCTACATTGCACAAAAATTAAAACTCAGTGTGTATACTACTTTGTACATAAAATATAACAAATTGATAATTTGAACATTTGATAATTGTGTGTTCTGTAATTGTGTTTTAAATACTTGTAATACAGAAAATCATAACATAATATTGGTTATTGCATCCGTAAAATATAGCAATAGTCTCCCACGCCAGATGGCAGTAAATAATATTAAATGATTAGGTTGCACTGATTAAAATATAGGAAGTACGACCACGTGATTCTGATTTACCTTCAAACAAAGCCGTTTAGATTGCAGGTCAATATAAATTTTTACTGTATTTTAAAAATCATGGTTTTCGAGTAATTCACTTCATTTTATTCGTAAAATAGCCCTAGAAAATGCTACTCTGCTTTCAAAATCCTCGGCATAAATTCTCTGTGATTAGGGCTGTTTGTAAGCTAGCCTTGATTAGAAGATTGTGGAAACGTTACAAAAGAAAGAAATTAATGAAATCTAGTGAAATAGCCAATTTTCTGCTTGCCCTTATGTCTACCAATCCCTATTTGTTTGTATGTAGCTTAAATCCGTTGTCAAAAATGAATTCCGGATGAGCATATTTAAAATACAGTTCTATTGGGCATATTGCTCGAATACAATCTAAATATATAAAAATTTTGTTTTTTTATTGAAAGAGTAAACATCTATATACAAAAGGGTATGTAGAAGGTACTCAACGGACATCTGGAGTAGATATTTTAGCTGGAAGGAGCGTATTATCAAGCGTACCCCTGTAACTCCAAACTGCATAAAACGGCGCATTATACTTCTTCTAGACGGAAGAACTTGGAGTGTATTAAATAGAATAATAGTGTATAAAGGAACAAAAGAATGAATCGTAGCGAAGCAATTGAAGGAACTGAGTAGGTACTAATTTTAAATAACCAGAATTGCAATAAACAATACAGTTAATACATCATATACACATATTTGACCATAATATAGCCCCTCACGTCTTCAGCAAAAATGGGTCGGACCATCTTTTCTTTCTCGCTCTAAGTTTATTTTTCCTATTGGCTTTTATTACTTTCTGTACTACGTATAGTAAGTAGAGAAAGTATTGCATTCTACCCAAAAGTTCGATACGCGATTTCACCGGAAATACATGTTTTGAGAATTTTTTGAAAAAGGTACGCGAGCGTATGTGTGTGCCTGTGTACAGCATACTCAAAAACGAAAAGCCGGATAAATACCTAACTTCGTATTTAAGTTTAGTATCTTCCAAAGATGCAACACGAAGATTTTCAAGAAAATTCCCCCACACCAACTACCCTTTACATGGAACATTTTTCGAAATTTTTTATTTTCTTAAAACTGGCTCTAAGGATTTTTATTAAAATACCATATATGAAAGATATTTACAAGACAAATAAAATTTGTATCTTGAAGTTTCTGCGAACAGCCTAGAAAGCCCTCTTCTTTCGGAAGGAATTTTGTATAATCTTTAAAATTTGTAAACTTTAAGCGATAGACGAAAACGTACCACATAAAATGAGTTCCCTTTAAAACACACAGTTTACTTAAAATAAGTTTTTAGTGGTATGAGCAGTTCCTAAGATATCCCTATTAAAGGTTCCAATTGTTCATTTCTTAGTCATTCTTTAAAGTCCTTTCAACATTCAGCTGTTTCTCGCGATTGCATGGAAACAGTATGGAATTTTAAGACCAGCATATAGCGTTCAGTTCTTAAACATTTTTGAGATATAGAGAAAGTCATGTGAATGTATCACATCAGGTTTTTGTATTATTTGTTTTGGTATTCAATTGCTAATACTAATATATGAATCCATTAGTCATTTCTTCGCTTCATTATATTCTTCAAATTTAAACTTCTTATGTCCTCATTAATTCGTTCTATTGCTCTTATGCCTTCTGCATTTCTTAAAAACCTCATTTCTGCTATTTGGAGTCCTCTTTCATCTGCAGCTTTAAGGGTGCACACTTTCATTGGGGGGGGAGACATTTCTGTTTCTTTGTGTACTACATTTTTTGAGTTTTTGTTAATTGTTTCTTTAATATGATTCTTCCTGTTAAACCTAGGTAATTATGCAATACTTTGCGGTTATTGACACTGTCGTCCTCCGTGGTGTAGTGCTAGCCTCTAGTTTCCGAGGTCGCGGTTCAAACGCGGTGGAGAGCGTAAAAATCCTTAGCATGGCTTCCTTCGAAGGGAAGTAAAATCGGTAGTCCCGTGTCGTAAATTTACGGCACTTAAAAGAACCTCAAGCGTGATAAAGAGGCCTCTGAGTAAAATTTTCCGTCTTTCTCGTCCAATATAGAATGGGACGCTAAGGACCACAGTAGTTAAAGAGCGTCCATAAATAAAACTCGATTTAATTTAATTATTGACACTTCTTTGTAACATCTGTTTCTTCGAAAATAACCTGATTCGCCAGCGAATAGAATTGTTCTATTACGTCATTACTGATAACATAATAGTTGATACGTTACTGAATGAAACTCTTAAGTTGTAAAACGTAAAAGATGTTTAGGAACCTCCTGTATGGTACACAGTTGAAGCAGCGTAGAGAGCTAAAAGCCTGAGGCGTCTAGCAAGGACTCACGAGAGTTTGGACAGGTCGGAAGATCGCCAAGGGCCATTAGGGGAAGCCGACAAATCCTAACATCCTATGTCTCTCTGGAGATTTCATCTTCAAACTATAAAGGTTTCCATTATACCATAAAGGGTAACAACGCTGCCTTCAAGTCTTCAGATATCATTAGTAGGAGACGCCTTCATAGCTGTTCTTTTATGTAAACAAGCTTAACTTCAACTTGTAAAGCCGCCTCTATCAAAGGACAAACAGCACGTACTGAAATTATTGTTTCAGAATACTATAACATTGATAAGTATTACATAAGATAGCCTTCGTAGTAGTTTTGGCTAGAACTGAATTTGCTGAAATGTCCTCATTCTAATATTTTCATCTAATAATCTGAGCATACGGACCATTTTTCCTTTCCAAAGACTAATGGAAAATCACGATCCCATTTCTACTTTCTCTACCATTTACCTGGTATGTAGGGGAAGTGTTGTATTCTACTCAAAAATTTCAACATCGAGATTTCACTGGAAATATAAATTTTCATGCACCTGAATCCAAGAAAAACATTTTTACAAAAAGGTATCTGTGTATGTGAGGGTAATTCAGAAACAAAACGTCAAAAAAATACCAAACTTGGTATTGAAATTTAATATGTTCCAAAGATGTGATTCGAATATTAAAAAAAAATCCCCATATTTTATTTTCTAAAAAATGAGTAACGATTTTTATTAAAACACCATATATTTAAGAAAATCTTATGTGTTACACTCACATGACTTTCTCTATTATTGTACAAACTATTTTTACAAACGCTTATTCTCCATCTACTTAATGCTAACTTCTAATTTCCTTGTAGGTGCAAGGGGAATATGGTAGGCTTTAAACGATAGTCAAATCTTTTAAGAGCTGGTTACCATGTGGAGCTTTCATTCTCTTTGTATGTCCAGGACATAAAATAGACAAGTAACAAATTCCTATTTGAGAAAATGTAGAAGTATTGGAAAATTAAAACAAATAACAAGCAATATCTCAGAAATGGTTCACTGCACAAAACAAATGTATATGAATAAATTGTGTATTTTAACGATATCTAAATGTTTTGTGTAGTAAAACCTTGTCTATCTCTTACGGTTTACCAGTTGTGCAAAAGTCATTCATAATGAAGAGGACTTTCGGGGACATTTTCAGATAATTCATGATATACATTTCATTTGCCATGAAAATATCTTAAACATATGACATTGTAATCAAAATGTTAGAGGCATTTTCGAGAAAATCAAAATTTTCGAAAAATGTTCCATGTAAAGGGTAGCCTGAGTTGGGGAAATTTTCTTTAAAATGTTTAAATATGCTTTTTTATTCAGGGATCTCAAAACATGTATTTCCGGTGAAATCTCGATATCGAATTTTTGGGTGAAATACAATACTTCCCCTACTTACTATACGTAGTAAAGAAAGTAAAAATAAAATGTATATTTTAAATTTTCTGGGAATAGCCTGTGAAATCCTCTTCATCTGAAGGTAGTTTTGTATAATATTATATAACTGGTAAGCGAAAACAAAAACGTGCTAGACAAAAAATATACATCTCTTTAAAACACACAATTCATTTCATATTACATTTTTGTGGCATCAGATATCCGATATTATTGTTTTGAATTCTTCAATACCTGTAAGTTTTAAAGTGCTGTGGGTATTCACTTATTTCTCGCAAAGTCAGGAAAGAGCATGGAATTTCCAAATTAGCATATAGCAATCAGTTTTTAAACACTGATTATCGCTATTCCTTCTGTACCCATAACGAAATGTATGATGAAAGTTTGTATTTATACAAACGTTTATCTCAATTTACTTGAAGTAGATAAAAGAATAAGCTTTTAAGAATAGATAGTGGGTAGAGAAAGTCATGTGAATGTTAACACACCTGATAATCTTTTATTTCTCCCCCCTCGTGTCAGCGATATTCTTATGATCCCCTCTGTTCATGAGATTTCGATACTGGCTCACACCGTATGCAGGAAGCCTTGTTCATTTCGAATGACAGAGCTCAGGTTTCGCCGTCTGGCAGATGTAGGGCTTCTGTAATAAAGCTGAACAGCCGTGATTTGCCGCGCCAGTGGTTCCCTTCATAAGAATACAGCAGGCTCTGTCTACTGCAGCAGCGTACTTCGTAACCTGCACTCTTATCTGACGTTGTTTCAGATATGGTACAGCTGCGATACTTGCGTCTCTTCAGCTCAGGTTTGCCAAGCGAAAGTGAAAAGATTTTTTTTTTTTGGAAACTAACGAGAGCAGAAAAAACAGAAAACGTCAGCTGATGCAGCCTTCTGATTTCAAAATTGTATGTCCTTGAACGAAACTTGTGAGCTTATTCAGGGTAAAAAGGAGGAAAAGTTACAGCAATCAAACTATATAATGTTTGAACAAAAATATACTTCCCCCTTGCAGCTCGTCCCAATCTAATGCGAAGAAAGGCAATAGCACGTTAGAAAATAAAATTGTGAAATTGTGCTATTATATAAGGCCCAAAGGATCATGGATAGTTAAATTGTATCAGTAAACGTCTTACTCAGTTCCAATTGTGAATTATTATAATTATAGCCTTTGAAACAGTAAATATAATTATAAACATTTAAACAAAGTGATGTTTTTAGTAACATAATTAGCTTCTAATTAAAACATTAATAAATTGAAATGCAAAAGTCTGTATATGTTGTAACCTCTTGAAAATCCTTTCCCATGAAATATATTTCCACTACACCAAATACATATTATGGTGTATTAATAATTTGGGGGGTTTTATTGTCATTACCAGACATATTGTTGTTTAGTTTTATGTTGACTGGGATGACATCACTCCTGGCTGTTAGTTTTGCTAGCCACGAGTGATGGGTATAGCGTCTGTCTTACTGAGGATTCCGGGAGAAGCGGATCGCGCCTGCAAGCCGGCTTTTGGATTAGTGGACACCTCTCCTCACCTTTAATGCTTAATAATATAGGAACCCCAAACGGTTGGGAAATAAATCTAGGAATGTGTGAGTAGATTTGTATTATGGATTTTGTACAGTGAAAAACACACGCCTTCCTCTTAACCTCCACACCACGTTTCGGTCCTCCGCAGCCAAGTGAGTATACGCCTCCTCAATATGTGTGCTGGATACACAAAATTAATTTAATTTTCATGTGAACCTTTAGGCTTCTAGCCAGCATGTAACAATATCATTATTTCTATGTACCATTATACATATAATCACTCTTGAAATGTTCGTAAAATGGAAGGAGAATGCCTCTTTGTTCTCGATTACTGAATAAAATACATAATTCATATGTAATTATCCACAAATCAGTGAACAATAATGAGGTGGTGTATTGTGGCATGTGGTTGTGGTAACACTGTAAGAATATGTGGTATGGTAACATTGTGTCGTTAACTCTTAGATTGGCAACGTAAACAGGTAGTGACGTAGTAGAAGGGGAGGGGTTAACTGGTTTTATCTTGAGGTAGCATGTAGCTCGCGTTCTCTTTAAGCCTTGCTAGTGAACAGAGCAAGACGTGTATTAGGATGACGCTTCGCCAAACAAGAAGGTAACCTGTATCACTTTTATTTGGTGTAATATATTGGACATCATACGATGTGAATTATTTATGTAGGTGGTCCCTTCCGTCCTAGGCCATAATTATTTAATAATATTTTGGTGGTTTCCAGGTGTTATAAGTATTTTGTTAGCTTGCCCCCGTCGGACCTGTGTTAGGAAAGTGCAAGGTGTTACTTTAGATCTCGGTCCTGTGCTCTACCCCCGCCATAATAGAGTGATTATATAAGAGGTTTCGACAGTGTTTAAGCTTCCTTTTAAATTCTTAACACATGGATAGGGCTGTATTGAGAATTCCTGGTATCAATTGCAATAAAAAGTTCACTCAGCATTAGTATATGGCTATTACTGCTCTATTTAACTGCTGACACTCATCTTCAAGTACATGAAGTAACTTTGGATAATAAAACCGCAAATATTACATTCCACAATTTAAATGAAATGTATAGCTATGGGTAAGTACTGAAATGCGAAAGTAGATGTTAACTGGATGAATTACTGTAGCCTCACATAGAGAACGCTAGACTTTATAATTTCTGTTCCGAAACACTAGCTAAAGTAGAGCTCATCCGCTCTGGATCAGAAGTTAGGAACCTTCTGCCGGAGCAAACTTGACGAGCTAATCTCTCGCGGAAAACTATATCTGTTGCACTAAACGGAGCTATGAGGTACACGTCGGTCATGTACGTTCATGAACTTTATGGACGGAGCAGTAATTACTACTTCTGGTAAAGGCAGTGTCAATATGTACTAATATTTTCCAGATATTTCGCTTTTCATATTAAGAGCTGGGCCTATCAAGTGGATGAGTGGCAATGTCCAGAAGCTTTTAATATGAAGAGCAAAACGTCTGCAAACCACCAGCAAAAATTTCATGTTACATTCGCATGAATTATAGTTTATTTTTGCATCTCGTCTGTCATATATTGTTAAAGAAGTTTTATGTTGCTAAATATTTACAGAAATGTTACATTACTCATCTCGTTGTAGGCACAAAGAGAATATAGAAGACGCGATACTCAATTGTTCCAAAATGCATTGCTATATGCTGTCCTAATCACGAAAGTATTGAAAAATTCAAACAATAGCAACGCACATCTCGGAATTGGCTAAAACCATAAAAAAAGGTTATTTGAAATAAATTTTTTTTTAAAGAAATGTACACTTTCTATGTAGCATGTCTTTGGTAGCAGTTATAAAAATGTATTAAAATTATTTCCGAATGAAGGGGACTTCACCAAAAAAATTCTAGATATAATTTACATGTCACATATCAAACAGTGTTTTGGAGTGAGGGGAGATTAATCAATAATTCCCTTTCACATCATTGATAAACAATAAAGATTGAATTCGCAATAAAATAAATGTTGTGAAAACATAAAATATGTCACAAAAAGAAAACATTTAAGTAGGAATGTGTTTTATTGTATTATGACCGTAAATATGCTATTTTATTAGTATATGATTTATTTATTGCAAGAATTGTTAAATGTATTTGTTTTATGATAATTATCAACCAGGCAAGTGCTTGAGTAAACAAGGTTCAATTGTTTTGAATACGCATAGCAGGAAGGTTATGGCTAAAGGAAAGGCAGCAATGACGGGAGTAAGGATGTGAAAATATAAATTAGAAATACCAACTAAATGGATAGAAAGAATGTATGAAGCATTGGTAGAAGCAAGAATGCTATACGCATTAGAAATTTGTGGGGGGGAATCTGAATTAAGCAGAAAAATGGACCAGAGCTACAGAACGTTCTGTAAAGAACTATTGGGGTTACCAAGATCAGCACCAGGGGAAGTAGCATTAGTGGAATTAGGAAGAACAAGAAGAAAGGGAGTGATGCTGGAAAGTATATTAAAATTTTGGTTTAGATACCTGAGAAAAGATTAAGAGGAAATTTTAAAGATATGCATGGAACAACAAAAGAGTATGAACAATAAAAATAGCTGGTGGACAGGGTTAGAAAAAATTATGGAGAAGATAGGAATGGGAGATATTTGGAGAACAGGAGAAAGGAATAGCAGTGGCTTCTGGATAACAGTAAGAAACAGAGTAAAGGACATGGATAGACAAGAGATTTGGGGAAGCTTAGAAAATAAAATGTCACTAGGGTTCTATAGATTAGTAAAATGGAAATGGGGAAGAGAGGGTATGTGGATTATTGTAATAGAGCAGAAAAATAAGCGTTTGCATGGTTGAGAACAGGATCAATGTATCTGAGAGGGCTAAGAGCTAAAAAAAAACGGAATTTGTTAATTATGCGGAGGCAGTGAAAGCACAGAGACAGAATGCAAAGAATTAGCAGAATGGAGACAAGAAGTATGGGAGGAAAAATGGGAAAAAATGAATAGAAAAATAGTAGCAATTAAAATGTTAACAAGAAAAGAAGAAAAGCAAAATAAGAATATGGGGGAGTTCTTAAAGAAAGTAAAAGAGAAATGGATTAGAAAAGTAAGAGAGATAAGAAAGGAGAAAGGCAAACGGAGGAATGAGAGGATGGGCAATAGGGATTAAGGGTAGCAAGGGATGCTCAGATGAGCCAGAAGGCCAGGATGCCAGGCAAAAAGAGCAGCATAGCTGGCAAGGAAATTTGTACATAGGTTAAGTTAGTTTATAAGGGAATATTGTAAAAAGAATTTTGTATAAAAAAACAAATGTACAAATAAAGTATCCATCCATCCATCCATAGAGGCGCTACCAGGAAAGTAAGACTTGCATCAATTCACTGCGCGAATTACTGAATATTTTAAGCAAGAAGTAGTAAACAATTACTCGTTGTGCTATAAAGAAAGCCAACAAGTATTTAAATTAAGTATGTAGGTAAATTATTTGATTCAAATATATCTATATAGTGCATTAACAAGCACATTCAGAAGTAAGATAAAACGCACATTATATCAAAAGCTAATTTATTGGACTTGTGATTTAATTAATAACCAACCGTCTTACCTTCAAAACACAAAAAGAACTAAGATAAGAATCCTTATTGCTACGAATTCAGCTGGTAGTATTTCTTAAAACAAATCTTAAAATATAATGGACGAAAAGAAATCTTAACAAGTTAGCTACGCGTAAAACACCCTACATTTCAACAATTACCGAATAAGAATATATCCCCAAGAAAATCACTTCTGCCACGCCAAGCATAAAATTGTATTACCAACTGCGTCTGTGGCGCGGTAAATTCAAGTCGAATATTTCAAAGTTCACAGCATCAGCGTCTACAAGATCATCGAGATCTACCAGGAGCCAACAGCGACAATCACACCTCATCATTCCACTCCAAGTCAAATTCCAATTCAATATTGATGTCACCAACCAACCCACTCTAAAACCACTTCAGTATTGATGATTTTTACTTTCTCTACTACGTATAGTAAGTAGGGGAAGTATTGTATTCCACCCAAAAATTCGATACCGAGATTTCACCGGAAATATATGTTTTGAGACCCCCTGAATCCAAAAAAAGCATTTTTGGAAACATGTCCGTGTGTGTGTGTGTGAGTGTGTGTGTGTGTGTCTGTGAACAGCATAACTCAGAAACGAACAGTCGGATAAACACCAAACTTGGTATTTAGGTTCAGTATCTTCCAGAGATGCTACACGAAGGTTTTCAAGAAAATCCCCCTACCCCAGACCACCCTTTACATGGAACATTTTTCGAAACTTTTAAATTTCTCAAAAATGGCTCTAACGATTTTGACTAAAATATGTTTAAGATATTTTTATGACAAATAAAATGTATATCTTGAATTTTCTGGGAATGTTTCCAAAAGTATTCTTCATTGTGAACGACCTTTGCATAATGGTAAACCATAAGAGATAGACAAAATTTTAGTACACAAAAATGTAGATCGCGTTAAAATACACAATTTATGTTATATACATTTTTGTTGTTGAGTGAACCATTTTCGAGATATTGCTTGTTATTCCCTTAAATTTTTCAATAGTTATTTTCGCAAATAGGAATTCGTTATTCATTTTTTTGTCTTGGATATGCTAGGAGTATTAATCTGTGGGAAAGAGATGGTGCTGCGCCTAGCAACGAACTGTTAAGAGATATGTGTATGCGTAAAGGCTACTGTATTTCTATATTGCCCTTGTAAATATATATTCCCCTTACATCTACAAGAAACTTAGCAATAAGATAGAGTCTGAAATGTTTATCTCGATTAACATGAAGTAGATGGAAAATAAGGGTTTGTAAAAATAGTTTGTATAAGAGTAGAGAAAGTCATGTGAGTGCAACACAGATTTTTTTTCAGATAGGTTCGTTATTGTTCTTACTTGAAATCTTTCTAGATACTTACTAAACACATATTCACCGTAATATCAACATTATTCTGTGGATATTTGAAAAAAAGTTATCTTAAATAGCTTTTAGGTAAACGTAAATAAATGTGCTAATAACACTTAAGGATATGGGGACCTCGCCATGGTAAGGGTATGCGTACGGAGAGCCGAAGAATTATGGTTCAAGTACGGATTGTGGTCTACACGCACATGATATAACGACAGTTTTGAAAACAAATAAATCTGATGTTTTACACTCACATGACTTTCTCTACTCTTGTACAAACTATTTTTATAAACGCTTATTCTCCATATGCTTCATGTTAATCGAGATATCGAGATGTTAATCTTATTGCTAATTTTCTTGTAGATGCAAGGGGAATATGGTAGGCTTTAAGGGATAGTGAAATCTTTTAAGCGCTGGTTGCTATGTGGCACATTCCATTCTCTTTGCATGTACAGGACACAAAAAACAAATGAATAACGAATTCCCATTTGAGAAAAAGTGTTGAAAAGTTAAGGGAATAACAAGCAATATCTCGAAAATGGTTCACTCTACAAAGAAAATGTATATGAATAAATTGTATATTTTAACGCGATCTACATTTTTTGTGCAGTAAAAGTTTGTCTATCTCTTATGGTTTACCAGTTATGCAAAAGTCGTTCACAATGAAGAACACTTTTGGAGAAATTCCCAAAAAATTCGAGATATACATTTCATTTGTCATAAAAATATCTTAAACATATGATATTTTAATCAAAATCGTTGGAGCCATTTTTGAGAAAATTAAAATCTTCGAAAAATGTTCCATGTAAAGGGTAGTCTGGGGTTGGGGGATTTTCTTGAAAACCTTCGTGTAGCTTCTGTGGAAGATGCTGAATCTAAATACCAAGTTTGGTTATTATCTGACTGTTCGTTTCTGAGTTATGCTGTTCACAGACAGACACACAGACACACACACGGACATGTTTCCAAAAAACATGTCTCAAAACATGTATTTCCGGTGAAATCTCGGTATCAAATTTTTGGGTGGAATACAATACTTTCCCTACTTACTATACGTAGTAGAGAAAGTAAAAATGCCCTAACAGTGATCAATTATAAAGCTAGGAAATTGAAGTTTTTGTCTTTGAGGCGTCATGCCACAAGCATTTATGATCGACTTAAAGGTTTACCGGGATTCATGAATGAAATGAGAGTTTAATGAGTGTAGAGTAGTGGTGGCGAAAACGCGACTCGCAGGCGCAACTCCTTTTCTAGCCCTCTATTCATTTGTTTTCTATGTGTTGCTGAGTGGTGTAGTGCGTGTTGCATATCTGATGACTCGAGAGAGAAAGGCATTTTCGCCGGTGTAGAGGCATCTCGCCTTGATAAGAGTAATTAAGTGGAGAAGCAACAATCTTTGGTTGGACTCCCAGCTATGGCATTGAATTTTTTAGGTGTATTCAATCTCCCAACTACTGCTGCACACCGCTAGTGTGAAAGAACAATTATTATCAAAAGTCATGGATTTAAAGCTATTCGATTTTGAATCTATGTAAAATTCGAAAACCGGGATAATTTGCTTTTTCAAAATAACTGATTAAATTTTTCATACAATATAAACTTGTATCGGAAATAACACTTACAACATTTTCAACTTCTAGTTGAAGTAGTATGACTTAGTGTAACGTTTATTGAAAATTTAGGTTCCTTTCTGTTTTCCTTGCATGAACTTATTAAAACTTCGACTTAATATTATGACGCAGCAACTTTGGCTCAAGGTTATTGGGGGGTCGGCACATCATACTCTGGGAAAAACAAAGATAATTCGCGCTTTCGCCCGGCATAAACACCAGAAGCGCTACCGGCAGATAACCAGAATCTTCTGAAAGTTTATTTCCTCCACCTCCAGAAGATATATTCATATGTTCTGTGGAAGATTCCATTGATTGTCTAGTTGACTGTAGAAACATTCATTGTTTTTTACTTCTCTTTAAATTTATTCATACTTCTTCCCCTACATACCTAGCTTCTCACTTCAAAAGTTTGTCCTCGTCTCACAACCTTCATATACGCTCGGAAAATCGTCACATACTTTCAATACGACTTCCTGGAACTCTCTATACTCATCATCTTTTACTGTGAAGGTTGGAATTCACTTCCACAAGATGTCAGGGGCTGTCATGCTTCATATGCTTTCGTCAGGTTGTATGCAGATTTTATTTAAAAATAATTGTTAACTTAGAAGAAATATCATTCTCATTGTATGTATAGTGTACGTATGACAGGTTTTTTTTTATGGTATTCATCACTATCAACTTAGTTTCATTATATTTTCTATTAACGTAACTTAACTTCACTGTTCCTCTAATATTTGTGTTATTTATGTTTTGTGTTCCTTTAGATTTTATCTGTGTACCATCAATGTGATCGGATGTATATTCAGGATTGTTCTTTGTGGTTGAGCGGAGGAGAAGGCTTACGGCCTTGGCTGTGCCACAGTAAATAAATAAATAAGCGAATGTTCGCACGAGGAGTGTTAGTCGAGCGACTCGGTCAGTGAGTGAAAGAGCGGCTTGGTGCTGCTGCCACATCAAGTGCGGCTCTCCGAGCGAGTTTGTGACGACTGCGGTGAGGTACAGTGACAATTTGAACGAAGTGAAGTGTCATGGAACGTTTAACCAGATCAAAACAGTGACAGTGAGAACTAAGATAAGTGACAATTGAAAAACTGCATATAGTTGCAGTATATAAACGTCTGAATAGTACCTCCGTAACCTGCATATAATCAGGGTCATATTACCTGATTTGAAATTTCAGAATAATCAAAAGCATTAAGCCTATGTTGGTTTGACACGACAGCAAACAAATATTTGTTTCATCACAATTAATTTCTTCATTGTGAATTTCTATGCATGTTTGTCATCAAAATGATTGACGAGAGCGATGAAACCATAAAGGAGTCGACAGATCGTTTTCTATTGCATTGGGCGAACCATTACTTTGGGGTGTGTTTATAAATTCCTTTCTTTCAAATGAGTGCAAAAAATACATTTTTATAAGGTATGCAAAAAAACAACAACATTGGTAACTTAAATCAGTTTAACAGTAGCAATCTTTGGAGCTTAGGAATAGGCAAGATCAGATATATAGTGGGTATGTGGTAATGAAATATGAGATATGCAAAGACACCCTAATATAATATGATAGATTTATGAAGCAACACGTAATATTACAATAGTCTCTTGTGAATGTTCAAACTGTTGGTCTTCAGAATTTAAACACTGGTGTAGTCCAAATTTGACACTCAAACACATCTTACTACTCAGTCCCTTATTTGTATCAATTTCTTGGCATGCCTCCGAAATGAACTGAATCATATCATCAACATCATGTGGTACCTGTTCTTCCCAAAACTTTATATTTAATAACATCCCTAAGTTATAAATGCATACGGGTAAAAACAGATCTTTGTGGCCTTTCGGGTGATTGCATTAGTCCTATTCACTTATTTCGAAATTCTTTGGTTAACAAGTCTCGCAAAATTGATTCTTAGTGAGCAGTAGCCCAAATTGCTGAAAAACTCATCATTGTGGGTATAGATATAGGTTATATAACGGACGGGAACACCATGTGCACTGCGACCTACGTGCATCTATTGTGGCAACCCAATTCCGGAGGAAGGAATGGGGTGAAGGAAACACAAGAGGCTACAGACCGCAGAGATGCACGGCTCGAGACCAGTTCCACTGCTGGAGATGCATAGAGAGGGTAATGAACGACCCATCGACCAATCAGCCCTTTAGTGTCCACTCTCTCCCTTAAGCAAGCATCCACGCCATTTTTCTGGCACCGCCATACGCCACGAAACCTACAAGCACATCTGAAACATGAGAAAAAAAAGGAATGAAAGAGAAATGATGGAGAGGAAATTGTGATAGATAGGAAACCACCCCAACATTCGCCTGCCGACCAGGAAAACCACAAAAAACCCAAGTCAATGAGAACGGTCGATGGAATCGAACCCAATACCTTGCATCGGAGCCAACTCTCTGGGTGACCACCCATAATATTACATGTATAATTGTAAACCTAATTTTGCACAAAAAATTAAATTAAACTGAGTTTTATTTATGGACGCTGTTTAACTACCATGGTCTTTAGCGTCCTATTCTATATTGGGCGTGAAATGCCGTTAATTTTGCTCAGGGGTCTCTTTATCAGGCTTGAGGTAATTTTACGTGCCATAAATCTACGACACGTGACCGCCGGCATTACTTCCCTTCCAAGGAAGCTATGCCAAAAAAATTCTGATGTGTTAAACTCACATGACTTTCTCTACTCTTGTACAAGCTATTTTTCCAAACGCTTATTCTCCATATGCTTCATGTTAATCGAGATGTTAATCTTATTGCTAATTGTCTTGCAGATGCAAGGGGAATTGGTAGGTTTTAAGTATAGTTAAATATTTTAAGAGCTGGTTGCAATGTGGAGTATTCCATTCTCTTTGCATATCGAAGACAAAAAAAATGAATAACGAATTCCCATTTGAGAAAAAGTATGAGTATTGGAAAATTTAAGGGAATAACAAGCAATATCTCGAAAATGATGTACTCAAAAACAAAAATGTATCTGATATAAATTGTGTATTTTAACGCGAACTACATTTTTTGTGTAGTAAAATTTTGTCTATCTCTTATGGTTTACCAGTTATGCAAAAGTCGTTCACAATGAAGGATACCTTTGGAGACATTCCCAGAAAATTAGAGATATACATTTCATTTGTCATCAAAATATCTTAAACATATGATATTTTAATCAAAATGGTTAGAGCCATTTTTGAGAAAATTAAAGGGTATAAGGTATTCCATGTATTCCATGTAAAGGGTAATCTGGGGTGGAGGGATTTTCTTGAAAACTTTCGTGTCGTATCTCTGGAAGATACCAAGTTTGGTGTTTATCCGACTGTTCGTTTCTGAGTTATGTTGTTCACAGACACACACACGACGTTTCCAAAAATGCTTTTTTTGGATTCAGGGGGCCTCAGAGCATATATTTCCGGTGAAATGGCGGTATAGAATTTTTGGGTGGAATACAATACTTCCCCTACTTACTATACGTAGTAGAGAAAGTGAAAAAAAAGGAACTGATGGAGAGGAAATTGTGACAAATAAGAAACCACCCCAACATTCGCCTACCGACCGGGAAGACCACAAAAAAGCCAAGTAAAAGAGGTCGAAGGAATCGAACCCTGGACCTTGCGAATGCGAGCCTCACACGTTACAGCGGAACCATCTCTCTGGGTGACTACCCGTAATATTACATGTATAGTTGTATACCTAATTTTGCACGCAATAATTGAATTAAATTGAGTTTTATTTATGGACGCTCTTTAGCTACTATGGTTCTTAGCGTTCCATTCTATATTGCGGTTAAAGACAGGAAAGTTTTCTCAGAGCACTCTTTTTCAAACTTCAGGTTCTTTTTCGTGTCGTAAATCTACGACACGGGACCACCGTCTTTACTTCCCTTCCGAAGGAATCCATGCCAAAGAAAATTCATCACCTACCGCTGCGTTTAAAGGCGATACTTTTGCACACCCCTGTATATATAGGATAAATGTGAGTTAGTAATGGGCAGAGCAAGTATGACTTTTACACCGGGTTTTAAACAACGCAGTCATGGTTAATAACAATTTAACAAAGCCTGCATGTTAGTATACTTTAGAGAAGCAACATTAGTTTGCCTTTCTACTATAAATTATGAAATCAATGGCCAGTTCATGGGGTGTATGTTTCTTTTTGCCCTAATATAAAAGCGAGCGAGTATACGTGTACGCAGAAGTAACGATGCACGAAACAGTTGCTTAACCAAATACTGTTCAGATGCTTCATTACCCCCGTATACAACCCAAACGAGCAAAATTATAAATTCATATTCATGGAATTACGTTTCCAAGCCATTAGCGATGTTTTACATTTAATCACGGTATCAATATTACATACGCGCAAAGGGAAGTGTGCGTCGCTGTAAAAACGGGTTTGTTAATTCCAGAATATGGCACTCCCTTGTTTCATTCACGCTCTTTGTAACAGGTAATTCATATAACATACTGGCTTAGTGCCCTGGCTGCTGTGCATAGGTGTGTGTGATAAAATAGCTTGCACATACATTTGCTTTACTCAGAGAATATTTCAGTTAAGTCAGTCGCCCCGTATGTAGAGTATTTGAAACCCATATTTACGCAGTCTTTATGCGGAGCGAGTAGCGCCGCGGTAATGTATACACTCGCATTCGGGAGGTCCGGGGTTCGATCCCGGCGACCGTTCACTCTGACCTTCGCTTTCGTGGTTTCCCGTGGTTGGCAGACGAATGCTGGTGTGGTTTCTTCTGTACCACGATTTCCTTTCTATCATTTCCTTTTCATTCCGTTTCCTTCCCAGCTTTCAGATGTGCTTTTAGGTAAATAAATAAAACAAATCTGATGTGTTACACTCACATGACTTTCCCTACTCTTGTACAAACTATTTTTCAAACGCTTATTGTCTATGTGCTTCATGTTAATCGAGATGTTAATCTTATTGCTAATTTTCTTGTAGATGCAAGGGGAATATGGTAGGCTTTAAGCGATAGTCAAATATTTTAAGAGCTGGTTGCTATGTGGCGCATTCCATTCTCTTCGTATGTCCAGGACATAAAAAAATAAATAACGAATTCCCATCTGAGAAAACGTATAAGTGTTGGAAAATTTAAGGGAATAGCAAGCAATATCTCGAAAATGGTTCACTTAACAAAAAAATGTATATGACATTTTTTGTGCAGTAAAATTTTGTCTATATCTTATGGTTTATAAGCCATGCAAAAGTCGTTCACAATGAAGAATATTTTTGGAGACATTCCCAGAAAAGTCGAGATATACATTTCATTTGTCACGAAAATATCTTAAACATATGATATTTTAATCAAAATGGTTAGAGCAAATCTTTGAGAAAATTAAAATTTTCGAAAAATGTTCCATGTGAAGGGTAATCTGGGGTGGGGGATTTTCTTGAAAACCTTCGTGTCGCATTTCTGGAAGATACTGAACCTAAATACCAAGTTTGGTGTTTATCCGACTGTTCGTTTCTGAGTTATGCTGTTCACACACACACACACACACACACACACACACACACACACACACACACAGACATGCTTTTTTGGATTCAGGGGGTCATATATTTCCGGTGAAATCTCGGTATCGAAATTTTGGGTGGAATACAATACTTCCCCTACTTACTGTACGTAGTAGAGAAAGTAAAAATGCATTAATTGAAATAAATTAATGTTGTCTTTGTTGAAAATAAATATAATGCTCAATGAAACGTTGCTGACAGCCCGCTGTCTGTTGTTATTCGTCATGTACACAGTAAGCAGGCACGGTGGAGTGGGTACGGAAGAGGTTGCAAAGTTTGCGCTTCGATGAGAGCAAGCTCCCCAGGTCTGCACGAATTTAATCATTTTTATTCATTTTCTTTCTTATATTTTTATTTTTATTTATTATTTTGTAGACTTTGTATATTTTGAAGTTATATTATATGAAAAAAATTAATGTAATATAAAATGTAAAAGTGTTTTGAAAACAAATGTAAAGTTTGAATGTATATTCCGGTGCAGTAATCAAGGTGCCAGGATAGTATATTCAGATTTTATTAATTTATTTAATTTTTATTTGTGCTTCTACGTTTCGTAGGTCTGCGTGACTCAGTTGGTTAGGTGCCGGCCTTCTGATCCCAACGTCGCGGGTTCAAACCCGACCCAGTCCGATGATTTTTAAGTTTGCTTAAAAGCGCCAGCCCCATGTTAGTATATTTACTCCTGCAGGACGAGATTCCGGCACACTGGTGACGCTGATATGATCCGGGCTATTGACAGTTAACAAACAAAATAATTATTTATTTTAGAATTCAAATGGCTCGGATGCATGTTCAATGAAAGAGTATTCCTCGTTGGCACCAAAGGACTGCTTGATTGATGGGCAGTTCATCGGCCTCTCTCGGCGGCTCAAGAAGTGGAACAGGTCTGCGAGCCTGAAATGACTTCCGCGCGTCTCTGCGGTCTGTCTACTTGCATCCTGTAGCCTCCTGTTCCTCATCCGTTCCTCCTGGGGATGTGATAGCAACAACAGATTTCTTAGCTAGCAGTACGCAAGGTGTCTTCCATTGAATAACATATTAGACACTATTGATCTCTGTGATTTGCAAATGCTATGGGTTCATATCTTTGTTTATAGGCTTGTTACGTTTATAACGAATATAATTAATACTGTACGATTAAATTGAGTAAAATTATTTTGTGTGTTTTCTTGCCATTTAAATAAATTTATTATATACTTTCTAAAGTTTAATCCAGGAAGTAACGACCATTTGGTAAAAAGAAGGATTTTCATTTAAAAAAGCATGTCGCTTATAAAATTAAAGCTTACTTTGTTCCTCCGCATAATCACCTCCGTCATTTAAGCATTTGCCATATCTGTCCACGAACTTTAGAATTACGGTATTGTAGTCTATTAAGCCAAGATCTTCGGACACAATTTCACCAAGCAACGAACTAGAAATGTTTGGAAGAAATCTGTAACTTGTCTAGGGTTACAGGTCTGTATTGTACGATTATGTTTTTCACTTGATTGTTCAAATCATCTGTAATGAGAGACGGACGTCCGAGTTGTCTTTCGTGCGATACACATCTGTTCGTCCATTGTTGAACATTTCAAACCACTTTCTTAAATTTATTTCGTTCATTATTGTATCATCATGCACACCACTTAGTTGACGGTAAATTTTTGCAAGTTTCAACTTCCGAGCATTCAAAAATAATACCTGTAACCTCTTAGTTCATTATGAACAATCACAGAATGCACAATAGCTTTGTTGACTGGATTCGCATAACATTGAGAAAACATGTGGAGGATAGTATCGTACTTTGTTCGGAAGCGCGACAGCGATCTGCGCAGAGGTAATGTGTAAACGGTCGTTACTTTCTGGATTATCCTCGTATTACAAACGCAAATGGTAATTGGTAATACTACTGTGTTGTAAAGTGCTTCACGAAGGGATTATTGCAAATAACTTGTTACACCTGCGGTTTTCTTTAAAGATCCTGGATCTACTTCTCAAACATTTTCAGCTTCGTGTGAATATCGATAGCTGACAATCTTTCGCTTAACTTTATCGCTAGTTTTTTTTTATTTGTTTGAACTTGCAGCATGGAGAAATAGACCACCGCATTTTGGAGGCAATGCTCGGAAACTGTAATATTAACGAGCATGGAAGAAGCGCGAATTCCAAATGCGAGGATAAAATAATATTCCTCGCTTCTGTGCGCATAGATTGCATTTAGGCGTCTCATAAGCAGAATAAAGGGGTAGGGGGAGGTTAAGTTGTGTGGAAAATATTATGTTTGGATGTTCGTCTGTTTCAATAACTGTGTTGTGACCTTTATGAATTTGTTTAATCTTCATTTTTTTTAGTTACTCATTTAATTAATTTTTAATAATGACAAACAGTAGTTTACTGAAATATTAAAAAGAACATAGGATGTTTAAAAAATCATCCAAATTAAAATTTCGAGTAAGCATATTTTAATATTATGCAATCAAGGATGAGGAACAGGATATAAAAAATTTAAAACCTATTGATTGCGTAAATACAGAATAAGAATACATTCAATTTAGAAAATTTGTTTTACTTCATTTCATTTCTCAACAATTCCAACACAATATTTTATACAAGAGTTTAAAATAGCACCTATGTAAGATTAAAATTTCTTCTAACTGCGACAGAAAATAATTATAACGATTATTAATTTATTTATTAAATAGTAAGAATGCATGAACATTTTATTATAATTCGAACACAAATATTATCATTCTAGAATATAAAACGCTTTTATAAAATGCACTATATGTGCATTCCTTTAACTGTGGCATTATTCGACCCTTACTATTCGACCGGGTTTATGCTATCTTTATTATTTCCGATGCTTTAAATGCTTTCCTTACTAACTCTTAACACGTATACGACTTCTCCGATATTCATGACGCGTATAAGTCCTCTTTACTGATTTCAACGATTATGTTCTTTAATGGAAGTTAGAATTTATATATTTCTTGGTTTTATAGTCGTTACACTTGGTGTAAGTTAACAGAGTTACTCTACGCCTCTATACACGGAGTTCAATTATTTCTACTAGCTCATTGTTTATAACGCGTGTAGTATTTATACGAGGGTACCACCTATTTCCACATTAGCCTATTTGAGCTGTTTTTTTAATTTCTTTATTACGTATAGCAGGTAGGGGAAGCATTGCATTCCACCAAAAAATTTGATACCGATATTTCACCGGAAATACATGTTTTGAGGCCCACTGAATAAAAAAACAGTTTTAGAAAAAAGTTCCGTGTGTGTCTGTGAACAGCATAACTCAAAAAGGAAAAGTCTGATAAATACCTAACTTGGTACTTAGGTACAGTATCTTTCAAAGATGGGACACGAAGATTTTCAAGAAAATAATCCCCCGCCCCAGACTACCGTTTATATGGAAAATGTTTCGAAAATTTTGACTGTCTAAAAAAATGGCTCTAACGATTTTGATTAAAATGTCATATGTTTTAAGATATTTTCATGACAAAGGAAATATATATCTGGAATTTTCTGGGAATGTACCCAAAAGTCCCTTTTATTGTGAATGGCTTTTGCATAACTGGTAAACCGTAAGAGATAGATAAATATTTTGTACACCAAAAATGTAAATCTCGTTAAAACACACATTTATATCATTCCATTTCCGAGATATTCCTTGTTGTTTTTGTTGGTTTGGTTTTTTTCTTATTTTTTTGTTTTTACGTTTATGTCCTGGACATGAAAAGAGAATGAAATGCTCCGCATAACAACAAGCTCTTAAAAGATTTGACTATCGCTTAAAGCCTATCGTATTCCCCTTGTACCTACAAGAAAATAAGCAATAAGATTAACATCTCGATATCTCGATTAACATGAAGCATATGGAGAATAAGCGTTTGTAAAAATAGTTTATACAAGAGGGGGAAAAAGTCAAGCGAGTGTAATACATAAGATTTTTTACAGTTTATTTCGCTATTTAACAACTGAAAAGTACATTGAGTTGGGGTAGGACGACAATAGAGTAAACCTAGGTTCTGCGAGGCTAAATTCCTACATTGCTTTAACAACGTTATCAAATGTTGGTGACATTGATTGTTTTACCGATTTACTAGCTTCGTCTCAAAATGTGTCGTCAAAAACGATAGGTGGGTGGGTTAGTTAAATGATTTCGCGCGCCAGCATCTAGTACTCGACTCCTCCCTCTTTCTGCTTCACTTCAAGGATTAAGCATTTCTGCTTGTTCCGTCTTTCGCTTTTCAAGAACTACTCCCGGCTTCTTCTGGACGCCCACACCTCTTCTTCCAAGAGGATTGTATTCCTGTTATCAATACTGGTATTCTTTCTTCACTCATTCTATTCATATGCTCTTTTCAATTCTCTTTATTTTCTTGTGTTTTATCTTGTAATTTATATGCTTAATTACTCTCGTATTCTTTCATTTCTTATTAAATATTGTCTGATACATTCTTTAACTCTTCTTAAAAACATCATTTTTGCTGCCTCATTTCTTTTTTTACTTTCTCTACTACGTATAGTAAGTAAGGGAAGTATTGTATTCCAGCCAAAAATTCGATTCCGATATTTCGCCGGAAATACATGTTTTGAGACCCCTAAACCCCAAAAAAGCATTTTTGGAAACATGTCCGTGTGTGTGTGTGTGACTGTGAACAGCATAACTCAGAAACGAACAATGGGATAAACACCAAACTTGGTATTTAGTTTCAGCATTTTCCAGAGATGCAATACGAAGGTTTTCAAGAAAATCTCCCCACCTCAGATTACCCTTTATGTGGAACATTTTTCAAAAATTTTAATTTTCTCAAAAATAGTTCTAATGATTTTAATTAAAATATCATATGTTTAAGATATTTTCATGACAAATGAAATGTATATCTCGAATTTTCTGGGACTGTCTCCAAAAGTATTCTTCATTGTGAACGATAAGAGATAGACAAAATTTTACTACACAAAAAATGTAGGTCGCGTTAAAATACACAACTTATGTCACAACTTTTTTTTGTTTGTTGAGTGAACTATTTTCGAGATATTGCTTGTTATTCCCTTAAATTTTCCAATGCTTATACTTTTTCTCAAATTCGTTATTCATTTTTTGTCCTGGTAATGCAAAGAGAATGGAATACTCCACATAGCCACCAGCTCTTAAAACATTTGACTATCGCTTAAAGCCTACCAATTCCCATTGTATCTACAAGTAAATTAGCAATAAGATTAACATCTCGATTAACATGAAGCATATGGAGAATAAGCGTTTGTAAAAATAGTTTGTACAAGAGTAGAGAAAGTCATGTGAGTGTAACACATCAGATTTTTCATTCTAGATTATTGTGGATAACGTTCATTCCCGAATACAGAAGTGCATTTAGTTAAAATTTATTGTGGATGTTCATCCTGACGGTTTACACTGATAGCTTAAAAGTGCATCCTAAGGCGTATTTTAAATGCTGAAAAATGCCTAAAATATTACAACCGAGAAAAGCGTATAGGAAAGTTTTGCATATTAATTGTCCCAACATTATGCTTAGTATTTGTCATAAGAGTGTTTTTTTTACTTAAAATGCCAATTTATAAACTGATTAACATAATTGCACCAAATTTAGCAAAACCACTTGTACAAATATGGAAAAAGCGTAACAACTACCAGAACAACTCTCAAATGCGCTACAACGCCGTCCTTTATTTGCCCATGGTCGCCACGGCGAATGCCGGAGTGGTTATTCTACCACGATTTCTCCTTTCTCCCCATTTCATCTTCATTTTATATTTCAGCGCGCTTTCAGTCCTGCGGTGCTGGAATGCCGGGCAGATGGAGTGACTGGAGAGATTTCTCTCCGTGAACGTCAGGCAGCTCTCCCGCCCACTAGGGTCGCTGTTTTTTTTTTAATTTTTTTTTCTTTTTAAAGATATTTTTTTTTAAAAAAAATTTCTTACTGATACTTGTTACAATTTCATGACTGCTTTGTTGTGTAATTTTTTGTTTAATTTTTTTTCAATAGGTAGCATAATACTGGAGGGAGCCTCCTTTTTTTTATTTATTTGTTTTAATAGTTGGAGGATTAAATAGGGCAGAGGGCAGGAATTAGTGGAGTTTTGAGTTTTTTTACAGCGTAAAATCCAACTGCAAATTTAATACGTTCCATATCCGGGGTTGTCGCCGAAGCTTGTATCGCTCTGACCGAAGCCATTTTTGGAAAGTGAGGAGAGATGGGGATTCCTCGTGCAAACAGTAATGATATAGTGCCAATGTTAACCACACCTGTGTAATTTCGGTAGCTCCCTTCTGAAAGTCCCAAGCTAATAGGACAGACGTAGTCCGATGATCCAAACAGCTGCCGATTAAATGACCTATATGTTTCTTGGTCCAATTCCAGATGTCCCTGATACTAACGCAGGTGGTTATACGATGAATTTGAGTGTCCACACCACCACAACGCTTACACCAAGGTGCCGAGGATAAATTATGTTTATATCGCTTGGACTCTGTGGGTATCAATTCGTTGATGAAGAAATAAAAAAGAAACCTTCCACTCCAAGGGTATATAGTTTATCAGCAAAATTTTCCATATCCGCTGCCATGGTGAATTAGGGTATTTCCGTTCTATCGCAGGCACTGTCACGGAATCTTTCAGCAACGTGGTGTATAATGTTTTGGTGGTGGGAATACTCTGCGACGTATCTATCATAGGTAGTATTCTTCTATAGTCGGTCAGAACCCGTTTGAAGTGTCCGGTAGCCGTCCCAACCATGTTCATACAAAACTGCACAACGTGATTGGCCACTTGTCACTGTTCGCCGTCTTGAAATTCCTCGACACTGGTGCACGGGCTTTCAAACTGGAAATGTTAGGGACTTCCGCGCGTCTCATGGGTCCGTCTACTTGCGAACCTGCTACAGCTCCTTCACCTTACATCTGCCTCCCGGGGTGGGGGGTGGAGGGTTGTAGCTACAATAGATCAAAATGGTCGCAGTGCGCGAGGAGTCCCCCCTCCACCAACACATCCTACATCCTACACCCATCACTCAAAATAATTTAAACCGCAATTTAACGCCCTCCTTTTCACTCCGATAACAGAAAACTTGCACGAAAACATTTGTGAGAAACGGACATACTAATAAAATAAAAAACCTTAATTATAATTTTTGACCATTTTTGCCTAATTTTCCCTAATCGGTTAGCTTAACAGGTTGTTTTAGCTGTAATAACAATAAAAAATCTACTTCGTTGAGTATTGTCGTTGCATATTGCATATATCATAGTCTGCTATTTAACTTTTAATGCATTTATAAGTAGGCATTTATTAGGATTAACTTAAAATGAATACAAGGCTGGAATATTTGTATAAATAGGATAGTGGTAATGAATGGGGTCTGAATGTTACAAATCAAATTTGTTTCATATTAATATCGCTTGTCCACAGCTGTAATACATTTTGATTTCCTCTAATTCACCAGCCGACTTTCGTTACTGGATCAAATTTCTGGATTCTGTGTAGATGACGTCAGATAATTCCTGAATAATTAAATTAGTCGACATTACATAGTTTCTACTCTACTCCCTTCCACAATTTCACGAAATTATCGCCACAATAGAGCCCCGTGTTTACCCAACTAATGTTTTTAGAACTATAAACTGCCTGAGTGACGCACTACTGATGTGACGTGGAAAACAAAAACAGTAAAATAAATTTCGTAATTACCACTGATTTGTATCAATTACTCGGGAAGCGGCTGTAATTTTCAACACTCGTACGGTTCTCACGCAGAGATAAATCCATTCCATATCGTTCTCTTTTGGGTTCGTCGCGCTGGGAAAATATATTGGAGTGTCAGTGGCGAACTCCTATTGGCTATTTGCAGAACTATTAACAATCTGTTAAGTAGTCGGGAGCATAGTCATTCGGTGGATTGCTGAATCTTTGTCCTAAATAATTTACTTTTTTACACGGCTTTGTTACTCTGCTTTTCCTTCACACTGTGGCTACAGCACGAATGTTCGCCCGCTAGCCGGAGCAGCGCAGATTCCGCCGAAACAGTTATAATATCCCCACAAACGCCTTACGTTCTCATACTTACAATTACAATGATAATAAGCATATATCTTACATAAGAGATGTTGGAAATGTTGTCCTCTGTTCGCATTTCTCATTCACACTGGAGAGTTGAATATCCGAAATTGAGTAAATTTCTGGCCTGAAGTTTCCTTTTAGTTCTTATAACGCATGGAATTTTTTTGCATACACCATTTTTCATACATCATCACAGTAGGTTAACTTCTGTAATTGGATTTTGCGAAATGTCATTGACCCACGCCTTAATATTCTTCGCTACGAAGCTTCGCTGCAAAATAACAGATATTGGAGCACAGAGAAACTCGATTATGCACACGAGATTCCCTTGCATTAAGCGAAAATTGGTGTATAGTAAATGCATACATAATAATATGACCTATATTTTTACTTTCTCTACCATGTATAGTAAGTAGGAGAAAATTGTATTCCATCCAAAAATTCGATACCGAGATTTCACAGGAAATATATGTTTTGAGGCCCCTTGAATCCAAAAAAAAAATTTGGAAACACATCTGTGTGTGTGTCTGTGAACAGCATAACTCAAAAACGAATAGTCAGATAAACACCAAACTTGGTATTTAGGTTCCGTATCTTCCAGAGATGCGACACGAAGCTTTTCAAGAAAATCCCCCCACCCCAGATTACCCATTACAGGGAAGATTTTTCGAAAATTTTAATTTTTTCAAAAAGGGCTCTAACGATTTTGATTAAAATATTATATGTTTAAGATATTTTCATAACAAATAAAATGTGTATCTTGAATTTTCTGGAAATGTCTCCAAAAGTATTCTTCATTGTGAACGACTTTTGCATAACTGGTAAACCATAAGAGATAGACAAAATTTTACTACACAAATAATGTAGCTCGCGTTAAAATACACAATTTATGTCATATACATTTCTTTTTAGTGAATCATTTTCGAGATATTGCTTGTTATTCCCTTAAAGTTTTCAATACTTTTCTCAAATGAGAATCGTTATTCATTTTTACTTTCTCTACTACGTATGGTATTTAGGGGAAGTATTGTATTCCACCCAAGAATTCGATACCGAGATTTCACCGGAAATACATGTTTTGAGACCCCCTGAATCCAAAAAAAGCATTTTTGGAAACATGTCGTGTGTGTGTCTGTGTATGTGTCTGTGTGTCTGTGAACAGCATAACTCAGAAACGAACAGTCGGATAAACACCAAACTTGGTATTTAGGTTAAGTATCTTCCAGGGATGCGACACGAAGGTTTTCAACAAAATCCCCCCACCCCAGGATACCCTTTACATGGAAGATTTTTCGAAAATTTTAATTTTCTCAAAAATGGCTCTAACGATTTTGATTAAAATATCACAGGTTTAATATATTGTCATGACAAATAAAACGTATATCTTGAATTTTCTGGGAATGTCTCCAAAAGTGTTCTTCATTGTGAACGACATTTACATAACCGGTAAACCATAAGAGATAGAGAAAATTTTACTACACAAAAAATATAGATCGCGTTAAAATACACAATTCATGTCATATACATTTTTTTTTGTTGAGTGAACCATTTTTGAGATATTGCTTGTTATTCTCTTATATTTTTCAATACTTATTTTCTTAAATGGGAATTCGTTATTCATTTTTTTGTCTTTGATATGCAAAGAGTATTAATCTGTGGCAAAGGGAGTGGTGCTGCACCTAGCAACCAGCTATTAAGAGATATGTATATGCTTAAAGGCTACTGTATTTCTATATTGCCCTTGTAAATATATATTCCCCTTACATCTACAAGAAATTTAGCATTAAGATGGAATCTACAAATGTTTATCTCCATTAACATGAAGTAGATGGAGAATAAGCGTTTGTAAAAATAGTTTGTACAAGAGTAGGAAAAGTTATGTGAGTGTAGCACATCAGATTTTTTTAAACAAACAATAAATACAGAGAGATACAGGAATGCCATACTCATGCTATTTTGAACAGGTGACTAACGTTGTATGTAAGTCTGGATTTTTCCAACAAGACTTTGCCACCGCGCATACAGCTGATGAGTCATTAAATTTAATTCAGGAAATTTTTGAAGATAGGATAATTAGTAAACAATTATAGCCATCACGATCCCCCGATTTAACAATGTGTAATTCTTATTTATGGGGAAACTTGAAAAATAAATTGTATGCTCAACCCCACACATTGGATGAAATAAAAGAAAACATTAGGCGAAAAATTCAACAAATTTCGGATGTTGAACTCTCCAGTAGGAATGAACATTTCCTGATAAGATGCCATAAATATGCAGACAGAGCAAGGCATCATTTACATTATCTAGTTTGGAAGGTATGTGTTTATTAGCATTGCCATTCCAGCTGCTAATATGAGAACGTGAAGCGGTTGCGGCGATATTACAACCATTTCAGCGGGAGTCTGAGCTGCGGCGCCCGGCACGCGAGCCGCTATGCGATGGCCATAGTGTGAAAGAAACGCAGTGCATTACAAAATATTAGTACTGTTGTCATTTTTAAGTTTGAAATTAATTAACTAAACCTAAACTTTACATCAGTATAGATGTTTACACAGAACAAATTTTGGTTCTCTCAAACATGTTGCAGTTTGTGTTTACTTTATTTGTAAAGTATGCAAATAAGACATGCAATATTGTGTTCTAATAGCAAATTGAAAAAAATGTAACACTTAAAATCGTAAGTATGCTTAAGTACATCAATATAAACTTCATAACCACACAAAGTGTCAAGAATAACTACCATTTTGATGATAGTAGTAGTAGTAGTAGTAGTAGTAGTGGTAGTGGTAGTAGATAATGTATTTTATGAAATTTTTAATCTGAAACCGGAGTAATGTTTTGCAATTAATGGCAAAAAAAACCTGTTCTTTCAGTGCCACAATAATTTAACGTTTCAAAGTTTGTTTCCCGCTTTGAAAACCCGGTTACGACTCTAACAATTGCTTTTCAGTGATATTTTCAAAGCAGGATCGGAAAAGTTTTAAAACTAATGGATTAGTTGTACAGCTTTAAACATTATGAAATTCCTCAATGTAAATTCTACATTGAGGACTATGGAAACTGAGAGGTTTTCGAGGTAATATTCGAAAGGGACATATTTCCAACATCCTCTCGCCATTCCATCTCCCTCTAATCAAATATCACCTAACCATTCTTCTCTGTTGATCCTTAACTTTGCTCGGCGAAGTAACAGAATTCGAAATATTTTTCTTCATACCTAAGGTAACAGTTTACCGAGCGGGATGGCCCAGGCGGTTACGTCTTTAGCCCGCATTCGGGAGGTCGTGGGTTTTTCGTGGTTTCCCCGGGTCACCAAGCAAATGCTGGGGTGGTTCAACTTCTAGCACGACTCTCCTACCTCTTATTTCCTGTACCCATCATCTTCCTTGTTATCTATTTCAGGGTTGTAGGACCAGGCGACGGTGTTCGGCGGGTTGCGGTTGGGCGGTGGCTTGCACTCTGTAAAGGTTTCTTCCCTAGCGTTGCTGCATAGCTGCTCAGTTAGGTCTCTCCTAAACGTGGGACACCACTCCTGGAGGTTGGTGGCTTGTGGGCACGGGCTGTGCGGCGTAGGATGCGTTCTATCTGGAAACGTTAGGGACCGCGTCTATGCTTGCACCCGTTGGCATCCGGATCTGGTCGCCCTTCGGGTCTCTCCCTCATCCTTCGCTCCCAGGGGTCACGTTGGAAACACAATGGCCCAACTGGCCTGCGTGCGGTGCTCTGCACCTGTTTCGGGGACCCTCTGTGATACCTTTAAAGCAACACTTTAAAACATTGATTTCTAGCACGTAACTAATATGGCAACAGCATTTAATTATTCTTTCCATCGCCAACCCTTTCACGTTGACTTGCCCAGTTCTAATAGTGAACCTAGACTGAGTACGTTTAACATAACCTTACAAAATGGCATTGATATCAACTCGATTTTTTTCCCATCCATGATGTATTTATTAAACTTCAACTCTGCTGTAATTTGTTATAATATAATCTGAATTCTTGTTGTGAGCTGAAGATGTTGGCCAGCTGTGTCATACTGTGGAAAATAAAAATAAAATATATCAATAATGAAAACTTTAGTGAATTTCAAATACATTTGTATACTGTGGAAAACAACAGTGCTGATTCAGCTAATTGGAATTTAGGGCAGCAACTTTCTTTCCTGAATTTGTGGTCCAAAAGGGTAGTTAAAACAAAATCACAAAAAACATTATTCTAATCACCAAAACACTCGTTTCCTGTGATTAAAGTTACATTATATTAATTTTAAACACGAATGTTTGTTTTAAAGCATCCGTATGAAAAAAATTGCATCTCTGTGACGTCAGCTTTATGACCTGTTATTAAAAATCACTTATCCAAGTAGCTGTAAACCAAGGCCTACACGTGTGAGGTGAAGCTAAGTTAACATGGCCTTATAGTAGAATGTGATCAGATTCTCGCCATCCTATTTAATTTATATTGTTTTCAACTCCTCACTGAAAAAACCCATTATAAGGGACACACTATTCCTTCGAAACTAGATTTCATTCAGGTTACAAGTTTAGCTGGCTGAAGTGGTGTGTTGCTTAGAAATCGAAGCGGTTTTGCGGCAAATTTATATATCTAAAGAGAAAATTTAGGGGGCTGAAGGTTCTAGCAGCCTCTTTATGCTGGGTGTGTTGAGTCACCCACCACAATGGTCTCTCTAATGTCACTAGCTTCTCTCATTCATACATTCTTTCATGCGCCAAGCACAAGGCCGGCCGCCCAAACTTTAACACTGGAAAACGTTTCAATTTCTGTGAAGTACTCTGGGAACAAGTTTCTACATTTATCTAACCAATATTAATTTCCACACACCCCTTATCACATCTCGTTAAGACTGGCTTGAAACAAATCCAAAGAAACAAACCTGAACCAATGAGTGATGTTACACTAGGTGAGAAACGTAGGAGAGGTCAGAAATAACCTACTTTGATTTGTCCAGATTGCTAACCCAACCTGACTTGCCACTCGAACTTTTAGAGGGAGAGGTGGATGAGAAATGAGCTACCTGAACGGCTGAAATGCAGAATACACAGAATATTAAAACGCCTCTTCTAAAGTAGACATGTAAACTAATTCTGAATCAATAATAATTATTGATGTTATTATTAATCCGTATTTTGTGATGTTTTTGACTAATAGGACCGTGCCAGTATCATTATATAATAATAATGATGATAATAACAATATATTCCAAGTTAGCAAAGGTTTACAAACGTATTATATATGTAAACATTTGGAATTTTAATCAAAGTCGTTAAGGTACATTTTTGAGAAAATGTTTTCTCGTGTCACATCTTTGGAACATACCTGTGACTTCAGGATGTTAAAACTGGCCCTGCCATCTGGTTAGGCGTATTCTTCTGTCCCTACATCCACCTTTTGGCTGTAGGAAAATAGAACCTTTAATAGAGACTCAAATATAGGGAGAGAGTGAGAAACAGGGTGAGAGGAAAAGAGAGGGAGAGACAGAGACTCAGATATCCGCATTAAAAAAAATAAGGCAGACAAAGTTGTGGATTCTACTAGAACAAAATAATTTCCTTTAAAATTTTATCTCTGTCTTGGAAATGTTAGAAATGTTGAAACAAACACATAGTGATCCTAGTATATAAAACATACTGTATTAATAATTAATTGATTTGCATATTAGCTGTTACAAAGTTCATGTTAAAAGAGGTTAATAGGCCATTACAAACAACAGCGAAGTAAGCAAACAAAGAGTACAGCTGAGCAGCTATTATTCTGCCATAGTTCATAAATTTAGTTATCAATAATCAACTCCTTTGTACTACTTTTTGCACCTGTACGCCACTGCTTCTGTCGCATTCAATCTGTAGGCTGTTTGTTCAATACACCTGATACGTTCTCTCGTTGTAATGAAAGTAATTTTCTCGATTTCGGATGTCGAACATCGCAGTTTATTTGCTCTGACCCATTCTGACACGTGAAATATTATTGGGCTGGGAATTCCAATAACGCAAGAGTAATTAGTTGTGAGTAGGATGGGTCCGAATATCAACTGTCATTTCGGTACCAGAGATCGCGCTCCAGCCAAATTGAACATGAAAGTAGCTCAACACGGCTTCGGACTTTCACAGCGAGAAAACGAAGATATGCGGGTAATTTCGTGGCAAACTGGTACCAGTACTTCTGCTGGGGTCTTCTTCCCTATCTGCACACAGAGAGAATCTGCTAAATGGAAAAAGGCTTTGTATACATTCGCGTATACCCAGGGATTAATTAATAAACCATGCTGTTATCGTTTTTCTGTCGAAACGTATTCCCTACTTAGAATATCACCCCATGTCATCGAATCGTGCACACCTCCACATTTACTGACAATACTAAGTAATTTTCGTTGGAAATGAAAGTAGTCCATCATTCCCCATACGTCTCACACTCTTGACTTCCGACAACAGTACTTTTTACTTTCTCTACTACGTATAGTAAGTAGGAGAAGTATTGTATTCCACCCAAAAATTCGATACCGAGATTTCACCGGAAATACATGTTTTGAGACTCCCTGAATCCAAAAAAAGCATTTTGGAAACATGTGTGTGTGTGTGTGTGTGTGTGTGTGTCTGTGAACAGCATAACTCAGAAACGAACAGTCGGATAAACACCAAACTTGGTATTTAGGTTCAGTCTCTTCCAGAGATGCGACACGAAGGGTTTCAAGAAAACCCCCTACCCCAAATTACCCTTCACATGCAACACTTTTCAAAATTTTAATTTTCTCAGAAATGGCTCTTAACGATTTTGATTAAAATATCATATGTTTAAAATATTTTCATGACAGATGAAATGTATATTTCGAATTTTCTGGGAATGTCTGTAAAGTATTCTTCATTGAGAACGACTTTTGCATAACTGGTAAACCATAAGAGATAGACAAAATGTTACTACACAAAAATGTATATCGCGTTAAAATACACAATTTGTCATACATTTTTGTTGCTGAGTGAACCATTTTCGAGATATTGCTTGTTATTCCCTTAAATTTTTTAATACTTATACTTTTTCTCAAATGGAAATTCGTTATTCACTTTTTTTCTCCTGGTATTGCAAAGAGAATGGAATACACCATATATCAACCAGCTGTTAAAATATTTGACTATAGCTTAAAGCCTAGCAATTCCCCTTGCATCTACAAGAAAACTAGCAATAAGATTAACATCTCGATATCTCGATTAACATGAAGCATATGGAGAATAAGCTTTTGTAAAGATAGTTTGTACAAGAGTGGAGAAAGTCATATGAGTGTAACACATCAGATTTTTTTATAGATAACATTGTTTAATGTTGATTAACAACAAATATCTTATACGCAATAGCAAGTTGTACATCACGTTAAATAATTATGATTAATTGCGAGAGAATAGTTAAAAGTCGCAATAGGTATAGAATAATTCAACATACCGAAATAATTACCATGACTGACATAACATGTTTACAATGCGATGATAAGTTTACATATACAGGGTGTACCATTTAAGTTGTAACTGTATAATATCTCCAAAACTAAGCGTTGTTGAAAGAAATGTCTTGAATAAAGGTTGCTTGATATGGGGGAAAGTAAATGCCAGTAGTCGTGTTTTGTTTGGAGGACGTTATGATAGTCATTTTAGGATCAATTTAATTCTTTTTAATGGAAACAATTAGGGTGGAATTAAATTGGCCCTAAAATGACCATCACAACGTCTCCAAACAAAACACCACTAATGGCGTTTACTTTCCCCCATAATATCAAGCAACATTTATTAAAGACCCTTTCTACAACGCTTAGTTTTGGGGATATTGTACAGTCTCAACTTAAATGATCCACTCTGTATAAATATTGAATAGCGACTACCTTCAGTTCTAATGTATTTAGGTGCCAATTTTTTGCCGTAGTTTATTTTTTGTGGACAGTTGTTATTGTTAGCCTTTTGTTGAAATCTTGACAAAATGACATGACGATTCGTATCTCTCATAAACAGATAGTCGTGTATTAATTGCGTGTGACCAATTCTTAACTGTTAGTCTTTTGTTGTAATTTTCACAAAATAACGGTTCTTATTTGGTAAACATTTAGTCAGGTGTTAATTTTGAGTGGCCAATTCTCAACCGTTAGTCTTTTGTTGTAATGTCCAGAAAATGGAGATTATTGTCTGATAAGCAGTCGTTTGTTAAATTTGTGCGGTCAATTCTTAACCGTCAGTCTTTTGTTACAATTTTAGTACATGACAGCTCCTTTCTGATAAACACACTGTACTTTTAATTATGTGTGGCCGATCTTAACCTGGAGAGTAACATATTATGTTTTATCGGCTGAGAGCTTTATAAATGACGAAGATGATTATGTATTGAGTTTCACTTAATGTAATTTGGTGTCTATATTGTTTAAAGCAGTTATATCAATTGTATCAGTTATTTCTTAATATACAATACAGCACCAGATCTAAACATGATCACGGTGCCATAGTTTACGACCCTGCCAGAAAACGACACTCGAGAAGCTCAACTACATTCAAACATCAACTCTAAGAATTTCGTTAGGAGCATACCGAACCAGTTCTATTTATAGTTTACAAATGGAAGATCAATACCGAAATTAGAAGTACGTAGAATAGCATAATGTCTAAAATACGCTATAAAGACTGCTGCAAGACCCAACTCGGAAGCCCTTCAATACACCTTCTTTGGGATGATCAAAACGATTATGCCAAAGAATACAAATCAGTCATTATCTTTTCATCTTAGATTTGAAAAAAATCATACATGAACTTAATATTAAAATACCTCCAATAATGACTAGAGATCATCATGATTTTCCACCCTCGAGGTTAACTATTTCCTAGAATTAATATGGATATGAGAACTCACCAGATATCGCATACAGATTCTTTCATATATAAAGAAATCCGTTACACATATGCTAAACACTATTTATGTTTACCCATAGCTCCATATCTGATCAGGAGAATGGCCGTGCTATAATTACTCCGGATGCTAAACTTAAGTACAAGCTTCCAGACTTGTTCTCTGTTTTCTCCTCTGAGCTCTATGCTATCAGACAATCTTTGATTTACATTACCTCAGTACACCATAAACACAGTACAATTCTAACTGATTCACTAAGCACTCTTCAGAGTATGCGAGACCGCTCTACTGACTTAAGGTTAATCCAATACATCCAAAGTCTTAACAACCAAATTACTACAAATAATCAAGAAGTTATATTCTTCTGGATTCCGTCCCACTGTGGAATATCAGGAATGAGGAAGCAGATAGGGAAGCCAAAAAAGCAACTTTGCTATCTCTAGTGGAAGAATTGTCAGTTTTCTACAGAGTTGCTCAGTTATTTTTTTAGCAGACTGAGTCAAATGGAAGCAAGACTGGACCATTAAAATATCAAGAAAACTCTACATAGTTAGGAAAGGCTCCACAAAACTCCACATTATAGAGCTTAAAAACAAAAGATCGACTGATTATATCATGTTTGCGAATAGGCCATTCACGCTTAATCCATTCCTTTCTTACTTATCAAAATACTCCTCACTGCGAGACCTACAATCACCGTATCACCATCGAACACCTCGTCACTAATTGCAGAAGTTATACCATGTAGAGAAGAAGACATAACATCCCAGAAGATATATTTTTAGCTTTAAACAACCCTACTCATTTCAAAAACATTATTTTTTTTGAAAGATATCAAACTGTATAACAAGATTTAAATATAACACATCAAATAAAAATGTATAATAGGTTATAGGTTATACTGTTCTAGCTGTGCTCAAGGCTTTATAATATAAAATATGTTTGTAACAATGTATAAAATCACTGTATTATTTAAACAATTTAAAGTATATAACGTATTATTATTATTGTTGTACTCGTGTGTATGGATATAAGTCGCGATATTACCTAGTAGTCAAAGAGACTATAAATAAAGAAAAATAACAACAAATATAGCACCTTCATATGAAATTGGGATAGTATTACTTCCTTAGCGAGCTCATCTGTTTCTTTCATTTCTTCTCATTGTTGATGGGAATGTATCCACCTCAATTTAAGTACACTTTAATAAAAGTGAAATAGAAAGTTTATTTTCCTATCAAAATATAGAAAAATGTTGTGATAAAACTGTTCAAACCACAACAGTTTTCGAGTAAATAATACTAAACAGCAACACTAAATTTTTCGTGCTCAAAACATGAATTACAAAAGTCTTGGAGTATTCTTAAGTTTTAAATACAGACAGAAATATTTTCAAAAGTGTAATTAAATGACATACTGAGCAAAATAAAAATATTCATAAAGTAAGAATGATTCCGGAAATATCCCCTTTTATTATACTTTAGCTGTATAAAGTTTCGATTTATTTGGTCAGTGGATTATTCAACTAGAAATTTTGAAGATACGTGCGAGTATATTACGGCACTATTAGTTGCAGGTTTTAGGTAGATTTTAGCGCTTCTAAGAACGTTTTAATATGTAAACTATTTGTTGGTGACTATGAAGTACGGTTCTAATTATTTATTTATATAGTACGATTTTTTTCGATCTGATCCTGCAGAAACCAAACGAGGAGAAGGCTGGAGAGTGGAGAGGAGAAAAGACCGGTAGTATTCCCCTAGCGCGGTGCCACAGAATGCCTAAGGTATGTATTAGCCGATCTCCAACAACTAACCCAAAGCCCCTCCCAGGAAATATTGGGCTCGTGCAGCTACTGCATATCCAACTGAGCAAGGTCAGGAGGAGAAAGATGTACTATACGTAACACAGTCCCCCTGAAGATACAATAGCGCATCCATTTCCAGGACATGGCGGTGTGCGTTTATTTCTTTAAACAATTTTTGCTAAACAGTGCTATAAACTTACTTCTTAGTTTGTTGAGCATTTTGCCTGTTTGCCTTTGCTGTTGCAAGTCTCCATATAGCGATTTAACTGTTAATTCCATACTTATTAATACTGGTAATCCTAATTGTTTAGATATTAATATTATCTTTAACGTGAAATATTTTAATGTTATCTGTTTTTGTGTATAAAACATCAGCAATTTTATTTGGATTTGTATAGGGAACTGATCTAAATTATTATCACTGATTAGTTAGCCATTAAAGTTGGGGCAATTGTTATTCATATATAACGAGTCCATCCTTTCCAGCTTTGACAAAGCATTTACTCCCAAGTGATTGTTCCAAAATATGCCAAGTGTAACTTATCTCTTCTCTCCTTTACATCATATTATGAAATGCCAACCTCAGAAGGGATTAATCAATCATATTGTCTGCCACAAAGCGTGTGCTTCCCTGAATCTCCATTTTCTTTTCCTCTCCGTATATGAACAGCTTAACTTAATGTTGTTTTTTCCCTTTTCTCTCTGTTTATTTTAGTCGCTTTAACTGTGGTCATATAGCGAATGGTCTGTTATAATATGATGTGGATCAGTCTACAGCGGACAGTAAGCCTTCTAGGTCTCATATCTGTACCCTACTATCTTACTTCTTCACATGTCCACAAAGGCATGTGTTTAGCAACTGTACCTCTGATTCTGTGACGAGCAGATGGTACCTTTGGTGCGTGTCCATAGAGACACGTATATAGCAACTGTAACTTTGTTTCTACTAGTTTTAGGCAAATGACAGAGCATTTGGTATTGCCATCTGTCTTCTATTTTATTGTTGTTTTAGACTTAAAGTGGAACTTTGGGCCGTGTATTAAAATATCCAATCCGGTATTTACCTCAACGACTGAGGGAAACCACGAAAAAACAAATGTTAGATTAGTCGGCCCACGTATTTGAACTCGGGACCTCCAGCATGCGAGCCACAGACGTCATCGCTTGAGCTATCACGCTCGGTAGCTTAATATTGTCTATCACATCAAATTTTCTTTAGCCCAAATCTTCTTCCAATACGCCATTACTTCCAAGGCATCTATTTGCAAGCAGTTTCTTAGTATCCTTTTTTCCAACCGATTATGTTTGTCTTCCCGTTCTTCCTTATCCAATCCTTTCTACAACATACTCATATTCATTACTTATATGTCTTTCCATCTCACTTGCTTGATTTTTCCCATAGCCGCATTACAAGTCCTTCCAATCGGTTTTCCTTGCTTTATTGCGCAATACCACATATTTCTTTAATGTTTCTTTTAGTTCTCTCCTTAAGGATCCACATAAGAGATTTGTTTTTCTAATACTTTCTCTACTGCTCGCATACGATAGGTAGAGAAAATATTGAATTCCATCCAAAACGTCGATACCGCGATTTCACCGGAGCTTGACCATAGATCTTGGGCTTATCGGGATGTTCACCGCTGTCTCCGAACACCTGTTCAATTTCTGATTCATGTGTATCCCAGGATTTCTCAGGGAGTTTAGTTATTTTGAGAAAACATACTCTACAGATCAGGGTGAAAGTTCTTCACTTCAAGGATTAGGCATCCCATCTGTTCCGTCTTCGCATTCTTCACTTTATTCCCATCGTTTCTTTGGGGCGTTCGATGTCTTTTACTTTTTCTACTACGTATAGTAAGCAGGGGAAGTATTGTATTCCACCCAAAAATTCGATACCGAGATTTCACCGGAAATATATGTTTTGAGACCTCCTGAATCCAAAACAAAGCATTTTTGGAAACCTGTCCGTGTGTGTCTGTGTGTGTGTGTGTGTGTGTGTGTGTGTGTGTGTGTGTGTGTGTCTGTGGACAGCATAACTCAGTAACGAACTGTCGGATAAACACCAAACTTGGTATTTAGGTTCAGTATCTTTCAGAGATTCGACACGAAGGTTTTGAAGAAAATCCCCACACTCCAGATTACCCTTTACATGTAACATTTTTCAAACATTTTAATTTTCTCAAAAATGGCTCTAACGATTTTGATTAAAATATCATATGTTTAAGATATTTTCATGACAAATGAAATGTATATTTCGAATTTTCTGGGAAATTACCCAAAACTATTCTTAATTGAGAACGACTTTTGCATAACTAGTAAACCATAAGAGATAGACGAAATTTTACTACACAAAAAATGTAGACCGCATTAAAATACACAATTTATATCCTATACATTTTTTTGTTGAGTGAACTATTTTCGAGATATTGCTTGTTGTTCCCTTAAATTTTCCAATACACTTTTTCTCAAATGGGAATTCCTTATTCATTTTTTTATGTCCTGGACGTGCAAAGAAAATGGAATGCGCCACATAGCAACCAGCGTTAAAATATTTGACTATCGCTTAAAGCCTACCATATTCCCCTTGCACCTACAAGAAAATTAGCAATAAGATTAACATATCGATTAACATGAAGCAATAAGAGTTCGTAAAAATAGTTTGTACAAGAGTGGAGAATGTCATGTGAGTGTATCACATCAGATTTTTTCCTGAAGGTTTGTCTTTATTAATTAAGCTGTATCCTTTCTTCATACATGCGGTTCATGAGCTCTTTAAATTTATATTTATTTTCTTCAATTTTATCATATAATTTATAAATGTTCATTTATTCTCGAATTGTTTCACTTCTTAATAAGCCTGGTCTACTACATCCTTTAGTTCTGCGTAAAAATGCTATTTCCAGTGTCTGAATTTTACATTTGTCCTCTTTTTTTTACTATTCACGATTCGCTGCCATAAATGAGCACAGGGACCGTCATGGACTTGTAGAAATTAGTTTTGTTTCGTTCCATGTTTTACTTTGTAAGGCTTCTTGTTATTGTTCCATATGATTTTTGAAGTTCATTTATCTTATTTTCTATATCTATATCGGCCACGAAACCTAGGTCACAATCCAAGTAATTAATATTTACGACTTGGTCCAGGATGTTATTTGCAATACATATTTTGTTGCCCCTGGATATTTTCCTTGGTGTGCCATTATTTTTTATGTTGTATGGAAAATTTAAGTTTGCCCATTTCGTACAATTTATAAACAGAGTGCTATAGGTTTTCTTCGCTATTCTGCAGTATTACATCATTTATGTATAATATTAGTGTGAAAGAACTTAATATTTGTAATGTTCTGTCTTACGTGTTAGATTTTCTAGGCTTTCGAAAATGTGCGGCCTAAACTGGTCTTCAAGGACTTTGATATACGAGACGTGTTTTTAAAATAAGTACCGATACTTTTTAAAAAAAATGACAGAACATTATTTTCCAAATACTTTATTGTAATTCATTACCTTATACCTTACACCACTTCCCTATACGTCACATCCGTTTTCAGGCACTTGACGTAACGGGAAACCAGTTTTTATGCCTTCGTCAAAGAATGATGCTGCCTGTGATTAAAGCCAAGTCTGCACTACTTGTTTCACATCATCATTGTCGTTGAAATGCTTTCCACCAATGAATTTCTTGAAATGAAGAAACAGATAAAAATCGCTTAATGCCAAATCCGGACACTAAGGAGAGTGGATGAATTCTTCCCAAACAAATGATGGGATCAGATCTTGAGTTTACTTTGATACTCATTATTGTTTCCCCATAAACCTCGCACAGTTGGCGATGAATGTTTGCTGGCGTAACATTTCTCGCATTCAAAAAACTCATCTGACTTCACAGTGGACAGGTCGTTCGATTATTTTGAATATTTTGAAACGATCTAACAACAGGAAGACACAAAGTGACGATCGCTCACAGCTGCGTCTTTATTACTAATGAATCAAGTGATCGCACATGCTCAAGACTGCAGCGCTGCAGCGGAAAATATTAAAACGGTACTTACTTTAAAAATATGCCTCGTAGTTGTAAGCCTTCAGCATGTACTCGTATACTGCTCATGTATGAGGAAATTTACATTTAGTGACCTCAACTCATTTATAAGTAAAAGTTTTCTTATTACTTTCTCTACTACTTATAGCAAGTAAAGTATTGTATTCCACCCAAAAATTTGATATCCAGATTTCAACAGAAATACGTGTTTTGAGGCCTTCTGAATAAAAAAATGCATTTTTAGAAAAAGGTGTGATTCTGTGAACAACATAACCCAAAAACGAAAAGTCGTATAAAGACCAAACTTGGTATTTAAGCTTGAAGTTGATATTGTCTATAGGAGTTTGTTGATGTTTTTGGAGTTGGAGTTGTTTATTTATTTCCACGTATGGACGTCAATTTGAAGAAGATTGTTTGTTACTAATATGCTGCTACGTATGACAAGCCGATTTGAAGATGTTTTTTGTTGTTACGCTCCAAGCTTTTTAAAAAATATTAACTATTAACTTTGTTATTAAACTGCTTCTATAGATAGTATTTATGTTTATGCTTGCCTCGGCTGCGTCAGTATTACTTTAGAGACACGTTTCTCTTAATCAGGGCGTGGTGCGACAAGAATGTAGGTTTACACAGATTTTAAGTTTAAATTCTCTTCTTTTTATTAATCCTTGACACAAATTAAATAGCACTACACTGATATTAAGAGCTGTGAGATTCTTTAATTTAAAACTTGCACTTCGTTAACGCGTATACATAATTTTCGTTTCACACGAATACGTAATATTTCTTTAGAGAACACATCGTCCATCCGGTCACTACCAAGGTCTGCAGGCAACTGAACATATTTCAACCGTCCAAACCCGTAAACTTCTGTATTTCAAGTCTCTGATTGGCTAATCCTAGTCCAATAGAATACCTGCATTTTATTAAAGCTTCTTCTGGCTGTTGATTGGCTATTTTTAAACTGTCACAAAAATGTACGTTATTGCTGCCCTAATCATGACTAGTAGCATTCAAACTCTCAAACTAATTATTGCCTCAAGGTTACCTCATTGTTACCTCATTGTTAGCAATCTTAAACTTATTATTCTCACAGCTCTTACATTATTAAAATTTGTAATGTATTCGCATAACATTATTAAACATGTTTACAATAATATAAGCATATGCAATGATTGTTATATACATTTTTTAACAAATTATTACATACATATTACTTCAAGGCGTGCTGATATTGAATTTTCATAGTATTAATTTAACTGAAATCATGCAAGTGTTAAAACACTGCCTCAAGCTCAGTACCATCCAAAGATGCCACCTGAAGATATTCAAGAAAATCCCCCACATCAGACTACCTTTTACAGGATAGGCTAATCCAATTAAAATATAATTCGCCCTTCTAGAGGAAGGGGTGAAGAATTGTTTACTTATGTGGTTAAACTGGAAGACATCTACGAAATTTATATGAGAGCTTTATTTAGCGACATGGTGACGAACATCAAGTTCTTTTCTAAAAATAGCTCTAACAATTTTGATTAAAATACCATATGTTTAAGATACTATCATGGCAAATAAAATCTATGTCTTGAATTTTCTGCGAATGTCCCCCAAAGGTCCTCTTCATTCTGAATGACTTTTGCATCACTGATAACCGCAAGAGATAGACAACATTTTACTGCATAAAAAATGTAGATCTCATTAAAAACAGACAATTTATGTCACATACCTTTCTTATCGAATGAACGATTTGCGAGATATTCCTTGTTATTTGCTTGAATTTTCCAGTACTTATACGTTTTCTCAAATGGGAATTCGTTATTCTTTTTTTTATGTCCTGGACTTACAAAGAGAATGGAATGCACCACACAGCAACCAGCTCTTAAAATATTTGACTATCGCTTAAAGCCTATCATATTTCCCTTGCATCCACAAGAAAATTAGCAATACAATTTCTATCTAGATTAACATAAAGTTGAAGTAGGTGGTTTGTTACGTTATTTGCATCACGCTTAGGACGTCAATTTGTAGTAGTTTGTATTGAAGGTGTTGTATTGTAGTTCTTATGTTAAGGAACCGAACTTGAAGTAGTAATTGCAACCACACGTATAGTAAACAGTTTCCGACAGTCTTCGCCCCAAATGTATTTTTACTGTTTATTTAAATATTATATATTTATGTTTGCCTCGGCTGCGTCAGTATTTGTTAGAGATACGTTTCTCTTAGCAGGGTTGTGGTGCGGCAAGAATGTAGGCTTACACAGGTTATAATTTTGCTTCACTCCTTTTATTAACGCTTGATACGATTTAAATAACACTTCAGTGATAGAGAGAGAGAGCTGTGAGATGTTTTAATAAATACTTGCACATTTTAATACGTAAACTATTTTTGTCTCTCACGAATACGAATTAAATTTCTTGAGGACAGTTTTTGCATCTGGTTAGTAACGCTGTCTGCAACTAACTGAATGATTTCAACCACCTAAACTTATAAATTTCTGTATTTCAAGTCTCTGATTGGCTATTCCTAATCCAATGGAATACCTTCATTTAACTAAACCTTTTTCTAGTTGTTGATTGGCTATTTTTAAACTGTCTCAAAATTTACATTAATATTGCTCCAATAATGACTAGTAGTATTTAAACTTTCAAATTCATTATTGCCTCTACGGTACCTACTTGTTACTAGTAACTGTTAGTAATTTTTAACCTATTTCTCAAAGCTTTTACATTATTAAATTACTTAATATATTCACATAACATTATTACACATGAATACAATAATACAAACATATACAATGACTGTTACATACACATATGGCTTTAAGGCGGGCTATTATTGAATTTATATATTATATTATTAGAAATTATTTAAGTGTTAAAAATACCGCCTCAAAGTAGATAGAGAATAAGCGTTTGTAAACAGTTTGTACAAGAGTAGACAAAGACATGTGAGTGTAACACATCGATTTTTTGCTGTTCCAAATGTGGTTAAACTTCGTAAAGACAAAGGCTAAATACGGATGTGAAACAATAGTATATTGAAATACAAGTGAGGTAAGTGCACCACAGAATGAGTTTGAAAATATAAGAATAACTCTTTCTAGTATTTTGTACTACCGAGATTATCCACGCTTGTGTATTGCATACTATTATTTCGACGATAGTGAATAATAGAAATATTGTTCACGCGAAAATAAAACGAATTACTAACAAGTGTTGAACATTTAATCCAGCAGCAAGGTCACCAACATTAACTTTGGTGGCGAAATGGCGACCACGCCTGGTTGTTGATCTTAAAAAAATCATTATCTTGAGCTCACAGTCAGCTGCTACATTAATTAAATCATAAGTAAATATTAACAAATAAAAAGGAAATAGACTCGGGTAAGATTTAAATGGTAAAATTCAACCATCGAATATTATTATATTCCATACCTGTACTAATAAATATATCCAAACTTAAGAGGATTTAGTTCATGCACATACGTGCAGTAAAACAGGCAAAACAGTCAGGCATGTTAGGTTGCAACACTGAATAGTAAGTTCAACTGTCCACTATGACAGCATTAAGGGAAGTGTATAAAGACACTACCGTCGAAAAAATACGTTTCAACACTTCTTTGTATAAAGTGAGGCAGTATTTTTAACACTTAATTGATTTCAGTCATATTATATAATATGTAAATTCAATAAGAGCCCGCCTTGAAGCAATATGTGTATGTAATAATTTGTAAAATGTATATAACAGTCATTGCATATGCTTATATTATTGTATCCATGTGTAATAATGTTATGCGAATGTATTACGTAATTTAATAATGTAAGAGCTGTGAGAATAATAAGCTAAAACTTGCTAGCAATGAGGTAACAATGAGGTAACCTTGAGTCAATAATGAGTTTGAGAGTTTAACAGTACTACTTGTGATTCTTGGAAGCAATAATGTAATTTTAGCGACAGTTTATAAAATAGCCAATCAATAACCAGAAAAAGCTTTAGTTAAATGAAGGTATTCTATTGGATTAGGAATAACCAATCAGAGACTTGAAATACATAAATTAACAAAGTTTGGGCGGTTGAAATCAGTTCAGTTGCCGCAGACAGCGTTATTAACCAGACGCAAAAAGTGTCCTCAAGAAATATAATATGTATTCATGCGAGACGAAAAATAAGTTTACGTGTAATTAATTAATAAAATAATCTCACAGCTCCCTATCAGTGAAGTGTTATATAAATCGTTTTAAGCATTAATAAAAGGAGTGAAATAAAATTGTAATCTGTGTAAGCCTACATTCTTGTCGCATCACAACCCTTCCAAGATAACCACGTCTCTAAAATAAATACTGATGCAGCCGAGGCAAACATAAATATTAAATATTTAAAGAAACAGTTTAATTACAAGGTTAATATTTTTTTTAAACTTGGGGCAAAGGCCACCTGAAACTACATTTGGGGCGAAGGCTACCGGAAACTATTTACTATACGTGCGGTTACAACTACTACAAGTTCGGCTCCCCAACAGTCGAAATATAACTCCTACTTCAAATCGGCCTACCATACGTGAAGCAACAATCTTTTTCAAATTGATGCCCATACGTGGGACAAATAAATAACAATACAACAATGTATCATTCTCAAATTGGCTTCAAAGCGTGGTGCTAATAAATAATGTAACAAACCATCTATCTCAAAAGACAAATCGTTACATGGCTAATATTCTATGAAGAAATAAATTTTCACCACTAGGTCACTTTTAATAAATTATTTGTATATTAACATAGCCTTTTACCATAGATAAGAAGAAATATCATTTGGCTAAACAAAACATGTGCTATTTTTTCCGAGGAAAAGTAAATGAAATAACAAACAAGGCTCATTTTTTTGTTTTCTTTTCTTTTTAAGTTTAGTTCAAGGTCTTTTAACGGGTAAGCTACATAGGACGGGCACGATGAATGAACGAAATGGTGCGGAGTCCCTAGAGATTATAGTTAACGTGACATTCAACTTCTAAGGATAATGGAAAACCCCGGAATAAAAAACCTTATCCAGGTAACGCAGTCTAATCGAGATTCGAAATCGGGACCTCCTGAATGTGAGGCAGTAATGCTACCCCCCCTCCTCCGTGGTGTAGTGATTACCATCTAGCCTCTAATTCTCGAGGTCACAGGTTCAAACCCGGCGGAGGGCGATGGATGTTTTCGGGCGTAAAAATCCTTAGAATGGCTTCCTTCGGAAGGGAAGTAAAGCCAATGGTCCCGTGTCGTAGATCTACGGCACGTAAAAGAACCTCAAGCCTGATAAAGAGGCCTCTCAGCAAAATTACGGGTCTTTCACTCCTAATATAGAATGGGACGCTAAGCATCACAGCAATTAAAGAGCTTACATAAATAAAAAGTCGATTTTTAATTTAATTTTGAATTTTAAACTATCTTCAGCAATAATTTGAGGTTTAAAGTACTTTTTTACCCCAAATTCTTGTTCTCCGTGTTATAACACGTAGTTAGCAATATGTTTTTTACCCAAAATTGTTCTAACATCTTCAAGTTATATGCAGAACTAAACAAAACAAATCTCCAAAGACTATTTTACTTTAGTTACGTAATGCTGATCTCATTCTCGTAACAGCATTAGAATGTTAACTATTCTGGTCGTGAGTGGAAAGGTTAATTTCTCGGTAGCATTAGTGCGACCAATTCCACTTGGGAAACCTTACACAAGAAATTACACTAAAAGTAGAGAATTTCATTCGTAAGAAGCAGCTTAAATAAAACCAAGTCTTTGTGGATCTCTTATTTTGGAAAAGCTAACAAAGTATAAATCCTGTTGTGGATCAAAGAACTACAATGAAAAAAAACGAACGAGTTGGACGTGCCTTGATTATTCAATTTCAACAAATTACAAACAAACATCAGGTCTTCAACAAGAATCAAAGTTAAACCAGGAGTTAAGACTCTGAGATGATCTGACTTCCTGCTGAGGGGGGGGGGGGAGTTAACGCCGCCCCAGAGATTTCCTCCAGATCTTCTTATGTTTGAACACGCTAAGTTGGAAGTTACTTTGTTTAAATGTTACTCCCTCCCTCCCGCTGTTCACGAGTTTGCTTTGCGCTTAGGTTGGTACTGGATCCAAATGGAAACACGAAAGTTACGGTCACAGTTTTCCCAGCTAATATCTTTAATTTAGGGAAAGCTTTCTGGTAACTTTGTCCTGGAAGGGGTTACAATTTCCAGCTAAACGTTTAGTCTAGAAACTAGATGGCTTATTCGTTTTCCCAGTCAGTCATGTTGCATCCCAAGATTCGTTTTGTGTAAAATTGCTTTTCGACTTTTTATTTTCTCTACTGTTTAGCTTTGGCTTGTATCCCATCTACAAACTCTTATGTTGAGACCTCACCGGAAATATGCGTTTTTAGGAGAATATTTAGAAAAGTTTCCGTATGCTTATGTAGAGAAAGAGAGAGGGAGAGAACACAAAAATCAAAAACAAAAAAAATAGGATAAATCCAACTCTTACAGTTAAGTCCAGCATTTTTCAAACATTCAAGGCAAAGGTATTCACAACATTTTGCATAGAAAAACCATTTTGTTTAAAATATCAAATATTTTAAGTATTTACATGAAAAACTAGACGTATACCATAAATTTTATGCTGTATCCTGTGTAAAGTCCGATTCATCTTCGTTGAATTTTATAACAGGTAACCCAACCTCGCGTATTTGACGTGTGTAAATACTCATGTTAAAACAGTTGCAAAACTCAACGGGGCAATTCCAAATATACACGAGTCAGTAGGGAACTGGCGCATTAGCACTAACTCTACTATTACTACACCAGTGGTTCCCTGAAACGTCCATATGGATACAGGAGACAGAACATGATATCAATCAACAGGGGCAAAATTTCGAACACCTATTCATTGCGCGAAGTCAGCATAACAGTACCGTTGGATGATGATGATAATAATAATAATAATAATAATAATAATAATAATAATAATAATAATAATAATATAGCAAGCGAAAAATGCCAGTGAAACACTGTGTGCTTTCATGTTTGTTGCATATAGACGTAATGTTGCTGATAAGCAAAAGGAGCCTAAGCAAGCTCGGCTGGCCCCGTAGCTCAGTCGGTAGATCACCTGCCTGCCTTGTGAGGGGTGCCGGGTTTGATTCCCGGCTGGGGGAATAAATTTTTCTCTAGCCAAGATTATTCCATATCCTCCCCAGAGTCTGGAAGTATGAAAGAGAGTGAGCAAGACCCGAGAATAAGAGTTAACACCATTGCCTACAGGCAATATGTTCCAAAGGAAAGGCCGCCGATAAGACCATTGCAATTAAAGGTGGGGTGTGAATGGAACAAAGAAAGAAGAAGAAGCTCGCTCACTGACGTGTGCTTACTTGCAATTATCCTGCTGCATTCCGCAACTCTTTTAACGCACGAAGGGATATCTACACGTTTGAAATACGGCGTGGTTGGGCCACCTGGTATAACAGGGAAACCACGGGGATTAGACAAAAAATTTGACATATTGCATTCAAATGACTTTCTCTTCCCGACCTTTTACTAACTATTCTTACAAATGCTTATTGTTCTAAGCTAAAACGATAGTCAGACTTTTAAAAAGCGGATCGCATGTGATGACTTTGAAATTCCATGCGCTTTGCATGATCACGAGAAAAAACGAATAGCGACCTACCGCTTGAAAAATTATTTGAAAATTGAAACCAATAACAAAGAATATCTCAAAAGTAATTATCGCTACAAAACTTTTATGTAACATAAATTGTGTCACTTAACGAAATCCACATCTTTTGTTTACAAATATTTTGTTTAGCTTTCTAAGGTTTACCAGTTATATAAGGCATTCAGGACTTCATAAGCTACTTGCAGATACCAAATTCTTCCTCTGCTTACATACCTAAGTAGTATAGAAAATAAAGAAAAAGTATCTACATTATGAAAAACGCAACTTCACCGATATAACCATCCTGTAATAATAATGTTTTTTATAATATTGATAAACTGGGATATTTCCTGTTTTTGTTCGCATATTCCAATATTCTAAGCAATACACTTTTGAAATATTTTAGCTGCTCTTTTGTTTTTCATCAGTCCATGCAAGGATTATATAAAATCAGGGCTCGTATTTTCCATTTGCTTTTTAAAGGCATCTTTCACCGCAGCCCCCTTTATGTGCCTATAAACATATTAATGCTTTTTGAGAGAATATTTATAATGACCTTTAGGAAGTAAAAACAAAAATAAGCTTTTTTATCAATAATGTGTTGAACAGCTATGAAGAAGTAAAGAAAGCCTTATGATTGCCATACATAAGCTCTCTCTTATTCACTCTACAGACAATGTCCAATTTTCAACACTTTCGTACAAAAGTAATTGAGTTTAATTTGGAGTGGGCTCAAGCTGGTTTCGAAATTCTATAATTTCCCAAAAAGTGACATGAGAGAAAACGCGCGTGAACTCTGAAACCACAGTATTAAATTATCTGTGCAAAAGTAACTTATCGAATCACAGTTTTCGTTTGTCATATGAACTAAGCGTACAATTCGTTTTAAATTTCAGTCGACTTTGTTTTATTTTCCTGATTATCGAGTTTAGAATTAACGGAAATGAATTTAATTCACAAAGGACTGACGTTATTTCAGTTGAGTATTTATTGTGCCGTTCGGCCTTGCGGTAATGTAAATGATGACGAGCACGAAACAAAGGAAAACTGTATATTATGAATCAACCTAAATGAGTATACTCGTATGTACAACAGTGGTTTTCAAAGGTACTTTTAATTTGTAATGAAACTTTCTATTGTTATATTCTGAAGTTTTTCTACAATATTTAAAACAAGACAAAATTAAACTTCGTAGTAAAAGAACTTTAATTGTTTTCTAGCTCATACAGTAGCAAAAGGAAGTACCGTATTCCAGCAAAAAGTTTGATAAAAAAACTCTCACCGAAAATACATGTTTTGAAATCAAGAAATAAGAAAAGCATATTTTAATAAAAGGTGAGTGTGTGTGTGTGTGTGTGTGTGTGTGTGTGTGTGTGTGTGTGTGTGTGTGTGTGTGTGTGTTTGAACAACGTTAGTCGCAAACGAAAAGTCGAATAAATACCGAAGTTTGTATCTAAGTTCAGCATCTTCTAAGGGTAGCAGACGGATTTTCAAGGAAATACCCTGCCCCAAACTACCCTTTACATGGACAGTATTTTGGTTTTTTTATTTATTTTCTCAAAAATGGCTCAAACAACATTGTTTAAAATACCATATGCTCATAATAATAAAAAATACTGGATCTTCGGATTTACTTGGCTTTTGCCGCCAGTCGGTTGTCTGCACATGACATCAATACTTTAAAGCGAATTTATCAGCAGTGCCTCTAGCAGAGGACCAGCGATTTTGACGAGTGGAAGGTGTGCATATCAACAGTCACTAGGTCACTTTAGTGAAATTTAATTTCCAGGAATTACATAAATTATGGGAGATAATGACTAATAGACGAACAAATCATATTGTGGATATATTTAAAGGAATATATAAGAGTTCAAAGATATGTACTAAACAAAAAAATCTGATGTGTTGCACTCAAATGACTTTCTCTACTCTTGTACAAACTATTTTTACAAACTCTCGTTTTCCATCTATTTCATATTAATCGAGATAAACATTTGCAGAAATGATCTTTTGACATGCAAAGAGAATTAGATTTTACACATAGCGACCAGTTCTAAAAATATTTGACTATCACTTAAGGCGTACTATGTTCCCCTTGTTTTGTAATTACAAGGGCAATATAGAAATACAGTAGCCTTTAAGCATCGACATATATCTTAATAGCTGGTTGCTAGGTGCAGCACCATTCTCCTTGCCACACATTAATACTCTTTGCATATCCAAGACAAAAAAATGAATAACGAATTCCCATTTGAGAAAATAAGCGTTGAAAATTTTAAGGGAATAACAAGCAATATCTCCAAAATGGTTCACTCAACAACAAAAAATGTATATGACATAAATTGTGTATTTTAACGCTATCTACATTTTTGTGCAGTAAACTTTTGTCTATCTCTTATGGTTTACCAAATATGCAAAAGTCGTTCACAATGAAGAATACTTTTGGAGACATTCCCAGAAAATGCAGGATATACATTTTATTTGCCATGAAAATATCTTAAACATATGATATTTTAATCAAAATCGTTAGAGCCATTTTTGAGAAAATTAAAATTTTCGAAAAATGTTCCATGTAAAGAGTAATCTGGGGTGGGGGATTTTCTTGAAAATCTTCGTGTCGCATCCTTGGAAGATACTAAACCTAAATACTAAGTTTGGTGTTTATCCGAGTGTTCGTTTCTGAGTTATGCTGTTCACAGGCACACAGACACACACACGAACATGTTTCTATAAATGCTTTTTGGGGTCTCAAAACATGTATTTCCGGTGAAATCTCGGTATCGAATATTTGGGTGGAATACAATACTGCCTCTACTTACTATACGTAGTAGAGAAAGTAAAAAATGAGTCTGTGGAATGTTGCTTGATTCAACCACACGAAACGCAGTCAAGGTCTGTCAAGAATTGTAGTCCTGCAACTCTTTTGAGACACGTGCGAGGCAATACGTGAAGTCCCGTGTCCTTTCATTCATTATCTATCATAAAGCTAAATGTAACAAGTTTAAATAATGCAAAGCTTAAACATTTAAAGGTATGGAATGTTTATCTCAAATATTAGACATAATTCGATACACCGAGTATCGAGGTATCGACGGTAACGAAGTCCAATTCCTTATTTCAACCATTTTGTTCATTCACCGTTGGATATACGTACCCGGTTAAAGGAGGTTAATTAATCATAAAAAACAGGGAACAGGTATGATATACTCATCGCTAATTGGTCCTTTACGACCGAAGGCTAATAGATGAATAACCTGAGATTAGTAGCGAAATCGCAAAACACAGACAGACAAAGACCTGTAATCTTGTTAACCTCAAAACCTGCCAGACGTTAAAGAGAATATAGCAACCTGCCCATGCCCAGGGTGTAGGTAATTTCATTATAGATTACTCTGCTTACAGCTTGAGAAGTACAGAGAACTTGTGAAGGTCCTCATTTCGTGATTTAATGTGTAGTTTAAACGCATATATACTTCAGAATGTTGCATTATGGCTCTGAAATAAAAGATGCAAATTAAAAATTGAGAAGAATATTGTTCTCAAACTGTATTTTAATTAAACTAACATATAATTAACTGCAGTTAGAAGCTTGAAAGGCACAAGACATGACGAGGATATACGAGGGCTGTCCCCAAAGAAAACACAAAACTTTTGGGAAAAAAACATCTTTATTTCTCTACATAGTCTCCTTTCAGCTCGATACACTTTTCCCTACGATGTTCAATAGCTTTGAAACCCTATTTATACTGATAACCGTCGAGTTCTGCAAAATAGCCATCAACTGCAAACTACACTCCTTCATTGTTGGCAAATCTTTTACCACCGAGCCATTTCTTCAACTTTGGAAACAGAAAATAATCAGAGGATGCTAAATCTGGCAAATAGAGTGCATGAGGAAGTAATCCGAACTTGATTTTGGCCATGGCGATAATGGATGTGTGAACTGATGCATTGTCTTGATGAAACAGAACTTTCTTTTTCTCTAAATGCGGCCGTTTTTGCTTCATTTCATCATTCAAACGCTGCAATAAGTTCGCTTAATACATTGATCGTTTTTCTTTTTTGAAGATAAGCAATTAAAATTATTCCACGCGCATCCTAAAAAAACTGACGCCATGACCTTGCCTGCAGATGGTACTGTCTTCGCCTTCTTTGGAGCCGATTCACCCCTTTCAATCCACTGTTTTGTCTGTTCCTTCGTCTCAGGTGTGAAGTGATGGACCCATATTTCATCCATATAAATGGACGTAAAAACTCGGCTTCATTGCAGCGAAACATCGCCAAACACTCAACTGAAACATGCTCACGACGCTGCTTTTATTCCATTGTGAGTCAACGCGACGATGTACAGCACTTTTTGAAATGCCTACGATGTGTGCTAGCTCACGCACTTTCAGTCGACAATACCATTTTATGGATTTTCTGGCGTGGTCACCTCACTTGGTCGACCACTGCGATGTTCGTCTTGGCAGCTCGTATGGCCACCCTTAAACTCTGCCACCCAATATTTCTGTTGTAAACGAAGGAGTAGACTCCCTCAGAATAGAATCTAGCTCAACTTTAATATTAGTTGGACTAAGACCTTTCAAATGAAAGTATTGTGTCACATAACGATGGCCGGTTTTATCCATGTTTACAAATTCACTGCGGGAGTTCACTATTAATGGCTACCAAACAATTACTAAACAACGTATCATCGTCAAAATTCAGATTTTGGCTTTATAAGGATGGTACTTTCTACCATAGTAATTTTTTTGAGACAACAACCGCTATATATACGTCAGGTCGGGTACTTCTGGGACTGCCCTTGTAGTAAAATGTCCAATGTGTGGTGAAGGAACACTGCTTTTTACTGTATATTATATTCCAATCAAACAAAGACATGGGGAGATCAAGTTTGGCAACAAATGGGAACACTTGAATGGATAAGTATTAATTCTGACTGTAAAAGCAGATAAAAATGTAACATATATGGAAAACTATTTGGTCAAGGTCAAAGAGAAATGACTAAAAAGAAGGTGGGGCTAAAGTTAGACTAATAGTGTAAGCAAGTAGATAGTGGGTCGTCAACACACGAAAAACCAAGAGTTTTCTGTGTTGAGACCGTACATTAGCATAGGCAAGCAACTAAGAAGTGAATGAACATATAATCATTATTAATTAATATAATTCAATTAGGACCTAACATTTTTCCTTACAATCAGCAACAGGTGAACATCAGAATTCACTGCTCGCTCTATCCAGGTTCATGGAACCGAGTCCATTACGAACAGTGACATGTTTGCGTATACCGGAATATAAAACCAGAGAATTCCTTTTTGTTATCATAAGATAAGGTGACATTGGCCGAAATTTTATTATCCCACCTATTTGAAAACCTTATACAAAGTTATGATGCTGACTCAGAAAACTTACTGACTAAGCTAATTTCATAACTTTCTGTAGTATTTTAGTTGTCTTTACAAATAGATGGTGAATTAGAAAACTAAAATACAATAAAACAAAGACAGCAAACGAAACGTAATACTAATATTCCAGGTTTTTTTTTATTTGGTATATTTGATTCTAGAAATAATATAATAATAAATAATAACTATTAAAGATATTTAAATAAACACAAGTAAACGCGTGGCATGGGATGTGTAGTTATGTTTGGACGGTACCTTAGTGAAGCAAAGAAAAATATAAGTTGGTATGAAGGGTTGAATGAAGTAAAGACTATTTTATAATAATTTAATTTAACTTAGATTTTAAGCGTGTCTGGTGCAGGCGTGGAAAATAAATTGAGTAATAAATTGCTTAAAAGACTGCTGGTTAAGTGATACACAAGGAGCAATGTTGTATAGGAAAATCCTTTGCAGCGAAGAGGATACCAAATTTTAGAAAAAACAAATCTATATATTTGTTTATAATTTCAGGAATGAAACCATATAAAAAAACCATCAGAGTAAAAGTTGACTGTGATTGACTCTTGAAGCTGTTAACGACAATCAAATCGTTCAGCTTTTAAGAAGAGTGTTTGACAGCTGTTCGCTATGACAAACGTGTCTGTTATTCTGAAAATTCTCTGGCTAGAGATAATGCTGTCTTCCTTTTTAAGCCGTTTCAAAATGAAGCTCAAGTTATTCTGCGAAACTGAGTGTGTAATGGGGTAGTACGGTCACACCGAGTGTGAGAGATGCCACTTTTGAACCATATACACTTTATAGTGTTCGTAGTAATATTTTCTATAAGGACTCTCTCTAATTTTTTATTCAATCTCATTATTAAGTGATAAAGCTAAGTACAGGGTGCAGTAAATGATTATAGGGTTTTAAACTTAACTTTACTCAGCGGTATATAACATACTTTTGAATCATAATTTAAATTGAAGAATAACTGTGAAACTTTGAATTCTATTGGCACAGATGTATTTTTTTTATAGTGAGGCAGTATTTCTAATACTTAATGATTTCAGTCTAATTATATAATATAAAATATAATAACAACCCACCTTAATGCAATATGTGTATAAATAACATATATAATGCATGTAATAGTCATTGTATTAATGTTTATATTATTATGTACATGTTTAATAATGTTATGTGAATATATTACGCAATTTAATAATGTAGGAGCTGTGAGAATAATAAGTTAAACGTTGCTAACAATGAGGTAACAATGATGTAACCTTGAGGCAATAATGAATTAGAAAGTTTAATAATGCTACTGGTAATCCTTGAAGCAACAATAATGTATTTTTTGAGACAGTTTATAAAATAGCCAATCAAAAACCAGAAAAAAGCTGAAGTTAAATAAAAGTATACTATTGGAGTAGGAATAGCCAATCAAACTAAAATAGGGCAAATTGTGCAAATTCAGAATTTAGTTGTTTGTAGACAGTGTTCCTAACCGGACGTGAGAGCCGTCCTCGAGAAGTTTAATACGTATTCAGTGTGAGACAAAAAATAGTTTACGTGTTAAAAAGTGCAAGTAATTAATAAAAGAATCCCACAGCTCTCTATATCAGTGAAGTGTTATTTAAATCGTGTCAAGGATTAATAAATGTAGTGAAGTAAATATTATAATGTGTGTAAGCCTACATTCTTCAGCCGCACCACGCCTTGTTAAGATACTCATGTCTCTACAAATTAATACTGACGCAACCGAGGCAAATATAAATATATAATATTTAAAGAAACAGTAAAAATACAAAGTTAATATTTTTAAACTTGGGGCGAAGGCTACCGGGTACCTGCAGATTTACCTGAATTGAGACGGAGAATTATTGGTGCAGTACGATCAGTTACAGCAGACATACTAACGTCAGTGTGGCAGGCAAGGAATGGACTATGGCTGGATGTAGACGTGTTATAGATGGAACACACATTGGACACTTGTACGAGGGGCACTATTTATATTTTGAGCCTAATAATTAAAACAAAGTAATTTCTGATTGAAAACTGCTTAATTGTCTTTCAGAATATTATCCTTTATGATCAATACACTTTTGCATCCGTTTGAACCATTTGTCAAAGCTTTATTCTAGTCTTCTTGAGACGCCTCCAAAACATGGTTTTTGAAGGCATCAACGGTTTCTTCTGCAACGAAAATCGTTGTCCACGCAATTTATTCTTGATGTTCGGGAACAAAAAGAAGTCATTGGGTGCCAAATCAACACTGTATGGCGGATGACTCATCAATTCGATTTTTTGAGCCTTCAAATACTTTGTTGTTAGACGAGATGTGTGTTTGCGCTCGCATTGTCTTGATGAAGAACGATCCTACGGTTCTTGTTGGTTTTCCTTACTTCACCGAAGACTTCGGCAAACAAATGGTTGTGTACCATTCCGCATTGACCGTTTTACGTTCCTCTAAAGTACTGTTGCCACATGGCCAGTTTGGCTGAAAAAGCAGGCGACCATTTGCTTCGAAGTGCTTCGAGTGCGAGCAACTTTTGTTGGATTTGCTTAATCTTGAAACACCAGCACAGTCGAGTCCTGTTTACATTCCGGCTCATACGCATGGATCCATAATTCGTCACTTGTTACAATCTTATATATGTCCTTTGAGGCACCGCCATTGTATTTCTTGAGCATTTTTGTACACCAATCGACACGAGCATCTTTTGGAGATTGCGTCAAATTATGTGGGATCCAACAAGAGCAAACCTTTTTCACGGCTAAATAATCATGCAATATTTTATATATGCTGGTGGAAGTAATGCCTAGGGTTGCCTCAATCTCACAATATGTTGCATGACGATCTTACGTTATTAGTTTTTGCACAGCATCAATGTGTTCTGGCACAACAACTGATTTTGGACGAACTTCATCATTGAGCGAACGGCGGCCACGATTAAATTCGTAATACCAGCGTTTCACAGTGGCAAAGGATGGAGTTTCGTCGCCGAATGTGGAAGTTAGTTGATCGATGCATTCTTGTCTTGATAATCTACGTCGAATGTCGTAATAAATCATTGCACGAACATTTTCACGAGTGAATTCCATGTTTTTGTTGACACACAATTTTCAAGTTAGTGTAAACCAAACAAATGACGCTCTATTGACAAAATATTTAAGTAGATTATGGTAAAAAGTGTCAAACTTTCCATTGGAAACGTCAGATGGCACCTACAACATTCAGGGTTGCCAAGGCTCAAAATATAAGTAGTGCTCCTCGTAATTTGTGTTATAGTAACTTCCACATTTGCTCTCTAATTCAAAATTATATTGTATGCTGCAGAGATAAGATATATGCGTAAACGTCCCGTAATCATTGGTGTACGCCCTATGCAGATCTCTTGATCGAATTAGATATTGTACAAGAAAAGACGGTGAGCTAATGAAACTCACTGAGTTTAGCGAGGATACAAAAAATGCAACACCTTTTCATTTTAGTTTTATTTATCCCCTCCGCTCATATTTGTAGCTGTTTTATCCTTCAATAAGGCTAGGTTATTATTTCCCGCGCGATGTAGCAGGCAGCATTTAAAAGGCTTTCTAATTTTTAAAGTGCTTTGTGTTATTTTAAACTGTGTTTTAAAATTGAATACCCGTTATAATGGGATTGCATCTTTTTATATTCTCATTTCTGCTGCTTTTGTTTTACCTACCGAGAATTGTCACTGTGAATATCCCAGGGGTTTCCTTCGGAAGTAATAATCTAAAGTGGTTTTAGAATCCTATTTTAGCTTTCATTTGTGCTGCATAGCTAATGGAATATTCTACGAAATACTCCCCCGTTTTTTGCAGTCTGTGATAATATGCAAAAACGCTTCAAACAGTTAAAGCTAATATACATGAGAAATAAAAAAACAGTATATTAACACTCGGCTTGTTATAATAAAATCCTATAACGTAGGCACGATATGGGCCATGGCGTTAAGAACGCATTCGATATCCAATCGTGGCTTGGTTTCGGCATAATAATTTGATAACTACACTGCCATTTGTGAAAATTGCAACACCAAGAAGGAAACACATGATTTCAATGACGAGTAACAAATGATAAACGTTTCAAATCTATACATGAGCTTTGAGCCCTAATATTCAGTATTTGGTGTGGCCTCCATGCGCTGCAATTAGAGCTGCTATACGCCGTGGCATTGAATCAAAAAGGTTCTGAATAATTTCCTGGGGTATTTCCCTCCACGCAGTCTTTATTCAGCTCACAAATCCATGACACTAGTTACTGGAGGACCGTGATGCACCAGGTGCCGACCAACCATATCCCAGACATGTTCGATGGGCAACATGTCAGGCGAACGTACAGGCCAGGGAAGCAATGATACCCGTCGCTCTTCGAAGAAGGCTTATACATTCCTCGCAATATGTGGCCGGGCATTGTCCTGTTGAAATGCGGCCTGTGGAGATGCCTGAAGCAGGGGGAGTACCTCGAAATCTACAGCCACCGTTAGGTACCGGTTGCTGTTCAACGTGCCCTCAAATCGTAGGAGGCGAGATCGGTTGTTGTAACCAATGGCGCCCCAAACCATCACATCTGGTGTTTGTCCGCTATGCCGCTCAACAATGCAGCCCTCCAGATTGCGTTCACCACGGATACGGATGCGCCATCACTGTAGGACACGTTGAAGCGGGATTTCTCCGAAAAGACTGCATTTTGCCGTTCAGCACCCCAGTGACAGTGTTCACGTGCCCATTGCAGTCGGAGAAATTTGTGGTTACTGGACAATGGAAGCCGAAGTAATGGCATGCATGCAACCATTACAACCTACAGCAGACGGTGACGAACTGTTGATGCAGACAAGTTCACAACTATTGCAGTGCTCCAGCGTCGAGCCAACACTGTGGATGAAGCTGTACGGTCCGTTATGTACATGCGGACAAGATGACGGTCATCCCATGCTGTGGTCATGTTCCGTGGTCCAGTACCCGCTCTTCGCTGCGTGCGACCTTCATCTATCCACTGCTTCCACACACGCATCTCTGTCGTAGCAGCATGCCCTGTACGAACCGAAATGTCACGGTATGACAAACCCGTTTCCCGGAGACCGATCATTCGGCCCCGTTCAAACTCGCTCACATGCCGATATGGCTCCCTTTGACATCGACGAGGTATACAGGCACTCACTTTACTGTTTCCACCTTGTTTGACATCTCTGCACTGACTACACTAGGCGCAACACTGACCTTGTCGGACCTTCACTAGAGGGCTGCTCAGCCTACGTGTACCCCATCTCTCTGCAAACATAATCACTTATTGCTTGCACACTCCTCTACACTTCCATCAAGTTTGAAGTTATTTGGGAAATTCCTTCTTGGTGTAGCAATTTTCACAAACGGCAGTGTATGTCACCTCGATGTTTAGTATGCTTTAATATTTGGTCAAGCGTCATGTACTTAAATAGTTTATGAAAACAAAATGTCCTTTAACAGGGAATTTGATTTTTGTTCCATAAAGTAACATTTCATCGTTTTAATTATTATGTACATAATTAATTGAAATTAGTTATATGATTTAGAAACCTTAGCTTGGTCTTGGCAAGTTTTTAATGTAGAGTCAACTCAAAAACTGAATGCCACATTCGAGATTTCAACCTCGGTACTTCCAACCTCCGTGCGGTTGCTCTAACATTGAGCTACTATGACAGCATGACTACATTAATTATATACACAATAATTGAAAAGAAAAACCTTAAGAATCCCATAAGCACCCAGTATCAAAGTCCTTGCGGTGGCAGGTTACCATTGATATTGCCATCTCTAGTAAGATGCCTTAGTGGTCTATCCGGGAAAGAACTTGAGACAACTGAGGAATTGAATGTCCAAGTGGCATATTGTAACATTAATTCAGTAGTTAGACCCACAGCACGGAGAGTGGGAGAACCGTGTTCAAATCCCCGCTGTGGCATTTACTACACATTAAAAAATCTGATGTGTTACACTCACATGAATTTCTCTACTCTTGTAGAAACTACTTTTACAAACGCTTATTCTCCATATGCTTCATGTTAATCGAGATGTTAATCTTATTGCTAATTTTCTTGTAGGTGCAAGGGAATATGTTAGACTTTAAGCGACAGTCAAATCTTTTAAGAGCTGGTTGCTATGTGGCGCATTCCATTCTCTTTGCATGTTTAGTACGTAAAAAAAATGAATAACGAATTCCCATTTGAGAAAATAAGTATTGAAAAATTTAAGGGAATAACAAGCAATATCTCGAAAATGGTTCACTCAACAAAAATAAATGTATATGACTTAAGTTGTGTATTTTAATGCGACTACATTTTTGTGTAGTAAAATTTTGTCTATCTCTTATGGTTTACAAGCTATGCAAAAGTCGTTCACAATGAAGAATACTTTTGGAGACATTCTCAGAAAATTCGGGATATAAATTTCATTTGTCATGAAAATATCTTAAACATATGGTATTTTAATCAAAATCGTTAGAGCCATTTTTGAGAAAATTAAAACTTTCGAAAAATCTTCCATGTAAAGGGTAATCAGGGGTGGGGGTATTTTCTTGAAAACCTTCGTGTCGCATCTCTGGAAGATACTGAACCTAAATATCAAGTTTGGTGTTTATCCGCTGTTCGTTTCTGAGTTATGCTGTTCACAGACACACACACAAACGGACATGTTTCCAAAAATGCTTTTTTTGGATTCAGGGGGCCTCAAAACATATATTTCCGGTGAAATATCGGTATCGAATTTTTGGGTGGAATACAATACTTCCCCTACGTACTATAAAGTAGAGAAAGTTATATTATCGTTTGTTTTAAGTCAGAAAATTCTAAATACATATTTTATTTTTTCGTGTAAATATGTTGAACATAGGATAATATAAACAAAATCGTTAGAGATGCTTTTGAGAAAATAAAAATAATAAGAACTTTTCATTTAAAGGGTTGTTTAATTTGGAGACTCTTTTATAAATCGTTCTGGCAACCTTGAAAGAATGCTGGACTCAAATACTGTGACTTTGTTCAGTTTTTTACCTGCCACTGTTCTAATTTCTTACTTAGCTTAACTTCACTGGAAGTGCACCTCACTAAGTGAACTAATTCAATTCTCTGTCCCTTCACTTCTTGACATAGCCTCTTCAAACCAGACGGTTCACTTCACTGTAGAGTAAAATATAAGACCTCCACAACCCGTCGCTCCGCAGTAGCACTCGCTAACTCGTTCGCTTATTGCCTGGGAGGACAACTCTCCTCTCAACTCAAACTCGACTCGCACACCTACAGGCTGTATCTTTATTGGTGTCATATATTTGGGGGACGTGTTTCTGACATCAAAACAGTAAAAAAGTCCATATGTACATGGGTCTGAATATCAACCGTTTCGTTGTTATAGGTCAAAGAAGACGTATTCCATGAGTGAACAGACGGATACGCCCTACACGTATGGCCGTGCAGACGGCAATGCAGCACGAGCACGTGAACTTTATGCAGAAAGGTACCCTGACAGGAGTTACCGTGTGCAAGAACATTCGCACGAATTCACCAACGCTTGAGAGAGAATGGTGCATTTGAGAGGAGTACTAGGGATGTTGGGAGACCAAGAGCGGTACGAGGCATTGAGCTTGAAGAACGAGTTCTTCGTGCTGTGGATGCAGACCCTTCACAAAGTACAACACGTATGGCTGTAAGGGAAGGAGTTAGTCATATGGCTATCTGGAGAATTCTGCATGAAAATCTTCTGTACCCGTATCACCTTCAACGTGCGCAAGGATTACATGAAGCGAACTTTGAGCCAAGAAGACTTTTCTGTCAACGCATGTTACAGCAGTGCGCAGTGTTCATCAATTTCCTAACCTGTATCTTATTCACGGATGAGGCTGGTTTTACTGCGACGGTATCTTCAATTTTCATAACACTCATAACTGGGCATTTGAAAATCCCAATGAAGTACGACAGGACAACCATCAACAGAGAGGTTCTCTCAACGTTTGGGGTGAAATCATTCATGATCACCTTATTGGTCCCTACTTCTTCCCTCCGCGTCTGAATGGACAAATTCATCTCCAGTAGCATCACTTAACTGATAATGTGCCTCTGGACATCATCTAACGAATGTGGTATTTTCAGATGGTGCTCCAGCTCATTTCAGTATGATAGTTCGTAAGTTTTTGAATTATTGATTTCCGCAAAGATGGATTGGTCGAGGGGGACCCATTGCATGGCCTGCTCAATCGCCTGATTTGAATTCATGTATTTCTTCGTCTGGGGACATTTGAAGTCCTTGGTTTATGGGACTCCTGTACCCAATGTTGACATTTTGAGAGGACGTATCCTAACTGGATTTGACCAAATATGAAACACACCAGGAATTTTTAACAGAGTACGCCAGAGCATGGAACGTAGGCTTACTGCATGCATCGAAGCAAGAGGAAGCAACTTCGAGCAATTTTTGTAACTTTCGATTTTGTGTTGTAACTCTGAAATAAATGAATTTCAGACCCATGTTCAAATGAACGTTTTTTACTGTTTTGATGTCAGGAGCACGTCCCCAAATATATGATACCAATAAAGATACATCCTGTATAGTCCGTGGGATCTTTCCACAAGGTTTTCGAACGCTCTAGAACTATTTCGACACACTTTCTGGAGGAAGGGGAAAGAAGAATCTTCGGAAGATTCTCGGCACCGACCTCCCGATAACCTTGGGCCATGGCTGCTGCGTCACAATTCTAACTTCGAAACCCGCGCTAGGATATGGACTTTTTTTCTAAAAATGCATTTGTAGGTTCAGAAAAACCTTAAAAAGTGTAAGTGCGATGAAGAAGTCGATATGGGGTTTTAGGTGAAATACGCTTCCTCTATCTATTATAGGTAGGTGATACAGAAAGTAAACATGTTTACGAATAATAAATGCAGGATCTGCCTACTACTCAGATTATATTACATACACTGCACTGTTACGATTTTATGAAATGCATTTTTCCTTTCTCTATTATTTACCTAAAGTAGATAGATAAGGTATCTTTATTGGTGTGAAATTATTAAAGTTATTACACAAAAGCTTGGTGAATGGGTAATTGAACGTACACGCGTATTTAAGGTACAGATTAATGGCGACTAAAAGAGAGAAAATATTAAAAATAAAATTCTTCTAACTGAACAAATTTGATCTGGCTTCGCGTACACTAGCCACTAAATTTCCCATAGTTTGTCAGTTCTCCTGGCCAGCCCATAGATTCCCAACATGCCAGTTTCCTTCTAACTGGACTGAAGGATTTTTACGTGAATTTTATTTTTTGCTGGTTCTCCCAATGTTCACATTCCGCCAAAATATGTACTCAGTCTTCACCCCTACCGTAAAATTGACAGAATCTCCTTCCAGAATCGTCGATATTTCCAGTGTCCTCCAGCCTCCCAGTCTGTACCACGCTATTCCTTGTCTTTCCTTTCTTCCTGTGTTAAGTATATGTATATACATATGCCTCTTTACCCCAATACAATTTTATTTCATTTGCTGGGCTTAATTTTACAATTTCATTTAGTTTCCTGTCGGCTTATTCTATTGGTCTCCTTTCCATAAGCTTTGTCACATATTTTACCCCTTTGTTATACTGAACCCATCCCTATTCTCCTTTCACGTCTTTATAGCTCAGCTGCCCAAAACTTAGGGGACAGTTTTCTTGGTGGCATTAGTAACATTTGAAGCGTAGTGCAGAATAACCCCAGGTAGTAATTTACTGCTCTTATTTTGCAATGTATCTACAATATTTTCATAACGTAGCAGAGGAAGTATTGCATTTCACTCGATACCGAGATTTCACCGAAAATGCACGTTTTAAAGCTCCTCGAGTACAACAAAGACAAAGACAAAAAAGTTCGCGTGTATCTGTCTGTCTGAACAACTTAATTAAAAAGCGGTTAAAAACCAAACTTGGTATTTAAGTTCAGCGTATTCCACGAATATTTTCAACAAAATTATCCCACCCCAAACTACCATTTACAAGAGCTGTCCAGAAAGTAACCTCCGTTTTGAAATAAGCATGAAAACCGTATACATACAAAAGTTTTATTATATACATCTGAAAACTACAGCTTTTTTTCTATTTTTCTACATACTCTTCAAACAGATTCAAGCACTTGTTATACCTTTTCACAGTCTTTGAAATACCCTCTGCATAAAATAAAATGTGCATTAAGCCAAACTGTCACGTCGTTTTGAAGCTCTTCGTCATTGCCAAAGCGCTGAGCTGCAAGCCACTTTTTCATTACGGGAATAGAAGGAAATCGCTAGTGGCTAAGTCCGGGCTGTACGGGAAATGGGACGGCGCCGTAGTGAAAAACTTGCGGCACACACATATAATTCGTGTTAAAACATACAGCTCATGTGAAACAGCTTTTTGTAGTATTTCCCATTTCAGATATATTCCTTTTTATTGGTCTGAATCGTCAAATACTTCATTATTTTTTTTTCCAAATGATAAGTCGCTAATCGTACTTTTTTGTCATAGCATGTAAGGAGAACGGAATTTCAAAACTATACATAGCGGCCCGTCGCTTAAGCCTTGTGCCTAAAAGGAAATGTGTAAGAAAGCATTTCTGCATATGTTTGGTTCTCTTAACGGATAGAAGCATAACCCTTTGTATGAATATTTTTAGAATAGTGGGTAGAGAAAGCTATGTAAACGTAATACATCATAATTTTATTGTGTAGAATTAGCCACAGTGCGAGACATTGCAAGTAAATATGATATTTATGACATGATATTTTATGATGGTGCTAGATTTGGAGTTTCAAAACCGTACCGAAACAAAAATGACTAGAGACGTAGTAAAAACGAAATGTGTAGGAAATTTCGAGGTAGCATGTGGTTCCGAAAGGAATCCAACAGGCTGTAGAGTGGCGCGTTAAGAGCCACCTCAAGTGATCCTCTAACGAGGCACGAAACATCGCGCTGCAAACTGAAAATGTTGATTTAGTTTCTCCAAACATGCCTTCCTTACGTCCAGCAAGCTGGTATCAGGTGTACATCACGTCAGATGTTTATATACGGAGATGGTCTAATGGATCCTGGAAGGAAGCGTAACAAATTCAACAGCAATAATTACAGATACAGAATAATATTCTGTGGTAAAGATTTTCTTCCAAAAGTTTTCATACCAGAATTCCTTATACAGCTTATCCTGTTACTCTCTACTTGATTAATGCTTATATTTGATATTCAAATCCCCTTCATTTACAAACGTCAGTGCAGTGTTATTTCGTTTTCTTGGGCTGTGTAAATAATATGTTCTACATTCATAATGCGTTTAATGTCAAAGGTCTTGTTGAACTAAAGCTAAACTCCTGTTTTTCCTCTGCTGTTATTGCACATTCGCTAATGAACCGCAAACAATTTTTTGTTGTGTTTAAATATACTTTCTCTATAATTATGGAACTGCTAAGCAAACTAATTACATTTTAAACCTACTCTTTGTTTCCCGAATGGAATCCAGATTTCCAGAGTTAAGAAGCAGTTTAACTGTAAATAAATATTGGTCATAATTTTAAATTCTTAACGCATGACAGCTGATAAAGTACAAGAAGGCTTTGGCTAAAATAGACCAATAATTTTTAGACTAGACTGTAATGATGTAATATTAGACGTATAACTATTACTTTCTAGAAAGATCTGACTGAAGTTTTTATACACCACCGAATTTTTTATGCTACTATAGTTTCCAGTTTTTCTTTCACTTCGCAATTTAAGAACTGTTGTACACATGTGCATAGAAAAACAGTATCAAGTGGAGCACAATTTAAAGTGGGAATGGTGGGAAGAGGATGTCTTTATGCCCCTACGTTGTCCTGGGTTCGGCTCTGCTCCGGCTCCGGATCTCGTTGAAGTTTTGTTGCTGCTACGTATGGAAAGATAGTTTGAAGAAGATGTTTTATATTTCGACTGTTGGGGACCCGAACTTGAAATAGTTGCAACTGCACTTTTGGTAAAACGTTTTCGGTAGCCTTCGCCCCAAATGTACTTTCCGGTGGCCTTTGCTCGAAGTTTAAAAATATTAACTTTATAATTTTGACTGTTTCTTTAAATATTGTATATTTATGTTTGCGTCGGCTGCGTCAGTATTTATATTTTCAGAGACATGAATGTCTTAGCAGGGAGTGGTGCGACTGAAGAATGTAGGCTTAGACAGATTATAATTTTACTTCACTCCTTTTATTAATGCTTGACACTATTTAAATAACACTTCATTGATATAGAGAAAGAGATCTGTGTGATTTTTTTATTAATTACTTGCACTATTTAACACGTAAACTATTTTTGTCTCACACTGAATACGTATTAAATTTCTCGAGGACGCATCTCGCGTCCAGCTAGCAACACTGTCTACAACCAACTGACTTGATTTCTACCGCCCAAATTTGTAAATTTCTGTATTTGAAGTCTCTGATTGGCTATTCCTAATCCAATAGAATACTTTTATTTAACTTAAGTTTTTTTCTGGTTGTTGATTGGCTATTTTATAAACAGTCACAAAAATTACATTATTGTTGCTCCAAGAATGACTAGTAGCATTATTACACTTTCTTATTCATTATTGTCTCAAGGTTACCTCATTGTTAGCAACTTCCAACCTATTATTCTCTACAGCTCCTATTTATATTAAATTACGTAATACATTCACATAACATTGTTACATGTATGCAATAATATAAACATATACAATTACTGTAATATACACTTTTTATACATTGTTACATACACATATTGCTTTAAGGTGGGCTGTTATTTAATTTACGTATTATATAATTTGATTGAAATTATATAAGCGTTAAAAATACTGCCTCATCGTCGCGTCGTACTCTGCAACTCGTGGTTACCTTGTTTAAAATTCCCGCTCTAGTAAATGTAATGGTAATATGGTATCCGCCTGCTGTGGCAGACTTGTAGATTTGACGGTATTCAAATTAATTCAGTGATGGTTTGTTCTCTCTAACTGTCGTTACGTTACAAGAATTTATGGAAATTTTGCTTTAATTAGTGTTATCTGTCTGGCTATTTATATTGTGAAATGCATATCAGCTCAGCAATGTGCGAGAGACTTCTTTAATCTCCAGGGATTTTATAACGGTTTCATGAAGGTAAGACAATTAATTAAAATCTCAATAATTAACTTCACATAAAACTTTTATTTCTTTCAAAGAAATGTGTACTTGTACTTAATAGAATAATTACCTTTTCCTGGTACCAATTTTACTTACTCAAATCATTTATATAACTCAATAGTTCAGTTAATTAAGTGTTGGTAGTATTCTTTTCAATACATTTAACAGTATATTATGGCATTTACTTGAAATTAATTCTCTTAAGCTGGACTCAAGATGTCGCCTTCTTAAAACCTTTATCAAGAGTATAAAAAAAATTCTGATGTGTTACACTCACATGACATTCTCTACTCTTGTACAAAAAATTTTTACAAACGCTTATTCTCCTTATGCTTCATGTTAATGGAGATATCGAGATGTTAAACTTATTGTTAATTTTCTTGTAGATGCAAGGGGAATTGCTAAGCTTTAAGCGATAGTCAAATATTTTAAGAGCTGGTTGCTATGTGGAGTATTCCATTCTCTTTGCATTACCAGGACAAAAAAATTGAATAACAAATTTGAGAAAAAGTATAAGTATTGGAAAATTTAAGGGAATAACAAGCAATATCTTGAAAATGGTTCACTCAACAATCAAAAAAATGTATATGACATAAATTGTGTATTTTAATGCTATCTACATTTGTTGTGTAGTAAAATTTGGTCTATCTCTTATGGTTTACCAGTCATGCAAAAGTCGTTCACAATGAAGAATACTTTTGGAGACATTCCCAGAAAATTCGAGATATACAATTCATTTGTCATGAAAATATCTTAAACATATGATATTTTAATTCAAAATTGTTATAGCCATTTTTGAGAAAATTAAAATTTTCGAAACATTTTCCATGTAAAGTGTAATCTGGGGTGGGAAAATTTTCTTGACAACCTTCGTGTCTCATCTCTGGAAGATACTGAACCTAAATACCAAGTTTGTTGTTTATCCTACTGTTTGTTTCTGAGTTTTGCTTTTCACAGACACACACACACACAGACACATATACGGACATGTTTCCAAAAATGTTTTTTTTTTGGATTCAGGGGGTCTCAAAACATGTAGTTCCGGTGAAATCTCGGTATCGAATTCTTGGGTGGAATACAATACTTCCCCTACTTACTATAAGTAGTAAAGAAAGTAAAAATCTGATTAGATTATCACAGAAAACGGGATTTTCACAATTCTCCGCTTGCAAAGTTAACTGAACTTTTAAAATTAAAATCTTATAATATAACCGTAGTTCAGGAACTACAACCACGTGATACTGTAAGTAGAGTACATTTCTGCAATTGGGTGTCGGGTAAGGTTAGTGATGCCTCTATGGACTCCAAGTTAATTTTTTTCCACAGACGAAGCATGGTTTTCCTTAAATGATCATGTGTCGAAACAAAACAACACATACTGGAATGCAGAAAAACCCGATATTTTACACGAAATACCATTGTATGACCAGAAAATTAGTGTTTGGTGTGCTGTGAATGTGTATCAAATTATAGGGCCTATATTCCTTGAGCATACAGTCAATGTACAGAGGCACAGGGATACAATAACCAAACCATTCCTGGAATATTTGTCCGACATTGAATGCACACAGCCATATTTTCAACAAGACTTTGCTACAGCACATACAACTTATCTCTCGTTGAAATTAATTGCAGACATTTTTGAAAATAGGGTCATCAGTAAAGGACTAGGTCACCCGTTCCCCAACCCTTATATATGCGACTTTTATTTATGGAAGAACTTAAAAAGTAAAGTGCATCGGAACAACCTGCATACGTTGGAAGAAATGAAAGACAATATCAGAAGATAAATTACTGCAATTTCAGAAGAAGAATGAATGCGTGTTAATGGAAATATTCTTAAAAGCTGTGAGAGATGCGTGGCAGCACAAACACATTATTTCCAACTCCTGTGATAAAGCTATGTGGTTATTGTATGCATGTAAATCTATACACTTGAGTTCAGGGTCTGCGAATAATTCAACTCGGCCGGCAGTAGTGGGCCGCGAAGCAGCCGGCCAGGAGTCAGAAATAAGGCACTGTAGAATATAGTAAGTAAAGCGACAGATTTTTAGAGCGTGCCGCTATGTGTTCACTTTGAAACTTCATACTCTTTGCATGACCACAAGAAAGGGAGAAACAAACGAATAGCAGCATACCAGTTGAGAAAAGTACCATTAGTTGAACAGCCTAACCAATAAAACGGATATCTCAAAAAATTCTGATGTGTTACATTCACATGACTTTCTCTACTCTTTCACAAACTATTTTTACAAACGCTTATTCTCCATATGCTTCATGTTAATCGAGATATCGAGATGTTAATCTTATTGCTAATTTTCTTTTAGATGCAAGGGGAATTGCTAGGCTTTAAGCGATAGTCAAATATTTTAAGAGCTGGTTGCTATGTGGAGTATTCCATTCTCTTTGCATTACCAGGACAAAACAAATGAATAACGAATTCCCATTTGAGAAAAAGTATAAGTATTGGAAAATTTAAGGGAATAACAAGCAATATCTCGAAATTGGTTCACTCAACAAAAAAATTGTATATGTCATAAATTGTGTATTTTAACGCAATCTACATTTTTTGTGTAGTAAAATTTTGTCTATCTCTTATGGTTTACCAGTTATGCAAAAGTCGTTCACAATGATGAATGCTTTTGGAAACATTCGAAGCAAATTCGAGATATACATTTCATTTGTCATGAAAATATCTTAAACATATGATATTTTAATCAAAATCGTTAGAGCCATTTTTGAGAAAATTAAAAATTTTCGAAAAATGTTCCATGTTAAGAGTAATCTGGGGTGGGGGATTTTCTTGAAAACCTTCGTGTCGCATCTTTGGAAGATATTGAACCTAAATACCCAGTTTGGTGTTTATCCGACTGTTCATTTCTGAGTTATGCTCTTCACAATCACACAGACAGACACACACACACACACGGACATGTTTCCAAAAATGCCTTTTTTGGATTGAGAGGGCCTCAAAACATATATTTCCGGTGAAATCTCGGTATCAAATTTTTAGGTGGAATACAATACTTCCCCTACTTACTATACGTAGTAGAGAAAGTAAAAATGATGGACATAAAGTGTATGCTTTAACCAGATCTACACTCCTTTTGAGTGAGATTTTGTCTATCTCTTATGGTTTACCAAACAATCAATCAGAATGAGTGGGACTGCACAGGTTATTCCTGGAAAATTAAGATATAAATTTTATTTGTCATTCACATATATTAAACATGGTATTTTAACAAAAATCGTTAATTTTTGAGAAAATAAAAAACGTCAGAAAAGTCTAGGCATGTAAAGGGTAGTTTAGGTTGGGCGGATTTTCTTGAAAATCCTTGTGTCATATCCTTGGAGGATGCTGAACTTAAATACTAGGTTTAATATTTAACCGACTATTCATTTTTTAATTATACTGTCCCTAGACACACGCACACACACGTGGACCTTTTTATAAAATACTTTTCATGATTTCAGGTACCTCAAAACGTGTATTCTCAGTAAAATTGCATTATTAAATTTATGTGAAATAGAATTCTTTCTATAATTATTATACATTAAAAACATTCAAAATTATATAAAGTCCTATATCTTTGTATTATGATGGCACTTTGTATCAGCATAATTTTAAAGCTAAATACACCCCTATCTCAACAAGATGCAGACTAAAGCCCACAGCTGGCTGGAAGCTGATGCTATCCTCTTTTCCAATGGCATGCACCAAATGACCAATAAACTCCTCTAAAGGGCGTTTTACGCTAACATATTATATTAACAAGGCCGCTGCAAACGATGCGAAGCGATCGTTACAGCAGGGCGACATCATAGACTGCTACGTTGCCATTTCTCTCCTGAATCTGATTTCTGCAGACAACAAAAACATCGCGGCGGTGTTGCGACGGATGAGGAATGGGAAAACTTCTAAATGTGTGAGATGTGCGGAAAGGAGGTGAGGGTTATCTGTTTCAATCCTCATGAAACATAGAGCAGGAACTCGAGGAACAGAAATTGAAGCAAAAAGATAGCAGTTGTTTTGATAGCAACCAGTGTTTGATTCCGATTTGTGTTTTCTTTATCGAGTGGCTGAACTTGTTGAGTTTTTGAGAAGCGTAGCGTTTCTTCCAAGAACTTCGATTGTCTCTCGAATGAGAAAGTTAACTTTCGAGCCAGCATTATTTCCCAGTATTCTAAGAAAGACAAATATTGACGTGAATAAATTACAGCAGTGCTTTGCCTTTAATGTACGAGGGCAGTCCAGTAGTACCCGACCTGACGTATATATAGCGGTTGTTGTTTCAAACAAATGACTGTGGTAGAAACTACCAACCTTATAAAGTTTAAGTTTGAAGTTTGACGATGCTATGTTGTTTAGTAATTGCATGGCAGCTATCAATAGTAAACACACTCAACAAATTTGAAAACGTGGATAAAACTGGTCATCATTACATGATAAAATACTCTCATTTGAAAGTTTTTAGTCCCACTAATATTAAAGCTGAGCTAGATGCTACTCTGGGGGACTCTGCTCCTTCGTTTACAACAGTAATATATTGGGTGGCGGAGTTTAAGCGAGGCCGAAGAGCTGCCAAGACGAACATCGCAGTGGTCGACCAAATGAGGAGAGAAATTGTGAAGAAAATCCTCAAAATGATATTAGATGATCGTCGACTGAAAGTGCGCGAGCTAGCAGACATCGTAGGCAATTTCAAAAAAGTGCTGTAGATCTCATCCTGCCAGAAAATTTAGACATGAGAAAGCTGTGCGCAAGATGGGTGCCGCGTTTACTCACAATGGAACAAAAGCAGCGTTGTGAGGATGTTTTAGTCGAGCGTTTGGTAATGTTTCGGTGCAATAAAGTAGAGTTTATGCGTCGATTCATAACCATGATTGAAACATGGGTCCATCACTTCACACCTGAGACGAAGGAAAAGTCAAAACAGTGGATTGAAAGGGAAGAATCGGCTCCAAAGAATTCGAAGACAAGGCAGACATCTGCAGACAAGGTCATGGCGTCAGTTTTTTGGGATGCGCGTGGAATAATTTTACTGATTATCTTCTAAAAGGAAAAGCAATCAATGTTGAGTATTATGCCAACTTATTGCAGCGTTTGAATGATAAAATCAAGTAAATTACAGCAGTGCTTTGCCTTTAATGTAAGTAGAGATACGCGTAGTGTATTTAAAAGCCATTGCTCCGTGGTAAATATGGCTTGTAAGGTAACGGGATTGGCAAATATGGTTGTATTTAGGCCTCCGTCAGCGGTTAAAGGAAATAAGATCTAGTTTTAGTTAAGCAAACAGCACAAGTCTTCTGGACTTGTTTAGCAGTTTACGATTTATATTTCCGGTTAAATATTTTTGCAGAGCGGTCAGAATATGTTTTGGCCGGGAGAGCGCGGGAGCGATATGCAGCACTGTTGCGCCTGACTCTCGGAAACTTCACTCTATAACGTGCCGCTCATGTTTATTGTATGTAAACTAATGTTTTTTACTCACTATTGAGAAAACAATGAAACTGAAATTACGCGATTTTTGTTCTCATGCATCTTCATTATATTTGCCCTGTAGGGTTTCAGATTTAACATTCTGTTTGCTTCTGAAACGCCTACTTCTTGAAACAGTAGCGACTTGGAGATTTTCTGAACAACATTTTAAAGCTTTCCCATTTTCTTCCGTTAAAGTCATTCATCCGTTATGAAAAGGTCTTCTAATTATATCTGTGTTTGGAACATCAAAGCCTATAGACCTCTTATTGGATCACAAATATGTCTACGTTGTATATCCTTTTCTCTAGAGCGAACTTTTCGGCAGATCTTTCGATGGCATTATAAGGATCCTTCGTGGGATTTAATCCAGAGCGGGAAAGTTGCACAAGATTAATAAAGTGGCATAATTAGAATAAACCGGGCATGAGGCACAGCACGTTGCGGAAGTTGCATTGCGGAGAATATTTATTAGCCACGTTTTTTATGTGAAGCCTTCAATCTTGTTGGCGGCACGCAACTGCGAAGATACCTCACATTTGCGTTATAATTGGGTCTCGAACTCCAACCTAGTCAGTATACTTTTACTAAGTACATCAAGCTCTGCTAGATCTGTTTTCAGGTAAATCCTTGTGATGTGTATCTAAGCTCCAGCACTTTGGGGCTCGTCAAAAGCTCGTCCCCCAATTCTCAACTCGTTTAATTAAATGACCTAGTCAGTGATTTTTATAGTGTCTAGTGTAGTAGGCATCCCTCAATCTCGGGAACAAATACTCCTTACCTGTAGGGTTACTACGCCTATTGCTAGCAATCTCCCGGGTTTTTCCACTTCTAGGTTCGCTAGAGTATAATTGGCAGACTCTGAAATTAGATTAAACAAAACGGAAGTTTTATAAAAACAAAGTACGCTTACCGTAATGTCTATTCTTGCAAGGTTATATGCAACAATATTGCACAGACAATAAGTCTCAACGTCAGTTTCGCAGTTTACCATTCGAAATGTAACCAGAAGTCGCTGAGTCAACCGCCAAGTCAGGTCCCGCACTCTTAAGGGCCGAAACATAACCTGACTGCTCGTTTTTAATAGTGTTTAACTCCTGTTCTTACTATATAAGGCACTACAGGCGGTGGGCACTGATAGTATGTGACATTAAATGTATTTGGACAAGGAAATTTCGGACTAAGTTTAGGGTGCCTCCCCGGCATTTGCCAGCTATGGGCACTGAGGAAAAGCTGGAAAAATCTTCGGGGTGGCGATGCTGGCTAGAGTTAAACCACGAAATCCCACTCAAGACTCCGTTGACCGCTTTATACTAACAGTTTAATTAATAATTCCCGTCTATATCACTGATTTTACTACTTAAAAAGCATTGGAGTTTCGACACAGTCATTGGGATAGCTTCATCCTCTCTTTGCTTCCACGTTTGCAAATGTACTGACTGTTCTGTGAGGTTTCGTTTCTGGCTCTTAAAAATGGAAAAAGGAAAATCAGGAGGAGATTGTAATTACAAGATTCCGAATGATGTTAAAAGTGTAAGAGTATTGCTTAATCAATTATTCGTGTTGAAGCACTTTTGATACTCTGTTATGGAGCGGATGGCGCCAGATTTATTAGCAGAAATACAAAGAGCAGTGCTGTTTGTACGCTAGCTTTAGGCAGGCCTAGCATAATTAACATGTTATGGCAACAGCTAAAATATTTCGTAATGCTGTTTACAACGCTAGTGATAAAAGAGCTAATTAGCCAAGACTTGATTAGAATATAAAGCAGCCGTAAAGCGACAATTATTTGTCATCAGTCAAAATGTTGGTTGTTTTGTATCATTAATTATATTAATTACATTTATAATGCTAGGATTATATTGCTAGTGGTATTAAGCTCGCGAATAATCTTGGTTATCGTAGCATCTGTGTTCGTGCGTTGAGTATAATACCCTGCCATAATTCTAAATATTACACTAGTCTGCATGATATCGGATGACTGAAAACTAATAAGTGATTCTGACTCACTTTTTTATGCTGCTTTTAGTTTTTTTTCTATCAAGTACAGTTTTTCACAATTTCACTTCAAAAATATAGAGATATAAATATATTGCTTCCGCCACTACACATAAAATTGGGCTTGATGAAGCAATATGTAAGGGCTCTACCACAGGATGGACCGCTTCAAGTACCTTTCCAAGAAATTTCCCTTCATTACACAAGACAAATTAAAGGCTGGAATTTTTGTTGGTCCTCAAATAAAGAAATTGATGAAGGATGAAGATTTTGAGAAGACAATGAATGAGATAGAAATAGAAGCATGGACCGCCTTCCGATCAGTTACTGAAAACTTCTTAGGCAATAACAAAGATCCTAATTACGTGGCCATTGTCGAAACAATGTTGGAAAATTTCAAGAAGTTGGGTTATAACATGAGTGTAAAGGTGCATTTTCAGCATTCCATGTCGACTATCTGGGACATTATAGTGAAGAGAAGGGTGAACGTTTTCTCCAAGATATTAAGGAAATGGAGAGGAGGTACCAGGGGAGATGGAATAAAGCTATGATGGCCGACTACTGTTGGATGTTGAGTCATCTTCAAGGATCTGCAAGGAAGTCAAAGAAGAGAAAGTTTGAAAAATATTAAATGAAACACTTTGGCTTCTTGTTTTGTTAAAATTTAGTCATTAAATAAATTAGGGGAGTTCTTGAGAATATTCTTAAAATGTTTCTTGAATAAAAACTTACCTTGTGTGAAATGGTATTTGAATACTTTTCTACGCTCAATAGTAAAATTGTCAAAACATTACTTATTTTGTGTAAAAACCTGACGTGATAGAAACAAACGGAAGTTATTTCTGGAATCAGCATAAAAACTTGATTCAAGAACACCTACTTTTAAGAAATCATCTGACAAAAAGTTTTGAAAATGCAGACTAGTGTTATACATATGTTGCATAGTTAACTATTTCAAAACAGGGATTTGTTGTGGTATAAACTTCTAGAAAACATTTTGATGTCGTACATACCCATGACTATCTCTTGTCTTTTGTTTCCTTTTTACTTTCTCTACTACGTATAGTAAGTAGGGGAAGTATTGTATTCCACCCAAAAATTCGATACCGAGATTTCACCGGAAATATATACTTTGAGACCCCCTGAATCCAAAAAAGCATTTTTGTAAACATGTCCGTGTATATGTCTGTATGCCTGTGAACAGCATAACTCAGAAAGGAACAGTCGGATAAACACCAAACTTGGTATTTAGGTTCAGTATCTTCCAGAGATGTGGCTCGAAGGTTTTCAAGGAAATCCCCCCAACCCAGATTACCCTTTACATGGAACATTTTTCGAAAATTTTAATTTTTTCAAATATGGCTATAACGATTTTGATTAAAATAACATATGTTTAAGATATTTTCATGACAAATAAAATGTATATTTTGAATTTTCTGGGAATGTCTCCAAAAGTATTCTTCATTGCGAACGAGTTTCGCATAACTGGTAAACCATAAGGGATAGACAAAATTTTACTAAACAAGAAATGTAGATCGCTTTAAAATACACGATTTATGTCATATACATTTTTAGTTGTTGAGTGAATCATTTTCGAGATATTGCTTGTTATTCCCTTAAATTTTTCCATACTAATTTTCTCAAATGGAAATTCGTTATTCATTTTTTTTGTCTTGGATATGCAAAGAGTATGTGGCAAAGAGAATGGTGCTGGACATAGCAACCAGCTATTAAGAGATATGTCTATGCTTAAAGGCTACTGTATTTCTATATTGCCCTTGCAAATACAAAACAAGGGGAACATAGTACGCCTTAAGCGATAGTCAAATATTTTTAGAACTGGTCGCTATGTGTAAAATGTAATTCTCTTTGCATGTCAAAAGATCGTTTCTGCAAATGTTTATCTCGATTAATATGAAATAGATGGAGAGTAACAGTTTGTAGAAATATTTTGTACAAGAGTAGAGAAAATCATGTGAGTGTAACATATCAGACTTTTTTATATAACTTCTACAAACTATTCTTTAAAAAGCTCATTTCTTAAAATCTTTTTCGTATTAGTCAATTAAACGTATGCAGAAATGGTTTTATTACACATTGCGTTTTAGGTACTGGGCGATCAGCACAGAGCAGAACAGGTTTCACGGCACTTAGCCGGCCGGCGGTGAAGCTCGAGGCTTCAGTGTGAGTTGAACTCTTGCAAACGTGGCACGTGTTTGTTAGTTGACACAATACAGTGCATTAAGTGAAATAGCTCTATTCATTACCGGTATTCTGTTCTCCAAAGATTAGTTTCTATGATTTATATGTCCGTATAGAATCTGCGAGTGGCGTAAGGAGATTATTTCAAGAAAGGTTTCTTGATGTTCAAGTTTCAAGTCGAACTACGATTCATAGATAAGTAAATAAATTACGTGGAACGGAAGTCTTCTTGATAAGAAGCATAGGAAACCAAGCACAGGACTCACAGAAGAAACTCTAGATCTAGAAAAGACTTTGACGTCTTTCCCAGCAAATGGAAGGTTCCTATGGCTCTGTTCAAACGGCTACAAATTTACTCAAATTAAAGTCTTAAAAATTATGTAGTGTAAGAACTTAAACTGAGTGACCCTGCGTTAAGGATGCGATTTTATGAATGGATTTTGAATCGGGTATATGACGGTCAAATGGATGGTAATCTAATTTTCTTTTCGGACGAATCGCGGTTCCACTTAAGTGGGTATATTAATACACAAGGCAATCCCTATTGGAGTGCTGGAAAGCTTAACCACCTTCATCAGGAACCCCTTCATAATAGAAATATAAGAGTGTGGTTTGCTATTAGCGGTGAGAGAACAATAGGCCCTTGTTTTTGCGGAAGCAATTAATAGTGAGAGGCGAAACATTTTGCGGCCATTTGTTGCCGAATTAGCCGACAGGGAAAGAAGTTACTCGACTTTCCAGCAGGACTCCCCGACGGCACATACAGCCAACTTTGGCTTATAGGAAATCCATGAAGTATTTGAAGATAGAGTTATGATTAACAACATATGACCTCCGCGTTCCTCCGATTTAACCATTTTCGTAGACCCGTCCCACGGCTGGAGCCAATTAGAGACAGCGATAAACGATCCCTCAACCAAGCAGTACTCGGTGAGTACTCTTTCCTTTGAGCAAGCATCCGCGCCATCTGTCCGGCACCGCCATGCTCCATAAAACCAAGAAGCACACCTGAAAATGAGGAGAGGTAGTAAAAGGGAAATGACGGAAAGGAAATCGTGGTAGATAAGAAACCACCACAACATTCGCCTACCGACCAGTGATAATACCCAAGGTTAGACTGGGCGAATCGAACCCGGGACCTCATATGTTACCGCGGAGCCGTCTCGCTGTGTTAGAGAAAGTATCATAAGGAAATCACAGCTGCGTTCACAATTATTATGTAGCAACACTGTAGCCATAATTCATATACCGTTTCCTCAGCTGTCAACTGTTAATTCATTACGGCAAAGGGAAATACGCATATAAACACTATTTTCCTTTTTTGTCCTTGGTAGTACCACAAGGAAACCTTCCTCTTCCACGAGACAATTGGTCTGAGAGTGCATACATATAAACAGCTCTCCCTACTATGCAAGTGTAGAAGAGGAGAAATCCAAGACAGTAGTAGGAAGCGGCGTAGCAGCTAACTACTGTGATTCTTGCTTCAGCTTACTTATCATTGTGGTACGGAAATTAGGTTACGATTCTGGTTTTCATCTAGTTTTGTCAGTACAATGAACACACTTTCGTAGCTTTAAACCCTCAATGTATATCTGAAACATTTAATTCTAGGTCTGTTATCTAAAGCTCCTCCAGAGGGCGTAGCTGAAATATGCTTCCAGCTTTTCACTAAAAGGTGAAGTTACTTTACAAAAAATATCGTAGTAGCGTTTCTTTTATCCTCGTTGGTTTTAGAGAAGATGAACAAGACAAACCTTTTCGATGCTTTTGATTGATGTGTAATAACGTATAAGTCAGCCGCTCATGTAACTTGATAAAAAATCGAAGCCAATGGAGAAAGTCAAAATTATTTTCTGACTCCATGAGAACTAATATTACCCTGATTGTCAAACTACGAGTTTGTTCATCTAACACTACAGTTTCAGATAGGTGGAAATTTTACGAATTAAATATAAATCTTATTTCAATTATATTCCGCATATAAACAAGGTAAACATATCGGTGCACATATTCTAACTGTATCGTACACCTATGAGCTTAATATTTCTGACACCACTTTTATCTACAACACTTCAATGGTATGAATATTTAATAGGTTCTGGCTGGCGCCGACCGTCGGTTGTCAAGAGACAGAGTGAGCTATGTTGCGCTCTCGCCCGAAATGTTATCGAGAGATAACTGGAACCTTCTGTAAGTTTTCCGACTCTAGAACATTCTGAATCTCTGTAGAAATTTCATTGGCTATATAAGCGAGCGTTCTCGCGAGAGAGTTAGTGAATTTGTGAGTGCGCTTCTGATTCGACATCAAGTGCGCTTTTACAAGTGAGTTTATGACGACTGTTGTGATGTACAGTGAGTACTGATTCCGCGAGAGATTAGAGCCGTTTTGTGTTCGATTTTCGAGTGAATCATCCGAAGAAGAGGTTGCTTCGTGCGTATTTCATTGCGAAGCAACGTAACGAAGAAAAATGAAGTGAAAGGCAAAAATGAACTAACATTAATGAAGTGGCAGTATGAATTAAGTGAACTCGCAGTGGAATTTGCACTTAGTAAATTGACACTGTGAACTAGACATGGTCGCAATATGTATAGTAATTAGAAGAAATATTGCATTCCACCCAAAAATTCAATATCGAGATTTCATCGAAAATACATGCTTTAAGGCCTTCTTAATCAAAAAAGGCAGTTCAACAAAAGGTCCATGTGTATGTATTTCTGTGTCTCTGTCTAAAGCACAATTAAAAAACAAAATGAAGTTTAAATACGTAACTTTTTACTTAAGTTCAGTATCTTCCAAGATGGTAACACGAAACTTTTCAAGAAAATTCCCCACCTGAAGTTACCGTTTATGTGGCACAATTTTCGTTAACTTTGATGTTCTCAAAAATGGCTCTTAATTATTTCCATTCAAATACCATGTGTTTACGGATATTTGTCTGATAAAATAAAACATAAATATTGAATTTTCTGCAAATAGCCTCTGAAGCCCTCTTCATTCTGAATGACTTTTATATAATTAGTAAAGTCTAAGTGATAGACAAAATCGTACTACAAAAAGTGTAGATCTCTTTAAAGCGCACGGTTTATGTTAAATAAAATATTTTTCGGCGTTAACCATTTCCGAAATATTCATTGTAAATGGTGTGATTGATTTTCTAATACTATATGTTTTTTTTTAAATGGTAAGTCGGTACTCTTTTTGCTGGTGGTCATGCAAAGAATATGGAATTTCAAAGCCATTATACACCGAGACAAAGGTTATATGTTTTTTATAAATCTGACTATCACTTTAGCCTGCTAGAGCCTTATTATACTCACAACGAAACATGTAAAAAACTTTTACCTCGATTAGCAAGGAGTAGCTAGAAGTATGTGTTTTTGTAACAATAGTTTGCAGAAGAGCGAGTAGGGAAAGTATTGCGAATGCAATACATAAAATTTTTCGATATTATTTTTCATTAAATAAACCAGTTACCACAGAAAATAAGTTGCAATATATAATAAGTGTAAGCTTTTTCGACTTTCTATTAGAGGTTAATTACTTTCTCTATCACGTACATGGTAGGTAAAGAAAGTATTACACTCCAACAAAATATTGAATACCAAGATTTCACCGGAGGTCCCACGAATCCCAAAAAAGCATTTTTAGAAAGGGGTCCATTTGTGTGTGTATGTAGTTTATTGTATACCTTTCAGGTTACAAATTATAAATTTTGTATTTATTTTCATGCTTCTAGTTTATTCTTTATATGCTGGTACCTTACTTTCTGTTGCAAGGCCTGTGTGGCTCCCTGGCCTTCAGCACTGGTGTGCAACATTTACTTCTCTTTTGTAAAGCCTCATTACTTTATTACATTTTACCTTGTGTGTCTGTGTATGTATGGGGGCTTTTTATTTAAGTTCAGTATCTTCCAGAAATGCGACACAACGATTTTTAAAGAAAATCCCCACCCAAACTACCCTTTACATGGAACATTTATCAAAAATTTTTATTTGCTCAAAATTACTATCGATTTTGTTTAAAATAAAATATATTAAAGATACTTATATAGCAAATAAAATGTATATCTTTAATTCCCTGGGAACTGCCTTTGAAGTCCTATTCACTCAGAATTTTGTATAATCCTGCATATTTGCTAAACATTAAGCGATAGACGAAAACTTACCGTACAAAATCTAAATCTCTTTAAAGCACACAATTTATTTCAAGCAATTTTTTGTGGCATAAGCCGTTACCGAGATATCCGTTATTAATGGTTAGAATAAGTTAGGCTAGCGTATAGCGTCCAGTTCTTAAACATTTAACGGAATGCACAACGTTGCTATTCTTAGAAAGGTTTATCTCGATTAAAATGAAACAGATGGGAAAATAGATGTTCGTAAGAATGATTTACATACCTAATAATAAGCGATTGTAGAGAACATCATGTGGATGCAACACATGAAATTTTTTTTAATTTTTTTTTTTTTTACCATTTTAGAGTTATTTTTTTCTGTAAACGGTTAATAGTTTTTTTAAGCAATACATGACCTGCAATTGCACAGCAAGAGAACAGAGATAGAGGGAGGGAGGAGAATGATGGAGGGAAGGGAGAGAGGGGGAGAGGATAATCCTCACAATTATCGCAATAACGAGAATGGAACTGTGGTCTTCCAGTGAAGCAAAGTGCCAACAGAGATAAGTCTACGGCAGATCTGAACTGGTGAAAAATTCGCAGTAGCAAGATATGATTATATTTATGTTCTTCCTCCCCCTAAAGTATAAGAACATTAAGAGAAGTAGAGCTATAAAGAGTGCGCTAACTCAAGTCAATGGACTCGTTAAACTCTCGACCCGAAGAAGTTGGATCATTGACTAATACCAGGAGGACGCAACAAGCGGCCCAGTGACGTCAAAGGCTTCACCCCCAACCCTCTGGCCTCCATTCCAATTAAAAATTGCAATGCAATGTTATAAAACATGAAACACCGCTTCAAAGTACACAACATTGAATGTGTTTCTTCATAACGTGAGAGCAATAAGCGAATCAGGGATAAAAAGAATAATAAACAAGCGTACATGCGGGTCATAAAAATGATATTAATTTTTCACAATTCTCTTTCACCGTCATCCTCACTTTCACTTTTGTCAAGCAGCTGTTGGCGATGACAGCCCACGTTCGAAACCTGAAAACACATGCTCTATAGTTTGAGAGAATGTGAAATAAATAATTAGAGAAAGCTGCAGTGGCAACGAAAGGGAATTACAGAGGAGAAAGGCATTATAATTAGAAGTGAACCCTAAGTAAATAGAAATAAATGAAATTCCGCTAAAACAAAATAATTTAATTTGACCAGAGCGAAACAAAAAATATGTTATTTGTTATTTATACCATCACTCTTCTCTTTGAATGCTGTGTTCACACGTTGACTTTCACTTTAGAAATAATAATTTATAATAACATCTTTAGTGTTGTTTTTTTCGAATGGAATGATTTAATGATCCTACAGTATAGACGTACACATATAAATAATTGGAAGCAAACTTTAGAAACTCTATAGAAAATTCTGTACTGCAAACTACCTCACCATGCTGTTAATATCTCATTTAGCGTAGAATATAAGTACAATCTCTGCGTTCTGTGTATGCCACAATTTACTTCCATCATAGTATTAATTTACGTAACCAATTAAGTGTTTTATTTATTCAGCTTTCCCCATTGTGTCAGGTTTATTTTACTACTCAGATATGCTATAAATAGATAGATATTTTATTATACTCTGTTAGTTACATAAATTAATTCCCATATAGGTTCTATAATACATAGTTTTATCTCTACACATTACCCTTTACATATCATTTTCTCTTTCACTAAGCTGCTGCATTATTAAAGGCCCGCAAACATCCGACACCATGGTTGTCGAGTTATTGGGTCCTGTTTAGTTTTATGATTCAACAATCTACATTTTCTTTCTATTCCCTATTTCTAATTTTTTCAGCCATTTATTTCGCACTACACCTAAATATTTTCCTATTTCAAATAACCTTTCCTTGGATTTAACTCTTAACATCCTTTTACCTATCATTTCATTTGGTAATCTAGACCAATAGTTTCTTTGCAATTATTTCCTCATATTCATTTTTTCTTCACATTCTAACATTGAATGGCAATAATTATTAAATTTGCTACTACATAATGGACATTTGCCTTCATTTTCTCCTTCTCCTATGTCTTTTAACCTCACCACCCCTGACCTAGCCCATGCAAAGCCCTCTATTGCTATTTATTACAAACATCAACATAGTTTTCTCTTTCCCATGTCCTTTTAATCTCTGTATATACATGTAATGATGTTTTTGAATTAAAATTATCAATTATTTCCTGTCTTTCCATATCTTCAATCCTCAATCTAACTCTTTTCCAACACGTGATTGTCTATATCTCCAAATATCCCCACACCCTATTTCATTGAGAATTGCTTCTAGGCGCTTGTACCAAGTATCCTCTTTATTTAGCTTTCGCTGAACCTCCAAACATTGTTTCAAAATATTATTATTCTCTGATTCCTCAATTCTCAACCAATATTTCACTATTCTTTCAATAATTTTAGCCTTACTACCAAATCTCCTTAACTCCATTTGTGCAACCCCATTAGTTGAGGCTCTTGGTAGACCCAGAATTATTTTACAAAAGCTCCTATGCACTTTATTTACCTGTTCCCCCCTTCTCGATACTCCAAATCTCTGCACCATACAGCACTTTTGCCTCAACTACTGCCCAATATACTCTTTACGTGCATCCCAGGTATTTTATCTAAACATGTTCTAATAATTTTCATTGCCACTTTTCCTTTTGCTAAAAGCTGTTTCTTTTGTTCTCTCCAGCTACCTTGCTACTTAGTCTTATGCGGTATTGATGGCATACCAGGGGAGTTTTAGAAAGCTTGGAGTCTAAATGAAAATCGATAAAAATTGCTGGTTAGGAAATTAAATGCAATCTTTGAAGGAGGGAAGGTACCTAGTAGTTGGAATACAGCAATGGTGGTGCCAATATTTAAGAATAAAAGGGAGGTGAATAACCCAGAAAATTATAGGGGGATTAGTTTGCTATCAGTGTTTACCTTAAAGTTTATACACGGGTTTTGGCTAAAAGAGTGCAAATTTGGGCGGAGCAAGAGGGAAAAGTATCTAATCTACAGGCGGGATTTCGAAAAAACAAGAGAGCAACAGACAAATTTTTATATCATCTTCAATGGTTAACAAATATTTATCAAACAAAAGGGAAGGATTGTATATATTATTTGTTGATTTAGAAAAAGCCTTCGATACAATAAATAGGGAAGCCTTATGGACCAAATTGGCTATGAAAAGAATGAGTAACAAGTGTATAAGAACAATACAAAAAACATATGAAAATAATGATTTTTATATAAGATTAGATAAAAATATAAGGACGAAGGATATTAAAATGGTGTAGGTTTAAGGTAAGGCTGCAAGTTAAGCCCTATATTATTTAATTTGTTCATTGATGATAGCCACTCTCAAATAATTGGGAATGAGGAGATACCAGGGTTACTATTTGCGGATGATTTGGTTACAGCATCAATAACAGATATGCTATATTTAAAAAATACAAATCTAACTATTCATTTGAGGAATACATTGCTACAGTTTAAAATTTCATTGCATTTTAATTGATAAATTTCTGATCTCGAATGAACATTATTATTATCTGTTTCATTTTAGTTCCATTTATACCCCACCTTTAACTTCATTGGTCTTATTGGCGCCCTTTCCTTTGGAACTTATTGCTTATTGGCAAATGGGTTAACTATACTCTCTTATCTTTGGATTTCTTGCACTTTTTTCATTCATACTTCCAGGCTCTGGGAAGGATATGAAATAATCTTTACTAGAGTAAAATTCCCACTCCCAGCCGATATTCGAACCCGGGACCCCTTGTACAGCAGCAGGTGCTCTACCGACTGAGCTATGAGGCCAGACTTTGTAATTTTGTGTTCAGGGATAAGTTAAATTTCAAAATGTTTATTGTCCTACTACACTTGCGAATAAAACAGTCGCATGGACCTTATGACCGTGCTTGGTTTGCTGTTCCTGAAACCTTTCAGCAAGAATACAGTATGAAATATACACATTTGGTTACTCAGAAACAAATCTTATGTAATACAATCACATGACTTTCTCTATCCTCTATCATTTATTAGTGGGTATACAAACTATTCTTACCAAAACTTATTGTTCTTTCTACTACATTTTAGTCCAGATAAATTTGCAGAAATAGCTACATTTCACATTTCGTTATAGATACAAAGGGAACCGGCAGTCAAATGTTTTAGAACTGGACGCTTTACGCTGCCTTAAAGTTCCATACTGTTTCCATGCAATCGCGAGAAACAACTGAATGTTAAGAGGATTTCAAGAGAATGGCCAAGTAATGAACAATTCGAACAATTACTAACGGATATCTCAAAAAAGCTTATTTGAAACAAACTCGGCATTTTAAAGAGATGTGCAGTTTTTGTGTCGTATGTTTTCGCCTTCCGCTAAACCAGTTACAGAAGATTTTATATATAGTTCCTTTCGAATTAAGAGGACTTCACATCTATTCCTACAAAATTCAAGAAATTACTTGTGATGTAAATATCTTTAATATATGGTATTTTAATGAACATCGTTAGAGAATTTTTTTTAGAAAATCAAAACATTTTCCATGCAAAGGGTAGTTTAGAGTGCAGATTTTCTTGAAAATCTTAGTGTCGCATCTTTGGATTTTGGTATTTATCCGATTTTTCTTTTGAGTTATGCTGTTCTCATATTTTTATAAACAGTTTTCTTTTTGGATTTATGGAGCCTGAAAACATCTATTTCCGGTGAAATCTCGATATCGAATTTTTGTTTGGCTTGCAATACCTTTTGTACGTACTATGTATGTGGTAGAGAAAGTAAAAAATCTGATGTGTTACACTCACATGACCTTCTCTACTCTTGTACAAACAATTTTTACAAAAGCTTATTCTCCATATGCTTCATGTTAATTGAGATGTTAATCTTATTGCTAATTTTCTTGTAGGTGCAAGGGGAGTAGTTAAGTCCCCTCTTTAAGCAAATGGATTAACGATAATCCTGCCGCTAGGTGGCGTTAGTGTCGCGTTAATCCGTCTTAATCCGCCTTAGGCGGATTAGTGGGATTAGCGGGAAGTTCGAAAAGTTGCCACTAGCGGTGAGGATTAGCGATAACCCTTTTGCTTAAAGAGGGGATATGAGGTAAATAAGTGTGGGTGGATGGATGATAATCCTGCCACTAGGTGGCGTTGGATTAAGGTGGATTAGTGGGATTAGCGGGAAGTTCGAAAAGTTGCCACTAGCGGTGAGGATTGGAGATAATCCTTTTGCTTAAAGAGGGGATATGAGGTAAAGAAGTGTGGGTGGATGGATTGGTACGTGACTGAATAGGTTATGGATAAAAGATGATGAGTGGAAATGGAGAGTTGGATATTGGATTAATTGGACTAAGAGATATGAAAATGAGCAGGAAATAAAATGTGACGGATTAAGAGGAACGGGGGTCAGCGAGGTGTTGTTCGTGCGGTGTCTGGTAGCTGAAAGAGGGAAAAAAGATGGCGGTTGAGGTATAAAAACTGAGTATAACAGGAAGTGACGTGGCGCGTAGTGATTGGTGAAATAAGGCAAGATGGAAGGAGGAATAGATGGTGCGGATTGGAGGAAATAAGCTGTGTTGTGATTGGTTGTAAGAATGACGGGTATTTGAGGGGTTAAAGCAGATGGTTGGTAAATTGAAAAACGCGTGTACTGTAGCTGCGGAGGAATTTGGTAATTATCAAACAACTTATGACGAAGACGGAGAAGAGGGAGGTGAGGTAGGTGGAGAAGGGGTACGTGAGGAAGAGGTAGCAAAAGGAGAGTTGGAATTGTAGATGAAAATGATGACTTAGCTGAAATGTTGTAAATTCATTATATGTTACATTTTCTTGCTATAATTGTATTATTGGTTTTTTATTTATATTTTGCTTATATTTTATGACTGCTATGAAAATATGGGAAGCCGGAAAGGAATTCTAGCTAGGTAAAGGAAAATACATAGTGGAATATGGCACACAAAATTAGTGAATAAAAAATGAACATTATATTTAGCAAAAAAGGAAAGAAAATACAGTGCAAAATAATGTTTTTAAAAAAAATTGCGAACATATATATATATATAGATATATTGGTTGTTAAAAGCAGAATATAATGAACATTGTAGATAAACCCATTAATAAGAATATAGTGCAAAACATTATACAGAGGATGTATTTTTAAATTGAATAAAATGGTGTAGGCAAAACATTGCTACTAAAAATGAAAAAACTGTGGCAACACAGATACGTTGTACATATATGAGCACATGATATAAAACTGTATACAGCAATTATTTTACGGGAGGTAACCTCCGCATCGAGAACAGGGACCATGATGACTGTGAGACAAATGTTTGTAAGGAATGTCAATATTATTAACAAAGCAAGCACGGTGTGCTTGACACTGTAAGCATGTTGGTGTGTATAGATTACGATTTTGGTGCAAATGATACCACACGGTGTAAACGGTGTAAAATTTTAATATAGTTTTTAGCACTCTGTCATCGTATCGTTTGGCAATGCACGATGTGCAGTACCCAGATGATTGGTTACAACAGTACATTGTGTGTTATAAATGTATCTATGACAAGTAATGTCTTACGACATGAGACCTACACTTGCAAACAAACGTATGTAAATGAGCATATGGTATACTAAGATGATGTAATAAGCATATGCGGTAAGCCTGGTAAAACAAGCACAGCGGTTGGTAGACCGTATTGGGAACACCTACGAAGTCTAGCAGTTCTGAATCTGCACCAATGTGAATTAAATGATTTAAAAGTTCGTCGTTGGTAACAAAAGGCAACCGATGTATAATGTATTCTTTAGGTTCTCTTTGTTTGCTAATTTGGCGAAACGGACAACAAGCCATTAAAAGAATTAATGTCAAATAGAATAAGAAAAAAAAGAAATCACTTTTTTAAACAATTACACTTGTATTTTTTTAAAAAAAATAAACTACACACACTACCATACACACTTACGACAGCAGGCGTCTCTTCTTCAAATGCGCGTAGTGGTGCTATTTCCTTTCGCTTTAGCGCAAGGCGGCTTTTTGCAGCTGCTGTAATGGGTTGCAGCAGAGGGATGGCCAGTTGACTTACCCGGTCGTCTTCGTCGTGGTGCAGAGGTTCGAATCCCAGAAAAGGGGCATTATAGCCGTCGTCACCTTTGCTTTCAGCGTGAATGCGCCAACCAGTGCTGTGCTGCGAAATCGGGGTGGACGTGGCGTTAAACTCGGGTAGAAGGCTGCGTTTGTTGCTGTTGCTGGGGAATTTAGAGGAAAGCAAGGGCACAAGGTTGCGGAATGATGGAGATGGTGGAGGGGGATTCTGTGGGGTTATAGGAGTGAATAGGTATTGTGCTGGAAGGGGCGATGGAGAGAGAGGTTGGCCGTCAATGTCCCTTATGTAAATGGGGGTGAATGATTGGATGTTGTTAAAGGAGGGAGAATAACAAAACTGGAGAACGGAGGCAGGGAAGAGCAGGAGGAAGAAGCTGGGGAATCGGATGGAGTTGTATGAGATTGGATGTCACTGGCTGACGAGTCTGATGAAATGTCGATGGTGGTGTACGACGGCGACGACGTCTGAGACGCTGCTGGCGGTGATAAAGCTGGAGGCGCCGCTGGAGATGCTGCTGGAGACGCCGCAAGAGACGGGTGCTGTGCACCGCTGAGATCAGACTTTTGGGCCCACGCAGTCTGATGTTTCGCTGCCTGAAACCTCAACGATGCTATATCACAACTGCTGACGGTGGCGACGGCGTCAAAGCCGGAGACGGAGTCCACGTAGCTGGAGACCGGTGGTCTGTGATGGACAGTTCTGAAATTCTGGCGATGTCGTCAGATTGCACGTTCACGAACAGCGAAGATGGAGGCCGGTGGAAGCCGTTAGGTTGTTGGAATGTGTTTTCATACACCAGTGCAGAAGAAACAATATGCTCTGGATGGCTATAGATTGCAGTAGCAGTGCTGGCGGTGTTGGGATGTTGGTGTTGAAAAGCGTTTTCATAGGCCGGTACAGAATAATAAATATCCTCTGGATGGCTGTAGATGTTAGTAGTAGCGTTGGTGTGGATGTACCGCTCAGTAATGAGTTGCCTGCACGGGCGTCCAGAAGATGGTGAAAAAAAAAACTCTTCGCTTGTGACGGTGACGGTACACAAGTGTTGTGCTGCATGATGCTGCGTGAAGCTGAACCACAAGACTGGAAGTAGTGGCTGGGATCCGAAGTGGCTAGTTTTAAAGGGCCGGTAATCAGCAGAGGTGATTTGCATCACAACATGGCTGCCGAGATAAAAATGTTTGAAGAGAACGATAAGTTTAAATATGGGCGTGTGAAGGGAAGTTCAATTAGCCCGAAAATCTTTAAATGTGGTTGTGCGGTCGATGATAGGAAACTTTAAATGTTATCGGAACCGGATGGTGCTGTGGCGCGTTGGTGAGACCGGAAGTGTGCCGGAAAAGCGTCTGAATGCAACTCCGGAAGTTGTGGCGTGATAACAGGCTTAGAAGTTTGACAAGGACTTTAACTTATCTCGCAAGCGGAAGTTCCGATTACGATAAGCAGCGTATAAGAGCAGGCTGCGATAAGCGGCTTGCCGAAGTGAGAATTTAAAAGCAGTGTATTCAAGAAATTATAAGTTTTAAGTCTATAATATTTATACGACTTCATGCGTAACACTTGTGCGTGCCATAACGGTATTGCGAGTAGTGGAGTGAAAAATCTGATGTGTTACACTCACATGACTCTCTACGCTTGTACAAACTATTTTTACAAACGCTTATTCTCCATCTACTTCATGTTAATCGAGATAAACATTTGCAGACTCTATCTTATTGCTAATTTTCTTGTAGATGTAAGGGGAAAATATATTTACAAGGGCAATATAGAAAAACAGTAGCCTATAAGCATATACATATCTCTTAATAGCTGGTTGCTAGGTGCAGAACCATTCCCTTGCCACAGATTATAACTTTTTGCATATCCAAGACAACAAAATGAACAACGAATTCCCATTTTAGAAAATAAGTATAGAAAAATTTAAGGGAATGACAAGCAATATCTCGAAAATGGTTACTCAACAAAAAAATGTATATGACACAAATTGTGTATTATAACGCGATCTACATTCTTTGGGTAGTAAAATTTTGTCTATCTCTTATGGTTTACCAGTTATGTAAAAGTTGTTCACAATGAAGAATACTTTTGGAGACATTCCCAGAAAATTCAAGATATACATCTTATTTGTCATGATAATATCTTAAACAATGATATTTTAATCAAAATCGTTAAAAGCCATATTTGAGAAAATTAAAATTTTCGAAAAATGTTTCATGTAAAGGGTACTCTGGGGTGGGGGGATTTTCTTGAAAAACCTTCTTGTCGCATCTCTGGAGGATACTGAACCTAAATACCAAGTTTGGTGTTTATCCGACTGTTCGTTTCTGAGTTCTGCTGTTCACAGACACACGCAGACACACAGACACACACACGGACATGTTTCCAAAAATGCTTTTTTTTGGATTCAGGGTGTCTCAAAACATGTATTTCCGGTAAAATCTCGGTATCGAATTTTTGGGTGGAATACAATACTTCCCCTACTTACTGTACGTAGTAGAGAAAGTAAAAAATTTCATGTGTTACACTCACATGACTTTCTCTACTCTTGTACAAACTATTTTTACAAACGCTTATTCTCCATCTACTTCATGTTAATCGAGATAAACATTTGCAAACTCTATCTTATTGCTAATTTTCTTGTAGATGTAAGGGGAACATATATTTACAAGGGCAATATAGAAATAAAGTAGCCTTTAAGCACATACATATCTCTTAATAGCTGGTTGCTAGGTGTAGCACCATTCCCTTTGCCGCAGATTAATACTCTTTGCATATCCAAGACAAAAAATGAACATCGAATTCCCATTTTAGAAAATAAGTATTTAAAAATTTAACGGAATAACAAGCGATATCTCGAAAATGGTTCACGCAATAAAAAAAATGTATATGACATAAACTGTGTATTTTAAACGCGACCTACATTTTTTGCGTGTTAAAATTTTGTCTATCTCTTATGGTTTACCGGTTATGCAATAGTTGTTCACAATGGAGAATACTTTTGGAGACATTCCCAGAAAATTCAAGATATACATCTTATTTGTCATGAAAATATCTTAAACATATGCTATTTTAATGAAAATCGTTAGATCCATTTTTGAGAAAATTAAAATTTTCGAAAAAACTTCCATGTAAAGGGTACTCTGGTGTGGGGGGGGGGGGTTTCTTGAAAACCTTCGTGTAGCATCTCTGGAAGATACTGAACCTAAATACCAAGTTTGGTGTTTATCGGACTGATCGTTTCTGAGTTATATTGTTCACAGACAGACATATGCACACAGACACACAGACAGACAGACAGACACACAGACAGACACACAGACACACACACGGACATGTTTCCAAAAATGCTTCTTTTTGGATTCAGGGTGTCTCAAAACCTGTACTTCCGGTGAATTCTCGGTATCGAATTTTTGGGTGGAATACAATGCTTCCCCTACTTACTGTACGTAGTAGAGAAAGTAAAAGATCTCATGTGTTACACTCACATGACTTTCTCTACTCTTGTACAAACTATTTTTACAAACGCTTATTCTCCATCTACCTCATGTTAATCGAGATAAACATTTGCAAACTCTATCTTATTGCTAATTTTCTTGTAGATGTAAGGGGAATATATATTTACAAGGGCAATATAGAAATACAGTAGCCTTTAAGCACATACATATCTCTTAATAGCTGGTTGCTAGCTGTAGCACCATTCCCATTTCCACAGATTAATACTCTTTGCATATCCAAGACAAAAAACTGAATTACGAATTCCCGTTTGAGAAAATAAGTATTGAAAATTTTAAGGGAATAACAAGCGATATCGCGAAAATAGTTCACTCAAAAAAAATGTATATGACATCAATTGTGTATTTTTAACGCGATCTACATTTGTTGTGTAGTAAAATTTTGTCTATCTCTTATGTTTTACCAGTTATGCAAAAGTCGTTCACAATGAAGAACACTTTCGAAGACATTCCCAGAAAATTCAAGATATAGATTTTATTTGTCATGAAAATATCTTAAACATATGATATTTTAATCAAAATCGTTAGATCCATTTTTGAGAAAATTAAAATTTTCGAAAAATGTTCCATGTAAAGGGTACTCTTGAGTGGAGGGATTTTCTTGAAAACCTTCGTGTCGCATCTCTGGTAGATATTGAACCTAAATACCAAGTTTGGTGTTTATCCGACTGTTCGTTTCTGTTATGCTGTTCACAGACACCAGACAGACACACAGACACACCGACTGACATGTTTCCAAAAATGCTTTTTTTTAGATTCAGGTTGTCTCAAAACATGTATTTCCAGTGAAATCTCGGTATCGAATTTTTGGGTGGAATACAATACTATAGAGGACGGCTATGTGAATCGGGTTTTTTTTTTCTTTCACGGCTGCTGGTATCACGGCTGCAAGCGATGTTTCCACAATCGCCACGCATTCCTGTATAACACGGGAAAAGAAACCATGGCCGGTAGGTACGAGAGCACTGTCAAAATTTCGTCAAGTTCCGAAACGCCGGATATCACGTGATCGAGATGTGGGTGTGCAAATTCGAAGCGATGAAGAAGTCCGACCCCAAAATGGCTGCATTCGTGAAGACCTTCCCCCACCCCGAAACGCTCAATCCCAGGGACGCCTTCTTCGGAGGGCGCACCAACTGCACGAAGACTTACGCCGAGGCGCGGGCGAGACGAAGCTCTTCTACCTGGACGTCTGCTCCCTGTACCCCTTCGTGAACAAGACGAAGCCGTACCGCGTGGGGCACCCGAAGATCCACTTCGATCGGTTTCCCGACCTGAAGGATATACAGGGTGGCTTGATCAAGTGTACCGTGTTGCCTCCAAACGCCCTGTATCATCCCGTGCTGCCGGCTCTCACCAACGGTAAGCTGGTGTTCCTTCTGTGCCGCGCATGTGCGGACGCGGAAAGCACAGAGCCATGCCGTCACCCGGAGGACGAGAGGAGTCTGACGGGAACGTGGGTCCTGGACGAGGTGAAGGTGGCCCTGGAGGAGGGTTACCGACTGCTCAGCGTGTAAGAAATTTGGGAGTACGACACGGTGCGGCACGACCCGGCGTCGGGCGCAAAGGGGCTCTTCGAGGACTATGTGGACCAATTCCTGAAGATTAAGACCGAAGCCTCCGGCTGGCCGTCGGACTGCAACTCGCCGGAGAAGATGGAGGAGTACGTGCAGAAGTTTCTTGAACGCGAAGGCGTCGCTCTCGACCCCAATGCCATAGGCCCCAACCCCGGAAAGCGCGAGCTCGCCAAGCTGATGCTCAACTCCTTCTGAGGAGAGATGGGACAAAGAGACAATCTGCCCACGTGCGAGCTCGTCGATCGTTACGACAGGCTCTTCCAACTGCTAAACGACCCCACCGTGGAGGTGCAATGCTACCTTCCGGCCACGGACGAAGTAATGGTCGTCGTGTGGAAGTACGTCGACCAGAATCCTAGGGTGAACCCCACGGGCAACGCCGTCGTGGCCGCGTACACGACCGCGCACGCGCGCGCGCAGCTGTACGGATACTTACGTTGCTTGGGAAGTTCGAAAACTGGCCACTAGCGAGCGAGGTGTTGTTCCCTCGGTGTCTGGTAGCTGAAAGAGGGAAACAAGATGGCGGTTGAGCTATAAAAAGTGAGTACAACAGGAAGTGACGTGGCGCGTAGTGATTGGTGAATATAAGGCAACATGCAGTTGGTGCAGGAAACGGGAATAGATGGTGCGGATTGGAGGAAATAAGCTGTGTTGTGATTGGTTGTAAGAATGACGGGTATTAATCGCGTGTATTAATCTCGAATTTCAACTCCGCAGCTCCAGTACACGCGGTTTTTCTATTTATTAACCATCTATATTAACCCCTCAAATACCCTCAGACGCTTTTCCGGCACACTTCCGGTCTCACCAACGCGCCACAGCACCATCCGGTTCCGATAACATTTAAAGTTTCCTATCATCGACCGCACAACCACATTTAAAGATTTTCGGGCTAATTGAACTTCCCTTCACACGCCCATATTTAAACTTATCGTTCTCTTCAAACATTTTTATCTCGGCAGCCATGTTGTGATGCAAATCACCTCTGCTGATTACCGGCCCTTTAAAACTAGCCACTTCGGATCCCAGCCACTACTTCCAGTCTTGTGGTTCAGCTTCACGCAGCATCATGCAGCACAACACTTGTGTACCGTCACCGTCACAAGCGAAGAGTTTTTTTTTTTCACCATCTTCTGGACGCCCGTGCAGGCAACTCATTACTGAGCGGTACATCCACACCAACGCTACTACTAACATCTACAGCCATCCAGAGGATATTTATTATTCTGTACCGGCCTATGAAAACGCTTTTCAACACCAACATCCCAACACCGCCAGCACTGCTACTGCAATCTATAGCCATCCAGAGCATATTGTTTCTTCTGCACTGGTGTATGAAAACACATTCCAACAACCTAACGGCTTCCACCGGCCTCCATCTTCGCTGTTCGTGAACGTGCAATCTGACGACATCGCCAGAATTTCAGAACTGTCCATCACAGACCACCGGTCTCCAGCTACGTGGACTCCGTCTCCGGCTTTGACGCCGTCGCCACCGTCAGCAGTTGTGATGTAGCATCGTTGAGGTTTCAGGCAGCGAAACATCAGACTGCGTGGGCCCAAAAGTCTGATCTCAGCGGTGCACAGCACCCGTCTCTTGCGGCGTCTCCAGCAGCATCTCCAGCGGCGCCTCCAGCTTTATCACCGCCAGCAGCGTCTCAGACGTCGTCGCCGTCGTACACCACCATCGACATTTCATCAGACTCGTCAGCCAGTGACATCCAATCTCATACAACTCCATCCGATTCCCCAGCTTCTTCCTCCTGCTCTTCCCTGCCTCCGTTCTCCAGTTTTGTTATTCTCCCTCCTTTAACAACATCCAATCATTCACCCCCATTTACATAAGGGACATTGACGGCCAACCTCTCTCTCCATCGCCCCTTCCAGCACAATACCTATTCACTCCTATAACCCCACAGAATCCCCCTCCACCATCTCCATCATTCCGCAACCTTGTGCCCTTGCTTTCCTCTAAATTCCCCAGCAACAGCAACAAACGCAGCCTTCTACCCGAGTTTAACGCCACGTCCACCCCGATTTCGCAGCACAGCACTGGTTGGCGCATTCACGCTGAAAGCAAAGGTGACGACGGCTATAATGCCCCTTTTCTGGGATTCGAACCTCTGCACCACGACGAAGACGACCGGGTAAGTCAACTGGCCATCCCTCTGCTACAACCCATTACAGCAGCTGCAAAAAGCCGCCTTGCGCTAAAGCGAAAGGAAATAGCACCACTACGCGCATTTGAAGAAGAGACGCCTGCTGTCGTAAGTGTGTATGGTAGTGTGTGTAGTTTATTTTTTTTTAAAAATACAAGTGTAATTGTTTAAAAAAGTGATTTCTTTTTTTTCTTATTCTATTTGACATTAATTCTTTTAATGGCTTGTTGTCCGTTTCGCCAAATTAGCAAACAAAGAGAACCTAAAGAATACATTATACATCGGTTGCCTTTTGTTACCAACGACGAACTTTTAAATCATTTAATTCACATTGGTGCAGATTCAGAACTGCTAGACTTCGTAGGTGTTCCCAATACGGTCTACCAACCGCTGTGCTTGTTTTACCAGGCTTACCGCATATGCTTATTACATCATCTTAGTATACCATATGCTCATTTACATACGTTTGTTTGCAAGTGTAGGTCTCATGTCGTAAGACATTACTTGTCATAGATATATTTATAACACACAATGTACTGTTGTAACCAATCATCTGGGTACTGCACATCGTGCATTGCCAAACGATACGATGACAGAGTGCTAAAAACTATATTAAAATTTTACACCGTTTACACCGTGTGGTATCATTTGCACCAAAATCGTAATCTATACACACCAACATGCTTACAGTGTCAAGCACACCGTGCTTGCTTTGTTAATAATATTGACATTCCTTACAAACATTTGTCTCACAGTCATCATGGTCCCTGTTCTCGATGCGGAGGTTACCTCCCGTAAAATAATTGCTGTATACAGTTTTATATCATGTGCTCATATATGTACAACGTATCTGTGTTGCCACAGTTTTTTCATTTTTAGTAGCAATGTTTTGCCTACACCATTTTATTCAATTTAAAAATACATTCTCTGTATAATGTTTTGCACTATATTCTTATTAATGGGTTTATCTACAATGTTCATTATATTCTGCTTTTTAACAACCAATATATCTATATATATATATATGTTCGCAATTTTTTTTAAAAACATTATTTTGCACTGTATTTTCTTTCCTTTTTTGCTAAATATAATGTTCATTTTTTATTCACTAATTTTGTGTGCCATATTCCACTATGTATTTTCCTTTACCTAGCTAGAATTCCTTTCCGGCTTCCCATATTTTCATAGCAGTCATAAAATATAAGCAAAATATAAATAAAAAACCAATAATACAATTATAGCAAGAAAATGTAACATATAATGAATTTACAACATTTCAGCTAAGTCATCATTTTCATCTACAATTCCAACTCTCCTTTTGCTACCTCTTCCTCACGTACGCCTTCTCCACCTACCTCACCTCCCTCTTCTCCGTCTTCGTCATAAGTTGTTTGATAATTACCAAATTCCTCCGCAGCTACAGTACACGCGTTTTTCAATTTACCAACCATCTGCTTTAACCCCTCAAATACCCGTCATTCTTACAACCAATCACAACACAGCTTATTTCCTCCAATCCGCACCATCTATTCCTCCTTCCATCTTGCCTTATTTCACCAATCACTACTCGCCACGTCACTTCCTGTTATACTCAGTTTTTATACCTCAACCGCCATCTTTTTTCCCTCTTTCAGCTACCAGACACCGCACGAACAACACCTCGCTGACCCCCGTTCCTCTTAATCCGTCACATTTTATTTCCTGCTCATTTTCATATCTCTTAGTCCAATTAATCCAATATCCAACTCTCCATTTCCACTCATCATCTTTTATCCATAACCTATTCAGTCACGTACCAATCCATCCACCCACACTTCTTTACCTCATATCCCCTCTTTAAGCAAAAGGATTATCTCCAATCCTCACCGCTAGTGGCAACTTTTCGAACTTCCCGCTAATCCCACTAATCCACCTTAATCCAACGCCACCTAGTGGCAGGATTATCATCCATCCACCCACACTTATTTACCTCATATCCCCTCTTTAAGCCTAAGGCGGATTAAGACGGATTAACGCGACACTAACGCCACCTAGCGGCAGGATTATCGTTAATCCATTTGCTTAAAGAGGGGACTTAACTACTAAGGGGAATATGGTAGGCTTTAAGCGACAGTCAAATCTTTTAAGCGGTGGTTGCTATGTGGCGCATTCCATTCTCTTTGTATGTCCAGGACATAAAAAAATGAATAACGAATTCCAATTTGAGAAAATTATAGGAAAATTTAAGGGAATACCAAACAATCTATCGAAAATGGTTCACTCAACAAAAAAATGTATACGACGTAAATTGTGTATTTTAACACGATCTACATTTTTTGTGTAGTAAAATTTTGTCTATCTCTTATGGTTTACCAGTTATGCAAATGTCGTTCACAATGAAGAATACTGTTGGAGACATTCCCAGAAAATTCGAGTTATACATTTTATTTGCCATGAAAATATCTTAAACATGTGATATTTTAATCAAAATCGTTAGCCCTTTTTGGGGGAAGATACTGAACCTAAATACCAAGTTTGGTGTTTATCCGACTGTCATTTCCGAGTTATGCTGTTCAGACACACACACACAGACACACACACGGACATGTTTCCACAAATGCTTTCTTTTTTTGGATTCAGGGTGTCTCAAAACATATATTTCCGGTGAAATCTCGTTATCGAATTTTTGGGTGGAATACAATACCTCCCCTACTTACTATACGTAGTAGAGAAAGTAAAGAAAAAAGATTCAAGTAAAATTAAAAAAAACTGTTATATATAACTCCTCTCTTATTATCAAATAAAAATGCAAAATAATAAACAATACCAAAACATGTATACAGTGCTCTAACCTTCACTCCAATATACCCCCCTCTGGAGTTCTCCATATCAATTAACCTCCTTTTTTTTTTTTTATTTTTGGGAAAACAGGAGTAAAGGATTGAAGGAAAAACAAGAGTATGTATATAGGCGTAGAGAGGAAAAAGGAGGAGGAAAAGAAGGATGTGATGCTGTGATGGCACAATTTATTTGGGGCATCGTGGTGAACATGATGGCTGGTACCGCCGAAGCAAACCCGCTGTTTGTGGGTGACTACTAAGTTGGCGGATTTCTCCGCTGTGGAGGTCAGGTATCTGCCATTGCGATAGCCCTGACAGGGACCTGTAACGGTGGCGAATTAACAGGAGATGCAGGCTCCAATCCCGGGCCTGTTACCTCCGGGAATTGGCACTTTGTTGAGGATGATATTCTGGATGAGGTGGTTGACGCTGCACGGCATGCCGAAGCAGTCTGCTAAGGCGAAGCCGATTCAGGAGGGTAAGCCGGTTATCATCGGAGCCGTATTCGTCTTCGAGGTGGTGCTTGATGTCGTTCAAGAGTGCGCATTGCGATTTCTGAGTTATGCTGTTCAGACACACACACACACACACACACACACACAGACACACACACACGGACATGTTTCCACAAATGCTTTCTTTTTTTGGATTCAGGGTGTCTCAAAACATATATTTCCGGTGAAATCTCGTTATCGAATTTTTGGGTGGAATACAATACCTCCCCTACTTACTATACGTAGTAGAAAAAGTAAAGAAAAAAGATTCAAGTAAAATTAAAAAAAACTGTTATATATAACTCCTCTCTTATTATCAAATAAAAATGCAAAATAATAAACAATACCAAAACATGTATACAGTGCTCTAAACTTCACTCCAATATACCCCCCTCTGGAGTTCTCCATATCAATTAACCTCCTTTGCCAATCTTGGCTAGAAATACCCCCAGTTTGTGACACCCATCGTTCGTCATTACATCCTAGCATCCTCATCCTCTGAGTGTCACATGTAAGGCGCACTACACCACTCAGCATTATGTAAAAAATAAATAGACAGTCGGCCACAGGAGAGCGGCTTCGGCGAGTCCAAATGGCTCGCAAGTCTGGTGTTTTATCCCCCTTTGCTTACACGAATAATCCCTTCGTTGTTTATTATGTTATGAGCGGAATGTTTGAAATACTGACAAGAAAAAACATATGTTGAATTTTATGTAAGTAGCCCGTAAAATCTTCATTATGATTTAATTTTGCATAAATGAGAAACCATAAGAGAGATAAAGTTGTAAAGCTGAGTAAAATGTACAATTTGTGTCACAAAATATTTTTAATACATTTTATGTTGTATCTTTAATCCCAAATTTACGAAATCTGACAAACGTCCTTGGAAGTTTGTTATAATTATTTTTCTTCTTTCTATAATTCTTATATTTCCCTTCACTTCTTATTACTATTTATGAGTTATTCGTTCAAATATTTTTCCCACAAGCCCAGATTTTGAATTTCATTCATTTCTAAGGAAACATTCATCGTGAATAACGTAACGTGAATAGAGGAATCGCATTTGTATAAATATATTATAACATAATGATTTAGTATAAGAGTTTTATGTGAACTTTTTAGGTATAGAGAAAGTAATAAATGTTTTGTGTACAGTCGAGTACATGGAATATTGTGGATATTTGCGCAGTTTTCAACCACTATCTGATTATAGCAGTCCCCAATTTTCCTTCGCTGAAACCAACCTGTGGTTATAGATAAATGTTTGAGTGCCAGATTCTGACATTAAACAACCTGGTGTGGACTGTCGTTGTGAAGAATGTCTTCAAGCCATTCAGGTGAAATTTTTCCGTACTCCTCTCCTTTCGCCGCTCACCAAGGCCTGACAGTTTTTCATGGGCTAATGCGTATGTGTCGCACCGAGCGCTGGTGTGGAATAAGGAGATCTGCCAATATTAAATAAAGAAAAACATTGTACGAAGCTAGAAGCATCTACACGTTTCCGTGCACTAACTGCACAATGTAAATTTGTCATTTAGGCATTGTAAGCTAATGGCACTACACACTAGTCAATTAGAGTTTCTTCCGTTAGAGAGATCGCATGCTCCCTACTGCCTCATAACCGAGAAGCAAAGAACAATTAAAACATGGAGCGGTTTTTTATAACTCTTGTGGAATTTTTGAGACATGTAGAACTTTTTTCAGATAGCAATGGCAATGTAATTTGTATGCTTTTTCAAATAAACTCGGTACAACTACCCCAGTTAGGTTTGATTGGAAACAACTGAACCAGATAATGCCGTTTGTTAGTTAATTGTGCTCTTTTATTTCCGATCAGAGATCGTTGGCTTTGTGATCCGGCTGTTGTGGAGGTTATCTCTTTTAGTCTTGCCATTTGCATGCTCGGCGCATTGTCAGGACTGTATGGTGGCTGGGCTAACAACTGTTGGTACCTCTGATTATGTAACCATCTAAAAGCCGGCAAAAAAAGAGCGGGGAGCTTTAGGTGAAGTGAATAATAATTGCGGTTGGCCGCACTGGAACGAGAAACAAGTGAAATGCCAATCGACCCCCCAGGGGCTCCTCAACTGTGATTACCCCGTTTTCATTGTCAGCAGATTGTTGGATATATGCAGTAATTACCATCAGAGGGTTTAATTAATAGTTGCACTATTACAATTGTATTTAAAATACATTTTTTCCATTCTTATGCTGAAATTTAAATATTTAGATCGTGTAATCTATATCGAAATAATAGCATTTCGTTACATAAATTTATTTGGATAGAAATTAATGCAGAGGTGGCTGAATTCATTTCCATACTGTCCATATACGAAACATTTGTTTTAAGGCAAATATCGTTTGAAAGCCCACAGAATCAATAACAGCGTTTTTATTTCAGTTATTAAGGTAACATTGTTTTACTTTGGAGCTTCCTTTTCTAAACGTGCAAATTGAGAGAAATAAACCCATTAGTTTCTGAGATCTGACATCTAGCTTTTCACTAAGTATTTTCTTGGCGCCCTGATTGCTGTTCCTAGAACATCAACAATAAAACCATCAAAAACCAAAGAAACGAACATCATTCTAAGAAATTAAATTGAGTGTTACTTATGGACGCTCTTTAATTTCTGTGGTCCGTAGCGTCCCATTCTATATTGGGCTTGAAAGACCGGACATTTTACTCAGAGGCCTCTTTATTAGCCTTGAGGTTCTTTTACGTAAATACAAGACATGGGACCACCGGCTTTACTTCCCTTCCGAAGGATTTTTACGCCCGAAAAATTTCCATCGATCTCCGCTGGGTTTGAACCCGCGACCTCGGGAACTAGGGGCTAGCACGGTAACCAGTACACCTTGGAGGACAACATACTTCTAAAGGCACAGATATTGATAGTGGCACAGATGATATTCGACTTCCATATAATAACAATACGAGGTAACGTGCAAAATGAACTTAAAATTCTGTATTTTGTGGCTTTTCCATAGAATAAGAACATAATTCACTACAATAGTTATTTATGCAAAGATCCTATATTGGGAGTCGCATAGAATAGTTTTTCTACGACATTCAGATATTCAATAAATATTTAATATTTAGATGCATACGTAAGAAAATACAAATGTAGTTAATCAATTTCTCGATACTTATTTTAGATGCGCTTCGATAACAAGTGAATATCGATTCAAGGAGGCAGGTGAAGATGGAGACACAAATGTTTATTAGTGAAATTGAAGAGGTGGAACTTAGTTCCACAGCTCCTGATATTATGTAGGAGGCGAGGAATGCAAGAAAATATTTACTTCCTTGAAAATCAAAGAATGAAAAGTGTATGACACGTTCATGGTTATGCGAGCAAGAAAAAATGTAACTTCGCTGTCAGAAAATGCGATCATAGTTTACTTTGAAAAAAATGTTAAAAACAATGAAATCCCCCCAACCTTGTGGACAAATTATTTGGCATTAAAGACTACTCTAAATGTAAAACATGGAACTGATATATCCAAGTATAAACAGTTTTATTACCTGTTAAAACAGAAATCGGTAGGGTACATAGAGGAAAAAGCAAAAACATTTCTGGCAAATGAAATTAAAACCTTCATTGAATGAAGTACCTGACAATACGTGCCTACTGATAAAGGCATGTAAATATAACTATGGACTACATTTCTAACACCAAATGAACACATTTAAGTATAGAAGTCGAAAAAAGTATATTATATACTTATCGGGAGAGTAAATAGATTAAACGTTGTATTTAACTTGATCATTTACAACGTTTGTCGTTAACGTGAAAATAGAAGTTTGTAGATTCCGGACTATAGAATTTCAAGCAGCATATAGCGTCCCTTTTTTTTCAATCTTCTCTCTTCATCGCAAGAGCTTTTCACCATGAACAAAAGTTTTAATACTGCTTCTACATGTTGCAAATAAGCAGATTCTTGCTTATTTTGAAATTGTTTCTAAGGAAAAGTGTATCTTAAATAACGCAACGTGGTTGGAAGATTCAATTTTTAGATGAATACTATAACACTGTGATTGGTAGAGAAAGCGATGTAAATGCATCACCGATTTTTACTTTTCTGCTCGTACTCACAGTAAGCAGAGGAAGTACTGTATTCCATCCAAAAAATGGATGTGGATATTGTGGCACATTAATTTCATTGTTATTACCAGACACATTGTTGTGCTGTATTGTCGCTACCAGACCTAGCATTATTGGGTCTCCTTGATTATATTTAGGCTCAACGCTGTTTCCTTTTGGCGCGGAACACGCAAAACGGAAAGATCGGTTTGAAATTGTCTGGTATGACGTCAACCCTGTCAGGCTTTGGCTAGACACGGCTAGTGGGAGCAAGACAGCGTGACTCGAGAGTAAGTGATGTTAGAACCGGTCATGTGTTGCCGCTCTACGCTCTGGGGCATCCCCCTTCATCCTGTTTTCTTTGTCAACTATGTAGAGAAGCCAAACGCTTTTGTGAATAAATCCCAGGTAATGTGTGTTATGTAATGTTTCAATGTAATATAAAAACCCGCGCCTTTCCCTTAAATTTACACACCAAGGTCTCAGACTTTTTGCTGCCAGCGAGTTGTGCCTCCATATGCGAGTTGGGGTAACCTAAATTAATCATTTCCTGTTAACTTTCTCGGCCTTCACCCCAACATGTAAAAATATTTCACCGGAAATACATGTTTTGAGAGCCCTGAATAAAAAAACATTTTAGAAACATCCTTGTGTGTGTATGTGTGTGTGTATGTGTGTTAACAGCATAACTAGTAACCGAAAAACCCGATAAATACCAAACTTAGTGTTTAAGTGGACGACGGGGTAGACAGTGGTTTCGTTTCGCTCTCGTACTGAGGGTACGGAGTTCTGTTCCTGGCTCTGGGGTGGCGATTTTAAGTCTTATTGCACGCCTTCACTTTTGATTTGCTCATGTGGCGTATCTCCGTAAATTGGAGTCCACGGTAAAAGCTGTAGGTCCTCTCATTCCACCATCATTTTCATCATCACCCCTACCATCGCAGGTAACGGATTCCATCCGCTGGGTGCCTCTATCTCTTAAATGGATCCAGTCATTGCTTGGTGAAATGAGATAACCCCCCTTTCCTGTCTTTAGCATATAATAATAATAATAATAATAATAATAATAATAACAGTAGTAATAATAGCTTTAAATATTCTTATCGTTTTTAAATGCAATCACCATTCAGTTGTTTCTCGGGATGTCATGGAAAGAGTATGGAATTTCAAAGTCAGTATTTAGCGTCCCGCATTTCCTTCTTTTACTTCCATTGCAAGAGCATGCTGCGACGAATAAACACTTTAATACCGTTTTCGTAAGTTTTAAATAAAAACTTTTGTTTTCCAAAGCAAAAACATATCTCGAGTAACGTAACGTGGTTAGAAGAACCATTTTTATTTAAACACAATAGTCGTTTCTAACGCTCCTCCTATGACCTTCGGGGAATACTGCTCGGAGCTGTTTCGGAGTCGGAATCCTTACCTCTGATGGTAGGGTGAAGTCGAGGATGGCGGTAGAAGAGAGGACCTACAGTTTTTGCCGTGGACTCTGTGCACCACATAAGCAAGTACGAGGCAAAGGCATAGATAGGCCCGACTTAAAATCGCCGGTCCAGAAGCGGGAATCGAACCCCGGGCCTTCAATACGAGAGCCGGAAACGAAACCAATGTGGTAGCCCGGGGCCTGAATACAATGGTTATTCAGATATTTATGCAAATATCAGGGAAACAACTTGTGACAATTGCCGAATTCAATGTCCCACCAGCATGTTGTCACATGAGGCAGTATTTTTAACACTTAATTGATATTAGACAAATTATATAATAAAAAATATAATAACAGCCCGCCTTAAAGCAATATGTGTATGTAACAATATACAAAAAGTGTATACTACAGTCATTGTATATGTTATATTATTGTATACATGTAATAATGCTATCTAATGTATTACGTAATTTAATAATGTAGGAGCTGTGAGAATAATAGGTTAAAAGTTGCTAACGATGAGGTAACAATGGGGTAGCCTTGAGCAATTTTAAAGCTTAAATGCTACTAGTCATTATTGGAGCAACAATAATTTATTTTTGTAACAGTTCATAAAACAGCCAATCAACAACCAGAAAAAGCTTTAGTTAAATGAAGGTATTCTATTGGATTAGGAGTAGCCAATCAGAGACTTGAAATACAGAAATTTACAAATTTAGGCGGTAGAAATTAAGTCAGTTGCTTGTAGACAGTGCTCATAACTGGACGCGTTAGTTGTAGAGAGTGTTCCTAACGGGACACGAGGTGTGTCCTCGAGAAATTTAATACGTATTCGTGTGAGACGAAAAATAGTTTACGTGTTAAAAATTTGCAAGTAATTAATAAAAGAACCTCACAGCTCTCTATATCAGTTAAGTGTTGTTTAAATCGTTAATAAATGTTATGAAGTAAAAATTATAATCTGTGTAAGCCTACATTCTCAGTGCACCACCTCCCTGCTAAGACATTCATGTCTCTAAAGAAATATAAATACTGACGCAGCCGAGGCAAACATAAATATATACTATTTAAAGAAACAATACAAATTACAAAGTTAATATTCTTAAAATTGGGGCGAAGGCTACCGGAAACGTTTTATCATACGTGCGGTTGCAACTACTTCAAGTTTTGCTCTCCAACAGTTGAACTACAATACACATTGTTCAAATCGGGTTTCCATACGTAGCAGCAACAAACCTTCAAATTGACGCCCCAAAACGTGGGGCTTACAAAAAAACGTAAAAATAAAACCTACTTCAAATGGACGCCGTAAGCGTGGTGCAAATATTTGAAGCAACAACCAACTTCACTCAGTAGCTCATTGGTTAGAGCAACCGCACGGAAGCGGGAGGATGGTGTTCAAGTCCCAGCACTGGTATTGAATGTATTAGTTGACTCTATTAACAATCTTGCTAAGATCAGGCTAAGGTCTCTAAAACGTATAATCAATTCCAATTAATTATATATAATTAAAAATCTGATGTGTTACACTCGCATGACTTTCTCTACTCTTATACAAACTATTCTTACAAACGCTTCATCTCCATGTGCTTCATGTTAATCGAGATATCGAGATGTTAATCTTATTGCTAATTTTCTTGTAGATGCAAGGGGAATATAGTAGGTTTTAAGCGATAGTCAAATCTTTGAAGCGCTGGTTGCTATGTGGAGTATTCCATTCTCTTTGCATTACCAGGACAAAAAAATGGATAACGAATTTGAGAAAAAGTATAAGTATTGGAAAATTTAAGGAAATAACAAGATATATCTCGAAAATGGTTCACTCAACAACACCAAAAATATATGACATAAATTGTGTATTTTAACACGATCTACATCTTTTGTGTAGTAAGATTTTGTCTATCTCTTATGGTTTACCAGTTATGCAAAAGTCGTTCACAATGAAGAACACTTTTGGAGACATTGCCAGAAAATTCGACATATACATTTCATTTGTCATGAAAATATCTTAAACGTATGATATTTTAATCAAAATCGTTAGAGCCATTTTTGAGAAAATTAAAATTTTCGAAAAATGATCCATGTAAAGGGCAGTCTGGGTTGCGGGGATTTTCCTTAAAACATTCGTGTCGCATCTCTGGAAGATACTGAACCTAAATACCAAGTTTGGAGTTTATCAGACTGTTCGTTTCTGAGTTATGCTGTTCACAGATACACGGACATGTTTCCAAAAATGCACTTTTGGGATTCAGGGGGTCTCAAAACCTGTATTTCCGGTGAAATCTCGGTATCGAATTTTTGGGTGGAACACAATACTTCCCCTACTTACTATACATAGTAGAGAAAGTAAAATAAATATAATATGTTACACTCACATGACTTTCTCTACTCTTGTACAAATTATTTTTACAAACGCTTATTTTCCATATGGTTCGTGTTAATTGAGATATCGAGATGCTAATCTTATTGCTAATTTTCTTGTAGATGCAAGGGGAATATGGTAGGTTTTAAGCGATGGTCAAATCTTTTAAGCGCTGGTTGCTATGCGGCGCATTCCATTCTCTTTGCATGTGCAGGACATAAGGAAATGAATAACGAATTTGAGAAGTATAAGTATTGGAAAATTTAAGGGAATAACAAGCAATATCTGGAAAACGGTTGACTCAACAACAAAAAATATATATAGCATAAATTGTGGATTTTAACGCGATCTACTGAACCTAATACCAAGTTTGGTGTTTATCTGACTGTTCGTTTCTGAGTTATGCTGTTTATAGACACATAGACACACACACGGACATGTTTCCAAAAATGCTTTTTTTGAATTCAGGGGTCTCAAAACATGTATTTCCGGTGAAATCTGGGTATCGAATTTTTGGGTGAAACACAATACTTCCCCTACTTACTATACGTAGTGGATGAAGTAAAAAGTAGACCTTAAGAAACACATAAGCATGCTGTATCAAAGCGCGTGTGATGGTAGGTCAGTACAGAGATTTCATCTCTAGTGAGATGAATTGGTGGTCTATGTAGGCAACAACTCGAGACAATTTGGGAATTCAATGTCTCACCAGCATTATGCCACAGTAGCTCAAAGGTTAGAGCAGCACGGAGAGCGGGAGAACTGTGTTCAAAATCCAGGCTGAGGTCTCTAAAAAGCATAATTTCAATTAATTGTAGATATAATGATTAAAAAGAAAAATATATTTATGCGTTTTATCATTGGTAGGAAAAGCCATGTGAAGTATTACACATTCTTTTATTAACCCTTCACAGTGCACTGAAACGTTTTACAGTCGATATAGCAAAAATGAAGGCCCCGAACGTTTTCCGCTGTTATCATGGGAATGTTAATGACGATCCAAGTTATCAAACCGCAGCATTACATGGGATTCCAGAGGGCCGTGATACAGCGCTGCTATTCAGCACAAAGTAGGTATGTTGCATGATCAAAGCAGTACATTTGGCAGTTGTTGCTCATCGCGCTTCGTTTACTCTGCCATGTAATAGAGACGGTGTGCCAGTTACTCCGAACTGCCTGCAGAGCGAAACAACCGCCACTCCGCTCTTTTTTAATTAAGTTAGGGCCAAATATCGTGGCCTACTTCAACTGCAGGGGACTTTGCAAGTAAACTTTCATCAGCTTAACGGCTTACATCACCACGAATAAAATCCAGACAAAACCCATTCCCTGAAACTGCTAGTTATTATTATATTCCTCCGCATCTTTGGAGCGTATAATTTATTTCCCCAAAACTACGGACGAGGAAAATGGAGGAGTTACTCCAGGAAACTCTCACTGCCCGCAATCCAGAAGGCACTGGGCTGTATAAGGAATCCTGCTTTAGTGCGGCTTGAATAAAAAACATTCCTCTCGAATGTTTTTATTTATTAGCGTAGTTATCAAGCATTACTCAGCCTCAGTTAGTTTTTCTTGGCAATAAAGTTCTATAAACCTCCTCAGCAATGAATTAGTTAATCTTTGTAACGTCCTAATGAAGACGCTTTATTAATTTTAAACAGAGAGGAAACTAAGAAACATAAAGATCTGTGGAATGATAAATAAAACAGTTTGGAATGTCACTAGCAAGGGTTAGTCAAATGAAGGGACAAACAGAAGGAGGTTATAAAAATCTAGTAAACTGAGTAGTGCTACATTGAGACAAATAATACAAATGCAATGGATGAGTAATGTAAACAGTGGGATAGTATTATCGGTCAACTTAGGAAACTCTATTTACAACATCTTTGATTGATTTGTAGTATTAGGTGGTGTTGTCTGAGAACACGCAGGCAGTTATTGTCCATTCCAAACCAAAGTTCCCTCTGATGTAAACAGAAGCACGGGTTTCGGCTTGTCACGAACCCAAGAATATACTCTTACGCCAACGTAAATAGTTCCTTAATACATGTATTGTATTATGGAATATTAGAGCAGGAAAGGTATAGAACTGCACATTTTATTGCGGTTATCATAAAAACTCATCCTTAAAGGTAATGGATATATACTAGCTGTTAAGAGATTACAAAATATGATTTTCGCCTGCTGTTGCGCTAACGCAGAGAGCATCTTGCTTGTTAATATCAACCGACATGCACAACTGCCATTCTCTTACATACACAAGAAATGCAGCAATGAATTCCCAGAGGTGCTATCTGAGTACCGAATAAACACTTTGCGTAACACAGGAAATATGATAAGTGAACAGTCATTCATAATACACTAACTCACATATGCTCAGCTCAGGTCAAATCTTGTGGTTTAGTCAGTTGGTATTTGAGCTCACATGGCAGAGGAAGGTGCGTGTAATGCGAACACAGTGCGAATAAACTGTTCAAACACAGAAGCGGGAAACATTTAAAAAGTGGCTAAAAACAAACAATACTTCATATATTCAACTCACTATTACAAAAATACCCGACACTTGCATTATTGCATATTACGAAACTAATATCGGATTTTACAGGCGTTTCAGTGAGAAGTGTAACGAAAGCGAGCATCGAGTATAAACAGACATAATACAACATAGAAGAGGATAAAATGTGGGAACTTGTTTTAAGTGCGACAGTGCTGTGGAATTGTAGATAAGCTTGTCATTATTTTGGAGAGTAGTTCCGATTCGGATATGGCAGCTGAATCATCTTCGGAGGATTCGGATTTGGGTGTTGCACTTTTGCCCGAGGATTGTGATTAACGTAAGTAAAATGTTCATTGCCGATACTTATAAAATCGATTGTTACCTCAGGTTGCATTTCGAACTATGATTCTCACGCAGGGCGCCTTTTTATAGATTAAATAGTGTTCAACAAGCACGTGGGAGGGGAACAAGCAGACATTATGGGCGGGGATTGCGAACTACTTTCGCGCAAATAATACAAAGAGTTTGTTTTCAGTGCAAGGCACTCTGGTTTGGAATGGACAGTAGATATAGGTAGGTCATTCAACGGACATGTACTGCGACCTACAAATATGTATTGCGACAGACAGCCACAGAGACGCACATTTCCCAGCTAACATAACCATCCCACTGCTGGAGCCGCCGAGAGAGGACGCCGAACCACCCACCGCTCAAGCAGCCCTCTTGTGTCTACGGGGAATACTCTTTCCATTAGCATGCATCCACGCCATCTATCCGGCAGCGCCATACGCCAAAAAACCTAGAAGCACACCTGAAGGATGAGAAGGGAACGGAATGAAAGGGAAGTGATGGAGAAGAAATCGTGGTAGAGAAGTAACCACCCCAGCATTTTTCTGCCGACCCCGAGGAAACCACAAAAAAACCTATGGGTCTGAATAGGCGGTCGCCGGGGATCAAACCCGGGATCTCGAATGCGGATCGCACACGTTACCGCGACGCCTCTCCCTCTGACGTAGGCAGTTAAGTAGCATAAGATAATGTGAGACGTCAACTATGGCCTAAGCGGGGCAGTTGGAAAGATAACCAGACGTCCAGCATAAACACCAGAAACGATATCGACAGATAACCAGAATCTTCTGGAAGTTTCGCTTTCCTCCCGCTTCCAGAACATTCTAGAGTGTTCTGTGGAAATTTCCAGCGGCTATATATGTCAGCATTTTCGTGAGTCATACAGCGAGTTAATGACTGCGTTTCTGGTGCAATAAAAAGTGCTATTCTCCGAGCGAGATTCTGAAGACTGTTTTGAGTGCAGTGAATGCTGCTACTGCAAGAGATTAGAGACGTCTTGTATTCGATTCCCCAGCAATAAAAGTGGACCGAAGAAGAGGGTTTTTCAAACGTATTTCATTATGCAGCTACGTCACGAAGAGAAGTGGAAAAGACCGAGAAAGCCGAACTAGTGAAATGACTGTGTGAACTAAGTGAAGTCACAGTGAATTGCATCACATCTGTGAAGTGACAGTGAGAACTTAGTGAGGTGACAAAGTCACGATATGATCCAGCAGGCAGTGGTTTCATGTTCCTTATTTTGTGTGGCTTTTCTCGATAATAGTCTTCAAACTCAGTAGATGATAAGATACTCTGTACTAATACATTTGATCATATTTTATCTAAATATTAGTAGTCCACCAAAGGAGCTGTTTATTTAATGTAAAAGGCACTGAACTTACATCTTTGGTTGATGCATATCAAATAAATGACTAAAACGAAAGACTAAGCAAATAGTATGTTAGGAGTTATTGGAAGCTCGTTATTACGGAATCAAGAAATTGTTTTCTATTTACAAGATTCTAATATGCATTTCATACACACGCACTATCGTGTGCTTTATTATTTTGAATGAACCATTAATAAAAACTAATTTCCATTGATTTGCCTTTCGTCCGTTCCGTTATCCGGTACGCAATGCTGACAATTCAACAGCTCTAACTAATATGGTGGCTTAATAAGATACTACGAGGGTCGTCCAATAAGCAAGTTTCTCTATTTTATAAAAAACCATTACACACAATTGATCATGTGGAATTAATTTTATTTATATTGTACATTCCTTCTGTTACTTTTCTACATATTCAACATGTTTTTCCAAGCATTTTTGGGGATGTGACACAAGTTTTTCCAAGCCAGTGTTGTACCAGGTTGGGTCCTATGCTCGCAAACAGCTGTTCACTAATTTCACTTCATCATCTGTGTTAGAAGTGCTTACCTTTGAGTTGGAGGAACATGTGAAAATCACAGTGAATACGGAGGATACGAGAAAACTTCAAAGTTGAATCTTTACCCAGGCGAGCTCAGAAGTTTCAACTGGGAAGTTTTCTCGCATCCTCCATATTCACCATCTCTTTTCCCAACTGATTTTCACACGTTCCCCTGACTCAAAGGTCACCTCGGAGGTAAGCACTTTAACACCGTGACGGAAATGAATCATAAGTGAACCAGAAGTCGGGTCCTGTGCTCGTATCAGCTGTTCTAAGAATTGTTTTTATTAAAATATGATATGTTTAAGATATTTTTATGACAAATGAAATGTATCTCTTGAATTTTCTGGGAATGTCCCCACAAGTTCTCTTCATTCTGAATCACTTTTACAAACTGGTAAACCATAAGAAATAGACACACTTTTACTCCAAAAAAAAGCACATAATTTGTGTCGAATGCATGTTTTGTGGAGTGAACCATTTCCGAGATATGCCTTGTTATTTGTTTTAATTTTCCAATACTTATACTCTTTCTCAAATGGGAATTCGTTATTCGTTTATTATGTCCTGGACATGCAAAGAGAATGAAATGCTCCACATAGCAACCAGCTCTTAAAATATTTGACTGTCGCTTAAAACCTACCATATTCCCCTTGCACTTGCAAGAAAATTAACAATAAATAGTTTCTACAAATGTTTATCTCGATTAACATGAAGTAGATGGAGAGACTAGTTTCAAACTGCCTAAATATGCGCACAAGTTTGGCAGATGCGAATGAAGTTCAACTCATCTGGTGAGGGAAATGAAGACGCTGATGAATTTGCAAACAAGGAGCAGCTGCAACGATTTATTGCACTAAGCGGCCGGCTCTAGGAACATGTCGATGTTTAGTAAGAGAGGCTATTAAGAATTGGTCCAAAGAAGAACCTTGTAAAACCTGACTTTAAACTAAAAAAAAAAAAACATGGTAAGCTATTTATTAGAAAGTCATGTAAGAAAAGAGCTAAAAGCTTACTTAAATGTAACAGACTTCAGCTGAGAGTAATTACTGCAATCTCACAGGACAAGCATCTTAACACGATGACAGTGTTTTAGGGTAATTTAGATTGCATATTATGCAAGAAAGAAACTGAAACAGTCCAGCACATCATATGCTCCTGTGACGCTTCGGCTTAAAGGCGGTATTTGGGGAAATGTTTTTAGAACTATAATTTGAAACATATCTGGTATAAAACTATATTCCTATTTAAAGTGTACAGTCATAATGAATTGACTTTAAAACGACACAGGTAGCACAATAAGCCCAAGACTGAAGTGCGTCCGGAGCAATGGCAGGAATCTGTATCATACACTACGTGATCAAAAGCATCCGAACACCTGGCTAAAATGACGTACAAGTACGTGGCGCCCGCCATCGGCAATGCTGGAGGTCAATATGGTGTTGGTCCACCCTTATCCTTGATGCCAGCGTTCACTCTCGCAGGCATACTTTCAATCAGGTGCTGGAAGGTTTCTTGGGGAATGGCAGCCCATTCTTCACGGAGTGCCGAACTGAGGAGAGGTATCGATGTACGTCGGTGAGGCCTGGCACGAAATCGGCGTTCCAAAACATCCCAAAGGTGTTCTATAGGATTCAAGTCAGGACTCTGTGCAGGTCATTCCATTACAGGGATGTTATTGTCGTGTAACCACTTCACCACAGCCCGTGCAGTATGAACAGTATGATCGTGTTGAAAGATGCAATCGCCATCCGCGAATTGCACTTCAACAATAGGAAGCAAGAAGGTGCTTAAAATATCAATGTAGGTCTGTGCTGTGATCGTGCCACGCAAACTAACAAGGGGTGCAAGCCCTCTCCAGGAAAAACACGACCACACCATAACACCACCACCTGCGAATTTCATGTTGGCACTACACACGCTGGCAGATGGCGTTCGCCGGCCATTCGCCATACCCACACCCTGCCATCGGATCACCACGTGTACCGTGCTTCGTCACTGTTCAAACGTGTAATGTTGACGCTCCTTACACCAAGCGAGGCGTCGTTTGGCATTTCCCTGCGCGATGTGTGGCTTACGAGCAGCTGCTCGACCGTGGAATCCAAGGTTTCACACCTCACGCCTAACTGCCACAGTACTTGGAGTGGATCCTGATGCAGTTTGGAATTTCTGTGTGATGGTCTGGATAGATGTCCACCTATTACTCTTTACGACCCTCTTCAAAAGTCGGTGGTCTCTGTCAGCCAACAGTCGAGGTCGGCTTGTACGCTTTTGTGCTGTACATGTACCTTTCACGTTTCCACTTCACTATCACATCAGAAGTAGTGGACCTAGGGATGTTTAGGAGTGTGGAAATCTCGGGCACAGACTTCTGACACAAGCGACACCCAATCATCTCACCACGTTCGAATTCCGTGAGTTCCACGGAGCGTTCCATTCTGCTGTTTCATGATGTCTAGTGACTACTGAGGTCGCGGATAATGAGTACCATGCAGTAGGTGGCAGCACAATGCACCTAAGATGAAAAACGTATGTTTGTGATGGTGCCCGGATACTTTTGATCACATAGTGTATAACAATAGACAAGGCTTATCAAAATTCATATGGTTCAGTTGTGCTTTAGTTGTAAAGGAGAAAATAACTTACCAGAAACTCGTGGACATTATCCAAATGTACTATTGAATCAAGTCTGTTAGTGTTGATATGAACACCAAACTTTTCAGTACTTTAACAGCACTTGCCGAAAGTTTGCATCTTGCATTTGTTACCCTAGGAAGTTTCAAGCTGAGGAATTAGCTACGGCTAGGAGTCTGTGGAGCATAAAGAACACTAGTAATAACGTAAAGTAACAGCAGCATAGCCACGATAGCAGAGATGTTATAAACGCTCGGATTTGATCTGCAAGGGGTACTTTGCTCTCCCTCTTCAACCGCCGCATACCTTAAGGGGAGTGTAAATGGCTAAAATTACAAAAAGATGACATTTTTAGCTTTTGATACAGTCTTATGAATTACAACGTCCTCTTTAGTTTAATATACATTTTATTTGTGGCCACGATACTTGTTTTAAATAAACGTTTTAAAGTGGTATTGCATCTACCATTTTATACTACCATTTTGTACATGAAATTTACACTTCATTGTATACATTTTCACTTCAGAGAAACAAAACTCTTAACTTCTTTGGAGTAGGGAGGTAAACTTTAGCCTATGGAAGTTTTTCTCCATAAATTAGTACTCCTATTAAATATGGAAACTTCTGTGTTTTGAAGGCCATAACCTTTACATTTCCAAATATATGTGAGCTTTTCTCTATCTGTGCACACTTCACGTATAAATTACTTGTTTTCTCATACTATTGAATATAGCTTGAGGCAGTATTTTTAACACTTAAATGATTTCAGTCTAATTATATAATATATAAATTCAATAACGCAATATGTTTTTGTAACAATATATAAAATGTATGCAACAGTCATTGTATATGTTAATACTATTGTATACATGTGTAATAAGCTATGTGAATGTAATACGTAATTTAATAATGTAGGAGCTGTGAGAATAATAGGTTAAAAGTTGCTAACAATGAGGTAACCTTGAGGCAATAATGAATTATAAAGTTTAAATGCTACTGGTAATTCTTGCAAAACAATAATGTAATTTTTGTGACAGTTTATAAAATAGCCAATCAACAACCAGATAAAGCTTTAGTTAAATGAATGTATTATATTGGAGTAGGATTAGCCAATCAGAAACTGAAATATAGCAAAAGTTACAAATTCAGAAGTCATTTGCTTGTAGACAGTGTTCCTAACCGGACGCGAATTGTGTCCTCGAGAAATTTAATACGTATTCAGTGTGAGACAAAAATAGTTTACGTGTTAAAAAGTGCAAATAATTAATAAAACAAATCTCACATCTCTCTATATCAGTGAAGTGTTATTTAAATCGTGTCAAGCATTAATAAAAGGAGTCGAGTAAAATTATAATCTGTGTAAGCCTACATTCTTCAGTCGCACCACTCCCTGCTAAGACATTCATGTCTCTAAAAAAAATATAAATACTGACGCAGCCGAGGCAAACATAAATATATAATATTCAAAGAAACAGTCAAATTACAAAGTTAATATTTTTGAACTTGGGGCAAAGGCTACCGCAAACTTTTTACCATACGTGCGGTTTCAACTACTTCAAGTTCGGCTCCCCAATATAAGAACTACAATACAACTCCTACTTCAAATCGTCTTTCATTACGTGAAGCATCAACCAACTTCAAGCTGAATCAAATGTCAGGATGATAAAAGAACCTCTAAGTGTTGTTGTGAAATACTTTGGTGTTAATAACATGTTTTGTAATTTTTAGAAACATAATTTGTGATAAATGTTAATCAAAGAAGGTTATAATTGTGAAAAAACTTACTCTCTTTTTTAATAAACAAATATGTTGTATAAACGTAAAGCAGTGAATTTAAAAGGTACATGCATAACTAAATAATCTGATATGTTACATTCACATGACGTTCCCTACCCTCTGTAGTTTCTTAGTGGGTATACAAGGTATTCTTATGAAATTTTATTTTCCTATGGAATTCGTTTTAATCCAGATAAAGCTTTCCGGAAATAGCTACATTACGCGTTTCGTTATAGATACAAAGGGAACAGCGATAGTCAAATGCTCAAGAACTGGACGCTATACACTGAACAATTGAAACTGAGAGGACTTGAAAAGAATGACTAAGTGTTGAACAATTCGAACCATTAATAACGGATATCGGAAATGGCCGATGCAACAAAAAAAGGTTATTTAGAATAAAATTTTTTGCTCTAAAGATACTTGCATTGTTTGTGTAGTACATTCTTGTCTATAGCTTAACGTTTTCAAAATTCCTTCCGAATGAAGAGGTCTTCACAGACTATTACCAGAAAATTAAAGATATGCATTTTATTTTTCATGTAAATATATTCATTATATGACATTTTTATAAAAATCATTAGATATATTGTATAGAAAATAAAAAATCTCGAAGAATCATCCATGTAAAGGGTAGTTTGTGGTGGGGGAATTTTCTTACAAATCGTCTAGTCGCGTCTTTGTAAGGTACTGGATTTAAATACCATGTTTGGTGTTTTTCTGACTTTTCATTTTTGAATTATGCACTTCACAGATACACATACAGACAGATACACGGACCTTTTTCTAAAAATGCTTTCTTTTTTAATCCAAGGGGCCTAAAAGCAGGTATTTCCAGTGAAATCTCGGTATGAATTTTTGGGTGAAATGCAATACCTTCTCTACCTGCTAAGATACGTGGTAGAGAAAGTAAAACATTCAGCCTGATATATTCAACAGTTTCTGAAAGAAACCTGATGTGCTACACTCACATGACTTTCTGTACTACTGTAGAAACTATTTTTACAAACTCTTATTCTCCATCTATTTCATATTAATCGAGATAAACATTTGCAGAAACGATCTTTTGACATGCAAATGGAATTACATTTTATACACAGCGACCAGTTCCAAAAATATTTGACTGTCACTTAAGGCGTACTATGTTCCCCTTGTTTTGTAATTGCAAGGGCAATATAGAAATACAGTAGCTTTTATGCATAGACATATCTCTTAATAGCTGGTTGCTAGGTGTAGCACCATTCTCTTTGCCTCAAATTAATACTCTTTGCATATCCAAGACAAAAAAATCTGATATGTTATACTCACATGACTTTCTCTACTCTTGTACAAACTATTTTTACAAACGCTTATTCTCCATCTACTTCATGTTAATCGAGATAAACATTTGCAGACTCTATCTTATTGCTAATTTTCTTGTAGATGTAAGGGGAATATATATTTACAAGAAAAATATAGCCTTTAAGCACATACATTTCTCTTAATAGCTGGTTGCTAGGTGCAGCACCATTCTTTTTGCCACAGCTAAATACTCTTTGCATATCCAAGACAAAAAAAAAATGAATAACGAATTCCCATTTGAGAAAATAAGTAAAGAAAAAAATTAAGGCAATAACAAGCAATATCTCGAAAATGGTTCACTCAAAAACAAAAATGTATATGACATAAAGGGTAAATTGTCATACTGTTTCCCTCGTTTGTGTCACTTTTGCCCGCATTAGGTCTTACGCTGCTCTAACGTAATGCTGCCAACATATGAATAATGCCACCGAAGCCGGTAAGATACTCAGCCTCAAAGCGTAGCCGAGAGATTGAGGGCCCTCAGCCTCAAAGCGTAGCCGAGGGATGTTTTTCAGAAGGAGAGGAGTGCAGCAAGTTGCGGCCGATAGGCCGCAACTGCGAAGTGGCGACAGAGCGTAGCCCAGGGATCTGCGCGTCTAAAACTCCAATGATTCACGTTCACAAAACAACAGCACATCGCATATTCAGTGCATTTCACTGATTATTTAGGTTGGCAGTACCCACTTTGCATGGAAAAATGGCTACGTTTGTTTTTTTCCTAACGCTATTTGCCTATATAAATAAAACGCTTAAAACGGGTGGGTGGGTAGGTGGGTAGGTGGGTACTAGATATTGGAGAGACCACATCATGTTCTAAAATCACTCCTAAGGTAAGTAATTTCATTGCTTTTTCCCTTCCTTATTCCTAATTTAGGTGGGCAAAAGAAAGACCTAATGCGGGCAAAAGTGACACAAACGAGGGCAACAGTATGACAATTTAGCCGACATAAATTGTGTATTTTAACGCGATCTACATTTTCGTGTAGTAAAATTTTGTATATCTCTTATGGTTTACCTACTATGCAAAAGTCGTTCACAATGAAGAATACTTTTGGAGACATTACCAGAAAATTCGATATATACATTTCATTTGTCATAAAAATATCTTAAACATATGATATTTTAATCAAAATCGTTAGAGCCATTTTTGAGAAAATTAAGATTTTCGAAAAATGTTCCATGTAAAGGGTAACCTGGGGTGGGGGGATTTTCTTGAAAACCTTCATGTCGCATCTCTGGAAGATATTGAACCTGAATACCAAGTTTGGTGTTTATCCGACTGTTCGTTTCTGAGTTATGCTGCTCAAAGTCAGACACACACACACGGACGTGTTTCCAAAAATGCTTTTTTTGGATTCAGGAGGTTTCAAAACATGTATTTCCCGGTGAAATCTCGGTATCGAATTTTTGGGTGGAATACAATGCTTACCCTACTTACTATATGTAGTAGAGAAAGTAAGAATTGTTCATGAATTTAAAAAATTTTACGTTGCTGGAATCGGGCCTTTAATCTCTCCTGAAGTTGGTGGACAGACGGTAGTGGACACATTTGTAATATTACTTATCTAAAGGCTGATCCAGAATTAATGAACAGAGGCGTATTACTTCTTCACTCTAATGCACATTTAAGACTCTCCTTATTGGGGTTTAATCCTACTGTGCGAGAGCTGTTAGATGTCGTTTAATTCATCTTCAACTCTCGGATGTGTCGGGCCACAGCAGCATTCATGCATTTAGGGCTGTAAGTGGAAATGCCATAATCAAATGATCTCATGGCTTGTTGACTGGGTGAAGGAGTATTTCGCAATTGTAATTGCCCCATATACGCCCCACGGCTCGCTGGTATAGGTTGTATTATCGAGGAGCAGGTCACTAGAGTGCAATAGTTTGTTGCTTGGCAAGTATTCGTGTAGAATTTCTGACACAAATTCTTAGTAATAATACAGGGTTATTAACAAAGAAGGAACAGACTTTAAATATTTATTTCTAATGAACGGCAATAGATGGCGACACATTCGGCACATCACTGAATAGGGAACAGTTCAAAATTGTATTTTTGTTACGCGAGGACGACCAGTGCTTTAACGTTTGCATACGCAACAATCTTCTACGAATTTATTGTATCAATTGTAAACTTTTATGGCCAGGCGGCTCGTTTTTGAACTTACAACGAAATGCACGCTGTAATGAAACAATGGATTCACTCTTTGCGTACTGCAGCACACAAAACTACCTTTTCTGTGTGGTCGCCATTTTCTCGTAAACAAACACAGCGCCCTTGAATGTAACTAATATATGGGGCTTAAAACTTTGAACTTCCCTCTATTCAATTATGTGTCGTATATGTCAATATCTATTGCCGTTCATTAAAAATGAATATTTAAAATCTGTTCCATCTTTTTGAGTAATCTTGTATATTATGATGCGTCAACAGGATTGCCGTCAATAATACATAACTCCTGAATAATAAAGTTGATCTCGGATTTCCCAGGCGTTCTTCACGAACACACCTATCAATGATTTTCATCATCTATCTGAGGTAGCTGCTTGTAGACGAAGCAATGAAAAATGGGTTAAACCTGTGCAGATTTGTTCGGATTGACTACCACTATAACATAACAGAAAACAACCAGTATCTCTTAACTTTTAAGTATACTAATCACCTCTCTGATGTTGTAGAATAGGTAGTTGTGTGATACGAAATAGCCTTATTTTACATCTTTATCTTTACTAACATATTTGAAAGAATAATTGTTAAGCTTATATTTTCATAACCGTATGAATCAAATACATTTCGTAATGGATTATTGCACCTGGAATTCCTATCAATAAATAGGTAGGAGAATCCTTCGGTTTAAACCCGCCTCTCAGGATTAGGAAAGTACATGCACCAGTGTTTTTATCGATTTTATAGCCTGACCCTGCATCCCACAGGGCTTTTTTGTCATACATCACCATTAAAGCTGTCCATTAGCCAATCAGGGGAAAGAGGAAGGAAAGGGAGCGCGAAAGAACACATGTAAGTGGGGAAACTTTATGAGCAACCGCAGTGCGCATTGTTTATGGGATGCCTAATGATGATTTGTGTGGTTCAGAATAGAAATTTCTTATCCCCATAAAATATCATCTTTAAGAATGTGTCTGTTTTTCTTTGTTTGTTTATATATTCCTTAACTTCAGAATAAATCAGGCTAATATAAACACCAATTAGACCAGCAGAATGAGATAAGGACGATATCTCTTAGCAATAGCTCTTAGCTTATTATGGTCATCCTGGCGCAGTTTATGAAATTATGGGGTTATACGCATATTATGCTTTTATTCACAATCTTGTCTAACATTTAGTTTCTTTCTTGACTTCCTTTGACCACATGAAACCCTAAAATCCAAAGCTTAAATGACAGTGATGCATTCAAATGCTAAATTAGCACTCCGGAAATAGCAATATCACACGTGCCGGAGCGTCAGTAATGTGTCAGTTAAGTGTGGAATCCGGTTCCTCTATTTACTGATAGGTATTTGTGTACATTTTGAGTGATCCCGTTTGTATAGGGCACATAGAGCTTTGTTAAATACAAAATTCTTCTGATCCAGGTATGTTCAAACCCCAGATACATTGTAAACCATTATTGTGAACAGAGAAAATCAACTTAGCATTCGAATGGAATGGAATGTGTATCGGAGGGGACTCGCCACCGATCCAGTGGATGTGGATATTGCAAGATGCCCCTCGAGAGAGCGCCCCTGGGTGGGAAGGATTAGGTGAGGGGAGACTTTGTGTAGCCGGAACCAGGAGTGATGGCACAGCAATGACATATTCCCTATAATTTCCAGGCTGAGACGCATCAGTCTTACAGGCAGACCGGGGCCCCGCACCACACAAAGGGTCCAATGCCCCCAAAGGCGCGGTCCATAAACCCCGGCAACCAGCCGAAGGTCGAAGAAAGTTCACAGGGAGCATCCATTTTCTCTGCCACACCGCACCGAAACACCAACGGCAAAACTTCCAAAGCTGAAACAGACCTAGCGGGGTGAAGGATGAATGAAATGTTTAATGGAACGACATGGAGGGACAGGAACCCCGAAAAAACCCATGGGTTAGAGAGGGCGGTCGCCAGTAATCGAACCCGAGACCTCTCGAATGCGTCGCACGTGTTACTGCGGTGGCATCCCGCTCGGTTAGCATTTGAAAGTAATAACAGGATATGTAAATGCAGAATGCACGCGCTCTATTTTTTATCATACAGAATTTGCAGAAATTATTTTAAAATATATTAGGAGTATAAAGGTTTTCTGCTCAAGAAAATAGGCAAAGAATATTGAACCAAAACAGTATGATATTTCCAAGAAAATTAGCTTTAACCGTCTCTGTGACACCATTTAGATTTAATGATTTATTTACTTTCACATTACTTACTTTGAGTTTTAATTAATGAATACAAGACATTATGTGTTTTAGAGGTGAGATTTTAATAATCATATCAGTTTGGGAGAAAAAATGTTAAAGTCAGAGCTAAACTTTTAATTTAACATTTAAGAATGTGATACTAATAGTTAATATCACAACTAAAATGTTAATAAAAATCATTCCATCAGTTCTATCCTTTTATTTATAGAGGTATAGAAAATTTCATACAGTATACCGAAAAGTGTATCGTGTGGAACAATTTTAAAGTGAGAATGCGCCGACAAATATAAACTGGAGATAAGAGACTTTAAAAACTTTAACGTTAAAATAACATTTCTGACCTTGTGCAAAAAGCATTTAGTGCATACACAGGCCCTGCCTCATCTTTTTCTCATATTGCGGCTAATTTAATATTTGAAAATTCCTATCACAGTTGCTCAATTGTGTGTAAAATAGAATATAAAATACTTTTGTCTTTTATTACAATTCTATAGGAGTTAGGCTTGTAAGCAGGCATCTAAATCGCTATATGACATGCTTAAAAAGATCGTACAGGCATAAAAGCAGTAGATTTTGTAGCGATATTTCCGCCGATTAAGAACACATAAAAAGGAACTCTATAATAATTATATTTTAGGAATTATTATTAATTTAATTAATATTCCGGGCGGCGCCGTGGCCGGGTGGTTAGACCGCTCGCCTCCCACCGAGGCGGCCCGGGTTCAATCCCAGGGACCTGCATGCGGGATTTGTGGTGGACGAAGCGGCGTCTGGGCGGGTTTTCTCCGGGATCTCCGGTTTCCCTCGCCATTCATTCCACCAACTGCTCCATCATCACCTTTCCTTTCATCCATTTTACTAACATTTTGTTTCATCTACTTCCTTCATCCCATACCAGGCATTGGGCTGATCACCCATCCTGGATGTTCTGTCTGATCCATGAGTGCCTGCTCCTCGACCGACCTCTGACCCCAGGCACCCGCTTGTAAGTCCTGGGGGGTGTAAGTCCTACATAAGAGGAGGGTAAACAGATAATGAATGAATAATTAATATTCCATTTAATAAACTTCCATAATTTTAAAGCCATATGATTAAAATTGTATCAATCGAAAGCCCTTCATAGGCTGTAAATATGTTTTAAGTTTCCATAATATTGTAAAATAAATAAAGGCGTAATTGCATGAGAAAAACTGCAAGATTAAGGCAAGAATAAGAGTAGCTTCCTTTTAGACCGTCCATTATGTTTTCCGAGAGTGGGGCATAAAAATCGAAACCTTTTGTACTTCGTGGTTGCGAGACTAGTTTTCAAGCAAACAGACGCTATGAGGCAACGGACATTTCTTACAGTTAAGCTTTGAATTTTCAACTAGATAACCAATAAACGTAGAGAATAAGTGCGAGAACCAATAGAAACATAGGAAGACGCAGTGACATGTATAAAATTTGGAGGAGATATGTGAATGCGAGCGTGGTTTTGGGGCAGTCTGCCTTGATTCTCCGGTAAGGAAACACGCATCACGTTGAATCCAAAAAAAAAAGAAAAGAAAAGGATAAAAGTTCCAAAATTTACGAAGTGCCGCACCATAATGCAATCGTAAAGTAATACGTGTGGAATAATTATATAGAGTGTTAGATTGTCGTTGAAATTATTTTATCCAAGATAATAAATAACTTAACACGCCGCAAGTAATGAATTGAAGTTCGCGGGAATCAAAAGAACGGTGATAGAGCGCCTTAAATAATAAATAATTAGCCGGAGCAAAACGTTAGTGGACCAAAAGGTGAAAATATTCTTATATAAGAATCGTACGGGGTAGAAAAAGAGCAAGAATCTTGCAGGCTTTCTGGCAGGAAAACGCGTTTTAGTGAGGAAGTGAAAACGTTTTATTGAAGAATAATATCCTGTCACCCCCTCCCGCAATCCAAAACGCTAGAATTTGTAGTGTTTAATAACCCTAAAATCCATATTTATGACAAAACCAAAGTGCAAAAGGTTTCTTTTTTTCCTTGGGGAATAAACTACTGTTTTTGAAGCAGAAATTTATGCTATTATTCAATGCATACATGAAACCATAAAAAGAGCTTACGCTGGTAAACAGATCCAAGCTGCACTTAAGACTCTAGTCATGAGGTAACATCAGGATTGATTTTAAACTCCCTAAACAAACTTATAAGCTTCGCAGAAGAGAATGAAATTCAACTCATCTGGATGCCGGGTTATAGTAGCATAGAGCAATGAAAAAGCTGATGAACTTGCTAGAAAGGAACAGCTTTACAATTTATTGGGCCAGAGCCGCTTCTAGGAACATCTCGATGTTTAGTAACATGGAATTAATTGTTCTTCCACCCAAGCCGTATGTTGGACATCGTATCGGCACGTTGCCATGGTTAAAGCAACCGGACAGAGACCGGGAGATCCGTGGTACAAATCCCGGCTATGACGTCGGGTTTTTCAGTCATCTGATTCTAGCTTTCCAACCTTGTTCAACACACGGTTGTTTGGAAGAACAAATAATTCCATTAATTAACCTAGTAGTGGTTGAAACTATGAAGCCCGGGAGTTAAAGTACTTACAACATTGTAAGTCGCCATTGGGGTATGTCATTTCAATACAATTTGAGATCTCCTTGTGGTTTACCGGGAAAACTGCGAATCAGTTGAATTTATGTCTGATGCAGTAATTTGTGTCATAAATTATTTATATGTAAAGAGTGATTATAGTATGAATATGCATTATTATGTGACATTGATTTCAGATGTTTGTTGATTGTAATTATTGTTGGGAAGTAAATTTATACGGCCTTACTGAAACTGACAATAATAGCGTGCAATAATGCAGCGAGGGGGTGAGCTGTTTATCATTATTAGAGACGAGGAACTTACGTAATGTTGGCGCGTTTTCCTTTAGAATTTGCTGGAACATTATACCTAGAGCATATGTATTCATAATTTTCATTGGATATGAAAATAGACGCTAATGTTGGCGCGTTTTATTAGCCAATAGCAGCTCAGTTATAATCTTTAGGCATATCGGGGTGTAGGAGTATAAAAAGGGCTAGGTTAGAGATAGACCCCGTCAGTTCACCGAAAATATTTGTATACTACACGTCGCCTTCAGTCCGTCAGTTCACCGAAAATATTTGTAAAGTACACGTCGGCTATCGATTCACAAGTTACGCGTAGCAGAGTTATGAAGAATCTAAAGTGGTGTAAAGTTAATTATACAAAATTTGAAGTACGCGAATTAAGAATGATCAGTAAATAAGTTATTATAACAGTTTCAGTTTGCGCGAGTGTCAAAATCAAAGTGTAAATGTGATAGTGACTGTGTTCGACAATAAAAGTGTAAAACAAATTCCTTCATCAGTGTTATCTTTGGATAAAAGACTCCTTTCCGTTTACACAACCTGTATAAAGAGATGTGCTCGACCAAAAAGATCATAGCTAACCGGATGACAGTAAACAAAAATTAAATAAAATAACAGTCGCATTCTTTCAAACAAACACTAATACTACCGCAAATTGCTAACACCAGATGGAGCTACAAACCTAACAAAGAATCACATCACAAAATGGCTTCACCACGTGAAGTAAACACACATACACAAACATTTTAAGTATACCGCCGCAAATTGGCTCCCAAACGTGGGGCTCAACAAATTAAATAAATACAAGTATACCGCCAACAGTCGCATTCTTTCAAACAAACACTAATACTACCGCAAATTGCTAACACCAGATGGAGCTACAAACCTAACAAAGAATCACATCACAAAATAGCTTCACCACGTGAAGTAAACACACATACACAAACATTATAAGTATACCGCCGCAAATTGGCTCCCAAACGTGAGGCTCAACAAATAAATAATATTACAAGTATACTATTTCATGTCGCACCGGAATGTTGCCATAGTAGCAACCGGGCGGAGATCCGTGGTTCAATCCCGGCTATGGCATTGAAGTTTTGAGTCTTCTGATTCTACCTTTCCAACCTTTAGTAAGATAGCCTATTATGATTTGGTCCAAAGTAGAGCATCATAAAACCTGGTTTGAAACTCCAGGAAACAAACATGGTAAATTATTTATCAGAAAACCATGTAAGAAAAGAGCTGAAAGCTTACTTAATGTAACCGACTTCAGCTGAGAACATTGCATTTCTCCTGTAAAAAAGCGTCTTAACACGATGGGAGTTTTTCAGTGTAACTTAGATTGCAGATTGTCCAAGAAAGAAACTGAAATAGCCCAGCACATTATATGCTCCTGTGAGGCCTTGGCTCACAGGAGACGCATTGCTTTTGGGAAAATGTTTTTAGAACCAGAAGAATTTGAACCATATCTGTTATGAGATTGCATTCCTTGGTAAAGGGTGTAAAACGATACAAGTAGCACAATAAGCCAAGGCTGAAGTGCATCTGGAGCAATGACTGAAATCTCTATCGTATAAGACAAGAGAGGAAAATCCATATTTATGAATTTTGACAATTTTTGGCCTTGTTTCACAGATGAGTATGCTTAATAAATATTCAAGTTTATCAGGTTGCAAACAGAATGTAATGCTTTTGTTCACTGTGCATAACTATGAAGAAGTTTAATTGTAGGAGGAGTTGTATTGTATTTCGACTCTTGGGGAGCCGACACTTGAAGTAGCTGCAAACACGTACAGTAAAAAGTTTCCGGTAGCCATCGCCCCAACTTTAAAAATATTAACTTTGTATTTTTACTGTTTCTATAAATATTATATACTTATGTTTGCCTCGGGTACGTCAGTATTATTGTTAGAGCCATGAATTTCTTTTCAAGGAGTGGTGCGGCTAAGAATGTAGATTTACACAGATTCTAATTTTTACATCGCTCCTTTTTATTAATTCTTGACACGATTTAAATCAAACTTCACTGATATAGAGAGCTGTGAGATTATTTATTAATTACTTGCACTTTTTAATACGTAAACTATTTTTGTCTCACACTGAATACGTATTAAACGTCTCGCGTCCGTTAGGAACACTGTCTACAAGCAACTGAACTGATTTCTACCTCCTACATTTGTAAATGTCTGTATTTAAAGTCTCTTATTGTCTGTTCCTAATCCAATAGAATACTTTTATTTAACTTAAGCTTGTTTCTGGTTGATGATTTGCTATTTTATAAACTGTCTCAAAAATTACATTATGTTGCCAAGAATTATAAGTAGATTATTAAACTTTCAAATTCATTATTGCCTCAAGGTTACCTCATCTTTACCTCATTGTTAGAACTTTCAATTACGTAACACATTCACATAACATTATTAAACATGTACACAATAATATAAACATTAATACAATGACTGTTACATGCATTTTGTGTTAATTTATACACATATTGCTTTTAAGGCGAGCCGTTGTTACATTTTATATTATATAATTTGACTGGAATCATTTTAGTGTTAAAAATACTGCCTCAACTAGCAATTTTAGAGGAATGCTTTAAGGACTAAAACTCCCGTTTTGCGACACTCAAACTCCTTTCGTTTATGTAGTCGAATTTAAGAAGTCTGTGCCTTTAGGAATACAGAAAATGAATGAAGGTGTTAAGTTCAAGGCACAATAATTAAGCTACTTCGCCTTTACACATTCTTAGTTTTCTCAAGATTAAGGTATACGAAATAACGTGGGAATGATTAACTAACCCAGCACATGAATATTCATGTTCGTGATTAAGGAATGAAAATGTCTTTGCAAAACTTGCACAGGCACCGCGGCTGCTACACTGTAGCGCATACGCAGAGTTGGAGGGCTGTAATCAAGTAATGTCGAGAGCTATTCCCTAGACATGTTGATCAAATGTGAAGGCCCTGGAGGTGGCAATGCACGCATCTCGTCAGCCAGATGGTGCCCTGTGGGTGAGCGAGTAACTCCCTGCTGTCGAGGGTTCGAAACGGCGTACTCCAGAGTCATTGCCAATTCAGATAAATATCCTGCGGCTGGCAGTAGCTACAGCCAAGATACTCTTGTCAAAATAAGGGAGCTCGTTAATTCGGTATTCACCAGCCAGAGAGGGGAGAAGGCCCCTTAATGACCCTGCTGTTTGTCAAGTCAGCAGAGTCCGGTACTCTGTCACTGCCCTGTTAAACAATAATTTCAATTAATAACTTTCAGGCAGTGGAGTTCTGCTTAAGGGACATGTCAAGTACTGAGGGCTTCCGTTTTTACATTCTCTGCTAAGTATAGAGTAGGGGAATTATTGCATACCACCCAAAAATTCGATACCGAGATTTCACCGGAAATACATGTTTTGAGGCCCCCTGAATGCAAATAAAGCAGTTTTGTAAACCGTTCTGTGCCTGTGAACAGCATAACTCAAAAACAAAAAGTTGGATAAATACCCAACTTGGTATTTAGTCCAGTATCTCTCAAAGGCGAGACACGAAGATACCTTTATATGGAACATATGATTTTCTCAAAAATGGCTATCCTATATTTAAGATATTTTCATGACAAATAAAATGTATATCTTGAATTTTCTGGGAATTTCTTAAAAAGTCCTCTTCTCTCTGAATGGCTTTTGCATAACTGGTCTGTCATAAGTGACACATACAATTTTTCTACACTAAAAATGTAGATCTCATTAAAACACACAGTTTACGTCATATAAATTCTTTTTGTCGAGTGAACCATTTCCGAGATATTCCTTGTTATTTGTTTGAATTTTACAATACTTATACTTTTTCTCAAATGGGAATTCCTTATTCCTTTTTTTATGTCCTGGACATGCAAAGAGAATGGAATGCTCCACATAGTGTGCTGTTATGTGTTCTTTTTATGTTTTGTATCTGTATTATACATCCAGCCAGTCACTTTACGTTGCTTGTCCCCTTTGCTTTACGCTCTCTTTGGTGCTCTCATTTTTTTTTCCTCTGTGGTTTGCTGACGTGGCATGTGCTTTGGCCGTACGCGCTGAGTGGTGGATTTCTGTCCGGATTGCAGGGATAGCTCTCTGCCCGGTAACTACTGATGCGGATTGTGGAAGTTTTTGTAATGAATTTTTAAGGAACGTCTTTGTGATTTTCGGTGGATCGACCTTATGTAAAGGTAGGCTTTATTATCAGTTTTATGTCCTGGTAATGGTGAGTGAATTTTGGGGCGGAAAACGTTATGTGTGTTTGAAAATAAGAGTTCGTAAAGTGACTGGCTCTTGGAGTTGTTCATAGGTTTAGTGTGTTTTGTTTCTTTTCCAGTTGAGTTATATTTTCAGTACGTGATTTTCAGTGTATAGTTAGTTTAAAATTTGTGATAAGAGCTTTACACAGTTGTGCAATTTGAAAATGCATATTTTGATTCATGAAGGTAAAAAGCATCAGTAGTGTGAAATTTGTGAGAAAAGCTTTTGGCATTTGTCGTCTGAAATTGCATAGTTTGATAAAAGGAGGGCAAGAAGCAATATAAGTAGAAATTTGTGAGTAGAGCTTTACATATTTTGGGCACTTTGAAAATGCATAGTTAATTCAAAATTACAGATATTCTGTTGTGTAAATTATGAGAGCAGTAATTGCAGTTAATACCCAGTTATGCTGAACCCATTTATGCTGAACTTTGTAACTGAAAACGGTTGGGTTGTAAAGCTATCTACATCTAGCTTAGCTGGACTTTGAAGCTCTCGGTTTCCTGAATTTCATTAAGGTCTGTTTCGGTCTTGTTCAACATTCTTAGCTAGTCTTTGACTAGCTAAACATAATTAAATTTTTTGGTCTGATGTTTATAGTGGCCTTGTTTTATAAACTTTCTAAATTGATTTGGTTTGTTGAATTTTTGGATTTACTTAATTTTGCTGTATTTAAAACTTGCCTTTACTGCTCTGCTCAATTGGTTTTGGTTGCTTTACTCTTTAAGCCATTTTTGTTTTACAGTTATTCTTTTATGGTTGCTTTACGGTTCTGGTTATTAATGTTTGTTTATTATTATCATTAAAGTACCCAAAAACAAACTTATCAATAGTAGTATATTTTTGAGAGTTCTGGTTTCCTTTTGTTTTCCCCTACGGCACTCGTTAGGGCTTCCCTTTTCGTTTGGCCGGGGTTCCCTAACTCAGTCAAACAGCGGAACCATTGCAAATTACTGGTAGCAGAGCGTGGTTAATTGATTTGTCTGTGTTGGTTAGGGAATATTTTTGGGTTTGTTGTTTGCTCTGTATTCTCCGGATCTCATTTTCTTACTTGTACCATATCCGTAGTATCAAGATGGCGGTATCGGTTAGTAATGTGGACAGATTACGGAAAGGTGAATTGTGGGTAGAGTTGGTTGTACGTGGAGGTCAATGTTCTATGACAACTGAAGTGGCTATTATGTTGGATGTTTTTCGACAAATTAAGGATGCTCCAATAATTACTGTTTCTATTGATCACGTGATAGTGACTAAGTGTGAGTCCACTTGCTCGTTGGCCTTAGCAGAGATTCAGGATAATTTAATGGATTTTGGGCGCGAGGATTCTCCCTCTAAGGCACAGTTGCTCCGGTGGCAAGTTAGAATTCGGCATTACTTGTTCTATTTAGATTATGTCTTACAGAGATTCCCTACTTTGCAGTCTTATATAGCGTTGCAAAAGTTAAAGGATCAGTTTAAGGAATTAGCCCATAAGGTGGAGGAAGATTTTGGGACTACACAGAATGACACTGGGGCGTCTCCCTTGTATAATCAAGGATTGTCGGATGTGGTTCAGCCTGCGATTGCGGTATCTGCGTTTCGGCCACTTAGACTCGCTCATCCCCTCCAACAATTCGTGGAGGGCTTTCAGTTAAACGACATTGTTGATGTACCATCGGCTTTACAGTTTCTCTATTTTCTTGTTCGATTGACGCTAATGGCTAAGCGTTATTTGGTACCCACGGCTCAAGTGATAGAATTATTATCTGTCAAGGTGTCTGGGATAGTTTTGGACCTCTTAATGCGGTGTGCTGGTTTGGCCGAGCCTGTGACTCGCTTTCATTTGGCCCTATTAGACATGTTCATTCCACGTAGGGAATGCACGAGGATAATGCAAGACGTATATTTTCGTCCTCAGGGTCTAACGGAACCGTTTACAGAATATATGGTTCGGGTTAAGGAAATTGCTTTAGTGTTGGTGCTCCCTGATACGGAAGCGGAAATTTGTGATGTCATTTTATCAGGACTCAATCCAGTCGTCAGGTCGGCTTTGGTTTTAGGACCTCGGCCGTCAAATTTGCAGCAGTTGGAAGCATTGGTACCTAAACTCAATGAAGTTATGCTTGTTGATAGGCTGCGTCTGTCAGAGCCTCCGGGCTCATTAGCAACTCCTAATACCACTGTATCAGCTCCTTCTTCGGCCATTGTTCCGGTTTCTGGTCGTCGGGCCACTATTAAATGCTTTCAGTGTGGTCAGGAAGGCCATGTTCGACGAAATTGTCCCAATAGGAGGACCGTGAATCGGGGTTTTCTTCGTGTTTCTAATCAGGGGCGACAGTTTCGACCTTTATGACGCCAGAAGGTTAAGTCGACCATTTGTTTGTCTCGGCGTATTTGTGGTTATCCGTTTTCTGGTAAACCCTTAGTTCAAGTTTCTCTTGAGAAGTTGCCTTTATTGGCGTTATTAGATTCCGGAAGTTCTGTCTCTTTGATTCAGCTTGATTGGCTTAGGTTAAATTTACCATGTATTATGTCGCGTGCAACCACGTGTCAGTTGGTTTGTTTGATGGTCAATGGTCAGGCCTTTCAAGTTACTCAAAAGGTATCATGTACTATACGTTTCCCACGTTTTACGTGGAAACATAGTTTTTTTGTCGTTCCCAAGCTTCCTTATGCATGTGTCCTAGGTGCCGATTTTATGTCAAGGACTGGGATGGCTATTGATTTTTCCACTAGGCAGATCGCTTTTCATTTTGCTCCCCGGATAAAGTTGGACTTTGTGAGGGATTTTAAACCATCTCGGCCCCCTTTAACTTTGGGAGATATTAATTTGGTAACCCAAAATTGCGCAACTTCTTCTCTGTCTCATTTGTCCCCTGAACAGGCAAAGCAAATAGAGCATTTAGTTGGGGAATTTGATTCATTGTTTACAGATGTTTTAGGGGTCACTCATTTGACTCAATATGAAATTCAGTTAACTGATTCTACTCCGGTCAAGTTATCTCCATATAAGCTCACACCACCGAAGATGGCTATATTAAAAGAGAAAATACAGAAGATGCTTGACCAAGGGGTTATTAGACCATCTACTTCAAATTACAGCAGCCCCATATTTCTAGTACCGAAGGGAGATCAGGATTTTAGACCGGTCATAGATTATCGTCTCTTGAACAAAAGAATCCTTATTGAAAGTACCCCTTTGCCCGATTTGCATACAGCTGCTCATCATTTTTCGAAGGCTCGCGTTTTTACGACCCTGGATTTGAACAATGCTTATCATCAGATTCCTTTGGCTGAACATTCCAAGCATCTAACAGCTTTCGCTACCCCCTGGCGCCTTTATGAATTCAATAGGGTCCCATTTGGTTTGGCTACGGGCGCGCAAGTCCTCACTCGTTTGCTGGATAATTTGTTTTCGGACATAAAATTTAAATATTTGTACCATTACTTAGATGATCTTGTAGTATATTCCGAGGATTTTGACTCACATCTTGTTCATTTACGTGAGGTCTTTCGTCGCCTACAGAGCGCCGGGTTATCAGTTAAGCAGTCTAAAGTTCATTTTGCTACCTCTCAAATATCATTTTTGGGCCATATGGTTTCCCCTTCTGGTATTACCATAGACCCAGATCGCACTAAGGCTATTAGAAATTTTCCGGCACCCAAGAATAAGCGTGAGGTGGCTCGATTTTTGGGAATGGTTAACTTCTTCTCTAAATTTATTTCAAATTTTTCTACTCGGGCGGAACCTCTTAATTGCTTACGTAGGAAAGGGGTTACTTTTGCGTGGGCCGAGGAGCAGGAAGCGGCATTTGTTGATCTAAAAGAGGCTATTTCAAACCCTCCTGTTTTGGCTTTTCCAGATTTTGCTATGCCCTTTATTTTACAGACGGATGCTAGTGCTAGCGCGCTAGCGGCTGTTTTGTTGCAGGAATTTCCTGAGGGTCGTCGTCCCATTTATTATAGTTCGCGTACTTTATCTCCTGAAGAACGTAAATTTTCTACATATGAATTAGAAACCTTAGCGGTGCTTTTTGGATTGGAGAAGTATAGGGTGTACTTAGAACATGTGCATTTCTTTTTAGAGTGCGATAACCAGGCTTTAACGTGGGCGTTAGCTGTCCCAAGGAAGACAGGTCGTCTTGCGCGTTGGGGTGTCCGGATAGGTGCCTTTAAGTTTACACCTTCCTTTATCAGAGGTTCAGAAAATTGTATTGCGGATGCTCTTACCCGGGTATTTTCCGAACCTACTGAGGAGTGTGTTTATTTCGAGACTTTGGATGCTCCTGCGGATACTCAGATTGAGAGCTTCTCATTTTCGGCATTTCCTGAAATGTTTGTCAGTATACCTGAACTTCAACTTACCGATTCTGGGTTGGCCTCAATTATTGAGCAAATTAAATCAGGAGTTTCACTGCAGGATTATAAGATTCATGAGGGTGTTTTGATGGGAAGAGCTAGTTTTGATCGGCGTTATAAAGTCATAGTTCCGAAGGCAGCTATTCCCATGATTCTCAGTTATTTTCACGATTCTCCTTTCGGGGGTCATTTAGGCATTGCCAAAACCAGAAATCGAATTCGTGAACAGTTTATGTGGCGGGGCATGGATTTCGATGTAAGAAAGCATGTTAAGTCTTGCCGCATTTGCGCATTGTCCAAACCCGCGCAGGCTACAAATTGGGGATATTTGGCTTCGGAGGTTCCCTCCGCGCCCATGGAAAAACTATTTGTAGATTTTATCGGACCGTTCCCTCGTTCTATTCAGGGAAATATTTTTGCATTGGTGCTTACTGATGCTTTCTCAAAGTTCGTATGGATTTCACCTCTGAGTGCGGCTACTGCTCGCCTCGCTATTCGGGAACTTGGAACAATATTTGGATCTTTTGGTGCTCCTCAATATCTGGTCTCTGACAACGGTTCGCAATTTAAGTCGCGTCTCTTTCGTTCCTTTTGTTTTGATTGGGGTATTAAGCATTTTACTACTACCCCTTATTACCCTAACCCCTCATTAGCGGAACGGGTCAACCGTAACCTTAAGTCCGCTTTAATTGCTTATCATCACCAGCAGCACAATTGCTGGGATAAATACTTGAAGCAACTTCAGTTTGCTTTCAATTCTGCGAGACATGAGGTTCATAAGACGACGCCATTTTCATTGTTATTTGCCTACCAACCTGCGTCTCCTTTGGCTAATTTGTGGGCGTTAAATGATTTATTACCGGCTGACAATTCTCCCCATACCATTCGTACTAATTGGAAGGCTGCCTTGAATAATCTGCGTAGAGGCCACTCTATGAGAAAGCAGCGATACGATGCGTCCCGTCGTCCCTCCCCATTCAAAGTGGGAGATGTTGTTATGTGCCGTAACTATCCTCAGTCCTCGAAAGCAGATGCGTTTGCCGCGAAGTTAGCTCCTCGCTATCTTGGCCCGTTTAAGATTCTCAGAATTTATAAGGGGGTGTCTGTTCTTTTGCAAGAATTGTCTTCTTCCTGCAGGCGCCGCGCTCACCTGTCTCAGCTTAAATTGTATAACTCGGGGTAGCAAGTGAGTCACTTGGCATTGTCCTGATGATGGGTGACTCACTTTCAGGAATTAGCGATCCTGCCCCATGCGAGCTCTTGATTTGTCCCATTCCCTTAACCGGGATAAATCCTGTCCCATTCCTCTCCCAATCATCCTTTCTTATCCCTTCCATATTCATGAAAGCTCCCAATCATACTTTCCTTTCCTCCTACAGTAATGGTATCTTTTCGGATGTTAGCATATAGAACTCCAGTGATTTGTCTTCAGATCTTTGACACATGAGAATATCACTATTGCATACTTGCCAACTTTTACTGTTTGCCCGTAAAATGTATGGTTATGTCCGTGTGCTAGGGCTATTCAAGAGTCAGTCACTTGCGAGTTCCTGAATATTTTGGAGGAATTTATGATTTCCTTTTCAAGTCAGTGTGCAAGATAAATATGGTAACATGTATGGTTATCTAATTCTGAAAGTTTTGCCTCATTTCCATTCGCCCTTGCTGGGGTATTTAGCTGTTGCGCAGAGCCTACCTTTGCTGTTGATCCTGTTATTTTGAGTGACCTTTTGTGTTTCTATAAATTTGGCTCGAATTTAATATCCTTTGTTTTTTATTTAATTTTTGGGGGTAATATTTTAAATTATAATTATATATATTTATAAGGTCACTTAATTTCAGTGGGTGTCAGCTTAATTAAATTGTTCTTATTGGGAAAATTTTCATGCTTCCACACCGGTGATGCCCTGCCGGTATGCCCTGTTCACCTGCCTCTCCCCAGTTATAGTTTGTGTGGGGTCGGGGCAAGTGAATTATTATTTTGTTGTACATAGTTGTTATATAGTGCATTATGTCTCATAGCTGTTTCATTGCATACCATGTTTAATTCTTGTTCTATAATTGTAATGCTATATTTGTCTAATTTAAAAATGCACATGGTTTATTGTGAAATTCAGTATTTATATGTCTATAAAATTATAATTGATTGACGATGATTTAGTTTGTATAAGTAAGTTTATATTTTGCTTTGTGAGCCCCCTCTGCTGCTTTGTTTTATTATGTTTCAGATTCTTATCCTTCTCGGCTACCATCCCTTTTTCCTTCCTCGTGCTACTCTGTGGGGACACGTTCTGGACCTTCTGAGTTGCGATGTGCTGACCGCTGTGCAAGTTTCTTCTGCTCTGGTGGTGTGTGCAACCGGGTGGTCCTACGTGGGAATTTCACCGTCGGACGCTATTTGGTGGTTTAAAATACTGAAGCCTGTGCCTCCTCTTCCGGATCCTGACTACTTTATACATGTTTTGGCCCGCTTCAGTTTCTGCCTTAGGGTTAACCGTCTGCAGTGTCGGCGTTATTAGTAAAGAAAAATCTATTCTCCTGGTTAGCGGCTTGTCCGCTGAATGTCGCTGCCAAAATCATGATGCAACTTTTCACCTATGACTGTTCCTGGGAGTTATATACTTAAGCTTTTATCATCACCTTGGATGGCTGCCCGGTTGCTACGTCGTGGGATATATACTGTTGGGGTTTGCTTGCCTCAATTATGGTCTTCTCCTTGTGTGTTCAGTGTCTGCTACTGAAGTTTGCGGACTGTATGTGTGGAGTTACCTTCTTCGTCTACTTACAGTGTAGCATGTTCCTTCTGTTTTCCTAGTTGTTTCCCCTTTTGGCTACTTATTGTTCCCTTTCCTCGAGTTCCTATAAATGGGTTTTTTTTTCTTCTCGCAAGCTCGCAGATTGGGGGGGGGCTATTGTGCTGTTATGTGTTCTTTTTATGTTTTGTATCTGTATTATACATCCAGCCAGTCACTTTACGTTGCTGGTCCCCTTTGCTTTACGCTCTCTTTGGTGCTCTCATTTTTTTTTCCTCTGTGGTTTGCTGACGTGGCATGTGCTTTGGCCGTACGCGCTGAGTGGTGGATTTCTGTCCGAATTGCAGGGATAGCTCTCTGCCCGGTAACTACTGATGCGGATTGTGGAAGTTTTTGTAATGAATTTTTAAGGAACGTCTTTGTGATTTTCGGTGGATCGACCTTATGTAAAGGTAGGCTTTATTATCAGTTTTATGTCCTGGTAATGGTGAGTGAATTTTGGGGCGGAAAACGTTATGTGTGTTTGAAAATAAGAGTTCGTAAAGTGACTGGCTCTTGGAGTTGTTCATAGGTTTAGTGTGTTTTGTTTCTTTTCCAGTTGAGTTATATTTTCAGTACGTGATTTTCAGTGTATAGTTAGTTTAAAATTTGTGATAAGAGCTTTACACAGTTGTGCAATTTGAAAATGCATATTTTGATTCATGAAGGTAAAAAGCATCAGTAGTGTGAAATTTGTGAGAAAAGCTTTTGGCATTTGTCGTCTGAAATTGCATAGTTTGATAAAAGGAGGGTGCAATGGTAACGCTGTTTGACTGAGTTAGGGAACCCCGGCCAAACGAAAAGGGAAGCCCTAACGAGTGCCGTAGGGGAAAACAAAATGGAAACCAGAACTCTCAAAAATATACTACTATTGATAAGTTTGTTTTGTAGGAACTTTAATGATAAAAATAAACAAACATTAATAACCAGAACCGTAAACCAACCATAAAAGAATACCTGTAAAACAAAGATGGCTTAAATAGTAACCCAACCATAACCAATTGAGCAAAGCAGTAAAGCAAGTTTTAAATACAGCAAAAATTAAGTCAAACAAAATTCCACAAACAAAATCAATTTAGAAACTTTATAAAACAAAGCCACTATAAACATCAGACCAAAATATTTAATTATGTTTAGCTAGTGAAAGACTAGCTAAGAATGTTGAACAAGACCGAAACAGACTTTTATGAAATTCTGGTAACAGAGAGCTTCAAAGTCCAGCTAAGCTAGATGTAGGTAGCTTTACAACCCAACCGTTGTCAGTTACAAAGTTCAGCATAAATGGGTTCAGCATAACTGGATTTTAACGGCAATTACTGCTCTCATAATTTACACAACAGAATTACTGTAATTTGAACTAACTATGCATTTTCAAAGTGCCCAGAATATGTAAAGCTCTACTCACAACTTTCTACTTATATTGCTTCTTGCCCTCCTAAATCACACTATGCAATTTCAGACGACAAATGCCAAAAGCTTTTCTCACAAATTTCACACTACTGATGCTTTTTACCTTCATGAATCAAAATATGCATTTTCAAATTGCACAACTGTGTAAAGCTCTTATCACAAATTTTAAACTAACTATACACTGAAAATCACGTACTGAAAATATAACTCAACTGGAAAAGAAACAAAACACACTAAACATATGAACAACTCCAAGAGCCAGTCACTTTACGAACTCTTATTTTCAAACACACATAACGTTTTCCGCCCCAAAATTCACTCACCATTACCAGGACATAAAACTGATAATAAAGCCTACCTTTACATAAGGTCGATCCACCGAAAATCACAAAGACGTTCCTTAAAAATTCATTACAAAAACTTCCACCATCCGCATGAGTAGTTGCCGGGCAGAGAGCTATCCCTGCAATGCGGACAGAAAACCCACCACTCCTCGCGTACGGCCAAAGCACATGCCACGTCAGCAAACCACAGAGGAGAAAAAAAGAGAGCACCAAAGAGAGCGTTAAGCAAAGGGGACAACCAACGTAAAGTGACTGGCTGGATGTATAATACAGAAACAAAACATAAAAAGAACACATAACAGCACAAGGGCAAGAAGCAATATAAGTAGAAATTTGTGAGTAGAGCTTTACATATTTTGGGCACTTTGAAAATGCATAGTTAATTCAAAATTACAGATATTCTGTTGTGTAAATTATGAGAGCAGTAATTGCAGTTAATACCCAGTTATGCTGAACCCATTTATGCTGAACTTTGTAACTGAAAACGGTTGGGTTGTAAAGCTATCTACATCTAGCTTAGCTGGACTTTGAAGCTCTCGGTTTCCTGAATTTCATTAAGGTCTGTTTCGGTCTTGTTCAACATTCTTAGCTAGTCTTTGACTAGCTAAACATAATTAAATTTTTTGGTCTGATGTTTATAGTGGCCTTGTTTTATAAACTTTCTAAATTGATTTGGTTTGTTGAATTTTTGGATTTACTTAATTTTGCTGTATTTAAAACTTGCCTTTACTGCTCTGCTCAATTGGTTTTGGTTGCTTTACTCTTTAAGCCATTTTTGTTTTACAGTTATTCTTTTATGGTTGCTTTACGGTTCTGGTTATTAATGTTTGTTTATTATTATCATTAAAGTACCCAAAAACAAACTTATCAATAGTAGTATATTTTTGAGAGTTCTGGTTTCCTTTTGTTTTCCCCTACGGCACTCGTTAGGGCTTCCCTTTTCGTTTGGCCGGGGTTCCCTAACTCAGTCAAACAGCGGAACCATTGCAATAGCAACCAGCGCTTAAAAGATTTGACTATCGCTTAAAGCCTACCATATTCCCCTTGTACCTACAAGAAAATTAACAATAAGAGATTAGCATCCCGATATCCCGATTAACATTAAGTAGGTGGAGAATAAGCGTTTGTAAAAATAGTTTTACAAGGTAGAGATAGTCATGTGAGTGTAACACATCAGAATATTTCTAAAAGTGAAACTACATTTTCCTTAGCATAAGTGCTGATGTTCACAAATGTAAATTATTATTAGTTTATGTCTGGAAGATTAAGATTGCGGATATTAGTAATTCAGTACAGTGTTCGCCTAAAGACGTCCATATTCAAGAAAATGTTTACAGCCACAGCTTTACAAGTTTAAGAGCAAAAAGGGTCTTAGGGCAGGATTAGGATATACATTGGAGGGAGACAGTTCGTGCACTGCGACCTACGTGAGATCTATTGGAGCGACTACCCCCGAGGAGGAAAAGATAAAGTGAGGGAACCCAGAAGGCTACAGGCCACAGAGATGCACGGATATCCCTAACAGTCCTAGCTCGACGATCCGTTCTACTACTGTAGCTCACCAGACAGGGCGATGAACGACCCTTCAACCAAGCAGCCCTCTGGTGTCCAAGGGTAATTCTCTTTTCTTGGAGCAAGTATCCGCCATTTACGGCACCACCTTGCACCACGAATCCTAGAAGTTCACCTGAAAGATGAATAGGAAACGGAATGAAAGTGAAATAAGGGAAAGGAAGTCATAGTAGATGCGGAACTGCCCCAGAATTTGCCTACCGTCCAGAGAAAACAGCGAAAAACCCAAAGACAGACTGGGCGATCGAAGGAAATCGAACCCAGGACATCCCGAATGCGAGTTTCACACGTTAGCGTGGAGCCATCTAGCTCCTTTGGAGCTAAAGTAACCTGCCAGAAAAGAAATGAGGTTACTCTGACAGTGAGTGGGGCTAAATTTTCGATTACCAGCTTAAACCGCTGCACTCCATTATCGGCCGCCTTTTCTGCACCCGAATGTACGCAAAGAGAAGATTTTCATTGAAATCTTCATATTATAAAGAACCCTTTACATGAAAACTGACTTTTCTCCTTTAATTTTATCAACGGTTCTAACGGTTCCAGAGAAAAAACGTATACCTCTTTAAACTATTCAATTTATATCAAATAGTCCTTTTTCTTGGGACTAGCAGTTTACGAAATATTCGTTGTCGTGCGTGTTTCCAGAGTGAAGTGTACTTTGTTCGCAATGTGAACAGAAGTGTATTGCCTCAGAATCCTGCAGTGTAAACAAAGTATATACTGATTGGTTTGAAACTATTTCTTAGTTATTTAAAGTAAAACTTACGCAAATGAAAGCATTATTTTTGTATTCAAAGCGTGTTAAATACACGATACAAGCGAATTGGTTATGAATAGAGAAAGTTATCGGTTTTACATAGACATTTTTCATTATCTGATTAACCTACATGCGTGAGTCCGGATTCTGAAACGTCAGGTATAATAATTAATGTTCGATGCGTTATCGGATAAGCAAATGAGACATACTTTATCTCTTCGAATTACGTTTCTAAAATGTTAGACAGTGGATATATTTCCGATAACATTTGATAAATTGTCCTACAAAAAGTGTCTGATAACGCTTATAGTATTTATTTTACCAAATTGGGGCAGTACGCTTGTGTGGGTTTAAATAGTCTTACCAAAATAAATTTCACCGAAGCAAAATGGGATAAATATGTTTTGAGTTGTTTCATAATGGTAGCAAATGTCTAAAACGACATTTTCCGCATTTAAAATTGCCTTTCCTGAAATAGTGCGTTAAACAAGCAAGTGTGCATAAACTAACGGCTGCTTTTTTACAGCACATACTGTAGAAGTTGTTAGATAACTCGCAAATGTTTATTTTACGTAATAAAATAAAATAATAAAACATAACAAACTTTTATATTGTATGTTAATTCCGAAATTGTTCGTGTATGAACTCTCCAATTGCAGCAATTTCTTTGTGTCTTGTTAATGCCACAGGTTATTTTACCCCTATTGTTATTCAAGGCTAATAATAATAATAATAATAATAATAATAATAATAATATGAAAAAGGTACATTGTTGTAGGAGTTGTATTGTAGTTCAACTGTTGGGGAGCTGAACTTGAAGTAGTTGCAACCACACATCGTTCCAAATTTAAAAAATATTAACTTTGTAATTTGGCTGTTTCTTTAAATATTATATATTTATGTTTGCCTCGGCTGCGTCAGTATCATTGTTAGAGACATGGATGTCTTAGCAGGGTTGTGATGCGACTTAAGAATGTAAGCTTACACAGGTTATAATTTTACTTCACTCCTTTTATTAATGCTTGATATGATTTAAATAACACTTCACTTATATATAGAGAGAGAGAGCTGTAGGAATTTTTTATTTTAAATACTTGCACTTTTTACACGTAAAACTATTTTTCGTCTCACACGAATACGTATTATATCTCTCATGGACGCATCTCGCATCCGGTTACAAACACTGTCTGCAGGCAACTGAACTCTAAATTTGTAAACTTTTCTCCTTTTCAGTTTCTGATTGGCTAATCCTAGTCCAATAGAATACCTTCATTTAACTAAAGCTTTTCTGGTTGTTGATTGGCTATGTTATAAACTGTCACTAAAATTATATTTTTGCTTCCAAGAATCACAAATGGTATTGTTAAACTTTCAAATTCATTATTGCCACAAGGTTACCTCATTGTTAGCAACTTTTAACCTGTTATTTTCACAGCTCCTACATTATTAAATTACGTAATACATTCACATAACATTATTGAACATGTATACAATAATATTAACATACACAATGATTGTAATATACACTTTTTATTTATTGTTACATACACATACTGCTTTAAGGCGGGCTGTTATTGAATTTATATTATATAATTATACTGAATTCATAAAGTGTTAAAAATACTGCCTCAAATAATAATAATTACTTTGCTTCGCTTATTATTTAGCTATATGTTGTGCTGAAAACCCTCTTTTAAGGATTTTCTATCCATATTATGGAAACTGGTCGTGCGAAATAGCTGTAAGCTGGACTCGTGACTCGGGTTTGACTGTTCTAAACACAAACTAACAGATGGAAAGAAAGAACAAATATTTCCACGCGATGTATTATCACGTCTTAAGTTCTGATTTATTTCTGCTGGATTCACAGATTTTGATCACCGGAGTAGGTAATTGTGATGACTGAGAATGATTCACCAATCCAGGCTATTGCAGAAACATGGTTTACTGCGACAGCTAACTCAACTTCATTTATAACCTTTAGAGCTTCCCCCACTGTATTGCATGTTTACATTTAGATACAGGAGTCTATGAAATGTTGCATTGATTCGCCCACAGAAACGCAATCAAGGTCTATAAAGAACTATAGTCCAGCAAATCTTTGGGGACACGTTGTAGCGTTTCCCTTTGTAAGGCCCCCACTACGTTGATGCTGTGTTACATCCTGTAGGTCGTCTTGATGTCCGTACTCTTGTGATGTATCACGACGTTATCGTAGACTGGAATCTGATGATCGTGTATCTGTATTCTTGTGTGTGTTAGTATGTTGTAATTATTATTTTATAATTGTGCCACGGCTGCTGTATTTGTGTCGGAGAACACTTGTGTCTTGTCACGGTTGGGTATGGAGAATGTTAAAATATTTTCACATACGTATTGCGTTAATTATTTCTCCTGTATTTTAGATTAACCACATGTAAATATTCAAAATTCACTATCACCTTTGTTATGTTAAAATATGTATAACTGTTAGACTTTAAATATGTATATTTATTTCCATAATGCTATACAAAATTCTTACAATTTTTAATGCATTACTCTGAGTTGCTATTTTTTCTTTCATTGGTCCATCATACATTTAAAACCGTGATTATTTATTGCTTTATTTTTCTAAACCATTTTTCTCTTACTCTCCTCATATATTCTCCTATTCTTTTGATATCCCTCTCCTTTTGCATTTTCATTATTCTAACTTTTAATACTTCTTTCTTAACATTCTCCTATTCTTTAGGTAAAAACTGATCTCTCCACAACTTAGTTTCTTCACATTCAATTATATAATGCAAATCATTATCTGCCTCTCCACAAAGAGAACACCTATTCAAATTCGCTCCCTTCCTATCTCCCCTTAGCCTATATGCACTTAATCTGGACCAGGCCCACCCTTCTCTCACTAACCTATTACCTACATCCACATACTTCTCCCTTCCCCAGTCCACCTTTAATTGTCTATATAGTTCCAAACTTTTCTTTCCTTCCAGACTTTGAAATAATTCTTGTTTCTCTATATCTTCTACTCTGTTCCTCACTACTTTCCAGAAACCTTTAACTAACCCCTCTCTCCCCTCCCATAAGTTACCCATGACACAACCTTCCTGCTTCAACATTGACAAGCTTCTGTTAGCGTTCCCTCCAACCGTTTTCTTAACGTATGTATTTGAATTATAGGCATGTATCAATATACCTGCTTATTGTTACTATTCAATAACATCCAATAACAGTTTGTTACATGTATATATGTTTACAGACTTCCATAGCCTTAATTATGAATCCAAGGTTTGTTACTACTTACGTAAATACTACTGCATTTCTCGTAATTTTATATTACTGGCTTTACAGCTAATAATGGCCTTTCCCTTTTATATTATATTGTATATGTTATAACGTTATATACTTGTTCTCCACAATGTGTACATTATGAATATATGTGTTTTAACATCCTCTTAATTATTATACGTACAATATTAGCAAAGAAAATACGTAAAACTTAGAAAAAAATATTAAAGAAGAAATTATTAATGTGTTGATGCCGAGAAGCTGTGAATTAGATACCTTATTACATTAATGATGCATTGTATTAGTTTGTCCGTGGATAGTACTGTATGTTGCTTCAACGTGCGAGTCAATAACGTGATGTCCCAACTCCTTTCATTCCCATCTAACATAAAGTTTAACGCAACAACATTCAACAATACTTTGAGGCAGTACTTTTAACACTTAAATGATTTTAGTCAAATTATATAATAAAAAATATAATAACAGCCCGCCTTAAAGCAATATTTGTATGTAACAATACATATAAAGTGTATATTACAGTCATTGTATATGTTTATATTATTTTATGCATGTAATAATGTTATCTGAATTATTACGTAATTTAATAATGTAGTAGCTGTGAGAATAATAGGTTAAAAGTTGCTAACAATGAGGTAACCTTGAGGAAATAATGAGTAAGAATGTTTAATAATGTTACTAGTCATAATTATAGCAACAATTATGTAAATTTTGTGACAGCTTAAAATAGCCAATCAACAACCAGAAAAAGCTTTAGTTAAATGAAAGCATTCTATTGCACTAGGATTAGCCAATCAGAAACTGAAATAATACAGAAATTTACAAATTTAGGCGGTAGAAATCAATTCAGTTGTTTGTAGACAGCGGTCATAACTGGATGTTGCTTGCAGACAGTGTTCCTAACCGGACGCGAGACACGTCCTCGAGAAATGTAATACGTATTCGTGTGAGGCAAAAATAGTTTTACGTGTTAAAAAGTGCAAGTAATTAATAAAAAAATCTCACAGCTCTCTATATCAGTGAAGTGTTATTTAAATCGTGTCATACGTTAATAAAAGGAGTGAAGTAAAATTATAATCTGTGTAAGCCTACATTCTTCAGTCGCACCACAACCGTGCAAAGAGAAACATGTCTCTAACAATAATACTGACGCAGCCGAGGCAAACATAAATATATAATATTTAAAGAAACAGTCAAATTACGAAGTTAATATGTCTTTAAACATTTGGGGCAAGGCCACCGGAAACTTTAGCATACGTGCGGTTGCAACTACTTCAAGTTCGGTTCCCAAAACGTGGGGCAAATAACAATACAACAAAATAACAACTTCAACTTACACCATATTCACCGATTCATAAATGTACTACTTGCCACCCAAAACTTTGAACCAAACCACGCACTGATCCATGAAATCCGATTGTTAAGTTACAATATAAACAAGACCGATAAAAAGGTTTCTTTTGTACGGACACCCTCTCACTTTGGCATAAAATGTAACGAAACAGCAGATGAAGCTGCAAAAGAAGCAACTAATCATCCCGTCAGTGATTCATCGATCGCCTCTCCACACCAAGACGTCATCAGTTTCATTAAACACGTGTACATGCAAAAAATGGAAATTAAAATGGTTATCAATCAACAGCAAACTTCATGAAGCTCGCTCAGGCTCCACACATCTGCATTACCGAACTCTCAAAAGAACAGATTAAGTTATCGGCTTAGAATTGGGCACTCCAAACTAACGCACCGTTATCTTCTCACTAAGGACCAACCTCCAACCTGTACCAGCTGTAGCATTCCTCTAACTATTCTGCATATCCTTATAGATTGTCCACAGTACAGTAAATGTAGACAACAAGCCGGCATTTCCAATCATCCCAGTGCAGTTAACAGACCCAACATGCTCAAGAAGACGCTACAGTTTCTAATGGATACAAAACTCTCTGATTTACTGTAAATGTTTACCTAATTCCATGTTTATGCTACTGTAAATTAATGTATAGCAATATGTATTATATATGTATATCATAATGTATGTTTTGTGATAACAGATCGTGATGAGACCAAACTCTCAAAACGACCTTAAATAACCCTTTAATAAAAAAAGCTGATGTATTAAGCTCACATGACTTTCTCCACTCTTGTACAAACTATTTTTACAAACCTTATTTCCCATATGCTTCATGTTAATCGAGATATCGAGATGTTAATCTTATTGCTAATTTTCTTGTAGATGCAAGGGGAATATGGTAGCTTTTAAGCGATAGTCAAATATTTTAAGAGGTGGTTGCTATGTGGAGTATTCCATTCTCTTTGCATTACCAGGACAAAAGAAATGAATAACGAACTTGAGATAAAGTATAAGTATTGGAAAATTTAAGGGAATAACCAGCAATATCTCGAAAATAGTTCACCCAACAACAAAAATGTATATGACATAAATGGTGTATTTTAACGCAATCTACATTTTTTGTGTAGTAAAATATTGTCAATCTTTTATGGTTTACCAGTTATGCAAAAGTCGTTCACAATGAAGAATACTTTTGGAGACATTCCCAGAAAATTCGAGATATACATTTCATTTGTCATGAAAATATCTTAAACATATGATATTTTAATCAAAATCTTTAGAGCCATTTTTGAGAAAATTAATATTTTCGAAAAATGTTCCATGTATAGGGAATCTGGGGTGGAGGGATTTTCTTGAAAACCTTCGTGTCGCATCTCTGGAAGATACTGAACATAAATACCAAGTTTGGTGTTTATCCGACTGTTCATTTCTGAGTTATGCTGTTCACAGACACGCAGGCAGACACACACACACACACACACACACACACACACACACACACACAAATACACACAGATACACACAAGGACATGTTTCCAAAAATGCTTTTTTTGGATTCAGGAGTCTCAAAACATATATTTCCGGTGAAATCTTGGTATCGAATTTTTGGGTGAAATACAATACTTCCCCTACTTACTATACGTAGTAGAGAAGGTAAAAAATATTTAAAACTTTAAAAGTAGCAAAAAAGTGGCGAAGGTTCATCGCAAAGTATTAGACGTACTTCGAGTATCGAGAGTATCCGCAATATATCATCCCGGTATATGACTATCTAAACCAGAATATCTGAACCCGGGTGTGTATTCCAAATTCATAATTTAATCCCTACTTCGTAAATAATTCATTTTCACGCCTTTTTGTACAGATTAAATCTTAACCTAAGAAGCCGTACCCTAATTGTATGCTGTTATCTCGAAGTTGCATCCAGTAGAAAACGCTTAATGTTACCTACTTTGTTGACGAGTTCTACGATGTCGTCATCTTCTAGCTCGTTCTGCTTTGTTTAGTCTTGTCAGCTGCTTCAATGGTATCGCTATGGGTTTTTTTGTCTCAGGATATGCGTAAGTGTAATGTGAATAATACCAGTTTAGTTAGCTGATAAATTTTAATGTTGACTGAGATATTTTGTTTGAAGATAGTCGCCGACTGTTCAATTAAATAATTAATTTATTTCTGTAATAATAATGATGCGTAACCGTCAGTTGCCGTAAGTGTCAGAAAGTTAACTCGGAAGGATCTCTCACAACAGCCGCTAAATCTTCCTAACACCGGCGGGTTACCGAGAGCTACACGACTTAATGACACGGAAGACACGAGATTCAGTAAGTCAAACGAGTAATTGTAAGAGTATGTCAGATTTAGAATACACACCCTTTTCTTAACTTAAGCTTCTCCTACCTATCACTACCCACACCAACGTACCTACATACGCGGTCCAATTCTACAACTCTACGTATGCGTATCTGACATGTCTCTATGCGGTACCTTGCTCGAATCTCAGAGTTACATTCCCTTTCTGACTTACAGAATTCCTATGTACGTGACTTTGCAAACGTACTGAACTCAACCATAACTGCATCCCAGAAACCTTTATACTAATGCGTTCTCTCCTCGGCTGTTACTAATGTTTTTTCTTAACATGGCTTGCTAATGATCTTTTTCTCCGAACAAATCTTTAAACTCAAGCTTATACATTGATTTAATATGCGGAAATTATTTATTGTAATTTTTTCTTGTCTTACTATCATTTCTTTGTTTAATTATTTAGATTGTCCTGTCAATAATTCGGTATCACCTAATAAGCTAATTACCGAGTGGGTGGCTCAGGTGGTTGCGTCTGTAGCGGGCATCGGAAGGTCGTAGGTTCGTTTCCCGCGGTCCACCTGACCCACGGGTTTTTTCGGGGGTTTCCCTGGTGAGGCGAATGCTGGGAAGGCTCCCCCGAATTTCTTTTCTCTCATTCCCTCTTATTTCATCTTCCCTTTTCCCGTTACAGGTTGGTGGACGACCGTGTCGGACGGCTGCGGACAGATGGCGCAGATGATTTGCGTGTTGGGATTTCTATTCGGCCCCGTCATTGGAGGCCACTCGAGTCTCCGCTGTGGGTCGAGCTTTCCCCAGACTCCGCTGGAGGGTAACCTGTCAGCCATCCTCATGTGGCTTGGGAGGGCTAACTTGAGCGCTCTCTGCTGGGTGGTCAACGTTGTAACTGTCTCTGCGCGCATCTGTCGTCCGCGCCGGCCGGCCGGTCCTGCAGCGCATATGTCACCTGGGGTTCCTTCAGCTCATCCGTTCCTCCCGGGGGTGCATGGACAAAAGATGCCTGAGTGGGTCGAGTTGCTAGGTGTACCCTCCGTAGCATAATCCTAATCAGCTAATTAAAAACAAAAATGTAATACATACCTTCTCTACTGTTCTACTATTGCTACTGGAAACCAGCAGTCCCACCAATTGGTTATCAGTTCGCATTGTACTCCCTTTTCACTTATGCTATAGGTATTGGTATAGCTTATACAACCAAGGGGGCACCTCGCGCACTGCAATCTACATATATCTACTGTGACTAATATCTCCTAGAGAAAGGGATGAAGTGAAAGAACCACAGGAGGATACAGGCAGCAAGCAGAGAGTCCATAATCAAAAGTCCTTAATAGTTCCAGGATCAAATGCCCTTCCCAGTGTTGGAGCTCCACAGAGAGGGCGATGAACGACCCGTGGATCAAGCTGCTCTCTAGTGTCCATGGTGAGTACTGTTTCCTTTGAGCGAACATCCACGCAATCTGTCCAGCACAGCCATATGCCACTAAACCTAGAGGCACACCTCAGTTACATGCCTACCGACTAGGGAAAATCATGAAAAGCTCAAGTCGGTGTGGGACCTTACTAACTTTCTAAACTATAAGCTGTTTCTTGGTTGTTATATACTTAATAAGGCGTTGTTATATTGTCACATTATTTTAACCCAATTGTTCTCATCGACAACTGTAATAACAATTTCATAAACTATCGTTCATCCGGTGGAGAAAGGCTTATCTTTTGGTACTGAGATTCTCGTACTTTCGACCAGGTTCGCCACACATCCAACCGGATCATTTTAGAAACGACACAAAGTCAGGTTTCACAGTAATTCATCCGCTGGAGAGATGTTGCTGACAGTTTTTTTGGGATCTCAAATATTATCTGGAGCACAGATAGAAGATGCAGTCGCTTTCTAAAGTTTCCAAAAAAGGCTAGAGTATTCAATCAGCCAGACATGAAAACGCACTGAGAACTTGAAGTTTGAAGCGCTAACGCATCCAGCGCCCTGACACTCTTCTTTTGATTCCTGAAAGATGTGCTCCTCGGGCAGCACTTTGAGAAGAGGAGGCGGTGCGTAACTGCTTCTGACACCAAGAAAAAAGATGTTATCCCAGCAGATTTATGACGTCCTGCTATGCTGGAGGGAGGCTGCTTTGAGGCCTGCATAATATAAAGGTGATATTCGCACAAGACACAGCTTGGGGACACCTGTATAATTCATTCCCAGTTTAAAGGGAATAATTATGAATTTGAAAATCCTTAGTTGCCATCTTTTTCAACAAGTGCACTTATATCTCCTGCATCCTGGTACTCACAGAGCGAAATGGCTCCGCAGTAACCTGTATGGCTCCTATCAGGAGGCACCGAGCTGGATTTCCATCGACCGTTCACTCTGACCTTGGGTTTTTCGTGTTTTTCCCTAGTCAGTAGGCGAATGGTGTGGTAGTCTTTGAATTACCATAATTACCTCATCCTATATACACTCCGTTTCCTTTTCTTCTTTCGGGTGTGCTTCTAGTTGTGGTGGGACGATACAACTATTTCTCGATACTCTGTTGCGGTAACTTTCGTGTTATCTTATTTGCTGAGCGCCTGTTATTGTATTACTAGTTTGAATTTTGGGTTCTTTGTCCTACGGCTAGCTATTATTACCCAGTCGAGCAAATCTCTTCAACAGGGTGTGTAAACGGAAAGGAGATGTGACTAAAAGATAACACTAATAAAAGAATTTGTTTTTACATTTTTATTGCCGTCACACTTTATTCATTTCACATAATTACTCTTGATACACACCCGACTGAAACTGTTATATTTTCGAATGTAACTATTATCACTTATTTGCCGCACATTATTAATTCGCGTATTTCACATCTTTTAACTAACTTTACGACGCAAGAGATTCTGTAGAACTGCGCGACGTGTAACCCGTGAACGATTCTGTTGAACTGCGCGACGTTTGCCTTGTGAATTATTCTGTAGAACTGCGCGTTACCCGTCTCTGGCTCGGAATTTATACTCCCTCACCCCGATATGCCTAAAGATTATAATCGAGCTGATATTGGTTAATAAAACGCGCCAATATTAGCGTCTATTTTTATATCCAATCAAAATTACGAACACATATGCTCTAGGGAAAATATTCTACTCTGACGTCATTTGTTTGTCTCATCTAATTGATAAGCAACTGCCCCCATTATTTCATTGTTACCCGCTCCTATTGTCAGTTTCAGTGAGGCCGTGTAAACTTATTTCCTAACAATGCTTTTAATTAACAAACATCTCAAATCATTGTCATACAGTAATGCTAATTTACACTACAATCACTCTGGCATTCACAGTGTTGTGATATAAAATACTGCGTCAACTCGATTACTGATTTTTGAGCTCAGATACTCGATACTCACTTTATAAAAACTGTAAAGGCATTAGCTTGTTCTTATTAGTAGTTTTCTGTGTATAAACGCATGTAACCAATTTTGTATATGCTAATTACGAAATTGTTCCTGTTTGACATTCTCCAGTTGGCAAACATTCGTTTATCTCGATAATGCCATTGGTCATATTGCGGCATATTAGGTAATTAGTAGCTATTGTTATGCCAGACACATTATTGCGTCGTATTGGTGACAGCATTGTTGGGGTAATTTTTTCGGCTTTGGGTTTGAAGTTCCGTCCGGCATGATGCTCTCCAGTCCTAGCTAGTAGGTTTGGAGAGGGGGAATAGGTTAGCGTTACTTCTCTTTGTGTTGTGATAGCGACAGTATGAGGTTAAGTGAGCGTGTGAGTGAGGTTGTATGTGCAAAGTGTGAATGTAACTCAATTTTTTCTTGATTCATTTGTGTGAGATGTAGGAGCTCCGTGTGTTTATTTAATAAATCACAGTTAATATGAATTCTGTGTATTTTGTTATAAATATCCCACGTCTACAGCTGAAGGTGAACATCAAAGTCCTCGTCCTCTCGCTGATTCTGCAGCTACGCTTCTTCAATGTGCATGCTGGGATAATTAAAATTTAATATTTTTGCCGGAAAGCTTTTGGCCCTCACCCCAGTATGTAACATTTTATCTCCTATTGTTAGTCAATGCTGCTAATAGTACTAGTAATAATACTAATAATAATTTCTTTGCTTCCCTTTCTATGTGACTATATTTTGTGCTATAAACTTTCTTTTAAAGGATTTTCTATCCACATTATGGAAATTATTCCTACGGTATACACGCTAGTGACCCAATTAGATTAACGTAAATACAAACTAACAGATGAAGGGAAAGAAAAAATATTTCCATGCGCTCTATTATTTCACGTCTTAAGTTCTTATTTGTTTCTGCCAGATCCACAGATTTTGGTCAACGGAATAGGTAAATGTAATGGCTGAGAGCTCAGTTAATGCTGCCTGAGCACCTCTACTCCCCCCCCCCCCCCATTGTTTTGCATGTTTTCATTTTAGACACAAGGGACTATGGAATGTTACATTGATTCAATGCAATAACTTTAAAAGAATGGCCAAGCATTGAGTAATTCTAACCATTAATAACGGATATCTCGGAAATGGCTGATGGCACAAAAAAAGTTATTTTAAATAAATTGTGTGATTTAAATAGATCTACAGTTCTCGTGTAGAACGTTTTCGTCTATCCCTTAACGCTTACCAGTTATACAAGATTATACAAAATTCCTTCCGAAAGAAGAGGACGTCATAGGCTATACCCATAAAATTCAAGATATACATTTCATTTGTCATAAAATATTCTTAAAAGAAGGTGTTTTAATAAAAACGTTAGTCATTTTTTAGAAAACAAAATTTACATTTTCCATGTAAACGTAATTGGGATGGGGGTTAAATACATGATTTTACATACATCACAATGGATTAATAACTTTTGTTCTATGTCATATCGTTTTATATGTAGTTAATTCTCTTTATTTTTGGTGAACTCTATTAACGATATAATTCAAACCTCTTGGCCTAACAAAGTAAAAAGAAAGTCAGAAGTCTGGCCGTCAAACAAGCTAGGAGGAAGCGGAGGAAAAGGAGGGGGTAAGACAAACATTATACATCAAGAAGATGTATAGTCGAGTAATCGGTATTTACCAAATTTAGATACGTAAAAGACGCGTTTTCTTGCACTGAGGTGTTTTTAGTATAACGTGACCCTTAATGGCTTTGGAAGAATTACGAGCCAAAGTTACGAGCTTTGGAAGAATTTGGCGCTGTGATACTGCTGCATTGTGATGTTGGTTTGTGTTCTGTATCCTGTCGTACTAATACTAGACCGCCCGTCAAGTGTTTGATGTAGAGGGACTGAGGTTTTATGTTTGGATTTTGGCTTCCATCGCTGCAAGCCATTACTCGCTTCCTGCCAGTTGTTTTGGCAGGTTTGGTGTGCTATTCTGTGGTTAAGGTTATAGAAAAATTCTGGCAACCGGCTTCACCGTCAGGGCTATTCTTGTAACTTCGGGCGTGTAGTTTTAGGTCGTTCATAATTAATTTGGATATTAAGCAAGGTTATGGTGTTGGCACAATGGAGATATTAATTTTGTTCTAAGTCACTACGTTATACAGGGTTGTTTAAAAGCCCCATGTCATCTAATTATGTTTTAAAGCACGTATTTCTTTACTCGAAGGCTGCTTTATGGATTACTATAGTGCGCTTCCCCTTTGGGAAGCGTAGTTTAGATTTGTAAACTCGAAAATCGTAAACCCAGTTAGAATGAATCAGCACTGGAAGCATTATTAAGAATGACCCTCATGGAAAGGTGAATGAGGAGATTGTAGGTTATGGAACGTTATAAAACGTTATATGAACGTATGTATGGGCTGATACGCGGGAAACAAGTGTCATATCACTGTTGTGAACACAGCAATTTTATAGTGTAGAAGAATGTAATAGGATCTTGTTTACATCGTGATAACTCAAAAACTAAAATCCTTATTCCAGTTCTGTAAGAGGTATATTAAAGAGCACAGTTTCGAGATGATGTAAATTTGTGATTGGTCTCCCTGTAAAAAAAATTATAGCACTTAGTTTTTTTTTTTTCTTGTAAACTTCAATGAAATAATTTATAGTATGAAAATCAATCAGCGAGGAACTTGTTTCCTTGCAGAGATAGATGGGGGAGTGAAGGCTACAAAATGCCCTAAAAGTTTGGAATTATCTTCTGGAAGATATCCCATGATAACACAGTATGTATGTGAAATTCTATCGCTAGTTATATGCAAACATTTGTTTTCACATCCGCTTCACCTTGCTCTTAGCGTTGCTTGTCACAACAGTCTACAAACACAGCACTTTTGTTGCAATGCTCTTGTGTCTTTAGTGCTGCCTCTATAGTTGTATAGTTACAACAGTGGTGTACTTAAGCGCTAAACGATTTTGTGAGAATAAAATAAAATAAAACACAGGTGAAATTATGTGGTGCTTAAGCAGCGACTCAGAGGCATGCCCGTCCAAAGCTGTTAGAGAGGGGGAATACATAATCAGGTGAGTACCCCTCAAAAGTGTTTTTTCTAAGTTGTTGAACTATAGTAAGCTATACAGATACCTATAAAGATTACAGCACTGTATCTTAGGTAGAACTTTAAATACACAAGCCTATAGAAGGAAGAGATAAGAGTACATGGTGATGTAATTACTTTCTGGTTCTAGACCATGATATCTCCTACACTAATTATCAAACCAATATTATTAGTAATGTGTGGCTTATAAAATATTTATGCTGCATAATGGATTGAGAATAATAGGGCATGCTAATACTTTTTGCACAAGATTTTTCATTAGAAAAATTAAAAGGCACTTTCGCGAAGGGTGCATTAACGTTTGCACAAAAATCCTAATTTTCTCTAAATTAAAGCATACCTACATAATGTAATTCACATAATTAAAATTAAATAATAGAATTTATTCAGGTCTTTTCGTTACCTAGTCATGTTTTCCATAATCCCTTTTCTCGTAGGAATGACGACTATTTGTATTACATACAAACAGTGATTTATTTATTACTACATTTTAGTAATATAGTTTATTATGCTGTAATTAAGTAACCTCAAAGGTAAGCCCTGAAATAGGGGTTATATTGTGTAAGTTGCAAGATTTAGGAGTAGTGAAATTGACAAGGAGAAAGAGTGTTGGAATTACCAATTCATATGGCGTGCTCTTTTATATCCTGATGAATATTTGGCATAGGACAATAACATTTGTTTTTGAAGCTCAATACCTTGTGGCGTTTCACTTACGCCACTGGAAATTTATGTTAGTAAGAGACTTGGGTCTTGAGAAACTGGGTTGTATGTATATACAGTCGAGCCCAGTAGGGGAAGATCCTCCCTCCGTGTTATGACGTAATCTGGCGAGGGGGAAAAACACTCACGTCTCCGAAGTGTAGCAGTCATAAGGTAGAATTCTGCTGGGAACCTAAGCTTAGGCATGGAGCCGAACACGAGACGGTGACAAACCAACAAAGATCGACCTGGCGACTGCTTGCGAATTTTGGAAAACATTAGGCTTTATGATGAAGGTACCAGAAAGTATCTATTGTAAAGCTGCCCGACTTTAGTAAACTTTTACTGGGAACGTATGAGTGAGTTAAAAAAAATGTATTTGTACTTTTAGATCACGTATGGTATATCCTTGCATGTGAGCAGAAGTAGCAAGCTCAGTTAATGGTTTATATGTGAAACGGAAGTAAGATTTCTCGAGCGACGTTCGCAAAAGTATGGTCCTGGCTCACATACATTAGCTTGCAATACCGAGACATAAGGTAAAGTGTACACGTGAACGTAAGTGAAGGATTCTGTTTAAGTTAAAACAAAGGTTCTGCTCGGAGGATTTTGTATGGTTATGTTAGGTTTCTTGTATCAAGAACATTTATATGTCAATTCAAGATTGCTCATTACGTAAATAATCATAATATAAATTTAGCACTCAAATATCAATTGAATGGGGTATAAAATTGGAAGTGTAATTATGAACATGTTATTTATTAATTTAACTTGTTTAGTTAAACTCAGAAACATTAATGGTGATGGAAGAATATACATTTATAACTTAATATAATAATTTGTCAAACCATCACAAAGGAAAGAATGTTTGATTAAGTTAAAGCAGGCAATCTTATATAATAAACCTTATATGCATGTGAGGAACTTTCTCATTCTGGTTTTGGTTCCATTGAATTATTTCCACTCCTTAAAATTAGTCTGATAATAAATATCCAAATGTAAGAAGACTAGATTGAAAGGAAAACTATGGAAGTTATCCACGTAACGTATGGTAACGTGAAGGAAACGACGCTATAAACTTTAAAACTAAAGAAGATATCGAAACGAAATTTAAAACAGTTCATGTTTGTGTAAAAGAAATTTCATTTTAAATATCCAGCCAAACTGATTGTAAGCTTTAGAAAATAGTGGTTTCAATGATGCTTCCCCTTAACTTCCAACATTTCGAGACGATTAAGAATCTCCTGATCAGGGAGTACTTCAAGTTTTATTACTGAAATGCTTTAAATTGGAATTATTAGTTATGTAATGTAATAAATGTGCTCTTTTATTAAATGATAGACAAATAGTGGAGAAGTTAGTGCCCCACCTATTGGTGCCAACTTGAAGTAGATTATTTGTTTACGTAATTTATTTACGTAATTTATTAGCCTCACGCTTGGGAAGCCAACTTGAAGAAGTATTGTTCTTCAACTGTTGTAGTTTATTGTTGTTGGAGTTATTTATTTATTTTCACACTTGGGAAACCAATTTAAGAAAGTGTTTTGTTGTTGAAGTTTGCACTACGCTTTGGGCGTTAATTTGAAGTTGTTTGTTGATTACGTAATAGTTACTGTTGTTACGTAATATGCTGTTACGTGTGAGAAACTGATTTGAAGATGTATTTTTGTTTTTACACTTCAAGTTTAAAAATATATTTACTTTTAAATTTGTTATTAAATTGCTTCTATAGATAGTATTTATGTTTTATTTACCTCGGCTGCTTCAGTAATGTTTGTAGAGACACGTTTCTCCTAATCAGGGTGTGGTGCAACAAGAATGTAGGCTTACACAGATTTTAAGTTTAAATTTACTTCTTTTGATTAATCCTTGACACAAATTAAATAGCACTACACTGATATTAAGAGCTGCGAGATTCTTTAATTTAAAACTTCCACTTTGTTAACGCGTTATTTTACGATTCACAGGAATACGTAATATTTCTTTAGAGAACACATCCTTCCATCTGGTCACTCCCAAGGTATGCAGGGAACTGAATATATTTCAACGACAAAATCCGTAAACTTCTGTATTTCAAGTCTCTGATTGGCTAATCCTAGTCCAATAGAATACCTAAATTTAATTAAAGCTTTTTCTGGCTGTTGATTGGCAGTTTTTAAACTGTCACAAAATTTACATTATCGTTGCTCTAATCATGACTATTAACATTTAAACTCTCAAACTCGTTATTGCCTCATTGTTACTTCATTGTTAGCAACCAACCTTAAACTTATTATTCTCACAGTTCTTGCATTATTAAAGTATGTAGTGTATTCACATAACATTTTTGAACATGTTTACAATAATATAAGCATTCGCAATGACCGTTGCATACATTTTTACAAACGATTACACACATATTGCTTCAAGGCGGGGCTGTTATTGAATTTAAATATTATATAATTTAATTGAAATTATTCAAGTGTTAAAAATGCTGCTTCAAAAGAAGTAAACAATTCAACAATTCAAACGTTGGTTTGTTGTATCTTTAAGATTTTCATAAGTTTACACTTCTAAAACATAAATTCTATCAACAAATATTACAAACAAGAGATATATTAACATAAAATCCACATATACCTTTTAAGTTTTGCTATCCATATGCCTAAAGGAACTCTGCGTATTCCACTGCATTTTCCAGAAAACTAAATCATAGCTTCGGTATTCGCATATCAAATGGTGCTCGCATTTTCGTCTGCTATTTTTACTAAAAATGGAACACCGAGTTGCTTTGCGCTGTGCTGTACTCCGAATTCATTTAGCGCGAAAATCATACATAATTCATATTAAAATAAAATAAATATGCATAACATTGACACTCTCGCAATATTTTTTGCATTTATTGACAGTATTAATATTTAACAGGCAATGAGGGCTCCGAGTGGAAAGTTTACAGTTGCAGTAATTAATCAAAACCCGAACATAAAAATCTCTGACATTAAAATTGTAAATTAACGATCTGCATTACAAACCTGTTAAAATAAAATATCTGCTATATTTAGCATTTATTACTAAGTTTGCAAAAGTTATATGCTAAGGTATATTTTTTTCTATATTTTAAAGCTTTGTAGCTCATAGTAGGATGAAAATGCAACACAGGATGCGTGCAAAATAGTGTGTTTAATGCGCGTAAGAGCATTTCAACACGGTAGCTCAGTGGTAGAGCTCGGAAAGCTAAAATCTGTGATTTTTGAGCCGGTTGCGAGTTTGAATTTTCTAAAGACTATTGAAATTTCCAAGAAGTTTAAACTAGTTTTAATATGGAAGATCAAGTAACTCTGTAAAATAATATTTTACAGAAGCCTTCCTAGCGAGGATTTTGCATTCAAAAACATTTAGTTACAATTAAAATATTTTATAATTCTTTAGAATTAGTTTTTCAATATTTTAGTTTAATGTGTACATATATTAAAAATCTGACTCCACTTTTTAAAGAAACTAGAGACATACTGTTAAAAGAACTAAGCCAACCGGATGGGAAATAAAGGTTTCTAAAATAAGTGTTAGCTATGCCTAGAGCTTAAAATGTTATTTTAATAATATCGTCGCTGTTCATTTAAAGGTTAAGTGTAAAAAAGATGATACAGAAATCAAAGCCACTTTTAATAAAACCTTCACACTTTCTGGTGTGGAATAGGGTTTCTGCCAACTTTTGGATTATGCATTCATTTGAGTACCATTTCGCCTATTTCTGTAGATCGGAGTTGCTAAGAACGTTAAACGCCTTAAAAAAATCCTTTCATTTCACTCTCCAACGCCCGCTAGGTAAGTACAGCATAAAAAATTCTGATGGTTGCATTCATATAACGTTCTCTACACATTATCGCTTATTTTTGCACATGTTCTGCAGACTATTCTTACAAAAGCTCATTTTTCTAACCATTTGAGTGGTGACAGCATTAAAAGTGACAAAGTTTTGACCAATTCAAAACCATAACAATGTAGCTGATGTCACAAAAAGGTTTTTGTGGTATCAGTTTTGTATATTTCTTATGTTTTTTCAGTTATGTAGAAGATTCAAGATACACTTTTGATCTGTCATGTATCATAAATAACAGTGTTTAAATCAAAAGCATTAGAGCCATTTTTGAGGAAATGACAATTTACGAAACTTTTCCATGTAAAGGGTAGTTTGGGGTGGGATATTTTCTTAAAAATCCTCGCGTGGTATTCTCTGAAGATGCTAAACTAGGAGGATCATTTTTAAGTAAGAACCGTTTTGTAATAGCACATAAAGTATTTTATTTGTGAACATAACATTCATAGAAATGAAAATATGAACATTATTTTAATTTTCTACGTAGTCACCATTTATGTGTAAAATTTGTTCATTAGTGGCACCAGCTTTTGGATACCGTCATCACAGAATTCTGCCACCAGTCCATCTTGCACACATTTTTTGTATTGAAGTTTGTCAGTAACAATTGCATTAATTACTGATCTCCTCAATAGTGAAGCACGTGTTTTCATGAATGTTCTCACCGAACTCTTCTGATGACAGTAGGCCGTCGAGATCGATCCTCATCAACGCTAGTCTTTCCTTCATCGAACAGTCTGCACCACTTACGTGCATTTTCATCATTTATCACACCTTTCCCATAAACTGCATGAATTCGCCGTTAAATTTCAGTGGGATAGACTTTTCTGCGTTTAAAAACCGAATGATGGCGGCAAATAATGCAGCACAACTAAACAACCAACACAGACAAGAGAGTTGAAACTTACTGGCAGAGTAGTGGGGGACCGTCCGAGAGTGCGGACCTTGAATCGGCGTTACCTGACACCCTGCGCGAATACTGTGCGCAATCGGCTCTTACTTAAAAAACGACCCTCGTATATAAGAAGTACGGTATTTATCGGAATTTTTGCTTTTGTACTAGGCCTGTTATAGACATACTCGTGCACACGTACACACAGACCAAATTCTAAAAATGCGTGTGCTGTTTTCCTTCAGATTATGGTGAATATCGTGAGATGGTTTATTTCCTTTGTGAATAAAACATTAGCATTTAGCTGAAATATTACTTCTTTGTCTCCTTTACTTGCAATTATTTCACCTTCTAAGTTTGCGTTACAAAAGACGGTAAAGATACGGAGGAACGGCTACTGCAAATAGGCCACAAGAGCCCTTTTTGCTTCTACCGTGATCCTTGAGTGGGAGGGATGAGGGGAGAGACCCGAAATATAACCACATCCAGATGGCGACGGGGTGCCTAACATTTCCAGATCGAAAGCATCCCACGCTTGTGGCCCACCCACAAGCCACCGAACACCCAGCGGTCCCTCATAGCGGGACCCACTTGGAGGAGAGACCTAACTGAGCTGTCCCGCAAGGATGCTAGGGAAGAAACGTGTAATGAGGCACAGCCACCGCTCAGCCGCAAACAGCCGAACACCGTCGCCTGGTCCTGCAACCCTGAAAGATGACAAGGAAGATAATGGGTACAGGAAATAAAGGCCAGGAGAGTCGTGGTAGAAGATGAACCACCCCAGCATTCTCCTGCCGATCCGTGGGTCAGAGTGGGCGCCGCCGCGAATGAACCCGGGGCTTCCAGAATGCGAGTGGAGCACGTTACCACCTCCTAATGATACTCATTTTCTACATGGAAATAGATTATTGCTCACTCATTTTAGCTCTTTATAATTTGTGTGCATCAATAGAAAGAAGTTTATCATTTCCTTCCAGGTGATCAAGTAGGACGGTATGGGTTGAAATTTATATGCAATTATGAAATTCTTGAAATTTTTTTCTGCCCTTTAACTTCGGTGGTATTCCAAGTGTGAGTTAAAATTGAAGCAGCTGTTTCGGAGTTAAGGAAATACGAATTGCTGTCAATAGCCCAGAAGAAGTTTGTTTGGAGAGGTCAGTGGTAGTTCAGTTATTCGTTTGGAATTTAGCTCTAAAGTATTTTCTGTGGATAAAGCTGATGCTTAATATATCATACACATCCATCCTCTCGTCCACCACTAGTCTTTCGTGAACAGCAAAAGATAGAGAATTTGACCGTTGGATGCGAGAGAATCCTACATGTAATCCAATATTTAATGTAACAAAAACCATTTAATAATTCATATCGATGGGACATTATGATAATCATATCTTTAAAAAATTTCAAGTAAAAATACCCTCCTTGTAATTCGAAAGTTTTCATAATCTAATTTTAATTTTCAATTACTATATGACATTTATTATACAGAGTATTAAAATGTAGCTATGTTTAATTATAAATAATATAAATATAAATTTATTCCTCCTGGCCAAGTGATACGAGAGTGTGAATAAATCTGCATACTTGTATCTAACATTGGTATTCGATCACAGCACACACAGGGTAGAAAATAAACCAGACATAGATCCCTAGCCCATCGCAGACTAGAATGTGCGCCCATTTTCCGATGCCGCTGCGTAGTTGTTGCCGTCTTGCTTTAATTATACCAAGCTTCCTAATGATATTTTATTCCCAAAAGAGTACTTTGGTGAGCTTTTAATGACATCTATTTAATTTTTAATTATGCAATAAAATATTTGTTTTAAGTTAAACATTTTACTTACCTTCTTAATGTACAAGCCAAATAGGTAATGTTAGATACAAAAACTTTAACGTACTTATTGAAGCATTCGGTGAGAGCAAATTAAAAAAAAGTATTTAACAACTTAAGGGGATGCAATAGAGCAAAGTCAATTACTTAGTTTCACAATTTAATAAAGAACTAAGCGAAACTCATATTTATTTAAACATTCAATAAAAGGAAATAAAGAGAACATGCGATTTTGGTAACGATATTTACACAGAAGCTGCAATCGTGTGATGCGAGCGGGCGAGATTGAGGCGTGTGTGGTCAGTTACTCAACCGCTGTTACGATGTCGTAACTTAGCGTGAATTACGATTTGTACCACACAAAAATGCTAAATTATAGCGAAACGGATAGTTTAAGGAATAAAACAAAGACGCTAAACCTGTTCGAAACCGATTACAGTGCATATGCTTCTTAATTATATTAACAATTTATTCATTTATTTTCTTGCAACTATGATTATTTTCAACAAATCATAAAGACATTGGAACATATTTTTGGAGCTTGAGCAGAAATAGTATAAGTATCACCTTTTAAGAGGATGCTGTCTATAGCTATTTTCCGCCTGGTACTGCACCACATTCAAAAATTCGTGCAGTCTAAAGAGCTATGCTATTTTCTTTAAGTGTTTCTATCACTCGGTTATCCGAGATTGTTGGGGAATATCATGATGGATATTCTGTTAATTGAGTGCTACTCCCGACAATAGCTACTTTTATACACAAGACTACACATTCATGTGATTTATTTAAGCATTGCTCCCCTATGCATGCTTTTGATATACATAATTTTATATATGTCCCATCTCCCACTTTTCTTCCTTTTTTAAAAATGTATTTAAAGCGTTTACTCACCTTGCATAGCGAAAACAAACATCGTTAAATTCCAGCAGTAGTGGTGATCTTCAACTGTCGCGATGTATGGTCGATATTAACATGGCCGATGTTGCACTATTGTACACAAAATGTTCCTCTGTGCTGTTTTTCTTTGGGTGGAGTTAGTTTTCAGCAGCAGCGGACGCTGTAAAAAGGAAAAGAAGAGTTTTACATATTATATGTTACACCATTTCTAAGACATCTTAGAAAACATTATCTTTTTCTCAGCAATACCACAGCATAATGTTACACAGAATGGTAACAAACTTTCAGGCTAGAAATGAGACATTATTTTCTAAGCATGTTTTGAACTTGTGTATTTAGCCGAAAAAAGTTAATATCGTGCCCTGTAAGATTTTAGTGTCTCCGATTATGATAATGAACAATAATATACTGGGTGGACCATTTAAGTTGAGACTGTAAAACATCTCCAAAACTAAGCGTTGTAGAAAGAAATGTCTTTCATGAAAGTTGCTTGATATTGTGGCATTTGGTGTGGTAATACATTCATAACACGTGATTGGTATCATTATATGGCTATATGTTAGAACTGGCAACACAGGCCGGTAGTGACGTAATGGTAGTGGGGGAAAACCGGTTTTACAGTAGTAGCGTCTGACGCTCGCTCTCTCTTCTTGTATCCATCGAGGAGTGCAGACATGGACTTAGCTTAGGAGACGCCCGGCAGCAGAAGGTGCTCTGTATCTTTATTTATTCAATATATATACTTACCATCCAAATTTCTGTCATGTAGGTTATTGAAGTATTTTGATCCTTCTTTCCTTCCATACAATGATTTAGGCATATTTTTAGGAACTTTCAGGTGTTTAGGAACTTTATTGAGCTCGCCCCGTCGGACCTCGTGTAGTTTGTGATGTGTTAAACTCCGGTACCGTGCTCTACCCCCCGTGAGTTATAATGAAAATGTAGAGGTTACGACAATATTATGGAGGAAAGTAAATGGCATGGTAACCTATATTAGTTATGGTGTTCCCTCATTATAAAGTGGTTTATAAAAAGGTGTTTTATTTTGTGATGAGAAATAAGGAAACAGAATAAAACTGTTGGTTTCGAATTACGAAACATAACTTGACCCTCAAATGACCATCCATGGATGGTCCAACCATTTATTGCGCTCTTCGTTTACAGCCATTCAGAATTTTCGTTGTTATTTACGTGTAAGAGCAATTGCAAAGTGAATTTGTTCAGTTTTTTTTATGAGTTCTGAGAAAATAACATAAAATGTAGGTTCGCCTTCAAAAAATTAAATTTACCCTAAAATGGCCATTACAACGCCCTCCAAACAAAACACAATTAATGGCATTTACTTTCCCCCATAATATCCAGCAACTTTTATTCAATAAATTTCTTTCTACAAAGTTTAGTTTTGGAGATTATTGTACAGTCTCATCTTAAATGATCCACTCTGTATAGCTGTAACAAATATCTTTGAAGTATTTGTTAATTACCATGGTTCGTAAACTAAATGGGGCTTCACAGAGTACTAAGTTGACAAATGGACATCGCTCTCTTCCCTTAACTTTCTTTGGGTGGGTGTTAAATATGCCGGCAGTGTGATGTCGGACAGATGGTCTTAGTTGCGGGATCGTCTTCCTCTAACATCGGTTTTGTTTATTTTTTGGTTGGATAATTGGATTGCAGGGGTTAGCTGGCCTTGTTTGTCCATTTTTACAATGTTAGGGCCATATTTTCCTTCTGTGCACCAGCGCTTCCACCAAATTGTAGCAGTCGAGGTTTTTGAAGCTCCAATCCTACGCAGGAGGGGCAGTTCAGGGTAGAAGCTACTCGCTAAAGCCGGAGTAGAGAGGAGATTAGTGGGTTGGAATAATCACGACTGAGTACGTGTAAAATCATGTCCTAGCTGTACCATAGGCTTTGACTGGTCTGGATGTTCACAAATAAATACTACACTGTTTTGCGGATTCAGGCCTTATCAATAACTGCCTTGAGAGCTGCACGAACCAAACTGAACTGAACGACTTGGGCGAGAGAAGCCATGAGCCAGTGGACGCAGCTTGTATTTCTTCTTGCCGCTCTCTTACAAACATCAGCGTCCTACTGTAACCGATTTCCGACCTGTTCTGGTTTCAACGCTTTCTGATGCACCACATCCTTACCTCTGGTTTGGGTCTTAGTGTAGAACTGTTACAACATTTAGTGGTGAAATATACAGTACCATATTCACCCGAGTTCTGAGGGAAACCACAAAAACATCCCAGGGCTATACTGGATTTGAACCGTGCGTGCCACCTCGCTCAGTCTATTAAAATTTATTTCCTCTTAAACCGGTTTAATCCCGTTATTGACCTCAGCTTTATTTATTGCACTATGTTCCCTTCCATTCTATACAGAACTGTACTTAATTTCCTGTTTGTTCCCTGTTCACATGGGGGTCGGGGGAATTATTGCTATGGCACAAGAATAGTAAAAGTGCGCTGTTTGTTTGTTCACGTGGAAGAAAGGCAGACCCGTGTTTTTTGTTTTGGGATAATATTCTCATTATAATGGAAAAATAGTTATTTATAGGACTTGTTACAAAAGTAGACATTTAGTTAGAACACGACCGAAGGGAGTGTGCGTTCTAAGAGCACCGAGTTACTAAAACTAATTTGTAACACGTTGTCTACAATATTTTATCTAAGTTCAGCATATTTTAGTATATTTAATGATTTTTTTATTGCGGAAACGATATGATTAGAGAAAGGGTAATATGGGTTTGGAAAAAAATACGATATATCAACAAACCTTTTTGTTATATTCTGCAATTTTGGATGCTAGTTTTACATGTGAATTCAAAGTAAAAATAATTTTCACGGTTTATCTGGAAAAACTTTAAAAGCAGTCGTAGATGTAACTATTAATATACTTCCAGAAAAGTCAAGAAAAGTTTATTTATGTAGTTATACGGAATTCAAGGACTGGTACGTGGGTAATGAAACAGACGTAAATGAAAATTCCTTGTTGGCCTATTTTTATAAGAAGTCGAAAAGTATTAAAGCCTCGAGTCTCTGGAGTGAATATTCCATGGTGAGATCAACTGTTTTGATTAATGATAATATTGACACAGTAAGTTTGGAAAATTAAAGGGTTTTAAGAGTATAATTTCTTGAATCTGTATTTTATGTTTTGATACCTGCTTTGTTAGAATATAAAGTATAGGTTTAGTTGCCTAGTCACTACGAACTAAAGCATCACTGATTATTATAGTAATAGATAATGTATTATAATGGGCACATCTTAAGTTGGTGATTGACAGTTGAAGGAGTGGGGATTCTAATGTTGACACTTTAGCGATCCGGTCCACGTGCCATGCAGCAAAGATAGCGGGGGGGATATTGGTTGTGTGTTCGCGTTGTAATCTGTATTATTTACCGACGCTGTATTCGGCAATGCTATGTCTTATGTCAAGGAGAACCAGAAAGATACAAAATGTGGTATTCTATCTATGAGGATGCGGGTTCTACTTGGGGATTTCTTATAGTTTTCGTTTACATTTTCGGAGAAATCTAAGGAGAAGTTAAATTGGACTAAAGTAGGTTTTACTTTGAAGAAGGTTTGTTGCTGCTACGTGTGGAAAGTCAGTTTGAAGATGATGTATTATATTTCGACTGTTGGGGAGCAGAACTTGAAGTAGTTGCAACCGCACGTATAGTACCCGGTAGCCTTCGTCCCCCCAAAAATTTAAAAAATATTAACTTTGTAATTTGATTGTTTCTTTAAATATTATATATTTATGTTTGCCTCGGCTGCGCCAGTATTTATTTTTTAGAGACATGAATGTCTTACAAGGTGTGGTGCGGCTGAAAAATGTAGACTTGCACGAATTATAATTTTTAATTCATTCAATTTATTAATTCTTTAAACGATTAAAATAACACTTCACTGATATAGAGCGCTGTGAGATTCTTTTATTAATTACTTGCACTTTTTAACACGTAAACTATTTTCGTCTCACACTGAATACGTATTAAACTTCTCGAGGGCGCGTTTCGCGTCTGATTAGGAACACTGCTAACAACGCGTCCAGTTATGAGCACTGTCTACAAGCAACTAACTTGATTTCTACCGCCTAAATTTGTAAATTTCTGTATTTCAAGTCTCTGATTGGCTATTCCTAATCGAATAGAATACTTTTATTTAACTTAAGCTTTTTCTGGCAGTTCATTGGCTATTTTATAAACTGTCTCAAAAGTTACATTATTGTTTCCAAGAATGACTAGTAGCATTATTAAACCTTCTTACTCATTTTTGCCTCAAGGTACCCTCATTGTTACCTCATTGTTAGCAACTTTTGACCTATTTCTCACAGCTCCTACATTATTAAATTACGTAATACATTCACATAACGTTGTTACAAATGTATACAATAATATAAACATTTACAATGACTGTAATATACACTTTTTATACATTGTTACATACACATAGTACTTTAAGGCGGGCTGTTATTGAATTTACATTATATAGTTTGACTGAAATCCGTTTAAGTGTTAAAAATACTGCCTCAAATTGCCCCCTTTTAAAAATATTTAAACATTGTTCTTTTTGGTTTGTTCTTTTTTTTAAATTTTAAATATTTTCTGAAAGTCTTCTGAAAGAAAGAAACATACACTTTTTATTATTACACTTCCTATTTTTCACTGTCACTTTTATTTAGCACTCACTGGTTTTCATTACACTCGTGGATAGCAGAATAATTTATTTTGTTCTTTCACTTGTTCTGCACTTTAAGGTCAATGACCTAGTGTAAGGTCAATGATCTGGTTTTCAATGACCTGAGTGAAGTATGTTTATTCACTGTCACAACCACTATTTAACATTTTATTTGCTACTTTTAACACTTAATTAGGCATATTAACACTTGTTACCCTTTCTTTACAACTTATTTCTTAAGCATTTTTATTATTTTCTTACAATTCTAACAGTTTATAGCTCATACAATATAATTGCAGTTGCTATTCAGATTTATTATGTTTTTCTTCATTGTAATATACACTTTTTATATATTGCTACATACAAATATTGCTTTAAGGCGGGCTGTTATTGAATTTATATTATATAATTTGACTGAAATCATTTAAGTGTTAAAAATAATGCCTCAACTTATAGGCGCTCTTTAACTGGCTGGTTCTTAGCGTCCCAATATATTGGACCTGAAAGGCCGGAAATTTTGCTCAGAGGCCTCTTTATCAGGCTTGAGGTTCTTTTACGTGCAGCAAATCTACGACACGGGACATCCGGCTTTACTTCCCTTCCGAAGAAAGCTATGCTAAGGGTTTTTGCCTCCGAAAAAAATCCATCGCCCTCCGCCTCAGGAGCCAGAGGCTAGTATGGTAACCACTACAGCACGGAGGACGATGTGGTGCTATGTGCTAGATGTCTGAACATTGTAAAATGCTAGGGAACGTCTGTTAACTGTTATGAACCTCTTGGAAATATCCATGACGCCCTACCAGGGTTGCCACCTTGAAGTTCGCGTTAATGGACACATACATATAGACGTTCTCTGAAATTATTTGCATATTGCTATAATCAGAAGACTGCTACACATTTTTACTTTCTCTATTACGTATAGTAAGTAGGGGAAGTATTTTATTCCACCCAAAAATTCGATACCGAGATTTCACCGGAAATATATGTTTTGAGACCCCCTGAATCCGAAAAAAAAGCATTTTTGGAAACACATCCGTTTATGTGTCTGTGAACAGCATAACTCAGAAACGAACAGTCGGATAAACACCAAACTTGGTTTTTAGGTTCAGTATCTTCCAAGGCTGCGACACGAAGGCTTTCAAGAAAATCCCCCACCCCAGATAACCCTTACATGGAACATTTTTCGAAAATTTTAATTTTATCAAAAATGACTAACAATTTTGATTAAAATATCATATGTTTAAGATATTTTCATGACAAATAAAATGTATATCTTTAATTTTCTGGGAATGTCTTCAAAAGTATTCTTCATTGTGAACGACTTTTGCATAACTGGTAAACCATAAGAGATAGACAAAATTTTACTACACAAAAAACGTAGATCTCGTTAAAATACACAATTTATGTCATATAGATTTTTTTTTGAATGAACCTCTTTCGAGATATTGCTTGTTATTCCCTTAAATTTTCAATACCTATTTTCTCAAATGGGAATTCGTTATTCCTTTTTTTGTCTTAGATATGCAAAGAGCATTAACCTGTGGCAAAGAGAATGGTGCTGCACCTAGCAGCCAGCTATTAAAAGATATGTCTATGCTTAAGGGGTACTGTATTTCTATATTGCCCTTGCAAATGCAAAACAAGGGGAACGTAGTACGCCTTAAGCAAAAGTCTAATATTTTTAGAACTGGTCGCTATTTGTAAAGAGTAATTCTCTTTGCATGTCAAAAGATCGTTTCTGCAAATGTTAATCTCATTAATATGAAATAGATGGAGAATAAGAGTTTGTAAAAATAATTTGTACAAGATTAGGGAAAGTAATGTGAGTGTAACACATCCGATTTTATTTATTTTATTCTCTAATTCCTCATTACAAAATAAACTTCTTTTTATAAACCATTTTCTAATGATAAAACAACATACAAAATCCAGGTTCCCGTTAAAAAGAAATTAATTGACCCTAAAATGACCATCATAACGTCCTGCAAACAAAATACAACTAATGGTATTTACTTTTCCCCATAATATCAAGCAACAACGATTAGATTTAGAGATAATGTACAGTCTCAACTTAAATGGTCCAGCCTGTATGTCACAGAGAGAAAACAAATGACATTCCAGCCTAGCTATAGAGTGCCGGGTTGCTATGTAAACAATTTGCTTTTGATTGGTGGATTGCTGGTTGCTAGATGGCCATAATGCCGTGTTATTCAGGTGTTTATCCCTTCTCTTGGGTTCCGCAGCTCATTGTCACGTGGCTGGAAAGGTCAATCACCAACTGAGCCCACTATAAGTAATACTCCTTTCAGTTTTCCAAACAGGGATAGATATTATTATACCTTCTTATAAGACAGGATTACACTCGGAGCGTGTCTGTTGAAGTGATGAACATAGCAGAACTTTGTAACGTCATGTACATCCAAGGTCGTGATCATCCAAGTTATTCTCATATTACTCCTCGTTCAAATCAGTAGGTAGAGCACATAAATTTCTCAGGCAAAAATGGTCATATATTGGTCATTTATTACAGACTTCGGGACCAATCAGTATTACCGGCAAGATCATCTTTCACGTTGTTAATCTAAACCGGATGTGTGTGCGTGTGTGTACAGAGTGGACCATTTAAGTTGACACTGTACAATATCTCCAAAACTAAGCGTTGTAGACAGAAATATCTTTAATAAAAGTTGCTTGATATGAGGGTATATGAATGTCATTAGCGTGTTTTATATGGAGGACGTTGTGATGGACATTTTAGGGCCAATTTAATTTGACCCAATTGTAACTTCTTATTTTAAAAAATTAAATTGACCCTAAAATGACCATCATAATGTCCTCCAAACAAAACACGACTAAAGCCATTTACTGTCCCCCGTAATATCAAGTGAGAAACGGAGTTGTATTGTGGTTCAACTGTTGGGGAGCCGAACTTGAAGTTGGTTGCAACCGCACATATGGTACCAGTAGCCTTCGCCCCAAATGTACTTTCAGGTGGCCTTTGCCCCAAGTTTAAAAAAATATTAACTTTGTAATTTAACTGTTTCTTTAAACATTTATGTTTGCCTCTGCTGCGTCAGTATTTGTTAGAGACACGTTTCTCTTAGCAGGGTTTTGGTGTGATAAGAATGTAGGCTTACACATTTATAATTTTACTTCACTCCTTTTATTAGTACTTGATACGATTTAAATAACACTTCACTGATATAGGGAGCTGTGAGATTCTTTTATGAATTACTTGCACTTTTTAACACGTAAACTATTTTTGTCTCACACGAATACGTATTAAATCTCTCAAGGATGTATCTCGCTTCCGGTTAGGAACACTGTTTGCAGGCAACTGACAACTGAATTTGTAAATGTTTCTCCTTTTCAGTTTCTGATTGCTAATGATACTCCAATAGAATACCTTCATTTAACTAAAGCTTTTTCTCGTTGTTGATTGACTATTTTATAAACTGTCACTAAAATTTACATTATTGTTGCTCCAATAATGACCAGTAGCATTATTAAACATTCTTACTCATTATTGCCTCAAGGTTACCTCATTGTTAGCAACGTTTAACTTATTATTCTCACAGCTCCTGCATTATTAAATTACGTAATGCATTCACATAGCATTATTGAGCATGTATAAAATAATATAAGCATATGCAGGAACTGTTACATACATTTACAAATTATTGCATACACATATTGCTTTAAGGCGGGCTGTTATTGAATTTATATATTATATAATTAGGCGAAATTATTTAAGTGTTAAAACTACTGTCTCACAAGCAACGTTTATTAAAGAAAACTTTTTCTTCAACGCTTACTTTTGGAGATATGGCATAGTCTCAACTTAAATGGTGCACTTGTATGTATATATCTTGTATAGCCCCCTATAATTTCTGTGGCCATATCGATAGCTGCGACTTGAGAACAACTTACTGGTGGATATTTTACTCTCTGAACTGTAGGGTTTATAACGTTGGTTTTCTCATTAACATTACAACCCTCGGATTCACTCTCTCAATCATAGAACCAGATTATACGGAGGACAGCGAATAATTCTAGATGTAGGGAAATTTTCCACTCCAGAAAGAAACTGAAACTGGGACATCTGGGTTGGTAAGTCAGAACGCTAACCACTCACCACGGAAGCATTAAAAAACTACATTTATTGCCCAATTATGCTGAGATTTGGTTATTTTGCACTCCCTTTACATTTAAATGAACTTAGTATAAAAGATTCTGCTTTCTATGATTGTAGTAATTCATACATTCATAATATATTTTCTTCAACTGTTCACAATCTCATAGCAGCAAAAATAACTTACATCTACACTAGCTAGAAAACTAAATTAAACTGAGTTTTATTTATTGACAGTCTTTAACTACTGTGATCCTTAGCGTCCATTCTATATCGGACGTGAGAGATCGGAAATCTTGCTCAGAGGCCTCTTTATCAGGCTTGAGGTTCTTTTATGTGCCGTAAATCTACGACACGCGACCACCGGCACTACTTCTCTACTGAAAGAAGCCATACATTTTTACGCCTGAAAAAATCGTTCACTCTCCATCGGGTCTGAAGCCGCGATCTCGAGATGGCTAGCATGGACCCTAGACCACGGAGGACGACAGGCTAATTAGAGCTAAAGCAGTTGCCGATTAACAGGAAGATATCCTCTCATACTGAAGTTAAATTGTTTATAATATACTGTTAAATGTGTTCTTAACTGTAACATTATTTTGTAATCACATAAGAAAAAGTATAACTTGTTCAGTAAATGTGGATTTCTATACTTTTATTAATTGAGTAATTTCATAAATAATATGATTAGTATTACTCCATTTCTTTAATCTATAATTATGTATATTTACTCTGTTATATGCCAGCTTAAGTGTTTGCAACCAAATGCCAATTAATGAAGAAAGAAAAATATTATGTGTTACACACATATGACTTCCTATACTCCTGTACAAACTATTCTCGCAAAGGCTTATTCTCCATCCACTTCATGTTAAACTTTTGCAGAAGCTATCTTACTGCTAATTTGCTTGTAGATGCAAGGGGAATATGGTAGACTTTATGCGATAGTCAAATCTTTTAAGAGCTGGTTGCTCTGTGGAGCATTCCATTCTCTTTGCATGTCCAGGACATAAAAAAAATTATGATGTGTTACACTCACATGACTTTCTCTGCTCTTTTACAAACTCTTATTCTCCATCTATTTCATATTAATCGAGATAAACATTTGCAGAAACGATCTTTTGACATGCAAAGAGAATTACATTTTACACATAGTGACCAGTTCTAAAAATATTTGACTATCGCTTAAGGCGTACTATTTTCTACTTGTTTTGTAATTGCAAGGGCAATATAGAAATACAGTAGCCTTTAAGCGCATACATATCTCTTAATAGCTGGTTGCTAGGTGCAGCACCATTCTCTTTGCCACAGCTTAATACTCTTTGCATATCCAAGACAAAAAAATGAATAACGAATTACCATTTGAGAAAATAAGTATTGAAAAATTTATGGGAATAACAAACAATATCTCAAAAATGGTTCACTAAACAAGAAAAATGTATATGAGAATGATTGTGTATTTTAACGCGATCTACATTTCTTATGTAGTAAAATTTTGTGTATCTCTTATGGTTTACCAGTTATACAAAAGTCGTTCACTATGAAGCATACTTTTGGAGATATTCCCAGAAAATTCAAGATATACATCTTATTTGTCATGAAAATATCTTAAGCATATGATACTTTAATCAAAATCGTTGGAGCTATTTTTGAGAAAATTAAAATTTTCGAAAAATGTTCCTTGTAAAGGCTAATCTGGGGTAGAGGGATTTTCTTGAAAACCTTCGTGTCGCATCTCTGTAAGATACTGAACCTAAATACGAAGTTTGGTGTTTATCCGACTGTTCGTTTCTGAGTTATGCTGTTCACAGACACACACACGGACATGGTTCCAAAATGCTTTTTTGGATTCAGGGGATCTCAAAACATATATTTGCGGTGAAATCTCGGTATCGAATTTTTGGGTAGAATACAATACTTCCCCTATTTACTATACGTAGTAGAGAAAGTAAAACCGAATGACGAATTCTCATTTGAGAAAAAGTGTAAGTATTGCAAAATTCAAACAAATAACAAGGAATATCTCGGAAATGGTTCAATTTACAAAAAAATGTATATGACATAAATTGTGTGTTTTAACGAGATCTACAGTTTTTATGTTGAAAAATATTGTCTATCTCTTACGGTATACCAGTTATCGAAACGACATTCAGAAAGAAGAATACTCCTGGGGACATTCCCAGAAAATTCAAGATATACATTTTATTTGTCATGAAAATATCTTAAATATATGATATTTTAATCAAAAATCGCTACAGCCATTTTTGAGAAAACCAAAACTGTCGAAAAATGTTCCATGTAAAGGGTAGTCTGGGGTGGTGGGATTTTCTTGAAAATCTTCGTGTCGCATTTTTGCGAGATACTGAACCTAAATACCAAGTTTGTATTTATCCAGGTTTTCGTTTTTAAGAAAGGCTGTTCACAGACACACAAGTACACACACAGACCTTTTTCTAAAAATACTTTTTTGGATTCAGAAGGCCTCAAAACATGTGTTTCCGGTCAAATCTCGGTATCTAATTTTTGGGTGGAATGCAATACTTCCCCTACTGACTACAATTAGTAGAAAAAGTAAAAATACACCTGAGCAACGCAAGGAATTATTGTCTAGAGATAACGTAGTTTCAGAGTGCATATTTGCGTCCCAACTGGTGCTCTAACAAATCAAGCTTCAAAGTCTCTTCTATTATTGTATACAACCTAACATGTATGGATTTTCTTTCTGAGTTTTCCCCTAACATTCAGAGTTCCTTGATTCGCATGTATGAGTACTGTGGAATATAACGAGCCCCGTGTTTCAGTACTCGTAGTTGAAGATCGACTTATCGACTTGTCGACTGTGAAGTCACGTTCCACGCATAGCAATGAAATGTGCGAGTTTTACGGCTGAGTAAATTCTTAATGGGCAGTTAAAGCTGAGAGAATTTATTCCATGAATGTAAAAGCGCGCTCTACACCTGCAGACGTGGTGATGGTGACAACTTGTTTGAAAACTAACAGACATGACGGCTGCTTCATCTCTTATGCAATACGCCAGACAGCTTTTATTCACCGCTCTGTGTATACTCGTGAACATTAATGACCCGATAATGACTGCTCTCACTTACTCGAGCAACTTACGTTACCTGGGCTCATAAAATATTTCTCAACTACTTTGGAATACTTCAGCAATAGCAATTTTAGCAACTCATCAGCTGTAAAAGAACAAAAATGCACATTAACCCTTTCCAGCCCTATTTATTTTCGACAGAAGTAGACTTTTGAAACATGTTAGATGGCCTATAGCTTGCTCTAATCTCAGATTTCTAGCTGAGTAATATCATCACTAGATAGAATTTCGAATCCTTGCTGCTACGTTACTAAGTCTGTGGGAAAGGATGGGGTGGTCCCACGTAAAATAAACGGCGATTGACATTGTGAACTTACGACGGAAATGCATTTTTTATACTTTGTCTTTTATTTTAGCTATGCTTATAGCAAACTTAAAGAAATGTATATCCCGAAGATAGAGAGTTATTGAAAGTTAACCTAGGAAATAAACATTTTTATCCAACTTCCAACAGCAAGATATAATAATGATGCGTTGTGGCAGTAATGGGCTGGAAAGGGTTAATGATGCTTTAAGGATGGTTGTGTATGAAAGTTTGGTCATTTGTCAAAAAAGGGTAATTTTCTTTTTTATACCGTTAACCTTTCTCATATCAAGCTTAGAAACATACACAGATTACTTCATATTTTATCCAAGAAATAGGATCATCGTTGTCTTCACCAAAATCGGCATGATCAGCATACACATTAATTCCTCTAAATCCTCCAGATTATCAATATTGAATCTTCTTTTTGACATTCTCTCTTTGATATTTTACATGCTGTTTGGAGAAGAGAGAGAGAGACTTGTACACAGTGTTTAACAGATTGGATACAAATATCATACTCAACATCATTTTCAAAAGCTTAGTTAAATATAGTCTTCAGGAATATATGTTTGACAATGTAACGATGAATGAAAAACATTCCAGAAATTTAATGCATAGGATAACATTAAACAAATTTATGTATTCATTCTCATGTCTTTCTCTACTCACTCTTCAACATAGTATTCTTACAAAAGTTTAGCTTTTCATTACACATATTTTCAGAGAGTCAGAAGTTTAAAAAACAGGTCACTATGTGATACCTTTGAATTTCTATACACTTTGTATGACCACAATAAAAAAACCAAGAGCAATTTGTCACTTGAAAATAATTATTTTAAAATTCAATCAAGTAACGAAGAGTATCTTGGAAATGGTTAACGACACAAACAATTTTATTTTACATAAATTATGTAGTTTAACAAGATCCATATATTTTGAATAGCAAGATTTCGTCTAACTTTACAGTTTGCAAGTTATACAAAAGTCACCTTTAACATAGGGTGGCTTAATCAAAATCTTTAACGCCAATTTTTGGGTAAATCAAAAATGACGAAAACGTTTCCATGTAAAAGGTAGTTTGGAGTGGGGAATTTTCTTAAAAGTTTGATGTGCTGCACTCACATGACTTGCTCTGCCTTGTACACACTATTTTTATAAACGCTTATTCTTCATCTACTTCATGTTAATCGAGATGAACATTTGCTGAAATTATCTTGTTGCTAATTTTCTTGTAGGTGCAAGGGGAATATGGGAGGCTTTAAGCGATAGTCAAATCTTTTAAGAGCTGGTTGCTATGTGGAGCATTCCATTCTCTTTGTATGTCCAGGACATAAAAAAATCTATGTGAGTCTCACATGACCTTCTCTACTCTTGTACAAACTAGTTTTACAAACGCTTATTTTCTATATGCTTCATGTTAATCGAGATGTTAGCCTTATTGCTAATTTTCTTGCAGATTTCAAGGGGAATTGGTAGGCTTTAAGCAATAGTCAAATTTTTAATAGCTGGTTGCTATGTAGCGCATTCCACTCTCTTTGTATGTCCAGGACATAAAAAAAATTAATAACGAATTCCCATTTGAGAAAAAGTAGTGGAAAATTTAAGGGAATAACAAGCAATATCTCGAAAATAGTTCACGCAACAAAAAACATATATACGACATAAATTGTGTATTTTAACAATGTTTACATTTTTTGTGTAGTAAAATTTTGTCTATCTCTTATGGTTCACCAGTTATGCAAACGTCGTTCACAATGAATAATACTTTTGGAGACATTCCCAGAAAATTCGAGATATACATTTTATTTGTCATGAAAGTATCTTAAATATATGATATTTTAATCAAAATTGTTAGTCATTTTTGAGAAAATTAAAATTTTCGAAAAATGTTCTATGTAAAGGGTAATCTGGGGTGGGGGGATTTTCTTGAAACCTTTGTGTCGCATCTCTGGAAGATGCTGAACCTAAATACCACGTTTGGTGTTTATCCAAATTTTCGTTTCTGAGTTATGCTAATCACAGACACATACACGGGCATGTTTCCAAAAATGCTTTTTATGGATTCAGGGGGGGCCTCAAAACATATATTTCCGGTGAAATCTCGGTATCGAATTTTTGGGTGGAATACAATACTTCCCCTACTTGCTATACGTAGTAGAGAAAGTAAAAATGACACCCTTGGGTACAGCTGCACTACGGAAGTTTAACTGTTAATGTTGGCCATGCTTTTTGCTTGCCTGAATAAGAAGAAGCAAGTGGAGGACCAGACTGTAAAGGAAGATACGCATTGAGAACGATAAGGCCGAGAGACCAGAGTTCTCTTTAAGCTGACGCTGAGTGCGAGGTGGTCTACGGGGATTCAAACTTACTCTAAAAGCACTGACCTAAGACAGAAGTGCTTCCCCCATCTTATCTCTTCTGAAACCTAACCAAAAAGTGTCGTCAAGAGACCTGTGGCAGTCTCTCGACAACGTCGACAGGAGTTTTTGTTAGGCCCGGACCACACGAATTCTCAGAGCAAAGAGTTTCTGCTTTACAGCTCTTGTATTTTAGGTAGTTGAGAAGTGAAAACACGGAACTGTAATAAAACCGCTCGATTAATGTTTATGTAAGGCGTTTATTTCCACTGGGAAAACCATAGCTCATGTTCCGAGTCTGCAGTTCAGCCGATGGAGGTGTTTATACTACATATTGTCATTATTGAAAAAATCTGATGTGTTACACTCACATGATTTTCTCTACTCTTGTAAAAACTATTTTTACAAACGTTTATTCTCTATATGCCTCATGTTAATCGAGATATCGAGATATTAATCTTATTGCTAATTTTCTTCTAGATGCAAGTGTAATTGGTAGGCTTTAAGCGATAGTCAAATATTTTAAGAGCTGGTTGCTATGTGGAGTATTCCCTTCTCTTTGCATTACCGGGACAAAAAAATGAATAAAAAATTCCCATTTTAGAAAAGGTATAAGCATTGGAAAAATTAATGGAATAACAAGCAATATCTTGAAAATGGTTCACTCAAAAAAATGTATAAAAACAAATTGTGTATTTTAACGCGATCTACATTTTTTGTGTAGTAAAACTTTGTCTATCTCTTATGGTTTACCAGTTATGCAAAGTCGTTCATAATGAAGAATACTTTTGGAGACATTTCCGGAAAATTCGAGATATACATTTTATTTGTCATGAAAATATCTTAAACATATGATATTTTAATCAAAATCATTAGAGCCATTTTTGAGAAAATTAAAATTTTCGAAAAATGTTTCATGTAACGGGTAATCTGAGGTGGTGGGATTTTCTTGAAAAACTTCGTGTCGCATCTCTGGAAGATACTGAACCTAAATACCAAGTTTGGTGTTTATCAGACTGTTCGTTTCTGAATTATGCTGTTCAGAGACAGACACACATACGGAGATGTTTCCAAAAATGCTTTATATGCATTCAGTGCACCTCAAAACATGTATTTCCTGTGAAATCACGATTTCGAATTTTTGGATGGAACGCAATACTTCCCCTACTTACTATACGTAGTAGAGAAAGTAAAAATATGTATATGATATGAATTGAGTGTTTTAACGAAATCTACATATTTTGTGCAGTAAATTTTGTCTATCTCTTACGGTTTCCCAGTTATGCAAAAGCCACTCAGAAAGAAGAGGTCTTTTGAGGACGTTTACAGAAAATTCAAGAGATACATTTATTTGTTATGTAAATATCTTAAATATATGATATTCTAATCAAAACTGTTAAAGCCATTTTTGAGAAAATCAAAATTTTCGCAAAATGTTCCATATAAAGGGTAGCCTGGGGTGGGGGGATGTTCTTTTAAATTTTTGTGTCTCATCTTTGAAAGATACTGAACCTAAACACCGAGTTTGGTATTTATCCGACTTTTGGTTTTTGAGCTATGCTGTTCGCGGGACACCCCCCCCCCACACACACGCACGCACGCACAGACCTTTTTCCGAAAGGGCCTTTTTATTTAGGGGACCTGAAGACATGTATTTCCGGTGAAATCTCGGTATTGAATTTTTGGGTGGAATACAATACTTCCCCTACTTACTATACGTAGTAGAAAAAGTGAAAAAGTCCGTGTGGGTCTATGAACAGAATAATTAAAAAACGAAAAGCGGGATAAACATCAAACTTGATATTTAGTTCAGTATCTTGAAAATCTTAACATTTTCAAAAAAAATCTGCTAACCCCAACTACTCTTTACATGGAACACATTTCGTAATTTTTATTTAAAAAAAAGTAACGATTTTGTCTAAATACCATATAATAAGGATACTTATATGACAAATAAAATGCATATCTTGAATTTGCTGGGAACAGCCTATGAAGTCATGTTCATTCGCAAGTAGTTTTGTATAATCCTGTATTACTGGTAAACTTAAGCGATAGACCAAACTGTAGTAAACAGTAAATTTGTTACACACAATTTATTTAAAATAACCTTTTTATGACATGTCATTTCTGAGATATCCACTATTATTGGTTGGAATTGTTCAAAATTTAGCCATTCCTTTGAAGTCTTGTAGATCTTCAGTTTTTTCTCGCGATGCCGTGCAAAGAATATTGAATTCTAAGGCCGGCATATAGAGCCCAATTTTAAAATAAAAACACATTTGAATATGGCTATTCCATTTATATCTGTAATGAAATGTGTAATGAAGCTATTTTGGGGAAGATTTGTCTGCATTAAAATGGATAGAAAAATAAACTTTCGTAAGAATAATGTGTATGCCCACTAATAAGCAAAAGTCGTGTGAATCTTAACACAGGTTTTTGAACGTATACTTTAAGTACAGGTATGTATCTAGCCTACAGTCGTAAAATATGTATAAAATTAAAGGGGAAAATTCAATTTATAATGGCTGCACAAAATACTCAAATCTGTATCTTTTTGTGGACTGTTCTTCGTTATTCTGCACTGCCAGTCTGCTTCTGTCATCCTTTATTTTATGATTGAGGGAGTATTTTTAACATATAAATGATTTCGGTCTAATTATATAATATATAAATTCAATAACAGCCCGCCTTAAAGCAATTGTGTATGTAACAATATATAAAAAGTGTATATTACAGTCATTGTATATGTTTATATAATTGTATATATATTTAATAATGTTATGTGAATGTATTACGTAATTTAATAATGTAGGAGCTGTGAGAAATGGGTCAAAAGTTGCTAAGAATGAGGAAACCTTGAGGCAATAATGAATTTGAAAGTTTAACAATGCTACTTGTGATTCTTGGAAGCAATAATGTAATTTTTGAGACAGTTTATAAAATAGCCAATCAACACCTGAAAAAGCTTTAGTTAAATGAAGGTATTCTATTGGACTAGGATTAGACAATCAAAAACTAAAATGAAGCAAAATTTACAAATTCAGAAGTCAGTTGCTTGTAGACAGTGCTCCTAACCGGACGCGAGATACATCCTCGAGAAGTTTAATGCGTATTTTGTCTGAGACAAAAATAGTTAAGTGCAAGTATTTAATAAAAAAAACAGAAATCTCACAGCTCTCTCTCTCTCTATCAGTGAAGTGTCATTTAAATCGTGTCAAGCATTAATAAATGGAGTGAAGTAAAATTATAATCTGTGTAAGCCTACATTCTTCAGTCGCACCACTCCCTGCTAAGGCATTCATATCTCTAAAAAAATATAAATACTGACGCAGTCGAGGCAAATATAAATGTATAATATTTAAAGAAACAGTCAAATTACAAAGTTAATATTTTTAAACCTGGGACGAAGGCTACCGGAAACCTTTTACCATACGTGCGGTTGCAACTACTTCAAGTTCGGCTCCCCAACAGATGAACTACAATATTACATCTACTTCAAATCGGCTTTCCATACGTAGCAGCAACAAAACGTTTCTCGTGTTCATTAATTTGCTCCCTCCATGTTCTTCGTGGTCTTCCTCTCTTCCCTCTTTCTTCAGGGATCCATTCTTGGTAATGTATTCTTCATTCTGCGGACCTGGTCGTACAAGCTTTCTGATATAATCCACTATAGAATTTTGGCATTTCATATTATAATTATTTTCAGATAATGTTTTATTAGTTACAACTTTATTAACATATATTTACATTCTTCACAATTCCAACTACGTATCCATATCGTTTTATTGTTCAGTATGCTTTGCTTATGGTAGTCCCCAATTGGGGAAAGCTGAATTTCTTAATAAGTTCCCTCTCTCTACTCATTTCTCACCTTATCTAATCTTGAATATTCGGCAAACTGTCTCAGTATATCGATTTCTGTGAATTACAATTTAGATTTCAAGTTGGAAGTACTTCTGTTCCAAAGGTTATCGCGTCCTAATCTAATTATTTATATAGGTTTTGTTGCTTTAAAAATCTGATGTGATACATTCACATAACTTTCTATACCCTCTGTCGTTTATTAGTGGGTATACAATTTATTCTTACAAAAACGTATTTTTCTATCTACTACATTTAAATCTAAATAAATCTTTGCAGAAATAGCTACATTACACATTTCGTTACAGATATAAAGGGAACAGCGATAGTCAAATTTTTAAGAACTGGACGCTATATGCTAGCCTTAAAATTCCATACTGTTTCCATGCAATCACGAGAAACAGCTGAATGTTAAACGGACTTTAAGAAAATGACTAGGATTTGAACAATTCGAATCTTTAATAACGAATATCTCAGAAACGGATTATATCACAAAAAAACTTATTTAAATAAATTGTGTGTTTTAAAGAATCTACATTTTTTGTGAAGTACGTTTTCGTCTATCGCTTAACAGTTACCACTTATACAAGATTATAAAGAATTTCTTCCAGACTAATCCAATAAAATTTAATATATACATTTTATTGTCATGTAAATATCTTTTAATATATGATACTTTAAACAAAATCGTTATATACTTCTTAGCAAATTAAAATTTTCGAATAAACTTCCATGTAAAGGGTAGTCTGGTGTGTTGATCCGAATTTGTTTTGAGTTACTCTGTTTGCAGCCAAACAGACAGACAGAAACACACGAAACGTTTCCTAAAAATGCTTTTCTTTAATCAGGGGTATCAAAACATGTATTTACGGTAATATCTTGATATCGAATTTATGGGTGCAGTACAATACTTTCCCTACTTTCTATACATAGTACAGAAAGAGCAAAATGTGTTTATCATAAGATCCCATTTAATCTTCTTATCACTGATTTTCCTTTAAGAATTCCTTCTGTAATTTCAATTTCAATACGACCATCATAAGTAAATTTGTATTCATCACATATTTTAATAAATGCTAATGTTCCATTTTCTTCCAAAACTAAATCACTTATCTCATCAATTCCAATTGCTTTATATTTAGATTTGTCAATATTCATTTTAGGTTCTAATTCTTGTCATATACGTTAAATCGTCAGCTATGTCCAATTGATCATCCGCAAATAGCAATGTATATGCGTTTTGTCTCCATTCATTAAACCCATTCTATATACACGGTCTCTTCCATGCTTCCAGCTTCTTGAACGTAAATTTTAAACAATGTTGGGAATACACAACATCCTTGGTGTGATCCCTTAGTAACAAGAATTCATCACATAATGTTATTGCTTTTTAAAGCTTTGATTATCGCTCCAGCGTTCTGTATCCCATATACACTCGGTCAAACTAGAAGTGGTCGGTCTCTTGAGCAGTTAACATAAGTCTCTTCGTGTGAGTGAGCGATTCACAACCGCCAACTTCTGTGCGCTGCTTTGACTAACTCTTTAATACAAGCAACAAGCACTGCTTTGGGCTACCTCCACACCGTACTTGTCATGGAGCACTGGTTAAGCTTCCTAACTTCTATGCAAGCAGCTTGAGTTTGATTCCTCGTAGTGGATTGTGGTATGGTAGTATAACATGTTGCGTGTTATTTTGCTATGGTGTTATTTCTCCTTTACCCCAGGAAACAACTGAGTGGCGACGGCACTTTAAATAGATGACGAAAGTATTGATACGTTAGGCATCATTTTGGTGTGGTATTAAAACACGTTGGTATGGGTTAAAACAAGTCGGGTACTATGGGTGTGGTATTGTTGGGTTGCTGGGTTCGTTGTGGGTGCGAGGGCGTGTGTTGTGGTCATAGGTTCTTAGCCCCTCATGAGTTCGTTCCCCTTTCAGTGGTAATGTGATATTGGACCGGGGAAGGATCCTATCTCAGGTATACAAGCAAAGAAGGACGCAGGTAGCCAGTGGACGACCTTCGGTTGCTGGTCACTTTATTCTTGCCAAAAACACACTCCCTCTGTCCCGCACACAAGACACAAGCCGATCGCTACAACTATGATAATTTGTTAAGTCGCTGTCACCTAAGCTACGTCCGGATAATGAGTTGTCGTTTCCCGCTATAAAACGCTAATTTCTATGATTATCACTTATTCTCTTGCACGGCGCTATACGTGAACTTTGTTAATTTAGACTTAGTTATTTTGCCGACTACTTCGGAAATGCAACACTTAGCGTTTTAACATGATGCCGGTCGGAACGAGAGACCAAGAGAGAGTGATTTTCGTCTTCGCGGCTCCTACATCGTTCTGTCTAGGATCGTTTCCTATTTCACGCCCATTTTCTAGGTGAATTGGTTTGGTCCCTAATCACGTGACTTATCACGTCGGTCATTTGCTGCTTTATTTTCTACGCTTAATTCTCCTACCAAGATTAGTGCGAATTGTTATTTTCAATCCGGGAATATTTTAAGGCCTATCGCTCATTTCTAGCGTTGGTTTTTCCGCTTCGGTGAATTTGGGGACTGATTAAGCACGTACATCTTGGTGCCTGTCGGTCGCGCTGGAACGTTCTGCCTTTTTTCAGAAAGCCACATGTTTGGCAGAATTCTTAAGAGACAGGAGACCTTTCCGGTGTGTCCCGTTATAGCCTCTAGCTCTTTTAACAGCTACATGTTCCGGTCTACCCTTCCGCAAACTTTAGCTCTTTTGAAATTTCATTCCTTATGCTACAAATATGACTAATTTTATGTTTATTTATTCAATTTATTTATCATTATTTATTATATATGTATATAAATAATTATCAGGCGGGTATTTCGGCTTCAATGGTTATCTTTTAGTCTTTACGACACTTTTACTATAATATATTTAAATAATATGGCTTGTGTTACTTCATTTTACTTACAAATATAATTACAATAATGTTGAAGTTTGTGTCGTAAAATTAAATAAGACTGGGTATAAAGCCTCCTCCCGACCGACAAATTAATGTTATGGTTGTCATCTACCGGTGACGGACTACTAAATAAACGCTACATACATAAAAACGAAGAAAACCTGTTATAGTTTTACTCGTGTATTAATAATCAAAAGGAAAACTTCTCTACCTCTGAGCTAAGAGTTTACAGCAAGAATGGCATTGTAACAACTTTAACCATACTCCATCTGAGAACCAGAAATCAATAAAGTGTGTTTTTGTTACACATATTTAATGTTGAAACACTCTGAAACATCCCTCTGTTTGAAATATCGTATATGAATTATTTTATTGGAAGACTTTTGTGATTATAGTCGTGTTCCCCATTATAACTACTACAAAAATATACTAGCCTTGTGAAGAAAGCTTGGCCTTCCCGAGCGCTCACGGAAGTATCCGATTCAAACTGTCTCTCAGACGCCAGCCAGTGTTAAATTGAGTTTACCTACAACAAAATGTGTAATAGTGCTATTTTTACAAGCATTTTATAATATTAGTAAGAGAAGTAATTATATCAGTTTTCTTGAAGCAATGCACTAGCATTCCTTCCAACCGACTTTAACGCATTTTGTATCCATTTTTGCTATTTTGATCCAAACTTAAATTTGTCCTCGTGAACATACTACATCGTGAATTACCCGCTGAGTTTATGATGAACATATTTCCTTCATGTTAGTCTCCTTAATGTCCAACGCTGAAAATATTTATTTCTCGCACAATGTTAACGGTACGCTAGTTCAAGATTTTGGCATCTCCGAAACGATATTCGCCCAAGCATAAACCGCCGATAGCTCTTTGTGGTATGTATGAGAGGAGAAGACTCTGTAACGATCATGACGCCCATAAAACTTTCATCTTTTTTATTTCCTTCCGTAGCATTTCTCTCTCTCTCTCTCTCGAGAAGTCCTGGCAACCGTTGCTAAGGCTGTGTGGAAATGCTATCATTATGGTGAACTGAAGAACCTGATGTGTATCGAAATTTTATTCTACGAATACGGTGGAAGAAAATAGAAAATATTGGTTAGTTTTACTTGCAGATTGATAGCACAGACTGCAAGAATACGGGTCACAAAGTAAACAAACTTAGAATCACTCCAAAAACCTAGGAATTGCAGAAATAGGACATCAGTATTCCACTCCTGAAAATAAGACACGCTTATGTCAGGATACAAAGGGATTTAAGCAAATAAACTGTTAGTATGACGTTTGGAAAACAACCATTTCTACTCCCCATCCTTCTGCCATATGCTCAATTGGCGAGTCAGGGCAATAGAAGGAGAGTGTGGAGAAACTTATTGACGGCCTTTGTGATACTGGCGGACAACAAACAATTCCGCAATGCATGGAGCAGGTTTCGTTGGAAGTACAGTCTGAGCTAAACTCTGAATGGGGTATTAAGCAATACATCAAAACAGGCACCAAACCATTAGACGGGGGACAGCGTGGCCTAGCCTTGGAGCATAGCGGGTGATAAAAATTACTGATGAAAATGGTATAAGAGTCTGCTCATTTGTGGGGATAATGGGTCGTGGGTGCATGTATTGGTAAGCTGGTACGCAGGAATGGAGGGGAAATATTTACAGTGATCCTTTAACACCTCGGATGGAGGGTTAAGGGCGTTTTGGACGCTACGGCAGGCAGCGAAGACGTAATGGGAATAGATACATTCCTACTTAAGGCTGAGATCTGAAAAGGCTGATAATGTGGAAAGGGGGTGTAAGAAGAACTAAACCTATCTACTGGCTGTTGTTTTAGTAATTTCTCTACTACGTACCTATAGTAAGTAGGGGAAGTATTGTATTCCAACTAAAAATTCGATACGGAGATTTCACCGGAAATACATGTTTTGAGACCCCCTAAATTCAAAAAATACACTTTTAGACCGTGTGTGTGTCTGTGAACAGCATAACTCAGAAACGAACAGTCGAATGAACACCAAACTTGGTATTGAGATTCAGTATCTTTCAGAGATGCGACACGAAGCTTTCCATGAAAATCCCCCAACCCAAATTACCATTTACATGGAACATTTTTCGAAAATTTTAATTTTCTCAAGAATGGTTCTAACGATTTTGATTAAAATATCCTATGTTTAAGATATTTTCATGATAAATAAAATGTATATCTTGAATTTTCTGGGAATGTCTACAAAAGTATTCTTCATTGTGAACGACTTTTACATAACTGGTAAACCATAAGAGATAGACAAAATTTTACTACACAAAAACTGTAGATCGCGTTAAAATACACAATTTATGTCATATGCATTTATTTTGTTGAGTGAACCATTTTCGAGATATTGCTGGTTCTTCTCTTAAATTTCTGAATACTTATTTTCTCAAATGGGAATTCGTTATTCATTTTTTGTCCTGGTAATGCAAAGAGAATGGAATACTCCATATAGCAACCAGCTCTTAAAATATTTGACTATCGCCTAAAGCCTACCAATTCCCCTTGCACCTATAAGAAAATTAGCAATAAGATTAACATCTCGATTAACATGAAGCATATGGAGAATAAGCGTTTGTAAAAATATTTTGTACAAGAGTAGAGAAAGTCATGTGAGTGTAACACATCAGGTTTTTTTATGTTATTTTATGCCAGTTTTCACTTATTGTTACATAATGAAATGTAATATGATTTCCGTTGTTTTGTGGGTTGTTCATATTTAAGATGCTATATTTGAATTAGTTTGTCCTACTTCTTTTCGTGTATTTAGCATATTTATTTCCCCTTCTATTTTCTGTTTATTATAACAGCACGTGTGGTTTGTGGACCCGTGCAATTGATAGGGATCAATAATGTTGGTATACTTTTATTTAAATAAAACCCTCGTTCAATAAGGTTGAGAAGTGTAGAAAGCCACTTTGCTTGGCATCTTTCAGGTTTTAGACTGCAGTAGTTTATTAGGTCCTGAAATGTTTGACTCATTTAACAAATAAAGAATAATGTAAGTAAGTGGCAGTGTTGGATTTTATTTCGGTAGGAGGATTAAAAGGTGTCAATTGCCTATTATGAATATAATAATAGTACAATAATAATAATTAATAATAATATAGCTATAGTGAGACCGCGTGCTGGATGGGATAATAAGTTTTGTAAAAACCGTGCACAACTTGAGTCACTGTTCAGTCATTTATATTAGTCTGAAATCCTGATTCCTCACAAATGAAGGGTTATTTGTGAGTAATTGGTAAAATGAACACGATGATAATGGACAGGGGAACGTGAAAACACCCGAGAAAAGTCGCTTCCATACCAGGTTTTTACACTAGACTTAACGAACCTGTCTCGCCTTTTCAGCTTTTAGCCATTATCCAGGATACACAGCTTGAGTTTTGGCTGGATATCCGTTTTACAAAGACGTTATATATAATACAGTAACATACAATTTACGTCACTTAAGGAAGCATTCAGAATGTTTTAAAATTGTTAGATGCCATAAATAGTCACACACAGTTTATATTTTTAATGGCCAGGCCGCAATTTACATCTCCAGTAGACGACTCGATTTACTTAGACTATTTATCCTCTCTTCTCAGTTTGTATGTCCTCTCATCATTTCATCATAGTTTATGACCTAACAGCGTGTAACGAAGTGCCTTATTCATTTAGCTAAGGAAATACTATTAAAATGTTGAGATTCTCTGCAGAAAGTTATGCCAAATTGACCCTCCCCGGAGAAATCTACTTTAGGCGATACGGCTGTATTAAAGGAAGGCTGACATGTACAGGAACAGAAGTGAAACGACTATGGTAGTGGTTCTCAAGCAAACGACAACAACAAAAAGAAAGGGCGCAGTTATTTTGAGTCATGCAGTACGTCAGGGATTGTGGTCGTAGACTGCGCAGGTGCCAGATCAGTTCCAGCTTTCTTCAATGTGCTGTCCACAAGGCTGATCAGTCTTTCTTCGACGGCGAGCTAGGTTATGAGAAAACAATAGGACAACGTTTAGATAGAAGGCATTCTGGACAGTATTTCTAAAATCATTTTTGTCTAAACGTATTCAAAATTCTCTTTAGTAATTCTTTACCGGGAAAAGATTGATCGTCTGAACTATAGACTTATTGTTGTTAGTTTTGAAATATATCGGTAAATATGAGAGCAGGAAGCAATTCTGTAATTATTGTAATTTAATTTAAAGCATTGAAGCCGTAAGGAATGTAAAGAATAGTGAACGAATAAGGGTTTGTTAATTGTAATTATTTATGTTATTGAAGTATCAGTTTATTAAATGGAAGAAATTCGGCTTATTAATTAATTTATGGAATATATTTTTAAGTAGCAATCTGCCATTATTTCTAATTTAATCCACTTCCTCTTGGATCAAATGACCACGTTTCAAAGTAAACAAATACACCTTTTGTTTCTAAGGCGGTATCAACAAGGCCCTTCTCGATCCTAAAGAAATTTCTTTGTGACTTCGTCGAAGAGGTTTCGTTATAACAAATGCTCTACTACTGTTCATTCTGTCACTGGAATAATTTAACCAGTTTACCACTGTTTAGACTAAAATCAAAATTACAATAAACCTGCAAACAACAATGCAATGCCATGTCCGGTTGCTCTAATCACTATGCTACCATGGCAACATGCCGGTACGACATTGAATTCCCCAACTGATTCGCATTTATCCCGGTAAGCCACAACTAGAACGGAAGATCCGTGGTTCAAATCCCGACTATGGCAATTAATGTTTCAGTCGTCTGATTCTACCTTTCCAACCTTGTCCAACACACGACTTGTGTGGAAGAACAATTAATTCTATTAGTTCACCTAATAGTGGTTGAAACTATAAGCCCGGGACTTAAAGTACTTACAACATAGTAAGTCGCCATTAGGGTATGTCATCTCAATACAATTTGAGATCTCCTTTTGGTTTACCGGGATAAATGCAAATCATTTGGAGAATTTGATGTTGTAAGGGCATATTAGCACGGAAGATCATTGTTAGAGCAACCGGACGGAGACCGGGAGATCCATGGTTCAAATTCCAGCTATGGCATTGAATTTTTCAGTCGTCTGATTCTACCTTTTCAACACAGTTAACATTTTATGCTCACATTTTAAAAGTAGTTCCAAAGTTTTCTTTTGTTTTTCACTATCGCCATCACAACAGACATAGCTGCAACAAGGTGGGACTTAAAAGTTTAAATGAATGTTTTTCGAATCTTTTCTTTTTAGTTTTCCCAAGCTGTCAACATTAAAAAGACAGAGCACGGGACCGGCTCCGTAGCTAAGTCGGCAAATACCTGTTTGCTGTGCGAGAGGTCTCGGGTTCGATTCCTGGATGGAAGTGCGAATGTTTCTCTGAGCAGGTTTATTCTCCATCCGTCACGGAGTATGTAGGTATGAATAAGCGTGTGTGTGTGATGAGCTAATGTAAGAAACCTAAAAATTCAATAACAATAAATACGAGTTAACGCCATTGCCGATAGACAGCTTGTTCCAAAGGAGGCCATCGATATGACCATTGCAGTTAAAGGCGAGCATAAATGGAACAATAAAAAGAATCTGATGTGTTACACTCACATGAATTTCTCTACTCATGTACAAACTATTTTTACAAACGCTTATTCTCCATATGCTTCATGTTAATGAGATATTTAGATGTTAATCATATTGCTGATTTTCTTGTAGATGCAAGGGGAATTGCTAGGCTTTAAGCGATAGTCAAATCTTTTAAGAGCTGGTTGCTATGTGGAGTATTCCATTCTCTTTGCCTTACCAGAACAAAAAATGAATAACGAATTTGAGAAAAAGTACAAGTATTGGAAAATTTAAGGGAATAACAAGCAATATCTCGAAAACGGTTCACCAAAAAAAATTGTACATGACATAAATTGTGTGTTTTAACGCGATCTACATTTTTGTGTAGTAAAAGTTTGTCTATCTCTTATGGTTTACCAGTTATGCAAAAGTCGTTCACAATGAAGAATACTTTTGGAGACATTCCCAGAAAATTCGAGATATACATTTCATTTATCATGAAAATATCTTAAACATATGATATTTTAATCAAACTCGTTAAAGCCATTTTTGAGAAAATTAAAATTTTTGAAAAATGTTCCATGTAAAGGGTAATCTGAGGTGCGGGAATTTTCTTGAAAACCTTCGTGTCGCATCTCTGGAATACTGAACCTAAATATCAGTTTGGTGTTTATCCGACTGTTCGTTTCTGAGTTATGCTGTTCACAGACACACACAGATACACACACCGACATGTTTCCAAAAATGCTTTTTTTTATTCAGGGGGTCTCAAAACATGTATTTCTGGTGAAATCTCGGTATCGAATTTTTGGGTGGAATACAATAATTTCCCGACTAGTAGACAAAGTAAAAAGAAAGAGCAATTTGCTTATAATGAAGTTAGAAAACAAGAGGTTCATTGTAGTGCTAAGGACATTTAGATTCATCTTAATCCCCGAAAATCCATTTATATGTCTGTTTTATTTAATCGAAACATATTCTGTTGTAATTTTTAGTTTATTGATTAATCTTTATTATTTAGTAAACAAATTAATTTTAATACATTTAATGCATATTAAATGGCGAAAGCTTGCAAAAATCAAAGCTTTAGGTTTTAATACGGTCTTATACATTAGAATTATATCTTTAATTTTATACATTTTTATTATTTTAGTCACAATGTTTGTACTTTAAATATAATTTTAAAGAAGATACATAATCTGCAATTTTATTCTGAATTCTGCAATATTTCCCAGAAAAAATCCTAATTCCTATATTCTTTGGAGATGAGAGAGAAATTTCAGCTCATTTTTAGGGGAAGTTTGTTCTGAAATTGGTACCACTGTTATATATGGTAGCTTTCCTATGTTCCAAGCTATGTTTCTTTCTTTACATACTTATGTGTTTTTACTTTTTTATTTTAAACAGCTTTCTGTGTGAATGGATTTTCTAATATTAGTGACCCATTTTCTCAGAAACTCTTCAAGGAAAGCTTTGGGTGCTGTTTTGGCTCTGCTTTGGTGTTAACAAGATCCTTGATTATTGTTTAAAGACTTGATTATGATAAATTATCAATAAATCACACAAGCAAGTACGACGTTTGTATAACAGTACCACAGTGAAATTAGAAGATGTTTTTTTTTTTACATTCTCTAGAGACTTCAGTCAGATATCTTAAGTAGTTTCTGAGAAAATGGGGGGGTGAAGTTTAAAAATTTAGCATTTTTTGTATGGGGATTTTAATCTCCCCTTAATACGTTGGGCAGAAATAATACGTGACTCTTCACATTTTTTGTAGTATAGGGAACTTATGAGAATGTGTTTCAGTTTCATTTATCCTGGAGGATAGCATGTGGCCGGTGTAATGCATGTACTTTTTCAAGTAGCTCCAAAGTTGGTCCCAAATGGCACCCCTCACTAGACATCCCAGCAAAAGAAAATATCTCTATGCTGGTACCAAGAATCGATTTCTCCCAAACAGAAAGCAACGCCAGTTTAGAGCTGCAGAGACGGCTAACAAAGGAAGTACCCAACTGGACAGACCGATTTCTTTCTAAATCGGCATGTAGGTCGATTTTTGGTAAAAGCCATTCCCTGGCTTTTCTGCCTGTCGCTAGATAATATCCTGACTGGAAATTTGAACTCACATATGCCGCTCTGGCACGCACCTAGATCTTTATTCGCGTAGATGTTATGTAAAGTTTGGACTATCTTTATCACTGACCTTATCGGCGATTTTTACTGTTTTCGTTACCGCTTATTACCACCGTTACACAACACACATACACACACAAACACGCATGCCCATGGCGGGACTGGAACTCGCGATCCTCAGCTTGATGGAACGCCTGAGCTATACACTCCAGCGACCACGGCTACGAGGGCCGGCGGATTTGAAACAAAGCGGTCTGAACACAGTATCTTGGAACAGTACAACCACTTCACGACCGGTGCATTTTCACATTCATCTTCAACACACACACACACACACTGCATAACATGGAGCATTGTTTCGACGACATTCGTAAAGTCCACCCTGTTTTTCAGCATTGTATTATAACACATCAGTTGCTGGGAAACACACCTTGTCACTTAGGTGCTCATCGTAACACACACTTTACCTTGAGAGCCTTTTCAAGCACTTTCAGAACAGAATACAAATGATCCGTCGAATCGAATTAGCACTGAACTTTTGAGTCACAACTCACAAATGAACTGCAAAGTCAATCTCAATTGAACTTCAGAGTCACTACACACAACTGAACTGCAGGGTCACAATTAACATTTGAACTACAGGGTCACAATTAACAATTGAACTACAGGGTCACAATAAACAATTGAACTGCAGGGTCACAACTAACATTTGAACTGCAGAGTCGCTACTCACAACTGAACTGCAGAGTCGCTACTCACAACTGAACTGCAGATTCGCTACTCACAACTGAACTGCAGAGTCTTAAGTGACAATTGAACTGCAGAGTCACTACTCACAACTGAACTGCAGAGTCACTACTCACAACTGAACTGCAGAGTCACAAGTCACAATTGAACTGCAGAGTCACTACTCACAACTAAACCGCAAAGTCACAATTAACAACTAAACGGCAGAGTCACACCTAACAATTGAACTGTAAATTCACAACTAGCAACTGAACTGCAGAGTCACGCTAACCACTGAACTGCAGAATCACAGCTAACCACTGAACTGCAAGGTTACAACTCGCAATTACTGCAGGGTCACAACTCGCAATTGAACTGCAGGGTCACTACTCACAGTTGAACTACATGATCACAATTAACAATTATGCTGCAGAGTCACAAGTAAACACCGAACTGCAGAGTCATAACTAGGAACTGAACTGTAGAGTTACTACTCACAACCGAGCCACAGAGTCACTTCTCACAACTGAACTGCAGAGGCACTACTCACAACTGAACTGCAGAGTCACAACTCACAACTGAACTGCAGCAGAATCGCAATTCACAACTAAACTGCACTCGCACTGTCCACTTGTAACTGTCCAAACTCTTCGACTTCTTAACCAGCTGTTCGGGCAAGAGCAGCCACTTATATAGGATCCGCATACAAAGCGGAATGTTCTAGAAAGGGAGACTACTAAAACATGCTGGAAGGAATTTTCTGGAGCCGTAAAAGCTGTGGTGAAGCACCACAGTGGGTTCGTAGGCGTTGTTGTTCTGAAGGCAGGCCATGGTTACAGGGATTAGACGTAGAAGACTAACTTTCCGCTACACCTCGATCTAAGAGTTATTCACTAACAGATCCGTCGCGATAAATACCATGTAGTTAAAGCGACGTAAATAAATAGAGATAAAAAAAACTGATGTGTTACACTCACATGAATTTCTCTATTCTTGTACAAACTATTTTTACAAACGCTTATTTTCCTTATGCTTCATGTTAATCGAGATGTTAATCTTATTGCTAATTTTCTTGTAGGTGCAAGGGAAATATGGTAGGCTTTAAGCGATAGTCAAATATTTTAAGAGTGGTTGCATGTGGCGGCATTCCATTCTCTTTGCATGTCCAGGACATAAAAAAATGAATAATGAATTCCCATTTGAAAAAAAGTATAAGTATTGGAATATTTAACGGAATAACAAGCAATATCTCGAAAATGGTTCACTAAAAGAAATGTATATGACTTAAATTGTGTATTTTAATGCGATCTACATTTTTTGTATGGAAAAATTTTGTCGATCTCTTATGGTTTACCAGTTATGCAAAGGTCGTTCACAATGAAGAACACTTTTGGAGACGTTCCCAGAAAACTCAAGATATACACTTTATTTGTCATGAAAGTATCTTAAATATATGATATTTTAATCAAAATCGTTATAGCCATTTCTGAAAAACATAAAATTTTCGAAAAATGTTCCATGTAAAATGTAATCTGGGGTGGGGGATTTTCTTGAAAACCTTCGTGTCGCATCTCTGGAAGATACTGCACCTAAATACCAAGTTTGGTGTTTATCCGACTGTTCGTTTCTGAGTTATGCTGTTCACAGGCACACGGACATGTTTCCGAAACATATATTTCCGGTGAAACCTTGGTATCAGATTTTTGGGTGGAGTACAATATTTCCCCTACTTATTATACGTAGTAGGGAAAGTAAAAATTACAGCTAGCGTCTGGAACCTAAACTGGCGTCATTTTGTTACGCAAAAATGCAAGCTTTTACGTGCGTTTTTGCGATAACATTATCTATATTGTTTGGTTAGCTTCTATCGAATGGGTTGGATGGCGGGGAAGATGACGTGTTGTAGGAGGAGAACGGCGAGAGTGGGAGTGATGAAGTGAATACTGGTTGTGTAGACAGTAAATAATGGAAAATATGGCTATGTGTTGCATCAATTGCTAGGAAAAACGTTTATACTAATTTTCGTTGCCTCAATCCAGTCGCGGCTTATTTTCCTCGAATTTTAAGTGTGCAGCTTATTTTCGGCCCAATATGGTACCTTATACATAGATACATTCCAACTAAACGTGAGATATCTCTCTGAATGGGAAAGCTCTTCTGCTAGGAAACAAGCACGGCGCGGGGGCGGCTGTACGTTCAGCCCAGGAAGTCCATCAACTGAGCTTCTCAGTAATCCCATAGTTATCGTGCCAGTCCAAATGCTGACAAGCTCTTAGCGTTATTCTGACCTAACAACGGGGAGAGAGGATTTAATGCTCAAGAACACGAAACAACTGCAACAGAACGATGTCAATTCCTCTTCACTCCTCCGAGTTACGGCTATCAAAATAAATTGGGCGAGAACTGGCTGTCTTTGCTTCCAGGATTTAAACCAACGGCTAGGTTAGAACCCTGTTGGATTTTAAAAATACTCAGTTATCCGTGATACATCATCGTATACAAAAACACCTTAAAAACCATTACTCTACCGAGAAAATGCAGTTTATAGCAGTGCAATCCTTTTACTGGTCTGAATTCGATACCGAGATTTCACCGGAAATACATGTTTTGAGGCCTGCTGAATCAAAAAAAAAAAGAATTTTTGGAAACATGCCCGTGTGTCTGTGAACAGCATAACTCAGGAACGAACAGTCGCATAAACACCAAACTTGGTATTTAGGTTTGGTATCTTCCAGAGTTGCGACACGAAGCTTTTCAAGAAAATTCCCCCACCCCAGATTACCCTTTACATGGAACAATTTTCGAAAATTTTTATTTTCTCAAAAATGGCCCTAACGATGTTGATTGAAATATCATATGTTTAAGATATTTTCATGACAAATGAAATGTATATCTCGAATTTTGTGAACGACTTTTGCATAACTGGTAAACGATAAGAGATAAACAAAATTTTACCACACAAAAATGTAGATCGCGTTAAAATACACAATTTAAGTCATATACAGTTGTTTTGTTGAGTTAACCATTTTCGAGATATTGCTTGTTATTTCCTTAAATTTTCCAATACTTATACTTTTTCTCAAATGTAAATTCGTTATTCATTGTTTTTGTCCTGGTAATGCAAAGAGAATGGAATACTCCACATAGTAACCAGCTCTTAAAATATTTGACTATCGCTTAAAGCCCACCTTACATCTGCAAGAAAATTATCAATAAGATTAACATCTCTATTAACATGACGCACGTGGAGAATAAGAGTTTGTAAAAATAGTTTGTACAAGAGTAGAGAAAGTCATGTGAGTGTAACGCATCAGATTTTTGTTGGTTTTGGCAAATCTAGCTCCACGCTCTACCAGCGTGAACTGGTCTTTCCTTGACCATAGTTCTGACCAAAGGATTGGCAGGGTACTTCAGCTTCACCAAAATATGGCAGCTGTATCAAAGAGTATAGAAGCTATATGTTCTCACTAGCGGAGTGCCGTTAAGGCAATGCTTCGTTGAATTTTGGCGCAAAGTAAAATATAGTATAATAATAATCTGGAAATAAAGACGAAAAACTTGTTGTCTTCGTCTCTATATCGCTAATCTAATCTCTCATATAAATATAACTGTCTCAGTTACGACACACGCAAACAATTATTCACCCCTTACTCTAGAAGGCCGAATTCCATTTTTTTAATTCCATTTATACTCCGCCTTCAACTACACTGGTCTTATCGGCGGCCTTTTCTTTGAAACTTATTGTCTATTGGCAATGGTGTTAAATCGTATTCTCTTGTCATTGGGCTTCTTGAAGTTTTTGGATTCTAAAAATTAGATCACACACACATTTACACTCCCAGACTCTGAGCAGGATAGAGAATAATCTTGGCTAGAGAAAAATTCCCACCTCAGCCGGGGATGGAACCCGGAACCGGTCACACGGCATACAAGTGCTCTACCGACTGAGCTACGGGGCCAGCCTAGGCCGAATTATGTTGCACTGGTTGAGCGTTTCCCTTTGTACCAATCGTAGCGAAACTGTTTCATAGTGGCGGTATCCGAAACACCCTTCCTTCCACATCGTTATAACATGGTTCATTGGTTCGTCTTTGTGCCTCTGGAGTGTGTTTAGACCAAGTCATCCTCCATGGTGCAGTGGTTACCATGCTAAGCTTTAGTTTCCGAGATCGCGGGTTCACACCCGGCGGAGGGCGATGGATTTTTTCGTGAATAAAAATTCTTAGCATGGCTTCCTTCGGAAGGGTGGTCCTGTGTTGTAGATTTACGGCCTGTAAAAGAACCTCAAGTCTTATAGAGACCTCTGAGCATAATTACCGGTCTTTCTCGCTCAATACAGAATGGGACGCTAAGGACCATAGCAGTTAAAGAGCGTCCATTAGAAAATTAACTTTTAGGCCAGTCACATGGTACCGGCTGGGTAGAGGAAGGTAATCTTACGGAGGGAAAAAGGGCTATTGTCATCTGAGGAAATGGGCCACTTTTTATGTTTGGAAACCTCAGTTGTGCTAGAAAGCAACAGAATGGGGGTTTCAGCAGTATAACTTTCAAAATAATAAAAAAATCTCTCGAAAGACCACTCGTATTTACTATCAGCATGTGACGGCATAAGCTGTCAAAATATACTCAGTTTTAAAATACGAGGGCAGTCCAGAAAGTCTCAGACATTTTGGCCTATCGTGGCGATGAGTAGGGCTAGAGGAGCCAACTTGGTGTCAGAACGTTCCTACATTCAGCACGCATCCAGCTGTGGTAGCGGGAGGACTGTGCGTTCCTTACTATGCTCTCTGTGAGTTGTTAAAATGTGCGCTGCAATAGAAAATCCCGCCACTGTGAAGTGCGGTTGGCTAAAAAGAACAACCCAATTGAAATTTATCGTCAACTTTGTTATATTTACGGGCAGATAATAATCAGTATAAGCCGAGTCAGGCAATGGTGCATTGATTTTAAAAATGACCGTGCCAATGTTCACGACGAGGATCGCAGTACTAGGCCTAGCCTTATGACTGATGAACTGTCAATGCAAATCAATGGCAAAATTCGTGATAATCGTCGTTTCACGATTACAGAACTATCGGAACATTTTCCCCAAATTTCACGGAGTTTGGTGCATCAAATTGATGTTTTGATACTGGCGCTGAACTGCATGCCAGTGGTTTAAGTCGCAGATGGCAGATTTCTACGGAGAGAGTATTGGAAAACTTGAGCCACGGTATGTTAAATGCCTCAAGCTATTTTTCTGCTTAATCGCTATTCAAATTAAGAGTGTACCTTTCAAATGTAGATAATAAACGTTGATATTTGCATTCTGTTAATATTTGTTTCAAAATGTCTGGGACTTTCGAGATTACCCTCGTATCATAGTTATCGTATTTGCTACAGCTGCATTTTATGCCATGAAAATTTTAGTACAATGCAGAATTGTTAAAATCCTACCTTTTAGACTGATTATTATGAAGAGACATTTAAAGGGAGAATCAAAAGCAACTTCATAAGCTTTTCGTGATTTCAGATTCCACATCTCTAACAACAGGATTTGTTCACGTGGAAACCTCAAAGCGTGTGTTGAAAACTAATGAATTAAATTTGCTTTATTTGAAAAACTGTGTAGAATGATTTGCAACTAGTATTATATACACCGAGTGAGGTGGCGCCACGGTAACACCTGCGACTCACATTCAGTAGGTCCCGGGTTGATTTCCGGTTGACTCTTACCCATGGGCTTTTTTGGGGGTTTTACTGGGTCGTCGGTAAATGCTGGAGTGTTTATTTCAGCCCCCGAATTTGCTGACCCTCCATTTCGTTCCATTCCTCATTTCATCCATTCTTTACCTGCTAGGTCGTGTCTGTGATGGTGTTTCGGTGCGGGGTCGCAGGGAAAATGTATACTCCTTGTAGAACTTCTCCGTTCCTCGACCTTCGGCTGGCTATCGTAATATAAGAAAGGGATGTTGGACCCTCTGTGTGGGGCGCGGTCCTGATCTGCCTGACCGGCTATCAGAGCGTCTCAACCTGGAAACTATAGGGACTGTCATTGCTGTGCCGTCACTCCTGGTTCCGGCCGCCACAAACAATATTTTCCTTTTCTTTTCCTTTTTCCTGAATTCTTGAGCGAAAATATATTCCTGTAAATATTTATAAATTGAAGTAAATTGCCCTTAAACATGAATGCTCTTGGTAACTGATTTTGTCTATTACACTAATAATATAGTAATTACTGTATTTTCTTTAATACTGAAGAAATACGTTTAAGAACTTAGTCACACATGGAATGGAAAACAATGTATCTGCATAGGTTAAGAGCAAACAGGATGTTTCTTTTATCCTCAGAAGCAATCGCTGCTTTGCAGGGGGATCGATATATAAAATAGACAACATCCTAATGTAAAATCCCGACGGACTTGTTCCCTAGAGTCTGAGGGTGGGGGCTGAGTAGATCTTTCTGTTCAAATGTCTGGGAGTATCAATTTAGAAGCTGTAGGGACGGTTATTGCTGTGCCGTCACTCCTGGTTCTGGCCGCCCGGTGTCTCCTCTCGTCTTCTCCTTCTCGAGGACGCACTGCTTGTGGGTCACAGATACAATATCCTCCTTGAATCGATGCCGAGCCCCCTCCGATAGTAAAAGTAATATTATATACAGAGAAAATTGTTTGATGGAATAGAGGAAGGTGATAATACTGGAAACTACTGAACCACGTCAATATGCATATTGCAAGTGCAGCAGTTTCATATTTCTACTGAGAGATTTTGCACTGAGGTTGCCTGTAGCACTACCGAGCGAGATGACTCCGTGGTAAGCTGTGAGACTCGCATTCGTGAAGTCCCGGTTCAATGCCCGTCGACCGCTCACACTACCTTGGGGTTTTCGTGGTTTTCCCTAGTCAAAAGGCGAATACTTATATGTTTTCTCATCTACCACGATTTCTTTTCCATCTTTTCCCTTCCATTCCGTCTGCTTCTCATCTTTCAGGCGTGCTTATAGGTTTCGTGACGTATGCCGGTGCCGGACAGATGGCGCGGATACTTGTTCCAAGGAAAGAGTGCTCCCCGTGAACGCTAGAAGGCTTTTTGGTTAACGAGTCGTTTACGTCCTCTCTAGATAGCTCCAGCAGTGGGACAGATCTTCGAGCCTGGAACTGATAAGGACTTCAACACATCTCTGTGGCCTGTCTGCCTGTGGCGTATAGCCTCCTGGGTTCCTTCACTTTGTCCATTCCTTCTAGGGGATGGTAGACGTAATGCATTTATGTAGCATTAAAATTTTAAGTTGTCCCTCTCAGTTCTATAACCTATAGGTATACCTTTGGCAGCTGGGTCAAGGGTAGCATTCCTCCAAGCGAGTATGTTTACTGCTTTAAACGTAGACCGAACATATCTAACGACAAACCTTCGAATTCGTGGTCTCCGTGGTCTGCTGTGTAATCATAATACATTCTTCTCTATCACTACCACCTTATTGAAGTAGGTAGGTTTATTGTATTGTATTGTTTCTGCTACGTATGGAAAGTCAGTTTGAAGATGTATTATATTTCGACTGTTGGAAAGCCGAACTTGAAGTAGTTAAAACCGCACGTATGGTACACGGTAGCCTTCGTCCCCCAAATTTTAAAATATTAACTTTGTAATTTGACTGTTTCTTTAAATATGACATATTTATGTTTGCCTCGGCTGCGTCAGTATTATTGTGAGAGACATGAATTTCCTTTGCAAGGCGTGGTGCGGCTGAAGAATGTAGGCTTATGCAGATTTTAATTTTTTTATTCACTCCTTTTTATTAATTCTTGACACGATTTAAATAACATTTCACTTATATAGAGAACTGTAAGATTCTTTTATTAATTAACTTGCACTTTTAACACGTAAACTATTTTCGTCTCACACGAATACGTATTAAATTTCTCGAGGACACATCTCGCGTCCGGTCAGGAACACTATCTACAAACAACGCGTCCAGTTATGAGTGCTATCTACCTCTAAATTTGTAAATTTCTAAATCTCAAGTCTCTGATTGGCTATTCCTACTCCAATACAATACCTTCATTTAACTAAAGCTTTTACTGATTATTGATTGGCTATTTATAAACGTCTCAAAATTTCCATTATTGTTGCTCCTTTAATGACTAGTAGCATTGTTAAACATACTTACTCGTTATTGCCTCAAATTTACCTCATTGTTAGCAACATTTCACCTATTATTTTCACAGCTCCTACATTATTATATTATGTAATACATTCACATAACATTATTGAACATTTATGCAATAATATAAACATTTACAATGACTGTAATATACACTTTTTATTAATTGTTACATACACATATTGCTTTAAGGCGGGCTGTTATTATATTTTTTATGATATAATTTGACTGAAATCATTAAGTGTTAAAAATACTGCCTCATCATACATATCGCTTATAATATTTATGATCAAAATTTCGAAGGTGAATTTGGTTGACCTACCGGCCTAAAAGGATAAGGACGCGGAATGAGGTAAGTGAGGCAATCTGGTTTCCTATATTGATATAAATTCAAGTTAAATTCCACTTCCCTATCCATACAATTCTCTATATATAATACCATAATTAATATAACGTATATAATAGTAAAATCATTTTTCAGCAATTCAGCCATCCCAAAATATTAAATACACTGTTACAAATATACAACTAAATAAGTGTCATTAAAACCATTCAGCTCGTTCCCCTAGCTTAAGAATTCTAGCTGTAGATTTCTTACAATGTCTTAGTCACCCGACAACTGCTAAAAAACATAATTTAGAAAATTTAATCAGCTTTATCATTCTGTTAGGCCTTCGCTTCCTTATGCATGCAGTAATGCCTTTCCGAACTATGCGTATGTATGCTGTATGTTTTCTACTTACAAAATGGTTACGGATGAATTTAGAGTGAAGCGAAACAGTTTGACGTACGCCGAAATTCGCTACTCGCGAGTACCCTGCTAAGAAGTTGTCTCTAGCTAGGCTCTGTTCTCCTCTCTCAGTCGGCCTGCTTGCCTCCATTTGGAGAGGGGAGGAATTTGGCGGTCACACTGCCCTTCCCCATGTAGTGATGACTTGCTCTCTTTTCCGACGTAATTCAATATCGACATCAGGTATTTGCGCAGCCACTATATTACCCGAGTTTTAATGATGGGTCAATAGTTCTGGTGATTAATGATACCTCTTAGAGCCGAACCACCTCCTCTGGTCACAATACTTTGGACTACCTTGGGGTAATTGTGCAAAACGACACAGTATAAAGAAATAGATGGCTGTTGGACAAAGCCGTGAGTACACAATGTAAGTCAGTAATTACGACAGTTTATCTACAATCAACACAACTATATGTTGTGACGTAGTCAAAGGAATATTAAAGGACGATTATGTATAGGGATTCATTTTTTAAACAATTTGTTTGAATTCAAACGATGAATATGAATTATTCCTGAGTTGAAATATTTAAATAAATCTATTTTATATTCACAGATTAAGGTGCAGAAATTGAAATTAAAATTAGTGTAACATGTTTCGCGTATTCTAAGTGGCAAATGTGTTGTAATATGTATTGTTCACACTGTACATCACATCAAACAACGTTAGACTAACTGAAACGATATGGGGGCCGAATCCCCAGTCTTCATAACTGAAAAATACCAGAGAATTACCCCAAACTTAGGACTAGAAGGTTTCGTTCCTAAAATTCCTTTCATTGCTTGTATCATCAATATCTACCACCTGTGGTGCCGTATGTAGTAAGAACGGGCACTAAACACTACTAAAAGTAGGAAATAAATTGAACTTCAAATACCGTTACCTTCCGTAGGCGCATGAGCTAGGCCATCGCAAAGCGAGTGCATTGAACTGTGTCAGATTAGGCTTCCACCAGTCCCGTCATTCAAGATTAACCCGATAAAACTGTTAAGTCACAGATTTAAAGGTGAATTCGAGTTAACAGAGGGAAATATAGAGTAATTTTCTTATATTCATAACTTGCAAGTGTTTCTAGTAAGAGATTTTCTATTTAAATTTATGCACGGCAAGCGTTTCACGTACCCTGTAAATAAATTCGTTTATTTTCTTTACAACAGGGAACTTATCTTTACTGCACTACAATCGTTTTTTAAAAACTGCTGTTACATACTCGTATTTTGTGCACCCAGAAGCGGCTGCTATACGAGGTTTATCCTCCAAACCTTATGATAATTTGACTTGCTATTCAGAGCGGAGACGGAAGTGGAAGCTTGTTTGTGTTTTGTTTAACAAAACAAGAGCGAAACGGAGTCGGGTGAAATGTACCCACAGCAGCGCTCGCTAGCTCTTTCCAATTATAACGCGCAATGCAAATCGCGATAAAGCAGGCAACGGAGCGGTACAATGCCTCTGATTTATCGGTTGAGACACCGTGGCCGAGCAGCAGAAGCTCTTAATGAGTAAGTGGGGGGAATGGCAAAATAACCTAGGTAATTTACACTCTAATTAAATGGTATAGGGTTTAACTAACCCTGTGTAATGTAGCACGTCATGTGAACTAACTTTTGTTACCTTAATGGCTGCAAATTATTTTACAATGGTTGTTCATAACCTTGGTCCTTTGTGCGAACATCAGCAACCGGGTCACGCGTCCACCCAATTTTCAGATTAGATTCATCGTTTCTAATGGTCTACCTCGTATCTCAGAGCGTAGAAATAAATACTAGTGTTGCACTCCATTAGTCTCCACTTTCTTCAATGAGATAAAGGTCATATTTATAGTCAACACAGTGATTAATGCTTTAATTATCTATATCATGGGTGGCAAAAACGCCTTCCTTCCGCAAGTCACCAACTATGCAACACGCACTGAACCACTCAGCAGCATTAGAAAAACAAAGGTACAATGGCAGAGAGGGAACGTCGCCTACGAGACAAAATGACTCGCGAGTCAGTCTTCGCCACGTCTAATCTATATTAATATTGCAAAGAGAACCTTTGTGTGTGTGTGTGTGTGTGTGTGTGTGTGTGTGTGTGTGTGTGTGTGAAAATGCTTCGTCGCTCCAAAGCCCAATTCTTTCTGACGAACATGGTCCAAAAACCACCTAATTTAATAACAAATTAATAAAAATTAACAAGGATTTACAAACACTTATAGATTAATACAAATACATTGGAGTTATAAACGAAGGCTTTGGTTTTTGGTTGAGAATGCCATACAGTATAAAATGCATCTAAAATAAAGACAAATCTCGGGATACTTTGAGGCAGTATTTTTAACGCTTAAATGATTTTAGTCTAATTATATAATATATAAATTCAATAACAGCCCGCCTTAAAGCAATATGTGTATGTAATAAGATATAAAAAGTGTATATTACAGTCATTGATATGTTTATATTATTGTATAGATACATGTGTAATAATGTTATGTGAATGTGTTACGTAATTTAATAATGTAGGAGCTGTGAGAATAATAGGTTAAAAGTTGCTAACAATGAGGTAGCAATGAGGTAACCTTGAGACAATAATGAATTAGAAAGTGTAATTACTACTGGTAATTCTTGGAGCAACAATAATGGAATTTTTCAGTTTAATAAATAGCCAATCAACAACCAGAAAAGGCTGTAGTTAAATGTAGGTATTCTATTGGATTAGGATTAGCCAATCAGAAATTCAAATGAAGCAAAATTTACAAATTCAGAAGTCAGTTGCTTGTAGACAGCGTTTCTAACCGGACGCGAGATGCGTCCTCGAGAAATCTAATGCGTATTTTGTGTGAGACAGAAATAGTGTACGTGTTAAAAAGTGCGAGTATTTAATAAAAAACAAATCTCACAGTTCTCTCTCTCTATATCAGTGAAGTGTTATTTTAATCGTTTAAAGAATTAATAAAAGGAGTGAAGTAAAATTATAATCTGTGTAAGCCTACATTCTTCAGTCACACCACTCCCTGCTAAGAAATTCATGTCTCTAAAAAATATAAATTCTGACGTAGCCGAGGCAAACATAAATTTATAATATTTAAAGAAACAGTTAAAATTACAAAGTTAATATTTTATAAACATTTTTGGGACAAAGGCCACCGGAAAGTACATTTGGGGCGAAGGCTACCGGAAAATTTTTCCATGCGTGCGTTGCAACTACTTAAAGTTCGGCTCCCCAACAGTATAAAGACAATACACCTTCTCAACTTCATTCCAAGCAATGTGTATGTATATGGTCAGGATTTGGCAACCAAGACACAGAAAAACTAGGGAACCGAATGTGTTTATAACGGTACGATACACATTCGATATTAATTCAAAAATATATTAATAACCCTAGCGTAAGAACATTTTTCTTTATTTCCTTTTGTGTTATAATCAAGATCGTTAGCAGGGTATGTTAACTAGTTGTATAAAGAGAGAAACCCGTGCCCAGCTAACATTGGATATCACTCATTTGATATTTTATAATTAACAACTAAGAATATTATTTTTGTCAATGGTAGCAGGCTATACGTCCTTTCCAAAGAGTTGCTTTGATGGCCTGAGAGTGGTGAACTTAATATTTACCAGCTTTGCCTCTATTTCGTTGTCTATATTAAGAATTTTTGCATTATGTAAAACTATGTAGTATTTGTGTTATTAAATAACTATGGGACCAAACAAAAGATACAACGGTTTAAAATGTGATTATAAATTGTCATTTAAAAATTATTCCGACTGATGACTGATCCATCACCAAAACGTCTTATAGGCTATGCAGCATTTCCAGGGCTTGGAAAACAAAGACAGTAGGTTAAGGAAGTAAACATCTAATGTATATCCATTGACAAAAAATGAGTATGTCTTAAACGCCAAGTTTTTGTAAGTCCTACACGGCACAAAGCCATGTTTATAAAATAAGCTATACAGTTGTGTAGCCGTTACAGCAAATTGTTGTATGACATTATTAAACATGTTATCTTCTATGTGTCTCCTACGTATTGCTGTGACAAAGTGTGCGGTACTTCTGTGATAAAGACCGCAGGTTCGCTTCCCTTTTTTACTTTCTCTACTACGTATAGTAAGTAGGGGAAGTATTGTATACCACCCAAAAATTCGATACCAAGATTTCAACGTAAATACATGTTTTGAGACCTCCTGAATCCAAAAAAATAAATAATTTTGGGAAACATGTCCGTGTGTGTGTCTGTGTGTCTGTGAACAGCATAACTCAGATACGAACAGTCCGATAAACATCAAACTTGGTATTTAGGTGCAGTATCTTCCAGAGATGCGACACGAAGGTTTTCAAGAAAATCCCCCCACCCCAGATTACCCTTTAGATGGGATATTTTTCGAAAATTTTAATTTCCTCAAAAATGGCTCTAACGATTTTGATTAAAATATCATATGTTTAAGATATTTTCATGACAAATAAAATGTATATCTCGAACTTTCTGGGAATATCTCCAAAAGTATTCTTCATTGTGAACAACTTTTGCATAACTGGTAAACCATAAGAGATAGACAGAAGTTTACTACGCAAAACTGTAAATCGCGTTAAAATACACAATTTATGTCATTTACATTTTTTTTTGTTCAGTGAACCATTTTCGAGATATTGCTTGTTATTCCCTTAAATTTTTCAATACTTATTTTCGCAAATGGGAATTCGTTATTCATTTTTTTATGTCCTGGACATGCAAAGAGAATGGAATGCGCCTCATACCAACCAGCTCTTAAAATATTTGACTATCGCTTAAAGCCTACCATATTCCCCTCGCATCTACAAGAAAATTAGCAATAAGATTAACATCTCGATTAACATGACGCATATGGAGAATAAGCTTTTGTAAAAATGTTTTGTACAAGAGTAGAGAAAGTCATGTGAGTGTAAAACATCAGAAATTTTTTTGTCCTGTTAATAATGTTTGATCAACATATAGTGACTATTATTTTCGATATACTCCATTTCGTACACGGTAGGTGTTTGATAAAGTTTCTAATGCGATGCAAAATATGTGGCTTCACAATTTTATCATGGCCTCTCATATCATTATCTTGTTGGATATCAGGGGACGGTGTATTGTGGCAGCTTGATACACTGAACAGCGTGCAATACACGATAATACTTGAGAATATTTTTACTCCTTCTGTGAGGTTAGGATATCGTGATGGAGTTTTTTGTATTCGTACAAGATTCTGGGCACAAATTCAAGGAGCTTGGGATGTTGTAGCTTCTCGTCCACGTTGCTGCAAGGATTTAATTTCATCTATAAAATTAGAAAATTAGGACAATTATAGGTTGTCAGGGTTCATACAACCGAAATTAATATTGTTTAATTTTCATATGTTTTAGCTTTGGAACATAAGAAGTTTAGTTGCATTTATATCTTTAGTTATTTAAAATGAGTATTTTAATAGAAGTGTTTTTGTATACATAGATATGCCTAAAACCTAACATTCTAAAGTTATATTAATGAATATTACGTTGTAAATGGCCAGCCAAAATTAACAATAGAAAAAAATAACAATAACTAAGGTGAGATTTGAACGGAGGTGCTTATGAAGGCAAGCGGTACCTTCTTAACCTCTCGGCCAACGAAACGTTTTTCCGGGCTCTGTTTCAGTAGTGGTAGTGGTAATGGTAGAAGATTAATTGCGTAACATAATCGCAGGTCATAAGACCGCACATGCTCTCTAGAAAAATACCTGGTCTGTAAAAATGACTTGCAGAATCGACCAGAAAGCAACTATTTTATAAGCAGAATGCTGTAAACATACACACAAAATGTAAAATACTCTGAATCGCACAAACATACACACGCACACAAATACACAAGTACCACATATATATTTAAAGAAAATTGGCATATACACCTTATCTCTTAGTTCACGTACTTCCATAAGTATGTGCCCAAGCTTGACCAGTTTTAGCTGTTTAGAATCAAGTCCCAGCATGCTGTCCTCCGGCTGTTGGAAGCCAAAAATACTTCCGGTAATAATTTTTTCCTAATACTCTCCGTCTGCATTCACGCTGCCAAAATATTCGTCCAGTCTTCTTGTTCCCCGCATAATGGGAAAATCCTCCTGCCATCATCATCAGCAATCTTGCGAGCTTTCCACCCTTCCAACCTAAGCCATGCTATTCCCGTCCTCTGTTTTATACCTAATTCCAAAATATATGTTTTCTTACCCCACCTAGTTTTTATTTCATGTTGTAGCTCCAATGTTGATCTTTGTTTACATTAAGATTTTATTTCCTACCTGTTTGTCACATAGTCGTCTTTTGGCTTTTTGCACGGCTCTGTATGTATTTTCATTACCCCTTTGGCAGATATCGTTTAAGCCAATTTTTTATAATTTCCGTTGTAACCCCTCCGCACACCATTTTGGGTGCTCTATGTTGTTCATTTGATGACGATAACATATTGCTCTCAGAGTTGTTTGGTCACCTTTAATTATAACTACATTTAGTTTAGCAAATACAATATCTTCCCAGCATTCTACCTCACGAAGAACTCGTAGTTTTAAGTACCCCTCCCAATGCCAGAATAGCCTTCCAGAAATTACATTGTACTTTATTTACATTGTCAAGCGTCACCGCTGAGAAACACCTTTAAAAGGTGACCATTGCGCAGAGATTATTCTACAGCTCCTGCATGTGCGTTGTGAAGAGCTGTTACGAAGTTAAACGCAGCCCTCAGATCGTCACTTGGAATCTGGAGATGACTCATTTTTCCACCCACGTTGTAAGTTTTGTTCCCTTGTTTCTTTACCTCACTTTTTGAGGTGACTGATTGGTAAACAATTCAATGATTGGCTTATTAATTTATTATTATTTTATTTTTAGGAGCACTTTGTTCTAATTTTTTTGTTATCAGTGAAATTAAGTAAGTTATATAGCGATTTGAATAACCCTCATCAAACGAGTGTTAGCGTAGTTGCAGCTTTCTTAACATTTATCACATTTTAAAAACAATTGCCAAGTTTATTGAATAAGTTTTTTCTTCTAAATTTTGAATTTTAACTAAAATAGTTTACGAAAATTGGTTGAGTAGAACTTCAGATCAATGAATGTGTACAAGGTTTCATTTGTATTTTTCTCGGTTGTGATAATTTAGACATTTTTCATGATTTAGAATGATGCTATGCAATGTTGATGTTAAAGGAATTGAAAAAGTTATTTCTTTGTATTGTTATTTGCTCCACGCTTTGGGATCCAATTTGAAGAAGGTTTGTTGCTGCTACATATGGAAATGCAGTTTGAAGAAGATGTATTATATTTCGACTGTTGGGGAGCTGAACTTGAAGTAGTTGCAACCGCACGTATGGTAAAATGTTTCCGGTATACTTCGCCCCAAATGTACTTTCCGGTGGCCTTTGCCCCCCCCCAAAATGTTTAAAAAATATTAACTTTGTAATTTTGAATGTTTCTTTAAATATTATACATTTATGTTTGCCTCGGCTGCGTCAGTATTTATTTCCAGAGACATGAATGTCTTAGCAGGGAGTGGTACGACTGAAGAATATAGGCTTACACAGATTATAATTTTACTTCACTCCTTGTATTAATGCTTGACACAATTTAAATAACACTTCACTGATATAGAGAGAGCTGTGAGATTGTTTTATTAATTACTTGCACTTTTTAACACGTAAAGCTATTTTCGTCTCACACGAATACGTATTAAATTTCTCGAGGACGCATCTCACGTCCGGTTAGAAACACTGTCTATAAGCATGACTTCCAGTTATGAGCGCTGTCTAAAACCAACTGACTTCTGAATTTGTAAATTTTGCTATATTTCAGTTTCTGATTGGCTAATCCTGCTCCAATAGAATACTTCATTTAACTAAAGCTTTTTTTGGTTGTTGATTGACTATTTTATAAACTGTCACAAGCATTACATTATTGCTTCCAAGAATTTCAAGTAGTATTGTTAAACTTTCAAATTCATTATTGCATCAAGGTTATCTCATTGTTACCTCATTGTTAGCAACTTTTAACCTATTATTCTCACAGCTCCTACATTAATAAATTACGTAATACATTCACATAACATTGTTACACATGTATACAATAATATAAACATATACAGTGACTGTAATATAAACTTTTTATATCTTGTTACATACACATATTGCTTTAAGGCGGGCTGTTATTGAGTTTATATATTATATAATTTGACTGAAATCATTTAAGTGTTAAAAACACTGCCTCAGAATTAAATTTTGAGAATAATTTTGCCAATGTGCATTAATTAAAGCCTGCTTTGCAAATCAACAGTACTTTAAAATAATTGACAAGTAGAACAATTCCAACCATTATAAGGATACCTCAGAAATAGCTGATACCGCTATCTTGTTACTTGAAACAAATCAGGTGTTTTAAAGAGATCCACAATTTTGTTATGATACGTTTTCGCCTACCGCTTAACGTTCACCAGTTATACAACTTTATACAAAATCCCTTCCAAGCTATTTAAGATATATATTTCATTTGTGATGTAAGTGTCTTTGATACACGGTATTTTAATTACCGTATTATTTTAGAAAATAAAGAATTTCGAAAAATGTTCCATGTAAAGGGTAGCTGAGGTTGGGGAGATTTGCTTGAGAACCTTTCTGTGACATCATTGCAGAATATTGAACTCAAATACTAAGTTTAAATACCTAATGGTATTTATCGGACATTTACTTTTGGAGTTATGAGTTACGCAGACACACATACAGACATTGTTTCTAAAAATACATTTTTGGGGGTTCAGAGGGCCTCAGAATATATATTTTCGGTAAAATCTGAGGCAGTATTTTTAACACTTAAATGACTTGTCTAATTATATAAAATATAAATTAAATAACAGCCCGCCTTAAAGCAACATGTGTATCTAATAAGATATAAAAGTGTATATTACAGTCATTGTATATGTTATATTATTGTATATATGTGTAATAATGTTATGTGAATGTATTACGTAATTTAATAATATAGGAGCTGTGAGAATAATAGGTAAAAGTTGCTAACAATGAGGTAACAATGGGGTAACCTTGAGGCAATAATGAATTGAAAGTTTAACAATACTACTTGTAATTCTTGGAAGCAATAATGTAATTTTTGTGACAATTTATAAAATAGCCAATAAACAATCAGAAAAAGATTTAGTTAAATGAAGGTATTCTATTGGACTAGGATTAGCCAATCAGAAACTGAAATATAGAAAAATTTACAAATTCAGAGGTCAGTTTGTTGTAGACAGTGTTTCTAACCGGACGCGAGATGCGTCCTCGAGAAATTTAATACGTATTCAGTGTGAGACGAAAATAGTTTACATGTTAAAAAGTGCAAGTAATTAATAAAAGAATCTCACAGCTCTCTATATCAGTGAAGTGTTATTTAAATCGTGTCAAGCATTAATAAAAGGAGTGAAGTAAAATTATAATCTGTGTAAGCGTACATTCTTCAGTTGCACCACTCCCTGTTAAGACATTCATGTCTCTAAAAATAAATACTGACGCAGCCGAGGCAAACATAAATATAAAATATTTAAAGAAACATTCAAAATTACAAAGTTAATATTTTTTAAACCTTTGGAGCAAAGGCCACCGGAAAAACATTTGGGGCGAAGGCTACCGGAAACTTTTTACCATACGTGCGGTTGCAACTACTCCAAGTTCGGCTCCCCAACATTCGAAATAAAATTCAACTCCTGCAATACAACTTCTTTAAATTGTCTACCAAAGCGTGGGGCAAAATAACAACGTAAAAATAACAATACAACATATTAGCTTATTCAAATCTGGACATCGAAATTTTGGATCGAAAACATTACTTCTCCTACTTACTATACATATTAGAGAAAGTAAAAATTGTATTTTAATTTTAAAAATTTATTTCTTAGCAAACTTATTTCTAGTCCAATAAGGAATATTAACATGTTATTTTAAATTCCTGGAAAATGCATTGTAAGGTTCACTTTTAATAAAACAGCTTAAATGTATGTATAAAAATGCACAATTCAGAGACAGTTAACATATACGAATCAAAATTTACAATAGCACCTTTTTATATAGTTATAAAATGCGGTAAATATTTAAAAAGTCTCAGATTATTACTTTAGGCTTTAAAACATTCACAAATATGCCACCTTAATTACACTCACCTACGAGATAAATAAAAATGGAATTTCCAAGTGTTGCCAAATGGAAACGTTAATAACCTAGCATGGTATTTTAATGTCTGATGTTTATTTGATTCCACAATTTTCAAATAAATGACACTTCTAATTTGGGTTGTATACATTATTCTCCTCGGATCTAAATCCCCTTTCTGCAGTCATCGTTCCGTATTGTCTGATTTTTGTACTTTATTATACTCAGCATAATTTGTATACATACGAGTATACGTACAGTGTATAGAGCTTATATCTCTAGGAACTGCACCTACAAATACAAATGTCTCGTGTAGCAGATTTTCAGAACTTCTGCTCTTGAAACGGGCCATAAATTTCCTTACCGGAACCGAATGGTAGATTAGTTTCTTTTGGAGCGCTGTAAAGTCCTCCTTTACGAGAATTGATTTTTTCCGAATCGTGAGGTTTTCCGTTTGAAGAGGTAATGGAGTCGACTGATATGATTTCCACCCACCCCCCTTACGACCCAGTTTCTGCCAGGCGGTCGACCCACTTACCTAATGTACTGCCTCTATCTGCATATCCTGCAAGGCGAGCGAGGCTTAGGAAGCCCGGATTTACGCTCACCTCGAAGTGGTTCGTTCGGTGGAGAGCATGACAGAGTCAAGTTGAATCCTTGCCAGCCAGGCTTGGAACCTGATACCCTTCCGTTGTAGTGTAGCAGCGAACTTGGTGAGATTGCAAATCCTTTCATTTAGCTAATGTACCCAAGTCCGTGTAATTTTGACAACTCCACCCAGTCTGTTTCTTTGCTTAATTTACACACAGCATCTGTGTCTGTATCAAAATCTCTCGAGAATAGTTGAAATAATATTTTAATTTATATTTTACTTTCTGTGCCTTTCGTATAATTTCACTGGAAGTGCATGTTTCGAGGTCCCTGAATTAAAGTTTTAGTTGTTTTCTCTATTTAATATGTATAAGAAGTTATTTCATTCGATCTAAGATTTCACGATCTAGATTTCACATTTTTAGAAACCGTGATATGAATAAAAATATTTTTTAGAAAAAACCCATCTTGAGTATTCCTCTCTGTGTATCTCCCTATGAATACCATACTTAAAACGTATGACATGACTTCTCTGTCAACCATCGTTTATTTTTCTATCCCTTCTGCAAACTCTTCTTCCAAAAGCTTATTTTCTCTCTACTTAGTTTTAATCGAGGTAGAGGTTTCATTCACATTTTGTTGTAGGTGCAAGATGGATACAGGGGACTGAAGCGATACTAAAATATTTTAAAGGAGGGTCACTATATGGTAGCATTGTAGTTCTATTCTGTGCACGATATCGCCAGAAACCCGCAACAAAAAGGAAAGAAAGAAAGAAAAAGAATATTTACTTGAGACTTAGCAATTCAGAAAATGTGCGATAAAGTACTGGAAAATTAAAACTAAAAGTAATGAATGTCTCTCAGAGATAGTTGTATAATTCACAAAAGGATTTGACATTGATTTAAAGAGAATTATATTTTAATAATTATTTAATAGTAATAATAATAATAATAATAATAATAATAATAATAATAATAATAATAATAATCATCGCTTGCCGATACAGCCAGTTAAGGGTAGTCCTATCAACTCACTGCCGGCCTCACGCCCACTCACACACAGAGGTGAACGATCATCCAACCATTATGGGGAGGTAATGTGCCCAGGATCACGCATCCCCCAGCCGGAATGTGCTCCCGTAGTCGGGATCGCTGTCTATCGCATCTCCTCACTTTCGGAAGGTGAAGATTTTCATAGTTATTCCTTCATTCTAAAAACTTTAACAAAGTTCTTTATAAATTTCTCAGTTTTGATCTAAGTATCATATCTTTGAAACTCTGGCATGAAATATTAACTACTTGCTAAAATTCAGTGCACTATTATTTACCGCCCTGCTTTCAGAGAAAGTCAATTGCAGTCATCTCAACATTCTATGAGAGCTAGTGTACTTATCTACACAATTAAATTTGACAATAGTGTGTACAAATTGCATCTAAACACGTGACCCTTTCGTGTGAGAATTCTCAATGTCGTGGGTTCTAAGCCGGTCTGGATCGGTGGTTTTTAAGTGTGCTTAAACGCGGCAACCCCATGTTAACAGATTTATTAACATGTAAAAGAACTTCTGCGGGACGAAATTCTGGCACCCCGGCGGCGATTATATGATCCTGGCAATGACAGCGTCGTTACTATTTACTTATTTTGTGAAAATACTGGAAGTTTGCTTATAAAAAAATTAAAAATATGTATATATTACGTATTACATTTACATGATATTCTCCACACATTATCGTTTATTTGTACATAACTTCTCGCAATTCTTACAAAACCTTATTCTTCTATTTCATGTTAATCGAGAAAAACATTTGCTGAAGTGGCTGGGTTATATTTCTTCGCTGGCACAAGGGGAATGATGGAAACGGAATCGATAGTAGTGGTTTAAAAGTGGGTAGCTGCATGCTGGCCTTAAATTTTATACTCTACACGCCGAGAGAAACAATTGATTAGCGACAATGCTTTAAAAATGACAAAGTATTGACAAATTCAAACTAATAATAACGAATAGCTCGGAAATGGATTATGAACACCAAAAAAATCTTTGATAAGATGCATTACGTTTTAAAGACCTCTACATTTTTTTTTGTAATATAATGTTTTCTTAAGGTCTACCAGTTAAAATAAAATTCTACTAAATTCCTTCCGAATGAAGAGAACTTCACAGGCTATCCTCCTAGAAATTGTAGATCTTTTTCTGCACACCAGGAATTAGTCTGTGCTGCCTGTTCCGATTTTAAAACGTGTTTTATAAAGTTTTTTAATAACAAAATCTTGCTTGATAGGGCCACCTTACTGCCTTTTTAATTGAGATTTTCTCCCGTTTTCTCTCCTTCACTGATCTATCGAACCTCCTCTGTCTGTCTTCACCATCAACCTCGGGCAGGGTCACTCCATACTTAAAACCCTGCGGCAGTATTTTTAACACTTAAATGATTACAGTCAAATTATGTAATATAAAATATAATAACAGTCCGCCTTAAAGCAATATGTATCAGTAACAATATATAAAAAGTGTATATTACAGCCATTGTAAATGTTTATATTATTGTATACATGTTAAATAATGTTATACGAATGTATTACGTAATTTAATAATGTAGGAGCTGTGAGAATAATAGGTTAAAATGGAATTAATTGTTCTTTCACCCAAGGCGTGTGTTGGACAGGTTTGGAAAGGTAGAATCAGATGACTGAAACATTCAATGCCATAGCCGGGATTTGAACCACGGATCCGGCTATGGCATTGAATTTTTCAGTCATCTGATTCTACCTTTCCAATAGGTTAAAAGTTGCTAACAATGAGGTAACCTTGAGACAATAATGAGTTTAAAGGTTTAACAATGCTACTAGTCATTCTTGGAAGCAATAACGTAATTTTTGTGACAGTTTATAAAATAGCCAATCAACAACCAGAAAAGGCTTTAGTTAAATAAAAGTGTTCTATTGGATTAGAATTAGCCAAACAGAGACTTGAAATACAGAAATTTACAAATTTAGTAGAAATCAAGTCAGTTGCTTGTAGATAGCGCTCATAACTGGACGCGTTGCTTGTAGACAGCGCTCATAACTGGATGCGAGATGCGTCCTCGAGAAATTTAATACATATTCGTGTGAGACGGAAATAGTTTACGTGTTAAAAAGTGCAAGTAACTAACAAAAGAATCTCACAGCTCTATATATCAGTGAAGGGTTATTAAAATCGTGTCAATAATTAATAAAAAGGAGTGAATTAAAAATTATAATCTGTGTAAGCCTACATTCTTCAGCCGCATCACGCCCTATTAAGAAATTCATGTCTCTAAATATAATACTGACGCAGCCGAGGCAAACATAAATATATAATATTTAAAGAAACAGTCAAAATTACAAAGTTAATATTATTTTAAACATTTTTTTTGGGACGAAGGCTACCGGAAACATTTTACCATACGTGCGGTTTCAACTACTTCAAGTTCGGCTCCCCAACAGTTGAACTACAGTACAACTCCTACTTCAAATTGGCTTTCCATACGTGAAGCAACAATCTACTTCAAATTGGCTCCCAAAACATGGGGCAAATAACAATACAACAAACCAACAACTTCAACCCCTGGGTGTCCCAACATTTTAAAGCCTTAGGAACTAGGCTCTTTGTTGGTCCTTATTAATTAATTATTCGGACTACCCAACCATATCTGGTGGGCTCCCTTATCCACCACCCGAGGGCCGTGTTCGATAGGGGTTAAAAGGTCCCCCACGGGGAAATTCAAGGTATGAATTTTATTTGTCGTGTAAATATCTAAAGTATGTGATGTTTTAATAAAAAAAATGTAGCAATCTTTTAGAAAATTAAAAACTCGAAAAATGTTCTATGTGAAAGGTCGTTATGGAGTAGAGAGATTTTATTGAAAATTGTCGTGTCGTATCCATAGAAGATACTGAATATAAAAACCAAGTTTGATATTTATCCGACATTTAATTTTGAGTTGGTGTTCATAAACACACACACGCGCGCGCGGATCTTTTTCTACGAATGCTTCTTTTTATTTAAGGAGCCTCAAAACATGCATTTACGGTGAAATCTATACATCAATTTTAATGGAATATATTTATCCCTTTATCTATTATGTATGTGGTAGAGAAAGTAAAAAGGAGACATAAATCACAGAGAGAGCATCCCAGACAATACAGATATCGTTGACTATTTGATAATTGTTATTATTTATATAAAAGGTGAACACGGAGCGAAAATGTCGTATTAAACAAACAACCAAGAAATGCAATTATGAGACATTTACTGGTGAAAACAAAGCTGGCAGCAGGCGGTTCGTGAAACCGCGATATTTTCCGCAACAAGGCCGCATCCCCGCCCCGCAGTATAAAATTAGTTTGACGGTGTAGCTCATATCTGAAATAAAATGCAACACGCTTCCATTTACAGGCCCGGGCTTGCGATAAAACAAAAGCCTGGTGCTTGTTCCCATCTTCGCGCGCTACGCGGAATGCAAGTGGATTTTAATGGCGTTTGTATTGTGAGCCCGCTTACAAAAAAAAAATATACATTTCATTTTGCATTGAAATCCCGCATAAATATTCGACAACTCCAGCTTCGTGAATATTTCATGTTGTATGCTAGATCCTGCAGCGCGATAAGCGTTTGAAGTGGGATGATCCGTTCTCGTTTTAACGCAGTATACGTTCCACTACTAGGTGTATATACTAATTATTCCAGAGATTAAAGAAATGAATTCTTAATCTCTTCTAGTGCACCAGTTCAAGAAAAGCTTTTCAGCAAACCCTTGAATTCGTATGAAACACGTGAACACAGACGTAACAGCGTCGCTTGTAAACAGCGTGGAAGTAAAAAATATACAAAATATACTCTTTGTACACACTTCGCAGTCAAGTAAATTAAAACACAATTAGAGAAAAGCTTCAGCAGTTTCTCTGCTATTCTTCTGATATGACAATCTCTTGTGAGTTATATGTGAGTTTTGATGGTGTTACACCAACATGACTTTCTCTACTCTTGTACAAACTATTTTTACAAACGCTTAACCTCCATATGCTTCATATTAATCGAGATGTTAATCATATTGCTAATTTTCTTGTAGATGCAAGGGGAATTGCTGGACTTTAAGCTATAGTCAAATATTTTAAGAGCTGGTTGCTATGTGGAGTATTCCATTCTCTTTGAATTACCAGGACAAAAAAATGAATAACGAATTTCCATTTGAGAAAAAGTATAAGTATTGGAAAATTTAAGGGAATAACAAGCAATATCTCGAAAATGGCTCACTCAACGACAAAAATGTATACGACATTGTCATCTCTTATGGTTTACCAGTTATGCAAAAGTCTTCATAATGAAGAATACTTTTGGAGACATTCCCAGGAAATTCGAGATACACATTTCATTTGTCATGAAAGTATCTTAAACATATGGTATTTTAATCAAAATCGTTATAGCCATTTTGGAGAAAATTAACATTTTCGAAAAATGTTCCATGTAAAGTGTAATCTGGGGTGGGGGATTTTCTTGAGAACTTTCGTGTCGCATCTCTGGAAGATACTGAACTTAAATACCAAGTTTGGTGTTTCTGAGTTATGCTGTTCACAGACACACACGGACATGTTTCCAAAATCCCCTGGTGAAATCTCGGTATCGAATTTTTGGGTGGAATACAAATACTTCTGCTACTTACTATACGTAATAGAGAAAGTTAAATGTGAATCGGAGAATTTAACGTCGTACTGGAATGTTGCCATGGAGCAACGCAGGGTAGAACTATAGTTAAAATCGCTGCTATGGCATTGAATATTTCATTCTGATTCTGTCATTCCAATTTCACAAAATTTACTTAAATGTTTGTTTTTTCTTCTCACTTTTATTAGATTTAGAGAAGTCCTATTTTTTGCTTTAATTAACAAGTAATTATTGTGACGCAATGACTATGGCTCAAGGTTATCGGGAGTTCGTCGCCGGGCGGTCGGAGTAAACAACGATAACTGCTGCTTGCCATCGTAAACACCGGGAGCGCTATTAGCATATGAACAGAACCTTCTGGAAGCTTTATCTCCCTCATACTCCAGAACGTGTGGAAATAACTCTAGAACATTCGAGAACCTTGTGGAAAGATTCCAGTCCATATAAGCGAGCGCTCTCGCGAGAGGCAGTCAGTGCGAGTTGAGTAGTTACGAGTGGTGTGTGAGTTTAGTTGGCGTGCGACATCAAGTGCGATTCTCCGAGCGAGTTGGTGACAGCTGTGTGAGGCACAGCGAGTGCTACCGTGATGCAACGGCTGTGTTGTGTTCGATTCCCGAATGAAATGAACGGCGAAGAATTGAACTAGTTCACCTTAGTGAAGTGATAGAATGAACGGAGTGAACTACCAGTGATACAGTGACACATAGGAACTTAGAACAGTGACAGTAAAAAAACTGGACAAAGTCAAAATATTCCAAATGTTTCTGTATTAACCTTATATAGCTGTCAATAATGGATAAGAATTGACAAATAATGAAGATAACGTTGATAAATTATGATCATAAAAAATGTAAGAATACTTTTCAACATTAAACATATAAGAGATTTTAAGGCATATATACTGACTTTTAAATTGGGTCGTTCAATTCCAATGCTTATATACTCAACATTATGGGGAAAATCTAGCTCATGGATCCATGCGTTAATTCACAAGTGCGCCGAACTTATAGGCAGCCAGCACGACAGATGTGTGAAGCGTATTATGCGTTCAAAGCCTCGCAGGCGCTTTTTAGCAGATAAATGGAAGCGATGATACAGTTTTCCTTTTCCCAGAATGCTGAACGAATTCTGCTGTGTATTAAAAGGAATTAGGAACCACACAAAAGCGAAATATTAAACGAATAAAACGTATATCCACAAATTGTAAGAAACCGTATAAAGGCATCCCTTGTTTCAGCTGATTGGCACCCACAATGTGTACATCTTTAGTTTAAATTGGGTCAAGGACTTTATACAATTACTCTTTAGATATAGCCAACTTACAATAGAAATTATATATGTAATTAATTAAATAAATTAGTTAAAAAAACTAGTATGGTGGGACTTTGAATGCATCATACATTTTAAAAGCAATGTGCTCCATTAGAACTGTACAATGTCAAATATTTCATAAAAATCTGATGTGTTACACTCACATGACTTTCTCTACTCTTGTACAAACTATTTCTACAAACTATTATTCTCCATATGCTTCATGTTAATCGAGATGTTAATCTTATAGCTAATTTTAAGTTTTAAGAGATAGTCAAATACTTTAAGCGCTGTTGCTATGTGGCACATGTTGCCAAGACAAAAAAAATGAATAACGAATTTGAGAAAAAGTATTTGAAAATTTAAGGGAATAACAAGCAATATCTCGAAAATGGTTCACCCAGCAAATAAATGTTTATGACATAAATTATGTATTTCAACGCGATCTACATTTTTGTGTAGTAAAATTTTGTCTATCTCTTATGGTTTACCAGTTATGCAAAAGTTGTTCACTACGAAGAATACTTTTGGAGACATTCACAGAAAATTCGAGATATATATTTCATTTGTCATGAAAATATCTTAAACATATGATATTTTAATCAGAATCGTTAGAGCCATTTTTGATAAAATTAAAATTTTCGAAAAATGTTCCATGTAAAGGGTAATCTGGGGTGGGATGATTTTCTTGAAAACCTTCGTGTCGCATCTCAGAAAGATACTGAACTAAATACCAAGTTTGGTGTTTATTTGACTGTTCGTTTCTGAGTTATGCTGTTCACAGACACACAGACAGACACACACACACACCGGACACACTCACGTACATGTTTCCAAAAAAGCTAGTTTTTGAATTCAGGGGATCTGAAAACATATATTTACGGTGAAATCTCGGTATCGAATTTTTGGGTGGAATACAATACTTCCCGTACTTACTATACGTAGTAGAGAAAGTAAAAAGCTGAACATAGTATATTAGATAACATCCATTAAGAGAAACTACATTATGAACCAATTGTAGACTGAATCCTCATAAATGCTGATAATTTACCACAGAAAATTACCTTAAACCATAATCGTTTTCCCTTTAAGGGCGAAATAAACTTCAACTCCTAAGAATTAAAATAAACCTTAGCTCTAATGATTATAAGAATGTAATTAATTTTATCGAAAATATTATCGGTCATTTAATAACATTTAATTTATATAATTACAAATGTTTGTGATTCCGTATCTAAATTATAGACTTTTATTGGGAATTACGTCTCTACCATACAATAGCAAAGGAATTATTCTATAAATTCTTGCTTACATTACACTTCACAGTTTTGTCTCCAGGTTTTCAGTTCATATTTAATGGAGCATTTAAAAGATGAGGTACGCAATTAATTTATTGAAAAAATTATATTTACATTTTCAGCGGTAAAAGTATAGGTTATACTTGCATATATTGAACTTGAATTAAATTATTGAAAATTAATTGAAGTGTGGCAACACCTGAATGTATTTTAAACTAATATTCTGTGTTGCTTTATCGAAAACTGGTATGACTAGTTATTTAATGGGAATTATAATGATCCATCGATTTTGTATATCTCCTTGTCATTTAAATAGAATCCCCGTTGGATACTAAAGAGCTTTTAAAATGAATGCGGTTTATCAATACAGCCTCAAAAATCTTTTGGAGCATAATATGTCCACGCATAAAATTTCATTGATCTCGCACAAACAGTTTAAAAGTGGCGATGTTTATTTATTTCTGCGTATATCCCTCGTTTATAACTTCTTTCTACTATAGAAAAATAAAACATGTTTTAATACTAATCTAGCTTTAACTATATGTGTAGAGTTTACTTTTTGAGTAAACATATGTGGAGTTTCTGCCTGAGTTGTTTGAAGAATTTACGCTTAGGTATCCAGGTATCAGACTTCTGTATTTTATCATATGTATTACCTAATGTATACCTTATCTAGTCTTGGTGCTTTTATTTATTCCATGATTACATGGAAAAAGTCTTATGTGTTACATTTACATGACTTTCTTTACCCTTTATGGCTTATTAGTGGATATACAAACTAATCTTACTAAAAAGGTAGAATCAGATGACAGAAAAGTTCAATGCCATAGGCGGGATTTGAATCACGGATCTCCCGATCTCCGTCCGGTTGTTCTAACCACTGAGCTACCATGGCAACATGACGACACGACATTAAATTCTCCAGCTGATTCGAATTTTCCCGGTAAACCACAAGGAGATCTCAAATTGTATTGAGATGACATACCCCAATGGCGACTTACATTGTAAGTACTTTAAGTCCCAGGCTTTATAGTTGCAACCAATATTAGGTCAATTAATGGAATTAATTGTTTACCGGGAAAATTCGAATCAGCTGGAGAATTTAATGTCGTGTCGGCATGTTGCTATGGTAGCTCCGTGGTTAGAGCAACCGGACGGAGACCGGGAGATCCGTGGTTCAAATCCCGGCTATGGCATTGAATTTTTCAGTCATCTGATTCTACCTTTCCAACCCTGTCCCACACACGGCTTGTGTGAAAGAACAATTAATTCCATTAATCTTACTAAAGCTTCTTTTATCTACTTAATTTTAATCCAAATAAATCTTTGCAGAAATAGTTGCATTACACATTTCGTTATAGCTACAAAGAGAACAGCGATAGTCAAATGTTTAAGAACCGGACGCTATATGCTGGCCTTCAAATTCATACTGTTTGCATGTATTCGCGAGAAACAACTGAATGTTGAAAAGACTTTAAAGAATCACCAAGTAATGAACAATTCGAACAATTAATAATGGATATCTCGGAAATGGCTGATGCCACAGAAAAGTTATTTGAAGAGGACTTCGAAATGAAGAGGACTTAAAAAGCTATTACCAGAAAATTCAAGATATACATTTTATTTGTCAAATATCATTAATATATAATTTAAAAAATTATTTACTATTTGTAGATTACATAAAAGCATATGACAGTTTAGACAGTAAGAATGAATGGCAAATACTAGAAGGGTATAAAATCCCTATGAACTTGATTAATGCAATTAAGCCATTATGTTATAATACCAAGATAACAATGGACAAAGATAAACAAAAATTAAAGTCAACATGGGATTGAGACAAGGCTGTGGTTTGTCACCCATTCTATTTGATTTATACTTGAATAAATGATACGAGTATGGAGAAACAACTGTAAACCAAAGGGAATTACTATAAATAATATTAATGTAGATACAGTTATAACACAATGATCAGCTGTTATCGGCAGAGAATGAGGATGATATACAGAAATCAGTGTTTAATCTCAATGAGATAATAAAGGAATACAATATGAAAATTTCGGGAGAAAAAACAAAGCACAATTTCGCATCAAGATTGTAATCAGCGAACAAATAATTGAGCAGATATTTGGGTGAATCTATGTCTGTGTTAAAAGACGTTTCGGTAGAAATATGAGGAAGGATATTAAATTGAGGCTGTATAGAATAGTATTTAATTTATTCATTATCTGTTTACCCTCCTCTTATGTAAGACTTACACCCCCCAGGACTTATAGGAGGGTGCCTGGGGTCAGAGGCCCGTCGAGGAGCAGACACTCATGGATCAGACAGAGCATCCAGGATGGGTGATCAGCCCGATGCCTGGTATGGGATGAAGGAAGTAGATGAAACGAAATGTTGGTGAAATGGATGAAAGGAAAGGTGATGATGGAGCAGTTGGTGGAATGAATGGCGGGGGAAACCGGAGAACCCCGAGAAAACCCGCCCAGACGCCGCTTCGTCCACCACAAATCCCACATGTAGGTTCCTGGGATTGAACCCGGTCCGCCTCGGTGGGAGGCAAGCGGTCTAACCACTCGGCCACGGCGCCGCTCGAATAGTATTTAAGCCCACATTAAAATATACATGTGAAACGTTGCTCACTTAAAACAAGGAAAAATCGAGATTGGAGGCATCTCAAATAAAATTTCTAAAGTCCTTATTGGGTATAAACAGGAAAGATCAATTTCGGAATATACATACAAGAGAAGAATTAGGGGAAGAAAATATTATAGAAGAAATTAAAAGGTGCCAGTGTAAGTGGAAAGAGCACGTTAGGATGGAACCTTCGGAACTACCACGGCAAGCACTATTTTATAACTCTTTGAGACACAGATATTGGACGAACCCGTATGAGGTAGAGGCAGCTGTTTAAATAGCCTCGGAATAGGTCTAAAGACCTAATCATGTAAAGGAAGAAGAAGATGTCATTAATATATGGTATTTTATTCAAAATCGTTAGAGCCATTTTTTAGAAAATAAACAAAATTGAGAAAATATTATGTAGAGTGTAGTTTGGGGTGGGGGAATTTCTTGAAAAACTTTCTGTCGCATCTTCGATATTATTGAACCTAAACAGCAATTTTGTGTGTATCCAACTTTTCATTTTTTAGTTATGCTGTTTGCACATATACATGGACCTGCTTCTTTTTTGGATTCAGGGGCCTCAAAACTTGTATTTCCGGTGAAATCTCGGTATTTAATTATTTAGTGGGATTTAAAAACTTTACCTGCTATGTACGTGATGAGAAAGTAAAACTATGATCCTGTCTAAAAGCAACCGGTTAAGCCATTCTGAATAATAACAATAAATACGCAAAAATAGCTTTAAAATATTAAATGCAATATTACGAGTTTAATCTGTATATAACTAACTGTCCTCGAAGCATTTAAGCTGTGTGAAGCAATAAAATTCATAGACTGACAGAACAGAAGTGAAGTTTAGCGAAATAGTTTTCCACAAGAGGTGGCATTGTAGAGTTACCCTCTAATTTCGTTGCAGGTTCTTGTTTCCCAAAGGAAACAACTCTTTTTATGCGGAACACGTGTCACTTTACAGCCTTGAAGCGAGCTTAAATTTCCTCTGGTGACTTGGTTTATTGTCGTTGCAGCTTACACGTGCCATGTTTTGCGCGTCACAAGATCTTCAGGTCTAAGCACTGATACAGGAAGAAAAATCTGATGTGTTACACTCATATGACTTTCTCTACTCTCGTACAAACTATTTTTACAAACTCTTATTCTCCATGTGCTTCATGTTAATCGAGATATCGAAATGTTGATCTTATTGCTAATTTTATTGTAGATGCAAGGCGAATTGCTAGGCGGTTCTCTTTGCATTACCAGGACAAAAAAATGAATAACGAATTCCCATTTGAAAAAACGTATAAGTATTGGAAAATATAAGAGAATAACAAACAATATCTCGGAAATGGTTCACTCAACAAAACAAATGTATATGACATAAATTGTGTATATTAACGCGATCTATATTTTTGTGTAGTAAAATTTTGTCTATCTCTTATGGTTTACCAGGTATGCAAAAGTCGTTCAAAATGAAGAATACTTTTGGAGACATTCCCATAAAATTTAAGATATACCTTTTATTTATCCTGAAATTATCTTAAATATATGAGATTTTAATCAAAATCGTTTGAGCCATTTTTGAGAAAATTAACATTTTCGGAAAAAATGTTCCATGTAAAGGTTAATCTGGGGTGGGGGAATTTTCTTGAAAACCTTCGTGTCGCATCTCTGGAAGATATAGAACCTAAATACCAAGTTTGGTGTTTATCCGACTGTTCCTTTCTGAGTTTTGCTGTTCACAGACACACACACACGCGGACATGTTTCCAAAAATGCCTTTTTTTGGATTCAGGTGTCTTCTCAAAACATATATTTCCGGTGAAATCTCGGTATCGAATTTTTGGGTGGAATACAATGCTTCCCCTACTTACTATACGTAGTAGAGAAAGTAAAAATAGCAGTGATTTTATTGCTAATACATTGAAAATTTAAAAATGGTATATCATTTATCGGAAATTTATAAAGACATGAACTGTTCAATCCTAGAGGTCTTTGTTTATATTGGCTGGAAGTTATCGAATTACCTGAAAAGCTGTGGAATATAGAAACAACTATTAGAGGACTGGTTACAAAATTAGAGGTTTACTAACGAGAGGTCATTACTCCCTTCGGTCGTGATCTAAGAGTAGCGAAATACTAAACCTAATTTGTAACGTGTTGTCTACAATATTTTATCTAGGTTCAGAGTATTTTAATATATGTTGTATAATTGGTATATTTAATGAAATTTATTTATTGCGGAAACAATATTTTTAGAGATTGGGTAATATGGGCTTTGGAAAAAAGACACCATACATCAACAAACTTTGTTGTTATATTCTGCAATTTTGGATGCTAGTTTCATATGTGAATTTAAATTCAAAATGAGCGAAGTAGCTGATTTTCGCGGTTCATCAGGGAAAAATTTAAAAGTAGTTCAAGCTGCAACTATTAATATACTTCCAGAAAAGTCGAGGAAAGTTTATTTATGTAGCTATACTAGTGTATGGGTGATGAAGCACACATAAATGAAGGCTCTTTGTTGGCGTATTATAAATAAGTATTACAAATTGTAATGGCTTTATTATTACAATAAGTATAAATTAAGAGAGAAAGTTTTTTAATGCATATTATCATCAAGGAAAATAAGATATACGTTACCATAATTATAGTGTATTTTACGTTTTGTTGAACCTGTATTTTATGTTCTGATAGCGTGTTTTGTGTTCTTTAGGATATAAATACAGGTTTTGTTGCCTAGTAACTACGAATTAAAGCATTAGTGATTATTTTTGTAGTAGATAAAGGAATTAAAATTAATATCTAACAACTGTTATCATTTCAGTCTGTTACATATACAAATTGCTGTGTCATTGACACAGGGTAGCAAATTTAGTGAAAGTGTTAAAATTTACGTTTAATTTTTTCTTAATCATTTATACAGTTTCATATACCAGTTTTCAAAACCAATCGATACATTAAAATATGGGGAAGGCAGACTGTTGAAAATCGCATTTCTTTCAGTCGTTTGAGCTACTGTGTAAAAATCATGTGTTCAATTTTAAATTAGTAGGTGGTCAAAACTAAAGCCTGCGATGTAATTATTGTTTAAATCCTAGTACTTAATTACAGCTACACGATAAACTTAACTAACTCAGATTCATGTTTTAAAATATCTAGGTATGGTGTACATTTAATTCGCCCAAAATAGTAGATTCATTATATTTTCATCTCCTTTGAAAACTTTGAAAAGCAGATATAATACAAGTAGGATACTTTTAAACCCTTTTAATTCGGACTTAATAGCTTAATCAGTATGAAGTATTTTAATATAAAAGCTATATTTTTAATATTGTAATTCCTTTGATTTTAAACACAAAAAGAGTCGCGCAAGTTCTGGCAGTGTGTTTAAACTCACTTAAGCAATTTTGGAGGTACTTTTATTAACAAACTGCGCAAAAGAATTTATATTACAACGTTAAAAACTTTCATGCAGTAATTATTCTTGGCCAACAGACATTGGAAACGCCTTCTTCGGTTTGTACGAAAAAATAGCCAGCATAGTGTGCATGAAATTGAAATCTGAACAATTTTATTTTAATCAGAAGATAATAATCTATGAACGAGGTGTTTAGAAATAATTGTATTCACTGATATACGACCTAATAACTAGGTATGCATTTTATGTATAATAGAAGGTGTGCAAAATTCTGAATTATTTAAAAAATATTATTAAAAGCATATTTTGATGATATTACCTTCTTTTAACGTGTATTTCACAATTTTACAAATAAAAAAATGCACTTTAATAGTAACTTTTATTTTTACTTTCTCTACTACGTATAGTAAGTAGGGGAAGTATTGTATTCCACCCAAATATTCGATACCGAGATTTCACCGGAAATAAATGTTTTGAGACCCTCTGAATCCAAAAAAAGCATTTTTGGAAAAATGTCCGTTTGTCTGTGTCTGTCTGTGAACAGTATAACTCAGAAACGAACAGTCGGATCAACACCAAACTTGGTATTTAGTTTCATTATCTTCCAGATATGCGACACGAATGTCTTCAAGAAAATCCCCCGCCCAGCGCAGACTACCCTTTAAATGGAACATTTTTCGAAAATTTTAATTTTCCCAAAAATGGCTCTAACGACTTTGATTAAAATATCATATGTTTAAGATACTTTCATGACAAATAAAATGTATATCTCGAAGTATCTGGGAATGTCTCGAAAAGTATTCTTCATTGTAAACGACTTTTGCTTAACTGGTAAGCCATAAGAGTTAGACAAAATTTTACTACACAAAAAACGTAGACCGCGTTAAAATACAATTTACATATACATATCATATACATATTTTTTGTTGAGTGAACCATTTTCGAGATATTGCTTGTTATTTCCTTAAATTTCTCAATACTTATTTTCTCAAATGGGAATTCGTTATTCATTTTTTTGTCTTGGATATGCAAAGAGTATTAATCTGTGGCAAAGAGAATGGTGCTGCACCTAGCAACCAACTATTAAGAGAGATGTCTATGCTTAAAGGCTACTGTATTTCTATATTGCCCTTGCAAATACAAAACAAGGGGAAAATAGTACGCCTTAAGCGATAGTCAAATATTTTTAATACTGGTCGCTATGTGTAAAATTTGGTTCTCTTTGCACGTCAAAAGATCGTTTCTGCAAATGTTTATGTCGATTAACATGAAATAGATGGAGAATAAGGGTTTGTAAAAATAGTTTGTACAAGAGTAGAGAAAGTCATGTGAGTGTAACATCAGACTTTTTTGATTAGATAGGGAAGATGGGGAAATTTAGGCATGTAAATATGTCATGTGTTGACTTTCTGTTCCTTAATTTTGTTTCAATTTGCTTTATCAGCGTTTAAATAAATAAATAAATTAATTAATTAATTAAACCATTACGGACATCACAAACTACTAGCATTATCTTGTAGTCGGGAGGACTATGAAGTTTTATTAAACTTATTCATATTGTTATAATAAGTAATTATTATCATTATTATTAATATTATTATGATTATTATTATTAAACTGGTGTCTGTAAAACCAACCTAAAGTGTTTAAAAAGGGGTTTTGCAAGTCATTCTACGAGGCCTGTTTTTAGAGTAAGTACCGTTTTATTACTATGCCGCGTGTTTAAGCATGCGATTTCGATTCCTCCATTCTTTAGGAAGCCAGACGTAGCTGTGAGTGATCGTCACTTTGTGTTTTCCTGTTAGATTGTTTATAAATGTTAAAATAATTGAACAACCGTCCACGGTCAAGTCAGAGTAATGATTGGTTTTCTAAAATTGATAAATGTTACGCCAGCAAACATTCATCGCCAATTGTGTGAGGTTAATGGGGAAACAATAAAAGTGGCACTGTTCGGTCATACACAAGTAAACAAACTCGAGTTATCCTACAGTCCGGATTTGTCACCAAGCGATTTTCACCTGTTGCTTCATCTGAAGAAATGTTTTGGTAGAAAACAGTTCAAAGACGCTGAAGATGTGAAACAAGAATTGCAGACTTGGCTTTCGTCACAGGCGACATTCTTTGAGAAGGTATACAAAAACTGGTTTTCTGTTACGACAAGCCTGAATAACGTTGGTTACTATATGGAGTATAAAGTGTTAGATAATGAATGATAATAAAGTGTTTGGAAAATAATCTTCTGTTATTTTTTTAAAAAAAGTCTGATGTGTTACACTCACATGACTTTCTCTACTATTGTACAAACTATTTTTACAAACTCTTATGCTCCATTTATTTCATATTAATCGAGATAAACATTTGCAGAAACGATCTTTTGGCATGCAAAGAGAATTCCATTTTACACATAGCGACCAGTTCTAAAAATATTTGACTATCGCGTAAGGCGTACTATGTTCCCCTTGTTTTGCATTTGCAAGGGCAATATAGAAATACAGCAGTCTTTAAGCATCGACGTATCTCTTAATAGCTGTTTGCTAGATGCAGCACCATTCTTTTTGCCACAGATTAATACTCTTTGCATATCCAAGACAAAAAATGAATAACGAATTCCCATTTGAGAAAATAAGTATTGAGAAATTTAAGGAAATAACAAGCAATATCTCGAAAATGGTTCACTCAACAAAAAATATGTATATGACATAAATTGTGTATTTTAACGCGATCTACATTTTTGTGTAGTAAACTTTTGTCTATCTGTTATGGTTTACCAGTTATGCAAAAGTCGTTCACAATGAAGAATACTTTTGGAGACATTCCCAGAAAATTCAAGATATACATTTTATTTGTCATGAAAATACCTTAAACATATGATATATTAATTAAAATCGTTAGAGCCATTTTTGAGAAAATTAAAATTTTCGAAAAAATTTCAATGTAAAGGGCAGTCTGGGGTGGGGATTTTCTTGAAAACCTTCGTATCGCATCTCTGGAAGGTACTGAACATAAATACCAAGTTTGGTGTTTTCCCGACTGTTCCTTTCTGAGTTATGCTGTTTACAGACACACACACAAGGACATGTTTCCAAAAACGTTTTTTTTGGATTCAGGGGTCTCAAAACATATATTTCCGGTGAAATCTCAGTATCGAATTTTTGGGTGGAATACAATACTTCCCCTACTACTATACGTAGTAGAGAAAGTCAAAATTAGCGGTACTTTGAAAACACGCCTCGTCGCATTATTCTAGTTTTCAGTCTACATCCTGTCACCTCGATAAATATTCACTGCAAGGGATTTCACAAAAAATGCCGCTGCATATTTTAGGCGTAATTAGGCTTAAACTTCCGAAAACTTCAAATAAACAACGGGGAGTATTTCGGGAATGTTTAATGTCTTTAGAGTCATTAATAAAGATTGTCTCATGTAAAAGAAGACAAAATGTCGAATCTTATCAAATGAACTTTTAGTTTTTTGTGCATCTTATCAATTGTAATTTCTTATTTAATTTGACATATGTTATTGTTTTAGGCACAATACTTGTATTTTAAACATTTTTTAAAAATAGTGCTCTGTGTGCAAATTTGTGTGTAAATTCTGCACCACTTCACAGAAAAAATTCATAACTCATTCACATTTTGGAGTGGAGAGATAAACTTATCCCATCTTCTAGGGGAAATTTGCTGTAAACTTTGGTACCACTGTTCAGCTTCTTTATGCTGACGCCAAGTGGTTTCTTTCTATGCAAATTGAGGCAGTATTTTTAACCAACTTCAAATGATATCAGTCTAATTCTATAAGATAAAATATAATAACAGCCCGCCTTAAAGCAATATCTGTATGTAACAATATACAAAGTGTATATAACAGTCATTGCATATGCTTATATTATTGTATACATGTTCAATAATCCTATGTGAATGTATTACGTAATTTAATAATGTAGGAGCTGTGAGAATAATAAGTTAAAAGTTGCTAACAATGAGGTAACCTTGAGGCAATAATGAGTTTGAGAGTATAAAAATACTACTTGTGATTCTTGGAAGCAATAATGTAATTTTAATGGCAGTTTATAAAATAGCGAATCAATAACCAGAAAAAGCTTTAGTTAAATGAAGGTATTCTATTGGATTAGGAATAGCCAATCAGTGACTTGAAATACAGAAATTTGCAAGTTTCGACGATTGAAATCAATTCAGTTGGTTGCAGACAGTGTTACTAACCAGACGCCAAAGGTGTCCTCAAGAGATTTAATACGTATTCGTGAGAGACGACAAATAGCTTACGTGTTAAAAAGTGCAAATAATTAATAAAAGAATCTCACAGCTCTTTATCAGTGAAGTATTGTGTAAATCGTATCAAGCATTAATAAAAGGAATGAAGTAAAATTATAATCTGTGTAAGCCTACATTCTTGTCGCATCGCAACCCTGCTAATGGAAAAGTGTCTCTAACAATAATATTGACGCATCCGAGGCAAACATAAATATATAATATTTAAAGATACAGTCAAATTACAAAGTTAATATTTTTTTTAAACTTGGGGCAAAGGCTACCGGAAAGCTGGTACTGTACGTGCGGTTGCAACTACTACAAGTTCGGCTCCCCAACAATTGAACTATAATACAACTTAAAATATATAGAGTTTTTTTTCTCCACCCTTTGCTTTGAACAGCTTTTTCTGTGAATGACATTTTCTGCCATTAATGAGCCGTCTTCTGTGAAACTATTGATAAATAAATTAATTTTTAGGGTTATAAAGACAACCTAAAAGTTGTGGATTTACTTTGGGCGTTAATAACAGGATTGGTTGTTTGTTAAAAAAATGCTTATAAATTTTAATCAAAATATGACATAATTTAAAGATAATTCCATCTTCCTTAATAAATAAAGTTATTGTATAAAGTAGATCCATGAATTTAGAAGGTGTGTATCTATATCCTTTAAAAGGTTCAGTCTCATATCTTAAATAGTTTATAATATAACGAGCCATGAACTTTGCACATTTAACAGGGGTTGATAAGTTATGAATAATTTCTTTAAAATCTTCACCTGTCAATTTGTAAATGTTGCTGAATTAAATCTGAAATATGACATTTACCACAAGCGTCTAAAATGTTTTGTTTATAGGAGTATTCAGGTGACCTCAATAAAAGTTCAGTTACTGAGAATTCCTTCTCCTTCGTCTGCTATTTTAGGCTGTCGGCCAAGCGTTTTTCCTTGTAGTTCCCTAGCTATAAGAGTATTAGAAGAGTTGCCGAGGAACAATGTAAACAACAGCTGTTTGGTTTCCCTATCCTTACAGAACCCAGAGCTCGTCGTATTTATGACAGCAGCTACATTGCCGAGACCTGTCTTAAAGTAGAATGTACTCTGTATTAATAACTTTCATTTTAGTGTCAAATAAAGGTGTTAATAATGAACTCGTGATTGTAGTATTAAGCGCTTAAATAAATTAGTCATTTAATATAATTTTAAACCTCCAAGCGGAATAGTTCAGGCGGAAACGTCTATGGTCCGCATTCGGGAGGAGCCGACTTCGATTCCTAGTGACCGCCCATTCTGACCATAAGTTTTTTCATTGCTTTCCCTGGCTGACAGGTCGAATGCTGGAGTGGCGTCTTCTACCACGGCTCTCTTCTTTCCCCTATTTCCTCTCATTTCGTCTTCCTCTTTCACGTTACAGGCTGATTCCGGGGTTTTGTGTCAATCTTCGGCGGACAGATGGCGCGAGGGCTTGCGCTCTGGAACTCTTTCTCGGCCCCATCAGATGGCTTTCCCCGGTCTCCGCTGGAGGGGAGCCTGTGAGCCGCCCTCTGGTGCCTTGGGAGGGTCGCTTCCGAATGCTGTCCGGCCGGGTGGTCAAGCCAGTAACTATTAGAGAACGCTGCTTGTCTCTGTCGTCTACGTGGGCCGGTCCAGCGGCCTATACGTTTCCTGTGGTTGCTTCATCTCATTCGTTCCTCGCAGGGGTTTATGCCCAAAACATCCCTTGCGGGTCGAGGTGACAAGTGTCTCCTCCATCTACTAATCCTAATCCTAATTTTAAATCTACTGTTTATACGCTATAATTAACAAAAACTGCATACATATACTTTAAGCATACGTATTGCTATATACCGGGGTGAGGCCAAAAGGTTTGCAGCTAGATATTAAAATTTAGATACCCCAGCATAAACATTGGGAGGCAAAACTTCAGAGGCAACGAGAGTACTAGGATCTTAACTATGCTTTTCAGAGCAGGCGTGGGATAATTATCACAAAAATACATGGGTTTTCAGATTAGCACATTATCGGTGGTTTATTGAATATTAAACTTCGTGTTACTACATCGTTCACAAAAGATTAAAGGAAAACATTGGAGGGAGATATTCCACACTCACACGATCCACGCACTCAACACTCACCCTGAAGAGACTCACTACGACTGACTGGCTACTACTGACGCCATACTTCCAGACAAAGAAACTAGTAACTCTTGCTTTGCTCCCTTTCCTCTCTCCATCTCCGACCGGGAGGTGGGGAGAGATATCACTTCGGACAAAATTCAAAAACCCCAGCCAAAATAATTATACCCAACAATGTCGTCGCTACAAAGCAATAATGTGTCCGATGTAACAATGCACACAGATACACACCACTTACTTCGACAAGAATTAAAAAAAATCCTATTCTCTATATTAACAGGAAGAACAAACGAATTACAGTTGACATATTCTGTCTTTTTCAGGACTTTTCGTTTTACTCATTTTTGAAATTTATAGGAAATTGCAGGCGATGAACAACCCGTCGATCAAACAGCCCTCTAGTGCTCTTTCTTTTGAGCAAGGATTTTTACCATCTGTTCTGTACAGTCATATGCCACAAAACCTGGAGAGTTATATAATGAAACGAACAACAGCAAAAGAGCTGAAAAACAAGCCGGAATTTGTAACGTAATGTAATGGCACACAAATAACAGCGTAAGATCTTTTTGTAAAAATTCAAAGTTTTGAAATTTTGAACAAAAACAGTCGTATTCTACTTGATTATAATACTAATTAAGACGCTCATACAAAACATTGTGAAACTTGGGTCTTAATTAATACCATTACAGTCTTGTTGATAATATAAATGTGATATATTAAAAATAGGAATTTTCTCTCAGTTAATATGACTGATTGCATTTTTTCAAGTGGAGACGAATACTTTCTGGAGTCTCTTTATATTATAGATATTTTATATAGTACGCGGGTCGTACAATAAGTAAGTTTCCCTATTTTATAAAAAAACATTACACACAATTGAACATGTGGAATTAATTTCGTTTATATTGTACAATCCTTCTGCTACTTTTCTACATCGTCAACATGCTTTTCCAAGCATTTTTGGGGACGTGACACAAGTTTTTCCAAGCCAGTGTTGTACCAGGTCGGGTCCTGTTCTCGCAAATAGCTGTTTACCGATTTGACTTCATCATCTACATTAAAAGTGCTTACCTTTGAGTTGGAGTAACATGTGAAAATCTCTTGCGGCAAGCTCTGGTGAATACGGAGGATACGAGAAAACTTCCAAGTTGAATCTTGACCCAGGCGGAGCTCAGAAGATTCAACTGGGAAGTTTTCTCGCATCCTCCATATTCACCAGATATTTTTCTAAGTGATTTTCACATGTTCCCCTGACTCAAAGTTTCTTGGCGGTAAGCACTTTAACACCGTGACGAAGATAAATCAGAAGGTAACAGCTGGTTAAGAGCTCAGGCCCCGAGTTCTGTTTCACTTCTGATTCATCTTTGTCACGGTGTTAAAGTGCTAACCTCCATGATGACCTTTGAGTCAGGGGAACATGTGAAAATCACTCGGGAAAAGATCTGGTGAATATGGAGGATACGAGAAAACTTCCCAGTTGAATCTTCTGAGCTCCTGCTGGGTCAAGATTCAACTTGGAAGTTTTCTCGCATCCTCCATATTCACCGGAGCTTGGCCCAAGTGATTTTCACATGTTCCTCGAACTCAAAAGTAAGCACTTTTAACACCGATGATGAATTCCAATCAGTGAACAGCTGGTTGCGAGCACAGGACCCGACCTGCTACAACATTGGCTTGGAAAAAACTTGTGTCACGTCCCAAAAAATGCTTGGAAAAACATGTTGACTATGTAGAAGAGTAACAGAAGGATTGCACAATATAAATAAAATCAATTCAACATGATTAATTGTGTGTAATATTTTTTATAAAATAGAAAAGCTTACTTGATGGACGACCCTCGTACAAACCTAGAATCCGAGATTATGTGTTCACGAAACTAACGAAGTAAATTTTCTCATCTTATTAGCGCGTTTAAACAAACGAACATATTTCCTCGAGCGGAAACTCGCGAACTGTTTTATTTTTCGTCATAAAACACTGAATCATAAACATCGCGCGATACGCATATTTAGGAAACGGTGGCATGCCTGCATTGTATTCTATCCCCTTTACTTCCTGCACGCAGACGTACCTTCATTTCTTTATAACATCTGTATGTGGCATTCTGAAATTCCTTGAAACGTAAAAATCCACGCTGAAAATCCATAGTCCCCCGGAGCCCCGCACAGTCGCTTTCCGTCAAATTTCCGTTGAAGCGCGTTTCCTCTTACGTCATAACTTCACAACTTGCCCTAGAGGATCTAACGTGTATAACATATGCGGGATTATGCCTATTTTTCGATATTGCGAGGTTTAAAAAGAGCCGGAATTTAATTAATATCAATTTTAGCAAACACGCTTGCATGGCAATTGCTACCCGATTCAGTATATCAATAGCAGAAAGCTAAGGTCCAATGTTTGAAGAATTTAAGGATATTCAGACCCAAAACTTTACTTATCTATTATCTTTAGCTAATTTGTATTGCATAATTGCATTTTTAAAATGTCTTTAAGCGATAGTTAAATTATTCAATAGCTATGAAATTACATTAACTATAAATTTGATGATAAATTCAATGAATATTGGAATTAATTGTTCTTTCACACAAGCCGTGTGTTGGACAGGGTAGGAAAGGTAGAATCAGATGACTGAAAAATTCAATGCCATAGCCGGGATTTGAACCACGGATCTCCCGGTCTACGTCCGATTGCTCTAAACACTGAGCTACCATGGCAACATGCCGGCACGCTATTAAATTCTCCATTCGCCATTAAATTAAACTGTATGACATCTCAATACAATTTGAGATCTCCTTGTGGTTTACCGGCAAAAATACGAATCAGTTGGAGAATTTAATGGCGTGCCGGCATGTTGCCATGGTAGCTCAGTGGTTAGAGCAACCGGACGGAGACCGGGAGATCCGTGGTTCAAATCCCGGCTATGGCATTGAATTTTTCAGTCATCTGATTCTACCTTTCAATGAATATTATTCAATACGATGAATAGAGTAGTACTCAACAGTTTAACTAGTTCGTTTTTGGTTAATAAGAAACAGACTGTCCATTTTTCTACAATATACGTAGTAGGTAGAGAAATTATTGCATTCCATCCAAAAATTTAATACCAAGTATAACCGGAAATATATGTTTTAAGGTCCCTTCAATCCAAAAAAACAAAAGTCAGAAACGAAAAGCCGGATAAATACCAAGCTTGGTACTTTTGCGAGAATCAATAAAATCTCCCCCACCCCTAACCACTATTTACATGGACATTTTTTCGAAAGATTTGATTTTCCCAAAAGTAGCTCTAACATTTTAATTAAAACACCTACCGTGTATTAAAAATACACACATGACTAATAAAATGTACAAATTGAATTTTTTGGAATAACCTTTGAAGTCCTCTTCATTCGGAAGGAATTTTGTATAATCCTGTATAATTGGTAAACGTTAAGCGATAGACATAGAAGTACACAAAAAATTTAGATCTCTTTAAAACATAAAATTTGTTTCAAGCAACTTTTTGAGGCATAATCCATTTCTCAGCTGATACCCATTATTAACGGTTTAAAATGTTCAATTATATGTCATTCTTTTAAAGTCCTGTCTGCATTCAGCTGCTTCTTACGGTTGGATGGAAAGATTATAGAATTTTAAGGTTAGTATATGGCGTCCAGTTTATAAACATTTGACTGTCGGTCCTTTGCATTTATAAGGAAATGTGTAATGTAGACATTTCTGCAAATGTTTGTCTCGATTACAACGATGTAGATAGTCAAATAAGCTTTCGAAATAATTTTTATACTCATTATTAAACGATATAGGTAGAGAAGGTCGCGTGAATGTAATCTATTCTATTTTTTCCTATGGTGGTTATGGTTTTATCATATTTACGTTGCGTTTTACCTTAATATGACACACACACACACACACACACACACACACACACATCCACACATTTACACCGAGATGGGTCTCGAATCCGTAGTCTTCCACGCAATGGATTTTTGTTCCTTTTTAATAGGAGCAGGCCCACGCACACGCTCGTGGTGTTTCTTATCATTCTACAGGCACCGTTGGTTAAATAGTTGGGGTTTTTAATATTGCTGACCTTGTGGGGTCCCGCTTAAGCACCCCGGTTAGTTTACGGTTGCTGAAAGATACTGGCATGCATTGCATGCTAGCATGTCCTAATGTTAATTCTCAGGAGATGTACATGTTCTCGCTAAGCGTGAATAGGATAAGTATATTCGTAATTTCATGCACTACCAATAAAGTGGGTGGCTATGATGTTCATGCTGCATATTTCTGTGCTTAATATAATTTAGTTTACTGTCCTAACCTCTTTCTTCCCATGACGACTAAGTCTTATACCGTGGTTTTCCAAAGAATAGTATTCCCAGGTCATCAGTCTTATTTTAACTGTAGTCGCAGGGTGTTTTCCCTGCTCGTCTAATTATTGTTCACTTTCGTGCTAGTTGGAGATGTGGTCAACAAGTAAACAGCCACGGAACACCAAAGTTAAGCGCCTGGCGAGCGCGACCGCGGGGACCGTCGATTGTTCGATCTAGTTGTTAGCTTGCTACTAACTCCCCAGGCTCTGGGCTCGATACCCGCTTGAGAGGGAGTTTGTTTAATTAAGAGTCATTCCCTATCCTTCTTATACCCTAAACGATGATATATTGATTAAACTTTAAAATCAACCTTATTAACATAATTGAGGATGAAAGGGTTGTAATCTTGGGGACCGCACACAAAAGTTGGCTTCTTCTCAGTATAAAAATCTGTTCCCTCCTACTACTGATCTACATACACTATGTCAAGGTGGAGGTTAATTTGAAGGCGTTGCTTTCCAGCCTACTCTAAATAATTGTTTCCAAAGTTAAAGTTACCGATATGACCTTAACTGTTGAAAAAAACATAAGTGAAGAGGAAAGAGTTTTTCTATCATTTTTAATTTCTTACCCTCTACCTAAAGATTATTACAAAAGATACTGAAAATTGTGGAAGATAATTTTTGTTCATACGCAGTTATTAGAAGTAAGAAAAATAAGTGAAAGCGAATGTAATAAAGGAAACATAATTTACAAAGAGAGTAATATTGTTCACAGTAACTATATTTTGGTGAACTGGCGATTTTATTTTTCTATTTTTTTTCTCTTCTTTTATTTTATTTCTACCAACCTCCCTCGTTGCATAGGAAAAGACAGGAAGTATGTGCATCAATCCAAATATGAATTCTGTATAATCCATGTTTATGTGCAATTCCTGTATTCCATATTTAATATGCTAAATCCAGTATACACTTTATGTTAATCAGATTAAATAATTGCCTAGAAGTGTTTTCATATTAATTAATTCTGAATGACACAGAATGCGGAGACACTCAGGAGCTTATACATATCACCAGTAGGTTATTACTACTAATAAATGCATTCAAGGGGATAGGATATATTCAAATACGTTATTTAAATGAAACACCGCAGTCAAATTTAAGCCGCAACATTTAATCATACAACGAAGATTTCGAATACGGTTAATGCTACGAAACAATGTTTTACATCAAATATACATTTATTTATTTATTAGTTTCCAAAAAAGAACCCTATTATACCATATGGTATGTGACGGTTATGAATAATGCACAGACTAAGTTTTTGCATTTTAAAAAAACAAACATTAAAGTTAAATCGAATAAACATTAACAGGAATTCGAAAAGATACTTCAAAATGATGATTACAAATGTTCAAATACATATTCAATGAAGTTATAAAACGATAACGAGCAGCATTTTTTGAGAAACAGATTATTTATAGATTTCTGAAAGGTATTTGAAAAACAAATTAAGTGTGATTTTAACAAATAACAAATATACATTGAAATCAGTTCTAGATTTTGTAACTACTATTAGTTTCAAATGGGAAGAGTTCTGAGCTACAGCGAATAAGATGCATTTGCGTGCACAGCGTTGCCACCTCGTTACCCCCACTCTTTTCATATTTCCCTCTCACTCTCACATCTGCCTGTCGCTAGAATGGTCGACGTAAAGCAACCCAAACTGAATTATCTAAACTTTTGTAATTCTCCTGGTGTTTAAATTCATAATTGGGAATATACTCGCATGCTACGTACGTATTTTTTAAGTGTTATATAATTATAGGATATGAATTACCTGTGCTTTTAATCCAATGGAACTGCCAGTGGCTCATCCGTATCACTGGCATCAGTTACGTGAAGAGGCAATTCGTCACTGACACTGTCTTCATCGTCTGAGTCTTGCAAATTTATGATGATAGGTTCCAAAATATCGTCACGGCCTATTTCTTTCCAAAAGTCGTCTTCTTGTAGTTTTTCTGCATGTCTCACGCAGGCTTCCCAGTCTTGTTGAGTTACCTTGTCAATTTCTTCGTGAATAAGACGTTCAACGTCAGTCAGTTTAAAAGTGTTATTTCTGTTTGCAACCCCTCGTTTTATTTGAGCCCATACTAACTCAATTGGATTATACTGGCAGTGATAAGGGGGGAGGCGGATTACCTCGTGTCCCATTTCCATTGCAAGTTGATCCAGCTGATACACTTTTCCCTGGTTTTTAAATGGAAGTACTCGTTGCAGTAACTCATTTTTAGTTTCTGTTGCCGAAAATTCAACCCCCTTTTTTTGCAACCATTCAACAATTTCGTTCTTTCTACTGGCAGTATTCGGTACTTTGTTTTCAATAACCGAATGATATGGTGCATTATCCATTATAATTATGCTTCCCTCTTCTAAATAATTTAGGAATCTGTTCAAAAACCATTCTTTAAACGTATCAGCTGTCATCTCTTCGTGATAATCTGAGGTGGTTTTGGACAGAAAAATCCATTTGCTTTCAGGTACAAATCCTGTCTTAGCGGACCCTACATGACAAATGATAAGTCGACTGCCTTTTCCAACAGGTACCTTCAGGCCACCCTTTTTTGAGGAATCTTGCCAGATTGAATTTTGAGTGTGGTTTTTATTTACCCATGTCTCATCTAAGTAAAATATAGGTCTCGTATCGCAAGAATTGCGAATTTCGTGCATTTTGCGTAAGAATTTTATTCTTGCCGCAACAATGTCACTCCTCTCCATTAAAAATTGTCGCCCATCATTTGTCTTTCTGTACCTGAACCCTAATCCTCTCAAAATTCTATAAGTAGATGAATTTGAACCAGTGTATGATATTTTAGTTCTAAGGGCACAAGTTATTTTCTGTATTGTTGGGAATTCACCTTGGTCATAAAACTCGAAAACAGTTCTGCGTACAACGTCCTTGTCAAAGTCAGTTAAATTTGTAATCCTCTTCGGAGGTCCAATGTGCTTTCTGGGCGATACAAACACTGGAGTATCACTGGGAACAGATTTTCTTGCCTCTCCGCAAATGCGAGACACACTTGCTTTACCGACACAACACGCTTTAGCAGTAAGCTGTTGAGGATTTTTGAAATCAAGTTGATTTCTGTGTTCCTCATTGTTACATTTTTTAAAAAACGAGTAGACCCTAAATATAATACTTCGAGCCTGACTTCGCAATACCTGCCTCTTTGACTCGCCACTAAATTCACCACAATAAGCCATTGCACTATTTTACTCTTGCTGCTTGCTCTCTGAACAACAACTGAATACTGATATTAACTGTGTAGGGTAAATAAACTCCAACCCAGATTTAAAAATAACACACAATCATAAACATGTGACGGCTCACGTTCTGCAGATTCTACAAGTAACACAAGTGAGCTTGGTGGGCTGTTTGCTCTCTTTCAGCTTTAACAAACGCCTTGGTTTTACAACATAATTCTTTATCACCATCAAGTCAGTAGTTCTGTATAATTACAAATATATATACATAATGTATACAATAATGCATACATACAAATAATGTGACCATTACAGTGCTTACGTGGTTATATTATAACATATGGGAATGTTTATTTGTTTGTATTATGAAAACTATTTGAGCTAAAAATATGTGGTTTTTACGGTTGTGTTACGAAAATTACTCCCTACCTTCTAGTGGGTTACTTTTTGCAAAATTTGAATTTTTGTCTTAGCGCAAATTATATGTATTAGAAACACATTCGCTTAGCACGCGTCATGCTTAGCTTACGGCGAATGCAATATGACAACACAGCGGAACTCCGATTGGTTGCCGCTCTGGCCGCGCTCAAGGACAAACATCATCCCATTTGAAAAACACAGTAGGTTTCTAGCTATATTTTAAGCGTTTTTTTCTGATAAATGGAATGAAAATAAAGAAAATTTCTCATCTATCGAGCATTTGAGGTACTTTATTCTAAAAATCCTGGAAATCTTTGCCTGCGTCCTTAAAAGACGCTTGCCTTAACTACGAATTTAAGGAATATTTACGCAGGAAAAGACAATTGCAAAGATCATAATTAAATAAAATTATCTGGAAATAGACACGTTCTGCATCACGAGGAAGGGATCTATAAATCCAGCAATGCAACGTTCCAGCTTGGGGAAGTATCATGCTGACTACTTCATCTCCCCGTAAAGGTTGAACTATAGCTCACCTCTGCGGCGCGCATGTGAGCGTGATGCCGGCTGTCGGGTTAGTTGTATCAAGGTTGATATGCCACAGGTTAGTGTAAGTTATTTCATTCTGCGATAACGGGATTTAAAGCAAAGATTATTTCTATCAGGCTTCATATATTGGCTGTTTGGTTGAAATGGAGACGCTACTGGCAGGTAAATTAAATTAAATTGAGTTTTATTCCTGAGCGCTCTTTAACTGCTATGGTGTTTAGCCTCCCATTCTACATTGGAAATGAAAGACCAGTAATTTTGCTCAGAGGCCTCTTCATCAGGCTTGAGGTTCTTTTACGTGCGGTAAATTTACCACAACGGGACTACCGGCTTTACTTCCCTTCCGGAGGAAGAACGCTAAGGATTTTTACACACGAAAAAGTCCATCGCCCTCCGCCGGGTTTGAACCAGTGACCTCGGGAACTAGAGGCTAGCATGGTAACCGGTACACCAGGATAGGTACATTCCAAGGCGAAACAGCTTAGGTCTGATAAGGCTGATAATAGGGAAGGGGGCGTGTAAGAACGGCTAAAGTTTTTGCTGAGATGTTATATTTTTATGATATACTCGTATTTCCACTTATTAGTAGTGTGTTGTGTTTATGTACTCCTCTTAGATATAGGTTATACAACAGTGGGTGACACCTCGCACACTACAACCTACATAGATCTTTTGAGGCTGCCATCCCCAGAAGGAAGTGATGAAGTGAAGTAACCACACGAGGCTACAGGCCGCAGGCAGGCAGACCACAAAGACGCGCGGAAACCCCTTAAGTTTCCAGACCCGAAGACCCGTCCCACTGCTGGAGAGAGCGCTGAACGATGTCGATCAGGTAGACCTCTAGTGTCCACGGGGAGTACTCTATCTTTTGAGCAAGCAATCGCGCCATCTGTCGGCACCACCATACGTCACGAAACCTAGAAGCACACCTGAAATATAAGAAAGAATTGGAATGAGAGGGAAATGATTGAAAGGAAATCGTGGTAGGTAATAAAGAATTATATAAATTTAGAATGTGTTATTGATTTAAGGTGTTAAAATTTAATTCTTATTTTTGTTAAAGGTTTTAATACTTATTTAATATATATTAAAAAGTTAAATTTAATTGAGAATTCACCTACTGATCAGGGTCAGATTAGGTAGTCGACGGGAATCGAACTCCCGAATGTTAAAACACATGGAAACAGTTTTTAAACTCACTTCCGTTTAAATTTCTAGACAACTTTATCTGCAACAAAAGTTTCCAATCTATTGTCATTAAACATTGTGAATGTTCCTTTGATGAAAAACACAAAATTACATTTGCTGGTACTTTAAGGAACATACTTTTACAAATAAAACTCAATAAATGCTTGAAGGTGGCTTAAAAACTGGTTTAATAATATGATTTTTGGTGAAAACCTGCTCCATGGTGGGTTTATTACTTCTTTTGTGCTTCTTCTTAATTTACAAACTTAATTTCTTTTTCTAAATGTTTAATTTTTCTTAGCATAACAATGAACTCTTGTCTGTACTTATATGTTACCTTATAACCTTTAGAAAGTTCCTCTAGCACAGTTTTCAGTACCTTACTCACTAAACAAAAGCTTGTGCATTTGTGCTGTCTTACAAATTTCAATAATCGCATGTCTCCATTATTTGACCCAACTTGATGACACTTTGAGTACTTAGGCTTCAGAACACGGCAAGAATTATTTATAGGCCTCTTTATTGCTTTCAAAAAGTACTCCTTTTCTCTAGAAATAACCGTTACCCATATGTTTGTCCTTATGTACTGTTCTGTACCATTGTTATTCATGAACAAAACTTTGCATTCTGATACTTGGGTTCCTTGGAAAGGTTATCTACGTCTCCCTTACTCGCCCGACTCGCCTACATACAAATGCAATTCTAGACAAAACGTTGGAAACGTATGCCACACGACGTGTAAAAAGATACACGGTTTCTTTACAGCCTTCAAAAATATCACTTAACTTAATTTCCAATCCCTTTTATACAAAACATTGAAGGATTTGGATGAAACTTTCGCACTTACACATTTGTACATATTGAACATCACCTATGATTTCCAAAATCTTCTACCCTTCTTTTCAAATACTATTATTTACCTATTTGTACAATATTTGTTACCTTTTGCATACAAATATAATCTCCTAACTGACTCAGGAATGTTTCGGAAAGTTTCTTCTAGGGTTGGCCAAAACAATATAAGAATGAGGTCTACTGTTGTGTGTTTGAGGTCTAATTTTATACTCTTGTTACACTATTTACGAACACATTACTAATGCACATACGATAAACTGCATAACAAATGAAATAAAATATCAGTCCTTTAATTTTAGTGATTATTACATTGCTATCTTCAATTTTTTCCATTAGCTCTATATTTCGGAGTTATTTTTATCACCCTTCAAATGGTATGTGAAGTATTTAAAATTCCAGACTTATACATATCAAATGTAAAAAAAATCGGGGTAAGACATCCAGGCTAATGGGAGTTTAGTTAATACAAACGAAAAAGTCATTATTTTCCACAATTAATGCGGGTTTATTGTTCAATTATTCTTTAGCATAGTGTATCTAGAATAATGACACATCGATACACTGTAACTGAATCAAAATTCTAGTAGTACACATTATACCCTAGTCCGTAACTGTTATAAAGTTAAACGAAAGTAAAAGAAAACGCATTTTACGTTTTAAAGGTGCATTCGTGTTTGTATTCCTTCAACTTTGTAAAGCAGCTGGTAATTATGTCAGTAGGAATTACTCCATTAACCTGACTTCATATATCTCAATCTACTCATCTTCTGGGTTACAGTGTTGCATTAAAGACATGTTTGGTGATTGGGTAAATTACCCTAGAGTGACAATATTTCCTCCTTGGAGAAATTCCAAGAATTCTCTGGCTGAAAATTGCTAAGCACAAGCACAGAGTGTGGTTCACTGTAGTTAAAACCAATTACCAAATGTTTTGTGAAAAATAAATCCCATGTTTGGGCAGCAAAACAATATTTTTGTATCTTTCCAACCGAAAACAGTATATAAAATGCTTTACATCATATGTGACTTTTGAAAAATCCCATTATTCCGAGGAGTTTACTAGACATGTTTTAACACATTCTTGATGGATGTTAATGGAAATAATTCTAAACATTATTATCCTTTTTAATATAATTAATACTATACATTCGTTTGTTTATGTTAAGTGTTCTTTAGGGAAAATAAAAGGTGAAGCATTGAACTATGGAAATTTAAATTCTCTATGGCTCTAAAAGTATTATTACAATTATATTGATAAAAATTAATTTCAATATTACTGACAATATAAACGTTTAGATCACTTAGAATATGCTTGATCACAAATTTAATAGATACGGTTAACACTTAATGTGATGAAGAAAGTTGTATTTTACCTTCATGTTTGTAATCTTATATTTATGAATGCTAAGTTCCTTCTCTAAAATTTTAAGGCGCCTGTTTGCTAAAGTAAATTGATATCCTAAAAATCTATTAGGATTGGACAGCAACTATTAAGTTCAGCAAACACTTTGAGAACCATTTAAACTTTTACAATCGTGAAGGTGTGAAACTTTAACTGAATGGTATATACTCTAGCACATTCCTGTGCATCACTAGGCTGGGAACGCTTCTGAATATAAACCAAAGTTTATAACTTTATTCAAGCTTAACAACAACAGTTGTCCACCAGAGCAAATTTACTCACGAATTGGCTAGTTGCGCTTAGGAGTAAATTGCGTGATTTATTGCTTTTATCCCCATATTAGTGCTCAGATTTATTTGTATATTTAATATACCATCTGCCTCAATGTATAAGTGTAATGCTTACCATAAGAGGCAGCACCGTTTTAATCTGGAAGACTTTGGAAGTTAAAAACCACACAACTGTCTTTACGGAAGACGAAGTCGATGGCAACTAAGAAAAACTAATAAATAAATTTAAAAAAAGGAGTCACAATGCACAAAGCAGGAACATTGCTCGTGAAAAGTTTTTAGCACTGGCTGTATATTTACAAGTGTGTAAATGTTCAGGTGCCAGTCACAGAAACATGGTACACGTGTTGAGTAAAATTAAAGCTGTTGGTTAGAATGAGCGACGCTCTTGCAGGAAGATGTCCGTGCTGTCATGAGGAGCAAAGACTGTCGCGAACAATCAACACTTTCTCTTTTCATGCACTCAAACACAACACACGCATCCCGACCGAGCTGCTCCGTCAGCGGGCAAGTGTGTCCATGCGGCGGGACGCGAGAGGGCCAACTGAACCCTCATCCCCACTTAGACACTGTAGCGAGTCGCGGGATCGATAACCTTGCAGTGCGCAAGATCCACGGCACACCTACTGTATGGACACAAGCGCTCTGGATCAATGGTTTCATGTTGCTCACCATTTGCTCAATGGCCTCGATCTGCTCCTTGTTTATTCATTCACCATTATTACCAGCATTATCGACATGACGTCACATCCATAAGAAACCATAGAGGCATTCTGGAGTCCCTGAGCGGTCATCCGTGATGACTTGGGACCTACATTCCGGCATGAAGCTTCTCAACTTCTGGATGCTGGAAGCTGGACTGGATGCGGATGCGAATCTTCTTCCACACTCCTGGAGAATGATAAACGAAGAGCCATCATCCATCTTCTTCCTCTCTTTAACCTCCTCTTATGTATGACTTACACCCCCAGGACTTACAGGCGGATGCCTGGGGGTCAGAGGCCCCCAGAGGCTCATGGATCAGACAGAATATCCAGCATGGGTGATCAGCCCGATGCCTGGTATGGGAGGAAGGAAGTAGATGAAACAAAATGATGGTGAAATGGATAAAAGGAAAGATGATGATGGAGCAGTTGGTGGAATGAATGGCGGGGGAAACCGGAAAACCCGCCCAGACGCCGCTTTGTCCACCACAAATCCCACATGTGGGTCCCTGGGATTGAACCCCAGCCGCTTCGGTGAGAGGCGAGCAGTCTAACCACTCGGCCACGGCGCCGCCAGTCATCATCCATACCGCAGTATAGTTCGCACACTGAAACCCCTAAGAAGTATGCACACCTGCATAATAAATTCTGCGCTCTAGACTCGACACTTGCTGTATGTCAAGATGATAACGTCATCCTTGTAGCGGTTCCTCATTGGTAAGCCCCCTCGTGACACACTCTTGTGAAGTATCACGACGTTCTCGTAGACTGGAATCTGATGGTCGCATACCTGTATTCTTGCGCGTGTGTTAGTATGTTGTAATTATTATTTTATAATTATGTCACGGCTGCTGTATTTGTGCTGTAGAGCACTTGTGTCTTGTCAGGTTTGGGTATGGAGAATGTTAAAATAATTTTACACACGTATTCTGTTTAATTATTTTACTTTTATTTCAGATAAACTACATGTACATATTCACAATTCACTATCACCTTTGTCATATTAAAATATGTATAACTGCAGACTTTATATACGTAATTTTAGCGTCTATTTAGAGACGAGCTTATACACTACCTTCCTGCTCGAACACTGACAAGCTTCTGTTAGCGTTCCCTTCAACCGTTTTCTTAACGTACGTATTTGAATTATAGGCATGTATTAATGTACCTGATTGGTGCTACCATCCAATAACATCCAATAACAGTTTATGTTCCACACACATGTATATATTTACAGACTTCCATTGTCTTAATTATAATCCAAGGTTCGTTTAATGCTTACGTAGATACTACTGCATTACTTGTAATTTTATATTGCTGTTATATAGCTAACAATGACCTTTCCCTCTTACATTATATCTTATATATTATAAAGTTATGAATATATGTGTTTTTAACATCCTCGTAATTATTATGCCTACAATATTATCGAATACAATACATAATACGTAAAACTTACAACGAAATATTAATGAAAGAAATTATTAATGTGTTGTTGCCGAGAAGCTGTGAATTAGATATCTTATTACATTAATGAGTTATCATATTAGTTTTTCCATGGCTAGTACTGTATGTTGCTTCATCCCCCGTGGTCTAGGTGTGCCTCTAGTTTCTGAGATCGCGGGCTCAAACCCTGCGGAGGGCGCTGGATTTATTCCGGAAGTAAACATCCTTAGCAAGCTTTCTTGGGAAGGTAAGTAAAGCCGGTGGTCCCGTGTCTTAGATTTACAACACGTAAAAGAACTCAAGCCTGATAAAGAGCAAATTTCCGATTTTTCACGCCCAATACAGAATGAGAACCATGTAGCGTCCATAAATAAAACTCAATTTATTTTTTAAGAACAGGACGGAGTATAACCCGATGTCTTGTCATAATAGTGGGCAGAGTCGAATGAAACGTAATGGAGGCAAACGTTATGTGTGAACTAGGCTTCATACAAAGTTAATAGAGAGAACACGTGCTATGTATTTGATTCTCACAATATAATTATAGTTATTTATTATACAAGTACAGATATATTTTGCGAGAAGCAATGCTACGAGCCAAATAAAATCAGTTATATACTGATATATATTATTTTAGGCTGTCCTGAATATTCAATTGCAAAGTGTCTACGTTCAAAATTGTGTGGAAATAACAGTATACATTTGAACATGGCAAATGTAGAACGTAGTTTATTGCGTTTGGCCTTCGTTGTTATTTGAGCTTCGTAGCAACGGTGCTGACAGCATGGTTATTTGCATAATCATAACATTATATAATATATACGAGAGCGATACATTTTATAATGCCATGTTTCTAAAAACAAATTAAATTTGTTTAAATTTGAAGCTACTTTCTAATGCTTTTTAGTTGATTGCGTGAGGTTTCTTCGATGTGCTATAATAGTTTGTTAATTATTATCATTTAAACATTTTGTGTTCACCCAGAAAAGAATTTGACCAGAAAACAGTTCCGGGCTATGACTTTTTACGATTTTAAATCGTCATTAATGCCTAACAATGTGAAAATCTGCTTAGAAATGCGTTTGGCGAAGAAACCTAATCTAAGGCAACAATTTATAATTGGTACAACGAATTCAAAAGAGATCGGCTTTTTCTTACTGATAAATTTCGTGAAGGACGCCCAAGAACTTCTAATAGTAATGAAAATATTGCCGCTGTTCGAACAATGCTTTAAGATCGACGGAATCTTATGAATTTATTCGGGAGCCAAATTGGTCAAATTCGGAACTTTTTATATCAACAATTAGACCCGAGTAAACTTTGTATCAATGGGTTCCACATAAACTGCCTCCTGATCAAATGTCGTCCTCCGTAATGTAGTGGTTACCATGCTAACCACTAGTTTCCGAGGTTGCGGGTTCAAACCCAGCGGAGGGCGATGGATTTTTTCGGGCGTTAAAATCCTTAGCATGGGTTTCCTTCGCGAGGGAAGTAAAGCCGGTGGTCCCGTGTCGTAGATTTACGGTAAGTAAAAGAACCTCAAGGCTAATAAAGAAGCCTCTGAGCAAAATTACGGGTCATTCACGCCCAATATAGAATAGGACGCTAAGGACCAGCAGTTAAAGAGCATCTTTAAATAAAAATCAACTTAATTTTTACTTTCTCTACTACATATAGTAAGTAGGGGAAGTATTGTATTCCAGCCAAAAATTCGATACCGAGATTTAACAGGAAGTATATGTTTTGAGATCCCCTAAATCCAAAAAAAACATTTTTGGTGACATGTCCGTGTGTGTGTGTCTGTGAACAGCATAACTCAGAAACGAACAGTCGGATAAACACCAAACTTGGTATTTAGGTTCAGTATCTTCCAGAGATGCTACACGAAGGTTTTCAAGAAAATCCCCCACCCCAGATTACCCTTTACATGGAACATTTTTCGAAAATTTTAATTTTCTCGAAATGGCTCTAACGATTTTGATTACAATATCATATGTCTAAGATATTTTCATGAGAAATGAAATGTATATCTCGAATTTTCTGGGAATGTCTGCAAAAGTATCGTTCATTGTGAAGGAGTTTTGCATAACTGGTAAACCATAAGAGATAGACAAAATTTTACTACACAAAAATGTAGATCGCGTTAAAATACACAATTTGTCATATGTTGAGTGAACCATTTTCGAGATGTTGCTTGTTATTCCCTTAAATTTTCCAATACTCATACTTTTTCTCAAATGGGAATTCGTTATTAATTTTTTTGGTCCTGGTAATGCAAAGAGTGCCACATAGCAACCAGCTCTTAAAATATTTGACTATCGCTTAAAACGTACCATATTCCCCTTGCATCTACAAGAAAATTAGCAATAAGATTAACATCTCGATATCTCGATTAACATGAAGCATATGGAGAATAAGCGTTTGTAAAAATAGTTTGTATAAGAGTAGAGAAAGTCATGTGAGTGTAACACATCAGATTTTGTTCTGATCAAAAACTGCAACTGACTATTTTTGCAGAAAAACTCTGGAAAAATTCCAGGGCGCCACTTCAAATTTGGTTTTGGAATATCGTTACTAGTGAAGAATCTTGGATTTATTGTTATGATCATGAAAAGAAGAGTCAATCGCCTTAATGGGTATTTTACAACAGAGCCTAAGTTACAAAATCCGACGAATTCGCAGTGCTGGTAAGAAGATGGTTGCTAGTATTTTTACTTTCTCTACTACGTATAGTAAGTAGGGGAAGTATTGCATTCCACCCAAAAATTCGATACCGAGATTTCACCGGAAATACATGTTTTGAGAATCACTGAATCCAAAAAAAGCATTTTTGGAAACATGTCCGTGTGTGTGTCTGTCTGTGTGTCTGTCTGTGTGTCTGTGTGTCTGTGAACAGCATAACTCAAAATCGAACAGTCGGATAAACACCAAACTTGGTATTTAGGTTCAGTATCTTCCAGAGATGCGACACGAAGGTTTTCAAGAAAATCCCCCCACCCCAGACTACCCTTTACATGGAACATTTTTCGAAAATTTTAATTTTCTCAAAAACGGCTCTAACGATTTTGATTAAAATATCATATGTTTAAGATATTGTCATGACAAATAAAATGTATATCTCGAATTTTCTGGGAATGTCTCCAAAAATATTCTTCATTGTGAACGACTTTTGCATAACTGGTAAACCATAAGAGATAGACAAAATTTTACTACACAAAAAATGTAGATCGCGTTAAAATACACAACTTATGTCATATACCTTTCTTTTGTTGAGTGAACCGTTTTAGAGATATTGCTTGTTATTTCCTTAAATTTTCCAATACTTATACTTTTTCTCAAATTCGTTATTCATTTTTTTTATGTCCTGAACATGCAAAGAGAATGGAATTCGCCACATAGCAACCAGCGTTAAAATATTTGACTATCGCTTAAAAGCTACCATATTCCCCTTGCATATACAAGAAAATTACCAATAAGATTGACATCTCGATATCTCGATTAACATGAAACATATGGAGAATAGGCGTTTGTAAAATTAGATTGTACAAGAGTAGAGAAAGTCATGTGAGTGTAACACATCAGATTTTTATAAAACGTGCCACATTGCTAATATAGTACTAGAATATAGAGGTACCGTTGCTGCCGATTAGTACACAAATGTCTGTTTACCGCAAAAGTTCGTGAAAAATGCCCAAAAAGAAAAATAAAGTTACATCATGACAACGCATCGTCGCATACAGCAAAACTACCCGAGTATCTGGATGCCTTAAAGGTCAGCACAAACCATCCATTATACAGCCCTGACCTAGCACCTTGCGATTTCTTTTTGTTTCCAAAAATTAATAATAAAATGCGTGGAATCACTTTTTCGCCATCAGAAGAAGCAGTAGAACATTATAAAAACGTGGTTTCTGAAGTGCCTCAGAGCGGCATCATTTATGGACGGTTTTATCTAATGCAAAAATGTATTGGTGCTAAAGGCGAATATTTTGAAAAACAATAAAATCATTTAATTCTTTTAAAACTAATCCCTGTTTGATTTTATACAAATTCGGTGCCGCCCTCGTAGAAATCTGGGGTCCATAAAAACGAATAAAAAAACGTTCCGGCTTTTCTCCATTTTTCACTTTACCTTGCACCATTGAAGAAATCTATTCTGTGCAATATTGTACTGTTTCCTCGACTTCTTTGGTAAAAGTTCCTACGCTGCTTGCAAAATTCCTTCTAATTCTGCCGAATCTATTTCCGAATCATTCAAATAATCCGCCGTTAATTAATCGACACAAGACCTGTGCTGAACATACATATAATTCCTATTGCAATAAACAAGGGTGGTAACAAGGAAGTGCTAAAAAAATGTTTTACTCCACTGAGGGCCGGTTGTACGAACTCTGAATAAACCTCTGTTAGACCTTATTCCATGGTTAGGCGCTAAATTGTGTTGTACGACAAGGAATAGAGCCTCTCAACAGAATAATCCGCGCAAAGTATTGTCATCAGCAAAGTGTCGTACTCCGTGGACTAGTAGTACCGTGCTAGCCTCTAGTTCCCAAGGTCGCGGGTTCAAACCCGGCGGAGGGCGATGGACTTTTTCGGGCGTAAAAATCCTTAGCATGGTTTCCTTCGGAAGGGAAGTAAAGCCGGTGGTCCCGTGTCGTAGATTTACGGTACGTAAAGGAACCTCAAGCCTGATAAGGAGGCCTCTGAGCAAAATTACCGGTCTTTCACGCCCAATATAGAATGGGACGCTAAGAACCATAGTAGTTAAAGAGCGTCCATAAATAAAACTCAATTTAAATTTTAAATCAGTCAAAGTGCGGGATGTAACAAGAATGAATTCATAATTTCCTATTCGTACAACGCATTCTAATATTTCTGTTGGTTAATAATGCCTGTTTATCAAATTGTTTAGATAGTTCATCTCGGTGCAGTGATTCAATTATATAAGTTGACAATTATATCGGCAACAGTTAAAACGTAATTTTGATGTGACACATTACATGACTTTCTCTACTCTCTATCATTTATTAGTTGGTATGCAAACTAATCTTACTAATGCTTGTTTTCACACATACTTCATATTAATCCAAATAAACCTTTGCAGAAATAGCTACATTACACATTTCGTTATAGATGCATAAACAGCGATAGTCAAATGTTTAAGAACTGAACGCTATATGCTGGCCTTAAAATTCCATACTGTTTCCATGCAATCGCGAGAAACAACTGAAAAACGATGGGACTTAAAAAGAATGACAAGTGTTGAACAAATCGAATTTTTGATAACTGATAGCTCGTAAACGGCTTATGCCACAAAAAACTTATTTTGAATAAATTGTTTGTTTTAAAGGGATCTACATTTTTTGTATGCTATGTTTTCGTCTATCGCTTAACGTTTGCCAGTTATACAAGATTACTATAAAATTCCTTCTGAATGAAGATGACTTCCTAGGCTATTTCCAGAAAATTCAAGATGTACGTTTTATTTGTCATGTAAATATCTGTTATATAAGGTATTTTAATAAAACTTGTTAGAGCCATTTTTCAAAATATCAAACTTTTCTAAAACTTCTTTATGTAAAAGGTGTAGGTAAATTTTCTTGAAAATCTTCGTGTCGCATCCTTGGAAGGTACTAAACTCAAATACCAAATTTCGTATTTATCCACTTTTCGTCTTTGAATTATGCTGTTCACAGACACACACACAAGGACATGTTTACAAAATTGCTTTACTTGGATTCAGAGGCGTCAAATCATTTATTTATGGTGAAATCTTGGATTCGAATTCTTGAGTGCCATGCAATACCTTCTCTACCTACTGTGCACGTGGTAGGGGAAGTAAAAATATATTAAGGCACACAATGACAGAAGCCAGGTTAAATGTGTTAACTGTTTTGAGCATAGAAAACGAACATACGGTAAACTCACATAATATCAGTGCTTTCCACAAAAGGTAGGTTATATACTCCCTTGCTTTCACCCTATTGCAAGAAGTTTTTTTTTGTAAAACCTAGTTGTAAAATCATAGTTTATGAGCAATTATGCGAACTACTACAGAAGTAATGGAAAAAACAAGGTAGTGATTACGCATCAAGCTGGCCATGAATGACTCGCAGTATAGCCAACATTATTTTTAATTCTACGAGCAGGCGAATAACTATCTAAAGAATAAAACTGCATCGTACAACTTGTCGCCACTTTTATACCCTTAAAAGCATTTATATGAACATTTATATCAATTAACATGAAGTAAAGAGAAAAAAAATATCTGATGTGTTATACTCACATGACTTTCTCTACTCTTGTGCAAACTATTTTTACAAACGCTTATTCTGCATATGCTTCATGCTAATCGAGATATCCAGATGTTAATCATATTGGTAATTTTCTTGTAGATGCAAGGGGAATTGCTAGGCTTTAAGCGATAGTCAAATATTTTAAGAGGTTATTGCTATGTGGAATATTCCATTCTCTTTGCATTACCAGGACAAAAAAATGAATAACGAATTCCCATTTGAGAAAAAGTATACGTATTGGAAAATTTAAGGGAAAAACAAGCAATATCTCGAAAACGGTTCACTCAACAAAAAAATGTATATGACATAAGTTGTGTATTTTAAAGCGTTCTACATTTTCTGTGTACTAAAATTTTGTCTATCTCTTATGGTTTACCAGTTATGCAAACGTCGTTCACAATGAAGAATACTTTTGGAGACATTCCCAGAAAATTCGAGATATACATTACATTTGTCATGAAAATATCTTAAACATATGATATTTTAATCAAAATCGTTATAATCATTTTTGAGAAAATTAAAATTTTCGAAAAATGTTCTATGTAAAGGGTAATGTGGGGTGGGGGATTTTCTTGAAAACCTTCGTGTCCATCTCTGGAAGATACTGAACCTAAATACCAAGTTTGGTGTTTATCCGACTGTTCGTTTCTAAATTATGCTGTTCATTGGCACACAGACACACACACGGACATGTTTCCAAAAACAAATTTTGATTCAGGGAGCCTCAAAACATGTATTTCCGGTGAAATCTTGGTATGAATTTTTGGGTGGAATGCAATACTTCCCCTACTTACTATACGTAGTAGAGAAAGTAATAAGCTTTTGCAGAATTAGCTATGCGAGTTGCTTCTTGAAAAGTTTCCGTATTCAGACATTTTGTTCATGCATTTGTATTTAACTAAACGTGTGCATCCAGGAATAGAGAATAAAGTGAATTTTAACAGCATTCAGCTACTGCATGTATACCTCCAAAGACAGTGCAGATGTCCAATCTGTATTCCAGCTTCACTGGACATTTGACAATTGAAGTGTGACATGGATAGCTTGACAAGTTCAGGGTGGCAGATCGCTCAGCTGTGCATACATGCACTTACTCCTTCACAAAATGCCACAACAGAAAGGAAAATAGAAAGAAAGAGAAGGAAGGGTCCAAGATATAGCGAAGGAGCCAAACGTGTGATTCAATACGTCTACAGTTCGGAGGCCAAGGATCTGGCCAAACAGATTCTCCCTTTTGAACTGTGGTTCTAGAAAGAAGCTACTTCATGAATAAACATGCTTTTAGCTGCTGTTTGGTGCTAAGGAAACTGCGATGACTTTCAGCTACTGTCAGTTGATAAATGGGGAAGAAAAGAACCCCTATCTAAATATATTGAAGTAGGTTCACGTTTGTGAACTTATGAACTGGATGCTGTATTATTGTACGATTATTAAATTATTTACTTGTTTTCTCTTTATACCCTAATAATTCTCCAACTTTTATGTTTCACGTTTATCTAAATTAGTTTCTGTGGATTAAAAGGATTAGAAGTTGAAGCAGGTCAGATTAAACAACAGTACATAACAATTATTTCTGTATTTTATTAGCTTGTTTGAAGTCATTGAGTTGGGAATGAATTAAAAACAGCTTGTTTCCAATTGAGAAATTAACATTCATTGAGAATTCAAGAAAGATAATGTTGAGTCCTGGACAGCAAGTGGAGCTAGCACTTCTCTGTGTAGACAACCATAGAAGAGTAAAAGAAGATGCAGACGAGTTTCATCGTCGTCATCCAGATATTTCAAAATCATCTTACCAGAATGTTGCCAAATTAATGCGTAAATTCAAGATAACTTTCAGTGTGCTCGACGAGAAACGAAGTGGTCGTCCCAAATCTGCTATCAGCGAACAAATTACAACAAACGTTATTGCGAAGATGACAACCATCCCTAAAAGGTCAGTGATTGGTATCAGTAGAGAATCTGTATGCGGAACACTAAAATCAGCTAGTTTTTAATCCTACAAATTACAACATGTACACACAATGCACGAAGACGATCCACTCAAGAAGCAAATACATTGCAACTGGATCATTCAACGTTTGCATGATGATCGATTCTTCCTTCAGCATGACCTGCTCAGTGACGAATGCCCAATGTTTATGGCATACACAAAATGCAGGATACTGGTCCAGAGAAAAACCAAACTGGATGCGAGGATCAAATGACCCTTGTGCTTCAAAAGTAATGTTCTAGTGTGGAATAATTGGAAGTATGATTGTTGGACGACATTTTTTGATGGAAATGTAAACCAGCACAGATATGGGGAATTGCTGGACACTACTCTACAAGAGTTACTGAATGGTATGTCACTGAATCAACTGTTAAGCATGTGGTTTCAACAAGGTGAACCCATGGCACATTATGCTCTGGCTGTTCCCCAGAAAGTGAATCATATGTTCGGTGCGCAGTGGATTGGACGAGGTGGTTTTAGGCGTCGCCTCCACGGTCACCAGACCTCACACCCCTTGATTTTACTTTCTCTACTACGTATAGTAAGTAGAGGAAGTATTGCATTCCACCCAAAAATTCGATACCGAGATTTCACCGGAAATACATGTTTTGATGCCCCTGAATCCAAAAAAGTATTTTTGGAAGCATGTCCGTTTATGTGTCTGTGAACAGCATAACTCAGAAACGAACAGTCGGATAAACACCAAACTTGGTATTTAGGTTCAGTATCTTCCGGAGATGCGACACGAAGGTTTTCAAGAAAATCCCTCTACCCAGATTACCCTTACATGGAACATTTTTAGAAAACTTATTTTCTCAAAAATGGCTCTACGATTTTGATTACAATATCATATATTTAAGATACTTTCATGACAAATAAAATGTATACCTTGAATTTTCTGGGAATGTCTCAAGTATTCTTCGTTGTGAACGACGTTTGCATAACTGGTAAACCATAAGAGATAGACAAAATTTTAGTACACAGAAAATGTAGAACGCGTTAAAATACACAACTTATGTCATATACATTTTTTTTTGTTGAGTGAACCATTTTCAAGATATTGCTTGTTATTCCCTTAAATTTTCCTGTACTTATACCTTCTCTCAAATGGGAATTCGTTATTCATTTTTTTATCCTGGTAATGCAAAGAGAAAGGAATACTTCACATAGCAACCACCTCTTAAAATATTTGACTATCGCTTAAAACCTACCAATTCCGCTTGCACCTACAAGAAAATTAGCAATAAGATTAACATCTCGATTAACATGAAGCATATGGAGAATAAGCGTTTGTAAAAATAGTTTGTACAAGAGTAGAGAAATTCATGTGAGTGTAACACATGATCTTTTTCTATAGGTGTCTGTAAAGAGAGGGGTTTTTCAGACAAAGCCCACAACTTTAGATGAGATAAAACAAAGACCACATATACTATTCAGAATATCCCACCTGCAACACTTTTAAGAATAACGGAAGAATGTTAGGATAGAGTGAGGCACTGTATTCAAGTAAATGGACAGCATTTCGAATATCTCCGGCAGTAAACATACATACTGTAACAGAAATGTAGTTTACTGGTTATATATGCTGTTATAATTACTGTATAATTTACTGTATTAACACTATAAAATTAATTTATTTTACCTGTTTTGACAACTGTATAAAACGCAGATAATAATAAATAAGTATTTAATACCAAAATGGTCCAATAATACAAAGGTGTACTTAAGAAAGGAAGTTTTTTTCCCATTTGTCAACTGCATTTTGTGTGAAACGGTATAATAAAGTGAACGTATTTTGTGTCCATTAGAAACGTGGTTTGATTTCCCTTCCTTATATGTTAGATAAACCGGTGTTTGCAAGTGTCCAGAAAGCATCAGAGACAGGGACTAAATCCTTGAAATGGGAATAGTATACCCGATATACAAACTATGCTGTTACTCACAAGATTGCGAATATAGATTATTAATCAACTTTGTTACATTCTTTATTCAACGTGAATTATACCATATTATCGAAAACTGGACACTATTTAATAACTATGAAATCAAGGAGAGTAACAATCATGAATCCTTTTGTAATATTCATCCCCTAATACAGTCCTAAATCCTAAACCTGTAGTTTTAAAGGCGTATTTACTTTGCTGGGCATTATGTGAGAGCATATAAATCTCGTTCTTAAGAAATAGAGAGCAGTGCTGGTACCAAAAATATTGTACACTGCGCCACTGTGTAATATAGTCTAAAGAAATGATAATAGCAAACCAAAAACTTTTAAAAACACACAATACTAATTCATGACACATACTGCCTCTGTATTCGAGTGCTTAACCTTTGCGAGTGTAATACTTTAAATGTTATTACTTGTGATGCTTGTGTATGTGTGTTTACTTCATGTGAAGCCATCTTGTGACGTCATTCTTTGTTAGTTCGTAGCTCCATCTGGTGTTAGCAATTTGCGGCAGTATTAGTTTTGTTTGAAAGAATTTTAAGTTTTGTTTACTGTCCTCCGGCTAGCTATTATTTATCAGTCGAACATGTCTCTTGATCAGAGTGTGTAAACGGAAAGGAATCTTTTATCCAAATATAACACTGATGAAGAAATTTGTTTTACACATTTATTGTCGAACACGTTAACTATAACATTTATACATTGATCTTTACACTCGCCAAACTGAAACTGTTATAATAACTTCTTACTGATCACTTTTAATCAACGTACTTCAACCTTCTGTATAATTAACTTTACCATATTTCAGATCTTTCATAATTCTGCTGCGCGTAACTTGTGAATCTATATCCGATGTATGACGAACTGACTGACTGAAGACGACGTGTAGTGTACACAGATTTTTGATGAACTGACATGACGCTACCTCTAACCTACCCTATTTATACTCCTTCATCCAGATACGCCTAAAGATTATAACTGAACTGCAATTGGCTAATAAAACGCGCCAACATTAGCGTCTATTTTTATATCCAATGAAAATTATGAATACATATGCTTTAGGGAGAAAATATTCCAGAAGTTTCTACCGAAAAACGCGCCAACATTACGTAACTTCCTCGTTTCCAATAATGATAAACAGCTCACCCCCTCGCTGCATTATTACGCTATTATTGACAGTTTCAGTAAGGTCGTATAAACTTACTTCCCAACAATATTTATAATCAATAAACATCTGAAATCAATGTCACATAAAAATGCATATTCATATTACAATCATTATTTACATTAAAGTAATTTGTGATACAAATTACTGCATCATATGCCCCACTAGAAACATAATTATAAATATTTACAACTTGTTTGCAAATTTTATAATTGGGTTTTTAGTCTCCTAAACCTTGGAACACACGCTATCACTTTCACTTAACACTTCACATGCATTTAACACACGACATATGTTTTTTTTTTTTTATCTCGCCACTCCTTACTGGCTCCTGTTTAATGTGTTTAGACTTTAATCTGACATTACAATTTTTTTTGTTTATAGCAAATACTATACCCTGAATTATTTAATTACTGTTACCAAATTGTTTACTTTCTTAAGTTGTTGACAAAAATTTATACATTTAAGATTTTTGTAATTATTAAACATATTTACCAAAAATATTCACCCTTTACACAAATATATTTACATCTCTTAAATCTAGGCACTGTTTCACATGTTCTGTTTGCTATATAAATATTTGTTTCAATTATTTTTACCCCATTTTTGTTATTTTGTACTTTATTTTAACAATACTCTTGGAATTGTATTTACGTACTTTTACTTTAATATCATATTAAGTTTCAATCTTTACATTTTTAATTTCAAATACTGATTACAGTTACAAAAAAAAATGTTACTTTCCTTTTAAACATTTAGTTATGTCCAAAATTTATTTCTCCTTTCTTATGACATACATACATAATTAACCCTCTTACGTTCCAATATATTGCTCTGCATTTCGTCTTTAACTATCCAGCATTTACTATTTATCATCTTTGTTTTCTGTTTCACCTTTATCGTCATTGTTGTATGGTTTCAGCATCTCAATATGGAACTTTCCAATGCTTTTTCGAGTTGTTGGATTACATAACTCATATGTATTTGTTCCATATACTTCAACAACTTCATATGGTCCATGGTACTTGAGAAACATTCGCTAATAAAGTTTATTTGCTTTATCCGACAATTTCTTGGTTTTAACCAAAACTAAATCTCTTATTTTGATCCTCCATTCCTTTCTCTTCTTTTCTTCATGTTTAATTTTTCTTTTTATGGCCTTTTTCTTCATCCTCTCGAATGCTTTTCGGAACATCTCTTCTTCTGTTTGTGGTATCGAGTGCGTATCTGGAATGGCTTCTGGAATTTTCTTACACATTGTGTTGATCTTATTTCCTAACTTAAGTTCACATGGTTTGTATCCAGTCACATTGTTTACAGTTTCATTTAGTAGATTCTGAATGAAATTCACGTATCCATACCATTGGGTTTGTTTTCGATGACACAGCACCCTCAAATAATTTGAAATTTCCTTAATTTCCCTCTCCACTGGGTTGGAGTTCGGTCTGTATCTTGACGAAAAATATTGTTTAATGCCATTTTCTTTCAGTCTATCCATAAATTTTTTTCCTGTGAAGTACGAAGCATTATCGCTCAATACAGATTGGATCGGTCCTCCTTCTATCACATATGACTTGAGTAGTCTATTCAAACATGCTAAACCTGTAGGTTTTCTCAAAGGGTAAATTCTTACATATTTGCTGAATATATCATAACAGACAAATATATATTTATTTCCAAATTGACTTGGAGGCATCGGACCATGAATATCGATACTAATTACACATCTCGGCTTATCCCTTATAACCGAATTAGTTTCAAATGCATATGCTGCATTTATTTGCTTTGCCTTCTGACACAGGTTGCAGCACGATATAAATTTTCGAACTTTCTGACGCAATTTGGATATGTATAAATTCTCTAAAATCATAGAAGTTGTCCGGTCCGTCCCTGAGTGTGCTAACCCTTCGTGAAAATTCTTAATTAGTTCCTTTTCCATGCTTTTCGGAACCATTACCTTCCAACTAGGCATTTATTTTCCATGCTTCTTGTATAATGTCCCATCCCGAATTGCTACAATTTCTTTCTTTGCCTCTTCAATTAGTGGTGCCTTTTCTTTAAGTTCTAATAATTTTGCGTCCTCATTTTGAATTTCACCTATATTTTTCAATTTTCTAATCATTTCTTTGCTTAAAGGAATTTCAATTGTCAATATTTTGACTTCATTTCGAGGCCTTTCAATATTTTCGGGAATTTGTGGGTTATAGTTCAATCTTGATAGCAAATCACTGAAGGTATTATTTTTGCCAGGAATGTGTATAATCTCAATATTGAATGCGGATATTGCATGAATGTATCTAGCAAGTTTTCCACTACATAATCTACACCGTTGTATGAAAGTTAAGCTGATGTGGTCTGAATATACTTTCACCTTTTGCTGATAAATATAGGTTTTAAAACGAATTAATGAGAAATATAGTGCTCCAATTTCTAACTGAGTTACTGAAGAATTCCGTTCAATATTTGTAAGTCCTCTAGAAGCTGTAATAATGACGTGAAAGTCATTGTTGATGTCTCGCTGTCCTAAAATTCCGGCGTATCCTTGCATTGATGCGTCGACATAAATCTCATATTCCAAATATTCTCTGGGCCTCTCGAGCAATATGGACTTAGCAAAGAGTTCTTGTACTCTCTCAAAACATTTCTGATGATCCTCTGTCCATTTCCACTTATTGTTCTTTCGGAGTAGCTGCCGCAGTGGTTCTATTTCAGCCGAATACCTTGGTACGAACTTACTCTGAAAGTTCAATAACCCTAAGAGACGTCTAATTTGTTTTACGTTCCTTGGTGGTGGAATTTTCATTATTGCTTCTATTCTCTTCTGATCAGGTCTTATACCTCGTTCATCCACTACATAACCCAGAAAATTTATTTCCTTGACACAAAATTTTGATTTTTGATGTTCACAGTCATACCATGTTGTTGCAGTTTATTTAACACATAATGGACATTATTCATGTGTTCTTCAAATGTTTGACTAATGATTAGGAAGTCGTCAATATACTTTATTAAGAAATCATCTGCAGAATTTCCAAAGATACTGTGAATGGCTCTCAAAAATCCACTTCCTGAGTTCTTTAAACCAAAAGGATTTACACAGAAACGATACTGGATCCCCGAGTATTGAAATGAAGTGTAATCACTCACTTGTGGATCTAATTCCACTTGCCAATATGAAGCAGTGAGGTCAATGGATGTCAAAAATCTCCCTCTTGAAAGTTTCGTAATTAATTGTTCAATTCCCTCACTTTGAAAATGATCTGGCTTCATATACTTGTTGACATATCTACCGTCTAAAGTTAATCTCAAACTACCATCTCGTTTAATACTCCAGCAGATTTAATTTATATACTGAGAATTACTTTGCTCAATAATCCCATTTTCTAACATGCTATTTATTAGTTGTCTAGCTTTGTCCCGAAGACTTATAGGTAAATTGTCATACTTGTGCCTATATGGTGGTACGTCTTCTACTTGAAATGTATGCTGATATACATTACATCTGCCTGGGATATTACTAAATACTGAACTATTGTTTATCAAAACATCATGAAGGATTTGTTTTTGCATTATCGTAATATTATAAGCTTCTTCACACTTGTGTCTTATTTCCTCATTTCTCTTCTCTTCCCAGCTGTTGTCTGTCTCGCTCACATGGTCGTCTTTTGTTTGGATTGTAAGTTTCTCTACTTTCTCTAGCATTTCTGCTAGCTGTTGAAAATATGGCGTGGTATTCCCTTCATATTCTGTGACTACCTGCTTTATCTGACTATTTGTATCAGTCTCTGTTATTTGCACAAAAACCTCTTGGTCACAAAGATTTTTCTCATCCTTTGTCATCTCAATTATAGAAACTTTTTCTTTTATAAAAGGTACCTTCATTTCTCTATCTTCTTTTGTTATTTTTAATTCTTCATGTTGAAAATCTATACGTGCTTCATATTCATGTAGGAAGTCACATCCTATAATTATGTCACAAATCAGATGGTTTACAATTAGAAACATAACCTCAAAATTCTCTCCGCCGATAAGTATGTTAAGTAGAGCTTGTGTTTTTATGACCTGTGTCGTTCTTCCGATTGCAACACGACAAACTAAATTACTAGTGGGAAGAGCCATAATTTTGTTACCTTCATTAATTAAATTTATGTAAAATTTCTGTGAGCAAATTGAAGCTGAGGAACCAGAATCTATAGTTGCAATGATCTCTTTCTTCGCAATTTCCATCCTAACATGAGGTGACTCAAAATTTTCTCCCTTATCTTTTGTTGCTGTAATCTTATTACAGGGTGTGTGTGTAGGCATATTATTTGTATTGGTAATGGATACTGAATTATTAAAGACGTCCTGAGAACCTACTGCACAGGAGTCTATTAACAGTTTTCCTGGTTACTTCCATGTTCACGTACGGGACTGCCATTCCTAACAGGAGCTAAATCTATCTCATTGTCGCTACCATTGTTTTGAGTTCCCCTTCCTCGAGTTCGAAATCCTCGATTTCTGAAATTATGTCCCCTTGGCACGTAATTTTCTTGCCGTTCCTCAGATCTTTCCCGGTTATTGTTTTCCGTCCAGTGAGTAAAATTTCCCCTTTGTCTAATGTACCGCCTTCCATAATTTTGCCCTCTTTCAGACAATCTTTCTGTCCTGACATAATTTATTTGTTCCTGTCGACCTGGTCTCCCATCTATTCTCGATCTTTCAAATTGTGGAACGTATGATTGATACCGTTGTCTGGTATTATTTTCATGACGTCTGTCTTGTCCTCTACTTTGCTGATAACTACCTTGATAATATCGTCTATCTCGTACATCTAAAAATCTATGCTCCCACTCTCGAGATATATCTTCTTCCTGTTGTTCCAAAGCTGTCATTAATTCTGTCATCTCATAGATGCTACGTGGTTTTGCAATTAATAAGTAATTTTGTATCCTTAAAGGATAATGCCTTGCGAGCAAACTCACAAAATCTTCCTCATTGATTGGAGGTGACAAGTTCCTAACCTGACTTGCATGTTTCAGTAAGTAATCAGTCATTGATATTCCCTCTCGTGGATTAAATTGACCATGACTAAGCATTGCTCGAATTCTGTGCTGTACCGTAACATTCCAAAATCTGTTCATGAATAACCTCTTAAGGGATTCATATGAAATTTCACCCCCTGATACCATTTGTAACCAATCTAAAGTTTTCTGGTCCAAACATCTTTTGACAACTATCATTTTCAATGCTTCAGGTATCTTTTTAATTTGAAAATACTCTGATAATTCTGCAATAAACTGTACTGGACTGGAGTTTTCATTAAATTTTGGAAGTGGAAAATCACTTAAGATATGATTGTAATTTTGCAAATTCCCTACTCCCATATTTAAATTCTCTAGTGTTACTTGTGCACTCTGAGTTTCAGCATTAGCTATAGATGAAGCTGCCGCATCACTCACATTATTTGTCATACCTGAGGAACTACCTCTATCATTATTTTGTATATCTGATACATTCACATCACATATATTTGCCCTTGAATTCAATTCTAACCTATTTACAGTACCTTGCAGATTTTCTATTGTCTGTTCCAATTTTTTATTATTCTCATTTTGAATAGCTTGGTGTTTGTTAATTTCATAAGTTAGCTTTTGATTCAAATCTATAGACAAAACTTTAACTTCTTCGGACAATTTATTTCTCTGTGTTTCTGACTCCTTCTGAATTTCAGATATTTCCCCTCTGAAATTAACTTGCACCTGAATTAAATCTGCATTTGTAGCCTCCAATCATCTCTCTTAACTCATTTGAAATGCTACTCATTCGGCTACCTAACTCTGTACATTTTACATCAACATGTTCTATTTTATTATTAACCTCACTTTTTTGGTTTGATATTTCCCTGCTCATTTCTGACATTTTCTTTGAAACTTCACCTATTTCATTTGCTATCATTTCCTGATTTTCATTTCTCATTCTCATCATAATACTATCTAGCTCCATGAATTTCTTTTCAACTTCTTCCCTGTTTTGTTCTAAGCTTTTACCAATATCTTTCCTTAATTCCCTATGACTCTTTTGCATATCTTCCCTGTTTTGATCTATTTTCTTTTCTAATTTCTCATTATTCATTTCCATTTTCTGAGTTAGTTTTTGTTCTAATTTTTCATTATTCTGAGTTAGTTTTTGTTCTAAACTCCTATCAAAATCTTCCCTTAATTTCTCATTATTCTTTTGCATATCTTCCCTCATACTCTTACTAATATCTTCCCTCAGTTCCCTATTCATATTTATCAGCATTTCCATCATCATACTAGCATCAAAATTAACATTTCCTGCTATTCTATTCTCACTTTCTGCACTAACATTTCCTCCCTCAAATTCTACAGTGTTTGAGCTATTTTCTGTAACCTGTATTGAATTACAGCTAACTGTTACATTATCCCCTTCCATCATTGTTTCTTCAATATTATTAGTAGCCATTGTTTTCTTCATCCTACCATTCCTCAAGTACATTTGAATGTTATAATTTTATTTTCAAAAAAAATGACTATACTCTGACCTTTGTGATGCTGTCTGTTGCTGTTACTTTGATGTCCAGCTTCCTGCCCCTCTCCCCTAGGTTTGTATGTCGCTTCTGCGTTGTATTATGATGAATCTGCGTTGTCTCGATGTTTTTGTGTCCACTCATCCGCGTAGTCTGTCGTTCCTATAGTTGTTTCTGGAATCTGCATCTTCTCGATGTTTTTGTAGTTCAATTCCCCTGTTGCCTTGTAATCTCGGAATTACGATGTCCAATCATCCGCGTAGTCTGTCGTCCCTTTTGTTGTTTCTGGAATCTGCGTCTTGTAGATCAATTCACTGCTCCATTCATTCCACATCCTGGTTAATTCTGCTACTTTCCTGGTTAATTCTGCTACTTCCTGGTTATTCTGATCCTTTCCTGGTCACTCTGCCCCACGTTGGGCGCCAATTTGCGAGTGTAATACTTTAAATGTTATTACTTGTGATGTTTGTGTATGTGTGTTTACTTTATGTGAAGCCATCTTGTGACGTTATTCTTTGTTAGGTTCGTAGCTCCATCTGGTGTTAGCAATTTGCGGCAGTATTAGTTTTGTTTGAAAGAATTTTAAGTTTTGTTTACTGTCCTCCGGCTAGCTATTATTTATCAGTCGAACATGTCTCTTGATCAGAGTGTGTAAACGGAAAGGAATCTTTTATCCAAATATAACACTGATGAAGAAATTTGTTTTACACATTTATTGTCGAACACGTTAACTATAACATTTATACATTGATCTTTGCACTCGCCAAACTGAAACTGTTATAATAACTTCTTACTGATCACTTTTAATCAACGTACTTCAACCTTCTGTATAATTAACTTTACCATATTTTAGATCTTTCATAATTCTGCTGCGCGTAACTTGTGAATCTATATCCGATGTATGACGAACTGACTGACTGAAGACGACGTGTAGTGTACACAGATTTTTGATGAACTGACATGACGCTACCTCTAACCTACCCTATTTATACTCCTTCATCCAGATACGCCTAAAGATTATAACTGAACTGCAATTGGCTAATAAAACGCGCCAACATTAGCGTCTATTTTTATATCCAATGAAAATTATGAATACATATGCTTTAGGGAGAAAATATTCCAGAAGTTTCTACCGAAAAACGCGCCAACATTACGTAACTTCCTCGTTTCCAATAATGATAAACAGCTCACCCCCTCGCTGCATTATTACGCTATTATTGACAGTTTCAGTAAGGTCGTATAAACTTACTTCCCAACAATATTTATAATCAATAAACATCTGAAATCAATGTCACATAAAAATGCATATTCATATTACAATCATTATTTACATTAAAGTAATTTGTGATACAAATTACTGCATCACCTTCAACTTTCTCAACACAGAGTGCGGGTTCAACTCTCGCCCAAGTATTTGAGGATATTGTGACGCAACGGCTATGACTCAAGCTTCAGAAGGTCGACACTGGGCAGTCCGCGAGATAAACAGAGATAAGCAGGGCTCTCCCCCAGCGTAAACACCCGAAGTGCTATCGGAAGATAACCGAATCTTCTGGCAGTATCTCTTCAAGTACGTTGTGTAACTAACCAACTGCTATATAAGCGAGCGCTCTCGCGAGATAGTGAGTTGGCGAGTGCGTTTTTGATGCGACATCAAGGGTGGTTCTACGAGTGCGTTTGACGAAATCTGTGACGGATAGTGAGTTGCTACTGCTACGAGGGATTAGAGACGTATTGTGTTCGACTCTCCAGCGAGTGAAATTGACCAATGAAAAGACTACGTCGCGACGAAAGTGAAGCGACAAGGTAAATTGAAGTGAGAGTGTAATAATTAAGTGAAGTCCCGGTGAAAGTTGAACTAGATCAAAATAATGGCAGTGAGAAGTGAGTGAAGCGATAGTGAAAATTGGGCAAAGTCGCAATATTGTTCTCTTACCCTCTGCAGAGTCTGGAAGTGTAAATGCAAGGGAATTCATTTTAAAAATTATTAACGCCAGCAAAGATAAAGCGCCTATATGAACCCAGAAGTTATAGGAGGTGTACCAATGAAAGCATTTTAAAAATCTACCCTCTACCGTTTATTAGTCGGTATCTAAATTATTCTTACTAAAGCTTATTTTTCTATCTACTTCATTTTAATCCAAACAAACCTTTGCAGAAATAGCTACATCACACATTCCGTTATAGATACAGAGGGAATAGCGATAGTCAAATTTTTAAGAGCTGGTCGCTATATGCTGGCCTTAAAATTCCATTCTGTCTCCATATAATCGCGAGAAACAACTGAATGTTGACAGGACTTTAAGATATTGACTAAGAAATTAACAATTCGAACTTTTAGTAACGGATATCTCAAAAATGGCTTATTGGAAACAAATTGTGTGATTTAAAGAGATCTACATTTATTAGTGTAGTATGTTTTCGTTCTTCGCTTAACCTTCGGTTATACACGATTATAAAAATTTCTTTCCGATTTGTCATGTAAATATCTTTCATAGCATGTGTATTTTAATCAAAACCCTTAGATGCTTTTTAGAAAATAAGAAATTTCGAAAAATTTTCCATGTAAAGGATAATCTGGGTTGTGGGATTTTCTTGAAAACCTTCGTGTTGCATCTCTTGAAGATACTGAACCTAAATACCAAGTTTGGTGTTTATCCTACTGTTCATTTGTGAGTTATGCTGGTCACAGACACACACACAGACACACACACGGACATGTTTCCAAAAATGCTTTATCTATATGAATTCAGTGCACCTCAAAATATGTATTTCCTATAAAATCTTGGTATCGAATTTTTGGGCGGAATGCAATACTTTCCCTACTTACTATAGAGGAGTAAACATGAAAATAGACTGTAATAGCGAATGCTGTGCCACCTATCCACAGATAATGAAAATAGGTAGACTGAACGGCACCCTAATGCCATCTGTCCGGCACGTGTGGAAGTAGAGATACAGTTGCCTATATCTTTTGCACTATAAGCTGAAAGGAGAAGCAAACAAAACTTAAAATGTATCACTCCGCCAAGCACATGGCAGCACCGCATGGAGGATGACGGGAAATAAGACCTGTGAGAGGAAATTGCTTCAGACAGAATGCAAATACAGTATATTGCGCAGCTTGGGAATCATTAGGTTTTAAACCTTGTATGTCTTATTCCTATATTTTGCCTTACATCCTAAACTTCTAACACATAATACTAAGAGTAGACAAATAAAAGTTGTACCTGAACAGTTCGGCATCTGCGTTTAAAGGTACTGGATTAAACTGTTCTTAGCTTGGATGGAAGGAAGTAGCACACAGTTGCTCTGTACAGGCACGGATTAGGTACCATATTCCTAAATTGCATTTAGCTCATATGCATATCACAATTATAAACAAAATGTTATATATTGTGGCATGTGGTCTGGTAATATATTTGTTATATTTGTGGCTGGCATCATTGTATCGCTATATGTTAGAACTGGCAACACAGACCGGTAATGACGTCATGGTAGTGGGGGTAAAAGCCGTTCTCAGTGGTAGCGTCTGACGCTAAGTATGAGTCTCTTGGAATGAAGTGAACAGTGAAAATGGCAGGGTGGGACGTTCCGTCGAACGGAAGGTAACATGTAACCTTATTAAATTTGAATACACTGTGTACATCCAAATTGGTTCCATGTAAATTATTAACGTAGCTTGATCCCTCTGTCCTTCCACACCATGATCTAGATATATTTTTAGGAATTTTCAGGTATTAGGGAACTTAGTTGAGCTCGCCCCTGTCGGACCTCGTGTAGTTTGTGATGTGTTTGTAAACCGGTACCTCGCTCTACCCCCCCGTGAGTTAAAGAAAATGTAGAGGTTACGACAATATAATATTGAATTTTGTGAATTGTTCTACCCCAAAAGCACTTTTACTTTCTCGACTATTTATCCTCCATACTACTTCCACACAAAGGTTCGATACGAGATTTCACCGGAAATACACGTTTTGAGAATCCTGAATTTTAAAAAATCTGATGTGTTACATTCACATGATTTTCTCTACCCTCTATCGATTATATGTGGGTATACAAATTATTCTTACGAAAGTTCATTTTCCTATCTACTTTTAATCGAGGTCAACCCTTCCGGAAATGGCTGCATTACATTTCGTTATAGATACGGTACAGCGATACTCAAAACGTTTAAGAACTGAACGGTATATGTTTGTCTTAAATTCCACATTGTTTCTATAACAACTCGAGAAAAGCTGAAAATCGACAGGACTTTAAAAGAATGACTAGCTAGCTTCTAGTTTCCGAGGTCGCGGGTTCAAACCCGGCGGAAGACGATGGATTTTTTCGGGCGTAAAAATCCTTAGCATGGCTTCCTTCGGAAGGGAGATAAAGCCGGTGGTCCCGTGTCCTAGATTTACGGCACGTAAAAGAACCTCAATCCTGATAAAGAGACCTCTGAGCAAAATTACCGGTCTTTAGCGCCCAATATAGAATGGGACGCTAAGGACCATAGCAGTTAAAGAGCATCCATATATAAAACTCAATTTTAATGGATATCTCGGAAGTGGCTGATGCCACATAAAAAGGTACCTGTAATAGATTGTGTGTTTTAAAGAGATCTATATTTATTGTGCTGTACGTTTGCATCTATCATTTAAGATTTATCAGTAAATTGCAAAATTTTTCAGGATTATTCTTCGAATGTAGAGACCTTAAAAGTAATTCTATAAAATTCAAGAGGCACATTTTGTTTGTCATGCCAATATCTTTTAATGTAGTATTTTAATCAAAATTGTTAGAGCCATTTTTTTAGAAAATAAGAAAACTTGAATGTTCTACATAAAGGTATTTTGGGGAACTTTTCTTAAAAATCTTTGTGTCGCACGTTTAAAAGGTACTGAACTTAAATACCAAGTTCGGTGTTGATCCGACTTTTCGTTTTTGTTATGTTGTTCACAGACACACACGCACAACAGAGATGGACCTTCTTCTAGAACGGCTTTTTTTCCAGAGGTCCTCAAAACATGTATTTCCGGTAAAAACTCATTATCGAACTCTTGGATGGAATGCAATACCTTCTCTAGTTACTATGTACGTGGTAGAGAAAGGAAAGAAAATCTTAGAAAAAGGTCCGCGCCCGCTTCTGTCTGTTTGAGAACAGCACAGCTCAAAAAGAAAACTCGGTTAAATACAGAGAGAGAGAGAGAGAGAGAGAGAGAGAGAATAAGGTCCTACTCTCTTCCAAGGATGTGACAACAAAATTTTCAAGAAAATCCCCCAACCGCAAATTACCCTTTACATAAAACATTTCATTATATGGTTTTCTAAAAAATTGGATATAAAATGTTTGATTAAAATACCATCTGTTTAAGGTATTTGCATAAAAAATATATATAATATATACGTATATTGAATTTTCTGGCCTGTGGCCTGTAAAGTGTTCTTCATTCTGAATGACTTTTGTGCAGTTTGTAAAGCGTAAGATATAGACAAAATCTTACTATACAAAGAAACACACATCTTGATAAAGCACTTTTTCGCATGGAATTTCAGAGCCTTCATATAGCTATCTGCTTTTTAAACATCTGACTATTGCTTTAGCCTACTGTATCCTTCATGTACTGCAATTAAATGTATAAATGGAAAATGAAAGTTTAAATCGATTAACAAGAAACAGAATAAGGTTAGTAAGAATAATTTGTAGAAGAGTGATTAGAGAAAGTCGTGTGAATGCAGCACATATGTTTTCTTTCATTCTTCAATTTCTTTATTTTATGGTACCAAGGTAAACTTGGTTACCATACCTAACCACTTTGCTAAGTTTTTCAAAATGTTCAGTCTCAAGGCCAATTTTATGTACAACGTTGCAGTTTTTGCCCTCAAAGGTTGAATCGAAATTCTCAGAATCATCTATACTCTATTTAATTTCATTTTTAGCCTATGTTCAAAAGAAGAAGAGACGTACTTTTAATAATCCCCCAAAATAGCATTCCCCTGTTTTCTTTTTACTGAAGATTGGATTTTATTTCAGTGATAACTACGTGTTGTATTTTTGTGCTATTCTTGCTTTATATACTCATTTGTAAAACATTAATCTTTGCCTATTTTCCAGTCCCTAGATTTGAGAATGATGAAAGTTTTTTTCTGAATAAGTCCTGCTATATAAGAATTGCGAGGAACAAGAGAATCCCATGGTTTTGAAAACAGCACTTTACATGTATGTTGCACATAGAAAGAGAAGAAACGGGAAAATATGAAGAAAGATGAAAAGTGAAATGGGAGGGGTGAGAAGGGAAGGGTGAGAGAGGATGGGAGGAAGAGAGAGAGATACGGAAGTCTCACACATAACAATGCGATCACAGCTGTGGGTTCTGCTAGTAAACAACAAAGATGCCTAACTAATAAGTATTACCGTACTACCCGAACAGGATGGTTGAGGTAGTTAATGTTCAACCTGACTGGGGATTTCTCGCAGTTTTCTTCAGTTGTCAGCTAAATATCGGATTGAATATTCCACCAGCAGAGCAAAATAAATAGAAGCAAAATTAAATGGTGTTGAAAGACAACTACGCATCTAAGGTCGTCTATCAACAAATTGCCTAAGAAAACTATATAGTAGTAGTAGTAGTGGTGGTGGTGGTGGTAGTAGTAGTAGTAGTAGTAGTAGTGGTGGTGGTGGTGGTAGTAGTAGTATTTATTAAGTACTTAGTATAACATTGATTGCATAACACAGTCGCATGGGTCATAAGACCGTACATGCTCTCTAGAAAAATACCTGGTCTGTATACGTGACCTGCAGAATGGACCAGCAACAACTGTGTTTATAATGACCACATTATATACATACATATAAAATTTAAAAACACTCTGAATCACACACGCAAACACACACACACACACATACACACAAAAGTGCTCAAGCACCACATATATTTAAAGAAAATTTACATAAACACCTTATCTACACACACACACACACACACACAAACGTGTAAGAATCGCATTCGTGAGGCCCCGATCTCGATTCCCGGGACCTCCCACTCTTATCCATTAGATTTTTGTGGTTTCCCGTAGTCGGTAGGCGAATGCTGGGGTGGTTCCTCTTCTACTTTCCTGCCCCTCATTTCCTGTATCCATCTTCATTGTCATCAATGTCATTGTCATTGGGATTAGGAGGCTTTTCGGTAGTCGGATGCATTCGACCTGAAAACGTTAGGGACCCCGTCTCATCCCGATCTAGTCGTCCTTCGGATCTCTCCCCTCATCCCTCCCTCAATCCTAAAATCCACATTTCGCCAAAATTAAATAACAAATAATATGGTGCAGGAAGGTGATAAAGCAACTAGGGTCATTTATAAGGCATACACAGACTCAAGTGAACAAACGAACCCGTAGTAACATCAAGAAGTTCAAGTACCGTAAACTAGACACTGGGTATAGTCATAAGATAGTGGTTTGTATTAAACTTTTGAGTAGATTTCAACTCTTCAACTGACGGCGGTTCAGTTGTAAAGAGTTGACATCCTTTAACTTTCACAAGTTCCAATCCACTGTCAAGAAACTCACGCGGATTTTGACTTCCCCAAATTCGATTAGTACGTCTGTTCATTTTCCCACGAATGTGAAGCGTTTGTGCTGCATTGTAACTTCTCTTCGCGTCAGCTCACAATTCTACCCCAAATTCCCGTCCTTTAGTGAGAGAATCCGTTGCCTAGTTTCAATGTTGGTGGTCGAGGAAGGATAATAATCAGCTAGGGTTTATTTTACTCCGATCTAGCGCGTCAAATTCATTGTTTTAGCATATCTCTTAATAACACTATTCGCATTAGTCAAACGGCTTACTTTGCGAGTGTTTCCAATGAATGAACCCAACATTTTTCTCGTAAATGATTCTTATATCTGGTGCTGCAATGGCAAATTAGCTTGAGAGCTTCTTTTCCTGAGACACGGAAGCAATTGCATCTAGCCAAGAAGTAGCAACTGGTGTAAGCAGCAACGTCTTAACATTGGTTACTTTTTCATTGCCAGAAAATGTTATATTTGTGATGGCGAAGATTATTATTATTATTAGTATTATAAAATAATATAACGAAAGTATTGTTCACCTACCCCCATTTGTATATTGTAACTTACATATTGATGAAATAGCTAGAAAATGCATTAATAGTATTTTTCTACTCAAACAACTTAAATAAAAAAATCTGATGTGTTACACTCACATGACTTTCTCTACTCTTGTACAAAATATTTGTACAAACGCTTATTCTCCTTATGCTTCCTGTTAATCGAGATATCGAGATGTCAATCTTATTGCTAATTTTCTTGTAGATGCAAGGGGAATATGGTAGGTTTTAAGCGATAGTCGAATATTTTAGGAGCTGGTTGCTGGTGGAGTATTCTATTCTCTTTGCATGTTCAGGACATAAAAAAATGAACAACGAATTTGAGAAAAAGTATAAGTATTGGAAAATTTAAGGGAATAACAAGCAATATCTCGAGAATGGTTCACTCAACAAAAAAATGTTTTTGACATAAATTGTGTACTTTAACGCGATATACATTTTTTGTGACGTAAAATTTTGTCTATCTGGTTTACCAGTTATGCAAAAGTCGTTCACAATGAAGAATACTTGTGGAGACATTCCCAGGAAATTCAAGATATACATTTTATTGGTCATAAAAATATCTTAAACATATGATATTTTAATCGAACTCGTTAGAGCCATTTTTGAGAAAATTAAAATTTTCGAAAAATCTTCCATGTAGAGGGTAATCTGGGGTGGGGGGATTTTCTTGAAAACCTTCGTGTCGCATCCTTGGAAGATACAGAACCTAAATACCTAGTTTGGTGTTTATCCGACTGTTTCGTTTCTGAGTTATGCTGTACACAGACACACATACGGACATGTTTCTAAAAATGCTTTTTTTGGATTCAGGGTGTCTCAAAACATGTATTTCCGGTGAAATCTCGGTATCGAATTTTTGGGTGGAATACAATACTTCCCCTACCTACTATACGTAGTAGAGAAAGTAAAAAGACTATGCATTAAGTTAATGTTCGCAGATGACCTGATTAATATATCTAGCTCAGAAGAAAATTTTCAAAAGTCCAGTTACCCATTGAATAAAATAACAAAAGAATATGCTCTGACAGTCTCCCTAAGTAAAAAAAGTGATGACGTCTAGAACAAAAGAAAGATAAGATAAAAAACTGTTATAGAAGATAAGATTGTGGTACAGATGGTAGAAGTTTAATATTTAGGATGCAATTTATCATATAAAAACAATCTGATCAATTCAAAAAATGGAAGTCTGGAATTATTTTAGTGGCACCATAAAACAATGTTTGAAAAACAAAGCAAGAAAGGACACAATATTTAAATTTTGTATGGGAGCGAAGCATAGATTATGACAGAAAAAACAAAAGAAGACTTGAAGTATAGGAAATGAAGTCTTTAAGAGAAGTAGTAGAGTCTAAGGGAACAGATCATAAAAGAAATTAATATATACCATGTGTTAAAAAAGTATTACATATTTTGAGAGTAGTAGTATGAACCAAAACAAAACAAAAATGTCCAGTAAAATAACATGGTCTCTAAAATGCATAATTTAAGAGCTATGAGCACTTATTACTCTGTTATTGTCTGTGGTTACATCATGAAGTAAACATGTGTTAGTGTTGTTACTGTAAACCGTAATCACAGTTCTGGCTAAGTGCAACGTATATTCTTATTAGTTCTAACGGAATCAGCTTGTGAAATGCTTTTACATTGCAGTTTTATTTTAAATATTCGCTGTATGCAATCCCCATTAATGATGTACAAATACTAGAGGAAGACGTCAGCAATGTCTGCCAGAGCATCCGTGATCAACCTGGAGTGGTGAGAGTGCGTGATTCCTTAAGACGTCGGACAGAAGCATGCCTTAATATGAATGGCACTATATTGTGCACCTGCTTTAGGGATGGTTCACAAGTGCAGGTCGTATGTAATTGCAAGCAGATTACATTAGAAGCTATGCTGTTTCACAGTAATAGTGTAATGTGCCCTCATTTGTTTACTGTATTCTATAGGTTATACGTAATAGTAATTAGCTTGCAGTAGAAGTGATGTTTCAGCAGAGTAAATGTGTCCTCAGTTGTTTAATGCATTCTGTAGGTCATATGTACATAATAGCAAAGAGCTTGCAGTAGAAGAGATGTTTTACAGTAGCGAAGTGCTCATAGCTCTTAAGGTATGCATTTTAGAGTTCATGATTACTAGACATTTTGTCTTGTTTTGGCCCATACTACCACGTCTCAAAATATGGAATGCTTTTTCTTTAACATTGTGTATAAGAAGAGAATTATATATGTACAATCCAAATGAAAGAATTTAAAAACATAAACTAAGTGGATAGGTCAGCTTTAAAGAATGAATACAGAGAGATTATCATTCTATTTTAAGAATCGTAAACCAATAAGGAAAATAAATATTGGAAAACTAAATAAAAGGTGGCTTGAACAGGGTATATAAACTGCTGCAGACAGAAGAAGATATAAAGAAAGTATTGCTCACTTACCTCCATTTGTAGGTTATTCTAAAAAAAACTCATGCCTTACATACACATGACTTTTTCCACCCGCTCTTCTACAAGCTTGTTTTTCTACTTCAAGCTAATCGAGATAAATGTTTCCAGAAATAGTTCCATTACACATTTCTTTTTGGGCAGGAGGAGGATACAGAAGGCTGAAGCGATAGTCAAATCTACAAAAAGGGGGTCGTATGATGTCTTTTAATACCATGATTTTGCATGATATCCAAAAAACAAATGAACTTGTATTTTGTAATTATAAGAAACGATATTAACAGTGATGTCGCAATCATACCGGAATATTGAATTAGCACTTCAAAATAGTAAAATATTGAAAAATACAAACCAAGAAAAACTAATATCTCCGAAATGGATTCACATTTGTCATATAGTTAGCCTTTCTCTAACACATATAATTTACCAGTTATACAAAATTAATGTAGAATAAGATGACTTTACAGGTTATTTGTATAAAATTATATATATATATATTTAATAGTCGCGCAAATAAAATAAATATGTGCCGTTTTAATCAAAATAATTAGATTTAAATAGATGGGACGAGAAATTAACTTGAAAATCTTCACCTGGGATCTTTGAAGTTGCTATACTTAAATAAGACGTTGGTATTTATCCAGATTTTGTTTTTCAGTTGTGCTACTCACACTCACACACACGCACATACGTGCGCAAGTTTCGAAAACAAAATCTTTATCAATAGGCCTCAGAACATATATTTCCGGTGAAAACTCGATGTAAATTATTGGAAATATTACTTACTCTACAAGTGGTAGAGAGATCAAATTAAAAAAACTCTGATGTGTTAAACTCTCATGACTTTCTCTACTCTTATACAAAAAATTTTTAAAAACGCTTATTCTCCACATGCTTCATCTTAATCGAGATATCGAGTTGTTAATCTTATTGCTAATTTTCTTGTAGATGCAAGGGGAATTGGTAGGCTTTAAGCGATACTCAAATATTTTAAGAGCTGGTTGCTATGTGGAGTATTCCATTCTCTTTGTATTACCAGGACAAAAAAATGAATAACGAATTTGAGAAAAAGCATTAAGTATTGGAAAATTTAACGGATAACAAGCAATATCTCGAAAATGGTTCACTCAACAAAAAAAATGTATATAACATAAATTGTGTATTTTAACAATGATCAACATTTTTGTGTAGTAAATTTTGTCTATCTCTTATGGTTTACCAGTTATGCAAAAGTGGTTCACAATGAAGAATACTTTTGGAGACATTCCCAGAAAATTCGAGATATACATTTCATTCGTCATGAACATATCTTAAACATATGTTATTTTAATCAAAATCGTTAGAGCCGTTTTTGAGAAAATTAAAATTTTCGAAAAATGTTCCATGTAAAGGGTAATCTGGGGTGGGGGGCTTTTCTTGAAAACCTTCGTGTCTCATCTCTGGAGGATACTGAACCTAAATACCAAGTTTGGTGTTTATCCGACTGTTCTTTTCTGAGTTATGCTGTTGACAGACGCACACACAGACACACACACGGACATGTTTCCAAAAATGCTTTTTCTGGATTCAGGGGGTCTCAAAACATATATTTCCGGTGAAATCTCGGTATCGAATTTTTGGGTGGAATGCAATACTTCCCCTACTTACTATACGTAGTAGAGAAGGTAAAGATATTCACATTTTCCTTATCTGCTTATCCGAGGTTTTTCTTAGCATTGTTAAGTTTGGTATTGCATTCTTCATAATATTGAAAATCCATAACGCTTTTACATTTTAACACGAAATTTTTGGATAGTGAAGCCCCTGATTCGGTAACCCTCTAGAGGAGATTACATACCTTTCTGTTTGAGCCTAGAACATCACCAGCGAAGCTGCACGATAATGCTTTCAATTTTAACGTTGTCATCTGGTCTGAGGCCTAGACCATCTTATGTCATCAGCGCGGCAGTTCGGTTGAACTGGTTTTAGGTGCCGGGATATACTGTGAGGCAGTATTTTTAACATTTAAATGATTTCAGACTAACTATATAATTTAAAATTCAATAACAGCCCGCCTTAAAGCAATATGTGTATAAAATAACATAACATTTATGTAACAATCATTTTATTATTTTTATATTATTATGTGCATGTTTAGTAATGTTATGTGAATGTATTAGGTAATTTAACAATATAGTAGCTGTGATAATAGAAGCCGAAAGTTGCTAACAATAAGATAACCTTGAGGCAATAATGAATTAGAAAGTTTAATAGTGCTACAAGTAATTCTTGGAAACAGTAATGCAATTTTTTAAAACAGTTTATAAATAGCCAATCAACAACCAGAAAACCTGAAAGTTAAATAAAAGTATTCTATTGAAGTAGGATTAGCCAATCAGAAACTGAAATAGAGCAAATTGTACAAATTTAGGCGGTAGAAGTCAGTTGCTAGAAGGTAACGTACCTGAGCAGTTGCTTGTAGACAGCGTTCCTAACTGGACGCGAGACGCGTCCTCGAGAAGTTTAATACGTATTCAGTGTGAGACACATAAAATTCATTACGGCGAGAATATTATAAATTTTACGTGTTAAAAAGTACAAGTAATTAATAAATAATCTCACAGTTCTCTATATAAGTGAAGTGTTATTTAATCGTATGAAGGATTAATAAAAGGAGTGATGTAAAGAAATTATAATTTGTGTAAGTCTACATTATTTAGCCGCACCATCCCCTGCAAAGAGAAACATGTTTCTACAAATTAATACTGACGCAGCCGAGGCAAACATAAATATATGTAATATTTAAAAAAAACATAAAAATACAAAGTTGATCTTAAACATTAAGGGCGAAGGCCACCGGAAACTTTGTACCATACGTGGGGCAGTTACTTCAAGTTCGGCTCCCCAAAAGTAGAACTATAATACAACTCCTACTTCAAATTGGCTTTCCAACAGTGAAGCAACTAAAAATCCTTCAACCGATGTGCAGAACATGGCCAGGCCGATGAGCTGTCTAAAGATGTTTCTGAGAAACCCTTTGTAAGACAATAGCCAACAGGGGCGTTGCTATGATTCAGTAAGGCAGACAGACAAAGATTACGTGTTCTGGAAACTTAGGGAGTAATGGAAATCCCTCCGTGGGTGCATACAATCTAACACGCCTTTAGAGTGCCCTAGCTAAAGCCCCCTGTACACAATTTTGTTTTTCAATTCAGGAGTTTACAAGAAAAATTGTGAAATATTTTTCAACATGTGAAAAGATTGAACAAAACTTGACAATGTCATAAATGTGTATTTACAAGTTGTCTCTTTGACAAACTAAAACCCTTCAGAACACGTTGATAATCACGCGCAAATCAATGTATATCTGGTCACAGTATAACGATTGCAATGAAGTGTTGTTCTTTACTAATATAATGTAGCATTTTCACGTATTATATCCAATGAAATCACATTACGATTATGGAACACAATGCATATAACACCAACTGATAGGTTAACCACATTATATACCATTGCATTAATGTATACTTAGTCCGGAAATCTGCCTGGTAATTATTTCTTCATATGCCATCATCTGCTTCATCTTGTGGTAATCCACGGAGCCCTCATATAGGAGATGGTCAGCTTATGTATAACCTAATCAGTTCGCATACGACATATCTTGGCCGAGTAGCCATTTTTACTTTCTCCTCTACGTGCAGTAAGTAGGGGAAGTATTGTATACGATACCGAGATTTCACCGGAAATATATGTGTTGAGTCCCCCTAAATCCAAAAAAAAAGCATTTTTGGAAACATGTCCGTGTGTGTGCCTGTGAACAGCATAACTCAGAAACGAACAGTTGGATAAACACCAAACTTGGTATTTGAGTTCAGTATCTTCCAGAGATGCGACACAAAGGTTTTCAAGAAAATCCCCCCACCCCAGATTACCCTTTACATGGAACATTTTTCGAAAATTTTAATTTTCTCAAAAATGGCTAACGATTTTTATTAAAATATCATATGTTTAAGATATTTCTTGACAAAAAATGTATATCTGGAATTTTCTGGGAATGTCTCAAAAAGTATTCTTCATTGTGAATGATAGACAAAATTTTACTACACAAAAAATGTAGATCGCGTTAAAATACACAATTTATGTCATATACATTTTTTTGTTGAGTGAACCATTTTCGAGATATTGCTTGTTATTCCCTTAAATTTTTCAATACTTATTTTCTCAAATGGGAATTCGTTATTCAGTTTTTTGTCTTGGATATGCAAAGAGTATTAATCTGTGGCAAAGACAATGGTGCTCCACCTAGCAACCAGCTATTAAGAGATATGTATGTGCTTAAAGGCTACTGTATTTCTATATTGGCCCTGCAAATACAAAACAAGGGGAACATAGTACGCCTTAAGTGATAGTCAAATATTTTTAGAACTGGTTGCTATGTGTAAAATGTAAATTTTCTTTGCATGTCAAAAGATCGTTTCTGCAAATTTTTATCTCGATTAATATGAAATAGATGGAGAATAAGAGTTTGTAAAAATAGTTTGTACAAGAGCAGAGAAAGTCATGTGAGTGTAACACATAAGATTTTTTATTGTAACTAAGCTGTTCAAGTTAAACCAGATTTGTATCCTCAAAGTATAAGGCGATTAATAATAGTTTATAGTTATCCGAGTATGAAATGATTTTAGGAAATCTTGGCCACTCTTTTTTACTTCCTTCTACTTTTGTGAAACTCACTTCGAGTGTTATAACATTGTAGCATCTCGTTCCTAACTTGTAAATTATTAATACTAGTACAGCGGTTCAGGTCCTTTTTGCATTCTAAGGTTAAGTAGCTGGCAATTTTCCGTTTCTCTACTACGTATAGTAAGTAGGGGAAGTACTGCATTCCACCCAAAAATTCAATATCGAGATTTCACCGGATATAACTGTTTTGAAGCCCCTAGAATCCAAAAATGCGCATTTTTTGAAAAAGGTCCGTGTGTGTGTCTGTATATCTGTCTGTATAGATGTGTGACTGAATAGCATAACTTAAAAACAAAAAGTTGGATAAATACCAAACTTGGCATTTAGTTTCAGTATCTTTCAAAGATACGAAGATAGGACACGAAAAGTATTATTAAAATACCCTGAGCCAGACTATCCTTTTCATGGAACACTTCGAAAATTTTGATTTTGAGGCAGTATTTTATATCACAACACTGTGAATGCCAGAGTGATTGTAGTGTAAATTAACATTATTGTATAACAATGATTTTAGATGTTTGTAGGCTATAAGCATTGTTAGGAAATGAGTTTACACGGCCTCACTGAAACTGACAATAGGAGCGGGTAACAATGAAGCGATGGGGTGAGTTGTTTATTACTTAGAAGAGACAAACAAATGACGTCAGGGTAGCATGCCTTTCTTTAGAAATGGAGGGAATATCTTCCCTAGAGCATATGTATTATTAATTAAGATTGGCTTATGAAACAGACGCTAATGTTGGCGCGATTTAGTAACCAATAGCAGCTATTATAATGTTTAGGCATATCGGGGTGAGGGAGTATAAATTCTTGAGCCAAAAGTAAATATCGCGCAGTTCTCAGCAATCTCTCGCGAGGTACACATTACACAGTTCTACAGAATCATTCACGAGGTAAACGTCGCGCAGTTCTAAGGAAGCATTCATGAGGTACACATTACGCAATTCTACAGAATCTCTCGCGTCATAAAGTTAGTTACAAAATGTGAAGTACGTGTACGACAGTAATTATATTCGGAAATATAACAGTTTCAGTCAGGCGTGTATCAAGATTAAAGATGTGAAATTAATTAAGTGTGACAGCAATAAAAGTGTGAAAATAAATTCTTTTATCAGTGTTATCTTTTAGTAACAACTCCTTTCCGTTTACACGCCCTGCTTAGAGATATTTGTTCGACTGAGTAATAATAGCTAGCCGGAGGACAAGAACCCAAAATTCAAAATAGTAAAACAATAACAGAGGCCAAGTAAAAAAGATAATACGAACAGATTACTGCGACAATTTTCTCAAACATGGCTCTAACGATTTTGATTAAAACATCATATGTTGAAGATACTTTTATGGCAAATGAAATGTATATCTTGAATTTTCTGGGAATGTTCCCAAAAGTCGTCTTCATTCTGAATGAATTTTGCATAACTGGTAAACCGTAAGATATATACAACATGTATTACACAAAACAATTAAATCTGGTTAAAGCTCACAATTTACTTCCTATACATTTTTTGTCGAGTGAACCATTTCCGAGATATTCCTTTTATTGGATTGAATTTTTCAATACTTATACCTTTTCTCAAATGCGAATTCGTTATTATTCCGTTTTTTATGTCCTGGACATGCAAAGAGTATGGAATGGTCCACATAGAAACCAGCTCTTAAAAGATTTGAATATCGCTTATTCCCCTTGGAATACGATAGTTTCTGCAAATTTTTATATCGATTAGCATGAAGTAGTTGGAGAATAGGCATTATAAAAATGGCTTGTACAAGAGTAGAGAAAGTCATGTGAGGTCGTAGAGTTTTCTCAATGACTGAAGCAGCTTTTTGAAAATGTACACCGGAGCATTCCCCACCTTTCAAGCTAAGCAGTCTTACAAACAATAATTCTGTCACTTGACGGTCTCCAGCAGCTTTAACGGGCAATGTTTGCTTTTGTATCAGATATTTGCAGAACACAGTTGGATTAACTGTTGAGGAGTTACCTTGCTGCCCGAAATAGAAGCTTTATACGAGCATGTTGAACACCCCGAACTTCAGCTGACATGCAGCTAAGGAAAACAAAGCTAAGCTTCCATTGTGTCCAACTTGCAACAGAGATAGGCTCCCTGCTTCCCTCCTGCAACATCCACTAATTCATTTATCGACGGTGACATCCAGCTTCTTGATTATAATAGTTTTACAAAACGTTGGTATCTAAGAGGTTACAAAACTGACAGTAGGTTAAAGGTTAATTTTATGCAGCAAGCTCAATAAAAAATCTGAGGTGTTACACTCACATGACTTTCTCTACTCTTGTACAAACTATTTTTACAAACGCTTATTCTCCATCTACTTCATGTTAATCGAGATAAACCTTTGCAGACTCTATCTTATTGCTAATTTTCTTGTAGATGTAAGTGGAATATATGTTTACAAGGACAATGTAGAAATACAGTAGCCTTTAAGCATATACATGTCTCTTAATAGCTCGTTGCTAGCTGCAGCACCATTCTCTTTGCCACAGATTAATACTCTTTGCATATCCAAGACAAAAAATGAATAACGAATTCCTATTTGAGAAAATAAACATTGACAAATTTAAGGGAATAACAAGCAATATCTCGAAAATGGTTCACTCAACAAAATAATGTATAGGACATAAATTGTGTATTTTAACGCGATCTACACTTTTACTTTCTCTACTACGTATAGTAAGTAGGGGGAGTATTGTATTCCACCCAAAAATTCGATAACGAGATTTCACCGGAAATGCATGTTTTGAGACCCCCTGAATCCAAAAAAATCCTTTTTGGAAACATGTCCGTGTGTATGTGTGTGTGTGTGTCTGTGAACAGCATAACTCAGAAACGAACACTCGGATAAACACCAAACTTAGTATTTAGGTTCAGTATCTTCCAAGGATGCGACACGAAGGTTTTCAAGAAAATCCCCCCACCCCAGATTACCCTTTACATGGAAGATTTTTCGAAAATTTTAATTTTCTCAAAAAGGGCTCTAACGATTTTGATTAAAATATCATACGTTTAAGATATTTTTATGGCAAAAAAAATGTGTATCTTGAATTTCCTGGGAATGTCTCCAAAAGTATTTTTCATTGTGAACGACTTTTGCATAGCTGGTAAACCATAAGAGATAGACAACATTTTGCTACACAAAAAATGTAGATCGCGTTAAAATACACAATTTTTGTCATATACATTTTTGTTGTTGAGTGTACCATTTTCGAGATATTGGTTGTTATTCCCTTAAGTTTTTCAATACTTATTTTCTCAACTGGGAATTCGTTAATCATTTTTTTGTCTTGGATATGCAAAGAGTATTAATCTGTGGGAAAGGGAATGGTGCTGCACCTAGCAACCAGCTATTAAGAGATATGTATGTGCTTGAAGGCTACTGTATTTCCAAATTGCCCTTGTAAATATATATTCCCCTGGCATCTACAAGAAAATTAGCAATAAGATAGACTCTGGAAATGATTATCTCGATTAACATGAAGTAGATGGAGAATAATCGTTTGTATAAATAGTATGTACAAGAGTAGAGAAAGTCATGTGAGTGTAACACATCAGATTTTTTATGTAGTAAACTTTTGTCTATCTCTTATGTTTTACGAATTATGCAAAAGTCGTTCACAATGAAGAATACTTTTGGAGACATTCCCAGAAAATTCAAGATATACATTTTATTTGTCATGAAAATATCTTAAACATATGATATTTTAATCAAAATCGTTAGTCATTTTTAGAAAATTAAAATTTTCGATAAATGTTGCATGTAAAGGGTAATCTGGGGTGGGGGGATTTTCTTGAAAACCTTCGTGTCGCGTCTCTGGAAGATACTGAACCTAAATACTAAGTTTGGTGTTTTTCCGATTGTTCGTTTCCGAGTTATGCTGTTCACAGACAGACACACACAAACGGAAATGTTTTTTTGGATTCAGGGGGTCTCAAAACATGTATTTCCGGTGAAATCTCGGTATCGAATTTTTGGGTGGAATACAATACTTCCCCTACTTACTATACGTAGTAGCGAAAGTAATTATATTATTTATTACATTGACATGACTTTCTCTCGCCGCTACAGCTTACTTTTCTTTCTACTTCATGTTAATCAAAATAAAGATTTAGAGAAACAGTTTCATTACACTTATCGTTGTGAGCTCAAAAGGAATAGAGGACGCTCCTTTAAAACACGGCTCGCTAAGGCTTAGAAATTCCTAGGACCTCCTATGCCTTCGCTAGAAACAACTGAATTGCGACGGTAAAAAAATGTGTTACATTTGCTGACTTTTACTACCTACTCTTCTACACGCTATTCTTCCAGCTGCCTCTTGTCAATCCGATAAACATTCAATTCACATTTACACATTTGCAAATACACATAGTAAAGCGATATTCAGCTTATTAAAGATCGTGCGTTCTGAAATCCCATGCTTTTTGCATGACTATGAGATAAAATATGATCACGTGACTTCCTCTATTCTCTGTCATTTATTAGTAGGCATTCAAATTATTCTTAAGAGGGTTTATTGTTCTATCTAATTCATTTTAATTCACATAAATCTTTGTAGAAATAGTTACATTACACATCCGTTATAGGTACAAAGGACAGCGATACTCACATGGACGCTGTATGCTGGTTTTAAAATACCCTACTCTTTCCATGACGTCGCGAGAAAAAATTGCCAAGGGGACTGCGCCCCCATGCGATAATGGGAGGAGGGTATCATCCGAGTGACTCTCCCTCCACTGAGAGCTTTTCCAGTAGGCCGGCACCTGAAAATTAAATCCAGCCCCCCATTACAGGTGGAAGTGCGCCTTAAACCCAAAAGGAAAGGACTACCAAGACCTCGGTAGGGACGACAGCAACCTAGCAGCAACTGTTTAATGCCTCTCCAGGGCGCTACCAGAGGACCTTGAGGCATCTCGCAACCCTGCCTCGACGGAAAAACCGCACAGAGTGCCCAATCTCCCATGGGTATTGGGAACCACTGTTCCGCCGAGTCCAACCCAATCCAAGCAACACCCTCACCGGTGGACTCGAACGTTGGCCCAATCACGAGAAACAATTGCAAATCAACAGATCTTTAAAAGAATGGCTGTGTTGAATAATTGGAACCATTAATAACGGATATCTCGGAAACGACTGATGCCATAAAAATGTTACTTGAAATGAATTCTGTGTTTTAAAGATATTTACAATTATTGTATAGTACGTTTTTGTCCATGGCTTAACTTTACTAGATATGCAAGATTATATAAAGTTCCTCCGAATGAAGAAGACTTCACAGGTATTTCCTGAAAACTCAAGACATGCATTTTAATTGTCACGCAAATTTTTTTAATATATGAAATTTTAATTGAAATCGTTGGAGTCATCTTAGAAAATCAGTTTTCGAAAAATATTCCATGTAAAGGGTAGTTGGAGTGGAGGAATTTTCTTGAAAATCTTCGTGACGCATCTTTGAAAGATACTGAACTCAAATATCAAATTTGGTAGTGGACTTTACGTTTTTGAGTTATGCTGTTCACAGACATGCACGCGCACACACATGGACCTTTTTTCTAAAAATGTTTTTTACTTTCTCTACTACGTATAGCAAAGTAGGGGTAGCGTTGTATTCCACCCAAAAATTCGATACCGAGATTTCACCGGAAATATATGTTTTGAGACCCTCTGAATCCAAAAAAAAAGCATTTTTGGAAACATGTCCGTGTGTGTGTCTGAGAACAGCATAACTCAGAAACGAACAGTCGGATAAACACCAAACTTGGTATTTAGGTTCAGTATCTTCCAGAGATGCGACACGAAGGTTTTCAACAAAATCCCCACCCCAGATTACCCTTTACATGTAACATTTTTCAAAAATTGTAATTTTCTCATAAATGGCTCTAACGATTTTGATTAAAATATCAAATGTTTAAGATATTTTCATGACAAATGAAATCTATATCTCGAATTTTCTGGGAATGTCTCCAAAAGTATTCTTCATTGTGAACGACTTTTGCATAACTGGTAAACCATAAGAGATAGACAAAATTTTACTACACAAAAAAGTAGATCGCGTTAAAATACACAATATATGTCAAATACAATTTTTTTTGTTGAGGGAACCATTTTCGAGATATTGCTTGTTATTCCCTTAAATTTTCCAATACTTTTTCTCAACTGGGAATTCGTTATTCAGTTTGTTTACGTACTGGACAAGAAAAGAGAATGGAATGGGCCACATAGCAACCAACACTTAAAATATTTGACTATCGCTTAAAGTCCACCATGTTCCCCTTGCACCTACAAGAAAATTAGCAATAAGATTAACATCTCGATTAACATGAAGCATATGGGGAATAAGCGTTTGTAAAAATATTTTGTACAAGTGTAGGGAAAGTCATGTGAGTGTTACACTTCAGATTTTTTATTCAGGGATCTAAAAATGTGTATTTCCGGTGAAACCTGGGTAATGAATTATTGTGTGGAATGCAATACCTTCTCTACCCCCTATGTCCGTGATACAGAAAAATAGAGGAATATCATCTTCTCATTTGAGAAAAGCATAAGCATTTGAAAATTCAAACCAATAACGAGGAATATCTCGGAAACGGGTAAGTTAACAAAAGAGAGATATAAATTGTGTTATTTAACGAGATCAATAGTTTTTGTGTACTAAGATTTTATCTGTCTTAAGGTTTATCAGTTATACAAAAGTATTTCACAATAAAGAGGACATCAAAAGCTACTTCCAGAAAATTCAAGATATATATTTCATTTTTTATGAAAATGCTTTAAACACATAGTATCTTAATCACAATCGTTTGAGCCATTTTTGAAAAATGTAAATGTTCTAAAAATGTTCGTCGTGAAGTGTAGCTTGGATTAGGGGAATTTCCTTGAAGATCTCGTCTCGCATCCTTGCAAGATGCTGAGCTTAAATACTAAATTTGGTATTTTGGTATTTAACCACCTTGTTATTTTAGGTTTTCTCTAAGTGTTGTTTTAATTCAGGGACCTAAAAACAGATATCCATTGCGATATTTCTACATCAAATTTTTGGGTGGGATACACTATAAGGTACACCTTTCACAGAATAACTGCTTTTACTCCGGAAAAGTAGCAAGTAATTACAAATTTTAAACTTCTATGACACCCTTCGCTTTGTGTTTAAGGAAATTCTTTTTACCGCATTTTAATCTCAATTTCTCATTTTCATGAGTCGTTGTCATAGCCATTTTCATTTTGTCCGTACTGAAGCTTTCTTATAGTCGCCTCCTTTCTTTCTCTTTTCTTTTCCATTATTCTGCACTGTCAGAAGCATCTCCTTCATAATCTTCGTCTTCAACTTCGCCATTTTATTACTGCACCGCCTTTCCTTGCGTTATCTCCTTCTCGCAGCCTTATTTTCCATTAAATTGATAAGCGACTTTTGAAACTACTTTCCACAAAATACAAGCTTGTTTCATTATGGGGGTGTCTTCATTAATATGATACGACTAACAATTAGCTGAACGAAATCGTTTAAACTGCTCAATGTTGCGTTGAAAAAATGAAAAAATGAACTATTATAATTGCTAATACTCATGCGTAAAAAAGGCAAAACTGGCAGATTTTAGGTGTGAATCTCCAAATACGAGGGCTGATCAACAAAGACTGAGACTGATTTTTTTTCGCAGATGTTTATTACTCCAATTCAATGTTTACATGATCTTTTTCAAAGTAGTCCCCTCCTGCTTCAATGCACTTTTTATAGCGTCTCTGCCAGTCCTTGAACACGTGCTGCAGACCATTCTTTGTCAGGTCCTTGAGAATCGCCTCACTTTTCTTGAGCACTGCTTCAGAGTTCTCAAATCGAATACCCCTAAGCTTTGCCTTTAGTGATGGGAATAAAAAAAGTCACAGGGTGCAAGATCGGGGCTATAAGGTGGATGTGGTACACAGGTAATGTTGAATCGAGCCAGAAACTGCATGACCTGATTTGCGACGTGAGGCCGTGCATTGTCATGATGAAGTCGCCACCCGAGAAAGCTCTGGTCGTTTCTTTGCAATTTGCTTCCTTAGTGTAGCCAATACTGACGTGTAGTATGCTGCTGTAACAGTAGTGTGCGGGGGAACTGCACGCTGGTAAATCATTCCATTACAGTCAAAAAATGTAATCACCATCACTTTCCCTGCAGATGGAACAACTTTTGCCTTTTTTGGTGTTGGAGAACCTGGCGATTTCCACATTGTGCTGGCTTGCTTTCCTTCAGGATCATAATGATGCAGCCATGACTCATCACCGGTGATAATCGATTTAAAAAATGCATCACCTCCATTGTCTGGTATGCGAAATGCACGTAGGGTCTACAAAATAGAGCATTACTACCAACCTACCAATACGAGAGTGCTGCCGCCTACCAACATTATACATAAATACCCGCTCTTTTCAAATATTTATGTTACAGATACGAAACTATCACGGAAGCTACAGGAAAAAATCAGTTTTTCTTTGTTGATCAGCCCTCGTATAAGGCTCGTAAGATCAGGATATACTAGATTGTGATACAAGAGGTAAAAGTAGGGTTTTATTTTGGGAGAAAGCAATATTTGCGGCACGAAGGCCTCGTCAAATACTATTCTTTAGACAGCTCTCGAATTTGTAAAATATCTACAATATTATATTGATTCCTTAAACTAAGAAAAATCAGTTTAGAACACGGTTCTTGAAACAACAGAATGACGTTAAGGGAGCGAGATGTCAGATGTTTCGTTGAATCACTAGCAGTCATTTTCAGTGAAATTATTTTCAGCATGTTTTGCTTTACACCAGGCAAACGATTAAATGCTACATTATAGGCTAGTTATATTATATTCGAACCCACTCGCGGTCTCTCTCTACTGCGCGAGACAGCCGGTAGTCGCCGGGGAGATTACCCCGGCAGAGGCGAACTAAAATCCTTACCTTATAAAGGATGCTGGAAATGTTGACCTTCTGCTCTCAAACAGGCAGCATGTCTCGTGTAAATATTCTCCCTCACTCTCCAAAACTCAGCAGCAGGAATTTTTGTGACGAAACGTCTCATTATGATCAGAAAATTGGAGGGTGGTGTGCGATAAGTGCTAGAAGAGTAATAGGGCCCATATTCTTTGATGAAACAATAAATGAGAGTGATATCATAGGTTAATTCTGAGGCCATTTTGCTATCGCTTGACAGAAGAAGAGAAATCGTATGGTTGGTTCAAGCAAGATTCTGCAGCACATACGGCTGCCGAATCATTACATGCAATAATAGAGGTGTTTGATGACAGAATAATTGGGGTTGATTTGTGGCCCCCTCGTTCTCCTGACCTAACGAATTGTGATTTTTATTTATGGCGTTCTTTAAAAGACAAAGTGTATCGTTCCAATCCTCGCACGCTACAGGAACTTGGAGAAAACATTGTGCAAGAAATCACAAGAATTGCTGCTGCTGAGCTTCGGAGAGTGAGCGAGAATATTTACACGAGGGATGCTGCCTGTTTGAGAGCAGGTGGTCAACATTTCCAGCATCTATTATAAGGTAAGGTTTGTAGTCCGCCTCTGCCGGCGTAATTTCCCCGGCGACTGTCGGCTGTCTCGCGCAGTAGAGAGAGGCCGCGAGTGGGTTCAAATATAATTTAACTATCGTATACTTTGGTATTACTTCTTTTTTTTCTTTTTAAGTACTTCTAGTGTTATCGTTTCTGCTGCTTCTGTAATTTCACTTCCATTTCAGTTTCCGCTGAATTTATAATTTCCTCCAATTAATCTTCATGTAGGCTAGATAAAAGGATAACATTTTAGATTAAAGAAAGCTGCCAATATAACGTGTAGATTAACTCTACAAAATTCCAATAGTTTTAAGTATGACGATTTGAACTGCGAACAGATAGTGCGAGTCATAAGAAATTATTTAAATAAAAAGGCACAAGCAAAAATAAAACGTAATCAAACCAAGTTAAGTTACTAAACATGTGCAGATACAAAGAACCAAAGTTTTTCACAATGAAAATTATCGCACTAGTGCTTTTAGCTCTGTGCACTGTGTTAGAGGTGCTAATTTTAGGCCTTGCTGCCTAAAAAGTAATTTTCTTTCAGAAAATGAGGTCTAACATAATATATGTTCATTTTGGATCAATGTAGGTCAGAAAATTGGGGTTTTAGATGTGCTTTATTGCCTTTTTCATCACTTTTTGCTTATTGGTACTTTTCAGCTCTTCCTAAGCTCGAACAGACAACAAAGATTTATATACTGATTGGCATAATAATCTAAACGATGTGATTGAAAGAAAAGCATTTTATTCATAAACGTTTTCCACCGCATGCTTTATACCAAAGAATTTTACATTTTTAAGCAAAATATTTAACTCTCTTTCAAAGAATGACATTTGGGTTTACATGATAAATTAAGTGCATCGTTCTCTCATTGCAGTATTGTGACAGTCCACTTTTTATTTTTGCTTTTTGTTTTGATTTGTTTTTTTTCCATTCACTTAACTAACTTCCTAACGTCACTTCACTGTTTTGGTCTAGTTCAAATTTCACTGTGAACTATTTTTACTATATATGAATTATCCCTGTCACTCCACCTTTTTCGCGCCGTAATGAAATACACACGGCGAAGCCTCGTCTTTGGTCTACTTCATTCCCTGGAGAGTCGAGCACAGGACACCACCAATCTCTCGCGGACTCCATGTCACAGCTGTCTTCACGTTTAAATAAAGTTTTAGTTGATTAAATTCATTTAATAATAATTTAGCACTTGGATTTAGGATTAATTTATTAATGATTTATAAATAAGTAATTAACGTGTTTCTGTAGATTTTAACTCATTTATTATGTATACCTTAAATTAATGCAATGAATAATATTTTTCTTTAAAACTCACTTGTAGAACTGCTCATGATGTCACCTCAGAAAAGTAGTCACCAATTCACTGGATAACTCAATCACGCAAGAACACTCACTTATATAGGCGCTGAAATCTTTCACAGAGTTCCAGTGCATTCGAGAAGCGGAGGGAAGGAAAACTTCCAGAAGATTTTGGTGATCTTTCGATGCCGCTTCTGGTGTTTACGCTGGGTGATAGCGGTTACCTCCTACCGATCCGATAACCGAGGAGATTCCCAGGCTATACCCGAAAATATCTTAAACCAATGGTATTTTAATCAAAATCGTTAGAGCCATTTTTACTTTCTGTACCACGTATAGTAAGTAGGGCAAGTATTGTATTCCACCCAAAAATTCGATACCGAGATTTCACCGGAAATACATATTTTGAGAGCTCCTGAACCGAAAGAAGTATTTTGGAAACATGTCGTTGTGTATATGTCTTTCTGTGAACAGCATAACTCAGAAACGAACATTCGGATAAACACCAAACTTGGTATTTAGGTTCAGTATCTTCCAGAGATGCGACACGAAGGTTTTTAAGAAAATCCCCACCCCAGATTACCCTTTATATTGAACATGGCTCTAACGGTTTTGATTGAAATATCATATATTTAAGATGCTTTTATGACAAATAAAATGTATATCTTGAATTTTTTGGGAATGTCTTCAAAACTATTCTTCACTGTGAACGACTTTTGCATAACTGGTAAACCATAAAGAGATAGACAAAATTTTACTACATAAAAAATGTAGATCGCGTTAAAATACGCAATTTACGTCATAATTTTTTTGTTGTGTGAACCATTTTCGAGATATTGCTTGTTATTCCCTTAAATTTTCCAATACTTATACTTTTTCTCAAATTCGTTATTGATTGTTTTGTCCTGGTAATGCAAAGAGAATGGAATACTCCACATAGGAACCACCTCTTAAAATATTTGACTATAGCTTAAAACCTACCAATTCCCCTTGCACCTACAAGAAAATTAGCAATAATATTAACATCTCGATATCTCGATTAACATAAAGCATATGGAGAATAAGCGTTTGTAAAAATGGTTTGTACAAGAGTAGAGAAAGTCATGTGAGTGTAACACATCAGATTTTTGTTATTCAGGGAGTCTCGAAGCGTGTATTTCCGGTGAAACCTGGATATAAAATGTCTACCCTATAGTTATGTAGTAGACAAAGTAATAAGCTCATATATTTATATAGCTTTCTCTCGGAAGGGGAAGAGCTTACGTCTTTAAGTTGTCGCAGGCAGATCCATACTTTTTCCCTTGTGCCTTGCTAGGGCGGGCTTCTAAGATTAATTGATTATCTAGATGCAACTCCAGCCTCTGGTTCAAAAAACGACGCAGCAGTTGGTATTCGTGCTGTCGCTTTCTATTCGCAACACACGAATCGAGATAAGAGTTCCCCCTCGCCTGGGCTTTAGAATGGAACAAAAAGAGTATAAAGATTTTCAGTGATAAATGGAACATTATGGAGCTGCTTGCCATTCTGTTCTACGTGCCTAATGTCTTTTATTTCCATTGCCTATCTGTAACGCATCCGGAATTCTCATTTGGCATATTTATTCTTCGCCTTATTGCCATTATCTGGATTATTCTGAAAACCACCAGAAATATCACAGTATTACGTGTACAGTGAAGTTGGTTTCACTAATTATGTGAACTTATACCAAACTTCCTGAACTCTGAGGTATCTTAGTTGTATTATATTGCTTTCGCAGAAGTTTCTGTGCCTCTGTTTATTAAGTAAATGTAATTAATAGTTGGGGTTAGGTTGAGGCAGTATTTTTAACACTTGTATGATTTCAGTCAAATTATATAATATATAAATTCAATAGCGGCCCGCATTGAAGCAATATGTGTAAGTAATAATTTGCAAAAAATTTGCATATGCTTATATTATGTATACATGTTCAATAAGGTTATATGACTATATTACGTAATTTAATAATGTAAGAGCTGTGAGAAATAGGTCAAAAGTTGCTAACAATGAGGTAACAGTGAGGTAACCTTGAGGCAATAATGAATTAGAAAGTTTAAATGTTACTTGTGGTTCTTGGAAGCAATAATATAATTTTATTGACAGTTTATAAAAAAAAAGCCAATCAACAACCAGAAAAAGCTTTAGTTAAATAAAGGTATTCTATTGGATTAGGAATAACCTATCAGAGACTTGAAATACAGAAATTTACAAGTTTAGGCGGTTGAAATCAATTCAGTTGGTTGCAGACAGCGTTACTAACCAGACGCAAAAAGTGTCCTGAAGAAATGTAATACGTATTCGTGTGAGACAAAAATAGTTTACGTGTTAAAAAGTGCAAGTAATTCATGAAAGAATCTCACAGCTCTCTATCAGTGAAGTGTTATTTAAATTGTGTCAAGCATTAATAAAAGGAGTGAAGTAAAATTATAATCTGTGTAAGCCTACATTCTTAGTGGCACCACAACCCTGCCAAGACATCCATGTCTCTAACAATAATACTGACACAGCCGAGGCAAACATAAATATATAATATTTAAAGAAACAGTAAAAATACATTTGGAGCGAAGGCTACCGGAAACTATACGAGCGGTTGTAACTACTACAAGTTCGGTTCTCCAACAGTTGATATATAATACAACTGCTACAATAATATATCATCTTCAAGGTAAATATACATTTACGTGTTTTTGGAATTTCAAATTTGAGAGGATCTTTACTTTCTCTACTAATTACCTACACTATCTGAGCAGGTTGGTTCAAGAGTAACGTCAGTAGCCCGTATTCGGGAAGTCTTGGTTTCGATTCCCGCGGAATCCTTCATAATCCATGGATTTTTTCGGGGTTTTCCCCTGGGAACGTTCATTATATTCCCGAAATTCCTGTCCCTCCATTTCAACTCCATTTTCATTTTACTTCACTTTTAGTTCTGCTTGGTCTGTTTTAAGATTGAAAGTGTCGGCAGGAGTCTCGGCATTGCATGACAGGGGAAAAGAATGCTATATGTAACCTTTCGTCCCTCGGATTGGGGGCGGTCTCAGAGTTCTGGGACCTCGGGGTGTTTCAATGCGTAAAAGTCAGGCACCCTGCCATTTGCCCTGTTATGCCTTCTGGTTCGGCTGCCCTCTGTCTCCTATCACCTCACCGTTCCCTCCCCCGGAGGCGCCCCGTCAGGGCTTAGGCACAGAAGGTCCTGTAGGTCTAGGTGCTAAGTCCCTTCCGCAGTTAGTCCTACGCCTCCTCCTACATTAAGTAGAGAGGTATTACATCCCACCCAAAAATTTGATACCGAGATACTACCCTTTACATCGAAAGAGGTTCAATATTCTTTTATTTTCTCAATATGGCTTTAACGATTTTGATTAAAATACCTTATGTTTAAGATATTTGCAATACTTGTAAAATGTATATGTTAAATTTTCAGGAAATAACTAATGAAGACCTCTACGTTCGGAAGGAATTTTATATACGTTTATACATCTAATAAACCAGAAGAGATAGACAAAAGCATACTTATTTTACAAGAAATCTGGATCTCTTTAAAACATAGAATTTACATCAAATAACTTTTTGTAGCATAGCCTTTTTCCTTTATTATTGGCTTAAAATTCTTAATAGTTTAAGCATGAATTATGCGAGAGTTTTTGGTGGATGAATATCCACATAAGTGAACAGAACCAAGGGAATCAACTGAAATAGCCACCAAGATCTCCAGATTTTATTTATATGGATTTATTTTACAGGGAACTTCTTAAAGATAAGGTTTTTGCAAGAATACCACACGCTTTTGATGACATGATTCAGCTCATTAGGAGGATATACCAAGGAACTGATACAAATAAACAACTGAGTGGAGAAAAGCGCTTTAATATCAAACCTAAACCAATAGTTGAAATATTTGGATGCAGCGGGTATCGCCAAAGGATATCGGGAGGTCGGCGAAAGGCAGTCAGGGTGATAACAAAGATAAGTCACGTCCGCGCCCGCGTAAACACCAGAAGCGCTATCGGTATATGAGCAGAATTTCCTGAAAGTTTACTTCCTCCTCCTCCTCCTCCTCCTCCTCCTCCTCCATAATGTGAGTCGACATAGCTCTACAGTATTCTGTGGAAGATTTTATTGTCTACATAAGCAAGCGTCCTCACGAGAGAGAGAGAGAGAGAGAGAGAGAGAGAGTCGGTGAGCAAGTTAGTGTATGCGGTTCCGGTGCAACGAAAGGTGCTGTTCTCCGAGCGAGTTTGTGACGACTGCTGTGACATGCAGTGAGGGATTGTGGAAGTCCTGTGTTCGACTCCCCAGTGAGTGAACCGTCCGGAAAAACAGGCTAGGTTCTGCGTATTTCATCACTCCGCTACTTCAGGAAGGAAAGTGAAGTGAAAATGAAGTAGTTCACATTAGTAAAGTGACAATAATTCATAAGCTAATATATTATATTGCAGTTTCTTGGCATACTTCATGTTGTCTTACTGTATACCCACTTTTCACCACCTATATACCCTTAAAGGATAGCTCAAGAACGTTTCCAAAAGAGGGAGGTGGATTAAAATTCTAAACAAATAACAGGAATACCAGCATACTCAGCAAAGCGTGGCTACATTTATTATCCAGATAGAATCTCTTCGGGGTAGGTTGCCTAGATAAGGCTTCATTCTATGGTTTTGCCTTGTCCTAAATCCTGTAGTGTGTTACTATGTTTATCGTTATTGTTTTCATACACAATGTTGTGAGCGTAAGTATTTATTATTCCTCCTCGCTAACAAAAATAGCTGCCGTGAATATGATACTGCCTGGAGCGGGGCGTAATGATCTTCATGCTTAATTATCGGGACGAGCAAACCTGAATCAGCAGACTCCGCTTGTGCTTCTAGGCGCTGAATATCAATCTGTTACCATCAGCACGGGCTACTTGGACCCTTAAGGTGTTACCTGAGCACACAGGAAATTTTTTTTTTCAATACATGAAATCATCGACCAGAAAGCACTTTCGATTTAGTTTAGACACTGCAGCCGATACCTGGAAGGGCTGTGAAGCAGCAAACACATTTAAGTTGTTTCTCTGACAATCCACTGTGAGCTAGAGTGAGCATACTCTTTGTTGATAGAAATCCTGTTTTTACTTTCTCTACTGCGTATAGTAAGTAGCGGAAGTATTGCATTCCACCCAAAAATTCGATACCGAGATTTCACCGGAAATATATGTTTTGAGACCTCCTGAATCCAAAAAAAGAATTTTTGGAAACATGTCCGTGTGTGTGTCTGTGTGTCTGTGTGTGTGTCTGTGAACAACATCTCAGAAACGAACAGTCAGATAAACACCAAACTTGGTATTTAAGTTCCGTATCTTCCAGAGATGCGACACAAAGGTTTTCAAAAAAATCCCCCCACCCCAGACTACCCTTTACATGGAAGATTTTTCGAAAATTTTAATTTTCTCAAAAATGGCTCTAACGATTTTGATTAAAATAACATATGTTTAAGATATTTTCATGACAAATGAAATGTATATCTCGAATTTTCTGGGAATGTCTCCAAAAGTATTCTTCATTGTGAACGACTTTTGCATAACTGGTAAACCATAAGAGCTAGACAAATTTTACTACACAAAAAATGTAGATCGCGTTAAAATACACAATTTATGTCATATACATTTTTTTGTTGAGTGAACCATTTTCGAGATATTGCTTGTTATTCCCTTAAATTTTCCAATACTTATACTTTTTCTCAAATAGAAATTCATTATTAATTTTTACTTTCTCTACTATGTATTCCACCCAAAAATTCGATACCGAGATTTCACCGGAAATACATGTTTTGATACACCCTGAATCCAAAAAAAGCATTTTTGGAAACATGTCCGTGTGTGTGTGTGTGTGTGTCTGTCTGTCTGTCTGTCTGTCTGTCTGTGAACAGCATAACTCAGAAACGAACAGTCGCATAAACACCAAACTTGGCATTTAGGTTCAGTATCTTCCAGAGATGCGTCACGAAGGTTTTCAAGAGAATCTCCCCACCCCAGATTACCCTTTACATGGAAGATTTTTCAAAAGTTTTTCTCAAAAATGGCTCTAACGATTTTGATTAAAATATCATATTTTAAGATATTTTCATGACAAATGAAATGTATATCTTAAATTTTGTAATTGTCTCCAAAAGTATTCTCCATTCTGAACGACTTTTGCATAACTGGTAAACCATAAGAGATAGACAAAATTTTACTACACAAAATATGTAGATTGCGTTAAAATTCACAATTTATGTCATATACATTTTTTTTTTTGTTGAGTGAACCATTTTCGAGATATTGCTTGTTATTCCCTTAAATTTTTCAATAATTTTCTAAAATGGGAATTCGTTATTCAATTTTTTGTCTTGGACATGCAAAGAGTATTAATCTGTGGCAAAGGGAATAGTGCTGCACCTAGCAACCAGCTATTAAGAGATATGTATGTGCTTAAAGACTACTGTTTTTCTATATTGCGCTTGTAAATATATTTTCCCCTTACATCTACAAGGAAATTAGCAATAAGATAGAGTCTGCAAATGTTTATCTTGATTAACATGAAGTAGATGGAGAATAAGCGTTTGTAAAAATAATTTGTACAAGAGTAGAGAAAGTCATGTGAGTGTAACACATCAGATTTTTTCATTACATGAAATCATCGACCAAAGAGCGCTTTCGATTAAGTTTAGACACTGCAACCGATACCTGGAAGCACTGTGAAGCAGCAAACAATTTAAGTTGGTTCTCTGACAATCCACTGCGGAGCAACAGTGAGTATACTCTTTGTTGACAGAAATCCTGTTTTTAATCCTGTGTAAGCTTTTACCTTATACGTATTCTCACAAATGTCAATTCAATTATAAGTAAATATTTAAGTAACTTCGTGTACGCTTATAACAATGCAGTGTTTATTTTTCTTAGTAATGTTTTGTGAAATATGTGATTTATAAAACACATACGACTAACTTCAATGTTTTATTTGGTCCCATACCAAAAATGGGTTAAAAGTGAGTGTAGCAACATGTTTCATAGGTTTACAAAACAGGCCTCACAACGGATGTTACCTGCTCCGTTATTATCGAGGAACAAGGTATACCACCGATTGTTTAATGTGGGTCCACCCCATTCTAATCCACAGGCGAGACACGACATTCAACGGGTATAGCCTGTCGTATTTTTGAACTTCGTAGACTTGACAGAGGGATTTCGTTATATAGTTTTAGCTACCAAGTTATCAAGGTAGGAAGACAGGATAGAAATTAGAGGATGATGGAAGTTCCTGAGATGATAAGACGTGTTAAAGAACAAATTATTACTATCGTGGTCACGTAACTATATAATATACACAGATTGGCGTAAGGTGCAGAGACCGACACTCGCGACTGTGGTGGTGATACTATGCTGCGCCAGAAGTATTCGATCTAACAATGAAAACACAAAAAATTGGTAAAAAAAACATCCTTATTTATCTGCATAGTCTCCTTTCAGCTCGATACTCTTTTCTCAGTGATGTTCAATAGCCTGATACCCTGTTTTAGTGAGAACCGTCCAGTTCTGCAACATAGCCATCAACTGCAAACTCCACCTCTTCATTGTTGGCAAATCTTTTACCACCAAGCCATTTCTTCGTCTTTGGAAACAGAAAATATTCAGATGGGGCTAAGTCTGGTGAATAGGGTGCATGAGGATGCAAGTTGAACTTTAACTCATTTATTTTGGCCAGGGAGATAAAAGACTTGTGAACTGGTGCATGTCTTGATGAAACAGAACTTTGTTTTTTCGCTAAACGCGGCCATTTTTGCTTGATTTCATCATTCAAACGCTGCAATAAGTTTGCATAATACTCGCCATTGATTGCTTTTCCTTTATGAAGATAATCAATGAAAATTGTTCCTCGCGCATCCCAAAAATCTGACGCCATGACCTTGCCTGCAAATGGAACTGTCTTCGCCTCCTTTGGAGCCCATTCTCCCCTTTCAGTCCACTATTTTGACTGTTCCTTCGTCTCAGGTGTGAAGTATGACCCATGTTCTATCCATGGTTATGAATCGACGCAAAAACTCTGCTTTATTGCAGTGAAACATCGCCAAACACTCGACTGAAACATCTTTACGACGCTACTTTTGTTCCGTTGCAAGTAAACGCGGCACACAGCTTTCTCATGTCTAAATTTGCAGTTGTGAAGTGGTATACTTGTAAGGTTATTTATTTATTGAGCCCCACGTTTGGGAACCAATTTGCGGCGGTATTATTAATGTTATTGGTTGTATTTGTGTTTACTCCACGTGGTGAAGCCATTTTGTGACGTGATTCTTTGTTAGGTTTGTTAGCTCCATCTGGTGTTAGCAATTTGCGGTAGTATTAGTGTTTGTTTGAAAGAATGCTACTGTTATTTTATTTAATTTTGGTTTACTGTCCTCCGGCTAGCTATGATGTTTTTGGTCGAGCACATCTCTTTATACAGGTTGTGTAAACGGAAAGGAGTCTTTTATCCAAAGATAACACTGATGAAGGAATTTGTTTTACACTTGTATTGTCGAACACATTCACTATCACATTTACACATTGATATTGACACTCGCCAAACTGAAACTGTTATAATAACTTCATTACTGATCATTCCTAATTCGCGTACTTCAACTTTTTGTATAATTAACTTTACAACACTTTAGATTTTTTATAACTCTGCTACGCGTAACTTGTGAATCGATAGCCGACGTGTACTTTACATATATTTTCGGTGAACTGAGGGCAACGTGTAACGTACAAATGTTTTCTACGAACTGACGGACTGAAGGACTTTACCTCTAACCTAGTCCTATTTATACTCCTACACCCCGATATGCCTAAAGATTATAACTGAGTTGCTATTGGCTAATACAACGCGCCAACATTAGCGTCTATTTTAATATCCAATGAAAATTATGAATACATATGCTCTAGGGAGAATGCTCCAGAAAATTCTAAAGAAAACCGCGCCAACATTACGTAACTTCCTCGTTTCCAATAATGATAAACAGCTCACCCCCTCGCTGCATTATTGCACGCTATTATTGTCAGTTTCAGTAAGGCAGTATAAACTTACTTCTCGACAATAATTACAATGAACAAACATGTTAAATCAATGACACACAAAAATGCATATTCATACTATAATCATTCTTTACATTCAAATAATTTATGATACAATTTACTGCATCAGTTGGTATGCAATGTAAAGCACTTTTTGAAATGCCTACGATGTCTGCTAGCTCGCGCACTTTGTTGACGGTCATCCAATACCATTTTTTGGATTTTCTTCATAATTTCTGGCGTGGGCACCTCATTTAGTCGACCACTGTAATGTTCACCTTGGCAGCTCGTAAGGCCTCGCTTAAAAAAAAGAGTAGTGTGCTACACTTCAAAAACGAACTTTCCGTATCACATTTCTTTCAAGGTATTCTATCATAAATAATGTCTAGCAATATTATTCAATCAGATAGTTGCAATGAGTTGCCTCCTGCCTGCTACATATACCGGGTGGAAATGAAATAAGTATGCAGCTTCCACCATTACGTTCCCTCAGTTAAATTAAGTAAAAAATGGTCTTTACCATTGTTACGTCCCTAGCTCTGGAACCATTTTTGTTACGATACTACTATCCCTATCTCGTAGAAGAATTCTCAGACTGATTACTACATTAACAGTATACAAAACTCTCTGATTTACTGTAAATGTTTACCTAATTCCATGTTTATGCTACTGTAAATTAATGTATATAATACTGTATTATATATTTATATCATAATGTGTTTTTATGATAACAGGCCGTGATAATACGATGTAGTCAAAACGACCTTAAATAAAGCTATAGTTAAAAAGAATTTGAGCAGTCCGAACCGTGAAATCAGCTTGCTCTCGCTATACGATGCCAAAGTTGTCTCTTGATGCAGGAAGGGTTCTGGCTGGACTCGCTTCCTGGCGCTGCGGTTGCATCAGGTGATCGGCGCAAGAGATATCCGCGCAATTCCCCAGCGGGCTCTTCTCGCTTCTTGAGAGAGCGTCAGAAACTTAATAGTCGTCTGATCCGATGTTGCATATTTTATGCGTCGTCTAGTTATGCAGGAATAGAACTGGTCGAGGTCGCGGATTTAAACCCGACGGAGGGCGATGGATTTTTTCGGACGTAAAAATCCTTAGCTTCCTTCGGAAGGTAAGTAAAGCCGGCGGTTCCGTGTCCTAGATTTACAGCACGTAAAACAACCTCAAGCCTGATAAAGAGGCATATGAGCAAAATTAATGGCCTTTCACGTCCAATATAGAATGGGATGCTAAGAACCACGTGGCTGAAGAGCGTCCATAAATAAAACTCAATTTTTGTAGAACTGATATCCTATATTTCTCTTACTTGCATATCTTACGTGTTGTTTCCGCAAAGTTACTTGATTATACCTCGTTAAGTATTAGGCGTATGATCCTGATTTTCAGCTACATTGTGAAAGTGATTCATGAACAACATACACTTAACCATTTTTTCAGGAATTAACTGAAATAGCTCCAGGATTTCGTAAACAATTCCTACGGTTTTGCAACCCTGTTTTCTCGGTTATCTGAGGGTCGTCAACCAGTTATGCCTTGACCTCGGTTAGTGCGGGTCCAAAGGGGTGCAAAGGTAGGCAAGTGCTAGATTAAAGCGGTCGCTGCCGTACAGTGCAAACATGCCAAAATATTTGAACGCAGAATATCTGGATATGGCATTAATTTATGGTGAAACAAGTGCAACTCACAAGAAGTCCAGAGTGTCTACTATAAACGATTTCCACGAAGGAGTGTGAAAACATTTATTACGGTGTGTCAACGGATTTGCGACACAGGAAGTGTGGTGCCAGGATGCCACAATGCTAGTCGACAATGCCCATCGAACCTATGAACAAGGAAGAAGAAGTGTTAAATATTGAGGCAGTATTTTTAACACTTAAATGATTTCAGCCAAATTATGTAATATAAAATACAATAACAGCCCGCCTTAAAGCAATATGTGTATAATATAATGTATAAAATGTATGTAACAGACATTGTATTAAAGTTTATATTATTATGTACTAGTTTAATAATGTTATGTGAATGTATTACGTAATTTAATAATGAAGGAGCTGTGAGAATATAGGTCAAGAGTTGCTAACAATGAGGTAACAATGAGGTAACCTTGAGGAAATCATGAATTGGAAAGTTTAGTAATACTACTAGTAATCCTTGGAATAACAATTTTTTGAGACAGGTTATAAATAGCCAATTAACAACCAGAAAAAAAGCTTAAGTTAAATAAAAGTATCCTATTTGATTAGCAATAGCCAATCAGAAACTGAAATGGAGCAAAATTTACAAATTCAGAAGTCAGTTGCTAGTAGACAGCGTTCGTAACTGGACTCGTGACGTGTCCTCGAGAAGTTTAATACGTATTAAGTGTGAGACAAAAATATTTTACGTGTTAAAAAGTGCAAGTAATGAATAAAATAATCTCACAGCTCTCTATATCTGAAGTGTTATTTAAATCGTGTCAAGGATTAATAAAAGGAGTGAAGTAAAAATTATAATCTGTGTAAGCCTACCACGCCCTGTTAAGAAATGCATGTCTCTACAAATTAATGCTGACGCAGCCGAGGCAAACATAAATATATAATATTTATTTTTAAACTTGGGGCGAAGGCTACCGGAAACCGTGTACCATACGTGGGGCAGTTACTTCATCAAGTTTTTGGTTCCCCAGCAGTCGAAATACAATACTCCTCCTAAAACAAATACTACTTCAATCTGGCGGAACAACCACCTCATAATAGCAATCGCAACATTACTCGTAATGTTGAAAAGTCAACATTAAAGATATTAAGAGAACAACTACTGTACTCTTACCGTATTCAGCAAGTATTGCGTTTGCCACGGAACGGTTATCCCCCAGGTGTGAGGTTCTGTGAATGGCTACTACATAAATGTACGCAGAATCCAGTATTTCTAGAATGCGTCATGGCTACGGATGAAGCTTATTTCTCGCGATATGGCATTATAAACTTTCACAATATGCACATGTGGGCTTGTGAAAATCCATACGCTATAAAACAAAGAGATTTTCAACACAAGTACACCGCTAATGTTTGGGCAGGTATAATCGAAGACGTTCTCATTGGACCTTTCGCTCTTCCAGAGCATATGTCGGGTGCAAACTACCATAGATTTTAAAAATATTATTTGTCCAGTCTGCAGACTAGAAAAATGGTTTGACATCTTCACGATGGTACATCATTCATGTAAGTATTGCAGTAGGGCACCATTTAAGCAGAAGCTTTCCTGGTCGTTGGATTGGACGATTTGAACCTGTACCATGGCCCGGAAGATCTCCAGATCTCAATCCTCTGGACTTTTACTTCTGAGAGGATATGAAAAGTAAAGTTTACAAGGGTGAAATAGGCTCCGTGGAGGAACTTCATCAACACATCTTCTAAGCAGCTGAAGGTATTAGAAATAATTTAGGCATCTTCGTGAGAGTGCGTCGCAATTGGCAGAAGAGATACGAAGCATGCATACAAGAAATCGGTATCTAGATGAAAAAGTAATTGTATAATTTCCAAAATAACATTGAATATATTTTCATTTGAAATAGATGTTATTGAAGGAGTTGTATCGTATTTCGACTGTTGGAGAGCCGAACATGAAGTTCGTTGTAACCGCACGTATGGTAAAATATTTCCGGTAGCCTTCATCCCAAAAATGTTTAAAAAATACTAACTTTATAATTTTTTTACTGTTTCTTTAAATATTATATATTTATGTTTGCCTCGGCTGCGTCAGTATTATTTTTAGAGACATGAATATCTTAGCAGGGGTGATGCGACTAAAGAATGTAGGCTTATACAGATAATAATATTACTTCACTACATTTATTAATCCTTGACACAATTTAAATAACACTTCATTGATATAGAGAGCTGTGAGATTTTTTGTTAATTACTTGCACTTTTTAAACACGTAAACTATTTTCGTCTCACACGAATACGTATTAAATTTCTCAAGAACACATCTCGCGTCAGGAACACTGTCTACAACCAACACGTCCAGTTATAAGCGCTATCTACAAGCAACTGACTTGATTTCTACTGCCACATTTGTAAATTACTGTATTTCAAGTCTCTGATTGGTTATTTCTAATCCAATGGAATACCTTCATTTAACTAAAGCTTTTTCTGGTTGTTGATTGGCTATTTTAAAACTGTCACAAAAATTACATTATTGTTGCTCCAAGAATGACTAGTAGTATTATTAAGCTTTCAATTTATTATTGCCTCAAGGTTACCTCATTGTTACCTCATAGTTAGCAACTTTTAACCTATTATTCTCACAGCTCCTACATTATTAAATTACATAATATATTCACATAGCATTATTGAACATGTATACAATAATATAAACATATATAATGACTGTAATATACACTTTTTATATATTGTTACATACACATATTGCTTTAAGCTGGGCTGTTATTATATTTTTTATTATATAATTAGACTAAAATCATTTAAGTGTTAAAAATACTGCCTCACATTAATTGTGACACTAAACTGTCAACAATATCAATCATAATAAAATAATGCTGTACGAGAAATGGCGAAATGAAATACAGCACATTGATTTCTTTTCCTCCGTTCTTAGTATCACGAATTAGAGGATATGCATATTCCTAGGGACTTTAGACCAGTATTTTGACGTATCGCTTTACATAATCTGACCGTTGACTATGAGCCTTCATAAACATTAGTCATTACTAATACACAGTTGCGAGGAAGCGAAGGGTTACCTGAGCGCCTTGGTTTATTTACATACAAACCTCAAGCTCTCACCCCTAATTCTTGTTATATTTACATGCTAGTGGAACAAAACAAGACACCGCCTCTGTTTGTTGACATCTCTAGGCTTCTGCAGCGTTGTCATAACTTGCAAACTTTGTACCCGATTTATTTTAACACTTAAATGATTTCACTCAAATTATATAATACGTAAATTCAATAACAGCCCGCCTTGAAGCAATATGTGTAACTAATAATTTGTAAAATGTATATAACAGTCATTACATATGCTTATATTATTGTAAACATGTTCAATAATGTTATGTGAATGCATCACGTAATTTAATAATGTAGGAGCTGTGAGAATAATAAGTTAAATGTTGCTAACAATGAGGTAAGCTTGAGGCAATAATGAGTAAGGAAGTTTAAATGCTACTAGTCATTATTGGAGCAGCAATAATGTAAATTTTGAGACAGTTTAACAAATAGCCAATCAACAATCAGAAAAAGCTTTAGTTAAATGAAGGTATTCTATTGGAATAGGATTAGCCAATCACAGACTTGAAATACAGAAATCTACAAAGTTTGGGCGGTTGAAAACAGTTCAGTTGCTTGCAGACAGTGACAGTAATCGGATGCAAGATATGTCCTCGAGAAATGAATTACGTATTCGTGTGAGACAAAAAAATTAATTTACGCATTAAAAAGTGCAAGTATTAAATAAAACGAATCTCACAGCTCTCTATGTCAGTGAAGTGCTATATAATTTGTGCCAAGGATTAATAAAAAGGAGTGAATTAAAAACTTAAAATCTGTGTAAGCATACATTTTTGTCGCACCACGCCCTGCCAAGACTTCCATGTCTCTAAGAAAAACTGACGCAGCCGAGGCAAATATATATATATAATATTTAAAGAAACATTATTAATATTTTTTAAACTTGGAGCAAAATTGGAAAGGTAGAATTCTACCTTTCCAACCCTGCCCAACACACGGCTTGTGTGGAAGAACAATTCATTCCAATACACGTAATTATAAAGCATCACATAAGATTTTTTTCCTGTCATTGCATCCTACAATTCCCTTGAATCTGCACACACATTTCACTTTCATCCTGTATAAGCTGGACTGGTCGTTTTGGGGGTAGTGGATTACATGAGAAATAGAGATAGACATCCTAATCATTAATTTAATCCTCTGCTGGTAAGATGTGTAGTAGCACCTGACAATTTAAATGTAATGATGAAGATGTTCTCTTGGAGGGTAATGAAAAGTAAAATATATAGCAAGTTCAGTAATAAAATATATAGTAGTCAACATTATTGTAAGACATACATGAATAAAACAAACTACACCCGTACACTATTATTTCTGCGTGAAATGGAGATTGTCTTGAGGTAGAGACCAGTTCGACTTGTAACAAATTAAATGCTGTTAGGCACTACCCCAGCTTCAATGGGATGTCGGAGCCTGAGAGCATGAGACTCGCCAATAGTCGGCCCTACCCACTAAAATCTCCTCCACCGGAAGGGAAAGGGAAGAAGTGAAAAGAAGGCAATAAAATTTGAAGGTAGCGCGGTCCCGCTTAGCATCCGCGTTAGTACTTGGAAGCTGCTGTCTACCGCCCTATGAGCGGGACCGTGAGTGTAGGATAATTACTAGCTACAGCCATGAAAGCTGACTGCAGTCTAGTGGCTAGAAGGTGATAATGAAAGGAAGACTAGGTGGCGATGGTGTAGGAAGGATGTAGGTTGTTACTATTCAGGCTCTAGAGATGTGTCGTCGATCGTTGTCTTTGCGGACGGTCTGCTGTGGCTGATGATGCGATGTGATATGGTGTTAGTCTCCAAGGTACACAGGCGGCTGTAAACGGATCCCAACTTAGCACAGACTTCGGTGGCGATGGTGTAGTGATGCCGGTTACGATGTCGATAAGTGTCTATTAGTGTTGAAGTTTCACGTTGAGGGTCACTGGTAGTCTCTTCTAGGACGGCTAAACGGGCACCGAAGTTTAGGAGCTTTGCATGGAGGTCCTTAATGCCGTACCGTGTCACCGCTCCAGTCGAGGGTGCTGGTGATTTAGCCGTGGACGTCCGGACTGGAGCTGGTTCTGGTCGTTGTGGTGGTGGACTCACTGAGGGCGTTGAAGTCTGGGGCGACTGCACGGATACAATGGGCACTGGCTGTGAAATGGTCATTGCCATCGCAGTGCCGACAGTGGTTCCTCAACGAGTGCTTCCAGCGGTGAAATAGGAGGCGCCACAGTAGTGGCAGCTAGGCTTGGCTACGCAGCTTCTACCCTTAGACACAAGAGCGTCGACAGGGAACCCGGCCTCGATGCGTAAGCACCGCCCTAACAAGGGCAGGCCCGCGCTCAAGGTCGCTTCGTAATCGCCAGGGTCTTCGAGCTCCATCCGGACGAGCGGCGATGGTCCCCTGGCGGTGTAGATCCGTTTGGATCTCAGAGCTGAGAATCACTGACGCTGAGCTGCAGTAAGGATGAACCTTATTGGAATATTCCGTGGAACCTCGGTAATCACTACGCTGTACCTCCGAGGAGGCATTTGCGGTGCTGCAGGAAGTGGCTGTGGTCTATTGCCTCTGCGACCGCGGCTGCAGTGGCGGCGAAACTGCGCTGGGTGGTGGCGGCCGAGGCATAGCTAGTCATAGGATAACATGGTGTGTGTTCAAGTAGTCCAAACGAAAACTGTGTGTTATTTGGAAGCAATTTTCAAAATATTCTCTGCGGTTTCCGTCCAATATATATAATTTAATATATTATAAGCTTTAAATTAATATCCCCACCTTTAACACGTATATATTTGGAGTGTTTTTTTAATTACTTAATATAACTACAAGAAAAACAACTATGAAAATCTGCTCCAAGTAACCCAAGTTGACAGTAAATCTGAGTAATACAGGAAAAGCTTAAAGATAAATATTATTATTATTATTATTATTATTATTATTATTATTATTATTATTATTATTATTATTATACAGGATATATCTAATTTCTCTTTCACATATTTTGATTAAAATCTCATGTCGGGAATGTTCCCCGCCACAAGCAAAGCAGCACCGTGATGCACCTTACGCTAAGTTACACTAATCTTGCTCTCGGCCGCTCTCTGGGTAGCTCAGTGTTAGGCGCTGGCCTTTTAATTTCAAGATCGCGAGTTCAAACCCGGCCCAGACCGATGGGTTTTAAGTATGCTTAAAAAGTGACAGTCCCATGTTAATAGATTTACTAGTATGTAAAAGAACTCATTCAGGTTAATATGTTCTGATTTAAATAGAATAATAGTTATTGGTAAAATTATTTCCACTTCGGGACGAAATTCCGGCACATCGGCGGCGCTGATATAATTCTGGCAGCGTCGTTAACAAACAAAATATTTATTTTAATTTCTGCTCTTGGTCTTGGTGAGTGTATACTGTCCATAGTGCAAGATATGTTATGCAGTGTGCATGCTTGCTAGGCGGACTAGTTTGCCCTGTCATTATGTTTATTACTGTTTTAGGAGTGCTAATTTCTAAAGTAATTGAATACCTAATAAATTCAATTACAGTTAAACTGAAATTTCAGTTTTCTCTTTATTGTGGCATTAGTTCACGAAAGTATATGCTAGGGGAGCTAAGTGAACAGTGAACTGATAAAACTACCCAAGGGACTAAATTCGCTAATGAATATAATTCCATGTTAGGTATGGGTAAATTAAAATTCAAACAAATGACTAATGTGAAATCCAATAAATCGCACGCTGTTTAAAGTTTTAAATAAATATTTAACAGGCATCGAGGAGATCTGAAAAAACATTATAAATCTCCAAAGCATTATTATTAGCGATATGCGTTCCCTTTGCAAAGCTTAGCTAATTAAATGGATTAAAATATTCTGAAGCGAGGTTTTGTTGATATATGTTTGCGTATCTTTCTAACGTAAATTTCAAGAGATTCCTTTAATTTCCGCTTAAAAATTAAATTAAAATTTTACTGAATCCTGAGGCGTTTGCAAGCTCTTATTCTCAATGTTAGACGCCAAATTTTGAATTATTTCCAATACTATGGATCATAAATGTTCACATCTCACAAACACAGACTTCAGTGTGATAATTATGAGTAAATAATGGCAGCGTGCGCTTTGTTCACTGCGGTGTAACCAGCCTTCCAAACTGTGGGCTTGGGTTCTATAGTAGTTAGTTATTTACTTTGGGGAACCTATTATTAGTAGTTTAACCTTAATTGGAATTTGGGTAGAATTAACATACAATTAAGATAGAATATTACGTAGCTTTCGGCACCAAGTATTCCGAGCTCATATGTTAAACATCATTTCTATTTTATCCGCGCAGTGTCATAGCAAATAATGCACGCGTGTGTTAGCTGATTAATCGTAACCCTTAAACACTAAATAAAATATATTGTAACGATCCGGCACTGAAACAATAATGAAGAAATTGTGAAATATTTTAAAAAAGTGTAGAAACCAGAGCAGTCGGAATGTATTACAGTAGAATTCTGATGTGGTTGTAGTCAGCACCCAAAAGCAATATAAACTACCCCCAAGTATTGTTTGTTCAGAGTCTTCTGAGACAGTGAAAGAGCATCGCGAGGTCGGCACGGCAGCTATAACAAAGAGCCGCCACAAGCTGCTCTCTCACAGACTCTCGTTCAGGCGCCCTGTCGCTATTGTCCGCGTCGCCGTTTAGTGAGTGTCATGACCAGCTAGAGCTCTCACAGAACTGTCTATTTGTTGAAGTCGCCAGACGTCTCTAACCCCTTCCCTTTAGCCCTTAACGAGTACCATCTATCCTAAGTTATCCCTCCTATGTAGGATCCGGGCTAAAACAACTCCGGTCGCTGCAATATCCGTCGCAACAAATACCACTAAGGTAATTTGCCAACTACGACTTGGGTTTGTTTCTTACTTCATAAAAATTGAGTTTTATTTATGGGCGCTGTTTAACTGCTGTCCTTAATGTCCCTTCTATGTTGGGCGTGAAATACCGGAAATTTTGCTCTGAGGTGTCTATCAGGTTTGAGGTTCTTTTACGTGCCGTAAATCTACGACACGGGACCACCGGTTTTACTTCTCTTCCGAAGGAAGTCTGCTAAAGATTTTTACGTACGAAAAAATCCATCGCCCTACGCACGGGTTAGAGCCTACGATCTTGGGAATTAGAGGCTAGCATGTAACCACTATACCACGGAGGACGGCCATTCTTAGTTTATGGCGACGTGTGCGTGCTTTAGGATCTATTGTCTCTTCTGAATGAGCTGTGCTTATGACGATGACTGTATTCTTTGGCATTTATTTTGGATACACCAGGGTTTCATATTTTGGTTTTTACGCAATAAAGTGCAACCACTGCGAGTTTTTAATTAAAGTTTATACGAGGAGCACTGTTTATATTTTGAGCCTTAGCAACCCTGAATGTTGTAGATGCCATCTGACGTTTCCAATGGAAATTTTGACATTTTTGACCATAATCTACATCAAACATTTCGTCAATAGAGCGTCATTTGTTTTGTTTACACTAACTTGAAAATTGTGTGTCAACAAAAGCATGGAATTAACTAGTGAAAATGCTCGTGCAATGATTTATTACGACTTTCGACGTAATAACATGGAAGACAAGAGTGCATATATCAACTAACTTCCACATTTGGCGACAAAGCTCCATCCTTTGCCACTGTGAAACGCTGGTATAACGAATTTAATCGTGGTCGCCGTTCGCTCAATGATGAAGTTCGTGAAGGTCGTCCAAAATCAGTTGTTGTGCCAGAAAACATTGATGCTGTGCAAAAACTAATAATGAAAGATCGCCATGTGACATATTGTGAGATTGGGGCAACCCTAGGCATTACTTCCACCAGGATATATAAAATATTGCATGATTATTTAGCCGTGAAAAAGTTTTGCTCTCGTTGGATCCCTCATAATTTGACGCAATCTCAAAAAGATACTCGTGTCGATTGGTGTACAAAAATGCTCAATAAATACAATGGCGCTGCCTCAAAAGACGTATATAAGATTTTAACAGGTGACGAATCATGGATCTAGCGTATGAGCCGGAACGTAAACAGCAGTCGACTGTATGGGTGTTTCAAGATGAAGCAAATCCAACAAACGTTGTTCGCACTCGAAGCACTTCGAAGCAAATGGTCGCTTGCTTTTTCAGCAAAACTGGCCATGTAGCAACAGTGCCTTTAGAGGAACGTAAAACGGTCAATGCCGAATAATACGCAACCATTTGTTTGCCGGAAGTCTTTGGCGAAGTAAGGAAAACCAACAAGAACCATAGGATCGTTCTTCATCAAGACAATACGAGCGCACACACATCTCGTCTAACAACAGAGTATTTGAAGGATCAAAAAATCGAATTGATGGGTCATCCTCCATACAGTCCTGATTTGGCACCCAATGACTTCTTTTTGTTTCCGAACGTCAAAAATAAATTGCGTGGACAACGATTTTCGTTGGCAGAATAAGCCGTTCAAAAACCATGTTTTGGAGGTGTCTCAAGAAGACTGGAATAAATGTTTTGACAAATGGTTCAAACGGATACAAAAGCGTATTGGTCATAAAGGAGAAGATTTTGAAAAAACAATAAAGCAGTTTTCAATCAGAAATTACTTTGTTTTAATTATTAGGCTCAAAATATAAACAGTGCTCCTCGTATGTCTAATAATGTCTGTGGCGCAGTGGGCTGGAGCGTGGTACCCTGCTTTCCGGCCACAGATTCCGCACGGGTTCGATCCCACTAATTGGAGAGCGGATTTTAAGTCCCGGGTATAATACCGGTGCCCACTTAGCATCACGAGGAAAGTGAGGAGCTACGGTAGCCAGAAACCAGCCTCGGTAGCCAACATTCTGGCTAGGGGATGCGTAATGCTACCTTGCATAAGTGGGGGTAAGACCGGCAGTCGGGTTGTCAGGCCACAGCCCTGCATGGGCCGAGGCGTCGTGGGGTTTAGTTAATGTCTAACAATGTAGCCATGACTATTATTGGCATTCTGTATATGCAGGCTGGGACAATTAGGTCTGCATTGCCGAAATCTTGGTTGCGAAACAGACTTCATCACACCGATAACGAACCTCGAGGATTGTTCTTGATGGTGGTCAAGAAATATGGTATCAAAGGTATCAATATATAGAAACAGGTCATTACCGCGGAACAAAAAACAGAGGACTTTTGAGTTTTCGAAAAAACTAGAATAAATCATAATATAATTATTTTAAAATTGGAATAGAGATCATTTTTAATAACTGTCGTCGCGTCCGTCTTTATTTTGTGTGCTTAGGACACCTAACTAAGAGTAAATAATTATTTAGAAGGTCATTCCTTTAAAAAAACATATAACACAATTATCACAAAGAATACGAAATCGATTTATTTTCATAACTAAATAGCAAGGATTTTAGAGATTGTCATTTTCTGTATTTGTGGCTTATAAACTCCAAAAGTGTTGTTTTAAACGGATAGATGCTTGCTTATTAAAGTTGTAGAAACTTCAACGCAAAAAAACTACCCTACCCATTATTTGGATAGTTTATCACATAGACCTAAAAAATTACTTTGGTGCATTCAGCTTCTGCCTTCACCGCTTGGATGTGGTAAAGTTTAATCATAATTAGGTATATAAGATTATTTTTGTATCGCACACACATACACAATTTAAAAAGAAAATGTATATTGAAATAAATTATATCTTTATTCAAAAATTACTACTTTTTTTACTTTCTGTACCACGTAAAGTAAGTAACGGAAGTATTCTATTACACCCAAAAATTCGATGTCAAGATTTTGCCGCAAAAATACGTTTTGAGGCTCCCTGAACCAAATGTATTTCTAGAAAAAGGTCCCTGTGTATGTGTGTGCGTGACTGAACAGCATAACTCAAAAACGAAAACTCGGATAAATCCCAAACTTAGTATTTAGGTTCAGTATCCTTCAAAAATGCGACACGAAGATTTTTAATTAAATCTTCCCGCCCCAGACTACACTTTACATGGAACATTCTTCGAAAATTCTTATTTTTTTTCAAAATCGGCTCTAACGATTTTGATTAAAATATCATATATTTAAGATATATTCATGACAAATAAAATGTATGCCTTTAATTTTATGCGCATGTCCCAGAAGTCGTCTTCTTTCTGAATGGCTTTTGTATAACTAATAAATCGTAAGAGAGAGAGACAAAATTTTTCTACATAAACAATGTACAGCTCTTTATAAAACACAATATATGTCATATACATTTTTTGTGGAGTGAACCATTTCCGAGGTATTTCTTTTTATTAGTTTGAATTTTTTAATACTTATATTTTTTCTCAAATGGAAATTGCTTTTTTAATTCCTGGACGTACAAAGAGAATGAAATGCTCCACATAGCAACCAGCTCTTAAACATTTGACTATCACTTAAAGCCTCCCATATTCCCCTTGTACCTCAAGAAAATTAGTAAAAGATGCAAAGGCTTATCTCGAATAACATGAAGTAGATGGAGAATAAGCGTTTGTAAAACGTTTATATAGCAATAGAGAAAGTTATGTGAGTGTAATCATTTTTTATTTACTTTCTCTACTATGTATGCTAAGAGAAGTATTGTATTCCACCCAAACTTTCGATGTCGAGATTTTACTTGTAGTATATGTATTAAGGCACCCTAAACAAAACAAGTTTTGAAAAAGGTCTATGTGTGTGAATATGAACAGCGTAACTCAAACACGAAAAGTCGATACATACTAAATTTGGTATTTAATTCAATATCTTCCAAAGTTGCAATACGGGAATTTTCAAGAAAATCACTCTATCATCACTTCCCTTTAGTATATGGAAGATTTTTCAAAATGTTTGAATTTTCTAGAGATGACTAACGAACTGCATTAAAATAGCATATACCTAAGATATTTACATGTCAAATAAAATGTGCATCTTGAATTTTCTTGGGATAGCTGTGACGTCCTCGCCTTCATGGAATATTGTATAAACTTGTATAACTGGTAAATGTTAAGCGATAGACGAAAAGTGCTATAGCAAACATTTAAATCTCTTTAAAACAAATTATTTCAAATTACCTTTGTTGTTGTTTTTTGTGGTATCATTTATTTCCGAGATATCTGTTATAAATGATTCGAATTGTTCAATACATTCTTTTGAAGTCCTGTTGTTTTTCAGTTGTTTCTCGTGATGTCGTAGAAGGAGTATGGAATTTTAAGGCAGCGTATAGTGTCAGTTCTAAAACATTTTGCTATCACTGTCAACTATGTATCTTTAACGCAATGTGTAATGGAACTGTTTCCGGAAATGTTTATCACGATTAAAATGAAGCAGATAGGAAAATAAACTTTCATAATCTGTATGCCCACTAATAAGGGATACAGCGTAGAGCAATCCTGTCAATGTAACACATCAGATTTTTTAATTGTTTCATTTATATTCATTCATTCATTCATTCATTATCTGTTTACCCTCCTCTTATGTAGGACTTACACCCCCCAGGACTTACAAGCGGGTGCCTGGGGTCAGAGGCCCGTCGAGGAGCAGACACTCATGGGTCAGACAGAGCATCCAGGATGGGTGATCAGCCCGATGCCTGGTATGGGATGAAGGAAGTAGATGAAACGAAATGTTGGTGAAATGGATGAAAGGAAAGGTGATGATGGAGCAGTTGGTGGAATGAATGGCGGGGGAAACCGGAGAACCCGGAGAAAACCCGCCCAGACGCCGCTTCGTCCACCACAAATCCCACATGCAGGTCCCTGGGATTGAACCCGGGCCGCCTAGATGGGAGGCGAGCGGTCTAACCGCTCGGCCACGGCGCCTGTTTCATTTATATAGCTATATTTAAGGGTACTATTGTGTAAATTTTTCAAAACCCAAAGTAATCTACTGAGATTTTTAAATTTTTTATCACACCTCACATTTGTATGAAGAAGTATGGTTACAACGTTTGATAATTTAAGTCGTTCCTGGATTATGCATTTTAAAATACAAATTTAAAATAATTAATAAGAAATTATCCTTACGATACAATTTTTATGATTTTAAATAATATTTTATATTTACATTATTTATTAATTCCTAGAAAATAAGTATTCTAGGAAACATTAGTTTAATTAATTACTTCAAAAATCATTTTTGTTCAGTTGTGACTTTCGAGTTTTGCAAATAATATAGACTTATAAAACATGGGTGAGCTTGGTGGCGTAACACATATTTGCTTTAAAATAATAACTCGTAGCAAGATTTAGTTATCGTGTATTGAGAAAACTCATTCTGAAGTTTCACTCTGATAACTTGAAAATTGCGTTGTAAGGAGCCGAAAACCTAAAATATTACAACCAAAATAACCCACTGGAAAATCCGTACGCATTTACCTGTCAAAAATTCTGCTTATATGATTTTTTCATAAAAGAGTTAACATTTTTGCTTAAAACGATAATTTATAAATTGATTTAGATAACACACTTCTAGAAATTTCAGGAAAATGTGGGAAATATCGGTAAAGGCCTCAAATACACTACCACGCCTTCAGCTTAGGGTTACTTAAATCGAGATTAGCTCCCTCATTTTCAGTCCGATAAAAATATATGTATTAAAGCATTTCTGGAGAAACGGACTTAACAATAAGTTAAAAATGCTAAATTTAAATTTGCCCAGTTTTCATTGATCGATCCCCTCAACTTTTATGTCGGGCGCTTTGACTTGAGAAACAACTGGTCGTGTTTACTCTCAAAACTGTGCTATTTATTAACACTGATTTTACTAAATTTTAATTTAACATTCATATTAACTATCACCTTTATACTACCGGACTCTATGGAGGATAGGAAATGATTCTGCATCAAGAAAAATCATCCCCAGCCGAGAATCGAATTCGGAACCTCTTAAATGAGATGGCATAACGCTGGCCCTAAAGCTTAAACACAGAAGCAATATTCAATTTCTAACTTTTATATACACTATGTTGTAATACTTTCATTGAAGCTGAGGACACAAATCGTCACATTTTTTTTGAAAAAGTAAGATTGTGTGCATTTTGTGATAGGCCATACTTTTGGGGGGAAAAATCAGTCAATACTCACTATGGCATTTACAAAAATTTTATAGAATGTTGGAACCTTAATATCAGCTTATTTCAAAATGGATTATGGTCACTTACCGGTTTTAGTTATCAGCTAATTTATTTCGCCTTATTACTGAAAATGTTCTTGTTGCTATTTTTATTATTTGTTTTAAAATTGTGTAGTTTCTGCCAAACACATTGTGAAAATGAATATATCACTTTTACTTTCTCTACTACGTACAGTAAGTAGGGGAAGTATTGTATTCCACCCAAAAATTCGATACCGAGATTTCACCGGAAATACATGTTTTGAGACACCCTGAATCCAAAAAAAACATTTTTGTAAACATGTCCGTGTGTGTGTCTGTCTGTGTATCTGTCTGTGTGTGTGTGTGTCTGTCTGTGTGTGTGTGTGTGTCTGTCTGTCTGTCTGTCTGTGAACAGCATAACTCAGAAACGAACAGTCGGATAAACACCAAACTTGGTATTTAGGTTCAGTATCTTCCAGAGATGCGACACGAAGGTTTTCGAGAAAATCCCCCCTACCAGGTTACCCTTTACATGGAAGATTTTTCGAAAATTTTAATTTTCTCAAAAATGGCTATAACGATTTTGATTAAAATATCATATGTTTAAGATATTTTTATGACAAATAAAATGTATATCTTGAATTTTCTGGGAATGTCTCCAAAAGTATTCTTCATTGTGAACGACTTTTGCATAACTGGTAAACCATAAGAGATAGACAAAATTTTACTACACAAAAAACGTAGATCGCGTTAAAATACACAACTTATGTCATATACATTCTTTTTTGTTGTTGAGTGAACCATTTTCGAGATATTGCTTGTTATTCCCTTAAACTTTTCAATACTTATTTTCTCAAATGGGAATTCGTTATTCATTTTTTTGTCTTGGATATGCAAAGAGTATTAACCTGTGGAAAAGGGAATGGTGCTGCACCTAGCAACCAGTTATTAAGAGATATGTATAGCTTAAAGGCTACTGTATTTCCAAATTGCCTTGTAATGTATTATCCCCTTACATCTACAAGAAACTTAGCAATAAGATAGAGTCTGCAAATGTTTATCTCGATTACCATGAAGTAGATGGAGAATAAGCGTTTGTAAAACTAGTTCGTACAAGAGTAGAGAAAGTCATGTGAGTGTAACACATCAGATTTTTTAAAGAAGTGACACTATTTTCAGAAAAAAAGCAGTAATGTTAGAAAACTTCTAAAACTCGGCTATTTTTGAACAGCATAATAACACATTTTCCAAAATAATTAAGTTTAAACAAATAATATTATATATTAGATATTTAGTGCAGTTATTAACGCCAAAAGTGAACATTTTCTATATTTTGAAAATGGATCGTACGAAACATTTTGTTCAGACCAAAGTTTCTGATAATATAAAATTAGTGTTTCAATAGCGATGTAAGGCGGAAACCTGATGCAAACATTAGTGTTATTGTGCGTAATGACCAGTACAAATTTCATCCAGAAACGTGATTACAGCTAATTTTCCAATTTTCACAGATGCATTGACGCTGTATAATGACATAATAAATCAGCATTACTACGCGTTGAATAAACAAAATGAAACTAACCGATCGACAACTCTCGTTTGTTAAACTACAGCCTTGTAGCTTCTCATAGTATAAACACATAATGCATTGTTAAATTAACTTCGCAAGGCAGAACTCTATATATACTATAAATATAAATACCATAAATTTTGCTTAACCAACAGTAACATTTCCATTAAGTCATTGCTATTGAGTTAAAATGTCACCAAATATGAATATAGGCCTTAAGCTAAACTTTGCTAATTGGGCTGAGGCTAGTTAGTTACTTTAAATCCTTAGTTTGGCGGTGATTGACAGAGGATGAAAATGATTATGCTCGTAGCATTGAGCTAAAGGAGTACAAGAAAAATCGTGCACCTCTTCGTCCGAATAAATTTCCTTTTGCCTATTTGAGTGTAACTTAATGAAAGCAGAGCCCGGCTCCGCGAAATGCTTTATAATGTTGTTTGTTTAGTTGCTGGAACTTCTTGCCTCTACAATAACTGATGCGAGAAGCAGGTACTAGTTTCCAGAAGGTTCTGAGTGTTGTTCACATGCGTGTAAGCTAAGGTGACCAGACGTTCCGTATTAGCTGGGACAGTGCCTTTTTACTTTCTCTACTACGTATAGTAAGTAGGGGAAGTATTGCATTCCAACCAAAAATTCGATACCGAGATTTCACCGGAAATACATGTTTTGAGACCCCCTGAATCCAAAAAAACATTTTTGGAAACATGTCCGTGTGTGTGTGTCTGTGAACAGCATTATTCAGAAACGACCAGTCGGATAAACACCGAACTTGGTATTTAGGTTCAGTATCTTCCAAAGATGCGACACGAAGGTTTTCAGGAAAAACCTCCCACCCCAGGTTACCCTTTACATGGAACATTTTTGAAAATTTCAATTTTCTCAAAAAGGGCTCTAACAATTTTGATTAGAATATCATCTGTTTAAGATATTTTCATGAAAAATGAAATGTACCCATATCTCGAATTTTCTGGGAATGTCTCCAGAAGTATTCTTCATTGTGAACGACTTTTGCATAACTGGTAAACCACAAGAGATAGAAAAAATTTTACTACACAAAAAAATGTAGATCGCGTTAAAATACACAACTTATGCCATATACATTTTTTATGTTGAGTGAACTATTTTCGAGATATTGCTTGTTATTTCCTTAAATTTTCCAATACTTATACTTTTTCTCAAATTCGTTATTCATTTTTTTATGTCCTGGTCATGCAAAGGGAATGGAATGCGCCAAATAGCAACCAGCTCTTAAAATATTTTACTATCGCTTAAAGCCTACCAATTCCCCTTGAATCTAGCAATAAGATTAATATCTCGATATCTCGAAGCAGACGGAGAATAAGCGTTTGTAAAAATAATTTGTACAAGAGTAGAGAAAGTCATGTGAGCGTAACACATCAGATTTTTTAAGGTAGAAACAGCACGCCAAAATGTCCCTTTTTTTTGGAAATGACTTATCGGCATAAAACGCTGTTAACTGTTAAAAAAATCCTGTGGCGCTACAGCCCGCGAAGGGCCTGGGCCAGGCAAACCGACTGCCGGCCTCATGCCCACTGCGCACGGCAGAGATATGGGATCATCCAACCGATACGGGAAGGTAATGCGGCCAGCGTCACGCATCCCTAAGCCGGAAAGTTGGCTCGCGGGGCCAGACCGCTGCGTATCGCAGCTCCTCACTTTCCTCACGATGCTGAATGGGCACCGGAACCTAAAATCCGTACCAACATGGATGGGATCGAACCCGGGTGCATTTCGTGGCTGCGAAAGAAAGCAGCACGCTCCAGTCTACTGTGCCACGGCGCAGGACGCCGTTAACTATAGTTCTCAAAAATTCAAAATGCCCTATTTTGCATGAGTTTGATGCAAAATTTAAAGATACTAACAACTGACAAAGCAAGGCGCTGTTGTATTGTGGATCTACAATACATATACACTGAAACCTTGTGGAGACTTCGTATGGAAAAGTACAGTGGACGACAATTGAACTGAGCGGTCAGCTCTATCAACAAACAGGTTGTAATGACACGTGTTTGATGTTAATGCCGCCAGTAATAACGCAAACTGTAAACCACAATGCTTGAATCAATAGAAATTCATTACACTTGGGACTTTGGTGCAAGACTGTTCTGCATTTGTGCAATAATAAAATACAGTAAACTTCTGCAAACTGCGAGTGCTAACACACTTGAAATTAATAATATGCCACCGCTAAAAAGGAAGTACGAGTATGTTTTCAATGGTGACCTATAAACGGAATATTCATACATTAAAAAATCTGATGTGTTACACTCGAGCCTGCGCCGTGGCCGAGTGGTTAGACCGCTCGCCTCCCACCGATGCGGCCCGGGTTCAATCCCAGGGACCTGCATGTGGGATTTGTGGTGGACGAAGCGGCGTCTGGGTGGGTTTTCTCCAGGTTCTCCGGTTTCCCCCGCCATTCATTCCACCAACTGCTCCATCATCACCTTTGCTTTCATCCCTTTCACCATCATTTCGTTTCATCTACTTCCTTCATCCCATACCAGGCATTGGGCTGATCACCCATCCTGGATGCTCTGTCTGATCCATTAGTGTCTGCTCCTCGACGGGCCTCTGACCCCAGGCACCCGCTTGTAAGTCCTGGGGGGTGTAAGTCCTACGTAAGAGGAGGGTAAACAGATAATGAATGAAGAATGTGTTACACTCACATGACTTTCTCTACTCAATTCTTAATAGTTGGTTGCTAGTGCAGCACCATTCCCTTTCCCACAGATTAATACTCTTTGCATATCCAAGACAAAAAATGAATAACGAATTCCCATTTGAAAAATAAGTATTGAAAAATTTAAGGGAATAACAAGCAATATCTCGAAAATGGTTCACTCAACAAAAAAATGTATATGACATAAATTGTGTATTTTAACGCAATTTTTGTGTAGTAAACTTCTGTCTATCTCTTATGGTTTACCAGTTATGCAAAAGTCGTTCACAATGAAGAATACTTTTGGAGACATTCCCAGAAAATTCGAGATATACATCTTATACATATGATATTTTAATCAAAATCGTTAGAGCCATTTTTGAGAAAATTAAAATTTTCGAGAAATCTTCCATGTAAAGGGTAATCTGGTGTGGGGGATTTTATTGAAAACCTTCGTGTCGCATCTCTGGAAGATACTGAACCTAAATACCAAGTTTGGTGTTTTTCCGACTATTCGTTTCTGAGTTATGCTGTTCACAGTCAGACACACACGGACATGTTTCCAAAAATGCTTTTTTTGGATTCAGGGGGTCACAAAACATATATTTCCGGTGAAATGTCTATATCGAATTTTTGGGTGGAATACAATACTTCCGCTACTTACTATACGTAGTAGAGAAAGTAAAAACAATTATTGACTTCGATCTTCGATGCAATAAGTGTGCATCTACTTTCAATGTAAGCCATGGGGGGGGGCGGGGGCGATCGGATACATCACAACATATAAACAGTGAAAAACAAAACAATGGTGCGTGCAAGTGCTTCTTCATATTGACTTTTTTTAAAGTGAAAGTTTTGGTGATAAAGATATGAAATTAGCAGCTGTTGAAGGAGCGTTCTCTTACTCCACCACTACCAATCTTTCAGATATTGTTTGGTTGGAGTGAATTCAGAGCTACTACATATATATGTAAGTTGCACATAATTTATTTATTATTAGTTTTAAAACCTTCATATTTATGACGAAACAAATTTACGCATTCTCTTTTTCCACTTGTTTCGTTGAGAAAAATTTATGTCATATTTTCTTGATCCAAAAATATGATCACCTTAGTGCTCGAGCGCACCAGTCGTGCTGGGCGGAAGTTTAAAGCAGAATACGCTTGGTTTCACAGCTAGCCGCGGGCATCTTGGTAATTTGCAGCTAAATGATAATGTTACATCTTGGTGAAGTCGGCTGAGTTTTAAGTAGCAACGTGACATAACTGGCGGATGTTCCTGGAGTGGAACGTTACAATGTGTTATTTTGCTTTCAGGGACTGTGCTGAAATTTGGTCGACAAAGATAAATAAAAGCAAACCCTGAATTCCGTAGCTTTCTAATAGCATACTGTTTCTGCAGTACTTTAAGTAGAGAAGGGATTGTATTCCAGAGAAAGTATTGTATAATTTTGATATCGAGATTTCAGGGTTGATATGTGTTTAAGGCCCCCTGAACCCAAAATAAAATTCATTTTCAAACAAAGAAGTATGGGAGTAAGAGAGGGAAAGAAATAAATAAAAAGAAAGAAGGAAGGAAGGATAACCCAAAAACTAAAATGTTGGATTAAATATAAGTTCAACATTTTCCAAGGGTGTGACACAAACAGCTTCAAGAAAATGCGGGCCACCATGATTGTGCCACAATGGGTTCCTGCATATCCATAATGCATTTGCACCAATAATTCAAATGTAATATGTACATTTTCGTTCTTAGGTTGGCACCACATTGTAGCGGGAAATTCTTTCTGCCCCAAGTTTAGGCGCAATATGACGCAGTCACGCTCCGTCCTCCAACAATGAAGCAATACCTTTGCCTCACGGTTGCTGCTTGTCTCCTCCCAGTTGGTTCTTGTTTTGCCACGGCTGCTCCAGCATGAAACCTTAACCTCAGGGTATGCGTGGGTGTGTACAGAGAAACACACAAACGCTGTCTTAGAACACATTTATTCACTATTTAAAATAATACTTTAGGTTTGCCGATCACTATTAAATGCATACGATGATACTTTGTCTTTACCAAGACCGAAGAATATTAACTACAGCTAAGCGTTCTACCCTCTAGCATGTTCGCCGCCAATGTTCACAACTCGACGAGAAAGTCGTACTACACTCACCAGGCACTCAGGCAGACTGATCTACCCACGCTGATACAAGGAAAACCAACGCCTCAACTTACCCTCTCTCCCCTCAAACTTAGCGTCCTAATGCTTAGAGAGTGGCCTTCACCAGGCTAAGTACAGCTGCACTCGGCTGGTACCAGGAAAAACTTGCTTCAATGGTATTTACCCTTTCTACCTGAGGCTGGTCCCTAATTAACAAAACTGTACCTGTCTTGTCTTTCTGTCGCTTTTACAATTTTCACAATGCTTCTCCTTTTTATACATATACTGATTTTAAATATATTATTACTTATTTTATATCACTATCCTTCTCAGATTATTATGATAATTATTGCCTTTATAATTCCGGCTTCAATATTAAGATGGTATTACAATTTTCCGTCCAACTTACAGACTGCTGACTGACAGACGAGTATGTACGTGGTGTGTTAAAAATGTTTTAACATACGTATTAAAAAATCTGACGTGATGCATTCACGTGACTTTTTCTACTCTTACAAAAACCATTTTTACAAACGCTTTTTCTCCAACTACTTCACGTTAATCGAGATAAAGCATTTGCAGAAACTTATTGCTAATTTTCTTGTGGGTGCAAGGGGAATATGGTGGACTCTTCAGCATGAAGAGGATTACTGGGGACATTCACAGAAAATTCAAGATCAAAGAAGATATTGTCTTTACGTCGGAGTTGTTTATTTATTCAACTCCACGTATGGAAAAGCCGATTTGAAGTAGGAGTTGTTTGTTATAGGAGTTGTATTATAGTTCATATGTTGTTCAGTCGAATTTTAGTAGTTGCAACCGCACGTATGTTAAACAGTTTCCGGTAGCCTTCGCCCAAAATGTATTTTCAGGTGACCTCTGCCCCAAGTTTAAAAAAATATTAACTTTGTAATTGAACTGTTTCTTTATATATTTAATATTTATTTTTGCCTCGGCTGCGTCAGTATTATTTTAGAGACATGGAAGTCTTGGCAGGGCGTGATGCGACAAGAATGTATGCTTACGCAGATTTTTTTAAGTTTTAATTCACTCCTTTTTATTAATCCTTGACACAAATTAAATAGCACTTCACTGATATAGAGAGCTCTGTGATTCTTTTATTTAATACTTGCACTTTTTAACATATACTATTTTTCGTTTCACACGAATACGTATTAAATCTCTCAAGGACGCACAAGCATCCTGTTATAATCACTGTCTGCAGGAAACTGAATAGATTTCAACCGTCTAAAGTTGTAAGTTTCTGTATTTCAAGTCTCTTATTGGCTAATCCTACTCCAATAGAATATCTTCATTTAACTAAAGCTTTTTCTGGTTGTTGATTGGCTATTTGTATAAACTGTCACTAAAATTACACTAATGCTTCCAAGAATCACAAGTAACATTTAAACTCTCAAACTCATTATTGCCTCAAGGTTACCTCATTATTACCTCATTGTTAGCAACGTTTAACTTATTTCTCACAGCTCCTACATTATTAAATTGCATAATGCATTCACATAACTTTTTTGAACATGTTTACAATAATATAAGCATATGCAATGACTGTTACATACATTTTACAAATTGTTACATACACATATTGCTTCAAGGCGGGCTGTTATTGAATTTACTTATTATATAATTTGACTGAAATCATTTAAGTGTTAAAAATACTGCCTCAAGAAATACATTTCATTTGCCATGAAAATATCTTAAATATAGCATATTTTAATCAAAATCGTTAGAACATTTTTTGTAAAAAATAAAATTTTTCGAAAAGTGTTCCATGTAAAGCGCAGCCTAGGGTGGAAGATTTTCTTTAAAATCTTCGTGTTGCATTCTTGGACGTTTGGTATTTATCCGACTTTTCCTTTTGAGTTACGTTGTTCACAGACAAACTGATAGAAAGACAGGGACACAAACGGACATGTTTCCAAAACATGTATTTCCGGTGAAATCTCGATATAGAATTTTTGGGTGGAATGCAATACTTCCTCTACTTTACGTAGTAGAGAACGTGATTAAACTATGAAATGATTAAAATTTGTACTTGCATACTTTACATTAAAAATTGTATTTTTTACACGTCAGTGGTAAATGTCATAACTTCATATTTTCAATTACACGTTGTCATGCGAGGGGTATGTTCAAATGGGAAATGTGCTTCACAAAAGCACTACGAGGTATTGGGCCTTGTATACATTTATTTGTCATTATCCATCTTCTTTTATTTGTTTTCTACTTTCCTTCTTATATTGGCCCTCAGGTGCATGCCATTGATTTTCAAATAAGTTTCCATTTCAATGCTTTTTAAAACTGAAATTATTTTGAAAATTTTGGGATGTGAGCTGTAAAATAAAGCGTTGAATTTACTATGAAATACCTCAAATGAGTTCGTAATGTGGGCAGCTTCAGATGACAGCTCGGTCCATACTGTAGGGTTAAATATGACCTCCTCAGATGTATAGTAATCAACAGGAGAGTCGCTAACTGTTCAATATTTTGGCATAACGGTTTATTCTCAGGCGTATCAAAGAAAACTAATCTCCTACCTAAACGATGTTTAAGCTCCTTAACCAGCGTCAGTCGGATTGTTCTTGAACACACTTGGTAAAGTGGTTTCACTTTAAATTTAAAGAAGTTGTAATCGAAACCGCGTGACAAGAGAGCACCTAATTGACTGGTGGACAAACTATAACTTTTACCGATTAGCATATCGTCTCTTCCTCTACTTAAAACAGTTCGGTTCAGACCGTAACATTTTGTGATTATTCCCGTGCATAGAAATTAAAAAAATTCTAATGTGTTACACTCACATGACTTTCTCTACTCTTGTACAAACTATTTTTACAAACCCTTATTCTCCATATGCTTCATGTAAATCGAGATGTTAATCTTATAGCTAATTTTCTGCTAGATGCAAGGGGAATTGGTAGGCTTTAAGCCATAGTCAAATGTTTTAACAGCTGGTTGCTATATGCAGTAGTCCATTCTTTTTGCATTACCAGGACCAAAAAAAGAATAACGAATTACCATTTGAGAAAAAGTATAAGTATTGGTAAATGTAAGGGAATAATCGGCAATATCTTGAAAATGGTTCACCCAACAACAACAAAATATATATGACATAAATTGTGTATTTTAACGCGATTTACATTTTTTGTGTAGTAAAATTTTGTCTATATCTTATGGTTTACCAGTTATGCAAACGTCATTCACAATGAAGAACACTTTTGGAGACATTCCCAGGAAATTCAAGATAAACATTTTATTTGTCATGAAAGTATCTTAAATATATGATATTTTCATCAAAATGGTTAGAGCCATTTTTGAGAAAATTAAAATTTTCGAAAAATGTTTTATGTAAAGGGTAATCTGGGTTGGGGGAGTTTCTTGAAAACCTTCGTGTCGCATCTCTGGAAAATACTGAACCTAAATACCAAGTTTGGTGTTTATCCGTCTGTTCGTTTCTGAGTTATGCTGTTCACAGACAGACAGACAGACACACACACATACTCACAGACACACACGCTGAAATGTTTCCAAAAATACTGTTTTTGGATTCAGGAGGCCTCAAAACATGTATTTCCGGTGAAATCTCGGTATCGAATTTTTGGGTGGAATACAATACTTCCCCTACTTACTATACGTAGTAGAGAAATTAAACATTATTGCAACAGTTATATTTATAAACAAAAGTGTAAGTTCAGATTCACGTATAACTAAACGAAGCGTCATAGCAGAAGGTTTAAGAGGCTATGCGCAGGCGCTGCAGGTCCTTTCCAATTTCCGGATAAGCTGCCAGGTACTTTAGGGAACGCCATGGTTGAGAATCCTCTGCCGCTGTATAAGACATAAACGCGGAAAATAGAAAAAGAGAATTGTGTTAAATACTTTTAACAAATTCTGTGAAAAATACCCACCTTTAATAGACAATGAATATGTTTGGACATTGTTTAGCAGTAACTCAACTTCTTTATTAGTGAAGCAGAATTGTTGCTTGGATCGCGTTTGTCTTCTGTGGTTTTCTAACCTATAGTGTTAATAATTCTCTTAACTTGTTGACTCACAAAGGTTTAGAGTAAAAGTGATGTACTGATATTAGTCATTAAATGAATGATATCGAAAGCCTGAAGTTAAGATTAGTTTAATCCAATACTTTTAATCAGATGCGAACTGTTCATTTACAACTTTTATTTGTCTACTCTTAGTACCATACGTTACAAGTTTAGGATGTAAGGTAAAATATAGGAACAAGACATACAATGTTTAAAAGCTAATGATTCCCAAGCTTGCAATATACTGTATTCGCATTGTCTGAAGCAATTTCCTCTCACGTCATCCTCCACGTGGTGCTGCCATGTGCTCGGCGGAGTGATACATATAAGTTTTCTTTACTTCTGCTTTCAAATTATAGTGAAAAAGATATAGTCCCACGCTTTGTAGTTTATGCCACCATGCAGGCGGCCGAGATGAAACCTACAAACCAATAGTTCAGCTGTGTCACTCCATGTTGATTAAATTGATTCGTGTATAGCATCCTCGAAATCTGCTACTATTTTCTTAGGTTGAAGGTTCAACCCTAAACACTTCGACTGTGAAACGAAGCACCAATAAATAAATAAGTAAATGTACGTTAATTTCTACTTTCTCTACTACGTATTTCACCCAAAAATTCGATACCGAGATATCACTGGAAAAATATGTTTTGAGACCCCCTGAATCCAAAAAAAGCTTTTTGGAAACATTTCCGTGTATGTGTGTGTGTCTGTGAACAGCATAACCCAGAAACGAGCAGTCAGACAAACATCAAACTTGATATTTAAGTTCAGTATCTTCCAGAGATGCGACACGAAGGTTTTCAAGAAAGTCCCTCCACCCTAGATTACCCTTTACATGGAACATTTTTCGAAAATTTTAATTTTCTCAAAAATGGCTTTAACGAGTTTGATTAAAATATCATATGTTTAAGATATTTTCATGACAAATGAAATGTATATCTCGAATTTTCTGGGAATGTCTCCAAAAGTGTTATTCATTGTGAACGACTTTTGCATAACTGGTAAACCATAAGAGATAGACAAAAATTTAACTACACAAAAATTGTAGATCGCGTTAAAATACAGAATTTATGTCATATACTTTTTTTTGTTGAGTGAACCATTTTCGACATATTGCTTGTTATTTCCTTAAATTTTCCACTACATTTTCTCAAATGGGAATTCGTTATTGGAATGTATTGTCCATTGTGAAGGAATTGCAATGTAAATAACTGTGCAAAATATCTAGCGCTGTATCTGAAAGTTCCATCTATGCAAAGCGCCTCTGCTTTGCACAAATGTTGCAAATGCTTTCTTTCACATCCGAAACTAATAACATCGTTTTCACGATTATTGAGTAACACAATATCTTCGTTAGTAGAGGATTTTGGTTGCAATTTAGTTACAGATTCGTGAACTTCAACTAAGGTTCTTGATAGTTTCGGCATATGGTTGTGTCGTTCTCTGCATAGTTTAACTACAGTGCACAAGTCTCTGGATTCTCATTTAGTGCTATGCTTATTATAATGCCTGTTTTTTCACATAAGTCACTAGCCGCTTTCCTTTTACACGACACACGTACTTTTTGCTGTACAACATTTCTGTTATTACTATGGTGATTGTGACCGCCTACAGTTTTCGTATCCATGTATAAGATTATTATTTTGGCGGGACAATTCTTCGCTGTACAATGCCAATGTATACATCCATGTATTATGTATACGCCTTACGAAACTTTCATGATTTCATGACTTCATCCAAACTGCCTAAAACTTATAAATGGACGCATCACATCCTAATACGCATATATAACAGAGTTTCTGACGAAGCTATCTCTTAAAAGTAAGTCCTGTCCTCTATTGTTCCTTTGGAGTACCTCCATGACAATCTTCGCTATTCACACTAGTCTGTCTCACAATGTTTATGTCCTCTGCCTCAATTATTATTACTCTATTTCAGGTCGATTTAACTACAAGGCTATATCGCGACGGATCTGTTGGTGGATAACTCTTAGATCGATGTGTGGCGGACAGTTAGCCTTCTAGGTCTCATCCCTGTAACCATCTACTTCGTCGTGTTCATAGAGACCTTAGTACCTAGTAACTGGATCTTCTGTTTCGTGCTCTGTAGATGGCATTAGGATGTTGTCCAGTCTAACTGCCGCCTTCACATAGAAAGGCGGACAGTTAGACTTCTAGGTGGCCTTTGCCCCAAGTTTTAAAAAATATTAACTTTGCTATTAAACTGCATCTTTAAATATTTATGCTAGCCTCGGCTGCGTCAGTTTATTGTTTGAGACACGATACTCTTAGGCAGGTTTTTGGTAGGACTAAGAATGTAGGCTTACACAGATTTTAAGTTTTAATTCACTCCTTTTTATTAATCCTTGGCACAAATTAAATAGCACTTCACTGATATAGTGAGGAGTGCGATTTTTTTCTTTAATACTTGCACTTTTTTAACGCGTATACTTATTTTTCTTCTCACACGAATACGTATTATATTTCTCTAGAGGACGCATCTTGCACCCGGTTACTATCACGGTCCGCAGGCAACTGAACAGATTTCAACCGTCTAAACTTGTAAATTTCTGTATTTCGAGTCTCTGATTGGCTAATCTTAGTACAATAGAAACCTTCATTTAACTAAGGTTTTTTCTGGTTGTTGATTGGCTATTTTTAAACTGTCTCAAAATTTACATTATTGCTGCTCTAATAATGACTAGTGGCATTTAAACTCTCAAACTCATTATTGCCTCAAGGTTACCTCATTGTTAGCAAATTTTAACTTATTATTCTCACAGCCCCTACATTATTAAATTACGTAATGTATTCACATAACATTATTGAACATGTTTACAATAATATAAGCATATGCAATGACTGTTACATACATTTTACAAATTATTACATACACATATTGCTTCAAGGTGGGCTGTTATTGAATTTACATATTATATAATTTAATTCAAATAATATAAATATAAATTATTCAAGTGTTAAAAATACTGCCTCAAGTCTACCTGCTTTCATTGTCTGTGGATAGATGGCATAGTATTCGCTATTATCACCTATTTTTCACTTTTACTATTGTTCTAGACTTAAGGTGATACTTTGGGTCATGATATTAAATATCTAATGCGGTATTTACCTTGATGACTGAAGGAAACCACGAAAAAACCTGTCACCGACTCAATATGCGTGCTACTTAAATAAAACACGCCACCTGGGTATTAGTAGATTTTGTGCGCTACCAAACTTAACAAAAATAACAATTCTTACCCAAATATGTTGTTGGCGTAAATCCATTGCGCTCAGAAAATTCACCCCACCCCAAACGGATTCGGAAACCATTTAGTTACTTTTTCCTTTCTCAAAATTGGTTCTGAGAAAATTTGGATTAAAATTGAAGGAGGTTAAATTTTAGGAGTGTTGTATTGTTGATCAATTGTTGGGGAGCCAAACTTGATGTAGTTTCTTGGAGTGTTCGCCCCAATTATGGTACACAGTTTCCGGTAGCCTCGCCCTAACTTTACTTTCCGGTGGCCTTCGCCCAAGTTTAGGAATCAACTTTGTATTTTAATGTTTCTTTAAATATTATATATATTTATGTTTGCCTTGGCTGCGTCAATATTTATTTTGCAGAAACATGTTTCTCTTAACAGGGTGTTAATGGGCTAAAGAATGTAAGCTTACACAAATTATAATTTTTACTTCATTCCATTTATTAATCCTTAACATGATTAAACAACACTTCACTTATGTAGAGAGCTGTAAGATTATTTATTAATTACTTGCACTTTTTAAATACGTAAACTTTATAATATCCTCGCCGTAATGAATTTTTGTTTCACACTGGATATGTATTAAACTTCTCGAGGACACGTCTCGCGTCCAGTTAGGAACACTGACTTCTAAATTTGTACAATTTTCTGTATTTCAGTTTCTGATTGGCTAATTCTATTCCAATAGAATACCTTTATTTAACTTAAGCTTTTTCTGGTTGTTGATTGGCTATTATAAACTGTCTCAAAATATTACATTATTGTTGCTCCAAGAATTACTAGTGGCATTATTAAACTTCCAATTCATTATTGCCTCAAGGTTACCTCATTGTTACCTCATTGTTAGTAGCTTTTGATGTATATTCTTATAGCTCCTACATTATTAAACTACGTAATACATTCACATAACATTATTAAACATGTACATAATAATATAAACATAATACAATGACTGTTACATACATTTTATATGTTATTTATACACACGTTGCTTTAAGGCGGGCTGTTATTATATTTTATATAAATGTTTTATATGAAATATTTTAATTGTTAAAAATACTGCCTCAAAGTGTCATATATTTGATCATATTTAATGATTTATCATATAACATATATGTTCAATATACGTATATACTTTACGCAAATAACCTGTGAGGTTCATTTGGAATGAATCTTGTATAATTTTGTTTAATTGATAAAGCAAAAACTTGCTGTACAAAACATGAAGACCTCATTAACATTCAGAGTTTATATCAAATAATTCTGAGCGGTAGTAACCACTTTCGAGATATTTCTTCTTATTCGTTTGTATTTTCAGATATTTTATACTTTTTGAAGTGCTAAGTTGCCAATCGTTTTTACTTCTGGTCATCCAAGAATGAAATTTCACATAGCACTTATGGATCCGCTTTTTAATAATGGTGCTTCAGCTTCCTGCAGCCCCTTTACACTTACAATGAAATTTGAAATGAGACCATTTTTACAAATGTATTGTATTTATATGGTTTTCTTCACTCACTGTCCTATGAAGTGTTTTACAAAAACTTATCCTTCTATCTACTTCTTGTTAATCGAGATAAATTCACACATTTCATTGTAGCGACAAGAAGATAAAGTTGGCTAAAGCAAAAGTCAAACTTTAAAACGCATATCGCTATGTGATGGCTTTGAAATTCCGCACTCCTTGCATAAACATAAATAAAAAATAAAAAGGAATAGCGACGTACTACTTGGAAAAAGTGCACGTATTTGAAAATTCCAACCATAACATGAATATATCGAAAATGGTTAAACCACAAAAGCAATTTTGTATACAAATCGTGTACTTTAACGAGATCTATATTTCTTGTTCCAGAGGTACTATTTTAGACCGTCAAACACTTATGCATGACAAGAAAATTTCGCAAAATGCCTGACATAGCTCACTAACGCATAGAGATGTGTAGGCGTGGTGACGTTCGCCACGGTAAGCGGCGGGTATGGGTGTTGTTGAAATATTTTGTCTATTTGTTACGGTTAACCAGATATGCAAAAGTCATTTGGAATGAGGAGGATTTCATAGGCTATTTCCAGATAATTCAAGATGTGCATTTAATTTGTTATACAAGCATATGTTATTTTAATCAAAATCGTCAGAACCATTTTTGAGAAAATAAAAAATAACGAAAATTGTAAAGGTAGTCTGGGATGGAGGATTTTCTTTTAAAAGCATATTGTGGCGTATTAATAATTTGGGGTTTCATTATTGTTCTACATTGGCATTCCAGACACGTTGTTGTTTACATTACTCCTGACTGGTAGCTTTGCTAGCCACGAGTAGTGGGGGATAGCCTCGGTCTCATTTAGGATTCCGTGAGAAACGTATCGCGTGTGTAAGCCGGGCTTTGGATCGTGAACATCTTCTCCCACCTTCCAGTTTATAAATGTAGGAAATCCAAACGTTTGGGAAATAAATCTAGGATGTGTGAGTAGGTTTGTGTTATGAATTTTGTGCAGTAAAAACCCACGCCTTCCTCTAATCTCTACACCACGTTTCGGTCCACCACAGGCAAGTAAGTATACACCCCCTCATTGTACGTGCTGGGTACTCAGAATTAATTTAATTTTCATGTGAACTTTTCGGCATCTACCCATCATGTAACAATATGTTTTGCATCCTTAGAAGACGCTGAACTTAAATACCAAGTATTTAATAAATGTTTCGCTTTTTTATTATGCTGTTCACAGACAGACACAGACACGGACCTTTTTCTAATTTCTTATCCAGAATGCTCAAAACATGTATTTCTGGTGAAACCCCAGTATCGAATTTTAGTCTAATGCCATGCTTTATCTATTTACAATATGTAAGCAGTGAGTAAGAAAGTAATAAAGGACAACAGCTGTAGAAAGTCACATGGATGTATGACATATTTTCCCGGCAGGTGCCATACTGTCGTGCAATATTATCATAAGAAGTTGTTTAGGGAAGGTGGGCTGGTGAGGTAGTGAATCCCTGGCTAGAAACTTCCACTGGCAACAGTTAAATTCCTTTTCCGATCGACTCTGTTACAGGACTTGATAGACAGTTTTCTGGCTTAGCGGTATTCTGAAGGGAGGTTATCCCGGATTTTCCTACAAAGCGCCGAATACAAGGGCTGTTTTATGAATGCCATCTTCCTAAAGCGCACCGTTTTTCCTACGGGAATTCGCTCCCTCTTTGACTGAAGCGCTAGAAGGAAAACGGAAGAATTACAAGTGGAATTTGAGGGAAACGCGTTTTATGCATGCGGTTCTCCCTGAAGATTCCGTGTCAGACATTCCTCACCTTTCAGCTGTCTTTAAAATCGATTACGTTTTAAGTGTGTGTTTAAAACGGTCATTTACTTGAGTTTCGCTTCCATAGGAACACTCCAGGTTCTAAAACATCAAATATATAAACTTATAAACGCTTTTATGTATGAATTTTCATTCCTACAATTGTGATCAATAATTTTAATAGATGTCTTGACTGACGTTATAAACTTCAAATGACGATTTATTTAATTCATTTACATATCTCTCCCATATTCCTTACAAATTATTGTCCAATGATCTGGAGGCTGGCCTCGTAGCTCAAACGGTAAAGTACTTGCGTATTATGCGAAGGGTTCCGCGTTCGATTCACGGCTGGATGAGAATTTTTTTCTAGCCAAGATTATTTCCCATCCTCCCCAGAATCTGGAAGTAGATAGATATTTAAGGCATCTTTATTTGTTTCAAATTATTGAAGTTATTTCACAAGTTTTTAGTGCATGGGTCATTGACCGTACATGCATATTTATGATACAATAGGGTGAAAAAATAAACAACAGAGAAAGAAAACAACAAAAAGTAACAAGAAAAAGAAAAATAGAGATAAATTACCTTTGTTTAATTGAAAAAATTTGACCTAGCTTTGCGCACTTTACCAAAAAATTGCCCATGTTTTGCCAGTTCCTCTGGTCAGCCATTAGATTCCAACATGCCAATCTCTTTCTTGAGGGACTTAGGAATTTTTATTTCAGTTTAATCGTTCATTGGTTCTCCCACTGTGCACATTCTGCCAAAATATGTACCCAGTCCTCTTCCAAATCACAGAATGGGCAGATTCTCCTGCCAGAATCATTAGTCATTTTCTGTGCCCTCCAGCCCCCCAGTCTAAACCATACCATTCCTGATCTTCCCTTTCTTCCTAAATTAAGTATTTATGCCTCTTTACCCCAGTTCAATTTTATTTCATTTGCTAGACTTAGAGAAGGTTTAATTTTACAATCCGATTCTATTTCCTGTTGGTTGATGTCTCTTAGTCTTCTTTTAACACCTTTCTATATGTTTTTGTCATTTGTTTCAGCTCTTAGCCATACTGACCCCAATCCTATTCTCCTCAAACCCCCCCAAATCAGCTGCCCAAAACTTAGGAGGCAGGTTTTCTCGCTGGTATTTATAACATTTGAATGTGTGTATGATCTAATGATTAAGACCCAAAGTTTACCAGAAATCTAACCCAACAACAAGTGAATACGAGTTAATACCCATGCTACAGGATATAATATGTTCCAAAGGAAAGGCCGCCGATAAGACCACTGTAGTTAATATAAATTGAACTCAAAAAATATCCAGAAGGATCCTAAGATGGGGCATCCTCTATACTCCCTGATTATTTTATTATAATCTCGTGTATCCCTATGATATTCCTAATAGCAAAAATATTCACGAATATGGATATGAAATATCGGTGGATATATTTCTGACTTCCTTACCCTCTCCCCAACAGCCTTCAAAGTTCTGGAAGTGTTGTATACTTTGTAAGCGCCTTTTGGAGGTGAAATAACTAAGGAATGATCCAAATATTTTGTAGATAATCATATAGATGAACTTTTAAACCGCTGTACCTTCTTTTTGACCCGATAGTTATTTTTAATAACATGAAGATTCTACAGCTTTTACATAATACGGTGACGCAGTGCCTATAGCCCAAGGTATGGGAGGTCAGCGCCAGCAGTCGGAGATAAATAAAGCTAAGTCGCGCCCGCGTAAACACCTGAAGCACTATACGCGGATAACCAGATTTTCTGCACGTTTCTTTCCACCACTTCCAGAACGTGTATCCAGAAATTTCTAGAATGTTCTGTTGAAGATTCCATTGGCTGTATAAGCGAGCGTTCTCGCGAGACAAGTCAGTCAGTTAAGTCAATGGTGCGAGGAAAAGGGCCGTTCTCCGAGCCAGCTGGTGATAGCTGCTGTGCAAGGAGTGCTACTGCGGAGCGAGGGATTGTAGAAGTATTCTGTTCGACTCCTCAGAGAGTGAACCTTCCGTAGGAAAAGACTGCGTCGCGAAGAAAGTGAAGTGACGGGGAAACTTAACCAGTTCACGTTAGTGAAGTAATAGTGTGAACTAGTGAAGTGCCAGTAAAAGTTGAACCAGACCGAAACAGTGACAGTGAGAACTGAGAGAAATGATATTGAAAAATTGGACAAATTCACAATAACGAAACTCTAACATCAATATAAGTACAACGAAATAGGTGGAGTCCAGTGAATTAAAGATTCTAACCTCACAGGCCACAAGTTAAACATTTTGGAAAATGAGCTGACAAAACAATCTTCGTAGTTGTTAATTGTAAAATATCGATTGACTAATTTCTTATGGTAAGCTGGATAATTTACTCTTTTTATACTATTACCTGTAATTAATATACCTACCCGGCAATTAACTCAAAGGCAACATAAAAAATGCAGTAAACATCCTTACATAAGGGTTAATAATAAGTATCAAATAATAGTGTAGCGTTATAAGCAGAACCAATTGCCTTTTGCTTTACTGTGTCATCTGTTTTCTCAGTTGCAAAATCATGCACATCTATGCATATTGCTTGGACTTAAATATCTGCGGTGAGGCAGTATTTTTAACACTTAAATAATTTCAGTCTAATTATATAATATGTAAATTCAATAACAGCCCGCCCTGAAGCAATATGTGTATGTAATAACTTGTAAAATGTATGTAACAGTCATTGCATATGATTATATTATTGTATCCCTATGTAATAATGTTATGTGAATATATTACGTAATTTAATAATGTAGGAGCTGTAAGAATAATAAGTTAAAAGTTGCTAATAATGAGGTAAGCTTGAGTCAATAATGAGTAAGAAAGTTTAACAGTACTACTTGTGATTCTTGGAGTAACAATAATGTAACTTTAATGACAGTTTATAAAGATAGCCAATCAACAACCAGAAAAAGCTTTAGTTAAATGCAGGTATTCTATTGGAGGTGGATTAGCCAATCAGAGTGTTGAAATACAGAAATTTACAAGTTTAGACGGTTGAAATCAAGTCAGTTGCCTAAAAACAGTGCTAATAACCAGACGTGTTGCCCGCAGATAGTGCTCATAACTGGATGCGTTGCTTGTGCGTCCTCAAGAAATTTAATATGTATTCGTGTGAGACGAAAATAGTATACGTGTTAAAAACTGCAAGTATTAAATAAAAGAATCTCACAGCTCTCTATATCAGTGAAGTGCTATTTAATTTGTGTCAAGGATTAATAAAAAGGAGTGAATTAAAACTTAAAACCTGTGTAAGCCTACATTCTTGTCACATCACGCCCTGCCAAGATATCCATGTCTCTAAAATAAATACTGACGCAGGCGAGGCAAACATAAATATTAAATATTTAAAGAAACAGTGAAAATACATTTGGGGCGAAGGATACCGGAAAACTGTTTACAATACGTGCGGTTGCAATGAATTTTAAGTTCTGCTCCCCAACAGTTGAAATATAATAAACTCCTTCAATATAAACTACTTAAAATTGACGCCCAAAGCATGGTGCAAACTCCTACAACAACGTAATAATGAATCTATTTCAAATTGACTTCCATACGTGGTGCAAATAACGTAACAAACCATCTACTTCAGCGGTTTTTGTATGTGAAACAACAACCAGCTTCTGCTCTATGGTATTCTTAACGAGAATTTAAAGCATGTTATATACGACTTCGTCGTGCTCATATTCGGGTATATAATTAATAATAATAATAATAATAATAACAATAATAATAATAGTAATAATAATAATCCCGAGTCGCTACAAGCCATGAAGGGCTTTGACCTTTCAACCCGACTGCCGGCCACACGCCCACGTACGCACGACAGAGGTGGGCGATCATCCAACGGATGCAGAGAGGTGATGTGGATAACATTACGCATCCCCAGCCAAAATTTTGGCCTCCGTGACCAGGATCGCTGCCTAACGCAGCTCCTCACTTTCCTCACGATGATGAGTGGGCACCGGTCCTATACCCGGTGCTTAAAATCGGCAACCCCAGTGGTGAGATCGAGCCCGGGGCATTCTGCGGCTGAGAACCGGAGCCTTCAGCGTTACGGCCGTCGTGCACGACTATTCTGGTATAGAGACTTCGTAAATACTTTTTAGTTTTTATTTATTTTGTCTTATAGCTTGTGTCCGTTGGAAAGAACAGTGCTTTTCAATAGTGAAAGTATTACCAAAACCGGTTTCGTGGTTTCCGAAATTACTATACGCATATAGTCGTTTTAACGATGTTTATTTGTTACAATTGAGAGATTTTATGTAATAGGAGATAGAACAGGAAAAAAACCTATCTGTGATGACCTCCATTAATGGTTCTGTAAAGCCACAAATTGCGTTAAATCTTAAATAGGAAAATGTTTACAATTATAAAACATCTGATGTGTTACACCCACATGACTTTCTCTACTCTTGTACAAACCATTTTACAAAGGCTTATTCTCCATATGCTTCATGTTAATCAAGATATCGAGATGTTAATCTTATTGCTAATTTTCTTGTAGATGCAAGGGGAATTGGTAGGCTTTAACAGATAGTCAAATATTTTAAGAGCTGGTTGCTATGTGGAGTATTCCATACTCTGAATTACGAGGTCAAAAAAAATGAATAACGAATTTGAGAAAAAGTATAAGTATAAGGGAATAACACGCAATATCTCGAAAATGGTTCACTCAACAAAAAAATGTATATGACATATATTGTGTGTTTTAACGCGATCTAGGTCGCTGATGACCATAGCTGTTGAGCGCCCTTAAACCGCATCTCATCATCTAACGCGATCTACATTTTTTGTGTAGTAAATTTTGTCTATCTCTTATAGTTTACCAGTTATGCAAAGGTCGTTCACAATGATGAATACTTTTGGAGACATTCCCAGAAAATTCGAGATATACATTTCATTTGTCATAAAAATATCTTAAACATATGATATTTTAATCAAAATTGTTAGAGCCGTTTTTGATAAAATTAAAATTTTCGAAAAATGTTCCATGTAAAGGGTAATCTGGTGTGGGGTTATTTTCTTGAAAACCTTCGTGTTGCATCTCTGGAAGATACTGAACCTAAATACCAAGTTTGGTGTTTATCCGACTGTTCGTTTCTGAGTTATGCTGTTCACAGACATGCACACACACACACACACACACACACACACACACACACACACGGACATGTTTCCAAAAATGCTTTTCTGGATTCAGGGAGTCTCAAAACATGTATTTCCGGTAAAATCTCGGTATCGAAATTTGGGTGGAATACAATGCTTCCCCTACTTACTATACGTAGTAGACAAAGTAAAAATGGAATACAGCCTTTACGTTTTGAAATGATTTTCTAGCACAATAAAAGAATGTAATTATGCTTATAGTAAACGTTTATTGTTGTTGTTCATTTGAACAATAATAAAGTGTAATACATAGCGCTTAAAATGATATTATAGCATCGTTATATGTATGTATATAAGAAGTATAGCTTGCTTATTTACAGGTCTGTTCTACTGCCGGTTGAAACGTAATTACCCCTTACAGATTTTAATTTTCTATTAAAAGAATTAGTTTGCTGTGTTTTATTATGACATTTCAATGTGAATTACCATGGAATGCCACTTTTTGTTTGTGCTGTAGCATTTATTGTAATTATTTTTACTGTGATTATAAAAGAGGGCCACAGCATATAAATAACATAAAATAAACAGTCGATAAAATAAACGTGCACTGTGGAAAATAAACACTGAAACAAAAGGGTTCCGTTTTTTGTACTATTTTCAGTTTGGAAACAAGTAGTTTTCGATATAACGTGGAACAAAATGTATTTTAACTCCCTCATAGACAAAAAAAATGTTATTGTAACGCAATAAACTAAAAATTAACTTTGTGTGAAACTAAAACATCTGTTTATGTCCATTATGCTAACCACCAACAGTTCGTGAGCAATCTGAGCTGAGAGAATCATTGCACCTAATAATCACTAAGCAGAGAAAGCGACATTTTTCTTATGAATCACAAAAGCTCTCGAGTTTTTTTTCTTTTTGTCATTGACAGATTTGTTATCACTCATTCTTACCAATTTCTCGCTTAAGTCGAAGCATGAATTAAAACCTTTATATAGGGTCCTATCTTTGAACTTAAATAAACCACGTTCTATAAATGATAGAGGTTTATTTATTCTTTTATTTTGGAACGTAATTAATGTCATTACGCGTGGAAGATAACATCAATTAAGTAACCGTCGCGTCTTCGTTGACCCAATTTTCAATGACAGAAGAACGTAAATTAGGTCCAACTTCACGAACAACACGCATGATGTTATTCATAAGATCAGTACTGTTTCTGGCTTGTTGAAATAAACTCCAGATTTAACATTACCGCACAAGAAGTAATCCAATGGCGTTAAATCACATGACCTCGGGGGCCAATTAACACAACCACCATGGGAAATGATGAAGAAATTCTCCTTCAAAAGATCGATTGTTTCGAGAGCAGTATGACATGAGGCATTATCTTGCTGTAACCTTTTTAGATCCATACCATCCAATTGAGGCCAAAAATAGCCCCTTATAAGAGCCCGGTATCTTTCTCCATTGACAGTTAGAGTATCTTCATCTTGGAAAAAATATGTTCCAATGATTCCACCATAACAAAATCCACACCACACAGTAACCTTTTGGGGATGAAGTGGTCGTTCTTGAATCTGCATTGGATTTTAATTGCTCCAATAGTGGATATTTTGTTTGTTAACACAACAATCCATCCAAAAATGGGCTTCGTCGCTGAAGATGATTTTTCGACAAAAATCCGGATCAGCTTCCAATTGCTCCATAGCCCAGTCAGCGAATACACGGCGCAATCTATGGTGCTTGAGTTAACACCATTTTGTAAGCGTGAAACCTCAAGTCCAGATGCAGAATTCGCCAAGTTGTGGTCGCCGAAAGCCTCAATTCTTGCGCTCGACGAGCAATTTATTTGTTTCCGTTCTCGCGTACACTCACACGAATGGCGCCTACGTTTTAGTTGGAGCGCTTACGTCAAGATTCAAATGGAAAGTTTTCTCGTATCCTTAGTATTCACTGGAGCTTGCCCCAAGTGATTTTCACACGTTCCTCCAACTTAAAGGTAAACACTTTTAACACCGATGATGAAGTCATTTCAGTGAACAGTTGGTTGCGATCACAGGACTCGACCTGGTACAACGCTGGCTTGGAAAAACTTGTGTCACGTCCCCAAAATTGCTTGGAATAGCATGTTGACTATGTAGAAAAGTAACAGAAGGATTGTAGACTATAAATAAAATTAATTCAACATGATCAATTGTGTGTAATGTTTTTTTTTTATAAAATAGGGAATCATACTTATTGGACGACACTCGTATAAACGTTAGCAGGAATAATTTGTTTATATCGATTAACAATAGAAGGATCTGCTTTTCTAATCATAGTTTGTATAAGATGTATTCACACGATCTTCTCTACCCACTATCTCATACTTTTATATAACACAAGAAGTTTAATAATGTACCTTTCTCTGATCTCGTTTAGCGTCTTAAAAATAAGCGATATTAAACAAACTAATAAACAAACAAAAAGAGGAAGGGAAATAATGGGTCTAATGCAGTAATAGTTTGTTTCCAAAGCGAAGCACATAACGCTTTGCTATGTGTCCAGACATTACAAGACGCTTGGCTACTCAGTAGTCATCTCAGTAGTGTAAACCATGTATTCCATGAGAGCCCCTGCATCGTGAGAGAATAGGCCACCCATTCTACTCAGCTGTATCTGCCTGTGACAACATATACATATGCATCAGGTTGTTTAGGCACCCATGTTACTACGCCGGCATATATTAGGAAGTTTAGTTAATCTACATCTCTTGGGCATGTTAAGGGGAGATTAATAAAAAATATATACAAACTTCTTGTCTCAAAACTACTGTTGCATTAACAATTTTCTTCTAGCACTTATTTTAAACAGCGGAAGTATTGCATAGACCTAAAATTTCAAAATTTGCTCGTGAATGTGTGCGTGTGCGTCAGTTGTGTAACTAAAAACCAAAAAGTATATACATATTAAAATTATAATTCAAATCCCCATCTAATATGCTTGCAAAATAGAGATTCTTTATTAAATTAACATAAATCAAAACATTCGTTGTAGGTATACAAACATGTTTTATGTTTATTCAAAGAAACTGACCGGAAATTAATAAACATATTGTGACGTAGCGGCTATGGACTAAGGTTATCAATAATTCAGCGCCAGGATCGGAGATAAACAAAGATAAATCGTGCTCGCGCCCGCGTAAACACCAGTAGCGACATCGGCAGATATTCAGAATTTTCTGGAAGTTTATTTCCCCCACCTCCACAATGTGTGTCGAGATAGTTCTGTGGAAGATTCCATTGGCATATAAGCGAACGTTTTCGCGAGAGCAGTCAGCTGAATTGAGTCAGTGAGCGAATTAGCCAGTGCATTTCTGGTACGACGAAAAGTGTAGTTCTACAAGTGAGGTTGTGAGGACAACTGTGACGTGCAGCGAGTTCTACTGCAGCAGAGATTAAAGAAGTCATGTGTTTGACTCCCTAGCTAGTGAGCCGTCCAGAAGAATTGGTTATATCGTCCATATTTCATTACGCTGCGCCGCTACGTCAATAAGGAAAGTAAAGTGATGGGGAAATTGTAAATGGAAATGTTCAAAATAAATTCTTCAGCTTCAATGGACGTCTGGTATGTCCGACATTTAACTGTTTCAAATAAATGCTCTTTATTTCATGCCCACAAAGCACTTTGATCAAATATTGTTTACGAATGTGCTTTTCTTTTATTCAAATACGGGCTGTTCAAAGGAAGCAGAAGGGTATTGAAAGAATTGCACAATAGCTTTCAGCTTGTTTCTCTTCGGCTTTTATTATGTTTTACGTTGAGAGCGAAATTTGATCTCTTTGTACTATTCTTTTCTTTCGACAGAGCCTTTCGTCTGATATGAATAAATATTTTACGAATTTCTTTTAAACTCGCATCTCGTCTAGCGTGAAAACGGAGTAGCGGCCTGTCGCTATTGTATGTGTAGACCTGTGTTGACAGCTCTCGACAGCAGCGATTTCCAACCTCGCGATAACTTACACCAAAAACGTCCTCTGTAGTTCTCTTGTGCCGCCGAAATGTTGTTACCGAATCAATACAATTACAAGAATATTATGTGTTAGATTCACATGTCTTTCTACACCTACTATCATTTATTTTAATAGCTTCCACAAACTATTCTTACGAAAGTTCATTCTTCTACTTCATATTAATCGAGATAAGCTTTGCAGAAATAGTTTCACTACACTTCTCGTTGAAGTGACGATCGGAGGGCTTCGTGTACCTTCGTAACAGCTGTGTTCACAACGCACATGCAGGAACTATAGAATGGTCTTTGCGCTGTGAGCGCAATAGTCAACTTATAACGGTGTTTCTCGGTGACAACGCTTATAAGCTACTGAAAAGAGGGGCTGGAAAAACTTTTCCTTAGCCGAGAGGTTAAGAAGGTATTGTTGCGCTCGTAAGCTCCTTGGTTAAAATCTCGCATTAGTTATTGTTAGTTTTATATTAATTTTATGACTGGATGTGTAGAATATAATATTGCATTAATGTAGTTTTAGCATTTTAAATTTTAGGTATATCTATGCACAACAAAAACACAATTCTACTAATATACTGGTTATAAATAACTGAAGAAATAAATAAACTGTTACCTATTTTCTAAAACTAAACCACACAAAAAATAAGCAAAATTAACATCGGTGTCTGAAACCTGAGCATCTATAACTGCCTTCATTTTCGGTGTGGTAACATGGAAGAGAAGCTACAACATCCCAGGTTTCTTGAATTTGTGCCCAGGCCCCTGTATGAATTCAACAATTCCATCAGGATGTCTTATCCTCACAGAGGAATAAAAATATTCTCAAGTATTACCGTGTATTGCGCACTGTTCAGTGTATCGTCGATCTGCCACAATACAGCTAGACCGTCCTTTGACATCCAACAAGATTCAGATATGCGATCATGATGAAATTGTGAAGCCACATTACTTTGTATCGTAATAACTATTATATTATGTACTTTACCAAACGTCGTGTATTAAATGGAGTATATCGAAAACAAGTCACTATGTGTTAATTAAACATTACTAACCGAAAAAAAATGTTTGCTGAATGCGAAAAGCGAACTTGCGGTCTTAACAGAAGTACCGTGCGCTTTGTCACGGCGCTACGGAGAATACACATGGAAGGTAGTATGTTTAATAATGCCGTATAACAACTTTCTGCAGCATCTACACATCTATATTGCGTATGGTGTAAACAAGGCCCTGTGGCATGTAGAACTTTGGCGTTGAAGACATGACTAATTATTTTTTCCACTGGTGTGCAATGGGAACAGAGGAGACCAAATAAGATGCATAAAAACTAGTCGCTATATGCTATCCTAGAAATCCGATACTCTTTCCATGATATTCCGAGAAACAACTGAATAGCGACAGCACTTAAGTGACAAAGGTATTTAAAATTTTAAACCAATAACATTTATTTCTCAGAAATAACTAATGCCACAAAAAAATCTGTCTGTGATAAATTATTTCAAAGAGATCTACGTGTTTTAATTAGTAGGTTTTTGTTTATCTCTTAACGTTCTTCAGTTATACTAAATTATACAGAATTCCTTTCAATGAAGAGGACTTCATAGGATATTTCCAGAAAATTCAAGACATACATAGTTTTTGGCCAAGTAAATATCTTAAACATATGATATTTTAACCAAAATTGAGAAAATGGAACATTTCGAAAAATATTTCATGTAAAGGGTAGACTGAAGTGGAGGGATTTTCTTTTAAAATCCTCGTATCGCATCCTTGGAAGATGCTTAACCTAAATATCAAGTTGGCATTTTCGAATATTTTGTTTTTGGGTTATGTTGTTCAAGAAACTCACACGGATCTTTTTATAAGGACCTTGTGTTACATTCACGTGAATTTCTCTATCCATTCTTCAACAAACTATTCTTAAAAAAGCTTATTCTTCTATCTACTTTATGTTAATCAAGATAAACACTTGTAGAAATGATTTTATTACATATTTCCTTATAGGTACAATGGGGATTTGGGAATGAGGTAGGCTTAAGTGATAGACAAATCTTTTAAGAGCTGGTCACTATGTCATGGCTTTGAAATTCCGTTCTCTTTGCTTGACCAAGAGAAAAAAACGGATAAGAACTTGCCACTTGAAATTCGTTTAAGTATTTTAAAATTCAAACTAATAACAACGAATACATCGGATTTTGACATAAAGCAGCTACATTTTTTGTGCAGTATGGTTTTGTCTTATCCCTTACAGTTTACCAGTTATGAAAAAGTGACAGAATAAAGAGAAGTTCAGAGGCTGTTCCCGGAAAATTCAGGATATTCATTTCATTTGTAATGAAAATATCTTAAACACATGGTACTTTAACTAAAATCGTTAGGACAATTTCTGATAGAATAAACGTTTTCGAAAGTTGTTCCATGTAAACGCTAGTTTGGGATTTTTTTTAAATCTTTGTGTCGTATTCTTAGAAGATGCTGAACTTAAATACTAACGTTGGTATTTAACCGACTTTTTGTATCGAGTTATGCACTTTACAGAGACGGACACACACAAATATACTCATGCTCACACAGAGAGAAAGAGAGGGCTTGTAAAAAGTGTTAAATCAGGGGACCTCAAAACGTATATTTGCAGTGAAATCTCTATATTGAATTTTTTGTGGCCTACAATAATTCCACTACCTACTAGAGAAAGTAAATACGGAAAGCCGAGGCTTTATTAATTTTTTCGGCTCAATTTCCCAATCCAAATCATTGCAGTGGTTGGCAACCATTCTTTATAATTTGAAGAGCCATAAATTCGATTGTTAGCAAAATTCCTGCATTGAAAACCTCAGCGCTATGGCATAACTGCAAGCCTCCTGTAACGTTGTGCAACATTGAATGACATCTTTTTTTTCTTTCTCGTTTTGAGGCGCGAAAGCTGTCACCTCTGCTGGGAGATGCTTAATAGCCAATAAGCACGTCACGACTTCGCCCACTATCGATCTCTCGAACCGGCGGCAGTGGGAAATGGAATCAGCCGCCGGATAATTAGCATGGATCATCATTAGTCGAGATTTTCTTTTCTCGTCGCAAAGGAACACACGCTCTCCCTCTCTCCGTAACGAGCATCTCTATCGATTGTTGGTATCATACGTACTGAGCATTGCGCGGTAAGCTCTAGGTAGATACCTTCAAGAAAAATAATACTATAAGCCCTAAGATCCTCTCATCAAACAAATAAACCAACAAATACTATTCTCACCTCACTTCAAGGAACACTGTTTTATCTGCCATTCGTTGTATTACAGCAACCGTTTGATTTTGTGTGTTTACTCGCCATTACATTCACAGAATTTTGCCCATTCCGGTACAAATTATTGTTACACCAACCTAATGCTTTGTCTACCAGGTATATAGTAGGCAAAGAAGGTATTGCTTTCCACTCAAAAATTCAATACCCAGGTTTCACTGGAAATACATGTTTTAAAGTTCCTTGAATCCAAAAATCCTTTACAAAAAGTTCGTGTATGTATGTATATGTGTGCGTGTGCCAAAAGCATAACTCAAAAACCAAACGTTGTATAAGTACCAAACTTAGTATTTAGGTTTAACATCTTTCAAAGATGCGAGACGAAGATTTTTAAGAAAATACCTTTACATGGAACATTTTTCGAAAATTTTTTATTTTCTAAATTACGGTGGCTCCAACGATTTTGATAGCCTTTAAATTCCTCTGTATTCGGAAGGAATTTTGTATAATCTTGTATAACTGGTAAACGTTAAGTGATAGACAAAGACGTAACACAAAAAAGTGATCTCTTTAAAACACAACATTTATGGAATACATTTGTTGTAGCATCAAGCATTTCTGAGATTCCGGTATTAATGGTTCGATTTGTTCAACACTTTGTCACTCTAAGCGCTATCGATTTTCAGTTGTTTCTTGCGAAACAGTATGGAATTTTAAGGCAGCGTATAGCGTCCAGTTCTTAAACATTTGACTCTCGCTGTTCTCTTTGCATCCTAACGAAATGTGTAATGTAGCTATTTCTGCAAAGGTTTAAAATTAAGTAGATAGGCAAATAAGCTTTCGTATATATAATTAGCGATAGAGGGTAGAGAAGGTCCTGTAAATGTATCACATCAGATTTTTTTTCTGTCTACTACATTTTAATCCTAATAAACTTTCGCAGAAATAGTCACATTACACATTTCGTTACTGATACAGCGACAATCAAAAGTTTAAGAACTGGATGCTATATGCTGCCTTAAAATTCCATACTGCTTCCATGCAACCGCGAGAAACAACAGAATTTTAAAAGGACTTAAGAGACTAGCCAGGAAATGAACGTTCAAACCTTTAATAATATATATATATATATATATATATATATATATATATATCAATAAAGGCTTATGCTAAAAAAACATATTTGTAATAAATTGTGTGTTTTAAAGAGATCTACATTTTTGTGTAGCACGTTTTCGTATATCGCTTAACGTTTACCAGTTAAACAAAATTATGCAAAATTCCTTCCCAATGAAGAGGACTTTACAGACTACTCCCAGAAAATTCAAGTTATACTTCTTATTTGTCATGTAAATATCTTTAATTTGTGGCATTTTAATCAAAATCTTTCGAGCCATTTTGTAGAACATCAAAATTTTCGCAAAATGTTCCTATGAAAATCTTTGTGTCGCATCTTTGGAAGGTACTGATGCTAAATACCACTTTTAGTATTTATCATACTTTCTGTTTTTGTGTTATGATGTTTACAAACACAGAGAGAGAGAGAGAGAGAGAGAGAGACGAACGTGTTTCTAAAAATGTTTATTTTGGATTCAGAGATCCCCAAAACATGTATTTCGTAAAACGTCAGTATCAAATTTTTGGTTGGTGTGCAATACCTCCGCTACGTGGGAGAGAAAGTCAACATGCTCTTTTTGGATCCAGGGAGCATCAAAACGTGTATTGAATCGTTGAGATCTCGGTATTGAATTTTTGGGCGGAATGTAATACCTAACTATCTACCGAGTGGATGGCTCAGACTGTAACGTCGATTTCTGTGGCCTACCTTCCTGACCCATGGGTTTTTTGGGGGGGGGATTTCCCCGGGTCGCCAGGCAAATGGTGGGAAGGATCATTACAACCCCCATATTTCCTGACCCTCAATTTCATCTCCATTCCCATTTCACTTTACTTGTCATCTGCTTGGTTTCTTTCAGGGCTGCAAGTGTCGGCGGGAAGTCTCGGCATATGTATGGCAGGGCAAAAGGATGCTCTGAGGAAACCTTCGTCCCCCGGACTACAAACAGTCTCCCGGTTCTGGACCCCCCAGGGGTTGTATAAGTTCACAGGGTGGAGGATGGCCGGTTGCACCAGCCAGCACACAGGGAGCTAAAAATCTGTAAATGATAGAGGCCTTGCCCTCTGAAACGGCAACTCTAGGCCGAGCCCAAGAACTATAATTACAGATAACTTATTAATTAACTTTTAGTGATGTTAAATCGTATTATGTAAATATCTTTTTCTCATACTGCTTGTATATTTTAAGAAGGGTGATTTAACATTATGTATCTATCTAGGTTATTAATATTAGTAGAGTTATAAATGGTTTAATGTAAATAATTTAAGCGCTATGTTAAAATACTGTCCACGAGGGAAAGTTTTAGCTACAGGAATAGTGCTTTCGAAGGCAGAAAACCTAGTTTTATTACCTCTCTCCGGTCGCTGTGCTATTATTCCTACAGCGAGGGTGTAGAGCCTTTGTCCCATTATTTGATAATTCGCCGTGACCAAGTGAGTGAGAAAGACAACCTTAACGGTAAATGTAGGAAAAGCCGCGATTTATATTAAAATTGGACCAATGAAATCCCTGGAAGTTTATTCGAAATAGTTAGACGCGTCGAGTCGCGCTAAAAATGTACCAATAGGAAAGGAAGCAGCCTCAGGAGCCTGAGACTATAAATGGATCTGTTTAGGGAAAATTCGGGGCAGTTTATGTCATGTGTGGTCAGGGAGAGATGCTGCTGGATGTGTGAGATATCGCGCCAAAACAGGGAATCAAGATAGTTCTAACAACACACCTAAGATCTGCTACTCTTAAAGCGACAATAAGAATATTTAAACTTCGTCTCATATCCGCGCCATAGTTTAACAGCGGTGGACAGTATTTTACAGCGGCAATACTAGTTTTGTATACTACGAGTGTTAATTAAATAAAAAGAAACGGCAGTGTCATATTTTCATAAACAAAGCAAGTCTATGTCTTCCTATATCACCACCCGAGATCTACGTTTTCCTTTACCGAGGATAAGTCCATGCTCCCATATAGTTTAAGAAAAATTACTGCAGCTAGCCGAGGATAAATTGAAGAGAACCAACACGCTGAGAACTTCTGGAAGCAACGGGAGAAGCGTCAAGGTAAGCCTAACAGCAACGGATGAGGAGGTGATCGCCGCAAACTGGCGCCATAACGTGGAGCTCGAAGGGAAGAACGACACGAACGGAGGACTAGGAAACAACGAACAGACGAAGAATCTTCAGAGGAAAGGGGCACAGCAGAACAAAAATTACAACGCGAACTTCTAGTCTACCTACGTGGGACAACAAAACAGCTGAGAACATCGCTTCTAGAACTTCACCAGGATTCGAACCCGGAACGCATCAGTTAACATTGAAAAAAAAATACAGGTTAGAACTTTTATTCAAAAACAAACAAAAAGGCATGCAGAGTAGTGACTCAGTTTTGTGAACACATGTTATTGAGAGGGGGTAAAGTCATTACTAGGGAGGTAGAACTTGCTAACGGAACCATGAGTAGGTCAAGGGAAGATTTGGAAGAACTGAATGGGGAGGCTATTGTCAGCATAACAACAGATGGAGAAAATATGGGTGCAGCTGAAGTAGAAGTTAGGGAAAGGCAATCACCGATTGAGCAGGTCATTGACGCAGGTCAAAACCAGCTGCTAATATTGCTTCAACATTTGAGCGCAAAGATAGATGAGCAGAGTAAGGAGTCAAAAAGAAATTTGAGTGAACAAATTAAAAATTTAGAAGGGAAATTAAATGAGCTGAGTAAGGAGTCAAAAAGAAATTTGAGTGAACAAAGTAACAATTTAGAAGGGAAATTAAATGAGCTGAGTAAGGAGTCAAAAAGAAATTTGAGTGAACAAAATAAAAATTTGGAAGGGAAATTAAATGAGCAGAGTATACAGATAGGTGAATATGTCAGAGAGGAAAACAGGAAGATGAGAGGGGAATTAGCTCAGGAGATGAGGGAATATTTAGGTGAACAGGTCACCCGATTACAAAGTCAATTGGACTCCAAATTCAGTCAGCAAGGGATGGTAGTGCAAGAAATTCAGGCAGGACAACTATGTCTAAGAAACGATGTAGAAAAACTAAGGAAGGATGTAGAAACAGAATTAAGTGTTACCAGCTTAGCCATAAAGGAACAATTGGATGATGACTTAAGAGCTGTAAATGTTTCTTTAGAAAAAAAACAAAGTACCTTAGAATCTAACATTCAAAGGGAGTTCAAAGAATTTAGAATAGTGTTAGAAAAGGATCAGGGAAAGATGAATGAACTTTCGTCAAAAATGACTGAACAGCTCTCAAATCATCATGAAATTGTGAAGAGGGTGGAAGAGCATGAAAATTGTGTAAAGGAGTTAAAACGCTCTATTGGTAGACTAGGGATAAGTGTGAGACAGAGTGATGATAGCTCACCCAGTGAAACTAGCACCACTTTTAGGGAGGCAAATGGAGGCCAAAGTCCAGCTGCCGACCCATATAATGTCAATGCAGGGCACCAATGTACATCTAACCATGCAAGTAATGCAAACTACCATTTATTAAATGAGATAGGGGTACCTACTTTCGAGGAAAATTCGGCTGATAATCCTAAACAATACCTAAATGACCTTGAGGAGTATTTCCGTTTGAAGCAGATTCCGGACGAGCTAAAGATGTTAATCGTTCGTAAAGGTTTACGTCAAAGGGTTCTCCAATGGGTAAGATTGACTTTGGGGGAGAATAATAATTTTGAATATTTCAGAAGGGCATTTTTGAATAAGTATTGGAGTACTAATACTCAGAACCAGGTGAGATCTATCCTAGTTAATGGCAAGTACGATGAACGCGGAAACCTAAGCATGGTAGATTATTTGCTAACTAAAGCACAGAGTAGTAGACTAATCGAGCCACCCATAAGCGAGAGGGATTTCATTAATATGATTGTACCACATTATCCAGAACGGATACACCATTACCTACTCATTGCGAAGCCAAATTCTATTCCCGAATTGATTGAGTTGGTATCATCATTCGAGACAAGTAGTAGGAACCACGTACAAAACTATACAGTTCGACCATTACCGGATAATTCAAGGAATGCGAATTGGAGAGGAAACGCGAGAGGGAACTATAACCCCAGAGAGAGATACTGGAACGACGTACCTCAATCCGGGAACAGAAACTGTCAAAATAACCGTTTCAGGAGGGAAGGTGATAACCAATATCACATAAATGCTATACAAACCAGACCAAGATATAGTGGCCGTTTTAATTATAGGAGAGGCAGAAACAATGAAAACAGATCCAGAGAACATTATTTTTCTGACCGAGGGGAAAGTGATGTAGGAGAAAGGTATGACGAAAATTATCCCGAAAGAAACGAAAGGAGAGAGAGACATTCCCGGGGACATTTTAGAGGAAGCAGAGGAAACTATAGGCAAATGCAGAGAGAGGGAAATGTGGAAGAGACTAGCGGAGCACCAAATAGTGTCGATAACCCGGAAAACTAAGACAGGATCCATTCAAGAGCTCGGAGCGGATTCTAAGCGCGCAAAATTCTCAAATAAACAGAAAATGTGAAACAGGGCTCAAAAATGAATTTATACTGGGAGAACTGATAACTACTATTCAAAATCACTCGGAAAAGGATCTGACAGATTCCCCTAGCATAAAAGTAGTATTATTGGATGAAGAATATAACGCTTTAATAGACTCTGGAGCCAATGTGAGTGTATGCAGCCTGAGGTTATATCAGAACCTGGTAAATAAAGGAATTAAGCTCATGACATTACCCATAAGGAACACGGTATGCCGGGTAGCAGTTAACAAAGAGGTTACCCGAATAAAAATGCAAGTAATGTTGAACATAAAAATAGGAGAAGACAAATTTGAGTTTATTTTTCTGGTAATCAATAATTTGATTTGTGACATTTTGATTGGGTGTGACGTTTTGTTTGAATTAAGAGCTAGGGTTGATTTTGCTGATAAAGTTTTGAAAATAGAGAAGAACAGAAAACTATTAGAAATCCCTTTTGTAGAGGGTATGAAGCAGGATACTTATAACAAAACCCAAGGAGAAGAAGATATCGCCGAAGAAAGATTTTTCGTACAATTAGTACAAACAGGTAGGAGTGAGAAATTAATTGCTATAGTACAAGGGGAAGAAACCGATGAGATGCATGCGTTCGCTGACAGGTTTTACAACGGGTATACGGAGCACAATGAGAAAGATTATGGTTACGCCCGAAATAAAGAATTCCAAGATACCGGCAGCCAGGTAGAAGCAGTAGAGGAGAAAGTGACCCTTGCCGAGAACCTCACAGAGACACAAAGGCATCTATTAAGGCGAATGTTACAAGAAAACAAAGCGGTATTTTCGGACGTCCCAGGCAAGTGCAAAGCATACAAACACAGTTTTAAGGTACAAGATATTGCACCCTTCACACACAAGTATCGGGATATTCCGATTGCATTAAGGGAGAGAGCCAAACAAGTGATCGATAAAATGTTGAGAGACCAAATAATACAAAAGTCAAATTCTCCATATAGCAGTCCATTATGTTGGGTGACGAAACGCAATGGCGAACTTAGGATGACGATAGATGGTCGAAAGATAAATAAACACACTCAACCAGACAGATTTCGGAGCGAAAGTGTAGAAAAATTGCTGTCAAAAATAACCAAAGGCAAGTATTTCTCCACCATTGATTTAACTGCGTCATACTGGCAGATTGAGCTTCACGAGGATGTTAGAAAGTATACTTCTTTTTTATTTTTTGGGAAACAGTTCGAATTTTTGAGAATGCCTTTTGGTATGCTTACGTCATGTAGTGGACTATTAAGAGCCATCGATAAAATATTTGGCGACTCAGCCGACGAATTTTTGATCCAATATATCGACGATTTTCTAATAGTTGATGAAAATTTTGATGAGCATATTAAACATGTGGATTATGTGCTTAGAAAGCTGAGAGAAAACGGTATGACGGTGAACATTAATAAATCCAAATTTTGCATCCGTGAGGTGGAATTTCTAGGTTATGTAATTAATGATAGAGGAATAAAGCCAAACGAAGAAAGAGTAGCGGCTGTGAGAAGAATACCAGCGCCCAAGAGTGTTAAGCAGGTTAGGTCGTTTCTTGGAGTGCTAAATTATCAAAGCAAATTTATCCTGAGGTACGCCGCAGAAATAGCACCTTTGCGCGAATTGCTTAAAAAGAAAGTGCGATGGAAATGGGACGAGGTACACCAGAAAGCTTTTGAAAAGATAAAAGAACTATTTGCAAAATCAATTCTACTAGAGAGACCCAAGGACAACCTACCATATGTGATTTACGTGGATGCTTCAGGTCACGGATATGGGTGTGTCCTAGCCCAATCAGATGAGGAAAATCAACTGCACGTGATAAGTACCGCTTCAAGAGGTTTAAGTCAAATAGAGAAAAATGCTTCGGTCACCGAATTAGAGATCTGTGCTGTGTATTACGCACTACAGAAATTTAGATCATATATATATCTACAGAAGGTTATTATATACACAGATCATGTGAGTCTTTCATTTATGAAACGTTGTCGGCTTACGAGTACTAAATTATCTAGGTACATCCATGAGATTCTTTCGTATGATGTTGAGGTGAAACACATTCCAGGAAAAACAAATGTTTTTAGCGATTTGCTGTCTAGGTTACATAACAACAGTGAAATACCGGAGAGAATAGAACGCCCTAAAAATGAAGTAACATTAATGAGTATTGAAATACCCTTGAGTAAAGGATTGATAAAAGAATTAAAAGGAATAGGGGACCAGCAGCGACGAGATGAGAAGTTAAATAAATTAATAAAAAAGGCCCCAGAAATAGATGAAAATATCAAGGGAAACATAGGGTTAAAAGGGGGCGTGTTATATAAACTACATGGCAGTGAAATACAGAAATGGAAGACATATATACCTAAGAACATGGAGAATGAACTCATAAGCACGTTCCATCAAGCTCTAGCACATTCTGGCTCAGAACGCACCGCTTTAATGATCCAAGAAAACCTGTATATTCCAAAATTACACCATAAAGTAAGGAGAATAATTTCGACATGCTTACAATGTCAAAAAGCAAAGCCACTGAATATACAATACGAATACGAGACAAACTCAATACTAAGAGAAAAACCAGGAATGTTAGTGACCTTGGACTGTCATGGTGAGATGCCTCGTAGTAAATTTGGATTTAGGTATATAATAGTGTTAATAGATGTATTTTCAAAATTTGTGAAAATTTACCCAGTCCGGAAGATTACAAGTGAAACATGCCTAAGGAAGATAATGAAGTCGTATGTTCCACAATTTGGAAAGATGAAGGCAATTTTATGTGATAATGCTTCAATATTTACCAGCAGAAAATTTGTAGACACCTTAAAAGAAAACGAAATCACGTTGTATCATTGCTCAAAATACCACCCACAAAGCAATCCCTGCGAAAGAATAATACGGGACATTTCGGTTTATTTGAGAATTTTGGCCAATAAAAAACACAGTGATTGGGCAAATCACTATCAGCGCATCGAAAGTATTTTAAATGAAAGTGTGAGCCCTACTACCGGTTATAAGCCCATCGAGCTGATGAAGGGGAAATTAATGGAAACACTCGAAGGGGAATTACCACAGACACTAGAAGCTAAAGATCCGAAAGCACTAACGGAAGAAGAGATGTTTAAGAAAGCTTTTGAAAGAATGGCCAATAAGGCGCAGAAAAGAAAAGAAAAGTTTAAGAAGAAGAAACGAAAACACTGGTTGATCAAATTGGGAGACTTAGTATTGGTACGGGACAAGAAAAAGTCTAGCATTCTGAACAAAAGGTATCATAGAATGGAAAATTTATTTAAAGGTCCATACCGGGTGATTAACATTTTTGGCTCGGATACATTTGAGTTACAAGAAATAAAGAATTCCAAGATCGTAGGGAGATACCATAAACAGTTGCTCAAACCGTACAAATGTTTAGAGAATGAGAAGGGTGAAGAATATAATGAAAAGAATCAGGTTAGTTTTACTCGAAATGAGGTAACACCCCTGTGAACAAATAGTAAAGGTAATACACCCGATAAATAAGGATGTAAAGAAATAAATAAAGGCATAATAATTATGTACCAATATGTATGTAAATAGATTTAATTTTAGAACTTAAATTGGGTATTAGAGTATTTGTATGCGTCACAAGTTATTCGTGTGCGGGAAATGTATTGTGTATAAGAATGTCTCTCGGAAACCTGTTTTTAAAGGGAGAGTGTAGAGTGAATGACCCAAATATAAACATCACCGGTTTGTCAGAGCCCTTGTGAAGGAGCAGGTATAGCGAAGGGTCTCTGTCAACAAAACAAACGAACAAAGGCCATAATCAGAGGAATTATTCTGTAAAAGAAAATTGTATCAAGTGTTGAAAAATTTATTCTTTTCCAGAACAGGGCAATTTGAAACGGCAACTCTAGGCCGAGCCCAAGAACTATAATTACAGATAACTTATTAATTAACTTTTAGTGATGTTAAATCGTATTATGTAAATATCTTTTTCTCATACTGCTTGTATATTTTAAGAAGGGTGATTTAACATTATGTATCTATCTAGGTTATTAATATTAGTAGAGTTATAAATGGTTTAATGTAAATAATTTAAGCGCTATGTTAAAATACTGTCCACGAGGGAAAGTTTTAGCTACAGGAATAGTGCTTTCGAAGGCAGAAAACCTAGTTTTATTACCTCTCTCCGGTCGCTGTGCTATTATTCCTACAGCGAGGGTGTAGAGCCTTTGTCCCATTATTTGATAATTCGCCGTGACCAAGTGAGTGAGAAAGACAACCTTAACGGTAAATGTAGGAAAAGCCGCGATTTATATTAAAATTGGACCAATGAAATCCCTGGAAGTTTATTCGAAATAGTTAGACGCGTCGAGTCGCGCTAAAAATGTACCAATAGGAAAGGAAGCAGCCTCAGGAGCCTGAGACTATAAATGGATCTGTTTAGGGAAAATTCGGGGCAGTTTATGTCATGTGTGGTCAGGGAGAGATGCTGCTGGATGTGTGAGATATCGCGCCAAAACAGGGAATCAAGATAGTTCTAACAACACACCTAAGATCTGCTACTCTTAAAGCGACAATAAGAATATTTAAACTTCGTCTCATATCCGCGCCATAGTTTAACAGCGGTGGACAGTATTTTACAGCGGCAATACTAGTTTTGTATACTACGAGTGTTAATTAAATAAAAAGAAACGGCAGTGTCATATTTTCATAAACAAAGCAAGTCTATGTCTTCCTATATCACCACCCGAGATCTACGTTTTCCTTTACCGAGGATAAGTCCATGCTCCCATATAGTTTAAGAAAAATTACTGCAGCTAGCCGAGGATAAATTGAAGAGAACCAACACGCTGAGAACTTCTGGAAGCAACGGGAGAAGCGTCAAGGTAAGCCTAACAGCAACGGATGAGGAGGTGATCGCCGCACCTCTGCCTGTCGTGCCTCCTGGTCCGGCCCGGGGAGGTGCCCTGTCAGAGGTCTAGGCACAAAATATCAACATAGGCTGAGGTGCTAGTCCTATCCTATCCTAATACCTTCTCTGTAAGTAGCAGGAGAAGTAAATATGATGCTGCTTTCACACTATCTTTAGATTCAAAGAAATAATTTACGATAGAAGGTGTTTGTAAATGACTCGCTGAATATAACATCAAACAGGACATTAACATCGCATCGTGAATATCTGGGTTAAATAAGAGCGCGTGTTGAATTTTTAATAGCTGGATTGAAACGTCAGTGAATTATTGCGTTGTTTGGGGAACACACCACTACGCGGTAATGTTTCCCCTTTACATAGATGGCAGTAGCAGCGTTGACTCTTCCCTTGGCCCATATTTCATACAAGAATATGGCCAGAAAGGAAGTGTAAAGCCAGGGAACAGTGGCTGAATGAGGTCACAGGGTGTGTGTGCGACAGTAACAAGATAAGAAAAAGTAGAGAAAGGAGGTGCTTCCTCAAGAGAAATAAGCCTTCCTCCAATAAAAAGAAAGTTTAAGGCACCACTTTGATGAGAGTCAGGCTATAAGGCGAGGGTGAAGCTTGCACGTTAAATAGTGTAATGTAAAACTCCGCAGGAAAGTAAAATCTTGCTGCAGCCATTTCCTGACTGCAGAGTAAGCCTCATAAAATCTCGTCGCTTGTCGAATAGGTGATCAATCCTTCATTTCTATTTAGAATTGCTAAAACAGCGATGGTTCTTCATCTGGTGCCCACTGTATTAAATGTGCGATTATTACATAAATGTGTATTTTCTATACGTTGTCAAATTATTTACCACTCAGTATTTCATTCAAAACTTCAAACTCGAGATTTCTCCGGAAATATCCGTTTTGAGATACACCTAACAAAAATGCCCTTTTACTTTCTGTTTCTATAGTAAGCAGGGGGAGTATTGCACTCCACCCAAAAATTCAATACGGGTACTTCACCGGAAATACACGTTTTGAGATTCCCTGAGTAAAAAAAGTCAGTTTTAGAAAAAAAACTACGTATATCTATAAAAAGCATGCCTTAAAAAAATTAAGCGAATACCGAAATCGATATTTAAGTTCAGCGTCTTACAAAGATGTAACACAAGATTTTCAAGGAAATTCCCCCACTCCATACACCTTTCCATGGAAAATGTTTCGTTATTTTCGATTTTCTCAAAAATAGCTCTAAACGATTTTGATTAAAATATCTTTTATTTAAGATATTTGCATGACAAATAAAATTTATAGCTTGAATTTTCAGTGAACAGCCTGTGAAGTCCTCTTATTTTAATGGTTTGTATATGATTGGTAAATCGTAAGAGATAGATAAAATTTCTACACAAAAATTGCAGAACTCGAAAACGTGAAATAAAATGTTTTCTATAGTTAACCATTTCACATTACTGTTTGTAATTTATTAAAATTTTCAAATGTGTTACACTTTTTTACTTTCTCTATCACATACATACCTACTAGGTAGAGAAGGTACTACATTCTACCCGATACCAAGATTTCACCGCAAATGCATGCTTTGAGGACCCCTGAATCCAAAAAAAGCAATTTTAAAAATAAGTCCGTGTGTGTCTATGTATGTGTCTGTATCTGTGAATAGCATAATTCAAAAAACGAAAAGGCATTTATGTTCAGTAACTTTCAAAGACGCGAAACGAAGTTTTTCAAGAAAGTTACCCCTCAACTACACTTTACATGGAATATTTTTCGAAAAATTTTATCTTTAAAAAATGGCTTTAACGGTTTTGTTTAAAACAACATACATTAAAGATACTTACATAACAAATAAGATGTATATCTTGAATTTTCTGGGAATGCGTAGCCTGTGAAGTCCTCTTCATTCCAAAGGAATTTTGTATAATCTTTATAACTGGTAAATCTTAAGCGATAGACGAAAACGTATCATACAAAAAAATGTATATCTCTTTAAAACACACAGTTTACTTAAAATAAGTTTTTCTGCATATAAGTCATTTATGAGATATCCGTTATTAAGGGTTCGAATTATTCAATACTTGTCATTCTTTTAAAGTCTCATCAACTTTCAGTTGTTTCTCGCGATTGCATGGAAACAGCATGAATTGCATGGAAACGTCAGCATATAGCGTCCAGGTCTTGAACATTTGACTATCGCTGTTCTCTTTGTATCTATAACGAAATGTGGTAATGTCGCTATTTTTACAAAGATTTGTTTGCATTAAATGTAGTAGATAGAAAAATAAGCCTTAGTAAGAAATTTTGTATACCCACTAACAAAGATAGAGGGTAGAGAAAATCATGTAAATGTGCCACATCAGATTTTTCAACTTCAAATCGTTATTTGCTTTTTTATTTTGTGTTCATTCAGAGAGAACGGAATTTTAAGGTCATCACTTAGAGACCCGCTTTTAAAACATATGACTATGGCTTGGGTTTACCGAGCGGGACGGCTCAGATGGTATCGTCGTTTGGCCCGCATTCGGAGGGTGCCGAATTCGATCGCGGCGACCACTCACTCTGATCTATGGGTTTTTCCGGGGACTTTGCTGGGTCGTCAGGCGAATGCTGGAATGGTTTCTTTCATCCCTCGAATGTCCTGTTCCTCCATTTCGTTCCATTAATCATTTCATTCATCCTTCGCCCCCTTTTGGTCGATTTCAGGGTTGGAAGTGTCGGTGATGGTGTTTCGGTGCAGCGTGGCAGCGGTGCACTTTCTCCGTCCCTCGGCCTTCGGTTGCCTGCCTGAGTATAAGGACAGTCCCTTGGGAGGTTGGACCCTATGTGAGAGGTATCCCCGGTCTGCCTGTATATATGGAAAATGTAGGACCCTGTCATTACTGTGCCATCATTTCTGGTTCTAGCCGCCCGGTGTCTCCCTTGATCTCATCCCTCTTTCCCTGGGGCGTTCCCTCGTGGAGCGTCGGTACAATATCCGTATTCACTGGATCGGTGCCGAATCCCCTCCACCTCACAATCTAACAATCAATCCAATAGCTTTAGCTTATTGTATTCTTCTTATTCCTACAGGGAATTGTTTAAATGTTTAAAATTTATATTCAGTAGAAGTAGATAAAGCGACAAACTTTTGTAGGAATTTGTAGATGAGTGCTGGCACTATTAGCTAGATTTTCTCACAAATCACATTAGATCGTAAGTCATTTTGCATTGGAATGTACACTATTGCTTTTATCTGCAATCTAAGTGTACATCCCCTCTTGCCCAATAATATATATAATGAGAACTACCCCTACCAGAGGTGATCTAAAATTACATAACACTCTGATGAAGGTAGTTTCTGCCCCACGTATGGTAGCCAATTTGAAGAAGGTTAATTTTATGGTGGTGGTGTATTTTATTTCTACTGTTAGGGAGCCGAACGCTTGAAGTAGTTGCAACCGCACGTATGGTAAAAAGTTTCCGATAGCCTTCGTCCCAGGTTCAAAAATATTAACTTTCTTTGTTTCTATAAATATTATATATTTATGTTTGCCTCGGCTGCATCAGTATTATTGTTAGAGACATGGATTTCTTTGCAGGGAGTAGTGCGGCTAAGAATGTAGGCTTACACAGATTATAATTTGTACTTCACTCTATTATTAATTCTCTAAACGATTAAAATAACACTTCACAGATATATATATATATATATATATATATATATATATATATATATATATATAGAGAGAGAGAGAGAGAGAGAGAGCTGTGAGACTATTTATTAATTACTAGCATTTTTTTAACACGTAAACTATTTTTATATTTTTACACTGGATACATATTAAACTTCTCGAGGACGTGTCTCGCGTCCAGTTAGTAACGCTGTCTACTAGCAACTGACTTCTGAATTTGTACAATTTGCTCTATTTCAGTTTTTGATTGGCTAATTCTACTCCTAGAAAACTTTCATTTAACTTAAGCTTTTTTCTGGTTGTTGATTGGCTATTTATAAACTGTCTCAAAATTTACATTATTGTTGCTCCAATAATGACTAGTAGCATTATTAAACTTTCTTACTCATTATTGCCTAAAGGTTACCTCATTTTTAGCTCATTGTTAGCAACTTTTAACCTACATTATTAAATTAAGTAGTACATGCACATAACATTATTGAACATGTACATAATATAAACATTAATACAATGACTCTTACATGCATTTTATATATTATATTATACACATATTGCTTTAAGGCGGGCTGTTATTATATTTTATATTATATAATTTGACGGAAATCATTTAAGTGTTAAAAACACTGCCTCAACTCCTCAATCGGGAAATACTATTTTGCTATTGAATTAACTAGCATGCTATAACTTCTGACATTGATAGTAAATTGTTTCTATCACTTTCTTCATATGACTATATCTTTTAAAGTCGTTCACACTTCACTTTAACTTTTCACTGCACACATTTTATACAAAATGTTACTTTATGTGCGATCGAAACTCATTCCTTAAAGACAATCAAAATTCTTTACATGCGTTACTAATTTTAATCTTTATTCATTCTACCAACAACTCTACAACATTCACGAGAGCTATTCAGAAATTAACGTCCGTTTTGAAATAAACCTGAAACTGGTATACATTAAAAAGTTTTATTATATATATATATATATATATATATATATATATATATATATATATCTGAAAACCACAGCTTTCCTCTATTTTACTACATAAAGCAGATTCAAACGGTATCGTCATACCCTTTCACAGTCTTAGAAATACCTTCTGCATAAACTTCTGCTGCATGGGAACTAAGCCAACCTGTCACGACGTTTTGAAGCTCATCATAATTGCCAAAGCGCTAAGCTACAAGTCATTCTTTCGTTTACCGGAACAGATGGAAGCCCCCAGGGACCAAGTCCGGGCTGTACGGGGGATGGTCAAAAACGTCCCCATTGAACTTGAAATTCTCATTTGTGTTCTTTGCTGTGTGAGGGCGAGTGTTGTCATGCAAAAACACAACACCATATGTTAGAAGACCACGACGTTGTTTTAGATTGCTCTTCTTAGCCTTTCCACACTTCACCGCACTTTACACTCGGCGGGATTTGTTATTTCGGTGCTCATGTTGTTAGATTATAATTAGCAAACGCGCAACAGTACGTTGCTCCACCTTGCACAGCTAGAAGCGTACTGAGCCACTGCGCACGCTGATGTTGAAATGGCGGCGCTACCCCCACTACTTCTCGTGCTATGCATGAATGGAGATTACTTTCTGGACAGACCCGTAATATCTCGCAAAATATAATTTAAATGGTACTTGTTTACCCCGATTATGTGAGGCACGATGTTCTAGGTGGTGTCCAAGATAAAACCAGCTGGTGGGCCCCGTGCTAACGATGTCTTTGTAGCACCATGCTTAATTCTACATCGCAGGAACATTTAATCACTTCCTGGAGAAAGCCAAAGACTTCGCCAAGACGATGTAGCTCTACTGGTGGGACTGCTAGCAGATTCTTCTTTCGAAAGGCATGATTGCCTAGCCTAGCCAGACTAAATTGCGATGACAAAATTATTAACGACTGCCAAATTATTTGCTGTAGCTAACCCTGCTGCTTTGTGACGACTAGATGATGACTACAGCTATTTGATCCGTCATTTTAAAACTTTCTATCATGCGAAGTAACATGTAGTCATAACTGTTCTGTTACGAATATTTGTGAATACTTGTTGGATATGCGGTGTTCTGGAGCTTTCTGGAATTCGACTGTTCTGTTTCGAAGACATATAAAGACTTCTTGCCTGTCCGCCGTTCTAGAGCGTTCTACCACCCAACTGCTCTGTTTAGAGGACAGGTGAAAACTTGCTGCCTGTCCGCCGTACTAGAGTGTTCTGCCATACGCTGTACACAGCGAGTTAATCTTGTTCAGTGCAAATATACCTCCGCGCAGCAATCGTGTATAGCAGCTGAGTGGCGGCACCGTTAGTCGTGCATGTTGCCACATGAACATAACATACAAAGTAATGGCGTCTTCTTTTACGATGGTTTAATTACATGATGCATGGATTACTAAAATGGCGCTAAAATAATCGCCACACCATCTATAAACATTACTCAAAATAGAAAAATCGTAAAATACAAATTTCATATTTAAGCCAAACACTGTTAAGAGGGTCAGGCAAAGAGTTTTAAGAACATTCCTCCATCCCAAACTTGCTACCTTTAACTTGGGTATCTTTTTCATTTTATTTTATTTTCCCAAGATGTCTGTAATGATCATTTAAGATATGTGTTATTAATAAAACATAAATATTGTATTTTCTGTTGATACCGTAATTATCATGCGCATATGGAAATAAATAAATAACAGTAAGCTAGAGAAATAATTATTGAAATAAATGGTTTCCGTATATTAAATCAGTGTGTAATGTAACAAGTTTGAGTTAAAAGGATTTGTCCCAGTACTCATGTTAAGCAAAGTCATTAGGGTGCCAAGAAGGAGCGAAAACATTAGCTTAAGGATTTCTGCAACGCAGTTTAGAGTTAAGTTTACTGCGTTAAAGGCACGTAGACCAATTCAGTAAAAGAGAAAGGCATTTACATTCTGAGAATTTAGCCAGCCTCAGTTAGTAACAAAGTCAGAGACGTAAGAACACGTAAGAATTGAAGATTGGCTGCACGTGAAAAATCACGTGGTGGGGAATAATGAAGAAGGCGGAGCTAAAATTAATAAATGTTCGGGCATCTACCTCCGAGGGTTACTCTCTTCTCTGTTCCCACCAGCGGTAGTTGTTCGTGAGATATTTTAAGCTCCCACTGCTGCGCTTGCGTGAGTAGCGGCTATTCTGCCGGTCAACATTTTAGCGACTCACGTCGAGTTACGCGTCTAGTTTCTTTTAATCCGGAAACAGTTATTTCAAACCGCAAAACTGATCCCACAGAAGTCAGCAGGTATAATAATTGAATTGTTATAAAGAATGTCCCATAAAGAACGCAAATTTTAAATCGTGCGCCTCTTTCAGTTTGTTAGTTTGCCGGATTTGAAATTTAAGCGATTGTCGTCTGTTTATATTGCGATTAACGATTTTCATTGTCAGTTGTGCGTATGGTTATCAACTAATATGGAGCGATACACGAAGGATCAACGCCTCCAGATTTTGAAAGTACATTACAAATACGGTGAATGCTATGCAGAGATCGTCCGAAGACTTCGTGTAAGTTTTGGTAGGCGAAATGCGCCTAATGAGCACAGACTGGTAAGGAAATCGAAACAGGATCGACAGTGAACAGTGGATGTCCCCGTTCTCGTTGATTGGCAGAGAATGCCGTCTTAGTCAGACAGAGCGTTACTACGGGCCCAATGAAGTCCATTCGCCGTCGTTCCCAACAATTTGACATTTCGAAAAGCAGTTTGCAGCAAATTTTAACACAAGTTCTGCATTTGCATCCTTTTAAGATCCAACTAACACAAGAGCTGAAGCCGATGGACCATTTGAAGCGACTAACATTTGCCGATTGGTTATGCACCAAACAAAAATTCCACAGTGATTTTCATAAGAAAATAATCATTAGTGACGAGGCAGCTTAATGTTTATGTTAATAAACAAAAATTCTGGATTTGGGGCACAGAGAATCCTCGCATGGTCCGTGAGAAGTGTCTGTATTCGGAGCGCGTGCGGATTAATTGGGTCATAGTTCTTTGAATACGAGACTGAAAAATCAGTGACATTGAATGGTGATAACCCTTGATAACACAGTTTTTATAGCCGCAATTGCAAAATTTAATGTGGTTCCAACAGGATGGGTCAATGTGCCACACTGCCGTTGAAACCAAAAAAATTGCTGAGAGAAACATTCCCTGCTGGTGTCATCTCTCGGAACGGCGATCAGAACTGGCCACCGAGATCCTGTGATTTGACACCATGTAATTATTTTTAGTAGGGGTATGTCAAATCTTGTGTGAACAATCCAGAACCATCGCCCAGCTCAAGGCAGACGTGTCGTGGGTGAAACTCAAGCGGACTTTACTCTACAGTCGTTGAAAATTTTGTCCACAGAGTGGATGTATGCAGATGAAACCGTAGAGGACATTTGCCTGATATTCTGTTTCATGTTTAATCGCAGTCATTGTTATTGTCATAACAATAACAGCAATTTTCAAACAAATTATGTGTTCTATTATTAAATTAAAAATTGCGTTCTTTATGGGACATCCTATGTTTTCGAGTTCTACAATTCAGAGTCAGTTTTTTCTTCATTTTAAACGTTCGGCAACTCACATAAAGAACCGAAATATTAGTTTACAATACATTTCTCAATCAATTTAAACTGGTGGTGTTCTTCACAATACACCCACAATACACCTGAGGGAAAGTTTTTATACCTCTACACTGGAGCAGACGGCAGCAGAATCAACATTAGATATTGGAGACCAGAGATAAGGTGGCAACTGCATTCCTGAATCAAATTGTCGCACCGTCATCGAGGCATTCTACACACAGCTTCAAAATGTCGCACGATCGCGGCATCACTTTTCTGTTTCACTATGGATAAGTCATGTTCATTCTCCATGAATTTTGTGTAATTTTGTATAAATAAGAAACCATAAGAGGTAGACGAAAACTTACTACATGATGAACTCCGTTGTAAGAAACAATTTGAGGGAATTTGTTTTGTATTGTTCGCAGTTTTTACTTTCTCTACTACGTATAGTAAGTAGGGGAAGTATTGTATTCCACCCAAAAATTCGATACCGAGATTTCACCGGAAATATATGTTTTGAGGCCTCCTGAATCCAAAAAAAGCATTTTTGGAAACATGCTCGTGTGTGTGTGTCTGTCTGTGAACATCATAACTCAGAAACGAACAGTCGGATAAACACCAACCTTGGTATTTAGGTTCAGTATCTTCAGAGATGCGACACGAAGGTTTTCAAGAAAATCCCCCACCACAGGTTACCCTTTACATGGAACATTTTTCGAAAATTTTAATTTTCTCAAAAATGGCACTAACAATTTTGATTAAAATATATGTTTAAGATATTTTCATGACAAATGAAATGTGTATCTCGAATTTTCTGGGAATGTCTCCAAAAGTATTCTTCTTTGTGAACGACTTTTGCATAACTGGTAAACCATAAGAGACAGACAAAATTTTACCACACAAAAAATGTAGATCCCGTTACAATACACAATTTATGTCATATATATTTTTTTTTGAGTGGACCATTTTCGAGATATTGCTTGTTATTCCCTTAAATTTTCCAATACTTCTACTTTTTCTCAAATGGGAATTCGTTATTCATTTTTGTCTTGGATATGCAAAGAGAATGGTACTGCACATAGCAACCAGCTATTAAGAGATATGTATGTGCTTAAAGGCTACTGTATTTCTATATTGCCCTTGTAAATACAAAACAAGAGGAACAGAGTAGGCCTTAAGCAATAGTCAAATATCTTTTTACTGAGAAAGAAACGAATAGCTATGATTTTGTGACTTTGGCTTCAAAGTAATGCTGATGTAAACCAATTTCTTAAGATCGTTTCATTTTATTAATTCATATCTTTTTGTTTGTTATAGTAGCATTTTAAATGTTCCTATTTTAGTTTATATTTTTCGTTTCCACGGTTTAAGGGCTGCTTCGTTTTATCTGTTCATATATTATATGTTATAGTAGCATTTTCAGGTGTTTCTGTTTAGGTTTCTGTTCTTTGTTTACTGGTTTACGTTTTAAGACTTTTCATAATGCCGGGTAAGCTACGAACCAGTTTTAATTTTAATGTTAAGAAGTTGTTTTCCGTGAAAGCAACCAAAGTGATTGCTGGTACCTTGAGCCAAAATAACTACATATTTTGTCCTGTTAATGCAAAGAAAATGGAATTCTCAACATAGCAACCGCCTCTTAATATATTTGACTATAGCTTAAAGCCTACCAATTCCTCTTGCATCTACAAGAAAATTAGCAATAAGATTAACATCTCGATATCTCGATTAACATGAAACATGTGGAGAGTAAGCGTTTGTAAAAATAGTTTGTACAAGAGTAGGGAAAGTCATGTGAGTGTAACACATCAAATTTTTCTTTTTAACTATTTCATAATGATGTTTCAAATGGCGCAAGATGCTTTATAGTTTGCTATTCTTCTACCTTCTTTTCCTTCGCAAAAGGTCGTTATTAGACGTCTGACTTGCAATTAAAGTTTGATAATCATGTTGTATTGCTAAGTAGTTATTGTTTAGATACAAGTGTGACGAAAATATCATATCAGGCTATAAGAATTATTTTAATGAATTATATAATATTAAAGGTATGCCTGGAATGTTTTATGAGTGGAGAAAATTATGTAACCAGCACGAGAGGTGAATCAGATTTGAAAGTCATGACTAGAAGCCCCAACTGTGAACAGATCCCGAAATTGAGTTGAACTGTGTTTTAATCCCGTCACTTAAGTATTTTAAATGTGATTCAAATATTTTCAAAAACATTTGCCAAATAAAAGGTTTATAATAACAAATAATGTTTTAGTTCACCTACAAGGTAGATAAAAGTGGAACATTTTTCCGCGTTATTTCGTGAATATTGATACTAAGACATTATTTGCTTTATCATTACGAATATGACGAAAGTTTTATGAAATTATAGCTCTAAAGGGTCAAAAAGAAGAATATAACACACAAGAACTTCTCTATCACTATGGATTGGATTGTCATAAAGATGGAGTAGCGATATCTGTCCTAACACTGAAACCCGAACATCTATTATATTATTCTCCATCATTATTTTTTACTTTCTGTACTACGTATAGTAAGTAAGGGAAGCATCGCATTCCACCCAAAATTTAGATATCGACATTTCACCGGAACTGCATGTTCTGTGGCCCCCTGAATCCCCCCCCCAAAATAGAAAACGGTCCTTGTGTGTGTCTGTGTACAACATAACTCAAAAAGGAAAGGTCGGATAAATACCACACTTGGTATTTAGGTTCAGTGTCTTTCAAAGATGCGACACGAAGATTTTCAAGAAAATGCTCTCAATGCAGGCTACCCTTTACATTGAACATTTTTCGAAAATATTGATTTTCTCAAAAACTGTTTTAACGATTTTGATTAAAATATCCATATATTTAAGATATTTTCATGACAAAAGCAATGCATTTCTTGAATATTCTGAAAATGTCCCCAAAAATCCTCTTCATTCTGAATGGCTTTTGCATAACTGGTAAACTGTAAGAGATAGACAAGAATGTACGACACAAAAAATGTAGATCTCGTTAAAACACACAATTTATGTCTCATGCAGATTTTTGTCGAGAGAACCATTTCCGAGATATTCTTTGTTATTCGTTTTAATTTTTCAATACTTACACTTCTTCCCGGATGTGAATTCGTTATTCGTTAGATAGTTTCTGCGAATGTTTATATTGATTAACATGAAGTAGTTGGAGAAGAAGCATTTGTAAAAATAGCTGTGCAAGAGTAGAGAAAGTCATGTGAGTGCAACACATCAGATTTTGCTAGTTAAATAGACCAGTACCTTTAACAAGGAGTTGTAGACTTTTAGCTAAACTTTTACGCGGGAGGTATTCTGAACCAGTCACTCCCAAGTATGTGTATCTTCGTCTGACTAATCCTTGCAGTCGAAGATTATGTGAGAGGCAGTTTTTTCCTCTTCACTGCTACCTAAAAATTGGGTTTTCTTTATAGAATACTGATAGTATGTGGGTGTTTCCTTAATGTACGTGACCTGTAAAGAGGTCACTCATCCTATCAGCCTCATTTGTATCCTACTGAGATTTATGATTTCTTTAGTAAGAGCTAAAGTTGATTTTAACAACATTTTTACTGTGTTTATCTCCTTTCACTTGTACCCATTGTTGCTGGTGGTTATTTAAGACCCACTCTGCAATTGTTTTCTTTACAATTCTGGCTAAGGAAGTGCCAAATACTGGACCAGGGCCAATAATTTTTTTAACTGAACCTTCTTTTGCTAAGGTGTCAGCTTTTTCGTTGCCTATAATCCCTCTATGCTCTGGTACCCAACCAAGTTTTACCTTGTGCTTTGTCAGTTGTATAAGGTTTTGTAGACAGTTCCAAACCAGCTTAGATACTATCTGGTTACTTGCAATTGCTTTAAGAGCGACCTGGCTATCAGAGAAAATCCTTATGGTACTATTTTTATAGCCCCTTCGGAGATTCACCCCAGCACAAGTTTCAATTCCATAAACTTCAGCCTGGAATATTGTGGTATTTCTTCCCAGAGGGATAGAAATATCACATCTAGGAGATTCCCCTTAAACTCCAGCTCCTGATTCACTGTCCATCTTTGAACCGTCAGTATACCAGACCAGTTTTTTAGTGTGACAGTGTCTATTATCCTGATCTCATTCAAAGAAAATATTGAATGGTTTCTCAAAGGATAATTTAGGAAGCATATAATCACTTCCCCTCTCAAAGGTTGCGTTATTTTACTTTCCCTACTGCGTATAGTAAGTAGGGGAAGTATTACATTCCACGCAAAACTTCGATACCGAGATTTCACCGGAAATATATGTTTTTAGGCGCCCTGAATCCCAAAAAAGCATTTTTAGAAAAAGGTCAGTGTGTGTGAGTCTGTCAACAACGTAACTCAAAAACGAAAAATCGGATAAATACTGAGAAGTTTGTTGCTTCAAATTTTTTTATTTACCCCACGCTTCGGGAGCCAATTTGAGACGATGGTTTGTATTGAAAGAGTCGTATTATATTTCAACTGTTGTGAGCCGAACTTATATGAGTTTACAACCGCACATATGGTACCCGGTAGCCTTCGTTTCATAGGTTTTAAAAGTATTAACTTTGTAATTTTGACTGTATCTTTAAATAGTATATTTATGTTTGCCTCGGCTGCGTCAGTATTTTTTTGTTAGAGACATGGATGTCTGAGCAGGGCATGGTGCGACTGAAGAATGTAGGCCTACACAGATTTTAAGTTTTTCTTCACTCCATTTATTAATGCTTGACACGATTTAATAACACTTCACTGATATAGAGACCTGTGAGATTCTTTTGTTAATTACTTGCACTTTTTAAACACGTTAACTATTTTCTCACACAAAATACATATTAAATTTCTCGAGGACGCATCTCGCGTCTGATTACTAACACTGACTGCTAGCAACGCGTCCAGTTATGAGCGCTGTCTTCAAGCAACTGAATTGATTTCTACTGCCTAAACTTGTACATTTCTGTATTTCAAGTCTATGATTGGCTAATCCTACTCCAATAGAATACCTTCATTTAACTAAATCTTTTTTCTGGTTGTTGTTTGGCTATTTTATAAACTGTCACAAAACTTACATTATTGTTACTCCAAGAATCACAAGTAGTATTATTAAACTTTCTTACTCATTATTGACTCAAGGTTACCTCATTGTTACCTCATTGTTAGCAACTTTTAACCTATTATTCTCACAGCTCCTACATTACTAAATTACATAATATATTCTCATAACATTTTTGAACATGTATACAACAATATAAACATTTACAATAACTGTATTATACACTTTTTATATCTTGTTACATACGCATATTGCTTTAAGGCGGGCAGTTATTGAATTATATATTATATAATTAGACTGAAATCATTTATGTGTTAAAAGTACTGCCTCATTACCAAACTTGGTATTTAGGTTCAGTATCTTTCAAAGATGCGACACAAAGATTTTCAAGAAAATCTCTCACCCCAGAGAAACCTTTAGATGGAACATTTTCGAAAATTTTGATTTTGTAAAAAATGGTTTAACGATTTTGATTAAAATATCACATGTTTAAGATACTTTCATGGCAAATGAAATGTATACCTAAAATTTTACCACAAAAAGTGTAGATCTTGTTAAATGCACAATTTATGTCATAATATAGCTTTTTTTGGCGAGTGAACAATTTCCGAGATATTCCTTGTTATTTGCTTGAATTTTCGAATACTTAAACTTTTTCTCAAATGGGACTTCGTTATTCTTTTCTTTTTTTGTGACCTGGACATACAAAGAGAATAAAATGTTCCACATAGCTCTTAAAAGATTTGAATATCGCTTATGGCTTACGAAAAAAATATAAAACATACATAAAAATATTTAAATTGCTTAAAGAAACTATTTCTAAAATCCAGGATCAAAAAGGATGTATTTGAATTTAGATCAGTTAAAAGTATAGTAATTGCTACTGCAAGAACAATATTCCCTTTGCACCTACAAGAAAATTAACAACACGATAGTGTCTGCAAATTTTTATCTCGATTAATATGGAGTAGATGGACAGTAAGCCTTTGTAAAAATACTTTGTACAAGAGTAGAGAAAGTCTTGTGAGTATAGCACATCAGTGTTTATTATATTTGTAATTCTTGTGTGCCCTATGTGATTACGGTTGCTCCAGTTATCGATCACTATATTAATTTTCGTAAAGAATAAGTGAAATTAACGAAATCACGATCAATTTTGGGTAAGGTAGTTATTATCTTTAAAATAATAAATTCGTTCATTCTCACGTCAGTACTTGTTTGGAATTATGGAAAGCTTTAACACTAAACATTCCTTACATTTTAAGTTATTTTAGGTTTCTTTACTCAAATAGGAATGCTGAGTTTTGTGCACCGCTGCATATGTAAGTAAGCATGCTCTGTAAACATATCAATTCAATATTATTTTCAAATATAGTTACATATTCATTGGGCAAACAGAATTTTAATGGGATTCTAGTTCATAAAATAATGTTATTGCAAATGGTATGTATTTCGGTTAAAGCAACATTATACCTATAATTTTAATTAATATGAACAAAACAATTATTGGAAAATAATATCCATGAACAGATAATATTAGCGTAGGCGATGCTTAAGTGGAGCAGAAAAGCTGAAAACGACTTATTTGGTTCTCTTAACATTCACTAAATGTGTTAATTCAGACTTATAGTGAGTGGCAATAAGAAAGTCGTGAAATATGTTGGAGAATACTGTATTTGTTGCTCTAAGAAAACCATAAAGTGATGCTAATGTAAGAGTTAAAGTTTTGAACACATATTTCAGAACTTTTAATTACAGCAATGGCGAGGGTGTGATTTATATTTAGTCTTAGGGGTTCGAATATAAATCACACTATAAAACACAAGCTACTATGTATTCAAAGTAGAAAATCAAGACTTATTACTACTATAAAAAGGTTTAATTAGGGTTTTTAAGCAAACATTAACACAAAGGTTAAAAGGTAATTTCCATGATCTAGTAATGAATAAGGGATCTCCACGAAGAATTGAATATATATTAAGTTATGTATTCATGTCGTGTTGAAAAATTTGGCGGGGTTTACTTCAGTTTTATGTGGGCACCTGTGTAGTACGTGGATAGCGAGTCTGCCCACATTTAAGAGGTCCTGAGTTTGAAACTCGGTTAGGGTAAGTTTTTGAGTTTTTGCTTATTCTGAGAAGACGAATATCGGGTAACTTTAAGCTCTATGGACACCGGGCTCATTTGAGCATAATTTCACCCATTCCATTCATCTCGGGATATAACGATCAAAACATGTATTTCCAGTGAGATTCCGGTATAGAATTCTTGGGTGGAATGCAATACTTCACCTACTTACTATCCGTAGTAGAAAAAATAATAAAATGAAATCCGGAAGAAAGGTTGATTTTTGGCGGTTTGGTCAAGACTTAAATAATTCTGTCTTTCCTGCCAAAGTATTCCAGAGCGGTCATTTTGATAGCCTCAGAGTTAAAATATGGGGATGGGTGACATGTCCCTTGTTTTCCACAACAACAGCGTATTTTTCATTCAGAGTAAAAAAATAAATATAAACAGCAATTATACTTCAGCAGCTTAGAAAAAAACATTTGAAAGGGGTTACACACCTGGTTATGTATCCCCCTTCTCTAACTGCTTTGGGCGGGCATGTCTATTCTACTCTGCCTTTTACTCGCCATAATTTCGCCTAGCCCGTGATTTATTTTATTTTATTCCCTCAAAATCGTTTATCACACCACTGTTGTAACTATCCAACTGTAGAGGCAGGACTAAAGATAGATAGATTGCTGTGCCAGTTCATGCATAGAGCAAGGTGTGAAAACAAATGTTTGCATATAACTAGCGATAGCATTTCACTTACATGCAGTATTTTCATGCGATATCTGCTAAAATTTTACTCCCTCTTTTTAGGGTATTTCATAGCCTTCACTCCTCATGTATCTCTTTAAGGAAAAAAGTTCTTCGCTGAATGATTTTCATAGTACAAATTTTACAAAGAAAATTATTTGTTTTTTTACAGGAAGACCAACCATGCATCATCATCATCTTGAAACTGTGTTCTTTAACATATCTTTTACAGAACTGGAATAAGGATTTTGTTTTTTGAGTTATTATGATGTAAACAAGATCCTATTAATTTTTCCACACTATAAAATTGCTGTGCTCACAAGTGATGTGATACTTGTTTCCGCGTATCATTCCACCTCCTCTTTAAGACACCTCATTGGACAACTCAGTAGCTAAAGACAAAAGACAAGTAGAGTGGGGGAGATTTATCCCTCCTGAATACTCGCGCAGTCCTTAGACTATTATTAGTTTCAAATGGGAAGAGTTCTGCTCTGCAGCGAATGAGGTGCATTTGCGTGCTCAGCGTTGCCGCCTCGTTACCCCCACTCTTTTCATATTTCCCTCTCACTCACACATCGGCCTGGCGCTAGAATGGTCGACGTAAAGCAACCCAAACGCTTAGCTTACGGCGAATGCAATGTGACAACACAGCGGAACTCCGATTGGTTGCCGCTCTGGCCGCGCTCAAGGACAAACATCATCCCATTTGAAAATCACATTAAGTTGTTATACTATAGTTGAATATACGTTTAGAGAAGAGAACCGAGTAGTGTCAAGGGCTAATACACTATGAACAGGAAGATTCGCACATCGCTGTAAAAGCTCCATGGCCACATTAATGCAGCAGGTATTCTTGTTTTAATATATAAAGCACAACAACAGTAAATTTTACGACTTTGACGATTTTTAATCCATATCTCTGCTAATATTATAAAGAGAATATCTGTGTTTGGAGGTATCCATGTAGGTAATGTCAAAAAAAACTTTGATAATTCTTTCACCATTGAAAAGTCCAGTTTGTTCTCGGACATAGGCTTATAAAATACCTTCTAATTTAATAAATTACTAAAATAATTAAAGGGATTTAACATGCCATTAAACTTGAATGCAAATATATTGGATATAACAAAGAACCTGCCTGCAAAGAAGACCTTGGAAAATAATTGTGTTACTCCATAGAGTATGCATACAAAATAAGGCAAATGCCGCGGATATGCATATCTCCAGAAGCAAATTTTCGCGGTGGTCACGATTTAGCAATTAAGACATAGTAGAATAAAAGAGTATCAAATATGCTTTGAAAATGTCTTCGAAATATGACGCAGAAGCGAAGTCCCGAAAATTATGTATTAACAAGGGAACTCGGAGAAAAAATCTTATGTTTGCAGTTATATTACTTTCTGTGCTCACGCTTCTACAAGCTGTTTTTACAAAAACATATTCTTCTGTCTACTTCTTGTTAATGGGGATAAACTTTATCATTTACACATTTCGTTGTAGGTATAAGAAGAATACAGTAAGCTAAAGCGATAGACAGATTTTTCAAAAAGCGGAGGGCTTCAAAATTCCAGGCTGTTTGCATAACCACTAGAAAAAAATTCAAAACAGTAGCAAGAATATCTCGGAAATCGTAATTAGCCGTGAAAATATCTTTAACGTATATTTTAATCATAATCTTTAAGAGGCATTTTTAAAAAAATCACAACTAACGAAAATGTTTCTATTTAAAGGATAGTTTGGATGAGGGATATCTGTTTGAAAAGAATCATTCTAGGAAGATACTGAACTTAAAATACAAGTTTGGTGTTCAACCGACTTTTCTTTTATTACTTAGGCTGATCACAGACAGTTGCACTTGTGTTTCCGTTGCATTCTCGGTATCGAAATTTGTATAAAATGCAATACTTCCTCTGCTGATTAGAGTAAAACCTGCGTTGTACAACTCTTCAAAATGTTTTCTCCCTGCCGTGCTAAAAACCCATTTTAATTAAATTCTGGATACTGTTAAAAAGTATTTTAAAATTTCCGAAACATTTATCTACCGTGGCGAGGTGTCGCCGCGATAACGTGAGCGACTAGCATTCGGAATGTCCGGGCTCAATTCCCGGTGACCGCGTACTCTGACCCATTGGTTTTTCGTGGTTTCCCCCGGGTCGGAGAGCGAATGTTGAGGTGGTTCATCTTCCACCACGACTCTCCTGCCCCTCATTTTCCGTACCCAACATCTTACTTGTCATCTGCTTCAGGATTGTAGAAGCAGGCGACGGATTTTCGGCGGGTTGCAGCTGGGCGGTGCTCTCTGTGGAGGTTCCGCTCGGTTAGATACCCGCCTCTCGATGCTTTCGGGTAGGGCTCCTTTGGGGACCTTCCGGAGGCTGGGGATCCAATGGGTGGGTCTGGGACGGCCTTGGAGACGTTCAAACTGGAAACATTAGGGACCCCGACGGTGCTTGAGCTCGGCGTCATCCGAAACTGGTCGACCTTAGAATGTCTCCCCCCCCAGGAGTCATGATAGAAGCACAAGGTACCAGATGGTCCGAGTACGGTTCTCTGCCCTGGTTTCGAGGGCCCCTCCGTTCTTCAGTACCTTTTAGCTTTATATCTATCGAATTCGATATGGAATTTGTTTTATCTACTATAAGCAGGCTAGAGAAACCAAAAATATCTGATGTGTTACATTCACATGACTTTCTCTAACTTCTATTGTTTATTGGTGAGTATGAAACCATCTTACGAAGGCTTATTTTTCTTTCTTTCCAGAAATAGCTATATCACACATTTCATTATACATAGATATAAAGGGAACAGCGATAGTCAAATATTTAAGAACTGGACGCTATATGCTGGCCTTAAAATTCCATACTGTTTCCATGCTATCGCGAGAAACAACTGAATAACACAAGACTTTTACGAAGTTTTGTACTTCGAATATAAGGGATATAAATCGAAACGGCTTAGCCAGAAATGTGTGTTTTAAAGAGCTCTACATTTTTTGTGAAGTAAATTTTCATCTATCAAGAGTATATAAAATTTCCTCCGAATGAAGTGGACTTCATAGCCTATTCCCAGAAAAAAAATTAAGATATAGATTTAATTTGTCATTTATAGTCTTAAATGAGTGGTATTTTAATCAAAACCGCTACCGCAATTCTTCACAAAATAAAAAATTTCGAAAAACTGTCCATATAAATGATAGTTTGAGCTGTCGGTTTTTCTGGAAAAAACGATTCTCGTTTTTTAGTTATGCTGATCGCAGGCATACACACATGCGCATCTAAAAATGGTTGTTTTGGATTCGGGGAGCCTCGGATATTTGGGTGGAATGCAATACTTCTCTAGCTTCTATGTAGTGGTAAAGAAATTAAAAAGGAAGAAAAGTTATACTATAAACAAGTGCGCATTAACCACGTTTGCTGCGCTGATTATAACTCGGTTTCTCTTTCATATACTTTGTGATTTTAAACTATACTTACAAATTACAAAGTGTCAAATAATTACATATTTTCAACGTTAAAATAATAATAATAATAATAATAATGCATTATATAAACATGCAACATTAATTCCGAGGTCGCGGGTTCAAACCCGGCGGAGGGTGATGGATTTTTTCGCGCGTAAAAATCTGTATTATGGCTTCCTTCGGAAGGGAGGTAAAGCCCGTGGTCCCGTGTCGTAGATTTACGACACGTAAAAGAACCTCAAGCCTAATAAAGAAGCCTCTGAGCAAAATTACCGATCTTTCACGGCCAATATAGAATGGTACGCCAAGAACCATTGGTTAAAGAGCGTCCATAAATTAAAAAATGTATATCTGATGTGTTGCATATGACTTTATCTACTCTTGCACAAACTATTTTTACAAACGCCTATTCTCTATATACTTCATGTTAGTCGAGATTTCGAGATGTTAATCTTATTGCTAATTTTCTTGTAAGTGCAAGGGAAATATGGTAGCCTTTAAGTGAACAGCTGGTTACGAACATAGGACCCGACTTCTGTTTCACTTCTGATTCATCTTGGTTACGGCGTTAAAGTGCATGCCTCCAAAATGACCTTTGAGTCAGGGAAACATGTGAAAATCATTTGGAAAAAGATCTGGTGAGTATGGAGGATGCGAGAAAACTTCCCAGTTGAGCCTTCTGAGCTCCGCCTGGGTCAAGATTCAACTTGGAAGTTTTCTCGTTAACTCCGTATTCACCGGAGCTTGTCTCAAGTGATTTTCACATGTTCCTCCAACTCAAAGGTAAGCACTTTTAACACCGAGATGAAGTCAAATCAGTGAACAGCTGGATCCGACCTGGTACAACACTGGCTTGGAAAAACTTGTCACGTCCCCAAAAGTGCTTGGAAAAACATGTTGATGATGTAGAAAAGTAACAGAAGGATTGTAAAACACAAATAAAATTAATTCAACATGATCAATTGTGTGCAATGTTCTTTTATAAAATATGGAAACTTACTTATTGGACGACCCTCGTAAATTTCTTATGTACAAAAATGCTATCTATCTCTTACAGTTTACCAGTTATACAAAATCCATTCACAATGAAGAGGGCTTTTGGGGACATTCCCAGAAAGTTCAAGTTATGCGTTTCATTTGTCATGAAAATACCTTGAGCATATGATATTTTAATAAAAATCGTTAGAACCATTTTTGAGAAAATCAAAATTTTCGAAATATGTTCCATGTAAAGGGTAGTCTGGATTGAAGGGATTTTCTTGAAAATATTCGTGTCGGATCTTTGAAAGATACTGAATCTAAATACCAAGTTTGATATTTCTCCGACTTTTCGTTTTTTAGTTATTCTGTTCACAGACACACATACACACATACGCGAACCTTTTTCTAAAGATGCTTTCTGGGGCCTCACAACAGGCATTTCCGGTGAATTCTCGGTATAGAATTTTTGAGTGGAATGCAATACTTCCTCTACTTTCTGTACCTAGTAGAAAAAGTAAAATGAAATATAAATTCCTATGTGACATTCACATTAGAAAGCGAAGCTTACAGTTTTGCGGACACATTCAACGAATTAACCCAAACAGGCTCACAAAACAAACAATGGAATTCTACGAAAATAGAAGTAAAGCACAATTAGATGCTATGAAGTAGATTGTTGAAGTAAAAAGTAACTTAAATTTTATAGGAATTTCCCAAGAAGATATCCTAAACAGAGAATACAAGTTGAACAAGAGGATAAACCGAAGCAAAAATCTGGAACAACATGGACAGACGAAAGAAAGAAAAAATCCACAGCCAAAGAATGAGAGAACTGTGGATTCAAATTAAAACAAAGAAAAATATCTAAGTACTGCGTGTAGTTCGACATGTGCTCGTTCGCAATTAAAACAAATTATATTAACTTGTTAAATATTCAGTATTCTGAAACGCTGTTGAAATCACAATAGGAATGTATGAAACATTTCCAGCATTGGAGTCTAGGTATGTGATGTAGTGCGCAGGCTCGGAAACAAGCAACATTTCACGATTGTTGAAACAGACACTGCAGCACTTTCCTGAAGTGGCGTTGCTTTAAATTTTGTAAGGTTAGAGATAGTCTGATTCGCCTGGCTGCCCTCAACTACATGGAAATACCGCCCTCCTTAGCTGTAATTAGCATAGGGTCTGTTGGCCCCGTAACAAATGGCTTCGAGGTTAACTTCGAGATTTATTGCTTGTTTCTGCGATATATCGCTTTCCGCCATGTTGTACTGCAAGACATTCAACTTCTAAGGTTAATACGGCTCATTATCTACGGTTTGACCAAATTTCATTATATTCTGAGAATAATGAGAAAGTACAGGGTGATTTATAAGAAACGTTTATCACTTTAATTAACTACCATTACTAAATTGGATTTCATAGCAACGGCGTTTCTCTCTCGAAAAAAAATTCTGATGTGAGATGCATTCACACGACTTTCTCTACCTTCTTTATTTGTTAGTGGGTATACAAACTATTCTTACTAATGCTTATTTTTCTGTCTACTACACTTTAATCCAAATAAACCTTTGCACAAATAACTACATTACCCATTTCGTTACAGATACAAAGAGAATAGCGACAGACAGTCAAATGTTTAAGAAATGGACTTTATACGCCGGCCTTAAAATTCCAAAGTTTCCATGCAATCGCGAGAAATAACTAAATGTTGAAAGCACTTCAGAATCATAAAGAAATGTACAGTTAGAACTTTTAATTGACGGATATCTCAAAAATGGTTTATACCACAAAAAGCTTATTTTAAAAAACATTGCGTGTTTAAAAGAGATTTACATTTTTTGTGTAGTACGTTTTCGGCTGTCGCTTAACGTATACCAATTATACAAGATCACACTAAATTCCTTCCGAATGAAGAGAACTTTGAAGGTGGTTTAGTGCTTACGTAATATGTTTTTACGTAAATTATTAGAACTTGAAGATCTTATATTGTGCTGCTTTTGTTTTGTTTGGTTACATAATTTTAACTGCCCCACGTATGGGCGCCAATTTGAAGTAACATTTTTTGTATCATGTTTGTATTATATTTAATTTGTTGTTGAGCCATGTTTGGGAGCCAATTTGAAGTGGTAAATTTATAATGTTTGTATATGTGTGTTTACTTCACGTGGTGAAGCCATTTTTGTGACGTGATTCTTTGTTAGGTTTGTAGCTCCATCTGGTGTTAGCAATTTGCGGTAGTATTAGTGTTTGTTTAAAGGAATGCTACTGTTATTTTATTTAATTTTTGGTTTACTGTCCTCCGGCTAGCTATTATCCTTTTGGGTCGAGCACTTCTCTTTATACAGGTTGTGTAAACGGAAAGGAATCTTTTATCCAAAGATAACACTGATGAAAGAATTTCTTTTATACTTTTATTGTCGAACACTTTCACTATCACATTTACACATTGATCTAGACACTCGCCAAACTGAAACTGTTATAACAACTTCTTACTGATCACTTTTAATTCACGTACTTCAACCTTTTGTATAATTAACTTTACCATACTTGAGATTTTTCATAACTCTTATACGCGTAACTTGTGAATCGATAGCCGACGTGTAATATTTCTGCTGGACTGAAAGCGACGTGTATCATACAAATATTTTCGACGAACTGACGGGAATACGACGTGTAGTGTACAAAGAATTTTGATGAACTGACGGGCTCTACCTCTAACCTAGCTCTTTTATACTCATACACCCCGATATGCCTAAAGATTATAACTGAGCTGCAATTGGCTAATAAAACGCGCCAACATTAGCGTCTGTTTTTATATCCAATGAAAATTATGAATACATATGCTCTAGGGAAATGTTCCAGCAATTTCTACAGAAAAATGCGCCAACATTACGTAACTTCCTCGTTTCCAATAATGATAAACAGCTCACCCGCTCGCTGCATTATTGCACGCTATTATTGACAGTTTCAGTAAGGCAGTATAAACTTACTTCCCAACAATAATTACAATCAACAAACATCTCAAATCAATGTCACATAAAAATGCATATTCATACTGTAATCATTCTTTACATTTAAATAATTTGTGATACAAATTACTGCATCAACTTCAAAGGTTATTCTCAGAAAATTCAAGATATACATCTTATTTGTTATGTAAGTATTTTCAATATATGGTATTTTAATGAAAATCGTTACAGCGATTTTTTAGAAAATCAAAAGTTTCGCAAAATGTTCCGGATGTGGAGATTTTTAGAAAATCTTCGTGTCGCATCGTTGGAGGATGCTGAACTTAAAACTAAGTTTGGTATTTATCCAACTTTTCGTTTTTGCCTTATGCTGTACATACACCAAACACACAAACTCGGACCTTTTTCTATACATCTGATGTGTTGCACTCACATGACTTTCTCTACTCTTGCACAAACTATTTCTTACAAACGCTTATTCTCCATCTACTTAATGTTAATCGATATAAACAAATTTCAGAAACTATTGCATTGTTAATTTTCTTGCAGGTGCAAGGGGAATATTTTAGGCTTTAAGCATAGTCAGATCTTTTAAGAGCTGGTTGCTATGTGGAGCATGCCATTCTCTTTGCATGTCCAGGACAAGAAAAACGAATAACAAATTCCCATTTGAGAAAAATTATTGGAAAATTCAAAGAAATAATAAGGGATATCTTGGAAATGGTTCAGTTGACAAAAAAATGTATATGACATAAATTGTGTGTTTTAACGAGATCTACATTTTTGTGTAGTAAAGTTTTCTCTGTCTCTTACGGTTTACCATTTATGCGAAAGTCGTTCAGAATGAAGAGGACTTTTGGGGATATTCTCAGAAAATTCAAGATATAGACTTCATTTGCCATTAAAGTATCTTAAACTATGACATTTTAATCCCAATCGTTAGAGCCATTTTTGTGAAAATCAAAATTTTCGAAAAATATTCCATGTAAAGAGCAGTCTGGGGTGGGGGAATTTTCTTGAAGAATTCGGTGTCTCATTTATAAAAATGCTACCTTTGTACCAAGTTTGGTATTTATCCAACGTTTTTGAGTTATGCTGTTCACAGACACTCACATCAAACAATCCACCCCCCCCCCACATACACGGACTTTTTACTAAAAATGCCACCTTTTATTCAGGGGGCCTCAAAACATATATTTCCGGTGAAATCTTGACATTGAATTTTTGGGTGGAATACAGCACTTCGCCTACTTACTAAACGTAGTAGAGAAAGTAAAAAAGTAAGCACTTAAATCCTTTGAGATTAATTTAATACTGCATTTAATACTTGTTCTTGATGAATATTGCATTAACACCTATTGTTAAAGACCCAGCATTAAGGAACCTAGAGTCGACGAGTGCGTTTAGGTTCAATAAAGAGGTCTGTACAAATAAATCCCTCAATGGGTGGTTTATCTGACCAAGGAACTTTATGTAGGGTGGTTCCATTGCCTATTTATTCCTATGAAATACGATGAAGGTATAAATTCATAAATTATAAATTAATAATATAATTCACTTTTAACACACTCTTTTATTTACTAAACTTTCTGACGTATACATTTTCTTACGCATCTAGCTAACAAAATATTAGCCTTCTTATACTTGATTACTGTAATTACTTTGCTCTTTTAAAAATAACTTTGTTGGCTGCAATCTTCGATTTCTTCTATTTCAGCAAACGTTTTACTTTTTGCAAGCACGCGATTCACTATCCGATCTGCATACGACTTATTTCTTAGATGTTCGGAAACGAAGTGAGGAAGGTTGACTTGGGTAGCCTAGCATGTGGAAACAGTGCTTGTTAGAATGTATGTAATATATGATTCCGTGGAACACTCCGAGTCTTTTATTTTAATGTCTCGTATTGGTTTAACAAGCTTCCTTTTTTTACAAGATCGTTATTATGTATACACAGTGCTTTAATTTCAAAACTTCCCAGTCTAAAGAACAATTTATTCAAATTTAATTTAAATAAAAACACATCAACTTAGATATTCAGATGGAAATTTAAACTTGGTCTAAGCATTTTAGGTTTCACCTCCTTACTGCCACTTTGAAATTTAAAATGGTACCTCTATATTTTATAATTAAATACGAAAGGTGCGGCGGAACTTCTAGTCGGTGATTGAGGTCCCCACGTTTGGCAGCCAATTTGCAGCGGTACTTCTTGTCGGTGGCTGTGGGCCCCACGTTTGGCAGCCAATTTGCGGTGGTACGATTCTTGACCCCACGTAAGGCGGCAATTTGCGGTGGTACTTATGGTTGTTTTACGGTACAGGATTTTTAGGGATGGTCCCGGGTTCGGTACTAGCTCAGGATTCTTTGCATGTATCTTGGATCTCGGGTTAGTGGTGAACACGACTGTTGGTTTTTCTGCTCGTTTATTACCGTCACCGTTTTAACATTTGATCCCTGCTATTTCTTCGACACACACATGCATTTCCTATTTGTTAAGTGTTTCATATCATCGCGCCTATTCGCTGTCTTCTAAACTTTTCTGACAAGCATCTCCCCAGACTTACTACAACCAAGTGTGTTTTCTAAAATCTCACGACGAAGTGTTCATTCTCAAATCTCATGACCAACTGTGCATTCTGAAATTTTCCGTTTCTCTGTTTCAAGCGTTCTATATCTCTTCATTCCACTATCACCTGATTCCTAGCTTCTTCCACTGGAGGCCTAAGGCTATCCGGCTTTTGGCGAACATTGACCCTTTTCTACTAGCCTGCGTTCCAGTAACTTAATGGGACACTTAACAATACAGGGAAAAACCATTCGTTTCCGGCCGCCGATAGCCCTGTCTCTCAGCCCTTATTTCAACTTACAGTAACATTCGCTTGCCAGTTTTATTTAACACTATCCTCACCGTTATTGATATTTATTTTCCCTATGATTGTAATTTTATTTTACTACTCAAAATATACTCCTTCAAAGGGTATCTAATTGTTTATGCGACATTAATTTATTTTACATCTTTTGTTTTAAATCGTTGCCTAGCAACCTGGATTGTTGTTATTTTGGAAGATCATTTTGAATATTTCTTGTGTATTAAATGTTTGTAAAATGGTGTGTTCCTTTCAAGAGAGAACAGAAATAATATTTATTTATGGAGTTGAAAACCGTCGATCTAGTACGTAAATTTGAAGAAACTGGTTATGTGTGCAATAAAGTAAATAAACAACCTAGAAAACTCGATGAAATTTCGCAGATTGAAATATTAGGTTATTTCAATACTGAAAACATCACGTCCATTCCAAAAGTATCTGCTGTAACAAGCATTTCGGTTGGTTCCATACCTAAAGTGCTAAAAATGAACAAATGTTATCCATACAAAATAAAAATTCACTAACACCTCAACGAAGACGATTTTAATAGAAGCGTAGAATTTTGTGAGCAGATGTCTCACAGAATCGAAGATGATCCAAATTTGACACAAAATATTTGTTTTAATGATGAAGCGACCATTTTCTTAAACGGGTTTGTCAACAAATACAACTGCAGGTACTGGTGCAATGAAAATTCTCATGTATTTCGTGAAGATAATACTGAGTTTTCGCAGAAGATCAACGTGTGGGTTGGAATTATGGGGGATGTTATTGTTAGACCGGTTTTTATTGAAGAAAACCTGATGTGGAATTGTAACCGAACATAATAGAAAATGTAGTTCATCCACTTATGAAACTATCGCTAGAAAACCAAGTCAGTGAAGGCAACGTAGTGTTGAACAAACAAAATTTGAATTTTTAATAAGACGGAGCTCCCCCACACTATGGCGGTACCCGTGCGAAAATAGCTTGATAGAAGATTTCCAGAAAATGGATTGGTACGAGAGGTGTATTAAAATGGCCAGCGAGATCTACAGAACTCACGCCGCTTGACTTCTTCCTGTGGGGTCATTTGAAATCAGTTGTTTATACTCCTCCACCTGAGAATATTCAAGAACTGAGAAACAGAATAACCCAAGAATGTAATGGGATATAGTAGATGTTGTTCTAGGTGTTTGCTGCTACGTATGAAAAGCCGATTTGAAGTAGTTTGTATTGAAGGAGTTGTATTATATTTCAACTGTTGGGGAGCCGAACTTGTAGTAGTTGCAACAGCATGTATAGTAAACAGTTTCCGGTAGCCTTCGCCCCAAATATATTTTTAGCTGGCCTTTGCCCCAAGTTTAAAGAATATTAACTTTGTAATTAAACTGTTTCTTTAAATATTTAATATTTTTGTTTGCCTCGGCTTGGTCAGCATTGTTTTAGAGACATGAATATCTTGGCAGGGCGTGATGCGACAAGAATGTAGGCTTACACAGATTTTAAGTTTTAATTCACTCCTTTTTTATTAATCCTTGACACAAATTAAATAGTACTTCACTGATATCGAGAGCTGTGAGATTCTTTTATTTAATACTTGCACTTTTTAACACATGTACTATTCTCGTCTCACACGAATACATAATTAATTTCTCGAGGACACATCTCGCATCCAGTTAAAAACGCTGTCCGCAGGCAACTAGCTAGATTTCAATCGTCTAAACTTGTAAATTTCTGTATTTCAAGTCTCTGATTGGCTAATCCTACTCCAATGGAATACCTGCATTTAACTAAAGGTTTTTCTGGTTCTTGATTAGCTAGTTTTATAAACTGTCACTAAAATTACATTATTGTTACTCCAAGAATCACAAGTGGTACTGTTAAACTTTCAAACTCATTATTGCCTCAAGGTTACCTCATTGTTACTTTGTTAGCAACGTTTAACTTGTTATTCTCACAGCTACTACATTATTAAATTACGTAATATATTCACATAACATTATTGAACATGTATACAATAATATAAGCATATGCAATGACTGTTACATACATTTTACAAATTATTATGTACACATATTGCTTCAAGGCGGGCTGTTATTGAATTTACATATTATATAATTAGACTGAAGTTATTTAAGTGTTAAAAATACTGCCTCCTGGATTAATAGTGAAATACACCAGAAGTTTCGCGAGGAGTTCCAAAATAGACTGTATTACTGTTTAGCCAACAATAGGGCACGTTTTGAACATTTGATTTAGTCCAAAAATTGTTTCTTGTCACGTTGACAAGTAAAATAAGTAACATAAGTGAACAATCGAATGTTTAAAAATAAAAACATAGGGGTTTCATTTGAAATTTAAAAAAAATTAAATTGACTTTTATTTATAGACGCTCTTTAACTGCTGTGGTCCTTAGCGTACCATTCTGTATTGGGCGTGAAAGACCGGTAATTTTACGTGCCGTAAATCTACGGCACGGGGCCCCCGGCCTTACTTCCCTTCCGAAGGAAGCCATACTGAGAATTTTTACGCAAGAAAAACATCCATCCCCCTCCGCCGGGTTTGAACCCGCACCTCGGGAACTAGAGCCTAGCATGGTAACCACTACAACACGTTGGACGACTGAAATTTCAAAGTGGGGTTGGCTAGGGGCGAGGGGGTGAAACCTAAAATGCAATTAAGACCAGTTTTAAGCTTCTCCCTTAGTATTTAAGTTGACGTGTTTTTTTTTTTTTTAAATTAAATTTGTTATTTGGACTGGGAAGTTTTGGAGTGATAGTTCATATATATCATATAATATGATTTCTAAAAACTTTTTAACTCGGATACGGTATCCTTAGCTTTATTTTCACATATTTAAATTAATTTACAATTTATTTATAGGAATTATTATGTTAATGGTAACCATTCCATTGGTCTGTTACGTTTTTTAACTATCTGGAGTAAATGTTACACCAATTAATTTTATTTACAATAGTTTTGCCCTTTCTAAAGCTAATTCTTACTTCAAATGTAACAATACTATTTTAATATTGATATAGTAGCTCCGTTTGTTAAATCTCTCTCGTCTCCTTTAATGTTAAAACGGGCCATTACTCATAATATTTGAATTGCTATTTGGTCAGATTCCTAGTCTTATCGCAAGATAATGAAATAAATTTCAACATGGCTGTTTTGAGCTACATTTTCTCAAGTTGTTAGAGAAACGAATGAGACATTAGAGGGTGAAGTATTTAGGTATTCAAATGATAAAAATTAAAATGTATAGTTTCCTATATAGTGTCTATGTATAATATATTAATCTAAAGTTAAGTTTAATCCACATCACAAGTTTCAACAATGAAGTAAAAATGTTCTTTACTTTGTTTGCTGCTACGTATGAAAAGCCGATTTGAAGTAGGAGTTGTATTACATTTCAACTGTTCTTGAACTTGAAATTCGTTGCAATCGCACGTATAGTACCCGGTTTCCGGTAGCCTTCGCCCCAAGTTTTAAATATTAGTTTATTAATTTGATTGTTTCTTTAGATATTATATTTATGTTTGCCTCGGCTGCGTCAGTATTATTGCTAAAAGACATGTTTCTCTTGGTAGGGTTGTGGTGCGACTGAAGCATGTAGGGTTACACAGATTTTAAGTTTTAATTCACTCCTTTTTATTAATCCTTGACACAAATTAAATAGCACTTCACTGATATAGAGAGCTGTGAGATACTTTTATTTAATACTTTTTAACACGTAAACTATTTTCGTCTCACACGAATACGTATTTAATTTCTCGAGGACACATCTCGCGTCTGGTTATGAGCACTGTCTAGAAGCAACTGATCTGTTTTCCACCGCCTAAATTTGTATATTTCTGTATTTCAAGTCTCTGATTGGCTAATCTTAGTCCAATAGAATACCTTCATTTAACTAAAGCTTTTTCTGGTTGTTGTTTGGCTATTTTTTTAAACTGTCTCAAAAATTTACATTATTGCTGCTCTAATAATCACTAGTAGCATTTAAACTTCCTTACTCATTATTGCCTCAAGGTTACCTCATTGTTAGCAACTTTAAACCTATTTTTCTCACAGCTCCTCCATTATTAAATTACGTAATGCATTCACATAACATTATTTAACATGTATACAATAATATAAGCATATGCAATGACTGTTACATACATTTTACAAATTATTACATACACATATTGCCTCAAGGCGGGCTGTTATTGAATTTACATATTATGTAATTTGAGTGAAATCATTTAAGTGTTAAAAACACTGCAACAACAAAGTATGTGCATTCATTTTTGTCAGCACTACCATTTTCTTTGGTAGTTTTAAACAATACTGGATAACAAGTTAATGCGTTTTTCATTAAAATATTAGTGTGTTATGGTTATAGCGCCTAAAAGCTTTTAGGGCTTCCTTTATATGAGCTGCTGAGAGTATTTTGCACTTCAGCTTATAATAGTCTTGTACTGAGAACCTCAAATAACGAGGATTACTTTTCAAAGAAAATAATACAAATAAAAGAAACTCGAGCACAGAAAGCCAAAGCGACACCCTAACTCCTCAAGTTTTCAACGTGCAATTTCACACTAAGTTTTAACATAGTTTTGTGAAAGAATAAGAGGATAGAAGTTTTCTAAGTTACTTTTGAAACATAAAGAGAAGATGCATTGCAACACCAGGTTAAAGAAATGACTCTACTGCTCTACCTTATTTCATTGTTTCATTTATTTAGCTTTTAATTGCGTTATAAATAGTAACACTAATCTCTGGAAGGTTGACTTTATATTTTACTTTCCCTCACAAATGACTGCAATAACAAAGGGAAAGGTTGGAAGGTATTGAAAAAGAAGCCTGTACGTTGCCAGGGATGGTGATTGAAGTAAGCAGTTCAACAGTTTTAATAATAAATAACTTGAATGAATAAAGTAACATAACTTATATAACTAGAAATGACGGTAGTGAAGAGGTAAAACATTTTAATACCTTTGTAGTTATCTAAAAAAACTGCAACGATACAATATACAAGCCATAAATTAATTTAACTTTCCCTGTGACATTTACAAACTTCTAAAGAAGTCAAGAAAGTTCGGCATAAACCCAGACATGAAGAATTAGGTACCAGAGGTGTTTTAGTAAGTAAACAGAGCAATCCTGTTACCGCACGGTGTATAGATGACATTAGGTACCGACGACTGACACCCCTACCCTTACCAACGCTGCTTTTGTTGCAACTGTCATAGCTTACACCAGTGGAGAACTGTGGCGTATGCTTAATGCAAAGAGGAGATTATACATGAATTAGCACTTGTGCCAGAAAGTGGCAAGAATCACTTAATGGCGAAACTATCAAATTAATATAGAGTTCAAAAGAAGGTTTAAAACACCACGTTAAACAACACTGGAATTCAATGAAACATGGAACATATGACATTAAAAAGGAATACAGAGGAAAATGGACCCTCAATCTCCTCAGCCCTAAACTATAAATCAGAATTTTTCGAGGATGTGTTTCATACACTAATAAGAGTGGGTATTACTTTAAATAAATCTGATGTGTTACACTCACATGACTTTCTCTACTCTTGTACAATCTAATTTTACAAACGCCTATTCTCCATATGCTTCATGTTAATCGAGATATCGAAATGTCAATCTTATTGGTAATTTTCTTGTAGATGCAAGGGGAATATGGTAGCTTTTAAGCGATAGTCAAATATTTTAACGCTGGTTGCTATGTGGCGCATTCCATTCTCTTTGCATGTCCAGGACATAAAAAAATGAATAACGAATTTGAGAAAAAGTATAAGTATTGCAAAATTTAAGGAAATAACAAGCAATATCTCGAAAACGGTTCACTCAACAAAAGAAATGTATATGACATAAGTTGTGTATTTTAACGCGATCTATATTTTTTGTGTAGTAAAATTTTGTCTATCTCTTATAGTTTACCAGTTATGCAAAAGTCGTTCAGAATGAAGAATACTTTTGGAGACATTCCCAGAAAATTCGAGATATACATTTCATTTCTCATGATATTATCTTAAACATATGATATTTTCATCAAAATCGTTAGAGCCATTTTTGAGAAAATTAAAATTTTCGAAAAATGTTCCATGTAAAGGGTAGTCTGGGGTGGGGGGATTTTCTTGAAAACCTTCGTGTCGCATCTCTGGAAGATACTGAACCTAAATACCAAGTTTGGTGTTTATCCGACTGTTCGTTTTTGAGTTATGCTGTTCACACACACACAGACACACAGACACACACACACACAGACACACACACACACAGACACACACACGGACATGTTTCCAAAAATGCTTTTTTTGGATTCAGGAGGTCTCAAAACATGTATTTCCGGTGAAATCTCGGTATCGAATTTTTGGGTGGAATGCAATACTTCCCCTACTTACTGTACGTAGTAGAGAAAGTAAAAATCGCTATTTTTACATATTAATAGATATAAAAATTTGAGATACTATCGTATTGCTAATTTTCTTGTAGGTGCAAGGGGAATTGCTAGGCTTTAAGCGATAGTCAAATATTTTAAAAGCTGGTTGCTATGTGGAGCATTCCATCCTCCTTTGCATGTCCAGGACTTAAAAAAACCGAATAACGAATTCCCATTTGAGAAAAAGTATAAGTATTGAGAAATTCAAACAAATAACAAGGAATACTTTAATTTGCCATGAAAGTATCATGATATTTTAATTAAAATCGTAGGAGCCATTTTTGAGAATTCAAAATTTTCTATGTAAAGGGTAGTCTTCCGTGGAGGGATTTGCTTGAAAATCTCTGTGTCGCATCTTTGAAATATAGTGAACCTAAATACAAAGTTTGGTATTTCTCCAACTTTTCGTTTTTGAGTTGTGCTGTTCACAGGCACACACACGGACCTTTTTCTAAAAATGCTTTTCCTTTTTGATTCAGGGGACTCAACACATGTATTTCCGGTGAAATCTCTATATCGAATTTTTGGGTATCTTATTTGTATCTTTGAAAATAGTAGCTTTCATAAGCAAATTGCATATTATGAATAGCCAAACATGCATAGCTTTTTTCCGTGTAATATTCCTTAATCCTGGTGTACCTTCGAAGTAGGTAGACCAGGATTAAGGCCTTCAACTGTGCATCATATTTGTTTGCTGAGAGCACTACAAGATCACAAACACTTTCAACTTTGCTCGCCAACATCGCTCGGTCTGTTCCTAACTTACTAAACTTACTGGTTTACTTACTAAAACCCTTCTGCACGCCTATAACGTATTTCTGGAATATAATTCACGACCTACAAATCCATCCCCCATTCTGCTTTGTATTAAGAATAACACCTCTGTAGCAAATACATAAAATTAAAATCAATTGTGGTATAAGAAGCCTGGCTGAATAGCAGCCAAAACTGGAAGAGAAGCACTCTCCCCCGAAGCTGTTCTTCAAATAGGCAAACCTGCCATTATAACACACGTTTTCTCTTTGAACACCTGATTCAGTGCGTACTTTGCCCTTTATTTACAATACTAGATACTGCCGAGAGGTGGAGTTGTTTAAAACCAAACATACTGTAGAGAGCGGATATACTACAGTCTGAATTGATTTAATAGGCACATCCTACTCTGAGGAGTTTATGTTACGAGGGGTGTCCCAGACGTACCTGACCTAACAAAGAAAACACAAAAATTTTGGGAAAAAACACCTTTATATCTCTACATAGTCTTCTTTCAGCTCGATACACTTTTCCCAGCGATGTTCAATAGCTTCAATGCCATGTTTATAGTGAGAACCGTCGAGTTTTGCAAAATAGCCATCAACTGCAAACTACATATCTTCATTGTTGGCAAATCTTTTACCACCAAGCCATTTCTTCAACTTTGGAAACAGAAAATAATCAGAGGGAGATAAATCTGGCGACTAGGGTGCATGAGGAAGCAATTTGAGCTTTAACTCGCTGATTTTGGCCATGGCGATAATGGATGTGTGAACATGTGTACTGTCTTGATGAAATAGAACTTTCTTTTTCACTAAATGCGGCCGGTTTTTCTTGATTTATCATTCAAACGTTGCAATAAGTTTTCATAATACTCGCCATTGATTGCTTTTCCTTTTTTAAGATAATAAATGAGAATTATCCCTCGCGCATTCCACAAAAAACTGACGCCATGACCTTGCCTGCAGATGGAACTGCCTTCGCCTTTTTTGGAGCAGATTCTCCCCATTCCAATCCACTGTTTTGACTGTTCCTTCGTCTCATTCGTGGTTATGAGCCGACGCAAAAACTCGGCTTTATTGCTGCGAAATATCGCCAAACACTCGACTGAAACATCCTCATGACGCTGTTTTGTTCCATTGTTAGGAAACGCGGAACCCATCTTGCGCACAGCTTTCTTATGTCTACATTTTCAATTAGTATGCAATTCACAGCACTTTTTGAAATGACTATGATGTCTGCTAGCTCGCGTATTTTCAGTCGACGGTCATCCAATATCATTTTGTGGATTTTCTTCTCAATTTCTGGCGTGGTCACCTCATTTGGTCGACACTGCGATGTTCATCCTGGCAGCTCATACGGCCTTGCTTAAACTCTGCCACCCAATAGTTTACTGTTGTAAACGAAGGAGCAGACTCCCCCAGAGTAGAATCTAGCTTAGCTTTAATATTGGTTGGACTAAGACGTTTGAAATGAAACTATTGTATCACATAACGAATGTCAGTTTTATCCATGTTTACAAATTTGCTGAGGGAGTTTACTATTAATGGCTGCCAAACAATTACTAAACAATGTAGCATTTCAAACTTCACACTTAAGCTTTATAAGGATGGTACTTTCTACCTCAGACATTTGTTTGTAACAACAACCGCTATATATACGTCAGGTCGGGTAGGAGTACCCTGGTATATACTGTAGTCAAAACTAACACCTTGCATCAAATAAGAGAATGCGGATACGTCATTGTGAATAAACAGGCAGTTCGTAACTGTGTATTTGTAACTATTTCAGAATAAGGTTGTTGAAAGACTCACTTTGCTGACATTTTTGCTTCTATTGCCTTTACTTTGAACCATTTTATTTTGTGCTATCAATAATCGTGACTACGTCCTGTTGATTTATTTCCTCATTCTTAATGCTCATCTGCAGACGGACGAAATCAACTTGGGAGGTGCAAGATAGGCATAAATCCAAAAAATTCAAAATTACCATTTTCAAATATGCATTATTTAGAGGCAAGAGACTCTACCAGCATCTTCAGAGACCGCCCAAGAGGTCAAATTTACGTTTAGCCCACAGAGTTGTATTTAATACTCTTTCTTGCAAAAGATCTCCAACTGCACCGAAAGCATCAAATGTTACACCTCCAATATTAGGAAGCTGTAGCGGTATAACGTTGGTCCTCTGGGTTGAAGACCTCTGCTGCAGTGTTCTGATCTCCGGCTCTTTTTCTCAGCGGCTGATGATTTCTCCATTCCCAATATACAACGAATTTTACCTCTCAAAGTTTTCGTAGGTGAGACAAATTAAAATACACTGCATTTCCCTTAAAATGTGATTTATTATCAATAAAATACGAATGGGCGGCTAGCTTTTCCCATCTTTAACAATTCCCACCATAATAGAAAATTAGGAGCCTAATCTACCTGCACACACTTCCACATTCATATGCACACATGTGCATCTGTCATCCAGAGAGTGTAACTGAGTGTCGCAGAGATTGTATTAGACAGTGAAAATCTGGGGCCTGCTTCCCCCTTTTATACCTAAGCCTAGTGACGCTCACCTTCGCGCCTTAGAATGTAACATTTCTAATTGGTCCTAAAACTGCGTTACCTTATTAGGTATGAAAATATTCTGCTCCAAAGCTTTTCGCGAACGCGTCCCACTGACGCGTCCGGAAGCAAATTCAATGTCCCTGTCACTCTCCTTTGTATATCTGTCTGTTTCTATTTCTCGTTATTCCTTCAAGTTCCTTGTTCGTTAGCTTGGTGAAAGGTGGTGGACTCTACCTAGAATGACTTTTTACCTGGAATTAGCTAGCTCGGCGGCGCCGTGGCCGAGTGGTTAGACCGCTCGCCTCCCACCGAGGCGGCCCGGGTTCAATCCCAGTGACCTGCATGTGGGATTTGTGGTGGACGAAGCGGCGCCTGGGCGGTTTTTCTCCGGGTTCTCCGGTTTCCCCCGCCATTCATTCCACCAACTGCTCCATCATCACCTTTCCGTTCATCCATTTCACCAACATTACGTTTCATCTACTTCCTTCATCCCATACCAGGCATCGGGCTGATCACCCATCCTGGATGCTCTATCTGATCCATGAGTTTCTGCTCCTCAATGGGCCTCTGACCCCAGGCACCCGCTTGTAAGTCCTGGGGGGTGTAAGTCCTACATAAGAGGAGGGTAAACAGATAATGAATGAATGAATTAGCTAGCTCACCAGTCCCTTACCTATCTAAGTTAGAACCTGCTTTGTACATTTCTTGTCTGCTAAATATTCTAACATCTTATATATACTATATATATGTGTGTGTGTGTGTGTGTGTGTGTGGTATATCCCATTTCAAATTCTATTAAGAAACAAATTGTAGAACATGTTGCGAGAACTATCCCTAATTATGACCATTAAGTATGTATATTAGTTAAAAAGTCGTTTTGAAGGCTTAAAACACATCAAAGCCATTCAAATTAATTAAACTGCTATGGACGGTCATGTATTTGTTTCTTTTATTTGATTTTCCCTCCGCATTATTTGTTTGTGTAGTGTGTTTTTGATGTTGCCGTTCCATTCACTTGCTGGCTAATATCTGCCGGCTACAAGGGGGACACAATTGATAGAGTGGTGTCATTACCGGAACGACCACATTACCATTTTTATGTTCCTGAGAACGTTAGCAGCAATAACCATTACACTCGGCCCCTGTTAATGTATGTAGTTGGTGAGGTCGCTCGCTTTCTTGCGTTGACCCACTCACCTCTTTTCTACGTTATGATATCTGTCGGCCTACTTACAGCCTCAAAGGGAATAAACAATGTGTATACTTGTTTCTGTGCTGAAAAATTAAGCTTCATCTGCTATTTCTCATCGAGTAACTCTCTTTTACTATATAAAATCTGATGTGTTATACTCACATGACTTTCTCTACACTTGTACAAACTATTTCTACAAACGTTTATAGGTGCAAGGGGAATATTGTTACATGCTGGGTGAGGGCCAAAAGGTTGCCAGCAAATTATTACATTTCAATCACCCCAACATGCACATGGGGGAGCGCAGCTCACTAAGGGCAAGAGGATCGGACCTTGGTGTCTCAACTTAGATGAAGGCGTGAGGTTTTGACATTATACAAAAATATTACATAACACACGTTACCTGGAATTTATTGTCAAATTTTTGGAAAACAGGATGAGTGGAGATGCCCCGAAGTCGAGAACTGGTCTCACACGCGACTTGCTGCTTCAACTCCTCACACACAATTGACGCTAACTATATTCCCCCCTGCAACCTATCTATCCCAGCCAGCCATGGTTGGCCTCATACCGAACCGTTTCCAAAGAAAGCTCACTCTCTGGCGTGTTCCGCGCCAAAGGAGGGATCGTTAAGCCGAAAAAATAATCAAAGGAACCCAGTAACGCTATAGACAATGCAACACAATAATGCCTCTGGTAATGGCAATTCTTACGATACGCCACAATATGGTAGGATTTAAGTGATAGTCACATCTTTGAAGAGCTGGTTGCTATGTGGAGCATTCCATTCTCTTTCCATGTCCAGGACATAAACAAAACCAATGAGTTCCCATTTGAGGAAAATTATAAGCGTTGGAAAATTAAAACAAACAACAAGGCATATCTCGGAAATGGTTCACTCGACAAAAACAATTTGTATGACGTAAATTGTGTTTTTAACAGATCTACATTTTTGTGTAGTAAACGTTTACCTATCTCTTACGTTTACCAGTTATGTGAAGTCATTCAGAATGAAGAGGGATTTTAGAAACATTCCCATAAAATTAAGATACACATTTCATTTGTCATGGAAGTATCTTAAACAGATGATATTTTAATCAAAATTGTTGGAGCCACTTTTGATAAAATCAAAATTTTCGAAAAATGTAAAGGCAGTCCAGGGTGGGTGGATTTTCTTGAAAATCTTCGTGTCGCATCTTTGAAAGATACTGAACCTAATACCAGACACACACACACACGGAACCTTTTCTAAAAATGCTTTTTTTTATTCAGGAGACCTCAAAATGTGTATTTCAGTGAAATCTCGATATCGAATTTTTGGGTGTTTCTAAAAACATTTGCCCAAAGGCAATATATCTCGTGTAAGCCAAGGCCTCACAGGAGCATATACTGTGGTGGACTGATTCAGTTTCTTTCTTGCACAATCTGCAATCCAAGTTACCTGAAACACTCCCGTCATGTTAGCACGCTTTTTATCAGGAGCATCTTCTGTGAGAAATGCAGTAATTGTGCTCAGCTGAAGTCGGTTACATTAAGCAAGCTTTCAGCTCTCTTCTTACTTGGCTATCTAATACATAGTTTACCATGTTTGTTACCTGGAGTTTCAAGCCAGGAATTATGATGTTCTATTCTCTTACTAAACATTGTGATGTTCCTAGAGCCGGCTCTGGCCGAATAAATTGTGAAGTTTCTCCTTATCTTGCAAGTTCATCAGCTTTTTCATTTCCCTCTATGCCATTATGACCCGGTACCCAGAAGAGTTGAACTTCTTTCTTTGCTGCCAAGCTTGTGAGTATGTTTAGGCAGTTTGAAACCAGTCCTGACTAGCTTATGTCTATTTAGTACTTTAAGTGCAGCCTGCCTATCTGAGAAGATAAGGATCTGTTTACCAGTGTAGACTGTCCTTATGTTTTCATATATGCATTGAATAATAGCATAAATTTTTGTTTCAAAACAGTAGCATATTCACCCAAGGGAAAAAACTTTTTTGCACTTTGTTCTTATGCCATAGAACTCTTCATAGTATGTTCTTCTTCTTTAACCTCCTCTTATGTAGGACTTACAGGCGGGTGCCTGGGGTCAGAGGCCCGTCATGGATCAGACAGAATATCCAGGATGGGTGATCAGCCCGATGCCTGGTATGGGTGGAAGGAAGTAGATGAAACGAAATGATGGTGAAATGGAGGAAAGGAAAGGCGAGATGGAGCAATTTGTGGAATGAATGGCGGGGGAAACCGGAGAACCCGGAGAAAGCCCGCCCAGACGCCGTTTCGTCCACCACAAATCTCAACTACGGGTTCCTGGGATTGAAGCCGGGCCACCTGGGTGAGAGGTGAGCGGTCTAACCACTCGGCCACGGCGCCGCCCTCTTCATAGTATATTTATCATGAGAAACACACAAATACAGAACGTGCCAGATACCTCGGAAACACTCTCTCTAAAATCAATAACGTATTACATTTCAAATCCTAAATCCAAAAGTAGATATACTTGATATCTAAAAACGGTTCTTTGGATTTCTTCATTCACTAAACATGTAAAACAGTACGAAGTAAAACAGTAATCGGATTTTGATTTTTCAGTGTACGACAATTTATCTATAAAGCTTTAAAAATCGCATTTTCTTTTTCGATATTTTGTCGAAAATTCAGTATCGAGTACAGTTAAAAAATATTGTTTAAGGTATAGGTAATGATATTCCTTTCTCCGAAATTATTTTACACAAAATATAATATATTTAATATTTGAATTCAACTTATAGAGAAGACTCTCATTTCTTCAAGGTTGCATTAATAGAATGTTAAAATAGCATTTCTTTATCGTTTCTTCATAAAACTCATCCTACTAGCGAAATTATAGCTTACATTTTGTTGTCAACAAATTTAAAATCAAGCCTATGTCAACACCTTAAGATTTATAAACAGAACTAAATGGACATTTTGGCAATACTCGTATAGGTTCTTTAACTTCGTAGCGTAGCTATAGTTTCATGTACTCTTCTCTAAATTTGGGACTAGCAACATTTTTACGTTCTCTACTAGATACATAGTACGCAGGGAAGTTTCATACCGAAATTGCATCGAAAAATACATGTTTTAGGCCCTTTGAACTCAAAACAGCATTTTTTGAAAAATATAAGTGTATGTCTATGAGCAGCATAACTCGAAAACTAAAAGTCGGATAAATACCAAAAGTGGTTTTTGGTTCAGTATCCAAAGATGCGACGCGAAGATTTTGAAGAAAATCCCCTCCCCAGGCAAAGTACCATTTACATGGATCGTTCTTCCAAGATTTTATTTTCTAAACAATTTCTTAACGATTTTGATTAAAATAACACATATTCAAACATATTTACGTGACAAGTAATATGTAGGTATATCTTGAATTTTCTGGGAATTGCCTGTGAATTCCACTTCATTCGGAAGGACATTTGTATAATGTTGTATAACTAGAAAGCGCTAAGTGATAGTCCTTGATCTGGAAGCATAAAAAAGTGTAGAGCTCTTTAAAGCGCACAATTTATTTTAAATAGGTTTTTTGTGGCATCAGCCATTTCCGATATATCTGTTTTAATGGTTTTAATTGTTCAATACTTAAGTATTCTTTTGAAGTCCTGTCGATTGTCAGATGTTTCTCGCGATGACTTTTAAGGACAGCGTATAGCGTTTAGTTCTAAAACATTTGACTATCGTTGTTCCTTGTATATTTGTAACCCTGCTTCCGGAAAGGTTTATCTTCATTAAAATGAAGTAGATAGGAGAATAAACTTTCGTAAAAAGAATTTGTATACCAGCTAATAAGCGATAGAGAATAAAGTTGAGGCAGTATTTTTAACACTTAAATGATTTCAGTCTAATTATATAATATATAAATTCAATAACAGCCCGCCTTAAAGCAATATGTGTATGTAACAATACATAAAAGGTGTATATTACAGTCATTGCATATGTTTATATTATTGCGTACATGTGTAGTAAAGTAATTTGAATGTATTACGTAATTTAATAATGTAGGTACTGTGAGAATAATAGGTTAAAAGTTGCTAACAATAGGGTAATCTTGAGGCAATAATGAATTTGAAAGTTTAACAATACTACTTGTTATTCTTGGAAACAATAATATAATTTTTTGACAGTTTATAAAATAACCAATTAACAACCAGAAAGAAGCTTAAGTTAAATGAACGTATTCTACTGGAGTAGGATTAGCCAATCAGAAATTGAAGTATAGCAAAATTTACAACTACAGAAGTCAGTTGCTTGTAGACAGTGTTCCTAACCGTACACGAGATGTGTCCTCGAGAAATTTAATGCGTATTCTGTGTGAAAAAATAGTTTACGTGTTAAACAGTGCAAGTAATTAATAAAAGAATCTGACAGCTCTCTATATCAGTGTTATTTAAATGTGTCAAGGGTTAATAAATGTAGTGAGGTAAAAATTATAATCTGTGTCAGCCTACATTCTTCAGCCGCACTACTACCTGCAAAGAAATCCATGTCTCTAAAAGAATATAAATACTGACGCAGCCGAGGTAACATAAATATATAATGTTTAAGGAAACAGTCAAAAATTACAAAGTTAATATTTTTTAAACTTTTGGGGCAAAGGCCACCGGAAAGTACATTTGGGACGAAGGCTACGGGAAACGTTTTACTATACGTGTGGTTGCAACTACTTCAAGTTCGGCTCCCCAACAGTTGAACTACAAACAACTCATCCTTCAATACAAACATTCTTCAAATTGGCTCCCAAAACGTGGAGCAAATAATTTCTTCAAAGTTCATGTGAGTTTAAAACAAATGATTTTTATATGTTATAGTTATCCATTTTTTTCAAATACTTTAAGGATTAGTCACAGATACCGTTTATTTCCATTCACGTTTCGCGTGGAACATATTCTTTCGGAAAGTTGGATAGCACACGGACAATATCCAGTGCAACTCGGGGTTGTTTCAAACTCCTACAGGCGCACAGACCGTGTTCCGTAAAGTTTGATTAATCCCGGACAAGACTAGGGAAAGAAAAAGGATGAACCGTCGGTCGCCACATAAAGTTGTGGTTCATATTTCCAAGTTACATTGAAGTCGCAGCAACTCGAGGACGCCAGTTTTAATATCCGCCCTCTGCCTTTGATCTGGGAGCCCGTGTTTGCAGAGCGCCCACTACAAGACTCTATTCGTTTGTTTGCTTGGGTTCCTGCCTTACAATTAAAGCTACAACTGCTGCTGCTCTTTATCGTGCGTCTTTTGTCAGCAGCTGTACCAACTTTCCTTGCAAGTTCTGCAGTGCTGTGGTAGCGGTGTCGTCTCCCTTTGTTCACCCTTCTGTTACTACGACTTCTGCGGGCAGATTCCAATCAATGTCTCGTTTGATGTGAAAGTTTACATACGTCAGCAGGTAACTAAGATTAAATTACTGAGAGTACTCTAGGACTCTCTTCTTATGTTTTCTTTCTTGTGCTGCTGCTGAGGAATGAGTAGAGCTTTTATTAGAGAGTTAGAGAGACGGCCACAGCTGTAACCTAATGTGAGTGAGGAACAAGTGAAACCACTCCGGTGCGACAATTTTGAAAAATTAAATTGAGCTGAGTTTAATATGGACACTCTTTAATTGCTGTGGTCCTTAGCATCCCATTGTATAGTGAGCGCGAAAGACCGGTAATTTTACCTTTATAGGTTTGAGGTTCTTTTACGTGCTGTAAATCTACGACACGGGACCACTGGCTTCACTTCCCTTCCAAAGGAAGCCATGCTAGGGATTTCCAAAATGAATGTAAATTCAATTTATAATTCAAAATTTCATATTTATTACACCTAGAAAATAAAATATTTAAATATTAAATAAATTAAATCCTTTAAATTAAAGGTAACTACAGGCTAGCATTGTAACCACTACACCACGAAGTGCGACAGCACAATTTTGAATTTTGAAGCCCTTTGCTTCAAATGTTAATGTTCCAATCCCCGAAGTTGCATCACTTTAGATGATGTTTAATGTTATCTGCTTTGTTGTTGAGTTCTACGATGCCATCGTTCTGTATTTTCTAGTCCACCTGTTGCTTCAGTAGTATAGCTTTATTTGGCTGATAAATTTTAATGTTGACCCAAATATTCTGTTTCAATGGAGTCACTAAATGTTACATTAAAGAATTAATTTATTTTTAGAAGAGTAATTATGCGAAGCGTTAGCCGTAAGTCACAAAAATATTATTCGGAAAGATCCCTTGCAATAGTCGATAAACGTTTTCTTTCAAGCGCGTCACAACTTAAAATGAAATTAAATACCACAGAAGTAATCATAAAATCATCACATTGGTAAGTTCCAGAATTAAGTGATAAGTGAGTATGATTTAGCATGCACACCCTTATGTTAACATACGCTCCACCTACCAATCGCTACCCCTGCCAACGATGTTACTCTCGCGGTCCAATCCTAAAAACTCTACGTTTAGAGACAAATGTAGATTATGTCTTAAAGGTTCCAAATAAAATCCTCAGCTTCAAACCTATTTATGCGTCACACAAGGCATTTCTGCTTCCGAGACCAGGAGAATTATTCAAATCAGTGGTCATACCATCTCTTGCTGCCCCGTCACACTCACACACACACACACACACACACACACACACACACAATACCTAATAAGGACACCTTGTAAAGATCTGTTGCTATGGAATGATCATGGAAACGAAAAATTGTGGCAGTGAACCCTGCATTCGCCTAACATGCAATGGAAAACACAATAAACTTAATCAGTACACCGAGCGAAATTGTTCCGCGGTAACTGTCAGGCTCGCATTCGGGAGGTTCCAAGATCGATTCCCGTCGACCAACCTTTCTGACCTTGGGTTTTTCGTTGTTTTCCCTTATCGTTAGGTTTCTCATCTACTGTCATTCCCTTTCCATTATATCTGTTTCCTTTCCCTCCCTCTCATCTTTTAGGTGTGCTTTCGTGGCGTATGCGTGCCGGACAGAAGGGTAGAGGCTTGCTCAAAGGAAAGAGTACTCTTCGTGGACACTAGAGGGCTGCTTGGTCCACAGGTCGTTCATTGCTCTCTCTAGGACACTTCCGCGCGTGTCTGTGCTCTGTCTGCCTTCAGCCTGTAGTCTTCTGTGGTTCCTTCATTTCATTTCATCCTCCTGGGGGAGTGTTAACGCAATTATAGATCTATGTAGGTGGCAGTGAGCGAGGTATAACCCTGCATTGTATAACCTATCCCTATAGCTACAAGTTAATCAGTTTCAAGATTCGAAATTAGTATCTCCCGAACGAAAGCATTTCGCTGGCTAGATTTCAGTTTGTAAGGTTATAAATAGATTAGTTGAATATAGGAAGCACATAATAAAAATTACTGAATTTATTTGTTATGATGCATTTACTACATCAAATTTTAATTTTTCAACAGACACCATGTCAACAAAAGCGTATTACCAGATGCTTTTTCTATAACGTAGCTTTACCAAACTGTGATGTATATATTGAGGATTGAAAGCTCAAGCATGAATTGGCGATAAGCCAATTAACAAACGATAAATATTACATTATTATGGTTGAATGATTACATAAATGCCGCATTAAGTAATTAAGATACTGCATTGTTCGTTACATTAATCTGATTATCAATATAGCTTGCGTGCCAAACTGAGTCAATTTTGTAGCGCTGAACTTTGTAATTAGTTATTTATGTACAAATGTAATTGTATAATTTAAAAACTCAGCATTTTGTAGCCGTATTGGTCAGGGAATTCGGGTGCAGGACCTGAAGTAGGTAGCCATAAAAATCCGTCTCAGATGTATTAAATTTACCTCATCAGAATAATATTTGGAATCATACTGGGTCTAAGAGGCTAAGTAAACTCCGGTTTCGATAGGGGGAACATAAATAAGTTAAAGCGTAAACTGGTATGAGTAATAATTATTCAACAACCATATGAATACAATGTGTAACGATTTAACACACATAAAATATAGTAAGATGTGTGTAACAAATATAAATTATTTGTCTGTGACCTGCGCAGTCAACTATTTGAAAATAAATACTAAAACGAGCTGTGAGATATATACAAATGATAATTCATTGACAAGTACTTAGATGTTAAAGAATTGTGTTCCTATTCCTAATAATTGAGCTAGCCGAAGACATCATTCACCTCTGAATAGAAACCGAGTACAATATATAACCCTCAATTACAACTCGGGTATTAAACCAATGAATAGCTGAATTTAAGGTAATTCGCACCACATATAATGCAATTTACTGCTTGGATAGCTCAGTTCATAGAACATAAGTAAAATTAAATTTCCAGTGAATTACTACCCCATTTTAACTATGGCTGTTAATACAGCTCAATAACAAGTTCCACAACGTTTAAAAGAGTTTAAAGAATCACTATATCATCCTTCCGCAGTAAATCAGAATTATGAATTTTGAATGATAGACGATATCCTAACGAGAGATACCCAAAATCTCCAAAGTTAAATACAAAGAAATACATTACCAAATATAATAATGATCTAACGTGATCACTAGTGTCGATGACGTAAGCAACTGGCCAAAGCCATAAGTGTTGACTCGTCGAAGGTTGAAATCGGTCTCTCTGTGTCGAAAATTAGGACTGGCTAGCCGTGCCGACGGGAGATAAACTTCCACGTTGCAATGACGTGGCGTAGCCAACTTAAGCTACGTTTTGTGTTGCCAACCCAAGCCCCAAACCAAGTGGTGAAGAGTGTATATCGCCACAAACTTCACCGGAAATATAAATTTAGGGATCCCTCAAGTAAAAAAAATGAAAATACCTAGATGTTTATCAGTATGCATCTGTAAATGTCTGGTGTGAAGAGCATAATCAGAACCCAAAGTTCAGATAAATACCCAATTTCGAACACTCTTTAAGGATGCAATGCAGAGAAATTCAAGAAAACTCCCCAACCCCAAGAAATTTTTACATCCTAAACGTCCTGAGGTTTTGTTTTCTCAAAACTAATATACTAATTTTAATTTTAAAATGTTTGAGATACTCGCATGATGAATGAAACCGATAACATTAGATTTATTGTAAATTATCAGAATCAGGGCGGCGCCGTGGCCGAGTGGTTAGACCGCTCGCCTCCCACCGAGGCGGCCCGGGTTCAATCCCAGGGACCTGCATGTGGGATTTGTGGTGGACGAAGCGGCGCCTGGGCGGGTTTTCTCCGGGTTCTCCGGTTTCCCCCGCCATTCATTCCACCAACTGCTCCATCATCACCTTTCCTTTCATCCATTTTCACCAACATTTCGTTTCATCTACTTCCTTCATCCCATACCAGGCATCACCCATCCTGGATGCTCTGTCTGATCCATGAGCGTCTGCTCCTCGACGGGCCTCTGACCCCAGGCACCCGCTTGTAAGTCCTGGGGGTGTAAGTCCTACATAAGAGGAGGGTAAACAGATAATGAATGAATATCACAATCAGCAGCTGTGCCTCGAGTTATTGCGTTAAATGCGGAGATAATTCTCCCTCTCTCCCCCTCTCCCTCTCTCTCTGTGCATCACTTTATCGCTATTACTCACTGCCTCTTTTTTCTCCTTGCCTCTTCTCATTTTGTACTCCCTCCCGCGCTCTCTTTTACCCCTCCCTTAAGTATCTCTGTGTAACATATATCGTGATGTTTTGACAACCGGTAATAAGATGAGGAGGAGGAGGAGGAGGAGAAGGAATATTATTTCGTTTGTCAACTACTTCGTTCATGCGCTTTGTTTTTGCTCAGTCTTAATTGAAAATAGATTTTAAATAGGGGAAGAGGAAGAAGAAGAATGGTGCACACTAAAATAAAATAACCACATGATTGGACCTAATTTCATACTTTATGTGGAAACTGTAATATCAAACATGGAGTATGATCGCCGAATACATTCATATAAGGTTCCATTTGTTTATTATTCTTATGCGGTAATTATTTGTAATAAATAAAGTATACTGTTAAGTTGAATCCTTTGTTATTTTATTTCAATACACAGCAAAGACAAAAAAGAACTGGTGTTGACGAAGAAGAAGAAGTCCTCATAAAGTAGGGCTGATATTTTGTGTGTTAACTTTCCGTTTCGTTCAGTTGCTCATTGAGATAGTTACAGAATATTGCGGGGCGGAATACAAAATTCCAAGTTAGTCTTTACACTTGGTGTTCAAAGTTTAGTGAGCAAATTTGGAGGGAATCGGTACATTAGGGTGAATTTATACATCTTTATGCACATATATGAGCGAGTCTTCTGACTACGGATTGAGAAGTATGCCGTAAACACTATCCACTGCTTAGCGTCGTATCAAATTCGGCTTTGCATCGCTGTACCTGCAGTGACTTGCAGTCGTAGCGCAACAGTTGCGAAGCGCGTTGTTGCGTCTCTGTATGGAAAGCCAATTTGAAGTAGGAGTTGTATTGTATTGTAGTTCTTATGTTGGAGAGCCGAATTGAAGTTGTTGCAAACGCACGTATGGTAAAAAAAATGTTTTCGGTTGCCTTCGCCCCAAGTTTTAAGAGTCAGCTTTGTATTTTGAATGTTGCTTTAAATATTACATATATTTATGTTTGCCTCGGCTGCGTCAGTATTTAATTTTAGATACATGAATTTCTTAACAAGGTGTGCTGCGGCTGAAGGATGTAGGCTTGCACAGATTATAATTTTTACTTCACTCCATTTATTAATCCTTGACACGATTTACATAACACTTCACTGATGTAGAGAGCTGTGAGATTATTTATTAATTACTTGCACTTTTTAACACGCAAACTATTTTTGTCTCACACTGAATACGTATTAAACTTCTCGAGGACGCGTCTCGCTTCCGGTTAGGAACGCTGTCTACAAGCAACTGACTTCCGAATTTGTACAATTTGTCCTATTTCAGTATCTAATTGGCTAATCCTACTCCAATACAATACTTTTATTTAACTTAAGCCTTTTTGGGGTTGTTGATTGGCTGTTTTATAAACTGTCTCAAAAATTACATCATTGTTTCCAAGAATTACCAGTAGCATTAATAAACTTTCTAATTCATTATTGCCTCAAGGCTACCTCATTGCTACCTCATTGTTAGTAACTTGTAACCTATTATTCTCACAGCTCCTACATTATTAAATTACGTAATACATTTACATAACATTATTGAACATGTACATAATAATATAAACATATACAATGACTGTTACATGTAGATATTTTTATATATTGTTACATACACATATTGCTTTAAGGGGGCTCTTATTATATTTTATATATTATATAATTAGACTGAAATCATTTTAAATGTTAAAAATTCTGCCTTACGTTGTGAGCGTTGTCCTTCAGTGGTGAAGGTTCAAGGTTCAAATATTGTCGCTTGAAACTTCTTTTTATGTTTAGTAATCAAACGGAATACCAACCCAAAGAAATGCGAGTGAACATAATGCCGATGAGCAATAATAAAGGGCAAAGAAACTGCGATATCATCCGAGATGTTGGAGCCGGCATATCAATGGAATATAAATAGGAATATGTATATATTTACCATTAAAATAGCTAGAATAAGAAATATGATATTATTTCCGAAGTATTCGCTATTATTTTATTTTCTCATACATGAAGCGAACACGCTTAAATGTTAGAATTTTAGTTGTTCCTCCCTTTGTTTCTCATGAGATCATGCAAAGAGTTAGTCATAACATGGTCAAATGATTTAGCGTGAATCATTTGTAGATGATAATGATTAACGGAAATCGCGTTACTGCTGAACATCCGGAATTTTAATCTTGGGAACCCTGCACAATAACAAAGAATATGTAAAACAGCATAAATCATTATTAAGGAAACTCATTGAATAGTGAAAGATATCAAATAAAATAGCTTCTTGAATGAATAATACAAAGAATGCCCTATGGTCTTATAAACTTGGGTTTACAGCGTAAAATATCATTAAAAACATTTATTCAATAGTTATAGAATACAAAATATTTCGAGGACTACAAAGATAACCCTTCAAAGTGGAAACAGTGTCTACTGTACATTTAACTTTATATGACATTATTTCATTACATATGACGAGAATACATATTTATTTTGTAGCTGTTTATGCGCCTACTGTTTATAAAATGGCTAGACTATTAATTTTACAATTAATAGTTAGTTCATGTGTCTGCATTGTGCGTCGCAATATGTCGGCCTATGTTGAGTACACACTCTGCTCTCTTGCTTCACTGCTGCTCCCCATTTCAACACGTTAACCAAGCCTACCTGCCGACCCCTGATATAAGGTACACAACGGAGTGGATCACCTCGCGCACCGCGACCTACGTGAGATCTTGCGGCTCCACTCCCAGAAGGAAGGGATGAAGTGAAGGTACCATAGGAGGCTACAGGCCGCAATCAGCCGTGCTACAGAGACTCGCAGAAGTTCCTAACAGTTCCTGACTCGAAGATCCGTCCCATCACTAGCGTTGTCCAGAGATAGCGATGAACCAAGAGGCCATCTAGTGTTCACGTGAAGTAGTACTCTTTCCCTTGAGGAAGCATCCGCAACATCTGTCCGGCACCGCCATTCGCTACGAAACCTATAAGCACACCAGAAACATGTGAAGGAAACGGAATGAAAGAGAAGTGATGGAAAATAAATCGCGTAGATGAAAAACCACCCCAGCATTCGCCTACCAATCAGGAAAAAACACGAAACCCAAGCTCAGAGTGTTGGGGTGACAATGATATAAAAGTAGTATAGGAGCAAGAGGGACAGTACCAACACTTTTGGTTTTCTTTTTTAAATATCTAGGAATATCGAAATTTATATCCTTAGATATTTCTACATTAGCCAATAACGATCCATTTCTTATTATACACAACCATCTTTATAATTCCTAAAAGAGATTTTCATTTAAGCTTAATCATATTTATTTTTATGAAACATTTTCTCCCCAAAATTCATTGTAACCATTTCCCACTTTATACTAACGTTTTTTTCGTCAAATTAGCACCGTACAAGTATAGGAAGTTTGTATTAAATAAAAATATTTTATTCCATTCCCTCTGTTTGAGTGAACTGGAGCAACAAACAAGAATCTTATGTGCTGCAATCACATGACTTTCTCTACTCTTGTACAAACTATTTTTACAAACTCTTATTCTCCATCTACTTCATGTTAATCCAGATAAATATTTGCGGAAATTATCTTGTTGCTAATTTCCTTGTAGATGGAAGGAGAATATGGTAGGCTTTAAGCGATAATCAAATGTTTTAAGAGCTGGTTGCTATGTGGAGCATTCCATTCTCTTTGCATGTCCAGGACATAGAAAACCAATAACGAATTCCCATTCGAGAAAATGTATACGTATTGGAAAATTAAAAAAAAATTACAAGGAATATCTCGGTAATGGTCCATTCCACAAAAAATGTATAACATAAATTGTGTGTTTTAATGAGATTTGCGCTTTTTGTTTTTTGTTTATTTTTAGTAAAATGTTGTCAATCGCTTACGGTTTGCCAGTTATACAAAAGTCATTCAGAATGAAGAGAACGTCTGGGTACATTCCCAGAAAATTCAAGAAATAGGTTTATTTGCCATAAAAATATCTTAAAACATATGGCATTTTAATAAAAATCGCTAGAACCCATCTTTGAGAAAATCCAAATTTTCTAAAAATGTTCTATGTAAACGGTAGTCTCGGGTGGGTATTTATTGGTATTTATCAGAGTTTTCGGTTTTGAGTTATGCTATATACACATGCTATTCGAATTTTTGGACGAAGCACAATATTTCCCTATTTAGAGAAAGTAAAACTTTGGATAAATATTAAATACGATATTCACTTTCCAATATTGACAGCTCTTTTTAAGGATCAAAAGCAAAGACCTTTACAGAATTCCTTCCTTTCTAAACAGTCCTTCATGTGCTAAAACTGTTGTTGCGTTCTAATTTATCAAATAAAACTTATTTTTATTAAAATAACACTAGTTATGGAAGTTGGGATACCAATGAAATGTGGTCATATTTTTAGCACAATAAAATCCCACTGATTCTGGTGTATTTTATGTAACTGGTAGAATATAAAAATGGACAAAACATTGTTTAAGGAAAACATCAAGTTTATTTTCATTAAATACATGTATAATTAAATAAATTTATCGTGATGTTAACTAATTGTTTCAGGTTTAAATTTTCTTCATTTCCACCTCCACTGTTGACATTCGGAACAGTGTTGGATGCGCCAATGATCCCATCCTTAGAATGTGTCAACTTTTTCGCAAATCTCAAACCAAGATGTAATGTGCCCTGCAATTCCACACATTTAGGATAAATAATAAGTGACCGTTGGCGGCTCCGAATACACAGCAACGCCTACTGCGCATGCGTGGGACCATTTTCCCAATGCTGCTCTTAATGCGGCAGTTGTGTTCTGAGCGCAAATTAGAAAGGGCATCAGGCGATCGTTTTGCTTTTGCTATTGCTGGAGGATGGACATAGTAGCCGCAGGTAAAAAGGAGTTCTGAATAAGTATTTTTAATAAAGAATAACTAGGACTCCCGATTTCTACAACTAGGCTTTCTGTCATCATCTCCAGACCTCTCCCTCTCTCTCTTTCGCTAGCCAAGCCTAAATTCCTGAACTTAAGCCGATTTAGATAGTGTAACACGATGGGACACGTAAAGTGCATACTTTTGGCTTCTTTTTTATCAGATTTAAAAACCACTATACCAGTTATAGGAACGGCTAAAAAATTAAGCTGCAATCATTAAAAATAGATAAGTGGCAGGTGTAGAGAGCTGAATTTACTCGCAGAATTAGAGGGTCCAAACAATTTACAAATTTTGTGCAGGAAAGTAGGGTTAAGAAGGTTTAAACTAGATGCAGTATTCATCACTACTGCAAGCAATAAGCCAATACCATTGTTGCCTAAGGAATACTCTCTTTACTGTTTGCTAGGTTTAAGTTGAAACATCACCATTTTGACGCTATCTGACCGGTCTAGGAGAGAGTGCGCAATGACGGTTTGAGTGCTGAGAAACTCTGTCACAGACATGCTTCACTGCCTAGTCTCTGAGTATCAGCTGTGCTTGTAATGTTTTTGCAAGTTGCATTTTTGGCAGTAAAATAAGAAAAATATCCTGATATCTTCGGCCGGCCTTGCTTCGCTGTCTTTCGTATTGTTTCAAGCGGGTATTGCTTTCTTTCTTTTAAATTTCATGTTTCAATTTAATCCAGATTTTAAATATTAAGTTTCAATAGCAAAGGTTTTGAGACAAGGCAGTTAAGGATTACCAGCTGTGTGGAATATAGTGCTATCTCTTTCTACTTGCACTATAGTATCAAATCCGTGACACTACGCTGCAGCATATAGAATGATTTCAGAAAACATTCCTCTCCAGTTTAAAAATAAAGGAAATAGCAACCAAATTAATGGAGAAAGTTCTCATTTTTAATATGCAAAAACAACAAATGATATTACAGTTTGCTCCGTCCACACAGCGCCGTTGAATGTCTATCAGTATTGGTTTGCGGATTAAAATCCCAACTTTGGCGCCCCTTCCAAAACCGCGATCTCTAAACTCGCATCCAACAAATATCATTAAAAGTCTGCCTCTGTGCCAGTCTCTTATACGTATATAACAAATCATGCTTATTCGTACCGAGGGCGCTATACAGAAAGAAAAGTCTGGTAATATCAAAATCCACTCAACCGATTTTGATAATTCTTTCACTATTGAAAATCTCTGTTATGGGCTATTATTATGGGCTATTTCCAAAAAATCTAACATTGGGGAGGGGGGTAGAGTTTTCTTCATAATTCATGTGTCGAAATTTAATACCGTTTCGTTATTATGAGTATCACAGGCTATTGTTGATACTTTATTGCAAATAAATAGTAAGCTTAAAATGTTTTAACATTTCCTTCTGATTTCACTGAACTTTGTTATCAAGCAGTAATTTTATATACTTTTTGGCAAAACTTGATACATTTGGGTTTCAGAATCTGAAAAAAAATGCTAAACTACCTCACAAATTTCAACAACTTTCGCACCCTTACATTCAATCACTATTTTCAACCTCTAATGTACAAATAAACATTCTTTGGGCTCAAGACCAAATTTTTGCTTTCTGTAACACATACCTGGTAGGTAGAGAAGGTATTACATTCCATCCAAAAGTTCAATACCAATTTCACATGTTTTGAGGCCTCTTGAATAAAAAGGAAGCATTTTTAGAAAAAGGTCTGTGTGTGTGCTTGCTGTGAATAGCATAACTCAAAACCAAAAGCCAAATAAACACCAAGCTTGGTATTTAGGTTCGGTACCTTGAAAGATGCGACATGAAAAATGACGCTTTACATATTTTATTTTCTAAAAACTGGCTATAACGAGTTTGGTTAAAATACCATACATTAAAGATATTTGCATGATAAGTAAAATGTATATCTTGAATTACCTGGGAATAGCCTGTGAAGTCCACTTCATTCGGAAGGACTTTTGTATAATCTTGTATAACTGGCAAATGTTAAGCGATAAACGAAAACGTACTACACAAAAATTAGATCTCTTTAAACAAACAATTTATTTCAAATTGCTGTTTATGGCATCAGCTGTTTTCAAGATATACTTTATTAATGCTCGAATTGTTCAATACTTTGGCATTTTTATCGATTTTTAGTTGTTTCTAGCGGGGTCATGGAAAGGGAATTGAATTTTAAGGCCGGCATATAGTCACCACTTTTAAAAAATTTGACTATTGCTGTTCCCTTTGTGCCTATAACGAAATGTGTAATGCAGTATTTCCGGAAAGGTTTCTCTCGATTAAGCTGAAGTAGATAGGAAAATAAACTTTCGTAAGAATAACTGTACACCTACTAACAAGCTATAGAGGGTAAAGAAACATGTGAATATAACATACCAGTTTTTCACTTTTATACTATAGGTCTCAAAAGCTACCTTGCAGCTCTCAAGCAACCCCTACCAATTTCCAACTTGTTATGAAGAAATATGTAATGTTTAAACCATGTGTTATAATAATCCACAATCATAAGTAGAGATATAATGGCGACTTGAGCCCACATAGAGATGCCGACAAGCGATAAAGTTCTTTGTTCTACGCTGACAAGCCCCGCCCCCTCCCTTTGAGGGCTCACATGCCGCCAGGTCTCGTGTCGTTAGGCCCCGCCCCCTCTCGCTTTGTGTGCTCACCTAATGCCGACAGTGTCTGTGCTAACAGGTCCTACCCCCTCTCCCATGCGTTCTACTGTGGCGTCATGACTTGAGGGAATTGTTTTCTCGAGTCCTGCCGCCCCTCGGCAAATTAATTAGGTAATGTTCGTCAAACATTTTTTTATGATTACTAAGGTCTGCAGATTGCATCCTCGAGCAATTAAGTTTTTTGATTAATGAATTGTTGACTGGAGCTTGAGTATAAGTAGTCTGCTCACGGTAACAGTCTGTCATGTAATGAAACACTGCAGCCTTCTTGTATCTGGGGAAATCGCTTGTCCATTAGCTGAACATGTTAGACGCTTTCAACACATTAATATGCTTTTAAGTTTACATTCCGGATCTGTTTACATACATTAGCGGTCAACGACATACTTCCGTCTGGAGGTAACGGTGACACACATTAGCTGACCCGTTAGAGGCTTTCACTCCATTAGCGAACAAGAGCCCGGCATGTAATGAAAAAACCCGTAACCTACTTCTGTCTGATGGTAACGGTGACCTCTATTAGCTGACATCTTTAGACGCGTTCACCTCATTAGCGAACAATGCCAGTAATTGTTTTCCTAAGTGCTCTACAATCTCTCACCACTTCAGCTTTAGTGGGGGAATTATATAAAAGCAGCATCTTCTCCAATGATTTTCACAGTTTCTCCGCTGAAATCAACGAGTTAAGGTCTCTGCAAACTTTTCTCATTCAAAGTGAAAGTTCAACGAACATCATGTCTGGTAAGTTGTAACAAAACACTTCATTTACTTTTAAAAGTTAAATTATTTCTCTCTACATTTAACTTATATTCGCGTTCTTGTTTTTAATGCATGGCATTTATATGCGAATAGCTGAGCATTCTAAAAAGTTAATAGCTAGACAAGTGAATTTTCTGAAATGTGAATAGTTAAGTATTCATTTTAGGCAAGCTTATTCTGCATTTAATAGCTAACTGCGCGAATTCTCAAAAAAAATGTGATCAGTTTAGTTAAGTATTCACATTGTTGAGTAATTATTATTCCGGATATTTAAATACGTGTTTTCACCGGGTGAATTATATTCCTTTCTAGAGAAATACAATTACTTGAAAACCCTGCGAATCGAATAAAAAATGATCTGTATAAAAATTTCTTCCGGGGTAACCGACGGTAATCGATCCGAAGACTTCATGCTTGCATGCACTGGTCGAACATTCACTGTGAATGTTTCATTCCTCTCTCGCATTTATTTAGTAAAAACTTTCAGCATGTTTCCATCATGTTAAAGAGATATTTTCCATGATTGTGTCGAGAAATACACGTGATTTATATCTGTAATAGAAATTTCTCAGGTGTTTAAAATACATCGACATTTTCCCTGTATAAGGTATTCGCAGTAAAGTAAATTAACTTAATAATATATCGTTTCTTTAATAAATAAAAATCTAACGCGTAAATTAATTGCGTTTTCAGCAATCAGTTCTGCTAACATGTCTGAAGCATACATCCAGCTCCAGCAGGATACCCAACGCCGACTGCAGGATCGCTCATCAAATGCCGTAATGATTCAGGCATCCGAACAGTCGAATGGTAAGCATTCTTCAGTGTTTTAAAAAGTAATGTAACAATTCATATTAACTTCTTTTACACATCCTATATTATTATTTCAGGAAATGGACTTTATTTTGGTATCGACCATCCATCGACCGGTGCACAGGCACCGCCAGGCTTCCAAACCTTCCTGGTTCCAAATCATTATGGAGCTGGCTCTGGCCCGTACATACAGCAACAATCGTACGGTAAGAATTTACAGGCTGGTATTCGAGCATTTGTAACTAAAAAAAATTACATGATAGTAGACATACAATGTCGATTCTGGCACACAAAAGCATGCCTCCGACAGCATAGAGTTCTGGATTGTATAAGGAGAAAAGGATATATTTAAGGGGAGTTTCTCACCCATATGCAGTCACATAACTCTACCGATCTCCCAGAATGCTATGTATTTTTCACACGGGTGTTTAAAACATGTATTTTTTTTTCACGTATAGAGTGTAGATTCTTTAGAACTCTGTACTTAAACATGCTATACTATTATTATTATTTATTTTTTCCAGGAAATGGACTTTATTTCGGGGGCGGTATCACTCAACAGGCGACCGCTGCACCGGTACCTCCAGGCTTCGCGACCGTTGCACCAGTAGGCTTCGCGACCGCTGCACCGCCGCCTCCAGGCTTCCAGACCTACCTGGCTCCAAATCAGCATGGTTGGGTCCCTGCCCCATACATGCAGCAAGCATCGAATGGTAAGAATTTATCAGCATTTTACGAACTTCTTTTACACATTATATATTATTATTATTAATATTGTTACTATTATTTACAGGAAGCGGACTTTATTTCGGAGGCTGCATCGGTCAACATGCGAGCGCTGCACCGGTACCTCCAGGCTTCGCGACCGTTGCACCAGTAGGCTTCGCTACCGCTGCACCGCCACCCCCAGGCTTCCAGACCTTCCTGGTACCAAATCAGCAGGGGTGGGGCTCTGCCCCATACATACATCAAGCACCGAACGGTAAGAGTTTTTCAATATTTTATGAACTTCTTGCTTTACAAATTCTATATTATTATCATTATTAATATTATCATTATTATTATTTTCAGGGAATGGACTTTATTTTGGGATGAGGCAACCATCGTACGCTGCACAGGTACCACAGGGCTTCCAAGCCGTCATGGGGCCAAATCAGCAGGGTTGGGCCCCTGCTCCCTACATGCAGCAACCACCGACAGGTAAGAATATTTTTCAACATTTTATGAAGTTCTTTACACATTGTATATTATTATTATTATTAATATTATTATTCCAGGAAATGATCTGGGTGACGCTGGAAGCCAACCTATGGACCTGGCAACACAGGGGTCAGCATCGCCGGAGATTGGTGAAGACTCGACCACTGCACAGTTAGCCTCCTCATCGCTCGACACTCTAGAGGAAGTTATACAAGGTGAACCATCGACCTCCTCACTCGCAGGCAATGAAACCGCTGCACCATCGACCTCCTCAGACGCAAGCGATGAAGCCGCTGCACCGTCAACCTCCTCCTCATCATCATCATCCAATGATGTAGAACCAGTTAATGGAAAGAGAGGACCGACATCGGATGGGAGGGAACAGCTTACAATAAAAAAAGCCAAGGTTAGTGCTAGCAATTGCCTGGGCCTAGAGTGCAATACCATACAATCAGCATTCAAGGGACGTATTTTTAATAGTAGAAAAGAAAATACATTAGAAATACTCGAGCCCAGAGTCTTTTTAGATGAGTGCAAGGAGCTTATTATTAAAGAAGTGGAAAACGTTTTACAGAAAAGCAGGAGTGGATTAAAGATGCATTGTTCCATGGAACTTGAATATTTAATCCAGAAACCTGATGAAGAGAAGTGTCTTTCCACTGGCTTTAATTCTAAGCCTGTACTGATTCTTCCATCAAGCGACCTCAATCAGATCTTCTCTTCAATTGCGGGGGATATTTTGGAAAACATTTCTACATTTGAGGGGGGAGCATCGTCAAAGTCCTTGTCAAAGATACTTCGCCTGGTGATGGGATTTACACACTACGATCCTTTACACGCTGGTTCATACATTGAACTACCTCAGAAAATTAGGCATAAGTATGCTGTTATAAACATAAAGAATGAAGACAACTTCTGCTTCGCATGGTGCATGCTTGCCTCTAAATACCCTGTTAAACGTCATGAATATAGAACCACAGTATATCCCTTTGAACTGCTTTTCAAAGCATTCAATTATGAAGGTATCGAATTTCCGACACCCTTACATCAAATTGAATGCTTTGAAAATCAGAATAATGGAGTATCCATTTCACTGTTCGGTATAGAGGAGAATGACAACATTATTCCCCTATACCAAACAGCTGAAAAGATGCAGCACCATGTAAACCTGCTATATATTGAAGAGGATGATAAGTCACACTATTGCCTCATAAAAGACCTGTCCAGACTAGTAAGGAGTCAGACAACGAAACACCAGCATAGAATATGGACATGTGAGGCATGCCTCAAGAGATGCACCAATGAAAAGGCTCTGGAAGCACATAGGTTAAGATGCGGGAAATGCCAACTGCTTAAAATGCCCCAACAGGATGAATACCTTGAATTTAAAGCATTCTCCAAGAGCGTTCCTGTACCATTTGTTATATACGCAGACATTGAATCTGTTCTGGCGAAGGTTCACTCTTGCGAGCCCTCAAGCAGCTCGAGTTGGACCCGAGCCATTCAAGAGCATGAAGCAATGTCTATTGCCTTGAAGGTAGTATGTAGGCATGACGAGGCCATGTCAAAATTCTTCCTCTTTAGAGGACCGAATGCCGTCGATGACTTTATCAAGCAATTAAAATCAATTGCTGATGACGTCATCGAGGTGTATTCCAATCCTAAACCTATGGATTTAACCCTTGAAGAGCAACAGAATTTTGACAATGCCTCTGAGTGTCATATATGCCTTGCTGCTTTCACTGTGGGCGATTTGCGCGTGAGGGATCACGATCATGTGACAGGGAAATATCTGGGTGCTGCTCATAATAGATGCAATTTGAATAGAAAGGTCCCTGATTTCATACCGATCTTTTTTCATTGCCTATCTAATTATGACAGCCACTTCTTGATAAGACGCCTGGCATATGATAATAAGCCCATATCATCCATCGCTCAAAGCGGTGAAAGGTATATAGCGTTTAGCAAACGGTACAGGAACATCAGCTTCAGGTTTCTGGACAGCTTTAAGTTTCTTGACGACAAGTTGTCCAGCCTGGCTGACATGCTGGAGGAGAGTGACTTTAAAATAACAAGGGCAGAATATCCTGTTGAGGAGCATTTTAAGCTGGCGAAGAGCAAGGGAATATTCCCGTATGATTATGTTTCAAGCCTAGACATACTCAAAGAAACTTCTCTACCACCGAAGGATGCCTTCTACAGCACTCTCACTGACAGTCACATCACAGACGAGGAATACAGGCATGCTGAAAAAGTCTGGGATACCTTTAATATCCAGAATCTCGGAGAATACAGCGATCTATACCTGAAAACAGATATACTGCTCTTGGCGGATATTTTCGAAAAGTTTCGAGATCTCATCCTGGGGATGTATAAACTTGACCCAGCATGGTTTTATACATTACCAGGGCTCGCCTTTGACGCTATGTTGAAGATAACTAAGGCGAAACTTTCCTTAATATCTGACAAGAGCATGCTGGAATTTTTCGAGTCGGGAATTAGAGGCGGACTGTGCACAGTGGTGAAGGGCTATACCAAAGCTAACCACAGGTACATGTCCAACTTTGATCAGCATGCTCCTGTTAAACACCTGTCCTATTGGGACATAAATAACTTATATGGAGCTTCTATGGGGTCTGCCCTACCATACAAAAATCTGAAATGGCTCACGAGAGAAGAAATTGAAGGCATAAACTTCGCAGAAGTCAAAGAAGATTCAGAGACTGGATACGTGCTAGAGGTTGATATCGAATACCCCGACCATATCCACGACGCCCATAACGAGCTTCCTTTCTGCCCACAGAGTGCGATACCGCCGAATGGCCAATACAAGAAACTGCTTGCGACATTAGAACAGAAAAGCAAATATGTCTTGCACTACAGGGTGATGCAGCAGTGTATTGAACAAGGTCTAACTGTGAGACATATTCACAGAGTGGTATCCTACGACCAGTCTAACTGGTTGAAAACATATATCGACGTGAACACAGAGAAAAGAATTCAGGAAAAGTCAAAATTTGGCCAAAACTTATGGAAAAAGATGAATAACGCCGTATATGGGAAATTTATAGAAAATGTGAGGAAATACAGTGATTTCAAAATAGTTGGATCCTGGGATCAGGCAAAGAAGTTAATAGCACGCAGCACATACCTACGCACCATAATTTTTGAGGAAAATCTTGTTGGGATCGAACTGGGCAGAGAGGAAGTACATATGAACAAACCAATTTACATAGGACACGCAATTTTGGACATTTCAAAATTTATCATGTATGACTTCCTTTACAATATCATGAAACCGAATTTAAAAGACTTGCTGCTGAACTACATGGATACAGACTCGTTTATTTTTGAAACGAGTTCTGATATCTATGAGTTCATCAGGGAGAATCCTCAATATTTCGACACTTCAAACTTCGAAAAGGATAATGTATATGGCATTAAGCAAGCCAATAGGAAAAAGATTGGGTTGTTCAAGGACGAATTGGGTGGCTTGATTATGGAGGAGTATGTCGGTATTAGAGCGAAGCTATACGCCTACAGATATGGAGGGCAGACAATTAAGAAAGCTAAGGGCATCACCAGGACAGGCATGGATAAAATAGATTTCGGCCATTATTTTGAATGTTTAAAAGACCATAGCCTAAAAATTTATTCGATACAAAAAACATTTCGGAGTAAACACCACAAAATTACAACAATTGAGACAAATAAATTGGCTTTGAAGGGAGGTGACGATAAGAGGAAGTTGATGGAGGGAAGTTATAAGACTCTAGCGTGGGGCCATTATTCCCTTAGACCCGGTGATTGCTAGTGCCTAAACTTGTAAATATGTAAATATTGTGTAAAATAGATATCAAATGTGTGAGGGTTTTTTGTGTAACACTTTTCCCTCAAAAAAGAAAGAAAAATATGAATCCTTTTTTAAAATAAAAATACTCATGATTTTACAATCATAAAACTTTAGTCTTTATTAATTCTTCACATATTACACCATGTCCTTTATATCAATCCATTGAGTATCTGGAAAACCATACCACTTTACAAGAACTTTGTTTCCACGTTTACGTATAACCTTTTCTACTAAATATGTGTTAGGATAGTTAGTCTTTTTTAGTTCATGTCCATAAAAGCCACCTTTTATGATTTCACCATTCCTATCCTTTAGTATGTATGTTGTAGGCTTGGTACGGTTCACACGAAATACTTTGAAGATTTCAACGCTCCAGTTAGATTCATAACCCTTTTCAAAATGTCCTTTATGTTTAGATATCCTGACATAATCACCAACACTAAACTTCCTTGAAGCCTTCTTCTCTCTTCGTTCTTGATTATAATTATACACAGTCAGAAGAAGATCGTTGTTTTTCACTTCATTAGGTTTCATGCGGATAGTTGAATGAAAAGTATCATTGTACTTTACAAGGATTCTAGGTAAAAGATCTAGCCACTTGTATGAGCCTTGGACTAAAAACTCTCGGTACATCATATTCTTCAAGGTTCGAATTAAACGTTCAACAGCCGCAGCCTTCACAGTGGTATAGGTGCTATAGTGGTTAATATTATACTTAAACATTAGCCGTTTAAAGAATTTGTTATAAAATTCTTTCCCGTTGTCACTTTGAATATTCCGGGGAGGGACATCCATTTCTTGTAATATATCCTCCATTGCCTTTGCAACATTAACTCCGCTCTTATCCTTTAAGGGTTTTGCATATGCCATTTTAGAGTAAAAGTTGACCGCGATCAGAATGTATTTGAAATTTTTGTTCACTCTTGCATATGGTATCATTTCAATCAAATCAATTTGTAATAAATCGTTCATACCTTTGCTGATAATTTTGCGTCGTAAATAGTTCCTCCTCGCCGACCCGTGAAGCTCTCTGGCGATATTCTGTTTGGCTGTCATGCTATAACTTTAGATGCTTTCAACTCCCTGATAATTTCCTCAATCTCTTGAGTGTGACTATTATTACCAGCGTCCCTCGAAGCAATAAGTAACCTCAGCCTATTCACTAATGTGTTAGGGTTTCTCCAGAAAACGTAGTCAACCTCCTTATCAGACTTATGCTCCTTCCATGTCAGTCCTAGACCTGAATGTGTATTGAGCAAGGGGCGTATTATATTCTTGTATTTATACGATTTACCAGATTTCAAACGACCGTGTCTGGTGTAACCAGATCTATGAAGAAAAGTACTTTTCATAATCTTAGCGTACGTCTCCAAGTCTTCACTGGTGTATGCAGAAATCTGAGGCGTTCGCTTAAAGATGAGTTCCGTCAAACCGTCTGTAGACTCATACGTTTCATCACCTATCAATATTTGATTATTTATAAAATGAATATCTTTATTTCCAAGCATATAACTTCCATCCTGATATCTCACCCCGTACAATGTATCAATGCGGTCCTTGTCTTTTGAGCGAACGTGTTGAAGGAAAGTAGAAATACTTGTAGAATCATCATCTTCATTCTTGACTGTCTCCACAGCCAACCCTCGTTGACTGTCCAAAATATCCTTGAGGGGAGCGGTTACAGGCTTCAAAGCTTCGGACATGATATGCTGAGTCTCAAACCTGAGACCTTTTAGAGCTCTCAGTTTTTCTTTTACAGCCCTGGTATGCTCGGCTACAGACTCTTTAAGTCTTATGCTTTCACTATCCATCTTACAAATGACGTGAAAATAGACGATTACATTCAATTTATAGTCTGCGTCCACCTTGAGTTCTCATCGTATCGATAGCCTTAGCTAACATCTCTATCGAAGTTCTCAGTTGCTCGGTTTCTTTCTTATGTTCCTGCGTATGTGACTTGAACGCTTCAGCAAAGATTGCCGTATTAGCGTACAGGCTTCTGGTTGATTCTTCTAGACTTGTCATTTGCTGCACATTAGTTTTGTAAGCGTCCACCATCATATTTACATTTTCCTCCACTTTCTTAAGTTTATCATTGCATGAATCAGTTTTGAGAGTATTCAAAACCTCTGTCTTTAACTGTCCGACTGTAGCCTCTAAATCTGAAACTCGCTTCATCGCTAACTTTTCTAAATTTCTAATTTTCTGATTGCAAAGATTCTGAAGATTTGTTTTTTCTCTATCAAGCTCTGCGGTAACTTGTTTAATGGAGTCCATTACAGAATCCACTCTGTCTTTTGTAGAGGTTGTTAGAGTATCCACTTTACTCGTAGCTTTATTCAGATTTGCTGTGATGTCTAGCAGCTTTTCACCTATTTGCATCTCGATTTCCTTTGGTAAGTACCTATTTAACTGCTGTCGCGTCTCGTTCGATTTCCTAATGATCATAGCTCTAGCATATCTTTTATTTACAGCATCTGTATCTCCGAGCGGATCTGCTATATCAGTGATTCTCTTATTGTCGAATATAATGTTACCATTACTATCTCTCGTCTGCGTGCGTGAATTGACATATCCAGTGATGAACTTTTTATTCACAACATCGTTATCGTGAACAGGATCTAGCAATACCTTCAATCTAACTTTATCAATCACAATGTTATTTTCCTTATCTCTCTTGAGGATATATCTTGAAATCAATTCATCGAACAGGGTCTTGGCCATAACCTCAACATTGTTAGCAGCTTGCTGCGAGAAATCTTGCATCCTAATTTCGAGTGTATCCACATAATTCTTATTGGAGGCATCATGATTATCTTCAGGATCGTGAACGTTACACAATCTCTTATTCTTGAATTGATAATTTCCTTTGACATCTCTATTTATGATAAAACGATCAAACACTCTTCTAACTGGACCAGTTCTCTGAGAACCGAACCTATCGATGCTCATGGTTAACTACGAATGATCATTTTCTTTTTTGTCGAGCTTAATATATACATCAAAACCATTCCTATATCGTCCCTCATTCATGTGAAATTCAGGAACTATTACAACAAAGGGTCTTCCTTCTGTAGAGCTCTCCCAAACGTTCTTACATAGATCTTTAAATTCGTTGTAGGTCATGTCGGTATTTACATAATCTTCGTAAATGTGCTTTAAGTTTAAATTGTCTTGCCTGAAGAGTATTATCATGTTTGTATTATCGCGAATTAAATGTTTTGGAACTTTAGCATAGGACTGTGCTAGATATACAGAGTCGACATTTCGATGTCTACCCATACTGTAAAAGGATGCTATCTTTTCCTGCTTTTCAGTGATGACGTCATCAAATATAAAGATTGAATTTTCTTCGACTTCAGAAGGATGCAAAACATCATCACCGTTGTCGAAGGTGTTCACTTCTATACCTTCGATGTTTCCAAGCACTTTAATTAGATATTGGTACTTTGGTTGATAGAGAGACTTTGAATAAATATATAAATTTTCAAAACGTAGCCCATTCTCATGGAGTAGCATATTGAGTAATACGTTTGTTTTCCCTGCACTGGAGCTCCCTAAAATAAGAGCTCTGACATTAGATGGAAATAACTTGCCATGACGATCACTTCTAAAGTCACTTTCAAAGTCTAATACCTGAATAGGTAGAGAGCAGTGCTGCTTAACAAGCTCCATGTTAACAACTAACTTATAACATGTATGTGCATTGTTTATATATATTACCGTTTGTAAAAGTAGTTAATGATTGACTGCAATGATATAAAAGCGCTAATGCATTCAATTACTCGTTTAGTCTATCATGAGAGCTAAGAGAGGGAGGTCGTTGCAGTATAAGCGCGGCTCTGGAATTATTAATTCTATAATTAATTCGCTCCCCTTTGAAGCTCACTTACCTGGATATAGATATTGCGGGCCTGGTACTAAATTGGAAAAACGTCTAAAAAGAGGAGACACCGGAATTAACCAATTAGACACAGCTTGCAAACAGCACGACCTCGCGTACGCTGAGAATAAGGACACCGCTTCAAGACAAATAGCGGATAAGATTCTTGCAGAGAAGGCTTGGAAACGTGTGCAGTCATCAGATTCAACTTTTGGTGAAAGGTTAGCTGCAAGGCTAGTAACTGCAATCATGAAGGGAAAGGTTGCAGTGGGAGCCGGAAAGAGGAAGAAGAAGAGAGGAGGGTTTTTACCATTGATTCCCATCATTGCTGCTTTAGGCGCTGCAGCAGGTGGCGCTGCTCAGATAGCCTCTGCAGTCAATAAAAAAAAGGCTGCTGATAGACACTTGGCAGAAGTTGCGAGGCATAACAAGGCGATGGAGACCCGAGGAAAGGGGCTCCGGAAGGGTAGGTGTAAGAAGAGGAATAAAGGAGGTTTCTTACCTGCAATGCCGCTGATGTCGTCTTTAGCCGCTGCATCTAAAATAGCAAGGTCTTTGAAAAAAAGAGGATCTAAAGGCGAGGGTTTAAAGAAGAAGGCAAAAAACGGAGGAAGAGGATTGTACATATACCGGAGGAAGCCCTAAGTAACGTAGCCCTCGAATATTACGCTAAACGTTTAAAAATTCCTTATTTTAGAGGGGTTTATATGATTGACAAACTTCCTTTAAAACCGCACTGCAAAGAGAGACTTATTACCAATCTCGATACATCGGATAATGAAGGAACACACTGGGTTGCTATAAGGAAAGAAGGTGATGTCGCATACTACTTTGATAGTTTCGGTAATTTGAAGCCGCCTCCTGAGATTGAGAAATATCTACAAGGCGTTAAAATCTACTATAATACACAGAGATACCAGAATTTCGATTCAGTCATCTGCGGACACTTGTGCTTGCAATTTCTTTTATCCTAGAAGCTGCTTCATCGTCAAGATGAGTTATACAGTTACAGTGAGTGGGTCAGACACTGTTATTTCAACGTATCTAAACCCTCCTCTACAGCTAGATCCTCCAGGTCATTATGAGATTGCTCTCTTGAATTTTGAGACATTCTATTCAATACCAAATGTCGATGGAAGTAATAATAGATTTCATTATATTCATAATGGTAAACCTGAAACCATTGTCATCCCTCATGGAACCTACGAGATTGCCGATATCAATACATTTCTAAAGGATAAACTAGGATTGAATGATGAAGTCTTCTTCATAAGGCCTAACAATAATACAATGAAGGCTGAAATTAAATGTCCTTATACAATAGACTTTTCTAAGGAAAGATCTATTGGTTCGCTTCTAGGATTCACAGACACTAAAATAATTCCTGCTGGAGAAGCGCTCGAATCTGACGATCTTGTGAATATATTTAAAGTGAGTATCATACGTGTGGAGTGCAGTATTGCAACAGGCTCTTTCATTGACGGTAAAAGCGGACATTCGCTCTACGAGTTTTTCCCTTCTGTTCCGCCAGGCTATCATATCTCTCAAGAACCTTCGAACCCAATATATTTACCAGTCATAGATACAAACTATATAGACCAGATCACTATTCGAGTGGTAGATCAACACGGGAAGGCTATCAACTTCAGGAACGAAGTTATCACTACAAGACTCCACATAAGACGTAATGGCAATACATTTTAAAAGACATCGCAAATACTATAATAGACGACGTACACCACGTTCGAAGCATACTACCTCTCCAGCTTCCGAGGAGTTAACACGTGCTAACCGCAAGTTCCTCGAGGGTTTAGGTTACAGAACGCTATAATGGATATCTTAAACGTGACAGAAGTTCCAGCCTTTGACGACAAGATCACCAAGGAGGAGGAGCATATTTTTCTTCCATACAACACGTCCGCTCTGGATGTAAACGATGAAATTAGAATACCATGCCAAGCTGAAGATTTGTATACGCTACCTAACAAGAGTTATCTTTACATCGAAGGTGCTCTCACCAAGGTAGATGGATCGCCTACTACAGCGAAGCTCGCTAATAATGCTATAGCCTTCATGTTTGATGAGATACGTCTAGATATGAATGCTACAACTATAGACAGAACAAGGAATCCTGGAATTACTACAACTATACGAAATTATGTGACTCTCAACCCTATGGAGTCGAATCGGCTGCTGAATGCTGGATGGGCATATCCTGGTGAAGAAGTTGATATAGTACACGCAACGAATGGAGCTTTCAATGCTGTAGTCCCTCTCTCGATGCTCCTAGGATTTGCTGATGACCACAAGGAGCTTATACTCAACAGCAAGTTTGAATTGATTCTCATAAGATCCAAAGATTCTAGAAACTGTGTCCTGAGTTCGAATGGAGAGGAAGCTAATGTAAAGTTAACTAGAATCGAATGGAGGATGCCTGTAATTCGTCTTTCTGATGCTGAAAGAGTTCACATTCTAAAAATTGTCAAGTCTGATAAACCTCTACACCTTGCCTTTCGATCTATGGATCTTCATACCCAGCCTGCTGTACCCCAGACAAGATCTTTCACTTGGAATGTAGCAACAACATCTAAGCTCGAGAAACCTCGCTTCATCATAGTGTGCGCGCAGACTGGAAGATTGGGTGATTATAGCAAGAACAGTTCCGAGTTTGATCACTGCAACATTACTAATTTGAGACTATTCCTCAACAGTGAATGCTACCCCTACCATGATTTGAACTTGGACTTTAAAAATTCAAAGTTTGCTTCACTATATGAAATGTACTGTAAATTTCAAAGTTCCTATTATGAAAGAGATAATTACCCCCTCTTGAAGAGAAAGGATTTTCTTCACCGTGCACCATTATTCGTAATAGACTGTTTTCACCAACCCGAGGAGGTTATAAATGGAGCTGTGAACATCAGAATCGAGATTCAAGCATCTGCAAATATACCAGCCCAGACGTCACTGTACTGTCTGGTTCTACATGACAAAGTATTTACCTACAAACCTCTTTCTCACTTGATGCAAGCACTTATATAATTATGTATATGTTTGGGTGAATGGTTTTGTAAAGGAATGTACTAGGATAAGTTTATGAATAATAAATTGAATTCATATACTAAAACACTCTTTTATTGACTTTAGCATACATTTCAAGCATTTTCCTTCTCCCCCTCCTACTCCCTGAAAAACTAGTTGCTCCTGACTTGCAGAAATCATTTAAAATATTCAAATGTCTTTCAATATAAGGCAATAGTCGTTTTAGGTTCCTTACACCCTCAATGTCTAAAGATATTACATTATTATTTAAACAAGTATTTATGAAATGAATTGAATGGTCAAAAAATACAATAATATTGTATGCATAAATTACATTGTCACAATATTCATCACACGCAAACTTTTTTTCTTGGCGTAGGTAATCTTCAATCATTGGAATGTTTTTGGATATTATATCCCAGTCTGATTTTGTAATATAAACAAATGATTTATCACTTTCGCAGTTTATGTAGAGGGAGGGGATGTCATAGTATAGTCCAATATTCACGGAATGGGAGGGTGAGATGCTGACGTCATCAAGCGCATGTGATCGATTCTCCATGCTCCTCCGGGGTATCTTCAATGAATAAGAAGACCCTAGGAGCATCGTTGAGGATTCTCCTCTTACACCGTCTCTTCTGCTTTTTCTCACCGCTCTCGTTACGCCTCTTCCTCCGCTCCCTCCTCACACCCCTGCAACATATATTCAAAACAATGTTAGAAATAGGTTTAGTTAATGATTTCATACGTCTGAAAGAGAAAATACATATATTAGAAAAATCCTCTCCCCTTGTCACACAAAAAGTATTATCAAAGAGTGTCATACTCACTTCACGGTCTTGCACGATTCTGTGTGTATCTCGGGCGAGCAATCTGGAGCCGTCTGATTTATCCACTCCTGCATCCTCGTTGCTTTATCATCAGGGGTAGTAGTAATGTCGGGTAGTGGAGCGGCATCCTCCTCCATAGGCTGTGTATGGCGCTCTGCGATTGGATATTCCACTATATCGACATCGCGTCTCTCAGGATCCAGCTCCTCTATTGGTACGGGTACCTTAGGCGCAGTCATTCGCAGTCTGTAATAATTTAATTTTTAGGTTAGACACAGAGTAGCATTAGAAGCAGTAAATGAATATGTAATTTAACATTTCTTCTACTTACTCGAGTTTTCTCTTCCTCCGCTGGTAGACCTCGCAGTTGTCGTTACATAGGAAGAAGGATGTCATGCGTTCATGCTGGGCCGGGTTAGTACAAAGTACAGAATGCATGTATCCGGTGCACGACTCTGTATCACATTTAGCTAGATGTTTCGAGACGAAGACATTGTCAACTTCATCGACATCGCTAAGATCCTCCACATGAACACCCCTGTGATTTTCACTGAAAGAATGAAATAATTTCAAGTTAGATTTCATTTAACATGCGTACAATATATTACCGAGTTATAGAAATATGTATATTACTTACATGTTCGCTCCTCGATAAACAGGACAGCTCTCTGTACACACTTCCAGTGTAGTCATCTGATCATGATGCGACGGTTGAGTACACAACACTGAATGCATTAAACCATTGCATGTTTCGGTATGGAAGTATACGTAGTGAAAATAATCTTCCCCGCACTCGCTCCAGTAATCATTCACATCAGATGCACGATGATCACCAGCCATTTCGATTATCACTGAACGAACACTGAAAAAACAATAAATGATCGCTCCGGCTGCCTACGTTCCTTATATACTGTAGACGGTGACGTCACGCAGCGGTGGAGGGGTGGAATGCATGTTGAGACCTGTTATTCACCCTCCAGGCAGAAGCCACCCGTCTGTTTTTGAATACCGAGGAAAGTCCTTGGCGAGCGTGTTTTAACATGATTTACCGACGCCGACAGAGTGGAGCCGGGCTAGTCTACACGTTGAAGCTTGTTAGTGACGTCACGCACGCAGTCGCGGAGTGGGAGTGAAACTGGTTATTACCAGGCCGATGTCGGCTGGCGGGCTTTCCATTACATGTCGGGCTGTTGCCAGAGAGAGGTTAAGACCGTGAGCGTAGTTATACATATACGACGGCTGTCAGATGCGAGCGAGTCAATTAATCAATCAAAAATACTTAACTGCTCGACGAACAGCGTTTAATTGCAATAGCGGTATATAAACATTGATTCTTTTTTCAATAACACACATTACCTAATTGATTGACACAATTATGTACTCAAACGATTTGCCGATGTGCGGCAGGCATCGAGAATCGCATTCCCACACCGCCAACGTCACGCACCGAGAACTCTCACATATAACCCCTCACCCGAGCGGCACATCCCCTACCCCAAGCCAATCACACGGCAGGGATTTAGACAAGTCACAATGAGGGGCGGGAATGTAGTCACCGTTACCTCCAGACGGAAGTATGTCGTTGATCGCTAATGTATGTAAACAGATCCGGAATGTAAACTTAAAAGCATATTAATGTGTTGAAAGCGTCTAACATGTTCAGCTAATGGACAAGCGATTTCCCCAGATACAAGAAGGCTGCAGTGTTTCATTACATGACAGACTGTTACCGTGAGCAGACTACTTATACTCAAGCTCCAGTCAACAATTCATTAATCAAAAAACTTAATTGCTCGAGGATGCAATCTGCAGACCTTAGTAATCATAAAAAAATGTTTGACGAACATTACCTAATTAATTTGCCGAGGGGCGGCAGGACTCGAGAAAACAATTCCCTCAAGTCATGACGCCACAGTAGAACGCATGGGAGAGGGGGTAGGACCTGTTAGCACAGACACTGTCGGCATTAGGTGAGCACACAAAGCGAGAGGGGGCGGGGCCTAACGACACGAGACCTGGCGGCATGTGAGCCCTCAAAGGGAGGGGGCGGGGCTTGTCAGCGTAGAACAAAGAACTTTATCGCTTGTCGGCATCTCTATGTGGGCTCAAGTCGCCATTATATCTCTACTATCATACAACGGGTTTTGGCTAAAATGACAAATTTCAACACTTCCACACACCAACTAAAACTGTTAAACTTTATATCTAGTACTCTGAAAATTTTAGAAACTATCCTTAGTTTACTTTCAACACCATATAGACAAAACTTTACTATTTGGTCGGCAAGGACACTAATTTGCGCACTTGAATTCCAGGTCGAAAATTATAGGATATCACACAACTTCAAAAAGCTGGACTTACTGTTATGTTCAGCTCCTTACGTACACTCGTGGACCAAAAAAATGGGTCATGTCTTGAACGTCAAATTTGTCTTAACTCATATACGGCACACGGTTATTTAAAACGAGATTTTAAGTAGAATTACTTTTTTGTGTGCATAGATATGCCTAAAGCTTCAAATTTTGAAGTTACATTGATGCAGTATTAGGTTCCACACCTTGTTATAAAATTAACGGAATAAAAATAACAACTAATGCGAGATTTCAACCGAAGAGTTTATGAGCGCAAACAATACCTTCTTAACCTCTCAGCCACCGTAAGGTGGTTCCGTGCTCTGACCATTGCGCTCACAGATACAGAATATTCTAAAGTTCCTATCATGTGCGATGTAAACACAGCTGTTACGAAAGTACACTAAGCCCTTTAAATCGGCACATGGAATCTGGGGATGACTCTTTTTTTGTCCACGGATGTACAAATTGGCACTATTTGACCAAGCTGGACAAAACTATGGATACTTACTCTATATGTACGATTGCAAATTGTATTCACAACTTTGAAAAATGTCCCTTGTTCTTACTTATAAAACATTGCTTACAGAATGTACAATGCCGGGTAGGACAGCTTCGAGGTTTATTAGTAATTTATCCATGAGTTGGATACAGAAGTTTAGCAATCTTAGCATTATAAATTGTAGGAAATATATCTTGAAATAATTCGACATCCATTGCTAACAAAGGTAAGAGCGTCTTCATATGCTGGTAAATTAGATGTTAGCTTATCTCCCTGCATTTCATTTGTTATTACCTGGCGTGTTGATCCGAGAAGCAAATATACTTGCATGCATTTTCTTCCTAGGAAAGAAGTGAGCAGGTGTTACGACTGTGACGCAGTCTATTATCAGCGCAGCATGGTAAGTAATTATAGATTTATATCTTAACTTCTGATACATGTTACATTATTAAACACACAGAAAAATTATCTTCGTTGCTCAGAGAAAAGAATATCACAAAATAGCCTTAGAATACCAGTATTATGTCATCGCCGTAGGAAATACGATCCTGTGCTGTGGGCTAGGGCATGGAGCTCTGGTTCCCGGCTACGGAATGCGCCCGGGTTTATTTCAAATGTCGATGTGGATTTTAAATCGCTTTTTTTATTTTTATTAATGGACGCTCTTTAACTGCTGTGGTCCTTAGCGTCCCATTCTATATTGGGCGTGAAAGACTGATAATTTTGTTCAGAGGCCTCTTTGTCAGGCCTCTTTGTCAGGCAGTTCTTTTACGTGCCGTAAATCTAAGACAAGGGCCCACCGGCTTTACTTCCCTTCCGAAGAAAGTCATGCTGAGGTTTTTTTACGCCGGGATTGAACCCGCGATCTCGGGAACTGGAGGCTAGGCATGGTAACCACTACACTACGGAGGACGACATTTTAAGTCCCGAAGTCCACTCAGCATCGTGATAAAAGTGTGGAGCTGCGATAGGCAGCGATCCTGGCCTCATAAGCTAAGCGCGAATCTGGCCACAGCATCTCCGATTATCGATTGGATAATCGCGCGTTCTGTTGTACTAAGTGAGCGTGAGGCCGGCAGTTGGGTTGACAGGCCCAGGTACTTCGCGGACTGTATTGCCACGGGGAAAAGTGATAATAATATATAAAATACGCCATTGCGATTATTGGTACGCGTTACATAATGGGCCAATTATACACGATATTACAAGTAGTAACAACTTGCTTATAACGCTAAGATAACATAAATAAGTATATTTCTTGAACCGCGAGCATTATAATGACGTTACTGTTACTTCTGGTTTCCTTTGTACTCAAAATGAATCGCCACAAAGTGCTGGCGATGTAAAACCGATTTTCTTTTCCGAGGGGTAAATTAAAATTCAATTTTAGCGAGGACATATCAGTGATGCGGGTTGCCGCAGGAACGTTCGATAGACACTCGTTCCCAAGGGAGACAGAACCCGCTAACGAGGTAAACCTTCTGGTGACCCAAATTTTCCTTTCCTTCTTCCTTCCTCAATGTACTACTCTATGGGAAAATTGATTAGCAATATTGAGCGTCGGAAAGCTTTTGTTGTTCGTTTGCTTCCTCAAACACAAGGAATAAAGACCAAAATCTATTATCCAAGATCAAAGTATTCTCTTCAAGATTTGTGCTGTTAGAGGTAGCGGGTCACAATTGAAGTGCTTATTTCCAGTGTCCTAAATCCATCATAAAAATTCCTGAAATTGCGTCCTTTATTTTCAGTAAAAACATTAAATAGGGTTATGATTTTGATTGTTGATGTTTTAAACTGTATTCTTGATATTGCCACTGACTTGCCAAATCCCTCGCTATTAGAAGTAGTCACATAGCCAGTTACGAAGATTTGGAAGTAAAAATATGATTTATGAATTACTATTATTATTATCATCATTCGATAAAAAACAACAACGTTATTTTCCAAATACTTTATCATCATTCATTATCTTATACCTTACACTACTTCTACACATGGTCACCATACTTTTTCAGACACTTGTCCTAACAGGAAATCAAGTTTTCGTATGCCTACGTCAAAGAATGATGCCACCTGTCTGCACTTCTTGTTTCACAACAGTCCGAATTTAGCACCAATCGATTTTCGTCCGTTTGTTCATATGAAGGAATTCCTTGGTGGAAACCATTTCAACGACGATTATGTTGTGAAATAAGAAATACAGACTTGGCTTTCACCACAAGCGGCATCATTCTTTGACGAAGGCATACGAAAACTGGTTTCCCGTTACGACAAGTGCCTGAATAAAGGCTGTGACTATGTGGAGAAGTAGTGTAACCTGTAGGGTAATTAAAGATAATAAACTATTTGAAAAATAATGCTGTGTTATTTTTAAAAAAAATTATCGGCACTTGCTTTGTAATATTTTTATACATGATGCAGGAACATATAAATAAGTTTTGCTATAAAATATAGAAAGTTAAGAATTTTGGATTTATGACACTTTGGAAATAAGCTCTTCAATTTAGATGCAGGAACCTTATTATATTATATATCACTCCAATCTCTGGATACTATATTGAGTTTAACCAACTCTGAAAGTATTCTAACTTTAGGAATTGTGTTAGAAATGTTATACATTATGTACATTTGGTGAAATAGTCATACAATTCATGTTTACAAGTTGAATTATTCATCGAACAGCTTTGTAATGAACAAGTAAATCTTAAAAGAGAAAAAGTAATGTTCTTCTGGTATCTTTCTGCTTGCTAAGTAAAGTCTTTAACGAGCGAGTTGGGTCTTTCGTGGTTTTTCCTGGTCGGTAGTCGAATGCTGGTGTGGTTTCGCATCTACCACGATTTCTTTTCCCTCATTTAAATTTCATTCCATTTCTTTCTCATGTTTTAGGTGTACTCTAGGTTTTCTGGCGTGAGGAGGAGCGGGACAGATGACGTGGATGCTTCGCCGTTGTTCCTCGGGCTGCTTAGTTGACTTCGCTCATACCTTCTCCGGACAGCTTCGAGCCAAGAACCGTTTGGTGACTTCCGCACATCTCTGTGGTTCGTGTGACTGCGGCCTGTAGCCTCATGTGTGATTCCTTCACTCCTCCCGAGGTGTCTCCTCCGTTGTATGACCTATATCCTATTGAATATTCTTTAGCCTACTCGTCAATGAAAAGCTACCACAGTGTTGTTTTGATTACAATGCCGTCTTATTAAACAATTTATTTCGTGTTTGTTTAGTTCCATTTATACCCCGCCTTTAACTACGTTGGTCTTATCGGCGGCTTTTCCTTTGTAATGTATTGCCTGTTGGCAATGGTATTAACTCGTGTAATTCTTGTCGTTGTGTTCCTTGCACTTTTGCTTTTTTATCATTCGATCATACACACATTCACACTCTCATTCATACTTCCAGACTCTGGGGAGGAAAGGGATTGCTCTTGGTTAGAGAAACATTGCCACCCTCCAGCCGGGAATCGAACCCGGGATCCCTCGCATAGCAGGCAGTTGCTCTACCAACTGAGCTATGGGGCCAGCCCTCGTGCAATGTTAATGGTACCAAATGTGTCAGAAAAAAAGTTCCCATTGCAGGCCACATTTATCCATTTTAACCCATTTTCAATAATAGTGTTAGTTACAATAATGTTCGAGAGAATGATTCATTTTTAAATCTGGTATAGAGGAGGTAATATGTCGTTTACATTAGTATGCCAACTGCTTCTTCTTCAAGCCCTTTTGCTGTCAGGCATTGGGCCCACCTCTTTCCGTCCATTTCTTCCATATTCCTCTATCTATGCACATTATTTATATTTTATCCTTTGTTTTCCCTCTTTTATTTTTCTTTCTACTTCCATCTCGTTGCCTGGTTAAGTTTACTTTCCCCCCTCTTTCTCTAGACAGGCCCAAACCACTTCATTTTTGTTCTCTTCTATAACTGCAGTTATTTATCTCTTCCCTAATTCTTTCATTTCTTATGCTGCCCCTTCTAGCCTTTTAACAATTCTTCTTAAAAGTATTTCATTTCTACTGCTGTTACTTTGTTTTCATATTTTTCTAATAGTGTCAAGCTTTTTGTTTCATGTAATATTGGTTTTATTATACGTGTATATATATATATATATATATCTTTCTTTGTATTAAAATCTTTTCATACGATATTGTGTGAATATAAGATCTAAAATCTTAGATCTTAAAAGATCTAATTACTTATTAACAGTAACGTAAATGACTTAAATCTGTTGACTTCGTATTTACGTTATGTATTATGACGCAGCTATGGGGCTCGCTTATGGCGTAGAAGGTGACGACCGCCCGAATGGTCGGTTTAAGAGACAAGTGGAGGAGAAACGCTCTCTCCCCGACTTAAATTCCAGAAGCGCTGTAGAGAGATAACAGAATTCTCCTGGAAGCCTCTTTTCCTCCCCTCCCACTAAGCTTCCAGAAGCTCTCGCAGTTATATATAAGCGAACGTGCTCGCGAGTGATCCAGTGAGTTATTGCGCTCTTGCTGCGATATAAACTGTGTGTTAGTTACGTGCTAGTGAAAAGTTCTCACTCTTGCATGTAACAAGAGTCTCTTTCTCTCTTCTAACAGTATACGAGTGAAATTATGACTGCAGTTGTGACATATCGTATGTACACTATTGTGAGAGATTAGAGAAGTCTTGTGTTCTACTAGTGAATTACAAGGAAGTAGAGGCTGCTTCACTCGTATTCATTACGTCGCTATGTGGGGAGGAAAAGTGAGGTGACAGTGAAAATTGAACTAGATCACATTAGTGAGATGACAGTGGAAACTGAAAAAGGTCACAATATATTTACAAAATTGAATTAATTCGGTAGTGTTAATGTGTAGAAGGTGTGAATGATATGTTACCCTTTCAATGCTAATGTGTAGTTCCTCAATAGATGATGCAACTGAATTATAACACTATGATTACAGTAAAGCCCTTTTTGGAAATAATAAAAATTATCACTAGGTCCATCTAGGTACTGCCTGTGTCGGATCTCTTTGATGTGGATATGTGACGTTTTATGAACGCATCTAGGTGGTCTACTGCAGATAATTTACAAGTACTGGGCGATTTATGTGGAATTAATAAACTTATTTCGTTATTTCAAAGCGAATGATTCGAGTGGGTTGAATTGGCTACGAAGGATACTGCACTGATCCACATAGGGGATATTGTACCTATGCCCCACAACGGAGCGTCCCCGGAAGGAAGGAGGAGGCGAGAGGAGACACCGGGAGGCCGGAGCCAGGAGTGACGGCACAGGAATGGCAGGATCCCTAAGTTTCCAGATACTTGTATCCCTCAAAGGGATCCGAAATCCGAGGGATGGAGAGAGTCACATCCTTTCCCCGTCACACTGCACCAAACACCATCGCCGACACTTCAAACCTGAAAGAGACCAACGGATGAAAGATGGAGTGGTATGAGAATGGAGATGAAATGGAAGGACAGGAAATCTGGGAGTGTGAGAATCCTTCCCAGCATTCGCCTGGCGACCCGGGAAAACCCCGAAAAAACCCATGGGTCAGGAAGGTCGGGCACAGGAATCGAACCCACGACTTCCCGAATGTGGGCCACAGACGAGACCGCCTAAGACATCCCACTTGATAAAATGAATGACGCTAGCCTAAACGTCTTATACTTCAAATGTAGAGTATCTTTGGGAGATGACTAACCTCTATAGAAAATGTTGTTCCTGCATAAGGCGTAACTCAACACGTAATTTCATGTCACTGGCCCCTCACTGATTACTGTGTTGTCAATACCATTAATCTCCTATGTAATATTGTGCTTCAGAACGTCCAAAGTCTGGGAGATTGTAACACTTTAATAACCCCATAAGAAGAAGCTGGTGCCAAATTGCTGTTCAAGGTTGTTGGAGATTATCTAGTTGTCAAAGAAAAGTCCATTCAGCGCCATCTTGTTGAAAATATCATGACACAGCTCTACCTCGCCCAGTTGCTCAATAGACTCCAAGAAAATCGTCGGTACTCTGTAGTATCCACAGTCTAGTAAAAAAAAATCCTATGTGTTACACGGACATGACCTTCTCTTCTCTTGTACAAACTATTTTTACAAACTCTTATTCTCCATCTATTTCATATTAATCGACATAAACATTTGCAGAAACGATCTTTTGACATGCAAAGAGAATTACATTTTGCACATAGCGACCAGTTCTAAAAATGTTTGACTATCGCTTAAGGCGTACTATGTTCCCCCTGTTTTGCATTTGCAAGGGCAATATAGAAATACAGTAGCCTTTAAGCGTAGACATATCTCTTAATAGCTGGTTGCTAGGTGCAGCACCATTCTCATTGCCACAGATTAATGCTCTTTGCATATGCAAGACAAAAAAAATGAATAAGCAATTCCCATTTGAGAAAATAAGTATTGAAAAAGTTTAAGGGAATAACAAGCAATATCTCTAAAATGGTTCACTCAACAAAAAACATTTATATGACATAAATTGTGTATTTTAACGCGATCGACATTTTTTGTGCAGTAGAATTTTGTCTATCTCTTATGGTTTACCAGTTATGCAAAAATCGTTCACAATGAAGAATGCTTTTGGAGACATTCCCAGAAAATTCATCATATACATATTATTTGTCATGAAAATATCTTAAACATATGATATTTTAATCAAAATCTTTGGAGCCATTTTTGAGAAAATTAAAATTTTCGAAAAATGTTCCATATAAAGTGTAATCTGGGGTGGGGGGATTTTCTTGAAAACCTTCGTGTCGCATCTCTGGAAGATGCTGAACCTAAATACCAAGTTTGTTGTTTATCCGACTGTTCGTTTACGAGTTATGCTGTTCACAGACACAAAAATGTTTTGTTTTTTTTGGATTCAGGGGGTCTCAAAACATATATTTCCGGTGAAATCTCGGTATCGAATTTTGGGTGGAATACAATACTTCCCCTACTTACTATATGTAGTAGAGAAAGTAAAAAAATGGCCACACTGGTCTGCGCACTAAACTCCTACTTTAACTGGCTGCATAGGTGCTTCATGAATGACCTGTGGATTCTGGACGATCCAATAGCGGGAGTTCTGTGAGCATACAAAAAAGGTACCATGCTTCATCTGTGAACCGTACGTTTGCCAGTAATTTGCAGAATATACGCCTCAAACCAACAGAAATGTTTCACTCTTTTATCCTTATCTGGTTTCTGCAACTGATGGACAACTGAAAACCTATATGGTTTTAGGCGAGCACTTTTCGCAGCTCTCTTACAAATTGAGCAGGTGTCCTCGGTCCCCTTCGACAGTCAAATTCATGGTTTATAAAGTGGCCGCTCCAGTCATTACCAGACGTCCACAAGAACTGTGCACAATCTAGATCTGGGGTCTTCAAACTTTCCAGCCTTAGGGCCATAATGATTAGTGTGTACGTTCAAGGGCCAAAACTGTTTTAATTTTCCTGGAATTATATATAATTTTAGGAAGTACACGAAGAATGTTTACAGATCTTAGTTAACTGATGAGCATCTCAAATTTCTCTTAATAATTGGTACAAGTAAAAGTGGTCCACAACTACAAACTATCGTCTGTGGAAAATTACAATTACACAAATCTCATTAGCATTTTTTACAGGTGGACACCCCGCGGCTTCATTCGCGTTAATTTAGCTTTTCCGTTTCTGAGGGACTTTCAGGATAAAAATCATATGTGTGATTTAGGATATATACATTCGAAACATCGGTATACACACATATACGATACTCTTTACCTCAACATAACTACCGAGGGTAAAACCGTGGGATGTTCACTAGTTTATAATGTTAGTGGAATTAATTTCAATTATTTGTTAGTTACTATGGTTGAGTTAAATTTTCTGAATATTATACTTGTCATTAGGTTTAACTAGCAGGTAAATGAAACCGAGTTATCATCATTGTGTTTTTTATCCAACTTATCACAGCAACAATAACAAGTCATTAGCTGTCGCCGGCCGGATTTGGCCCGCGGGCCGTCGTTTGGAGACGTATTATCTAGATGAACGATATTTGCCTTTTTTACCCACCAGAGATCCAAACTTGCTTACAATAATAGTATTGTGTTTCTTTCGAGGGGATTGCGAACACCAAATTATGCCCTTCAAGTAGCTGTAATTAAATTCGTAATCCAGTATTGCTTCACAAGGAACAGCCCTTGGTTTAATGTGCATTTCACATTTTCATCTGCATTTTCACAGCTACTGGAACAAAATATCTATAACAGCTGCCAAACATAAAAGCCAGCAATAATATAAAGAATAAACGTATCGCATTTCGCAATAAGCATTCAAATATTCCGCTTAATTGGACGTTGAACTTGGGGCATTGGATGCATTTTCAGTCGAATAAATAAATAAATAAATAAAATAAAGTTAGCTCTGTATAAATAAATCTGCAGAATACTCTCGCAAGCTAAAGGTAAGTTTCCAGATGTTTGAATTTTGGCTTAAAATGAGCTCGTTTTGCCTCCTTTTTACTTTCCCTATTACTTTCTTCTTCTTTCTCTGTTTAACCTCCCCTTACGTAGGACTTACACGCCACAGGACTTACAGACGGGTGCCTGGTGTCAGAGGCCCGTCAAGGAGCAGACACTCATGGATCAGACAGAATATCCAGGATGGGTGATCAGCCCGATGCTGGTATGGGTGGAAGGAAGTAGATGAAACGAAATGATGGTGAAATGGATGAAAGGAAAGGTGATGATGGAGCAGTTGGTGGAACGAATGGCGGGGAAAACCGGAGGAACCAGAGAAAACCCGCCCAGACGCCGCTTTGTCCACCACAAATCCCACATGCGGGTCCCTGGGATTGAACCCGGGCCGCCTCGGTGAGAGGCGAGCGGTCTAAAGCACGGTCTCGGCCACGGCGCCGCCTTTTCCCTATTACTTACCTATAATAAGTAGAGGAAGTATTGTATTCCACTAAAAACTTTGAATTCGAGATTTAACCGGAAATGCATGTTTTGAGGTCCCTCGATTAAAACATTTTAGAAAAACGTCCGTGTGTGGTTTGTACCGTCTATAGTTTTATGAACATACCTACATTAGCTGACGTGATACGCGCAGTGAAGCCCAACTTGTTCTCTTTAAGAGCTAAGGTTCAAAGTCCATAGTTCACCCCACCTACTATATTTGAAGAGATTGACAAGTTAAACCAACCATGTTTCAGTCCTTGACAGCAGGAGTGGGAATGAGTGGGGAGAGAAATCTCCCTTCAGCCCCTCTCTCTACAAGATTGGACATCACTGACCTAGCGCAATAAAAAGTACTCCTACCGCTCCTAAAGCTTGCACGGTAAGAAGGTTGCTGGCTTCAGGTGGGTAACGGATTAGCTTTCAGGAATAGTAATGAATGTTGCTTAAACTTTTATTGTTTAAAAAGATTTATAATAATAATTCATAGCTGCAGCTAACATACTGTTTTACTTATGCAACCTAACTTGATGACCCCATGGGCCTTATATTTTAGCACATTCCATAACTCTAACAACCTTTACTTCGCATAAGATTATGAGTTGGTGCGAAGGGATGTGGCAAGAGGAAGAAACAAAAAAGAAAACCAATTAGAAATAGGGATAATGTAGGTAAGGCTTGGGATTGTGATGGCTGTTGGCGAGAGAATTAACTTACACCTTATACGGAAATCGGTATTTATTAAACCTTGGAAAATATAAATGTTTAAAACGAATTTCACCGTTCTTCGTCATTTTCCTCACCAACGGAAGAAAGCGTTAACCTTTTAGAAACGTGATCCAGCTGCTCAGATTTCTGGGTATGTTAATCTCAGCTAAGAGCAGCACATCCTTTGTAGTTGCCGTTCGGTGTGATTCTGTTACGTACTCCAGGAAGCAGAAAAAGGAAGGGGAGTGTCGGCCTCTTGATGCCAGAGTTAAGAGACCAGGAGTGCTCTAAGTATTGATGTTGAGATAGAGCACGACACCATCCGCTCCGTGAAACACAACGGAGATAGCAAGAGCAAAAGGTTACAAGAGAACAGTCTGATACACTCTGACAGTTGTAGTGACCTTCCTTTCACTGTTCGCTTCTTGACACTAGGTCTGTTGTATGAAAACGTAATTCATTTCCAACGGTTCGCAAGATAGGACTCTATTTTAAGGTTTAAACTAGAAATGAAAAGACAGTACCCTTGAGACGTTAGAATTTATATGCACTACAGTTTATTAAATACGTTCATATACTTGCAGATATACTTAAACCTTCTCTGTTACTTGTCTACAGTAAATAGAGGAAATATTGCATTCCACCCGATACAAGGATTTCATGGAATATATACATTTTGAAACTCCCTAAATAAAAAAAGGTTTACGAAAAGGTCCGTGCGGGTCCGTCGGTCTCTCTGTCTGTGGGTAGCATAACTTAAAACATCTGATGTTTTGTACTCACATGACTTTCCATACTCTTGTACAAACTATTCATTATTCTCCATATACTTCATCAAGATAAACATTTGCAATCTTATTGTTAATTACTTTCTCTACTACGTATAGTAAGTAGGGGAAGTATTGTATTCCAACCAAAAATTCGATACCGAGATTTCACCGGAAATATATGTTTTGAGATCCCCTGAATCCAAAAAAAAACTTTTTTGGAAACATGTCCGTGTGTGTGCCTGTGAACAGCATAACTCAGAAACGAACAGTCGGATAAACACCAAACTTGGTATTTAGGTTCAGTATCTTCCAGAGATGCGACAGGCAGGTTTTCAAGAAAATCCCCTCACCCCAGATTACCCTTTACATGGAACATTTTTCGAAAATTTTAAATTTCTCAAAAAGGCTCTAATGATTTTGATTAAAATATCATATGTTTTAAGATATTTTCATGACAAATGAAAGGTACATCGAATTTTCTGGGAATGTCTATTTTGCATAATTGGTAAACCATAAGAGATAGACAAAAGTTTACTACACAAAAAATGTAGATTGCGTTAAAATACACAATTTACGGCATATACATTTTTGTTGTTGAGTGAACCATTTTCGAGATATTGCTTGTTATTCCGTTAAATTTTCCAATACTTATACTTTTTCTCAAATGGGAATTCGTTATTCTTTTTTTATGTCCTGTACATACAAAGAGAATGGAATGCTTCACATAGCAACCAGTTCTTAAAACATTTGACTATCGCTTAAAGCGAATAACGAGAAAAAGAGAAAAAGCATAAGTATTGGAAAATTCAGACAAATAACACGGAATATATCGAAAATGGTTCAGTAGACAACTAAATTTAAATGGCAAAAATTGTGTGTTTTAACGAGATTTACATTTTTGTGTAGAGAAATTTTATCTATCTCTCACGGTTTACCAGTTATGCAAAAGCCATTCACAATGAAGAGGACTTTTGAGGTCATTCCCATAAAATTTAAGATATACATTTCGTTTCTCTTTAAAATATCCTAAACATATGGTATTTTAATCAAAATTGTTAGTAATTTTTGGGAAAATCAAAATTTTCGAAAAATGTTCCATGTAAAGTGTAGTCTGGGCTAGGGAGATTTTCTTGAAAATCTTTGTGTCGCATCTTTAAGAATTACTGAACCTAAATACCAAGTTTGGTATTTATCCGACTTTTCGTTTTTGAGTTATGCTGTTCACACGCACACACACACACACACACAACCACACACACAAACACGGACCTCCTCTTAATTTCTTTTTCGATTCAGGGGGTCTCAAAACATATATTTCCAGTGAAATCTCGGTATCAATTTTTAGGTGAAACAAAATATTTCCCCTACTTATACTATACGTAGTAGAGCAAGTAAAAAGAAAGGTCTGTTAAAAACCAAATTTTATATTTAAGTTCAACATCTTAGAACGTGACATGGAAGATTTTCAAGAAAATTTCGTTACCTCAAACTACCTTTTCCATAAAAATGCTTTCGTTATTTTTATTTTCTCAAAAGTGGGTCCAATAAGTTTGATTATAATAACATGTTTAGACATGACAAATAAAACGTATATTTTTAATTTTCTGGGAATAACCCATGATATTCACTTAAAGGGACACTAATTGAATTTTCTAGCATTTTTAATTTAAAAACTATTCACTTGAAAATTGGCTCACTTAATGCGACTAAATAAATAGATGAAAGCTCAATGCTCTAGCTCAAATAGATTCTCATATAATGCGATTAAATGTTTTGAATTAGCGAAAAAAATTCTAGTTTTCTAAAACTGCCTTGCACATTTATAATTGTCAGAGACGTATCATAGTGCGGTTTTCAAATGCTGTATTTCATTGAAAATAAATGTAAGGGTTTGTTTGAAGTGATGTAATTAGTTGTAGATAAACACATTTTTGTTTTTATGAAATAAGTGGTTTGTGTTAAAATTTTCCCTGTTTTTCACATAAATTCATTTTTGTGAGCCAATGAATGAAGCAATCAAAGTGCATGTTTGAATCTTTAGATACCAAATTTTAGATAATATATATGCAAATTTGCATTCACATTAGAGCAAACCTGAAATAAATCTAATGCTTAAATATGTATGCCTGAGGGGAAAAAAACATACTTGCAGTGGGTTTAAACGAGTGATTTAAAATGTCGCTTGGGTTTTAAAAATGCGGATTGTGAAAAATGTTTGGCGAAAATAACTCGCAGGCGCCTATAGCATATGATATAATTCAAAAGTAAAGAAATTGTCATTTTCGACTTATAAATCGGTCCCAATGTCCCTTAATCTGAATAACGTTTGCATAATAGGTATACAGTAAGATATGAGAAAAATATTGTACTGCACAAATAATTTAGATCTCGTTGACACAATTAATATCGAATAAAGTTTTTGTGGCGTTCAGTATTTCTGAGATATTCTTTGTTATTAAGTTGATTTTTCGGATAGTTGTTTTTTTAGGGTAAGTCACTATTCGTTTTTACTTTCTCTACTACGTATAGTAAGTAGGGGAAGTATTGTATTCAACCCAAAAATTCGATACCGAGATTTCAGCGGAAGTACATGTTTTGAGACCCCCTGAATAAAAAAAAGCATTTTTGGAAACATGTCCGTGTGTGTGAAAAGCATAACTCAGAAACGAACAGTCGGATAAACACCAAACTTGGTATTTACGTTCAGCATCTTCCAGAAATGCGACATGAAGGTTTTCAAGAAAATTCCCCCACCCCAGATTACCCTTTACAAGGAACATTTTTCGAAAAGTTTTAATTTTCTCAAGAATGGCATTAACGATTTTGATTAAAATATCATATGTTTAAGATATTTCTATGACAAATGAAATGTTTATCTCGAATTTTCTGGGAATGTTTCCAAAAGTATTCTTCATTGAGAACGACTTTTGCATAACTGGTAAACCATAAGAGATAGACAAAATCTTACTACACAAAAATGTAGATCGCGTTAAAATACACAATTTATGTCATATACATTTTTGTTGTAGAGTGAACCATTTTCGAGATATTCCTTGTTATTCCCTTAGATTTTCCAATACTTATACTTTTTCTCAAATGGGAATTCGTTATTCATTTTTTATGTCCTGGACATACAAAGAGAATGGAATATTCCACTTAGCAAACAGCTCTTAAAACATTTGACTATCGCTTAAAGCCTACCATATTCCCCTTGTACCTACAAGAAAATTAGCAATAAGATTAACATCTCGATTAACATGAAGCATATGGAGAATAAGCGTTTGTAAAAATAGTTTGTACAAGAGTAGAGAAAGTCATGTGAGTGTAACGCATCAGATTTTTTTCTCTTGGTCGTAGAGAGAGAATGCAATTTTAAGCCCATCGCATAGACACCGCGTTTTAAAAATCTTAGACTTTCGGTTTAGCTATAGCATCCTTCTTATACGTACAACGAAATGGCTAACGAAAGTTTTTTCTGGATTAACAAGAAGTACATAGAAGAATAAACTTTTGTAGGAATAGTTTGTGACCAGAAGAAGACATATGAATGTAACACAGATATCTTCTATTCAGTTTTTTTCTTTCTTCTTTCGGTAACTTTCAATAAAGTTAAGCAGTAGATGTGTACTATATTTTACTTAAGAATATATTTCATATCTATTTTGCTAATGACCGAATTTGAGTTTGTATAATATTACTTAACAGTGGGTAATGTTATGACAGTAAAATACAAATAAAATGCAAAACATGGTATGACTGCAAGTTTTGCTATTATGTCTTTCCCTTAAGACACTGAACTATACAATTATAAAGTATAACAACTTAGTAAAATACTTCGGTCTACAGACTACGCGAGTATTCAGAAGGGATAAATCGACCCACTCTACTCGTCTTTTAGCTTTAGCTACTGAGTTAGCCAATGAAGTCTCTTAAAGAGGAAGTGGGCTGATACGCGGGAAACAAGTGTCAGGATACAGCAATTTTATAGTGTAGAACATTTAATAGGATGTTGTTTACATCGTGATAACTCTAAAACTGACAATCCTTATTCCAGTTCTGTAAGACGTATATTAAAGAGCACAGTTTCGAGATGATAATGATGTGTAATTGGACTCCTTGTAAAAAGCCCCTGGTTTTCTTTTAAAACTTAAAGTGAAATAATTTGTAATATGAAAATCAATCAACGAGGACCTTTTTTCCTTGAAGAGATAGATGGAAAAGTGAAGGCTATGAAATACCCTAAAAATGTGAATTAACTTTTGGAAGATATCCCATGATAATACCGGATGTAAGTGAAATGCTATCGCTAGTTATATGCAAACATTTGTTTTCACATCCGCTGCATCTTGCTCTTTGCGTGGCCTGTCACAGCAGTCTACAAACACAGTATTTTGTTGCAATGGTCTTGTGTCTTTAGTCATGCCAATCAATTGGATAAGACTACACAGTTGAGGTGCTTAAGCAGCCACTCGGAGGCAGTTAGAGAGGGGGATATACATGACCAGGTGAGTTACCCTCCCAAGAGTTTTGCCTAATTTACTGAACCATAGCAACAACGCTATAAACGAACGAATGCTTCAACGAATAGATTCTCATTTACCATGAAAACTCATACGGAACAGAAGTTCAAAAGAGTTCGATATATTCGTTGCTTCTTTATGAAAGATTGTGGCTCGAGGAAGCGAGGGAGTCTCATTATTCACCATACGAAACGAACAAGTAAGTAATTAATTTATTGTGATACTACATGCACAAATTCTTGATACAAACAGAATAATAATATCAACATAAACCTTAAACAAGCTTTAAAATTTAGTTATACATTTAACCTTCTTGCCCCAACAATGAGATGTTGTACCCCTGAGGCCCAATAAACTCAAACCCTGTGGTTGCCGAGCTATTGGGTGCTAATTACAACTTAAAATTCGATACCTACCATTATTTAACTTTCTTCTTCCTTTTGCTAACCAATTTTCCTCAGCCACTTGGCTCTTACTCTACCAAAAATGTCCAACTTGTACTATGTTTTTCTTTGTTTTTACATTCATAAGCTTTTTCCCCTGCATTTCCTTCGGTAAATTTGACCACTCCTTTATTCCAAATCTCTGCCAAGTATCTTGGTTTCCTCACAATCCAAAATTGTGTGGCAATTATCCTCTTTCCTGTTGCACAAAGGGCATTTCACTATATCGTTTCCTATTCTTAAACCTTTCAGTTTCATAACCCGTGTTCTAGCCCATGCAAGGCATTCTATCGCTGCTTTGTCACAGATGTCAACATAGGTTTCCCTGCTCCAGTCCATTTTCATTCCCCTGTATGTTCCCAAAGAACTTTTGAAATTAAAACTTACGAATATTTCTTGTTTTCAATGTCTTCCAGTCTCAGTCTAATATCTTTCCAGAAGCCATTTTGTAACACATCCCTATCTTCCCACACATCTCCAAAACCTTAGTTCATCATAACTTCCTTTATCTTATTGAGCTAAGTATCTTTCTTGTTAAGCCTTTCTTGTACTAAAACATTTATGTAAAACATTACCCTCATCTACCTTTCTCTTTCCAGTCCAAAATTTCAGGACTATTTCATCTATTTTCCTCTAGTTCCATTTATCCCTAATTCTACTTGTGCCAGCTCATTGGGCGAAGCTCTTGGCAATCCCAAAATTTGTTTGAAACAAGTAAAATTTGCCCTTAAAAATTCTTATTGGGAGCCGCATAAGTACCCATAAAACTGCCAAAAAACCTGTACATAGCACAACCGCGCATTAAAACTTATCATACCGGTTCATTGACTCGGATGACAAGGTTTAATGCGTATGTATGTTAACTCAAGCGGTAAGAATACTGGTATGGACAGCTGAAGATCCATGGCATTGCGTTTCTCAAGTCTAGTTCTCCTTTCCAGGTTTTAATGCATTTTCGTGACTTCTTTATTATGAGGAAATAGAATGGACTTATATCCATAACGCATATGAAAATTCTATACTTATACAGCTTATATATATATATATATATATATATATATATATATACATTTGTTTTTGAAGTCGCCACAGAAGATAAGCGCAAAGAAGAGCAAGCCTTTCAGCGGTGATGAAAGTGACGGAGCGATTCACCTCGGGCACATCCATTGATGTCAATATCCATTAACCTTTTGTTTCTTTCGCTAACCCCAAGGCTTTCAATATTTAAGCAAGCCTGACTGGTATCAAGTCCTTTTTCATTTTCACACTGGTATCATTTCTCGAGGTGACGCTGAAAGACATGTATTTAAACATAATATCTTGGGAAAGATGTGGCGTATTTTAGAGAGATTTTCATAAATTCTGCAGATGATAACGTAACGAGAGAGAAAAGTTCTTTAATATGATTTAAGCACGTGCCTTCTCAGACTTACTGACATTGATAGACACTGAAATTGAGAACAATTTCCTTGCACTAAAGATATTTTGTAATAATCAAGGTTTTTCCTGGTTGGTCGGCGGTGTGGATTACGTAATGCCGCGAATTTGTTCATTTGTTTGTGTTTCAAAATCGAAGGACCATGCAAATGGACAGAGGGCGATGCGTATAAGGATGGGCCCTCCATGGAGAGAGGTGGACCTATAGGGGTCCTACCGGGATGTAATAAATGGAAACGTCCCGCCTGTGTCCGAGCCTGCCGCTCCGGATCAGGTCGCCTTATGTATCTTTTGTACGTCGGCCCCTACCATATGGGAGCTTTCGGATTGGGTTGGTCTCGACGGAACGTTCCCCAAACATGGGGGGCTGAGTGCGTCTGAGCAGTGATGCCCAGGCGGGACTATGAGATACCTGTGTCCTACGGTACGGGCCTGTAGAGCTGCGAGACGGTTGCTAGATCGCTGTCGACACTGTCGACGTTCTACGTAGTTTTCCTTCGGAGAGGACGAACTTGATGGGCGTATCTTCTTTCGTCCCTGGTGGGGAGGGGGTCCTTTTAGAAAATTTGCCTAATGGAAACGCCCACGAAGAGAAGTGCTACTCGTTTGGCGCCTTATCCTTGGGCATAGGAGAGGAGGTTCAGGTCCGGGTAGACCTTAGCCCACAATGTCCTTCGCTTCACCCCTTCCTCCTGGAGGTTTTCAAAAGCACAATAAGCTAGTGTGCATTTAAGTGACAAAAACCTACGCTTTCTCAAGACCATAGGATATTATATCCCTCGGTAAAACCAGTTCTTTTCAATGGTGAAACAATTATCAAATCAATTAAGTGGTTTCCAATATTACTCTCTATACATACACCTAAAGCAAATGTTCCCTCTTATATAATTACGAGATTTTATGTCCTAAAATTATGAAATATACTCTAATGACTTTCTTGAATACTATTTTTAATTATTGCCATTTCTTATTTCGTTCAGCTAAGATTTGTAATGTTGACACTCAACGTAAAAACTTGAACTTTTATTTTTCTCCAATTATTTTGGTAGATAAAAGAGGAAAATACTACCTACTACTATCTAATGTTAGTTATTTATCACTAGAATATTCTATATACATACAGCGTTGAAAGAGAAAATATACACGATTGCATTTTAATTTCATTTGAGGGCATAGATAGCTCTGGAACATGTCATCTCGTATAAAGTAATGGAGAAAACGAATCACTGCTGCGTGGCGTGCAGTTGGAAACCCACTGCAGGCATTATGGCCTGAAGAGGCCTGTGATGATGAAGTTTTACCACATACATGCTTCACAGATCATAACTACAAGCGAGATATTCACGTAGCAACTGAGGGTTGAAAACCTCATTGTATCTCAGGAACATCATAGGTAAAACTACACATGCAGAGTGATTCCTACTTGGCGAATCCAAGAGAAGCTGATGCCTTGCACACTGTAGTTAATAAAAATGCAGCAGTGAAGGGATGTTGTACGAAAATTATTAAAAAAAAATCTGATGTGTTATATTCACATGAGCTTGACTACCCTCTATCGCTATTAGTGTATACAAACTATTGTTACTAAAGCTTATAGTTCTGTATACTTCGTTTTAATCCAAACAAACCTTTGCAGAAATAGCTCCATTACACATTTCGTTATAGATACAAAGGGTATAACGATAGTCAAATGTTTAAGATCTGGACGCTATATGCCAGCCTTAAGATTCAATTTTTCCATGTAATCGCGAGAAACAAATGAATGTTGAAAGGACTTTAAAGAATGACCAAGTAATGAACAATGCAAACCATTAACAACGGATATCTCGGAATCGGCTTATGCCACAAAAAAGTTATTTTAAATAAACTGTGTTTTTTAAAGAGATCTACATTTCTTGTGTAGTACATCTTCGCCTAACGCTTAAGGTTTTTTAGTATACAAGATTATATGCAATTCCTTCCGAATGAAGAGGACTTTAAATGATATTCACAGAAAATTCAAGATATATATTTTATTTGTAATGTAAATATCATTAATGTATGGTATTTTAAAAATACTCCATAGTATTTCCTTTAAAAAATCTAAAAAAAGTCGAAAAACTTGCTATGTAAAAGGTAATTTGGGGTTGAGGGATTTTCTTGAAAAAATGTTTTAGAAATTCTGCTTTAGAAATACCAAGTTTTGTACTATCGGACTTTTTGTTTTAAGTTATGCTGCTCACACCCACTCCCCCACAAACAAACCACGCGGACCTTTTTCTAAAAATGCTTCTTTTATTTATGCAGGGACCTCTAAGCATGTATTTCTGAAGACGTTTCGGTATCCAACTTTTGGATGGAATGTCCGTACCTGCTATGTACGTGGTAGAGAAGTTAAAAAGGTGAAGCACTCCCATTTTTAGTTATTACTATTCCATTTACACGCCAGTATTTGATATTTACCAATAACCTTTAGCAATTTAGCAAATCCGGGCTTCATAGTTTCGACCACTATTAGGTAAATTAAATGTTCTTCTACTCAGGTCTTCAGTTGGAAGAGCTAATAGTGGTCGAAACTATGAAGCCCGGGACATACAGCATTGTAAGTCGCCATTGGAGTGCACCATCTCAATACAATTTGAGATCTCCTTGTGGTTTACCGGGAAGAATTCGAATCAGTTGGGGAATTTAATATTGTACCGCATGTTGCCATGGTAGCTCAGTGGTTAGAGCAACCGGATGGAGATCGGGAGGTCCGTGGTTCAAAACCCGGCAATGGCTTTGAATTTTTCAGTTGTCTGGTTCTACCTTTCCAACCCTGTCCAACACACGGCTTGTGTGGAAGAACAATTAATTCCATCACTTATTGTGTTTCATAAACTTCTAAATTGCCTGTTAGTGTCCTTGAGATTTTGTTTTTTGATTTTGGCATAGCTGCATCTTGTTTACAGTGTTTATTAATTCCTCTATTACTTACCTGTATATAGTAAGTAGATGAAGAAGGTATTGCATATGTCCAAAAATTCAGTTTCAAGATTTCACCACAAATGCACTGAAACACTTCTATGTTTATGTGTGTATGTGTGTGTTGGGGGGGGGTTGAGTGAGAGAGAGAGATAACACTTAGCATAAAAAATCTAAATGTCGGGTGCTTATAAAATTTCCAAGAAAACCCCCTTACCCCTACATTTTACAAAAAATAATCGTCCCCATGTTTGCTTTCTCTATTACGTGTAGTAAGTAGGGGAAGTCTCGTATTCCTCCCAAAAATTCGAGATTTCACAGGAAATGCATGTTTTGGTCCTCCCTGAATAATAAAAAACCATTTTTAGAAAAAAGTCCGTGTGTGTACCTATGAACAGCATAACTCAAAAACGAAAACTCGGATAAATGCGAAACTTGCTATTTAGGTTCACTACCTTCCAAGAATGCGACACAAAGACTTTCAAGAAGATCCCTCAGCCCAAACTACCCTTTAGATGAAACATATTTCGAAAGTCTTGATTTTCTAAAAAACAAGGCTCTAACGATTTTTATTAAAATACAATATATTAAAGACAGTTAAATCACAAATAAATGTATATCTTCAATTTTCTGGGGAAGCCTGTGAAGTCCACTTCAGTTGGAAGAAATTTTGTATAACGTTGTATAACCAGTAAGCATGCGTAAGACGAAAACATACTAAACAACAAATGTAGATCTCATTAAAACACACAATTTATTTAAAATAAGTTTTTTGTGGAATAATTCGTTTCTGAGATATCCGCTATTAAACGTTTGATTTGTTCATTCCTTGATCATTCTTTAAAGTCCTTTCAACACTCAGTTGTTTCTCTGGAATTTTAACGCCAGCGTGTAGCGTCCAGTTCTTAAACATTTGACTATCGCTGTTCCCTTTGTGTCCATAACGAAATGTGTAATGTAGCTATTTCTTCAAATGTTTATTTGAATTAAAATGTAATAGATAGAAAAATAAACTGTAGTAAGAATTCCTTGTATACCCACTATTAAAGATAGAGGGTAGAGAAGGTCATGTGAGTGTATCGTATCAGATTTATATTTTATCAAAAAGGGCTCACACTTATTGAAGATTTCACTATCGTTTGATCTATATTCCACAAGATGCGATTGAAAACATTTCTACAAACCTTAACACGAAATAAATAGAAAAATAAGGTTTTGTTAGAATAGTGTTTGGAATATATAATAAAAACAAAATATATTGTTTAAAGAAACATATGTGAATATAACACATCATCTAAGGGAAAATATTTCCAGCAACTTTAAAACAATTAATCAATTTAGTATTTCAAAGGTTCAACAGAACTTCTCCTAAAATGTATATTTAGGTAACAATGAAATGGAATAAATAACCAATGTAGAAATAATAAACCGCTCATACTAAAAAAAATCTCATTTGCTCCACTCACATGAATTTCTTTACACTTGCACAAATTATTTTTACAACGCTTATTCTCTATCTACTTCATGTTATTCGAGACATTTGTAGGTGCAAGGGAAATATGGTAGGCTTAAGCGATAGTCAAATATTTTAAGAGCTGGTTGCTATGTGCAATATTCCATTCTCTTTGCATGCTAAGGACATTAAAAAATGAATAACGAATTCCCATTTGAGAAAAAATATTAGGTATGGGAAAATTCAAACAAATAAGGAATATCTTGAAATGGTTCACTCGACAAAAACATATATGTGAAATAAATTGTGTGTTTTAGATGTATGTAGATCTACATTTTTTTGTGTAGTAAAATTTTGTCTATCTCTTATTTCTTGCCAATTACGCAAGTGTCATTCAGAATGAAGAGAAAATTCAAGATACATATTTTATTTTCCATGAATGTATCTTAAACATATGATATTTTAATCAAAATCGTTAGCCATTTTTTAGAAAATCAAAATGTTCCACGTAAAGGGTAATCTGAGTTGGAAAGATTTTCTTGAAATGTCGCATTTTCTCCTGTCGCATCTTTAAAAAATATTAAACTCAAATACCAAGTTCGGTAATTATCCGACGTTTCGTTTTTGAGTTATGCTGCTTACAGATAGACACACACACGGATATGTTTCCAAAAAGGATTTATTTCGATTCAGGGCACTTCAAAACATGTATTTCTGGTGAAATCTCGGTATCGAATTTTTGGGTGGAATGTAATACTTCCAGTACTTACTATACGTAGTAGAAAAGGTAAAAACAAAACAAAAGGAACGAATACTAAGTAGGGACTGAAAATGCCATATTTAGTGAGAATCTAATACATGAAAGCAAGGAAGGGTCCCTTCAACGAAAGCCATTTAAAGAAATAATTACACAGAAGCCTACAGAGTCAAATGAGAAGAGACTCAAAGGTAGTTCAGCTTTAGTGTTCTTCTCCTGTAGCATTCCGAGAAGCATGCAAAACACTTTGACATAAATAAATGTGAGCCATCAGAGAAATGAAATGAATGGAGAAAATGCATGCGATGCTCGTATATAAAATTGAGGGAGGCATCAAATGTCGTCACATAGCAGTAAATCAGCTACGTCATAATGCAGACTCCGTCGTGAATGCAAAAGAATCTCCCAACAAAACAAACGAACTGCTCCACACACAAACAGTGGACGAATCCAATTTCCGCTGTCCTGGGGATACATCGGTGTACATTACTCACTGAGAGCCACCCACGTCCTTCTTCAGGTCCTGCAAACCTCTTCCATGCCCTGGATATAAATTATCTGCAGCAAGAAAAGTCCGAAGCACTGCACCGTAGCACAAATTTCTATTGATATTATTGTTAGAATATCTTCATATTCATTTATATACTCAATAAAAGCATTTAGCAATGGAAATTTTATGAAATATTAATCAATAACCATATCTCAACAAATGCACCAAAGTAAACATCGGATGTGTTACATACACGTAACTTCTTCTGCCCCCTATTATAGTTTACCAGTGCATATAATTATTTTTACGAAACTTAATTTTTACTTTCTCTACAGGTACATAGTTGGTATTACATTCCAACCAAAAATTCAATACAGAGATTTCACCAGAAATACATGTTTCGAGGCAGCCTGGGTTGGATTGTCAAAGGAGGGAACTCGGTAGTGATCCACATAGGAAATGTATCTACGCCCCACCAGGGTGCGTCCCTGGGAGGAAGGATAGAGCGAGAGGAGATACCGGGCGGCCGGAACCAGGATTGGCGGTACAGGAGGGTCAGGGTCCCCAAGTTTCCAGATAGACTTCCCGGCAGACGGACAGGCAGACCGGGGACCACACAGAGGGGGTCCAACACCCCTCAAGGGGGTTCATACCCCCGGCAGTCAACCGAAAGCCAAGGGATGGAGAGAATCGCAAAGAGCATCCTTTTCCACCAGCCACAATGCACTGAAACACCATCGCCGATACTTCCAATCCTGAAAGAGGCCAACGGATGAAAGATGAAATGAAATGAGAATGGAGATGAAATGGAGGAACAGGAAACTCGGGGGATGTGAGAATCCTTCCAAGCATTTGCCCAGGAAAACCCCCGAAAGTACCCTAGGTCAGGAAGGTCGTTCACGGTAAATTGAGTTTTATTTACGGGCGCACCTGTGGTTCTTAGCGTTCATTTGTATATTGGGCTAAAAAATACCCGTAATTTTACTTAAAGGTATTTTTATCAGGCTTGAGGTTCTTTTACGTGACGTAAATCTACCAGTGTTACTTCCCTTCGGAAGGAAGCTATGCTAAGTATTTTACACCCGAAAAAATCTATCGCCCGTTTTGAATCCTTGACCTCGGGAACTATAAGGTTAGCATGGTAACCACTATACCATAGAGGACGATGTGTGTGTGTGTGTGTGTGTGTGTGTGTGCGCGCGCGGGCGCGCGCGTGTGAACAGCATACCTCAAAAACGAAATGTCTGATAAATACCAAACTTGGTATTTGAGTTCAGTATCTTCCAAGGATGCGACACGGAGATTTTCAAGAAAATATCCCCACCACAACTACAGATGGAACATTTTTCGAAAATTTTGATTTTCTAATAATTGGCTCTACTGATTTTGATTAAAGTACCATATATGAACGATATTTACATGTACAACAAAATCTATATCATGTATTTTCTGGGAATAGCCTGTGAAGTTCTCTTCATTCGGAAGGAATTTTATATCATCTTGCATAACTCTAAACGTTATATGAAAGACAAAAACATACCACAAAAAAATAAAGATCTCTTCATGATACATAATTTAATTAAGACAGGTTTTTTTGTTGGTATTTTACTGTCTCTACTACGTATAGTAAGTAGGGGAAGTATTGTATTCCACCCAAAAATTCGATACCGAAATTTCACCGGAAATACATGTTTTGAGAACCCCTGAATACAAAAAAAACATTTTTGAAAACATGTCCGTGTGTGTGTCTGTGTGTCTGTGTGTGTATGTGTGTGTATGTGTGTGTGTGTGTGTGCGCGTCTGTCTGTGAACAGCATAACTCAGAAACCATCAGTCGGATAAACACCAAACTTGGTATTTAGGTTCAGTATCTTCCAGAGATGCGACACGAAGGTTTTCAAGAAAATCCCCCACCCTTCCTTTACATGGAAGATTTTTCGAAAATTTTTAATTTTCTCAAAAATGGCTCTAACGATTTTGATGAAAATATCATATGTTTAGGGTAATGTCATGAGAAATGAAATGCATATCTCGAATTTTCTGGGAATGTCTCCAAAAGTATTCTTCATTGTGAACGACTTTTGCATAACTGGTAAAGCATAAGATAGACAATATTTTATTACACAAAAATGTAGATCGTGTTAAAATACACAATGTATGTTATATACATTTTTGTTGTTGAGTGAACCATTTTCGAGATATTGCTTGTTATTCCCTTAAATTTTTCAATACTTATTTTCTCAAATGGGAATTCGTTATTCATTTTTTTGTCTTGGATATGCAAGGAGTATTAATCTGTGGCAAAGGGAATGATGCTGCACGTAGCAACCAGCTATTAAGAGATATGTATGTGCTTAAAGATTACTGTATTTCTATATTGCCCTTGTAAATATATTTTCCCCTTACATCTACAAGAAAATTAGCAATAAGATTAACATCTCGATATCTCGATTAACATGAAGCATATGGAGAGTAAGCGTTTGTAAAAATAGTTTGTACAAGAAAAGAGAAAGTCATGTGAGTGTAACACATCAGACTTTTTTTATGTCCTGGGCATGCAAAGAGAATGGAATACGCCACATAGCAACCAGCGCTTAAAATATTTGACAATCGCTTAAAACCTACCATATTCCCCTTGCATCTACAAGAAAATTAGCAATAAGATTGACATCTCGATATCTCGATTAACATGAAGCATATGGGGAGTAAGCGTTTGTAAAAATAGTTTGTACAAGAGTAGAGAAAGTCATGTGAGTGTAACACATCAGATTTTTTGTGGCGCAAGCTGTTTCTGAGATAACCGTTATTAAAGGTTCGAATCGTTGAATACTTATTCTTTAAGACCCATCGATTTGCAGTTGCATCTCACGATTGCATGTAAAGAATATGGACTCTTAAGATTAGCATAGAGCACCCAGTTCTTTGTATTAATAACAAAATGTGTAATGTAGCTATTTTTGCAAAGGTTTATTGTGATTAAAATGCAGTGGATATAAAAATAAGCCTTAGTAACAATAAGTTGTATATCCGCTAATAAAGATAGAGTGAGGAGAAAGGCATGTGAATGTATCACATAAGAAATATTCTTTTACCTTTAAGCTTTAATGTGAAAAATAATATGGTATACAACTTAAGGTAATCCAATGAAGGTAAAAGAAACTGACGACGTTTTTCACTACAATTACGACATACCTACCTGTCACTTTTTACTTTCTCTACTACGTATAGTAAGTAGGGGAAGTATTGTGTTCCACCCAAAAATTCGATACCGAGAGTTCACCGGAAATTCATGTTTTGAGACCCCCTGAATCCAAAGAAAGCATTTTTGGAAACATGTCCGTGTGTGTGTGTCTGTGTGTCTGTGTGTGTGTCTCTGTGAACAGCATAACTCAGAAACGAACAGTCGTATAAACACCAAACTTGGTATTTAGGTTTAGTATCTTCCAGAGATGCGACATGAAGGTTTTCAAGAAAATCCCCCACCCTAGACTACCCTTTACATGGAAGATTTTTCGAAAATTTTAATTTTCTCAAAAATGGCTCTAACGATGAAATATCATATGTTTAGGGTAATGTCATGAGAAATGAAATGCATATCTCGAATTTTCTGGGAATGTCTCCAAAAGTATTCTTCATTGTGAACGACTTTTGCATAACTGGTAAACCATAAGAGATAGACAAAATTTTACTGCAAAAAATGTAGATCGCGTTACAATACACAAATTATGTCATGTACATTTTTTTTTTGTTGAATGAACCATTTTCGAGATATTACTTGTTATTCCCTTAAATTTTTTCAATACTTATTTTCTCAAATGGGAACTCGTTATTCATTTTTACTTTCTCTACTACGTATAGTAAGTAGGGGAAGTATTGCATTCCACCCAAAAATTCGATACCGAGATTTCACCGGAAATACATGTTTTGAGACCTCCTGAATCGAAAAAAAGCATTTTTGGAAACATGTCCGTGCGTGTGTCTGTCTGTCTGTGTGTCTGTCTGTGTGTCTGTGAGCAGCATAACTCAAAAACGAACAGTCGAATAAGCACCAAACTTGGTATTTAGGTTCAGTATCTTCCAGAGATGCGACACGAAGGTTTTCAAGAAAATCCCCCCACCCTAGACTACCCTTTACATGGAAGATTTTTCGAAAATTTTAATTTTCTCAAAAATGGCTCTAACGATTTTGATGAAAATATCATATGTTTAGGGTAATGTCATGAGAAATGAAATGCATATCTCGAGTTTTCTGGGAATGTCTCCAAAAGTATTCTTCATTGTGAACGACTTTTGCATAACTGGTAAACCATAAGAGATAGACAAAATTTTACTACACAAAAAATTAGATCGCGTTAAAATACATAACTTATGTCATATACATTTCTTTTGTTGAGTGAACCGTTTTCGAGATATTGCTTGTTATTTCCTTAAATTTTCCAATACTTATACTTTTTCTCAAATGCGTTATTCATTTTTACTTTCTCTACTACGTATAGTAACTAGGGGAAGTATTGCATTCCACCCAAAAATTCGATACCGAGATTTCACCGGAAATACATGTTTTGAGACCCCCTGAATCCAAAAAAAGCATTTTTGGAAACATGTCCGTGTGTGTGTCTGTGTGTGTGTGTGTGTCTGTCTGTGTGTCTGTGTGTGTGTGTGTCTGTGAACAGCATAACTCAAAAACGAACAGTCGGATAAGCACCAAACTTGGTATTTAGGTTAAGTATCCTCCAGAGATGCGACACGAAGGTTTTCAAGAAAATTCCCCCACCCCAGACTACCCTTTACATGGAAGATTTTTCGAAAATTTTAATTTTCTCAAAATGGCTCTAACGATTTTGATGAAAATATCATATGTTTAAGATATTCTCATGAGAAATGAAATGTATATCTCGAATTTTCTGGGAATGTCTCCAAAAATATTCTTCATTGTGAACGACTTTTGTATAACTGGTAAACCATAAGAGATAGACAAAATTTTACTACACAAAAAATGTATATCCCGTTAAAATACACAACTTATGTCATATACATTTCTTTTGTTGAGTGAACCGTTTTCGAGATATTGCTTGTTATTTCCTTAAATTTTCCAATACTTATACTTTTTCTCAAATGCGTTATTCAATTTTATGTCCTGGACATGCAAAGAGAATGGAATGCGCCACATAGCAACCAGCGTTAAAATATTTGACTATCGCTTAAAAGCTACCATATTTCCCTTGCATCTACAAGAAAATTACCAATAAGATTGACATCTCGATATCTCGATTAACATGAAGCATATGGAGAATAGGCGTTTGTAAAATTAGATTGTACAAGAGTAGAGAAAGTCATGTGAGTGTAACACATCAGATTTTTTTTTTGTCCCGGACATGCAAAGAGAATGGAATGCGTCACATAGCAACCAGCGTTAAAACATTTGACTATCGCTTAAAAGCTACCATATTTTCCTTGCATCTACAAGAAAATTACCAATAAGATTGACATCTCGATATCTCGATTAACATGAAGCATATGGAGAATAGGCGTTTGTAAAATTAGGTTGTACAAGAGTAGAGAAAGTTATGTGAGTGTAACACATCAGATTTTTTGTCTTGGATATGCAAAGAGTATTAATCTGTGGGAAAGGGAATGGTGCTGCACCTAGCAACCAGCTATTAAGGGATATGTATGTGCTTAAAGGCTACTGTATTTCTATACTGCCCTTGTAAATATATATTCCCCTTACATCTGCAGGAAAATTAGCAATAAGATAGAGTCTGCAAATGTTTATCTCGATTAACATGAAGTAGATGGAGAATAAGCGTTTGTAAAAATAGTTTGTACAAGAGTAGAGGAAGTCATGTGAGTGTAACACATCAGATTTTTTTATTCCAGTATTTGCTGTTGATTCTGCTGCTGTCTGCCACATGGTAAATCCATGAGTTTTTTCAAAAGGGTATGTGTGATGTGAAAGTACAACTGTTTTTAACTAGCTGATAACTTTTTACTCTCTGAATGAAGAGAGCCGCCGACTGTTGAGTTTATGAATTAATTACTTCTATAACATAATTAAGCGAAGCGTCATCTGCCGTAAGTCATAGAAATGTTACGCGGGAAGCTCCTTCTCAATAGCCGCTAAATCTTTTTCGCTCAAGCGCGTCACTTTGCGCTTAATATAACACAGTTGTATGCACATGAGCCGTCACCGAGTAAGCCACAGAATTAAGTTAATAAGTTTAGAATGCATGCTCTTTTATTACTCTAAGCTCTACCTACGTATGACTCCTCCCCCAACGCGATTTAATCATAAACCTCTTCCATATACATCGCTTAACTGTTGCTATGAGGGCTTGGCTAAGTTCTCAGAAATTGCCTTTATTTTTCTAATTTACAAAATTTTGGCATACATGGCTTTGTAAAGGTACTGAACTAAACTCTAACTTAATCCAAGAAACTGTATGTTGATGGGTTCTCAATGCGAAGTTACTAACGACTTCCTTACATGACTTGCTAATTACCTTTTCCATTCTGGAGAAATCTTTCAATTCAGGCTTATAACACTGTGCATGGATTTAATATACAGAAATTATTCATTGCAATTATCTCCCTATCTTACTATTATTTCCATATATAATTATTCGTAATTTACCGTCAATAATTACGGCATCAGTACAAATGAAAAAATCTGATGTTACACTCACATGACTTTCTCTACTCTTCTACAAACTATTTTTACAAACGCTTATTCTCCATCTACTTCATGTTCATCGAGATATCGAGATGTTAATCTTATTGCTAATTTTCTTGTAGATGCAAGGGGAATTGGTAGCCTTTAAGCTATAGTCAAATATTATAAGAGCTGGTTCCATTCTCTTTGCATTACCAGGACAAAAAAAATGAATAACGAATTTGAGAAAAAGTATAAGTATTGAAAAATTGAAGGGAATAACAAGCAATATCTCGAAAATGCTTCACTCCACAATAAAAATGCATATGACATAAATTGTGTATTTTAACGCGATCTACATTGTTTGTGTATTAAACTTTTGTCTATTTCTTATGGTTATCAAAAGTCGTTCACAATGAAGAATACTTTTGGAGACATTCCCAGAAAATTCGAGATATACATGTCATTTGTCATGAAAATATCTTAAACATATGGTATTTTAATCAAAATCGTTAGCCATTTTTGAGAAAATTAAAATTTTTGAAAAATGTTCCATGTAAAGGGTAATTTGGGTTGGGGGATTTTCTTGAAAACCTTCGTGTCGCATCTCTGGAAGATAGTGAACCTAAATACCAAGTTTGGTGTTTATCCGACTGTTCGTTTCTGAGTTATGCTGTTCACAGACACACACACGGACATGTTTCCAACCATTTTTTTTGATTCAGGGGGTGTAAAAACATGTATTTCCGGTGAAATCTCGGTATCGAATTTTTGGGTGGAATACAAGACTTCCCCTACTATACGTAGTAGAGAAAGTAAAAATAGTAGCAGTAGGACTTTTATTGTGAACAGTTGTCTACTTTTGTACAATACAACAATCGCATGGGCCTCATTGCCGTACATGCTTTTCCTGTCCCTATAATCTCACACTCTGTGTATAATACTAAATATATTCTCACTATATATACATAAGTATGTACCATGAACTAACATAATGAAGGAAGGAAGAAAAGAAAAATAATAATAAGTATTAATTACAATTATATTACAAATATACACAGTATGTATATATGTCCCTGGTCCCCCTCTTCCGTGCTCCATTCTAGTCTTGGGTCGCATCTTTGTGAGATATTGACCCTAAATACCAAGTTTGATATTTATTCGGCTTTTGTTTTTGAGTTTTGCTGTTCACATACACACACTTTTTTTCTAAAAATGCTTTATTTTATTCAGGACAAAACATGTATTTCCAGTAAAATCTCGGAATCGAATTTTTGGTTGCAATGCAATACTTCCCCCACTTACTATACATAGTAGAGAAAGTAAAAAACGTCGACGCGTAACCTTATAACCTTATGTTACTACATGATAATATTAATTGTAACACATAGATTTAATAAGTTACTGAGATTGTCATACTCGATTTACTGTCAAGAAATTAGCGCTACTACGCTAGTGTTGCAAAATTATGTGCTCACGTATAACGCCAAACACGTGGCAGGTTGGGTCGGCTCCTTGTTGTACACAACTGGATCGTTCTGATCTGAGATGGAGCGTAGCAATATTTACTGGGATAGGCCTTAGGCTAAGTATAAAACCATGCAGAGTACGACTCTTATTAAATGTTTGGAATAAACGTTTCTTTGTAATTATTTATTTCGTATCATTTTGCTGCCATAAAAATTATAACTATCATGTTGAAAACTAAGCTTGATGAACAAACAGCAAATCATTATATATAATAATAAACTTAGAAACATATATTGCAATTTTGGATTATGAAAACGATTTGAAAATGCTAAGGGAAGAAATCGTATTAAAACTATTAAATGTTGTACAAAGACATAACTAAAATAAATATAGCACAGCAACTTAGGAAATAAATAAATTCAACCCAATAAGACAATGACATGGTATTCTATCGCCTCTCTTGAATACATACATTAACGAACTCTGAGAATGAAGCAGAAATTGTTTGTAGTAAACATACATACTTAAACACACCACTATAATATCTTGAAGACAAGTAGTTAATCAGGATTATCAAAATGATTTACAGATAACAGTATACAGTGTACAAGCATTTGAAAAGCATATAATTTTAGACTTTCTGTTAAAAAAATTCTGATGTGTTATACTCACATGACTTTCTCTACCCTTGTACAAACTATTTTTACAAACGCTTATTCTCCATATGCTTCATGTTAATCGAGATATAGAGATGTTAATCTTATTGCTAATTTTCTTGTAGATGCAAGGGGAATTGGTAGGCTTTAAGCGATAGTCAAATATTTTAAGAGCTGCTTGCTATCTGAAGTATTCCATTCTCTTTCCATTACCAGGACAAAAAAATGAATAGCGAATTCCCATTTGAGAAAAAGCATAAATATTGGAAAATTTAAGGAAATAACAAGCAATATCACGAAAATGCTTCAATCAACAACAAAAAAATATGTATATGACATAAATTGTGTATTTTAACGCGATTAAAATTGTTTGTGTAGTAAAACTTTGTCTGTCTCATTATGGGTTACCTGTTACGCAAAAGTCGCTCATAATGAAGAATACTTTTGGAGACATTCCCAAAAAAATTCGAGATATACAATTCATTTGCCATAAAAATGTCTTAAACTTATTGTATTTTGTTCAAAATCGTTAGAGCCATTTTTGAGGAAATTAAAATTTTCGAAAAATTTTCCATATAAAGGGTAATCTGGGGTGGGGAGATTTGCTTGAAAACCTTCGTGTCGCATCTCTGGAAGATACTGAACCTAAATACCAAGTGTGGTGTTTATCCGACTGTTCATTTTGAGTTATGCTGTTCACAGACAGACACACAAACACACACACAGTCACACACATGGACATGTTTCCAAAAATGCTTCTTTTGGATTTAGGAGGCCTCAAAGCATATATTTCCGGTGAATTTTTGGGTGGAATACAATACTTCCCCTACTTACTATACGTAGTGGAGAAAGTAAAAAAAGTTGATGTAAGTGTTCCCAAATAATTTTATCAAAGAAAAAGCTAATGAATTTTACTCTTCAGTGTTGCATGTGGATATGATAAAGGCATTGAATAAAAGATAAATCAATCCCAAGCATTACGTGATACAATCAGTTAGTTTTACAGAAGAATAAATAGAAGGAAATACTACTTAAATCCTATAAAATAATATCAACTTCAGTTTTACTTTATTGGCTGCAGAAGGAAGATTTTATTTAGATTCAGTTCTCCAAAATGAAGTTTTTAAGGTATGTTATGGGTTGCACTTAAAAGATTCCAAAAATACCTTGAAAGTTCATCAGATTTAGACTTTAGTATGTAACAGATAAATAGGCTTTTGTTGGTGTCATTGAATGACCGTTCCTCATTATCCTAGACAATGCTACGTGCTTAATAGCTTCTGCTTTTATAGTTTATATTAATATTCTTACATTTTTTTAAACTTCGATAACTATATTTCTACTTGAAGTATTTTTGCAATAACTAGAAATGTCACCCCAAATATTTGAATCTAATTGGACTACGAAGCAAATACTAAATTTCAGACCTAAATGCTAAACAGATGTTGAAAGACTACGTAAAGATATCTCGACCAGTGAAACACGAAGAATGTATATCCTTGTTATTATAACATATTTCAGTTTTAATTGAAGGATTTTAAGTTGGGTGGTGCACACATGATAACTTTTTTTTTCATTTATTTGCTTTGTTTTGTCTTTCAATAAGCGAAAAGTAGTTATCAAACTATTTGGAATCAAAATGCTTAGAATATAATTGTGTCATATAGATAGGTACAATATACTAAAAATTTAGCAATATATAAAACATATATCTTAATACTAAAGGATCTTCGTTCCTATAACACTCAGAATGCTCACATCAATATGTTGAAAACAATGCGCCTAAATTTAGTCCATATTTAATAATATGAAAGCATAATAAATACGAGGGTAGGTCAATAAGTATCTGCACAAAATTTTTAATATTTTGTAGGTTGGCTGTATCGGTTTGTGCGCGCGCACGTCGACATGTTGTTCCTTTGTCTCCGCCTGCGGAATGTTTGATTGTTATCACTCCAGTGAGTGTTGCATTGTTGCATAATAAGCATGGCTGCACCCCTCACCGTTTCCACAAGAAGCGTGAGGTTATTCGGGCGGCAATGTTTACCAAGGGAAATGTGTACGAATGGATTGGAAAGTTCAAAAATGGTCGGACAACTGTGAAGGACAGGAAAGAGCAGGACGCCCATCCATATCCACTAGTGACGACAACATTGAGTAAGTCGTATCCTGATTCAGAGAATCGAAGATTGACCTTCGATGAAATGGTAACCATTACTTTTTTGATCCACTTATAAATGCCTTAAGGGGCCGTCGTTTGGTTGTTCGCTTCGCCACAGGCTATCAGTATTATTTTATCCGATAAAGAATTATCACCTTATATCCCATAATTCAATGGCAGCATATTTGTATCATATACATTTAGTAGTCTAGTAGATGCTGCTGTTGTATTTGTCACACCTTAAACTACCTTACAAACGTAATAGAAAGTAGAATAAGATACATAATTTTGCGCTAGAAAATACAAACGCGGTAGAAAAGATTTTTCCTGGTGTTTCTGTAACTTCAATTAATTCTTCTTCAATACCTTTTGGAGGATGTATGAAAATTATGATAAAAGCGTTATAAACCTGCTTACACCCATGGAATACAACTGTATGGCTCGCTTCCCACTATGCTTTCATCGCAGCTTTGGAAGCCATTGTTCTGGTCTTCACAGGTGGAGTATGTATCTATAGCAAGGAGGAAATGTGTGTATCTATTTAACTTTTCGCGCATACAGTAGCGTCCTGTTATATGTACACAATTCTAAACGATTCACATATGTATATAGCTTTGAGCAATAGCTTTACACGTCCTTACTTATAATAACTACGTTTAAATGTATTATATGCCCCTTAAATATACTTTAAAATGGGAAAATTGTGGAAAACATTGTTTTGTTTATTTGTATATTTGAATTAGAAAGATGATTTCAACAATGTCTAGTAAATGTGTCCTCTTTGAGGGTAGAAAGTATTATATTTCAGTTTTACATTATGTAATTAAAACTATTTTTTCGTGGAAATATTGTACAAAACAGGGTTTTATTTAGTTCTACACTGAAACATGATTATAAGTGATGCCGAGCAGAGCTATTGCTTAAAGCTATATATGCATATGAATAATCTAGAATTGTGGAAGTATAACCGTAGCCACTGCATGTGCGAAAAAGTAAACAGATACACACTCCTCCTTCTTGCTATACATACTCCACCTGTGAAAGCCAGTAGAATGCCTCCCGTGACGGCAATAAATGGAAGCGAATGTACAAAGAAAATCCATATACCGGGTTTATCTTGAATGACGCAACTGTCGGCTGCCGTGTCTGTAACGTAGCGGTTATCGGGTTGAATGAACTAGCTTTTTGGTAGCCTAGCTCGCGCACCTAAGAATGGTAAGGACATTTTCAGTTCAATCAAATTTATTTGGCATGCCTTACTGTGGCAATATCGTTATGTGAATTCATGTGCTTATGTGTTACGTTTAGCTCAAACAGTCGCATGTTGAGTATCAGCTTGAATTTATGCAGAAATTTCCTGATGTCACGTGTCTTACAAGTTAGTGTGGTCAGTGTTAAACAAAAGAAATCATAAACAGGCAGCAGTTCTACCCTTGGAAGAATTCGACAGGAAAATTGTTGCCTCGCATTACGAAGTGCTTTGATGACAGAATAATTGTCCGTCCTGCTCAAACTTCAAATTCAAAATGTATATGATTATCATCCGTAGGAAATGGTTAAAAATAGTATTAGTGTGATAAATCCCCTTATGCTCGACGAATGAGAAGACGCACTGGCGTCGTTTTCCTTGTTTCGGTTGTAGAAGTTCGTGAAATATTCAACCATGTGTTTAACAGGAACGGATTCGTATAGTAGTGCCGCGGGAGACAGGGGCTGCCAGTTGCATCATCCGAGAAAGACCCGATAGATACTATCCATAACTAAGTTCTAAAGTATGCAGTACGCTTGTCACTAATTTTGCAATACAACACAGACTAACTTCGTTTTGTGAAAGGTATAAAAAATTAAATTGCGATAGATATAACTAAAGTAATTACTCATAATTTATAACTGAGGAAGCAACTGAAGAAATCCCAACGTACTGACTTAATCCCTAAAATTAAGTTAAAATAAAATACATTGAATTAATTTAATTACCTTGAATACTTTTGTGTTTAAATAATAAAATACGTCATTTAATACTATACTTAACGCCTCTAATGTATGTAGCTAAACTACCAATTAAATAAATTTAACCAGCTAAACTTAAAAAAAAGAATGTGCAATATTAAAGTGATAAATATCTTTAAGTCAAGGTATATGTAAGATCTTCAGGTTTCCTTTTTTTATTTAATTCAATGTGCTATCTTTGACAACAAACAAAAATGTTGGTGGACACAAAAGAATGGCCAATCAGTTTAATCACAGGAATATATTTACTTGTGTACATGATTGTTATTTTCAAGAAAGCTGCTGTATCGAATTTCGATTAGAATCGTCAATAAAATTTTACGAACGAGCGGGATGGCTCAGGCGGTAACGTCTGTGGCCCGCATTCAGGAGGTCCCGGGTTAAATCCCGTGGACCAACCATTCTAACTGAGGTTTTTGCCTGGTTTCTGTTAGCCGCCAAAGTAAATACCGGATTGGATATTTAATACCACGGCCCAAACTCCATCTTAAGTCTAAAACAATAGTAAAATTAAAAAATAGGTAGTAATAGCGAATGCCGTGCCATCTGAAAGCAGGTAGACTGGTCGGCACCCTATTGTCACCTGCACAGCACGAATGCGCTCTGTTCTCTGTGGACACGTGATGTAGTAAGATGACATGGTTACAAGGTTGAGACTTGGAAGGCTAATTGTCCGCCTTTGTGGGTGAAAGCAGCAGTTAGCCTGGACGTCATCAATACTATCTGCACGCCACGAAACAGTTGCTATGTACTAGGGTCTCTGTGGACACCACGAAGCGAGTGGTTAAATGGATGAGACCTAGAAGGCTGTCTGTCCGCCACGCCCCGCTCTAAGAGTTATCCACTAACAGATCGTAGTGATACGACACTGTAGTTAAAGCGACGTAAAATAAACAGAGTAATAAAAAGGTTTTTTAAGGTGTACAGATTAGTGAGGATACAGGAGCTACATGGAGTGCTAAGGATCGGTTGTTTACATTTGGGGACCTAAATTCTTCATAATTAAGTTTTGCTTTCCAGATTTTGTCTTACAGTTGGTGTGCGTGAAAGGAAACACCTGGTTTCAATATATGTAAAAGTAATTATAATCTTGTAGTTTGAATCTCCTGAGGTGTGGGAATTGTTTCAATATGGTTGTCAGAGCTGGTAGAAACATCAGTTTGCTGGCAACAACAACAGCAGCAACAACAATACTTCTTGTACAATATTCTCAGTTTTGAGCTGGCCACACATAACACAATAGGATTAAACACAGCATTCAAAACGGACACAATCAATATTGCCTGATACATAATAACAAGTATCCAACCAAAATGAGGTGTAAAATGTTCCAGTATCCAGAGGAATGTAAACAAGGGCAGATACGTAACAGCAAAACATATAGTTAAAGCAATGAATATCCTGGCGCTTTTCCTTCGCCGATCTTGAAGAGCTACAAGTGTGGCGTTAGATTCTACACTTATTAACTGACCAACGCTTCTCCTCATTCTACAAGCAGCAATTATAACAGACGGCACAATACCGTACATTACTAATAGGAAGGAAGTTTCTCCATCAACAGAAAGATATCGATAGCAAAACTCTCCCAGAAACAGCACCACCACTGTTGCCGAAATTGCCGCAAGCACCCAGACAGCTAACAAGATTAACAGAGAATGACGGTAGTTGCTTTTGTCTTCCGGAAGACGATTTCTAAATCGGAACAGGCCTACGTATCTCTGTACGCTGATAGAGGCAACTGAATATGTGTTGAGTGCCAACACAAAACTGCGACAAAATGATGGGATGAGGCACCTGGTGTACCAATTATCACCGGAAGTATCCGATATCAGCATGACAATAGAATTGACGAGGTATGCGATATCCGCGAAGCAGAGGTTTATCAGCGGCACACTCTCCGGGCTTCGAGTCTCTGGATGTCTGAAGAAAACCACGAGTAACACTAGGTTGAGAACTATCTCCGTGAAAGTCGTGGCAAAATCCGCTCCCGTAGCAATCCATTGAATCAATTCTCTATATTCCATGCTTCCGCTAAGAAGTTCTTTAATAATGTTGATTGCTGTGTGTCTAGAAATCCAGCACCAAGGAGATCACTTGCTAGCTTAGGACTCAATCTTTCACTGCAACCAAATAGGTTAAATAATTATGAATAAGTTGTTCGGTGAAGAACATAATACAATACAAATATTTGCAAGAGTCTTATTTAAAGGCACATGCAAGTTAAGGCCAGATTAAATTGTGAACATTACCAAAACACTAAAGCATTACATTATTAGTTTTTAATTACATTACTCACAAAACTTATTCAAATTTTAAAAATAGTGTTAAAATCTGATTTATTACATTAACATGATTTCCTCTAACCTCTCTCGCTTATGCCAATTATTCTTACTAATGTTTATTCTTCTATCTACTTCATTTTAATTCAAATCGATAAGGCTTTATAAGAATGCCGAATTATTGAATAATTGGAACTATGAACAACGCATATCTCAGAAATGACTGATTTCACAAAAAAGGTATTTAGAATAATTGTGTGTTTTAAAGAGAACTGCATTTTTTGTGTTTTCGTTATTGTTTAATGTTTACTAGTTACACAAATTATACAAAAATTGCTTCGGAATGAATTGGACCTCACAAGCTGTTCTTAGAAAATTCAAGATGTACAATTCATTTGTCGTTAAATTTAAATCAAAATAGTTGCAGCCTTTCTTTAGAAACTAAAGAATTTCAAAAAATGTTCCATGTAAAGGCTATTTGGAGTGGAGATATTTTCTTGAAAATCTTCGTCTATCATCTTTGGAAGGTATTCAACCGACTTTCGTTTTTGAGTTATGCTCTTCACACACACACACACACACACACACACACACACACACACACACACATACTCGGAACCTTTTCTAAAAATCTGATGCTTTTCACTTATATGACTTTTTCTATTCTTGTACAAACTATTTTTACCAGCGCTTATTCTCCATGTAGTTCATGTTAATCGAGTTGAACGTTTGCAGTAACGAATTCCCATTTGAGAAAAGGTATAAGCATTGGAAAATTTAAAAAAAAAGCAAGGAAATTCTCGGAAATGGTTCGCTCCACAAAAAAATCTGATGTGTTACACTCACATGACTTTCTCTACTCTTGTACAATCTAATTTTACAAACGCCTATTCTCCATATGCTTCATGTTAATCGAGATATCGAGATGTCAATCTTATTGGTAATTTTCTTGTAGATGCAAGGGAAATATGGTAGCTTTTAAGCGATAGTCAAATATTTTAACGCTGGTTGCTATGTGGCGCATTCCATTCTCTTTGCATGTCCAGAACATAAAAAAAATGAATAACGCATTTGAGAAAAAGTATAAGTATTGGAACATTTAAGGAAATAACAAGCAATATCTCGAAAACGGTTCACTCAACAAAAGAAATGTATATGACATAAGTTGCGTATTTTAACGCGATCTACATTTTTTGTGTACTAAAATTTTGTCTATCTCTTATGGTTTACCAGTTATGCAAAAGTCGTTCACAATGAAGAATACTTTTGGATACATTCCCAGAAAATTGGAGATATACATTTCATTTCTCATGACATTATCTTAAACATATGATATTTTCATCAAAATCGTTAGAGCCACTTTTGAGAAAATTAAAATTTTCGAAAAATCTTCCATGTAAAGGGTAGTCTGGGGTGGGGGGATTTTCTTGAAAACCTTTGTGTCGCATCTCTGGAAGATACTGAACCTAAATACCAAGTTTGGTGCGTCTCCGACTGTTCGTTTTTGAGTTATGCTGTTCACAGGCACACAGACACACACATACACACAGACACACACACACACACACAGACACACACACGGACATGTTTCCAAAAATGCTTTTTTTGGATTCAGGAGGTCTCAAAACATGTATTTCCGGTGAAATCTCGGTTTCGAATTTTAGGGTGGAATACAATACTTCCCTTACTTACTATACGTAGTAGAGAAAGTAAAATACCTCGAAGCGTAACCTTATAACGTTATGTTACTACATGCTATTATTAATGTTGTAACACATAGATTTAATAAGTTACTGACATTATCTTACTCGATTTACTGTCATGAAGTTAGCGCTGCTACGCTTGTGTCGCAAATTATGTGCACACATGTAGCGTCAAACACGTGGTGGGTTGAGTCGGTTCCTTCTTGTTGTTTACAACAGGATCGTTTTTATCTGAGATAGAGCATAGAAGGATTTAATGGGATAGGTCTTAGGCTACGTATAAAACCATGTAGAGTAGGATTCTTATTAAACATTTTGAAATAAACATTTCTTTGTAATTATTTATTTTATATCATTTTGCTACTATAAGAAATTATAACAATCATAATGAAAATTAAGCTTAATTAACACATAACAAATTACTATGTATAGTAAACAACTTAGAAACATCTCTTGAACTTATGGATTATTAAAACGATTTGAAAAAGTTGAGGGAAGCATGTTATTAAAGCTATTGAATGCTGTACAAACGAATAACAAAAATAAATATAGTTCAGAAAATTGTCGTATAAATAAGTACAACCTTATAAGACAAAGACGTATTTTAATGCCCCTCTTTAATGCATATATTGGCAAACACTGACAATGAAATAGAAATTTTAATAAATGTACATGCTTTAACACATCACTATAATATCCTGAGAACAAGTAGTTATTCAGGATTATCAAAGTTATTTACAGAAAACAATATACAGTGTGCAGTACTTGAAAACCATATACATAATTTTAGAGCATCTGTTAAAAAAGTTGATGAAAGTGTTTACAGAACACGGTAATGAATTTTCTTTGTGTTGCATATGTCTCTGATAAGGGCATTGAATAAAGGTTAAATAAATCCCAAGCATTACGAGATACAGTCAGTTTTATAGAAGAACACATAGAAAGAAATACAACTAAAATTCTATTAAATGTCAATTTCAGTTTTATTTTATGAAAAAAGGAAGTGGCTGCGGAAGAAAGATTTTAATTAGATTCAGTCCTCCGAAATGAAGTTTTTAAGGTATACCAACGGTTGCACTTAAAAGATCCCATAAAATACGTTGAAAGTTCAGCAGATTGAAATCTTAGTATGCTAAAAGATAAATGAGTTTTTGTTGGTGTCATTGAATCACCGATCTCCATTATCCTTGACAATGCTACGTGCTTCATAACCTCTGCTTTTATAGTTTAGATTAATATTATTACATTTTTTTAAACTTCCATATCTCTCTTTCTACTTCAAGTATTTTTGCAATAACTAGAAATATCACCCGAAAAATTTGAAGGAACCTAGACTACCCAAGCAAACACTAAATTACAGACCTAAGAGCTACACAGAAGTTGGAAGACTACTTCAAGATAGCTCGACCAGTGAATCAGGAAGAAAGGATATTATTGTTATTATAATACATTTCAATTTTAATTGAGATATTTAAGGCGGGTGGTGCATACATGAAAAATTCTTTTGTTTTAATTTATTTGCTTTGCTTTGTCTTTCAATAGGCGATAACTAGTTATCAAAATTCTTTGCATCATATAGATAGGTACAATATAATCAAAATCTATCAAAATATAAAATATATATTTTATTCCTGAAATATCTTTGTTCCTATATAATACTCAGAATGTTCACATCAATATGTGGAAAACAATTAACATTTAAAGCTTAAATTTAATCCACATTTAATAATGCATACCATAATAAATACGAGGGTAGGTCAATAAGTATCTGCACACTGTTTTTAAATTTTTATCGCTTGCCTGTATCGGTTTGTGCGCGCGCACGTCGACATGTTGTTCCTTTGTCTCCGCTTGTGGAATGTTTGACCGCCATCACTCCAATGAGTGTTGCAGTGTTGCATAATCAGCATTGCTGCACCCCTCACCTTTTGCACCAAAGAAGAACAGCGTGCTGTTATCCGGGTGGCAATGTTGCCCTGGCGAAATGTGTACGAATTGATTGAAAAGTTCAAAAATGGTCGGACAACTGTGAAGGACAGGAAAGAGCAGGACGCCCAACCATATCCACTAGTGACGCCAACATTGAATGAGTCCGTATCCTGATTCAGAGAACCGAAGATTGACCTTCGACGAAGTGGCAAACCATATCTTTTTTGGTCAAGTTAAACATTCCTTAAGTGGCCGTGGGTTCAGCACAGACAGAAAAGTGAAGGAAGCTGTGCTTATATGGTTTACTGCTCAAGCGAAAACTTTCTTTCTGAGGGCATCAGTAAGATTGTGATCTATGAACCAGTGTATTGAGTAGCAGGGGCTATGTTAAAAATTAGGTAATTAAAGTTTCTATTATTGTTGTAATACATTTAAAACTAATTAAGTGTGAATATTTATTGACATACCCTCGTATATTAGAGCATTAAACCCTTACAATAAAATCAATAAAACCTATATCACTAAATAGTTAAACAGGACATAACACAAGTCACAATCTACTCTAACAGCTTTTTAGTATTTTCTGGCAAATGATTGTATCACATGATAGTACTATTTTATCCGGTAAAAAATGATCACCTTATATCCCATGATTCAATGGCAGGATATTTGTATCATATACATTTAGTAGTCTAGTACTTGCTGTTGTTGTATTTCTCAAACCTTAAACTACCTTACTAACGTAATAGACATTAGAATAAGATACATTATTCTGCGCTTGAAAAAGTAAACACGGTAGAAAAGATTATTACAAGTGTTTCTGTAACTTCAACTAATTCTTCCTTAAGACCTTCTGGAGGAAGTATGAAAATTATGATGAAAACGCTATAAACCTGCATACACTCATGGAATACAACTATGTGGCTGTACACTCACTTCCAACAATGCTCTCGCCGCAGCTTTGGGAGGCATTCTACTGGTCTTCACAGGTGGAGTAAGTATCTGTAGCAAAGAAGAGGTGTTTGTATCTGTTTAACCTTTCGCACATCCTGTAGCGTCTTGTTATATGTGCAGAATTCTAAACTATTCACATATGAATATATAACTTTGAGAAATAGCTTTACTCGTCCTTACTTATAATAACCATGTTCAAATATATTATATCGCCATTAAAACACCTTTTCAAGGGGAAATTATGCAAAACAGCGCTTTATTTAGTTGTATATTTGGACTGGACATATGATTTCAAAAATATCCAGTAAATTTGTATTCTTTGAGGGTAAAAATGATAAAGGTTCAGTTTTAAATTATGATATTAATATATTTTTTTGTGGAAATATTGTGAAAAAATTATTTAGCTATATACCAAAGACGAGCAAATTCATTGCTTAAAGTTCTACACGCATTAAAATAATCTAGAATAGTGGAAGTAAAACAGGAGTCCCAGCATACGCAAAACAGTAAACAGACCACACTCCTCCTTGTTGCTCTACATACTCCACATGTGAAGTCCAGTAGAATGCCCCTCGTGACGGCATAAATGGAAATGAATGTACAAAGAAAATCCATATACCGGGCTTATCTTGAATGACGCAATTGTCGACCGCCGTGTCTGTAGTATCAGGTTGAATGAACTCGCTTTTCGGTAGCTCACACACCCAAGGATGGTAAAGATATTTATTTGGCATGCTATACAGTGGGAATAACGTTATGTCAATATCTTGTGTTTATGTGTTACGTTTCGCTCAAACGTAGTCACATGTTGACTGTCAGCCTGAATTTATGCATAAATTTCCTATGTCACGTGTCTTATAAGTTAGTGTGGTCAGTGTTAAACAAAAGAAATCATCGATAGGCAGCTGTTCTAACCTTGGAGGAATTAGACAAGAAAATTTCTGCCTCTCATTAGAAAGTGCTTTGATGACAGAATAATGGTCCGTCCTGCACACAAACACAAAATTTAAAATGTATGTGATTATCATCCGTAGGAAATGGTTAAAAATATGGTTAATGCGAGAAATCTCTTTATGCTCGAGGAATGAGAAGGCACTACTGGCGTACGTTTCCCATGTTTCGGCTGTAGAAGTTCGTCAAATGTTCAACTATGTGTTTAAAAGGTTCCTGTTTGCAGGAACGGATTTGTATAGTGGTGCCGTGGAAGAGACGGGCTGTCAAATGCGTCGTTCGAGAAATACCCGATAGTATCCATAACTAAGTACTAAAGTCTGTAGTAAAATTTCCACTAATTTTTCAAGAACAAGGCAGACTAACATCGATTTGTGATAGGTATAAATATTAAATTGCGATAGATATAACTAAAGTGATTACTCAATTTATAACTGAGGCAGTAACTGAGGAAATCCCAACGTACTGACTTAGTCCCTAAATTTAAGTTAAAATAAAATACATTGAATTAGTTGAATTATCTAGAACACTTTTGTGTTTAAATAATAAAAACGTTACTTAATAGTATATTTATACCTGTAATAAATGTGCTTAATTTATCAATTATATAAATTCAACAAGCTAACTTTAAAAAAGAATATGCAATATTTGAGTGACAAACATCTTTAAGGCCAGTTATATGTAATATCTTGAGATTTCTTTTTTTTAATTTAAAGTGTTATCTTTGACAACTTATTTAATTAGGCCCTTTACGAGGGTCAATATATACTAGAAGATTTTGCCCAAAGTAAATAAAAAAGCCGCGAACAAAAATGTTATTGGACACATAAGAATGGTCAATCAGTTTAATCACAGGAACATATTTACTTGTGTACATAACTGTTGTTTTAATAAAACTTGTTGTATCAAATTTCAATTAGACTCCACAATAAAAGTTTACTACCAGCGTGATGGCTCCGGCGTTCAAATCCCGTGGACCGACCAATCTGACTGAGGTCTTTTCGTTATTTTCCTCAGTCGCGAAGTAAATACCGGATTGTATATGTATTACCACGGCCCAAATTCCATCTTAAACCTAAAACAATAGAAAAAATGAAAAATAGGTGGTAATAGCGAATGCTGTGCCATCTATCCACAATCAATGAAACTAGGTAGACTGGCCGGTTCCCTAATTCCATCTGCACAGCCCGAATACGCTAGGGTCTCTGTGGACACGTGACGAAGTAAGATGGCATGGTTACAGGGTTGAGACCTAGAAGGCTAATTGTCCGTTTTTGTGTGTGAAAGCAGAAGTTAGACTGGACGACATTCTAATTCTAACTGCACGGCACGAAACACAATACCCGGTTGCTACATACTAGGGTCTCTGTGGACACGTGACGAAGCAAGATGGTATGGTTACAGTGTTGAGACCTAGAAGGCTAATTGTCCGTTTTTGTGTGTGAAAGCAGAAGCTGGAATGGACGACATTCTAATTCCATCTGCACGGCACGAAACAGAATACCTGGTTGCTACATACTAGGGGCTCTGTGGACACGTGACGAAGTAAGATGGCATGGTTACAGTGTTGAGACCTAGAAGGCTAATTGTCCGTTTTTGTGTGTGAAAGCAGAAGCTGGAATGGACGACATTCTAATTCCATCTGCACGGCACGAAACAGAATACCTGGTTGCTATATACTAGGGTCTCTGTGGACACCACGAAGTGGGTGGTTAAAGGGATGAGACCAAGAAGGTCCCGCTCTAAGAGTTATTCACTAACAGATCCGTCGCGATATGACACTGTAGTTAAAGCGACGTAAAATAAATGGATTAATAAAAAACGTTTTTAAGGTGCACAGATTAGTGAGGATACAGGAACTACATGGAACGCTAAAGATCGGATGTTTAAATTTGGTGACCTAAATTCTTCAGAATTAGGTTCTGCTTTTCAGATTTGTCTTGCAGTTGGTGTGCGTGAAAGGAAACACCTGGTTTCAATATATGTAAAAGTAATTATAATCTTGTAGTTTGAATCTCCTGAGGTGTGGGAATTGTTTCAATATGGTTGTCAGAGCTGGTAGAAACATCAGTTTGCTGGCAACAACAACAGCAGCAACAACAATACTTCTTGTACAATATTCTCAGTTTTGAGCTGGCCACACATAACACAATAGGATTAAACACAGCATTCAAAACGGACACAATCAATATTGCCTGATACATAATAACAAGTATCCAACCAAAATGAGGTGTAAAATGTTCCAGTATCCAGAGGAATGTAAACAAGGGCAGATACGTAACAGCAAAACATATAGTTAAAGCAATGAATATCCTGGCGCTTTTCCTTCGCCGATCTTGAAGAGCTACAAGTGTGGCGTTAGATTCTACACTTATTAACTGACCAACGCTTCTTCTCATTCTACAAGCAGCAATTATGTAAAACACTGCAATTATAACAGAGGGCACAATGCCGTACATTACTAATCGGAAGGAAGTTTCTCCATCAATAGAAAGATATCGATAACAAAACTCTCCAAGAAACAGCACCTCCACTGTTGCCGAAATTGTCGCAAGCACCCAGACAGCTAACAAGATTAACAGAGAATGAAGGTAGTTGCTTTTGTCTTCAGGAAGATGATTTCTAAATCGGAACAGACCTACGTATCTCTGTACGCTGATAGAGGCAACTGAATATGTGTTGAGTGCCAACACAAAACTGCGACAAAATGATGGGATAAGGCACGTGCTGTACCAATTATCACCGAAAATACCCAATGTCAGTCTGACAAAAGGACTGAACAGGTATGCGATATCAGCGAAACAGAGGTTTATCAGCGGCACTGTCTCTGGTCTTCGAGTCTCTGGATGTCTGAAGAAAACCACGAGTAACACTATGTTGAGCACAATCCCCGTGCATATCGCGGCACAATACGCTACCGCCACAATCCATTGAATCAATTCTGTACCTATATAATCCATGCTTCCGCTAAAATGTTCCTTAATAATGCTGACTGCTGTGTCTAGAAATCCAGCACCAAGGAGATCACTTGCCAGCGTAGGACTCAATCTTTCACTGTAACAAAATATGTACATTAAATAATATAAATAAGTTGTTCGGTGAAAAACGCAATACAACAGAAATATTTGAAGAGAGTCTTATTTAAAGCACATGCAAGTTAAGGCCTGTTTGTACATTAGCAAAACACTAAAAACATTACATTATTAGTTTTTAATTACATTATGCACAAACCTTATTCAAATTTCTCTCGCCTATTGCTCGGTATATAGACTATTCTTACTAATGTTTATTTTTCTATCTACTTCATTTTCATTCAAATCTAAAAGACTTGTACAGAATGCCCAAATATTGAATAATTCGAACCGTTAATAACGCATATCTCGGAAATGACTAATGTCACAAAAGAGATATTTGGAATAATTTGTGTGTTTTAAAGAGATCTACATTTTTGTCTAGTATGTTTTCGTCTATTATTTAATTTTTACTAATTGCGCAAGATTATGCAAAATCCCTTCCGAATGAAGTGGATTTAACAACCTATTCCCAGGAAATTCAGGACTTACATTTCATTTGTCATGTAAATACCTTTAATATTTGGTATTTTAATCAAAATTGTTGTAACCAGCTTCAAAAAATGTTCCATGTAAAGCATAATTGGAGTGGAGAGATTTTCTTGGAAATCTTCGTGTTGTATCTTGGGAAGGTATTCAACCATCTATCATTTTTGAGTTATGCTCTTCACAGACACACACACACATGGAACCTTTTCTAAAAATCTAATGTTAAACACGTAAATGAATTTCTCTATTCTTGTACAAACTATTTTTACAAACGCTTATTCTCCATCTAATTCATGTTAATCGAAATGAACATTTGTAGAAAGAATTCCCGTTTGAGAAAAAGCTTAAGCATTGGAAAAAAGTTAAAAAAATAACAAGGAATATCTCGGAAATGCTTCGCTCTACAAAAAGAAAATGTATAGCCCATAATTTTGTGTTTCAGCGAGCTCTACATTTTTACTTTCTCTACTACGTATAGTAAGTAGCGGAAGTATTGTATTCCACCCAAAAATTCCATATCGAGATTTCACCGGAAACACATGTTTTGAGACCCCCTGAATCCAAAAAAAGCATTTTTGTAAACATGTCCGTGTGTGTGCCTGTGTGTCTGTGTGCGTGTCTGTCTGTGAACAGCATAACTCAGAAATGAACAATCGTATAAACACCAAACTTGGTATTTGGGTTCAGTATCTTCCAGAGATGGGACACGAAGGTTTTCAACAAAATCCTCCACCCCAGATTACCCTTTACATGGAAGATTTATCGAAAAGTTTAATTTTTTTCAGAATGGCTCTATCGATTTTTGATTAAAATATCATGTTTAAGATATTTTCATGACAAATGAAGTGTATATCTTGAATTTTTTGGGAATGTCTCCAAAAGTATTATTCATTGTGAACGACTTTTGCATAACTTATAAACCATAGGAGATAGACATAATTTAACTACACAAAAAAATGTAGATCGCGTTAAAATACACAATTTATGTCATTTACATTTTTTTTGTTGAGTGAGCCATTTTCGAGATATTGCTTGTTATTCCCTTAAATTTTTCAATAGTTATTTTCTCAAATGTGAATACGTTATTCATCTTTTTGTCTTGGATATGCAGAGAGTATTAATCTGTGGCAAAAGGAATGGTGCTGCACCTAGCAACCAGCTATTAAGAGATATGTATGTGCTTAAAGGCTACTGTATTTCCAAATTGCCCTTGTAAATATATATTCCCCTTACATCTACAAGAAAATTAGCAATAAGATAGAGTCTGCAAATGTTTATCTCGATTAATATAAAGTAGATGGAGAATAAGCGTTTGTAAAAATAGCTTGTACAATAGTAGAGAAAGTCATGTGAGTGTAACATATCAGATTTTTTTGTAGAAAAATGTTGACTATATGTTATGGCTTACCAGGTATACAAAAGCAATTCAGAAAGTAAATGACTTTTGGGGACATTTCCAGGAAATTCAAGAAATACATATTATTTATCTTGAAAATGTCTTAACTACGTGATATTTCAATCAAAATACAGGAGCCGTTTTTAAGGAAATAAAAAATTTGGAAAAATTATCCATGTAAAAGATAATCTTGTATGGGGGGATTTTCTTGAAGATCGTCGTGTCGCAACTTTGAGGATACTTATCCTAAATATCAAGTTTGTTACTTATCCAACGTTTACGTTTTTGAGTTATGCTGTTTACAGACACACAGACCTTTTTATATAAATGCTTTTCTTGGATTTAGGAGACCAAAAACATGCATTTCCGCTAAAATCTCGATATCGCATTTTTTGTTGGAATGCAATTCTTCCCCTACTTACTATACCAAGTAGAGAAAGTAAAGAACCTCGAAGCGTAACCTTACGTTAACACATGATAATATTAATGTTGTAACACGTAGATTTAATAAGTTATTAAGATTGTCTTACGATTTATGGTCAAGAAGTTAGCGCTGCTACGCTAGTGTTGCAAAATTGTCCTCGCGTGTAGCGCCAAACACGTGGTGGGTTGGTTCGGATCCTTCTTTTTGTTTACAACAGGATCGTTCATATCTGAAATAGAGCGTAGCAGGATTTACTGGGATAGGTCTTAGGCTAAGTTTAAATGGTGCAGAGAAGGATTCTTATTAAACGTTTTGAAATAAACATTTCCTTGTAATATTTATTTTATATCACTTTGCTACTATAAGGAATTATAACAATCATGTTGTAAATTAAGCTAATTTAACACATAACAAACTATTATACATAATAATAAACTTATAAAATATCTTGAACTTATGGATTATGAAAACGATTTGAAAAGGTTAAGGGATGCATCTTATTAAAGCTATTAAATCCTGTACAAACAAATAACAAAAATAAATATAGTACAGCAACATACGAAATAAATAAGTAAAACCCAATAAGCTAATGATGTGGAATTTTATCACCTCTCTTTAACACATACACTGACGTACTCTGACAATTAAATAGAATCTGTAATAAATGTACTTATTTAAATACATCACTACAATATCCCAGGACAAGTAGTTATTCAGAATCTTCAAAGTGATTTACAGAAAACAGTATACAGTGTGCAAGTATTTACAAGCCATATCGTTTTAGAACTTCAGTTAAAAAAAAAGCTGTTGTAAATGTTCAACGCTAAACATTACACAGAACAGCCGAATGAATTTCACTGTTTATTGTTGCATGTTGATATGATAAAGCATTGAATAAAAGTTAAATAAATTCCAAGCATTACGTGATACAATCAGTTAGCTTTACAGAAGAATACATAGAAAGAAATAATACTAAAATCCCATAACATAATACCAATTTGAGTTTTATTTTAGGGATCAATAGCTTGGCTGCGAAAAAATACTCTAATTAGATTCAGTCCTCCAAAATGAAGTTTTTAAGGTATGTCAACGGTTGCACTTAAAAGATCCTATGAAATACGTTGGAAGCTCATCAGATTTAGACTTTAGCATGTAACAGACACATAGGCTCTTGATAATGTCATTTAATCACCGTACCCCATTATTCTATACAATGTTACTTGATTCATAACTTCTTCGTTTATAGTTAATAATATATATTATTACATTTTAACTTCGATAACTATATTTTGATTGACTATTTCTGCAACAACTAGAAATAATTCCCAGAAAACTTGAAGGAAACTGGAATACAGAAGCAAATATTAAATTACAAATTTAATGTTACACAGATGTTGGAAGAGTACATAAAGATATCTCGACTAGTGAAACAGGAAGAATAGATATTAGTTATTATAACACATTTTAGTTTTAATTAAGAGATTTTAAGATGGGTAATGCCCATGTGATATATTCCTTTTTTAATCTATTTGGTTTGTTTGGCCTTTCAATAAGCGAAAGCCAGTTATCAAACTAGTTGGAATCAAAATGCTAGAATAGAATTGTATCATATAAATAGGTACAATATAATAGAACATATATTTTATTGTTAAATTTATTTGTTCCTATATAATACTAACAATGATCACATCAATATGTGGAAAACAATGCGCCTTTAGAGCCTAAATTTAGTCCATATTTAATAATACGATACCATAATAAATACGAGGGTAAGTCATTTTTAATTTCTTGTAGGTTGGCTGTATCGGTTTGTAGGCGCGCACGTCGACATGTTGTTCCTTTGTCTCCGCTTGTGGAATGTTTCATTGTTAACATTCCAGTGAGTGTTGCGTAATAAGCATTGCTGCACACCTCACTGTTTGCACAAGAAGAATAGCGTGCTGTTATCCGGGCAGCAATGTTAACCCGGGGAAATGTGTACGAATTGATTGGAAAGTTCAAAAATGTTCAGACAACTGTTAAGGACAGGAAAGAGCAGGACGCCCATCCATATCCACTAGTGGCGCCAACATTGAGTATGTCCGTATCCTGATTCAGAGAATCGAAGATTGACCTTTGATGAAGTGGCAAACCTTATCTTTTTTGTACATACTGAGGCTTTCACGGCTTTCGTCATAACTAATAAATGAATTACAAAAATTACAAATGAAACAAGGAGTGATAAAAACTCTCACAGAACGGGCAAAAAGAATCTGCAACGAAACATATTTGAAAGATGATCTCGAGCATGTAAATTCGGCCTTCCAGGCCAATGGCTACACGCGGAAAGAAATCCGGCGCCCGCTTCATCCTAGGCGCCCTACGAAAAAGAAGGATCACCGCACAACAAGCACGGCCTTCCTCCCAAACAGTAAGAATGTTTCCGATCGAATAGGCAAACTTCTGCGCTCATACGGGATTGACACGATCTATAGACCAACACAAAAAATCCAGGACTTGCTGAGATCAGCCAAAGATAAGCGTCACCCGCATACATCTGCTGGTGTTTACAAAGTGCTCTGTAGCTGCGGCAAGGTTTACATAGGCACTACTATGCGCAGCGTGGCCATGAGACTGAAAGAACACGAGCGTCACAGCAGATTGGGACAAACAGAAAAACATCCGTGGTGGAACACTCGCTATTATTCGGCCATGACATCAGCTTCAAAGAAACCGAAGTTTTATCTACAACTACAAACTACCATGCTCGACTACAGAGGGAGGCCATTGAAATATATGAACTCAAAAACAATTTTAACCTGTAAGAAGAAGCTCTCCGTGTGCATAAAGCCTGGACACCTATCTTGGAGAAACAGGTACACAGAAATAGCAGAGATAATAATACCTCGCCAAACCCACCCACTCCCAGAGACGCGAGCCAATCACTGCACAGGACCTCACAGTAAGCCCCACCCACCCCCACTATATAAGAGCGTCATTCTCTTCGTCTGCAAAAAGAAAAAATATCGCCTGGATCCTTCGATTCGACAGGAGCTTCTCTCACCATGGGAAGAAAACAACGCAGGGCTGCAGTAGCAGCAGACTTCCGCCGACGAACCAGACACGCCGATCGACGAAACAGCCGCCGCAGCTGGCTCCGCCAGCTCGCTGCCAACGCCTCATCACACTGAAGTCCCGGACGACAGTGCCACTTCGTCTGGTGAAGGCCAAGCCCAGCGCTATTTTTTCTTCAGCACTGTGGTTGTGGGTCTTCGCTAGAATCTGCCGACGCAGACCATCCTAAGCTGCGTACAGCAGCTTTGGCTATCAGCCTTCAAGGCCACGAGGATCCAATCTCGGAAGGGCCCAACACCGCTCGTGCGCCTTTTCTTTCGGGAAAAGGCACACTACGACGCTGCCCTCTCCGACGGCCTGCGGTTCTTGGGCAGGAGCCTCAGGATTGAACCGAGCCGCACTACATAGACGCCGCCCTGCCGTCGCTGCTGCCTTTACGGGCACAGTGAGGTGGGATGCACTTCTCAGCCACGGTACCACTACTGTGGGACACCCAACTTGACGTCTGTCTGCCAGCAGCACGATTTAGCTCGTCGCCGCCGCTTCTGTGCAACCTGCTGGAGACAGGACCGCTTCACCGGACAAGCTTGTTGTCCGCTACGCCTACGCAGCCACTCAACGCCGTCACAGCAGATGGCCAAGATGCCTGCGCGGCAGCAGCAGTTATCACCGCAGCTTGACCGCGTCCTGCAGTAAACGATATGCCTGAAACTGTCTCAACCAACTACACGCAAGCTTCAACCGAGATCTTCCAAAAGCTGGAGGATGTTCAGGCGGAGCTTCTCAACATCACCACCAAACTGGCCTCCTTGGAGGAGGTATTCACCGAACTCCAGGAGGACCACACCACAATTCTCTTAGCTGCTAAGCTTATACCAGTTCTGCCTAGCAAGATAATAATGTCAAGCTACATCATAGACCACCGCGAAGATGTCGGAAAGCTCTTTAAGGAGGAGTTAGAAGCCCTCCGGACGGCGCTGGATGACGATCTGGCAAACAGAATTCTACAGCAACAGGACGAGCCCACATGGAGTCCCTCACAGGATGCCCCGGCTACTCAATTTCGAGGACCTCGGAGGTACAAATAACCAACCTTCAATCCCGACATACATCCACACAAAATTCCTACACCTTTTCACCCTGAATTCCCAAGGTCGCAAGCAGGGCCTCGTTCATGCCTGTGTCCTGTCACCTTCCTTAACCCGGCTTAGGCCCCTGCGGCCGGCCAATACATTATCACCTTAACTTTGCAGGTGCATACTGCGGTACTGCTTCTTCCTCACCCTTGACTACCGGTGGAGGAGTTTTTGGTGGGTAGGCCGACGCTCGGTGAGTCCCACATTCTCAGTCACGACTCCCATCGGGGCTGAGGTAAGTGATTAAATAATTTTCTCCTCCACTCGAAAAAAGGCTCCGCACTCAGACCGTAGACACTGAATCACTTCACCCTGAAGATGCCATGCGCTGCACTTGGCGAAACGTCGGTATCCACGATGCCTTCTGGACCACGGCCTACAAGCCCGGATAGTTGTAATTCATTTATTAGTCATATCTTTTTTGATCCACTTAAAAATGCCTTAAGGAACCGTTGATTCACCACAGGACAAGAAGTGAAGGAATCGGTGCATACTGGTTTGCTGCTCAACCGAAAAGCTTTCTATCTGAGGCTATGAGTAAGCTTGTGAACGATGGACCAAGTGTATTGAGTAGCAAGGGGACTACTTTGAAAAAATTAGGTAATTGTAAATTTCTATTTTTGTTATAATAAATGTATAACAAATTCTGTGAATACTTATTGACGTACCCTCGTACATTAGAGCATTAAACCCTTACAATAAAACCAATAATACGTATATCACTAAAATAGTTATGATACGTCACAAGCTACTCCAGTAGCTTTTCAGTATTTTATTGCAAAAGATTGTATCGTCTATCAGTATAATTTGGTCCGATAAAAAAATATCACTTTGTATTCTATGATGCAATGACAGCATATTTGTATCATATACATTTAGTAGTCTAAAACTTGTGTTTCTCACACCCTAAACTACCTCACTACGTTATAAAAAGTAGAATAAGATACATTATTCTGCCCTAGTAAAAGCAAACCCAGTAGAAAAGATTTTTCCTGGTGTTTGTGTAACTTAAACTAATTCTTCTTTAAGACATTCAGAGGGAAGTATGAAAATCATGAAAAAAACGCTATAAAACTGCATATACCCAAGGAATACAACTTTGTGCCTGTACAGTCACTTCCAACTATGCCCTCACCGCAGCTTTGGAAGGCATTCTACTGGTCTTCACAGGTGGAGTATGTATCTATAGCAAGAAGGAGATGTACATATGTATCTGTTTAACCTTTGGCGCATGCAGTGGCGTCCTGTTATATGTGTAAAATTCTAAACGAGAAGCGTGAATATGAGTATATAACTTTCAGCAATAGCTTGAACCTCCTCACTTATAATAACCATGTTTCAATGCAATATATCGCCAATTAAAATACTTTTTCATGGAGAAATTGTGCAAACAGTGTTTTATTTAATTATATGTTTGAATAGGACAGGTGATTTCAACAATGTCTAGTAATGTGTCCTCTTTGAGGGTAAAAAGTATGATATTTCAGTTTTACATTTTCTTATTAAAAACATTTCTTGTGGAAATATTGTATAAAGCAGGGTTTTATTTAGTCTCATACATTAAACATGATTATAACTGATGACGAGCAAAACTAATGCTTAAAGTTATATAAGCATATGAATAATCTAGAATTGTAGAAGTAAAACAGGAGCCACAGCATTCGCTAAAAGGTAAACAGATACACACACCTTATTCTTGCTACACTTACTCCACCTGTGAAGGCCAGTAGAATGCATCCTGAAGCTGCAGTAACGGCATAAATGGAAGCGAATGTACAAAGAAAATCCATATACCGGGTTTATCTTGAATGACGCAATTGTCGGTTGCTGTGTCTCTAGTATCAGGTTGAATAAACTTGCTCTTCGGTAGCCTAGCTCACACAACTAAGGATGGTAAGGACAATTTCAGTTCAATGCAACGTTAATTGCCATGCTTTACAGTGGGAATAACGTTATGTGAATATCTTGTGTTTATGTGTTATGTTCCACTCGACGAGTCGCATTTTAACTGTAACCTTGAATTTATGCAGAAATTTCTTGGTGCCACGTGTCCTACAAGTTAGGGTGGTCAGTGTTAAACAAAAGAAATCAGAGATAGGCAGCAGTTCTAACCTTGGAAGAATTAGACAAGAAAAGTGATCCGCGCATTACAAAGTGAACAATAATTGCCCGTGCAGCCCAAACTTCAAATTAAAGATTATGTGATTATCTTCCGTAGCAAATGGTTAATGGTTGTTTAATGCAATAAATCCCCTTATGCTCGACGAATGATAAGACACTACTGGCGTACGTTTTCCATATTTCGCCTGTAGAAGTTCGTTAAATATTCAACTATGTGTTTAACAGGTGCCAAGCTGCACGGATGGATTCGTATAGTAGTGCCGTGGAAGAAACGGCTGCCAATTGCTTCGTTCGAGAAATACCCGATAAATACTATTCATAACTAAGTACTAAAGTATGCAGTACACTTGCCATTAATTTTATAAGTGGACAGACTTAATATCGTTTTATAGCGCGATAATCAAGAAGTATTGCAGACCTTGCTGTAAAGATTTGTGAGAATCTGCTAACAAACAAGTGTGTTGAAGCTTTCGGCCTACTAATTGTGAAAGGTATAAAAAAATTAAATTGCGATAGACATAACTAAAGTAATTACTCACAATTTATAACCGAGAAAGTAACTGAGGAAAGCCTAATGAACTGACCCAACCCTTAAATTGAAATTAAAATTGATGCAGTAATTTGTATCATAAATTATTTAAATGTAAAGAATGATTATATTATGAATATGCATTTTTGTGTGACATTGATTTGAGATGTTTGTTGATTGTAATTATTGTTGGGAAGTAAGTTTATACTGCCTTACTGAAACTGACAATAATAGCGTGCAATAATGCAGCGAGGGGGTGAGCTGTTTATCATTATTGGAAACGAGGAAGTTACGTAATGTTGGCGCGTTTTCCTTTAGAATTTGCTGGAACATTCTTCCTAGAGCATATGTATTCATAATTTTCATTGGATATAAAAATAGACGCTAATGTTGGCGCGTTTTATTAGCCAATTGCAGCTCAGTTATAATCTTTAGGCATATCGGGGTGTAGGAGTATAAAAAGGACTAGGTTAGAGATAGACCCCGTCAGTTCACCGAAAATATTTGTAGGCTACACGTCGCCTTCAGTCCAGCAGAAATATTACACGTCGGCTATCGATTCACAAGTTACGCGTAGCAGAGTTATGAAAAATCTAATGTGTTGTAAAGTTAATTATACAAAAAGCTGAAGTACGTGAATTAAGAATGATCAGTAAATAAGTTATTATAACAGTTTCAGTTTGGCGAGTGTTTAGATCAATGTGTAAATGTGATAGTGAAAGTATTCGACAATAAAAGTATAAAAGAAATTCTTTCATCAGTGTTATCTTTGGATAAAAGACTCCTTTCCGTTTACACAACCTGTATAAAGAGATGTGCTCGACCAAAAAGATCATAGCTAGCCGGAGGACAGTGAACAAAAATTAAATAAAATAACAGTAGCATTCTTTCAAACAAACACTAATACTGCCGCAAATTGCTAATCCCAGATGGAGCTAACAAACATTATAAAGAATCACGTCACAAAATGGCTTCACAACGTGAAGTAAGCACAAATACACAAACATTATAAATAATAACGCCGCAAAATAAAATAAAATAAATTTTTCGTCTGTAATGTATGTAGTTAAATTGTAAAATAAATTCAATAAGCTAAACTGAATGCACAATATTAGAGTGACAAATATTTTAAGGCAAGATATTTGCAGTATCTTGAGGTTTTCTATTTTAATTTAAATTGCTATCTTTGACAAACTACTTTATTTAGCCCTTTACGAGGGTGAATATGTACTAGAAGTTTTCGCCCCAAGTAAATAAAAAAGACGCAAACAAAAATGTTGCGTGGACACAAAATAATGACCAAACAGTTTAATTACAAAAATACACATATTTATTTGCGTATATAATTCTTATTTTCAAGCAAAATGCTGTATGGTATTTCAAGTAGAATCCTCAATAAAATTTTAAGACCGAGCGGGATAGCACAGGTGGTAACCTCTGCGGCCCGCATTCGGAAAGTCCCGTGTGGCATAGGTTTGACTGAGGTTTATCGTGGTTTTCCTCAGCCGCCAAGGTAAATACCGGATTTAATATTTAATACCACCACCCAAACTTCCACCCTAAGTCTAAAATAATAGTGAAAATGAAAAATAAGTGCAGGTAGCCTGACGGCAACCTAATTCCATCTGCACAGCACGACAACACAACCGGCTGGCACACAAGTGTCTATGTTGACACATGAAGAAGCAAGATGGCATGGCTACAGGGATGAGACCTAGAAGGCTAACTGTCCGCCACACCCCGTCTAAGAGTTATCACTAACAGATTCGTCGCGATATGACCCTGCTGTAGTTAAAGCGGCGTAAAATAAATAGAGCAATACAAACAATTCTTAAATTGCAGAGATTAGTGAGGACAGCCACGGTAGCTCATGAGCTACATGGAACGCCAAAGATCCGTTGTTTAATTTCGGTGACCTCAATTCTTCAAATTTAGAGTTTTTTTCACATTTGGCCTTACAGTTGGTTTGCGTGAAATAAAGCATCTGTGTAGATACCGGTATTAATATATGTAAAGGTAACTATAATCTTGTAATTTCAATCTCCTGAGGTGTGGGAATTGTTTGAATATGGTTGTCAGAGCTGGTAGAAACATCTGTTTGCTTGTAGCAATAGCAGCAGCAACAGCAATACTTCTTGTATAATACTCTCAGTTTTGAGCTAGCCACACACAACACAATAGGATTAAACACAGCATTAAAACCGGACACAATCAATACTAACTGATACACAGTATCAATTATCCACTCATTATCAGGTGTAAGGTGCTCCACTATCCAGAGGACTGTAAACAAGGGGAGATACGTAACAGCAAAACATATAGTTAAAGCAATGAATATCCTGGCGCTTTTCCTTCGCCGATCTTGAAGTGCTACAAGTGTGGCGTTAGATTCTACACTTATTAACTGACCAACGCTTCTTCTCAGTCTACAAGCAGCAATTATGTAAAACACTGCAATTATAACAGAGGGCACAATACCGTACATTACTAATCGGAAGGAAGTTTCTCCGTAAATAGAAATATATCCATAACAAATCCCTCCTAGAAGCAGCACCTCCACTGTTGCTGAAATTGCCGCAAGCACCCAGACAGCTAACAAGATTAACAGAGAATGACGGTAGTTGCTTTTGTCTTCCGGAAGACGATTTCTAAATCGGAACAGACCAACGTATCTCTGTACGCTGATCGAGGCAACTGAATATGTGTTGAGTGCCAACACAAAACTGCGACAAAATAATGGGATGAGGCACGTGGTGTACCAATTATCACTGTAAGTTCTCGTAGTCAGCATCACAATAGAACTGACCAGGTATGCGATATCCGCGAAGCAGAGGTTTATCAGCGGCACACTCTCCGGGGTTCGAGTCTCTGGATGTGTAAAGAAAACCACAAGTAGCACTAGGTTGAGAACTATCCCCATGCAAGTCGTGGCAAAATACGCTACCGCCACAATCCATTCATTCAATTCTGAATACTCCATGCTTCCGGTAAGAAGTTCTTTAATAATGTTTATTGCTGTGTGTGTGTGTAGAAATCCAGCACCAAGGAGATCACTTGCAGACTTAGGACTCAATGTTTCACTGGAACAAAATAGGTTAAATAATTATGATTAAGTGGTTTGGTGAGAAACATAGTACAACACTACAACTCCAATATTTGAATAGACTCTTATTTAAGGCCAGATTAATTGGTGTACATTACGAAACACTAAAAGCACTACATTATTAGTATTTAATTTCACAAAAATGTAATAATATGAAGCACATGAAATGAAATGCAATACTTCCCCTACTTACTACCTCAAAGCGCAACTTATAACCTTATATTACTGCCTGATAATATTAATGTTGTAACACTTAGATCTAGTAAGTTACTGACGTTGTCTTACTCGATTTACTGCCAAGAAGTTAGCGCTGCTGCGGTACTGTTGCAAAATTATGTGCTCACATGTAGCGTGAAACACGCGGTGGTTTGGGTCAGCTCTTTCTTATTGTTTACAACAAGATCGTTCTTATCTGAGATAGAGCGTAGCAGGATTTACTGCGATAGGTCTTAGGCTAAGTATAAAAACGTACACAGTAGGATTCTTATTAAACATTTTGAAATAAATATTTCCTTTTAGTATTTATTTTATATCATTTTGCTACTATTAGGAATATAACAATCACGTTGAAAATTAAGCACAATTTTAACACATAACAAATTATTATACATAATAATAAACTTAGAAACATATCTTGAACTTATGTAGTTTGAAAACGATTTGAAAAGGTTGAGGGAAGTATCTTATTAAAGCTATTAAATCCTGTACAAAGACATTACAAAAATAAATATAGGACAGTAAATTAAGAAATAAGTAAGTACAAACGAATAAGAGAATGATGTAGTCGTTTATCGCCTCTCTTTATTACATACACTGGTGAACTATGACAATGAAATAAAAATTGTAATAAGTGTACATACTTAAACACATCCCTATGATATCCCGAGGACCAGTAGTTATTCGGATTATCAAAGTGATTTACAGAAAACAGTATACAGAGTGCAAATATTTCCAAACCATATAATTTTAGAACTTCCGTTGGAAACAAAGGTTAATAGTTCACATCTAAACATTACATAGAACAAGCTAATGACTTTCACTGTTCACTGTTGCAAGTGGATATGTTAAAGACAGTGAATAAAAGATGAATATTTCCCAAGCATTACCAGTTACAATCAGTTAGTTTTACAGAAGAATACATCGAAAGAAACGCAACTAATATCCTATAAAATAACATCGATTTCAGTTATATTTTATGGATCAATAGCGTGGCTACGGAAGAAAGATTTTATTTACATTCAGTCCTCTGAAATGAAATTTTTAAGGTATGGCATGTGTTGCAATTAAAAGTTTCCCTAAAGTTCGTTGAAAGTTCATCAGCTTTAGTATGTAACAGATAAATAGAGTTTTGTTGGTGTCACTAATCACCGTATCCCATTATCCTAGACAGTGCTACGTGCTTCATATTTTCTGCATTTCTAGCTTATATTAATATTATTACATTTTTATACTTCAATAACTTTATTTCTACTTGAGCTATTTTTGCAATAACTAGAAGTATCATCCGAAAAATTTGAAGGAAACTAGACTACCCAAGCAAATACTAAATTATAGACCTAAAGGCTACACAGAAGTTTGAAGACTACATAAAAATAGCTGGACTAGTAAAGTAGGAAGAATGGATATTATTGTTATTATAATACATTTCAATTTTAATTGCTGTATTTTAAGATGGGTGGTGCACACATGAAAAATTCCTTTTTTTAATTTATTTCCTTTGCTTTGTCTTTCAATAAGCGAAAACTAGTTATCAAACTAGTTGGAATCAAAATACTTAGAAATAGGTATAACATAACAGAACTTTATCAAAATATAAAATATATATTTCAATACCAACACATGCATATATAATACTCAGCATGTTCACATCAATATGTGGAAAACAATGCGCTTATAGAGCTTAAATTTAGTACATATTCAATAATACGATACCATAATAAATATGAAGGTAAGTCAATAACTATCCGCAAACTGTTTTTAATTTTTTGTGGGTTGGCTGTATCGCTTTGTGCGCGCGCACGTCGACATGTTGTTCCTTTGTCTCCGCTTGTGGAATATTTGACCGCTATCACTCCAATGAGTGTTGCAGTGTTGCATAATCAGCATTGCTGCACCCCTCACCTTTTTCACCAAAGCAGAACAGCGTGCTGTTATCCGGGTGGCAAAGTTTACCCCGGCGAAATGTGAACGAATTGATTGGAAAGTACAAAAATGGTCGGACAACTGTGAAGGACAGGAAAGAGCAGGACGCCCATCCATATCCACTAGTGACACCAACATTGAGTAAGTCTGTATCCTGATTCAGAGAACCGAAGATTGACCTTCGACGAAGTGGCCAACCATATGTTTTTTGGTCAAGTTAAAAATTCCTTAAGTGGCCGTGGCTTCAGCACAAACAGAGAAGTGAAGCAAGCTGTGCATATATGGTTTGCTGCTCAAGCGAAAACTTTCTTTCAGAGTGCTTCAGTAATATTGCGAACGATGAACCAAGAATATTGAGTAGCAAAGGGGCTACGTTAAAAAATTAGGTAATTTTTAGTTTCTATTATTGTTATAATAAATGTGTTACAAATTGTGTGAATACTTATTGACATACCCTCGTACATTAGAGCATTAAACACTTACAATAAAATCAATAACACATATATCACTAAAATAGTTATACAGGATATAACACGTTACAAGCTACTCCAGTAGCTTTTCAGTATTTTATGGCAAAAGATTGTATCAGTATTATTTTGTCTGGTAAAAAAATTTTACTTTATTTCCCATAGTACAATGGCAGCATATTCCTATCGTACATATTTGGTAATCCAAAAACTACTGCTGTTCTATTTCTCACAACGTAGACTACCTTACTAACGTAATAGAAAGTAGAATAAGATAAATTATTTTGCGCTAGTAGAAGCAAATGCTGTAGAAAAGATTTTTCCAAGTGTTTCTGTAACTTCAACTAATTCTTCCTTAAGACCTTCTGGAGGAAGTATGAAAATTATGATGAAAACGCTATAAACCTGCATAGACCCATCGAATACAACTTTGTGGCTGTACACTCGCTTCCAACAATGCCCTAACCGCAGCTTTGGAAGGCATTCTACTGGTCTTCACAGGTGGAGTAAGTATCTATAGCAAGGAAGAGATGTGTGTATCTATTTAACCTTTCGCACATCCTGTAGCGTCCTGTAATATGTGCACAATTCTAAACTATTCAATATGAATATATAGCTTTGAGAAATAGCTTTCCCGTCCTTACATACAATAACCATGTTTCAATATATTATATCGCCATTAAAACACTTTTTCAAGGGGAAATTGTGCAAAACGGTGATTTATTTAGTTGTATATTTGTACTGGACAGATGATTTTAGGAATGTCCAGTAAATGTGTATTCTTTGAGTTTAAAAATGACAATGTTTCAGTTTTAAATTATGATATTAAAATATCCTTTGTAGAAATATTGTAAAAAATTTATTTAGGTATACACTAAAGATAATTATATGTGATGAAGAGCAAAGCCATTGCTTAAAGTTCTACATGCATATCAATAATCTAGAGTTGTGGAAGTAAAACAGAAGCCCCTGAGTACGCGAAAAAGTAAACAGATACACACACCTCCTTGTTGCTCTACATACTCCACCTGTGAAGGCCAGTAGAATGCCTCTCGTGACGGCATTAATTAAAATGAATGTACAAATAAAATCCATATACCGGGTTTATCTTGAATTATGCAAACGTCCGCCGTGTCTGTAATGTACCAGCTATTGGGTTGAATGAACTCGCTCTTCGGTAGCCTAGCTCACACATCTACGGATGGCAAAGACACTTATTTGGCATGTTATACAGTGGGAATAACGTTATGTGAATATCTTGTGTTTATGTGTTAAGTTTCGCTGAAACGTAATCACATGTTGACTGTCAGCTTGAATTTATGCAGAAATTTCCTATGTTACGTGTCTTACAAGTTAGTTTGGTCAGTGTTACACAAAATAAATCATAGATAGGCAGTAGTTCTGACCTTGGAGGAATTAGACAAGGAAAATACTGCCTCTCATTAGAAAGTGCTTTGATGATAGAATAATGGTCCGTCCTGCACGAACTTCAAATTAGAAATCTATGTGATTATCACCCATAGGAATTGGTTAAAAATAGGGTTAATGCAATAAATCCCCTTGTGCTCGACGAAAGAGAAGACACTACTTGGCGTATGTTTTCCATGTTTCGGCTGTAGAAGTTCGTCAACTTTTCAACTATGTGTTTAACAGGTTCCAGTTTGCAGGAACGGAATTGTATAGTAGTGATAAGCGGCCAGTTGCGTCGTTCGAGAAATACCCGATAGACAATATCCATAACTAAGTATTAAAGTATGCAGTACACTTGTCACTAGTTTTGCAAGAGCAAGGCAGACTAACATTGTTTTGTGAAAGGTAAAAAATAATAAATGGCGATAAATATAACTAAAGTAATTACTCATAATTTATAACTGAGGAAAATTAATTGAATTATCTTGAATACTTTTGTGTTTAAATAATAAAAAACTTTACTTAATACTATATTTAACTCCTGTTATATATGTAGTTAAATTGTCAATTAAACAAATTCAACAAGCTAAACATAACAAAAAAAATATGCATTATTAGAGTGATAAACATCTTTAAGACAAGGTATATGTAATATCTTGAGGGGTTTTTTTTAATTTAGAATGCTATCTTTGACAACTTACTTAATTTGGCCCTTTACGAGGGTGAATATATGCTAGAAGTTTTTTCCCCAAGTAAATAAAAAAGCCACAAACAGAAATGTTGGTGGGCACAAAAAATGGCCAATCAGTTTAATTACAACAATATATTTATTTGTGTTCATAATTGTCATTTTCAAGAAAACTGCTATATCGTATTTCGATTAGAATCTGCAATAAAAGTTTACTACCGAGCGGGATGGCTCAGACAGTAACGTCTGTGGAACGCATTCGGGAGTTCCCGGGTTCAAATCCCGTGGACCGACCAATCTGACTAAGGTTTTTTCGGGTTTTCACTCAGTCGTCGAAGTAAATACCGAATTGGATATGTAATACCACGGCCCAAATTCCATCTTAAGCCTAAAAAAATAGTAAAAATGAAAAATAGGTGTAATAGCGAATGCTGTGCAATCTATCCACAGACAATGCAAGCAGGTAGACTGACCGGCACCCTAATTCCATCTGCACAACACGAATGCGTTAGGATCTCTGTGGACAAGTGACGAAGCAAGATGGTATGGTTACAGGGTTGAAACCTAGAAGGCTAATTGTCCGCTTTTGTGTGTGAAAGCTGAAGTTAGACTGGACGGCACCCTAATACCATCTGCACGGCACGAAACAGAATAACCCGGTTGCTATATACTAGGGTCATTGTGGACACCACGAGGCGGGTGGTTAAAGGGATGAGACCTCCACCACGCCCCCTTTAATAGTTATCCACTAACACATCCGTTGCTATATGACACTGTAGTTAAAGCGACGTAAAGTAAATAGAGTAATTAAAATGTTTTTAAGGTGCACAGATTAGTGAGGACACAGGAGCTACATGCAACGCCAAAGATCGGTTGTTTAAATTTGGTGACCTAAATTCTTCAGAATTAGGTTCTGCTTTTCATATTTTGTCTTGCAGTTGGTTTGCGTGAAAGGAAACACCTGTGTAGATACTGGTTTCAATATATGTAAAAGTAATTATAATCGTGTAGTTTGAATCTCCCGAGGTGTGGGAATTGTTTGAATTTGGTTGTCAGAGCTGGTAGGAACATCAGTTTGTTTGCAACAACAACAGCAGCAACAACAATACTTCTTGTACAATATTCTCAGTTTTGGGCTGGCCACACATAATACAATAGGATTAAATACAGCATTAAAGGTGGACAAAAACAATATTGAGTTATACATAGTAACAGATATCCAATCGATTCCAGATGATAAATGTTCCACTATCCAGAAGCCTGTAAACAAGGGCAGATACGTAACAGCAAAACATATAGTTAAAGCAATGAATATCCTTGCACTTTTCCTTCGCCGATCTTGAAGTGCTAGAAGTGTGGCGTTAGATTCTACACTTATTAACTGACCAACGCTTCTTCTCAGTCTACAAGCAGCAATTATGTAAAACACTGCAATTATAACAGACGGCACAATACCGTACATTACTAAACGGAAGGAAGTTTCTCCATTAATAGAAATATATTGATAACAAAACTCTCCAAGAAACAGCACCTCCACTGTTGCCGAAATTGTCGCAAGCATCCAGACAGCTAACAAGATTAACAGAGAATGACGGTAGTTGCTTTTGTCTTCCGGAAGACGATTTCTAAATCGGAACAGACCTACGTATCTCTGTACACTGATAGAGGCAACTGAATATGTGTTGAGTGCCAACACAAAGCTGCGACAAAATGATGGGATAAGGCACGTGCTGTACCAATTATCACCGAAAATACCCAATGTCAGTCTGACAAAAGGACTGAACAGGTATGCGATATCAGCGAAACAGAGGTTTATCAGCGGCACACTCTCCGGGCTTCGAGTCTCTGGATGTCTGAAGAAAACCACGAGTAACACTATGTTGAGAACTATCCCCGTAAACGTCGCGGCACAATACGCTACCGTCACAATCCATTCAATAAAATCTATACCTATATAATCCATGCTTCCGCTAAGATGTTCCTTAATAATGTTGATTGCTGTGTGTCTAGAAATCCAGCACCAAGGAGATCACTTGCCAGCTTAGGACTCAATCTTTCACTGCAACAAAGTATAAACATTAAATAAGTATAAATAAGCTGTTCGGTGAAGAACGCAATACAACACAAATATTTGAAGAGAGTGTTATTTAAAGGCATATGCAAGTTAAGGCCAGATTGAACATTACCAAAATACTAAAAACACTACATTACTACATTATTAGTTTTTAATTGTATTACGTACAAAACTTATTTAAATCTTAAAAATACTTTTAAACTCTGATGTGTTGCTTTCATATGACTTCCAAAAACCTCTCTCGCTTATTGCTGAGTATATAAACTATTCTTAATAATGTTTATTTTCTATCTACTTTATTTTCATTCAAATCTAAAAGAATGAACAGAATGACCAAGTACTAAATGATTCGAATTTCTAATATCTCGGAAATGAATACTGTCACAAAAAAGGTATTTAGAATAATTTGTGTGTTTTAAAGAGATCTACATTTTATGTGTGGTATGTTTTCGTCTATTGTTTAATTTTTACTAATTACACAAGATTATACAAAATCCCTTCCGAATGCAGTGGACTTCACAAGCTATTCCCAGGAAATTCAGGGTGTACATTTAATTTGTCATGTAAATACCTTTAATATATGGTATTTTAATCAAAATCGTTGCAACCATTTTTTAGAAACTAGAGCGTTTCAAAAAATGTTCTATGTAAAGGGTAATTGGAGTGGAGAGATTTTCTTGAAAATCTTCGTGTTGTATCTTGGGAAGGTATTCAACCATCTTTCATTTTTGAGTTATGCTCTTTACAGACACCACACACGCGGAAACGTTTCTAAAATCTGCTGTTATACACTTACATGAATTTCTCTATTCTTGTACAAACTATTTTTATAAACGCTTATTCTCCATCTAATTCATGTTAATCGAAATGAACATTTGCAATAACGAATTCCCATTTGCTAAAAAATATAAGCATCGAAAAATTTAAACAAATAACAAGGAATATCTCGGAAGTGATTCACACCGCGAAAAAAATATATATTATATAAATTTGCAATGTAACGAGCTCTACATTTTTTGTATATAAATCTCATATGGCTTACTAATTATACAAAAGCGAAAGAAGATGACTTTTGGGCACATTTCCAGGAAAGTCAACATATACATTTCATTTGTCATAAAAATACACGATTTGCGATCAAAATATTCAGAGCCATTTTTGAGAAAAACAAGTTTTTGGAAAAATGATACATGTAAAGTGTACTCTTGTGTGGGGGATTTTCTTGAAAATCTTCGTGTCGCATTTTTGAGAGATACTGACCCTAAGTACCAAATTTAGTATTTATCCGACTTTTTGTTTTTGAGTTATGTTGTTCACAGACACACAGACCATTTTCTAAAAATGCTTTTTTTGTATTCAAGAAGTCTCAAAACAGATATTTCCGGTGAATTCTCGGTATCGAATTTTTGGGTGAAATGCAATACTTCCCCTACTTACTATACGTAGTAGAGAAAGTAAAAATACCTCGAACCGTAACCTTATTACCTTATGTTACTACATGATAATATTAATGTTGTAACACACAGATTTAAGAAGTTAATGACGTGTCTTACTCGATTTACTGTCAAGAAGTTAGCGCTGCTACGCTAATGTTGCATAAATGCGTCAAACACGTGGAGGGTTAGGTCAGCACCTTCTTATTGGTGGTACGAACAGGATCGTTCTTATCTGAGATAGAGTGTAGAAGGATTTACTGGGATAGGTCTTAGACTAAGTATAAACCTGTGCAGAGGAGGATTCTTATTAAACATTTTGGAATAAACATTTCTTTGTAATTATTTATCTATATCATTTTGCTACTTTAAGGAATTATAACAATTATGTTGAAAACTAAGCTTAATGAGCATATAACCAATTATTGTAGATAATAATAAACTTAGAAACATATTGCACCTATGGATTATGAAAACGATATGAAAAGTTTAAGGGAAGCATCCTATTAAAGCTATTAAATCCCCTGCAAACAAATAACAAAGATAAATATAGGACAGAAACTTACGGAATTAATAAGTACAACCTTATCAGAAAATTACATATTTTATCGCCTTTCTTTAATACATACATCGGCGAAATCTGACGATCAAATAGACATTTTAATAAATATACATGCTTTAACACTTCACTATAATATCCTGAGTTCAAATAGTTATTCAGAATCAAAGTGATTTACAGAAAATAGTGTACAGTGTGCAAGTATTTGAAAACCATATATATAGAATTTTAAGCTTCTGTTACAAAAAGTATATGTCAGTGTTCTCAGCTAATTATATTATAGAACAACTTAATGAATTTGCTTAGTGTTGCATATGGATATGATAAAGGCATTGAATAAGAGTTAAATAAATCCCAAGCAATATGCAATCAGTTAGGTTTATAGAAGAATACATAGAAAGAAATACAATTAAACTTCTATTAAATAATATCAATTTCAGTTTTATTTTATGGATAAAGCGCATGGCCGCGGAAGAAGTATTTTTAACTAGATTCAGTCTTCCGAAATGAAGTTTTTAAGGTAAATCAGCGGTTGCACTTAAAAGATCCCATAAAATATGTTGAAAGTTCAGAAGATTTAAACCTTAATATGCTAACAGATAAATAGGCTTTTATTGATGTCATCGAATCACCATACTCGATTATCCTAGACAATGCTACGTGCTTCATAACTTCTGCTTTTATAGTTTAGATTAATGGTATTACATTCATTCACTGTTTATCCTCAGCTTATGTAGGACTTACATGTAGCGGGTGCCTCGTGTCAGAGGCCCTTCGAGGAGCATACTCTCTCATGGAGCAGACAGAATGTCGAGGATGGGTGATCAGCCCAATGCCTGGTATGGGATGAAGGAAGTACATGAAACGAAATGCCTGCGAAATGGATGAAAGGAAAGGTGATAATGGCGCGGTTGGTGGAATGAATGGCGGGGGAAACCGGAGAACCCGGAGCAAACCCACTTTGTCCATCATAAATCCCACATGAGGGCCCCTGGGATTGAACTCGGGCCGCCTCGGTGAGCGAGCGGTCTAACCACTTGGCCACGGCGCCGTCCCTAATGGTATTACATTTTTTTAAACTTCGATAACTCTATTTCTACTTGAACTGTTTTTGCAATAACTAGAAATATAACCCGAAAAATATAAAGGAAACACTAAATTACAGACCTAAGGGATACACAGATGTTCGAAGACTACATAAAGATAGCTCGACCAGCGAAGCAGGGAGAATGCGTGTTCTTGTTGTAACACATTTCAGTTATAATTGAAGGATTTTAGGGTGGTGCTGCACAGATGAATAATTCCTTGTTTTTAATTTATTTGCTTTGCTTTGTTTTTCAATAAGCGACAAATAGTTATCATCTTAAAATTAAAATTGTTAGAATGTATTGTATCATATAGATAGGTGCCATATAATTAAAAATTTATCAAAAAATATATATTCCTAAAATATGTATCTTTGTTCCTATATAATACTCAGCATGTTCACATAAATATATGGAAAACAATGCGCCTTTAGAGCTTAAAATTAGTTCTAATAATACGAGCGTAAGTCAATAAGTATCCACACAATTTTTTAATTTTTAGTAGGTTGGCTGTATCAGTTTGTGCGCGCGCACTTCGACATGTTGTTCCTTTGTCTCCGCTTGTGGAATGTTTGATTGTTATCACTTCAGTGAGTGTTGCATTGTTGTAATGCGGCAATGTTTACCCCAGGAAATCTATACGAATGGACTGGAAAGTTAAAAAATGGTCGGACAACTGTGAAGGACAGGAAAGACCAGGACGCCCATCCATATCCACTAGTGACGCCAACATTAAGTGCATATCCTGATTCAGAGAAATGAAGATTGAGCTTCGATAAAATGACAAACCATATCTCTTTGGTCCACTTAAAAATGCCTTAAGGGGCCGCGAAGGAAGCGGTGCATACCTGGTCTGCTGCTCATCCGAAAAAACTTTCTTTCCGAGGGCATCAGTAAGCTAGTGAACGATGGACCAAGTGCATGGAGTAGCAGGGGAACTACGTTAAGAGATGAGGTAATTGAAGTTTCTATTATTGTTATAATAAACTTAAAAGAAATTATGTTTGAAACTTATTGACATGCCCTCGTACATGAGAGGATTAAACCCTTACAATAAAATGAATAATACTATATCCTTAAAAAGTTATACAGGACATAACATAGGTCTCAATCACCCATAGTAGGTTTGTAGTATTTTCTGGTAAAAAAATGTATCATATATTAGTATTATTTGATCCGGTAAAAAATATCACTTTATATCCCATCATGCAATGGCAGTATATTTGTATCATATACATTTAGTAGTCTAATACCTGCTATTGTCGTGTTTCTCACACCTTAAACTACCTTACTAACGTAATAGACAGTAGAATAAGATACATTATTTTGTGATAGTGAAAGCAAACGCGGTACAAAAGATTTTTCCACGTGTTTGTGCAACTTCAACTAATTATTCCTTAAGATCTTCTGGAGGATCTATGAAAATTATGATCAAAACTTACAAACCTGCGTATTCCCATAGAATACAACTGTGTGGCAGTACACTCACTTGCAACTATGCTCTCAGATTTGGAAGTCATTGTTCTGGTCTTCACAGGTGAAGTATGCATCCATAACAAGGACGAGATGTGTGTATCTATTTAAGTTTTCGTGTATACAGTAGCGTCCTGTTATATCTGCACAATTCTAAACGATTCACATATTTGAGCAATAGCTTTACTCGTCTTTACTTATAATAACTACGTTTAAATATATTATATAGGCATTAAAATAATTTTTCATGGAGAAATTGTGCAAAACAGTGTTTTATTTAGTTGTATATTCGGTATGGATAGATGATTTCAACACTGTCCAATACATGTGTCCCCTTTGAGGGTAAAAAGTGACAACGTTTCAGTTTTACATTATGTTATTAAAACATTTTTGTGGAAATGTTGTACAAAGCAGGGTTTTATTTAGTTATACACTCAAACATAATTATAAGTGACGACAAGCAAAGCCATTGCTTAAAGTTATATATGCATATGAATAATCTAGAAGTGTGGAAGTAAAACAGGAGCCACTGCATGAGCGAAAAAGTAAACAGATACACACACCTTTTGCGAGTGTATTTCTTATAATGTTTGTGTATTTGTGTTTACTTCACGCGTTGAAGCCATCTTGTGACGTGATTCATTTGTTAGGCTTGTTAGCTCCATCTGGTGTTAGCAATTTGCGGCAATATTAATGTTCGTTTGAAAGAATGCTACTGTTATTTTATTTAAATTTGGTTCTCTGTCCTCCGGCTAGCTATTATCTTTTTCTTGGGTCGAGCACTTCTCTTTATACAGGTTGTGTAAACGGAAAGGAATCTTTTATCCAAAGATAACACTGATGAAAGAAATTTGTTTTACACTTTTATTGTCGAACACGTTAACTATCACATTTACACATTGATCTTGACACTCGCCAAACTGAAACTGTTATAATAACTTCTTACTGATCACTTTTAATCCACGTACTTCAACCTTTTGTATAATTAACTTTACAACACTTTAGATTTTTCATAATTCTGCTACGCGTAACTTGTGAATCTATAGCCGACGTGTAATATTTCTGCTGGACTGAAGGCGACGTGTATCATAGAAAATATTTTCGACGAACTGACTGACTGACTGAAGACGACGTGTAGTGTACAAAGAATTTTGATGAACTGACGGGGTCTTTACCTCTAACCTACCTTTTATACACTTTCACCCAGATATGCCTAAAGATTATAACTGAACTGCAATTGGCTAATAAAACGCGCCAACATTAGCGTCTATTTTAATATCCAATGAAAATTATGAATACATATGCTCTAGGGAAATGTTCCAGAAGATTCTAAACGCGCCAACATTACGTAACTTCCTCGTTTCCAATAATGATAAACAGCTCACCCCCTCGCTGCATTATTGCACGCTATTATTGTCAGTTTCAGTAAGGCGGTATAAACTTCTTTTCAGCAATAATTACAATAAATAAACATCTCAAATCAATGTCACATAAAAATTCATATTCATATTACAATCATTATTTACATTTAAGTAATTTGTGATACAAATTACTGCATCACTTTGTCTTGCTACACAAACTCCACCTGTGAAGGCCAGTAGAATGCCTCCCAAAGCTGCCGTGACATTATAAATGGAAGCAAATGTACAAAGAAAATTCATACACCGGATTTATCTTGAATGACGCAACTGTCGACTGCCGTGTCTGTAACGTAGCGGGTATTGGGTTGAATGAACCGGCTGTTCGGTAGCCTAGCCCGCGCACCTAAGAATAGTAAGGACATTTTCAGTTCACTCTAACGTTATTTGGCATGCTTTACAGTGGGAATAACGTTATGTGAATTCATTATGCTCGACGAATGAAAAGACACCCCTGGCATACGTTTTCCACACATCGCCTGTAGAAGTTCGTCCAATATTCAACTATATGTTTAACAGGTGCCAAACTGCACGAACGGATTCGTATAGTAGTGCCGTGGGACAGACGGGTTGCCAGTTGCGTCATTCGAGAAAGGCCCGATAGATACTATCCATAACTAGGTACTAAAGCTGCAGTACACTTGGCACTAATTTTGCAACTGGACAGATTTAACACCGTTTTGCGCTGCGATAGTCAAGAAGTATTGCAGACCTTGCTGTAAAGCTTTTGTGAGATGCTGCTAACAAACAAGTGTATCGAAGTTTCCGGCCTACTAATTGTGAAAAGTATGAGGAAATAAATTTCGATAGATATAACTAAAGTAATTACTCATAATTTGTAACTGATGAGGAAAGCCCAACGAGCTGAATTAATCCTTAAATTTAAATTAAAATAAATTGAATTATCTTGTATAATTCTGTGTTTAAATAATAAAAAAATGTTGCTTAATACTACATTTAACGTCTGTAATGTATGTAGTTAATTTGTAATAAAAATTCAATAAGCCAAACTGAATGCAGAATATTAGAGTGAAACATATATTAAGGCAAGATATTTGTAGTATCTTGAGGTTTTCTTTCTTTAATTTAAATTGCTATCTTTCACAACCTACTTTATTTAGCCCTTTACGAGGGTGAATATGTCCAGAGGTTTTCGCCCTAAGTAAATAGAAAAGCGCAAACAAAAATGTTGCGTACACACAAAATAATGGCCAATCAGTTTATTTATTTGTGTATATAATTCTTATTTTCAAGCAAAATACTGTATCGTATTTCAAGTAGAATCTTCAATAAAACTTTAAGACCGAGCGGAGTAGCACAGGTGGTAACGCCTGCTGAAGATCCCGTGGGCCTGAGGTTTGACTGAGGTTTTTCGCGGTTTTCCTCAGCCGCCAAGGTAAATATTGGATTTAATATTTAATACCACTACCCAATGTTCCACCTTAAGTCTAAAATAATAGTGAGAATGAAAAATATGTGGTAATATCGAATGCTGTGCCATCAATCCAGAGAAAATGAAAGCAGGTAGAATGGACGGCACCCTAATTCCATCTGCACATTACGAAACAGATCCGGCTGCCATGCGCAAGTGGCTCTGTGGTCACGCGACGAAGCAAGATGGCATGGCTACAGGGATGAGACCTAGAAAATATCCGCCACACCCCGTCTAAGAGTTATCTACTAACAGATCCGTCGCGATATGAACCTGCTGTAGTTAAAGCGGCGTAAAATAAATAGAGCAATAAAAATAATTTATAAGATGCAGAGATTAGTGAGCAGATAGCCACGGTAGCTACATGGAACGCCAAATACCCGTTGTTTAAATTCGGTGACCTAAATTCTCCAAGTTTAGGTTTTGCTTTTCAGATTTTGTCTTGCAGTTGGTTTGCGTGAGAGAAAACACTGTGTAGATCCCGGTATTAATATATGTAAAGGTAATTATAATCTTGTAATTTGAATCTCCAGAGGTGCGGGAATTGTTTGAATATAGTTGTCAGTGCTCGTAGAAGCACTTGTTTGCTTGCAGCAGCAACAGCAGCAACAACAATACTTCTTGTATAATATTCTCAGTTTTGAGCTAGCCACACATAACACGATAGGATTAAAGACAGCATTAAAAGGGGATTCAATCAATACTGCCCTATACACAGCATCAATTACCCAATCATTATAAAGTGTAATATGATCCACTATCCAGAGAACTGTAAGCAATGGCAGATACGTAACAGTAAAACAGATAGTTAAACCAATGAATATGCTGGTGCTTTTCCTTCGTCGGTCTTGAAGTGCTTGAAGTGTGGCGTTAGATTCTACACTTAGTAATTCATTAACGCTTCTTCTCAATCTACAAGCAGCAATTATGTAAAACACTGCAATTATAACAGAGGGCACAATACCGTATATTACTAAACGGAAGGAAGCTTCTCCGTAAATATAATATATCCATAACAAATCCCTTCTAGAAGCAGCAGTTTTGCCCAAATTGCCGCAAGCACCCAGACAACTAACAAGATTAACAGAGAATGGAGATAGTTCCTTTTGTCTTCCGGAAAATGATTTCTAAATCGGAACAGACCTACGTATCTCTGTACGCCGATCGAGGCAACTGAATATGTGTTGAGTGCCAATACAAAACTGTGAAAAAATATTGGAATAAGGCAAATATCGTACCATTTAATACTGAAAGTTCTCGTAGTCAGCATGACAATATAACTGCCTAGGTATGCGATATCCGCGAAGCAGAGGTTTATCAGCGACACACTCTCCGGGCTTCGAGTCTCTGGATGTCTGAAGTTAACCACGAGTAACACTATATTGAGAACTATCCCCGTGAAAGTCGTGGCAAAATACGCTACCGTCACAATCCATTCATTCAGTTCTGTGTACCTCATGCTTCCGGTAAGAAGTTCTTTAATAATATTGATTGCTGTGTCTAGAAATCCTGCACCAAGGAGATCACTTGCAGACTTAGGACTCAATGTTTCACTGGAACAAAATAGATTAAATAAGTATGAATAAGTGGTTTGATGAATAACATAGTACAACTCTACAACACTAACATTCGAAGAGTGTCTTATTTAAAGGCACATGTAATTTAAGTCCAGATTAATTGGTGAACATCACCGAAACACTAAAAGTACTACATTATTAGTATTTAATTTGACATTTGTTATATCATAGTACTCACGGAACTTATTCGTATTCTAAAAATATTTTTAAGTGTTACATTCACATGCCTTCCTCTACCCTCTATCGCTTATTAGTGGATATACAAATTATTCTTACCAACGTTTATTTTATCTACTTCATTTTAATCCAAATTAAACTTTCCCGAAATGGCTACATTACACATTTCATTATAGATACAAACGGAATACCGATAGTCAAATGATTAAGAACTGAACGATATGCACTGACCTTAAAATTCCATCTCCTTCGTTCAATCGCGATGAATAACTGAATATCAAAAGCATTTGAAATGAATGGCTGAGTATTAAATAATTCGAACTATTAATAACAGATATCCGGGAAATGGCTGATACCACAAAAAGTTATTTGGAATAATTTGGGTGTTTTAAAATGTTGCAGTAATCTCTTCGTGTTAACTTATTTGCTGGGCGCCTGTTATTGTTTTACTATTTTGAATTTTGGGTTATTTGTCCTCCGGCTAGCTATTATTACTCAGTCGAGCAAATATCTCTAAGCAGGGCGTGTAAACGGAAAGGATTTGTTACTAAAAGATAACACTGATAAAAGAATTTGTTTTCACACTTTTATTACCGTCACACTTAATTAATAATTCACGTCTGTAATCTTTATACACGCCTGACTGAAACTGTTATATTTCCGAATATAATTACTGTCGTACGCGTACTTCACATTTAGTAACTAACTTTACGACGCGAGAGATTCATCCAAACTGTACGATATTCACCTCACGAGATATTCCTCAAGACTGCGCGACGTGTATCTCGTGAATGATTCTTTAGAACTGCGTGATGTTTACCTCGCGAGAGATTGCTGAGAATTGCGTGATGTGTAACTCGCGAATAATTCTTTAGAACTGCCTGACGTGTACCTCGCGAGAGATTTCTTAGAACTGCACGTTACTTGCTTTTGGCTCAAGAATTTATACTCCCTCACCCCGATATGCCTAAACATTATAATCGAGCTGCTATTGGTTAATAAATCGCGTCAACATTAGCGTCTATTTTATAAGCCAATCATAATTACTAATACATATGCTCTAGGGAAGATATTGTAGCGGACCAGGTTGAGCATTGAGAATTGCAACATATTTCGTTAACCCCCCCCCCTAAGATGTTTGTCCTCCTTTTCAATTTTAAATTCCGGGTCGGAATTTGGCGAACCTGGGACCGATGTAGCGGACCAGGTTGAGCATTGAGAATTGCAACATATTTCGTTAACCAGCGCAAGTGTGGAATTCAGGTTAACAGAACACGTCCACGCTGCACAACGCCGAGTCAGCGCTTCTGTATGTATTTATACTACAGGGTTTTGACTCTGTCAGAGAGTTGCCACGAGAGAGTTATCGGGGAGTTGCCAGGAGAGAGTTGCTACGCGAGAGTTGCCAGGAGAGAGTTGCCAGGCAGTTATCAAGAGCAGCTATCGCGAGAGTTGCCAGGCAGTTATCAAAGAGTCGTCAGAGCAGTTGTCAGTCTCGCCACCAGTTAACCAGGTAAGCATGCGTCTCATCTAAGTTCTATTGATTTGCCGGGGCTTCACCCCAAACTGAATGTACGCACACTTAAAGCAACAGTATAATTCATTGGGCCAATGCATCCCCTGTTCATCATTTAAATAACACCTATCCTGCAACGCCACCCTGGCCTGCCTACCATCCCAGTACCGACGCATCCCCCCTACCTCTGAGCTACCAACCCCCCTGTGTAATCACCTACTGCGGGGGTAACCACCCCCGTGGGGTGTTACAATATTCCCTCCATTTCTAAAGAAAGGCATGCTACCCTGACGTCATTTGTTTGTCTCTTCTAAGTGATAAACAACTCACCCCATCGCTTCATTGTTACCCACTTCCATTTTCAGTTTCAGTGAGACCGTGTAAACTTATTTTCTAACAATGCTTATAGCTAACCAACATCTAAAATCATTGTCATACAGTAATGTTAATTTACACTACAATCACTCTGGCATTCACAGTGTTGTGATATAAAATACTGCCTCAAAAGAGATCTACTTTTTTGTGTTGTATGTTTTCGTCTATTTCTTAACGTTTACTAGTTACACAAAATTATACAAAATCTCTTCCGAAGGAAGTGGACTTCACAGACTATTCCCAAGATATACTTTTCATTTGTCAGGTAAATATCTTTAATATATTGTATTTTAATCAAAACTGTTGCAGCCATTTTTAGAAACTAAAGAATTCCAAAAAATGTTCGATCTAAAGGGTAGTTTGGAGTAGAGAGACTTTCTTGAAAATTATCGTGTTGCGTCTTTGGAAGGTATTCATCCGACTTTCGTTTTTGAATTATACTCTTCACAGACACGCACACCCGGAAGGTTTTCTAAAAGTTTCATGTGTTACACTCACGTGACTTTGTCTATTCTTGTACGAACTATTTTTAAAAACGCTTATTCTCCATCTACTTTGTTAATCGAGATGAACATTTGCAGAAACTATCCTACTTCTAATTCTCTTGTAGGTACAAGGGGAATATGGTAGGCTATAAGCAATAGTCCATCCTTTTAAGAACTGGTTGCTATGTGGAGCATTTCATTCTCTTTGCATTTCCAGGACATAAAAAAACCAACATCAAATTCCCATTTCAGTAAAAGCATCAAGTATTGAAAAATTGAAATGGATAACAATGAATATTTCGGAAATTGTTCACTCCACAAAAAATGTATATGACATAACGAGCTCTACATTTATTGTGTAGACAAATGTTGTCTATCTCTTATGTTCTACCAGTTATGCAAAAGCCATTCAGAAGGAAGACGACTTTTGGGGACATTCCCAGGAAATTCAAAATATACATCTTATTTGTCATGAAAGTATCTTAAATATATAATATTTTAATCAAAATCGTAACAGCCATTTTTTAAAAAATCAAAATGTTTGAAAAATGCTACATGTAAAGGGTAGCCTTCGTATCGTACCTTTGAAGGATACTGACCCTAAGTACCAAGTTTGGTATATATCCGACCTTTCGTTTTTGAGTTATGCTGTTCAAGGACACACAGACCTTTTTCTAAACTTGCCATTTTGGATTCAGGAGGCCTCAAAACTTATATTTCCAGTGAAGTCTCAGTATCGAATTTTTGGGTGAAATGCAATACTTCCCCTACTTACTACCTCGTAGCGCAACCTTATGACCTTATGTTACTATATGATAATATTAACGTTGTAACACATAGATTTAATAAGCTATTGATATTGTCTTACTCGATTTACTGTCAAGAAGTTAGCGCTGCTAGGCTAGTGTTGCAAAATTACGTACAAACATGTAGCGTCAAACACGTGGCGGGTTGGGTCAGCTCCTCCTTGTTGTTTACAACAGGATAGTTCTTATCTGAGATAGAGAGTAGGAATATTTACTGCGATAAGCCTTAGACTAAGTATAAAACCATGCAGAGTAGGATTCGTATTAAACAATTGGAATATACGCTTCTTTGTAATTATTTATTTCGTATTATTTTGCTATTATAAGGAATTATGACAATCTTATTGAAAATTAAGCTTAATTAACCTTAACATATCATTATACATAATAATTAACTTAGAAACATATCTTGCACGTATGGATTATGAAAACGATTTAACTTACGAGAGAAATAAGTACAACTCAATAAGACAATAATGTAGTTTTTTACCGCCTCTATTTAATACATACACTGACGAACTCTGGCAATGAAACATAAATTGCTTGTAATAAATGTAGATACTTAAACACATCACTATAATGTCCTTAGGACAAGCAGTTATTCAGAATCATCAAAGTGATTTACAGAAAACAGCACACATTGCGCAAGTAGTTGAAAACCATATAATTTTAGAATTTCTATTCATAAAGGTGATGAATGTGTTCTTAACTAATCATACCACAGAACACGCTGATGAATTTCACTGCTTAGTGTTGCATGTGGATGTGATAAACGCATTGAATAAAAGTTAAATAAATCCCAAGCATTACGTGATACAATGAGTTAGTTTTACAGAAGGATGCATAGCAAGAAATACAACTAAAATTCCATAAAATAATATCAATTTCAGTTTTATTTTTTGGGGCTGCGGAATAAAGATTGTAATTAAATTCAGTTCCTCCGAACTGTACCTTTTAAGTGCAAACCATGACACACCATAAAAGATTCCATAAAATACTTTGAAAGCTCATCAGGTTTACACTTTAGTATGCTAACAGGTATATAGGCTGTTGTTGGTGTCATTGAATCACGTACCCTATTATGCTAGACAATGTAACGTAATTCATAAATTCTGCTTTTTTAGTTTATATTATAATATATCAAACTTCGATAACTCTATTTTTACTTGAACTATTTTTGCAATAGCATGAAATATCACCCGATAAATTTGAACCTAACTAGACTACCCAAGCAAATACTAAATTACAGACCTAAAAGGCTACACAGGTGTTGGAAGACTTCGTAAAGATAACGCGACCAGTGAAACAGGAGGATGGATATTATTGCTATTATAACACATTTCAGTTTTAATTGAGAGATTTTAAGGTGGATTATGCACACATTAATTTATTTGCTTTGCTATCTCTTTCAATAAGCGAAAACTAGTTATCATCTTAGAATCAAAATGATTATAATGTAATTGTAACATATAGATAGGTACAATACAATAAAAATTTATCAATATATAAAACATATATTTTTAGAGCTTAAATTTAGTCCATTTTAATAATACGCTACCATAATAAATAATAGAGAGTAACTCATTAAGTATATCCAAACTATTTTTAATTTTTTGTAGTTTGGCTGTATCGGTTTGTGCGTGCACATTGAAATGTTGTTCCTTTGTCTCCGCTTGTGGAATGTTTGACCGTTATCACTCCGGTGAGTGTTGCATAATAAGCAAAGACTGCATCCCTCACCGTTTGCACCAAAGAAGAACACGAAAGTTCAGGACGTCCATACTTATCCACTAGTGACGCCAACAATGAGCAAGTCCGTATATTGATTCAGAGAACCGCAGATTGACCTTCGATGAAATGGCAAATCGTATCTTTTTTGGTCCAGTTAAAAATTCCCTAAGGTGCTGTCGCTTTACCACAGACAGAGAAGTGAAGGAAGTGGTGCATACGTGGTTTGCCGCTCAACCGTAAAACTCTCTTTCTGAGGGCATCAGAAAACTTGTGAACGATGGACCAAGTGTACTGAGAAAAAAGGGGACGACGTTATAAAAATGAGGTAATTGTAAGTTTATATTACTGATATAAAAAAATTTAAAAAATATCGTGAGCATACTTATTGACCTACCCTCGTACATTAGAGCATTAAACCCTTACAATAAAATCAATACTACCTATATCACCAAAATAGTTAAACAGGACCTAAAACAAGTGACAACTACTCTAGTAGCTTTTCAGTATTTTCTGGCAAATGATTGTTTCATCTGTCAGTATTATTTTGTCCAGTAAAAAAATATCACTTTATATTCCATGATAGAATGGCAGCACATTCGTATCACACACATTTAGTAGTCTAGTACTTGCTGCTGTTGTATTTCTCACACCTTAAACTACCTTACTAACGTAATACACAATAGAATAAGATACATTATTTTGCGCTAGTAAAAGCAAACGCAGTAGAAAAGTTTTTTCCGAATGTTTCTGTAACTTCAACTAATCCTTCCTTAAGACCTTCAGGAGGATGTATGAAAATAATGATAAAAACGGTTTAAGCCTGCATACACTCATGGAATACAACTGTGTGGCTGTACACTCGCTTCCAACTATGCTCTCACCGCAGCTTTGGAAGGCATTCTACTGGTCTTCACAGGTGGAGTATGTATCTACAACAGGGAGGAGATGTGTGTATCTGTTTAAATTTTCGCGCATGCAGTAACGTTCTGTTATATGAGCACAATTCTAAACGATTCATATATGAATATATAGCTTTGAGCAATAGTTTTACTCGTCAACAATTATAATAATCATACTTAAATATATTATATTGACATTAAAAATTCTTTTTCAAGGAGAACGTGTGCAAAACAATGTTTTATTTAGTTGTATATTTGAATTGGACAGATGATTTCAACAATGTCCAATATATGTGTCCTCTTTGAGGGTAAAAAGTGACAACGTTTCAGTTTTACATTATGTTATTAAAACATTTTTGTAGAAATATTGTACAAAGCAGGGTTTTATTTAGTTATAAACTTAAACATGATTATAAGTGATGACGAGCAGAGCTATTGTTTCAAGTTATATATGTTTATGAATAATCTAGAATTGTGGAAGCAAAACAGGAGCCACTGTATGCGCGAAAAAGTAAATAGTTACACACACCTTCTTGCTACACATACTCCACCTATGAAGGCCAGTAGAATGCCCCCAAAGTTGCCGTGATGGCATAAATGAAAGCGAATGTACAAAGAGTATCCATATACCGGGTTTATCTTGGATGACGCAATTGTCGACCACCGTGTCTGTAGTATCAGGTTGAATGAACTAGCTCTTCGGTAGCTTTGCTCAAATAACTAAGGATGGTAAGGAAATTTTCAGTTCAATCTAACGTTATTTGGCATGCTTTATAGTGGGAATAACGCTATGTGAATATCTGGTGTTTATGCGTTATGTTTCGCTCGAAGAGTCGCATTTTAACTGTCACCTTGAATTTATAAAGAAATTTCTTGATGCTACGTGTCTTACAAGCCAGAGTGGTCAGTGTTAAATATAAGAAATCATAAATAGGCAGCAGTTGTAACCTTGGAAGTATTAGACAAGAAAATTGCTGCAGCGCATTACAAAGTGCTTTGATGACAGAATAATTGCCCGTCCTGCTCAACTTCAAATTCAAAATGTGGATAATTATCATCCGTAGAAAATGGTTAAAGATAGTTTAATGCAATAAATTCCCTTATGCTCGACGAATGAGGAGACACTACTGGCGTACGTTTTGCATGTTTCGCCTGTAGAAGTTCGTCAAACGTTCAACTATGTGTTTAACAGGTGCCAAGCTGCACGGACGGATTCGTATAGTAGTGCCGTGGAGAGACGCGATGCCGGTTGCGTCATTCGAGAAAGACCCGATAGATACTATCCATTACTAGATACTAAAGTCTGCAGTACACTTGCCACTAATTTTGCAAGTGGACAGACCTAACACCGTTTTGTGCCGCGATAGTCAAGATGTATTGCAGACCTGGCTGTGAAGCGTTTGTGAAATGTTGCTAACAAACAAGAGTAGTGAAGCTTCCAGGCTACTAATTGTGAAAGGTATAAAAAATTAAATTGCGATAGATACAACTAAAGTAATTACTCATAATTTATAACTGAGGAAGCAACTGGCTTAGTACTTAAATTCATATTAAAATAAATTGAATTATCTTGAATACTTTTGTGTTTAAATAATAAAAAATGTTACTTAATACCATACTTAACGTCGGTAATGTATGTAGTTAAATTTTAAATAAATCCAATAAGCTAAACTAAATGCAAAATATTAGAGTGAAACATATTTTAAGGCAAGATATTTGTAGTATCTTGAGGTTTTCTTTCTTTAATTTAAATTGCTATCTTTGACAACCTACTTTATTTAGCCCTTTACGAGGGTGAATATGTACTAGAAGCTTTCGCCCCAAGTAAATAAAAATGTCGCAAACAAAAATGTTGCGTGGACACAAAATAATGGCCAATCAGTTTAATTACAGGAGTATACATATTTATTTGTGTGCATAATTGTTATTTTCAAGAAAAATGCTGTATCGTATTTCGATTAGAATCTTCCAATAAAATTTTAATACCGAGCGGAAGAGCAGAGGTGGTAACGTCTGCGGATGGTCCCTTGGGACTGAGGTTTGACTGAGGTTTTTCGTGATTTTCCTCAGCCGCCAAGGTAAATACAGGATTTAATGTTAAATACCACCACCCAATGTTTCACCTTAAGTCTAAAATAATAGTGAAAATGAAAAATAGGTGGTAATATCGAATGCTGTGCCATCTATCCAGAGAGAATGAAATCAGGAAGAATGGACGGCACCCTAATCCCATCTGCACAGCACGAAACAGATCCGGCTGCCATGCGCAAGTGTCTCTGTGGTCACGTGACGAAGCAAGATGGCATGGCTACAGGGAATGAGACCTAGAAGGCTGTCCGCCAAACCCCGTCTAAGAGTTTACACTAACAGTTCCGTCGTGATATGCCCCTGCTGTAGTTAAAGCGGCGTAAAATAAATAGAGCAATACAAATAATTTATATTTCAGATTTTGTCTTGCGGTTGGTTTGTGTGAGAAAAAACACTGTGTAGACCCCGGTATTAATATATGTAAAAGTTGTAAGCCGAATCTCCTGAGGTGTGGTAATTGTTTGAATATAGTTTTCAGAGATGGTAGAAACATCTGTTTGCTTGCAGCAATAACAATACTTCGTGTATAATACTCTCAGTTTTGAGCTAGCCATACATAACACAATAGGATTAAACACAGCATTAAAAGCGGACTGCATTAAAAGCAATACTGCCTTATACACAGTAACAAGGGCCCAATCAATCTGAAGTGTAAAATGATCCACTATCCAGAAGCCTGTAAACAAGGGCAGATACGTAACAGCAAAACATATAGTTAAAGCAATGAATATCCTAGCGCTTTTCCTTCGCCGATTTTGAAGTGCTATAAGAGTGGCGTTAGATTCTACACTTATTAATTGACTAACGCTTCTCCTCAATCTACAGGCAGCAATTATATAAAACACTGCAATTATAACAGAGGGCACAATACCGTACATTACTAAACGGAAGGAGGTTTCTCCGTAAATAGAAGTATATAGATAACAAAACTCTCCTAGAAACAGCACCTCCACTGTTGCTGAAATTGCCGCAAGCACCCAGACAGCTAACAAGATTAACAGAGAATGACGGTAGTTGCTTTTGTCTTCCGGAAGACGATTTCTAAATCGGAACAGACCTACGTATCTCTGTACGCTGATCGAGGCAACTGAATATGTGTTGAGTGCCAACACAAAACTGCGACAAAATAATGGGATAAGGCACGTGGTGTACCAATTATCACCGGAAGTATCCGATATCAGCATGACAATAGAATTGACGAGGTATGCGATATCCGCGAAGCAGAGGTTTATCAGCGGCACACTCTCCGGACTTCGAGTCTCTGGATGTCTGAAGAAAACCACGAGCAACACTATGTTGAGAAGTATCCCCGTGAGAGTCGTGGCAAAATACGCTCCCATCAAAATCCATTGAAGCAATTCCGAAAGAGGCATGCTTACGCTAAGAAGTTGTTTATGTTGATTGCAGTGCGTCTAGAAATCCAGCACCAAGGAGATCACTTGCCAGCTTAGGACTCAATTTTTCACTGCAACAGGATAGATTAAATAAATATGTATAAGTGGTTCGGTGAAGAACACAACAGCACTAATATTCGTAGAGTGCCTTATTTAAATGCACATATAATTTAAGGCCAGATCAAGTGATGAACATCACAAAAACACTAAAAATACTACATTACTAGTGTTTAAATTCACATATATTTCATCAAAAAGCTTTAAAAATATTCTTAAAATCCGATGTGATACATTCACATGACTTCCTCTACCTCTATCGCTTATTAGTGTGTATACAAATTATTCATACTAATGTTTATTTTTCCATCTACTTCATTTTAATCCAAATAAACCTTTTCCGTAATTAACAAGTGGTTATAGATACAAAGGAAACAGCGATAGTCAAATGTATAAGAACTGCGCGTTATGCACTGGCCTTAAAACTCTATCTCCTTCGTACAATCGCGATGAATAACTCAATATCCAAAATACATCAAGTGAACGGCTAAGTATTGAATAATTTGACCTATTAACAACAAATATCTCGTAAATGGCTGATGTCATAAAGAAAGTTATTTGGAATAATTTGTGTGTTTTTAAGAGATCTACATTTTGAGTAGTATTTTCGTCTATTGTTTAATGTTTGCTAGTTACACAAGATTATGCAAAAATTCCTTCCGAATGAAGTGGAATTCACATGCTATTCCCAGGAAATTCAAGATATACATTTCATTAGTCATGTAAATATCTTTAATATATGGTATTTTAATCAAAATTGTTTAGCCATTTTTAGAAGTTAAAACTTACGAATTGTTCCATGCAAAGAATTGTTTGGAGTGGGAGGATTTTCTTGAAAAGCTTCGTATTGTATTTTTGAAAGGTATTCATCCGACTTTCGTCTTTGAGCTATACTCTTCACAGACATACACACAGAACTTTTTCTAAAAATTTGCAGTGTTACACTCACATGATTTCTTCTACTCTTGTACAAATTATTTTTACAAAGGTTTATTCTCCATCTCATTAATCGAGATGAAAATTTGCGGAAATTTAATAACAGAAATTATATCCAGGACATAAAAAAGCGAATAAGGAATTTCCATTTGGAAAAAGTGTAGGTATTGGAAAATTCGAACGATCAACAAGGAGTATCTCGGAAATGGTTCACTCCACACAAAAAATGTGTATGAAATAAATCGTGCGTTATAACAAGCTCTATTTTTTCTGTAGAAAAATTTTGCGATCTCTCATTGTTTTCCAGTCATACTAAAGCCTTCAGAAAGAAGACAACTTTTGAGAACATTCCCAGGAAATTCAAGACATAAATTTTATTTCTTATGAGAATGTCTTAAATATATAATATTTTAATCAAAATTGTAGAGCCATTTTTGAGAAAAATCAACATTTTTTAAAAACGTCCCATGAAAAAGGGAGTCTGGGGTGGGGGAATTTTCTTGAAAATCTTCGTGTCGAATCTTTGAAAGACACTGAACCTAAACATCAAGCTTGGTATTTATCTGACTTTTTATGACAAATTAAACGTATATCTTGAACTTTGTGGAAATGTACCCAAAAGTCCTCTTCAAGCTGCATAACTGGTGAACCGTAAGAGATAGATAAATCTTTTCTACAAAAAAACTGTAGATCTCGTTAAAACACACAATTTATGTCATATGCATTTTTTGTGCAGTGAACCATTTGCGAGATATTCCTTGTTATTTGTTTGAATTTTCCAATACTTATACTTTTTCTCAGATTACAATTTGTTATTCGTTTCTTTATGTTCTGGACATGCAAAGAGAAGGGAATGCTCCACATAGCAACCAGATCTTAAAATATTTGACTATCGCTTAAAGCCTGCCATATTCCCCTTGCATCTACAAGAAAATTAGCAAATGTTTATCTCGATTAACATGAAGCATATGGAGAATAAGTGTTTGTAAAAATAGTTCGTACAAGAGTAGAGAAAATCATGCAAGTGTAATACATCAGATTTTTTTATAAAATGAATCATGCTTCGTTTGCAAATTATTTAATAAGTTAATAAAACAGATTTGTTTGTTTCATTTGTGTAACTCCCTTTAACTTCTATGGTTTATCGGGGCTTTTACTTGTGAAACAACATGGCGTTATTGCTCGCTGAATGTATAGTTTCTTAAAGTTAGTTTCATCAGTTTTAACCCTTAAACTCACTTGAATTCAATCCCATATTTATACTCTTAGATTCTGTGGGGTTAAGGAATTATTCTGGTTAAGCACACCAGGAACTAATTGCACTTCTGCCATACCCAAGTTATGTGTACAATTCAATTTCAGGTTTTGTTTTCAAAATTTGCTTGATTAAAATGAAACTTAGGAGTTTAAGGAGTTTTCTGTATTTAATAAGTGTGTAAAGACTATAACAACACACTGGGCCAGACAGCACCTGGGACCCTGCAGTCGTTGTGAGGCGTCATCATGTCAAGGGACTTCTGATTCATTCCACCAGATATCCAATTCGAAACAAGTTGTGCCTTGCCGATTCTAAATCGTTACAGACGCGGTAGTGTAACTATGCAGAAGATTTGCTGCATAAAAGACAAAATGCAAACGAATGCAGAAAAGAGAGAATATAAATACAAATGGGATAACAACCTGTTTGGGTCATTTGAAATTAACTTTTGTACACCGAGGTATCTAGGAAGGCATTCTTTATCGCATTTTTATTTGATGCCTTAGGTAAAGTGTCATGCATTAAGAAGAGAAGGAAGTGCAATATGGATGGATAAGTTATAGACTCAGATTGTTATAACGAGTTCTGCATAAGAGCTGGATGTTAAATAAACCATAACAAATGGAGTAAGGAACATGGAAACCTCCTGTGTTTTCAAGCATATGCAAAAATGGCATAAGGAAGACCATGTTTTCTAACAGAAAAGTTTCTACCCCATACTTCTGGTGTATTTTTCTCCCAAAATGTTGATTATACTCTCTCTTCTGTGGTATTTAACATATAATTTGAGATCTGTAATTAAATTAAATTTACATTCAATAAAAATGAGAAGGGAAGGAAAATGTTGTATATCTAAGGACACAAATGAACTATTTTTACATGTTGTTATTTTTTCTGTCTACATTAAGCTTAATATTACTAAAAAGCTGGTTCACTATCTAAATTAGGTAACCATATATGTGCAGTAAAGCTGTCATGACAAAAGGTGCAATAGGTTATGAGAAAAATGGACCTCAAATGTTAAACAAATCTGATGTGTTACACTCACATGACTTTCTCTACTCTTGTACAAACTATTTTTACAAACTCTTATTCTCCATCTATTTCATATTAATCGAGATAACATTTGCAGAAACGATCTTTTGACATGCAAAGAGAATTACGTTTTACACATAGCGACCAGTTCTAAAATATTTGACAATCGCTTAAGGCCTACTATTTTCCCCTTGTTTAGTATTTGCAAGGGCAATATAGAAATACAGAAGTCTTTTAAGCATAAACAAATCTCTTAATAGTTGCTTGCTATGTGCAGCACCATTCTCTTTGCCACAGATTAATACTCTTTGCAAATCCAAGACAAAAAATGAATAACGAATACCCATTTGAGAAAAAATATAAGCATTGGAAAATTTAAGGGAATAACAAGCAATATCTTGAAAATGGTTCACTCAACCAAAAAAATGTATATCATAATTTGTGTATTTTAACGCGATCTTACATTTCTTGTGCAGTAAAATTTTGTCTATCTCTTATGGTTTACCATTTATGCAAAAATCGTTCACAATGAAGATTACTTTTGGAGACATTCCCAGAAAATTCGAGATATACAATTTATTTGCCATAAGATGTCTTATAAAGTTATGGTATTTTATTGAAAATCGTTAGAGCCATTTTTGAGAAAATTAAAATTTTCGAAAAATATTCCAATGTAAAGGGTAATTGGGGTGGGGGGATTTTCTTGAAAACCTTCGTGTCGCATCTCTGGAAGATACTGAATATAAATACCAAGTTTGGTGTTTATCCGTCTGGTCGTTTCTGAGTTATGCTGTTCACAGACACACACGGACATGTTTCCAAAAATACTTCTGTTTTCGGATTCAGGAGGCCTCAAAAAATATATATTTTCGGTTAAATCTCGATATCTAATTTTTGAGTGGAATGCAATGCTTCCCTTACTTACTGTACGTAGTAGAGAAAGTAAAAAATCGAAAATGTCTACATGTTTTACCAAATTTCATCGTTGCATTGCCTTAACATACTCTATGTGAACTTGTGATTGCAAACGCATACAGTGCGTACAAAAAGCGCCATAATTTCCAAATAGTTAACCCTTATTTATATAATAAGGAATACTTAATGCCACTGGTTTAATAATAATAATAATAATAATAATAATATAATAATAAGGCTATTAAATATTTGATGAGATTAATTCGCATGACTATTTCAGCCAAAAAAATTCAAACATATCATCATAATTAATACTGTTCGTATAACAAGTTGTTCTTCTTTCCTCGCGATATAATAATTGTACTAGAAATTGTTTCAAATTAAACAGCGGTGCAAACAGTATTCAAATGCTTATTTACAGTGATAAGCTCTTGTGATGGAAAGAAGAGAGAGCGTAAAGAAATTCTGATGTGATTCATTCATATAACTTTCTCTACCTCTTTTGTTTATTAGTGGCTATAGAAATTATTCTTACTAAAGCTTTTTTCCTATCTACTACATTTTAATATAACTACACCTTTGCAGAAATTACTACATTACACATTTCGTTATAGATACAAGGAGAACAGCGATAGTCAAATGTTTAACAACTGGATGCGATATGCTGGTCTTAAAATTCATACTGTTTCCATCCAACCGCGAGAAACAACTGAAAATCAATGGGACTTTGAAAACAATGACAATTATTGACTAATTGGAAGCTTAATAACAGATATCTCATAAACGGCACATGCTACAACAAAATTATTTTAAATAGATTGTATATTTTAAAGAGATCTACATTTTTTGTTGGTACGTTTTCTTCTATTGCTTAACGTTTACGGGTTATACAATATTATACAAAATTTCTTCGGAATGAAGAGGACTTTCTGGGCTATTTCCAGAAAATTAAAGATATGCGTTTTATTTCTCATGTAAATATTCATATGTGTAATTTTAATCAAAATCGTTTCAGCCATTTTTACAAAAAAAATTCGAAAAATGTTCCATATAAGATGGGAGTAGGAGATTTTCCTTAAAAATCTTTGTGTCGCGTACTTGGAAGATACTGAACTCAAATACCATGTTTATTATTTATCCGATTTTTTGTTTTTGAGTTTTGCTGTTCACAGACACGCACACATGGCACGCAAACACACGAACATCCTTCCAAAATGCTTTATTTGGATTCAGGTGGTCTCAAAACATGTATTTCCGGTGAAATCTCGGTATCGAATTTTTGGGTGGAATACAATACCTTTTCTATCTACTATGTACTATCTTTCAAGAAAGTAAATGTACACGTTTCGCGGGTCAGTATCATTCAGGCGTTCCGTGAGTAGGGGGTGTGAAAACTATATCGACCGTGGTCGTAGATGTGTACTTTCGTGGTCGCGTTTTTAGCCTGTCGCTCACTTCGAAGATTTCTATAGCTATATTAATCTAGTATGGCAAAACATGGACTAAGTATCACAAAAGAAGTTGCTATTCTCTTGCTGCTGAGCTATTAACTACATGGCATTAGCAAGAAAACGGAAAACACGTGGAATCATGATTGTAAAGGAAGCAACGTCTATGTTATATATAAAACCCACGTCCTACCATCTGCTGTCGTAGTTCATTGCTAAAACGCGCGCATTTTTAAGTGTGACGAGGGTTCACGGTTCGAACCCCAGTATATAATAGTACTTTCTATTCCAACTTTTTCATCTTGTAAGACGCAGTAACAAACAAACTTACTTGCAGCTAAGTTATTACTACATGATAAAATCAAGATTTCATTTTTGTTTTCCATTCGTTGTTTCGACAAGTGACTTGTTCTAGTAGAAATACATTATCTATAAATCTGAAATGTTTCAGAAATTAATTTATTTCTTCATATATGGCGTGGCCTCAGTTATGAAATAGCAGTTGTTTATTTTACTTTTTAAGCACCATTATTCTTAGTTATCGCTTTCTTTTTGTTATTTATAATAAGTGGAGTAACTATATTGTAACTAGCAGTTATACAGAATATATCTTTTCAGTTTTATGCATCATACTCCCATCAAGTTATACACAATTACATTTACAGCTATAAGCTTGCTTTCTCAAGATGAGAATTTATCAGTTTCTTGTTATTTTATGTATTATCTTATTGTTGTGACCAGATACATTGTGTACAGCATTTAGAAGTTGATTCCATTAAAATTTTCATTCAATCTCCTCCCATTTTCTTCTAAATCATGTACTAATAACTTAGCTGCAAGAGAACTGTAAATTTGTTTATTACTGCGTCTTACAAAGTGAAAAAGTTGGAATAAAAAGTATGATCGCATACTGGGATTCGAACTGTGAACCTTTGTCACACTTTCAACAGCGTGCGTCTTACCAATGAGCTACGACAGCAGTTGCTAGAATGTGGGTTAAATGTAACATACATGTTGGTTCTATTAAAATCGTCATTCCACGTGTTTTTCGTTTTCTTGCCAATGTCATGTAGTTAATAGCTCAACAGCAAGAGAATTGCAACTTGTTTTGTGATATTTAGTCCATGTTTTGCCATACTGAGTTAATATAGCCATAGAAATCCTCGAAGTCACTGACATTGTTAAAATGGCGACCACGACAGTATATATCTACGACCACGGTCGATTTAGTCTTCATATTCTCTACTCACGGAACGCCTAAATGATACTGACCCGCGAAAAGTGTACATTTTGTTTCTTGAAAGTAGTACGTGGTAAAGAAAGTAAAATTTCAGAACATCCAGTAAAATACTTTGTATTTTGGAAAATTCACCGATCGGTCCTCTTAATTCCTACAGCAATCTGTCTCCCTTGGTAGCTATGGAAATACAGAGAATGCTGCTACAAATAATTACCTCCCCTCACCTCTGATCTTATACACGAGTAGTTTGAACTGATTTATTTGCCAAACAACATCATTAGGTCTGTGGTGTTTTTATGCTGTGTATTGACTCTTAAGTTGTGACTAACTTAATGTTAAATGCTTAAAAAATGCAAAACTTCTTCGTAAGTTTGTAATGCGTGAATCCTCAAAATCTCAAAAATGTTTGTGAAATATAAGAATATTAAAAGATAACTAAGCAAACACTTACTTGACTGAAAACAGCTCCGGTGCTCTGCAAGTGACAGCTGTTAATTGTTGAAACTAAAAGGGAAGTAGATATTTTCCCGGATATCCTATAAATACATAACACCACAAGAGGAAACGATCGGTTGGGTCAGCATGTTTGATAACGCACCAGTTAAAATGTTAAAAGTTCTAACCTTTATGTCTCTGATGAAGATTCAAAAGTATTCTTTAAAGAAATCTCAAGGACAAGTGAAATAGTTTCCGATACTAAAATATAGTAGGTGTATACATTATAATAAATGATGTCGCCTGTTGTGATAAAATCTGATGTGTTACACTCACATGACTTTCTCTACTCTTGTACAATCTATCTACAAACGCTTATTCTCCATATGCTTCATGTTAATCGAGATATCGAGATGTCAATCTTATTGGTAATTTTCTTGTAGATGCAAGGGGAACATGGTTAGCTTTTAAGCGATAGTCAAATATTTTAACGCTGGTTGCTATGTGGCGCATTCCATTCTCTTTGCATGTCCAGGACATAAAAAAATGAATAACGAATTTGAGAAAAAGTATAAGTATTGGAAAATTTAAGAAAATAACAAGCAATATCTCGAAAACGGTTCACTCAACAAAAGAAATGTATATGACATAAGTTGTGTATTTTAACGCGATCTACATTTTTTGTGTAGTAAAATTTTGTCTATCTCTTATGGTTTACCAGTTATGCAAAAGTCGTTCACAATGAAGAATACTTTTGGAGACATTCCCAGAAAATTCGAGATATACATTTCATTTATCATGACATTATCTTAAACATATGATATTTTCATCAAAATCGTTAGAGCCATTTTTCAGAAAATTGAAATTTTCGTAAAATCTTCCATGTAAAGGGTAGTCTGGGGTGGGGGGATTTTCTTGAAAACCTTCGTGTCGCATCTCTGGAAGATACTGAACCTAAATACCAAGTTTGGTGCTTATCCGACTGTTCGTTTTTGAGTTATGCTGTTCACAGACACGCAGACACACACACACACACACACACACACACACACACACACACACACAGGCACACACACGGACATGTTTCCAAAAATGATTTTTTTGGATTCAGGAGGTCTCAAAACATGTATTTCCGGTGAAATCTCGGTATCGAATTTTTGGGTGGAATGCAATACCTCCCCTACTTACTATACGTAGTAGAGAAAGTAAAAATTCTGATGTGTTACACTCACATGACTTTCTCTACTCTTGTACAAACTATTTTTACAAACGCTTATTCTCCATATGCTTCATGTTAATCGAGATAAACAATTGCAGAGTCTATCTTATTGCTAATTTTCTTGTAGATGAAAATGTAGGGGAATATATATTTACAAGGGCAATTTGGAAATACAGTAGCCTTTAAGCACATACATATCTCTTAATAGCTGGTTGCTAGGTGCAGCACCATTCCCTTTCCCACAGATTAATACTCTTTGCATATCCAAGACAAAACAATGAATAACGAATTCCCATTTGAGAAAATAAGTATTGAAAAATTTAAGGGAATAACAAGTAATATCTCGAAAATGGTTCACTCAACAAAAAAAATCTGATGTGTTACACTCACATGACTTTCTCTACTCTTGTACACACTATTTTTAAAAAACGCCTATTCTCCATATGCTTCATGTTAATCGAGATATCGATATGTCAATCTTATTGGTAATTTTCTTGTAGATGCAAGGGGAATATGGTAGCTTTTAAGCGATAGTCAAATATTTTAACGCTGGTTGCTATGTGGTGCATTCCATTCTCTTTGCATGTCCAGGACATAAAAAAAATGAATAACGAATTTGAGAAAAAGTATAAGTATTGGAAAATTTAAGGAAATAACAAGCAATATCTCCAAAACGGTTCACTCAACAAAAGAAATGTATATGACATAAGTTGTGTATTTTAACGCGATCTACACTTTTTGTGTAGTAACATTTTGTGTATCTCTTATGGTTTACCAGTTATGCAAAAGTTGTTCACAATAAAGAATACTTTTGGAGACATTCCCAGAAAATTCGAGATATACATTTCATTTCCCATGACATTATCTTAAACATATGATATTTTCATCAAAATCGTTAGAGCCATTTTTGAGAAAATTAAAATTTTCGAAAAATCTTCCATGTAAAGGGTAGTTTGGGGTGGGGGGATTTTCTTGAAAACCTTCGTGTCGCATCTCTGGAAGATACTGAACCTAAATACCAAGTTTGGTGCTTATCCGACTGTTCGTTTTTGAGTTATGCTGTTCACACACACACAGACACACACACACAGACACACACACACAGACACACACACACACACAGACACACAGACACACAGACGGACATGTTTCCAAAAATTCTTTTTTTGGATTCAGGAGGTCTCAAAACATGTATTTCCGGTGAAATCTCGGTATCGAATTTTTGGGTGGAATGCAATACTTCCCCTACTTACTATACGTAGTAGAGAAAGTAAAAATGCATATGACATAAATTGTGTATTTTAACACGATATACATTTTTGTGTAGTAAAATTTTGTCTATCTCTTATAGTTTACCAGTTATGCAAAAGTCGTTCACAATGAAGAATACTTTTGGAGACATTCCCAGGAAATTCAAGATATACATTTCATTTGTCATAAAAATATCTTAAACATATCATATTTTAATCAAAATCGTTATAGCTATTTTTGAGAAAATTAAAATTTTCGAAAAATCTTCCATGTAAAAGGTAATCTGGGGTGGGGGGATTTTCTTGAAAACCTTCGTGTCGCATCTCTGGAAGATACTGAACCTAAATACCAAGTTTAGTGTTTATGCGACTGTTCGTTTCTGAGTTATGCTGTTCACAGACACACACACACGGACATGTTTCCAAAAATTTTTTTTTTGGATTCAAGGGGTCTCAAAACATGTATTTCCGGTGAAATCTCGGTATCGAATTTTTGGGTGGAATACAATACTTCCCCTACTTACTATACGTAGTAGAGAAAGTAATAACTACTTTTAGATGGCATGAAGGTAGAACTTCTAACATTGTGCACACGATTATTCCACTAGTGCGATAAAAATTTTGTACCACTCTATTGTGACTAACTTTGGTTTTAAGTTCAATCGCATGACAATTATCCTTTGTATTTAAGCATTCACTTGGTTTGATTAGGTTTTGCTTATAATTATGTCTTTTTTACATGATTAATTTCTCATAAAGCTCGCATTATCTGTCCACGATACTCATCATCATACTTCAATTTATTGCAATTTGTTGTGGAGTTTACATACCATATATTGGCTGCCTTATGCTTTCTTTGATCTAAAATGTTATTCCTTTATCTACGATAGCCTATATAAAGATTCAATAGCGACAAGTATGAATTTAGAAGAAACTGAAATGTTGAAATTACAGAAACGGTAGAAAGAATAACACTAGAAATACTTACACAAAAAATCCAGAAAGCAATATGATACAGCATTTATTTGATTCAATGTAAAAGCAAAGGCATGTTGAAAATAATTTCACTGAAAATGACTGCTAGCAAATGAACAAAACATCAAAACATCTGACATCTCGTTGCACTTGAGGGTTGATGTCAACTTTAACGTTATTTCTCTTTGTTTCAAGAATCTAGCTATGTATCTACGTATGTTGGTATCATTCTAATCCTGGTTTATCCTATTTCAGGATTCAATATAATGTTATTTTATTGATTTTACAAATTTGAGGCTGCTAAGAATAGTATGTTTCATACATGGAATATTTTTCGAAAATTTTTATTTTCTCGAAAATGGCTGTAACGATTTTGATTAAAGTATCATATGCTTAAGAATATCTTGTGGCAAATGAAATGTATTTCTTAAATTTTTTGGGAATCTCCCCAAAGTCCTCTTCATTCTGAATGACTTTCGCATAACTGGAAAATCGTAAAATATAGACAAAATATTACTACACAAAAAGGTAGATCTCATTATAAACGCACAATTTATGTCACATACCTTTTTGTTATTTGTTTAAAATTTCCAATATTTATAGTTCTTCTCAATTAATAGTAATTCGTTATTGGCTTTTTTATGTCCTGGACATTGCGACAGTATAAAGTTTATTTATTTGTTGAGCTCCACGTTGTGGTAGCCAATTTGCGATGGTATTAGTGTTTGTTTGAAAGATGCTAAAAGACTTCTCGACAATGCTTACAATCATCAAACATCTCAAATCAATGTCACACATTAATGCATATTCACACTATAATCACTCTTGACATTTACATAATTTGTGATACAAATTACTGCATCAACATGCACAGTGAATGGAATACTCCACATAGCAACCCTCTTAAAAGGTTTGACTATCGCTTAAAGCCTACCAATTCCCCTTGCATCTACAAGAAAATTAGCAATAAGATTAACATCTCGATTAACATGAAGCATATGGAGAATAAGCGTTTGTAAAAATAGTTTGTACAAGAGTAGAGAAAGTCATGTGAGTGTAACACATCAGATTTTTTAGATAATCACATTTTAAACCTTGTACCTTCTCTTTGGTCCAGTAGTTATTTAATTACATAAAAGCTATATGGTTTTCGCATAAAGCATGGACCATTAACATAAACAAGGAAATAGAGTTGAAGCTGGTGAATATAAAGATTCCTCACTCCCAGGCACCATGCTACATACTCGCTTTGGAAAAGACGCATAGTCTTCGACCTCGAGAAAAATAATACCTTCAGTAGCTAATTATAAAATGTTTGTTGACTGATTTCTAATGTTAGCTGGACCCATTTTCTCTCTTTATACAAGTATATCGCATACTCTGCTAACAATCTTGATTAAAGGGAAACAAACAAAACTTTCTTACTTGAGGATTATTAAAATATATTGGCATTGGCAGATTCAATTCTCTTTTGTTTGGCTGTGTCTGTGGCTGCTACTGTATAGTTATATATTGCTTGAAATGAAATATCCGCGGCATTTATCTTGTTTTACATGCATTTATCTTATTTTCTGTGGTATTACAACCACTATTTACTACACCATTACATGGTCAGTTAAAAATTAAAGCCTTCCTCGCAAGCATATTCTTTTATAATTCCATATTCTTTTATATATTCAAGTACAAGGGCTTTTTAATATTTTAGTAATTTTTAGTCTTTTTGTAATAATACGGGAATCAGGATTTACAAAAGAAAGATCATGTATGGACCATATTTTTAGTGTGAGACAGATTACAGTAAAATCATACCCGAAAGTTCAAGAGATACATTTCATATTTGTTGATTTAGAAAAGACCTATGACTCGGTGCCTATTAATCAACTACGGGACGCAATGATGGATGTTGATATTGAGTTACCAACGATCTTACTTATTCCGCAGTTGTACCAACAGTGTCAGGCTTCTGTTAAAATAGGGAAGATATTATCCTCTCAATTCAGAACGCCAAAGGCCTAAGACAGGGATTAGTATGCCCCTTACTTTATTTAAAGTATGTATTCAACATGTGCTAAAAAATTGTATCGATCCTGTGGAGGTATGGGTATACTAGTTCAAGATGGTACTGTACATTCACTACTATTTGCAGATGACCAGGTGGTGATGGCTCAGAATCGTGAGGATGTGAAATATATAATGAGGAAACTTTTGGATACTTTTGATGTAGGAGGGTTACGAGCAAATATGTATAAAACGGAATACCTGATATTAGGAGGAAGTGGACGGGGCATCTCACTACCCCAAGGAATTGTTACAGCTGTTAAAATGTTTAAATACACTGGTGTGCAAAACCTAAGGAAGAAAGTAATCTTCGCATGCTGTGACACTACCAAGTAACATAGCTCGATTAAACTTGAATCACACATAGAAGAGAGAACTGCTACGGTATGCTACAGTAGGCAACTAAACGAAATATGCAATGCGACGAACAGAAATGCCACTTTTATTCATAGACCATAAGCTACACTAAAGCCAATACGACATATGATGGCTCCCTAGATTTACAGAAAAAGATACATGGTGCTTAAAAGGGTGTATGATCACCACGGACAGCAATGCATGCTCTGCATCGTGCTTCCATGCTGGCCACAAGGTTGGGAAGCAGCTCTTTGGTAGGGCGTTCCATTCCTCCACCAGCGCTGTTGAGAATTGTTGGATGGTCGTTGGTGCATGTGGATGTGCTGCAATGCGTCTCCCCAAAGCATCCCACACGTGTTCGATGGGATTTAAATCGGGGGAACGGGCAGGCCAGTCCATTCGCCGAATATCCTCTCGTTCCAAGAGATCCTCCACCTGCTCTGTTAGATGCGGTCGCACATTGTCGTCCATAAAAATGAAGTCAGGTCTGGCTACACCCCTGAAAAGACGCACATGGGGAAGGAGTACAGTATGACAATAACGTTGACCACCGAGTGTACCATGTTCAAAGATTTGGAGGTCGGTGCGCCCATGGAACATTATGCCTCCCCAAACCATAACACCCGGACCACCAAAACGATCATGTCCAAGAATGTTCCTGGGTTCATTACGTGTTGCCACCTCTCGCCAGATGAGGGTACATCGAGAATTACTACTTAGACTGAATCTGCTCTCATCCGAGAAGAACACGCGACCCCATTCCTCGTTGGTCCAATTTTGATGCTCTTTGGACCATCGCAAACGGTGCCGCCGATGTGCGGATGTCAATGGAACACAACGTGCTGGCCGTCGGGCAAAGAAACCACCTCTGTGTAGTCGCCGTGCCACTGTTTATCTTGAGATTGCGTGCCTAGCTGTCTTGTTAAATGTGGTTGCAATTGCACTCGCTGTTTGGCGTGGATCTCTTCTTGCCTGTTGCATAATGTAGCGGTCATCTGCTGATGTAGTTGAGCGTGGTCAACCACCACCTCTCCTTGGGACAGCAGTGTCTGTGGTTCGGAAGGTTCCCCATGCACGTGAAACAATGCCGTGAACAATTCCAAACTCCTGAGAAGCACTCATCACACTTCGCCCTTATTCCAGTTTCTCGATGATTCTTCCCGGTGTGAAGTCATCCAAATGGTGTCTACGGGCCATGTTGCAATGAAGAATACCACTATATTGCAACGTAACAGCTCGCTAATTGCCACACACTATCTTGTCCTGTTTCGTCAACTGCCCCGTGTTGCGGGACTAGATCCATTTGGCACTATAGGTTCGCTACACTCACGCCATGTGACGTCCATCTTTCTGTGTACGTGTGAGAGACCTCTGGCAACATGCTCCCGCACCTTCATCTACTTCCACAAAGTAGTTCATTTGTTGTTACTTTACCGATCTCGTCCTTAGGTTTTGCACACCAGTGTATTTGGGATCGCTTATTGATGAAGTGGGGAGCTGTAAAGCGGATGTACACAATAGGCTAGAATAAGCACGAAGAGTTATAAACATTTTTAATGGGGTTTTGTAGAGTAGAGCCATGTCGATTTGTACAAAGAAGAGGATTTTGAGGACTGTGGTGGAAAGTATAGTGGCCTATGGTGCCGAGGCGTGAACTTTGGTAGAGCGACAAAAATCTAAGATCTTGGCAGTGGAAATGGGCGGAATAAGATGTAGTGCTAGAGTATCAAGGATGGGAAGAAGGAGAAATGAGGAGGTGAGACAGATGATTGCGGCATTACCTCCTGCAACCTCCACATAGACTCCGGATGTTCGTCGTGGGCTGATTCTCTGCATCTTTATCCTCGGCTAGCTGTAGTAATTACTGAAATATGTCAGAGCAGGCACTTTTCTTCGGTAAAGGAAACATAGTTCTCGGGTGTGGTAACGGAGAGCAAATAAACGTGCTTTAATTTAAAAAGGACAACACCACTGTTAATCTTTATTTGTTACCTCTAGTAATTCACAACACTGATATTGTCGCCGTTAAAACACAGCCCACTGTTGTTGAACACGGCGCTGATATGATGCGAAGTTTATATATTTAACAAATCTCTTTACTCGTAGCGATTCTTATGTGTGTAGCTAACCCTGTCTTAATCCACTTTTGGCGCGTGAGAAAAGATTTTTTTACGTTGTTTGCCCCACGTATGGGTGCCAAATTGAAGTAGATGGTTTGTTACGTTATTTTTTTACCACGCTTTGGGCGTTAATTTGAAGTAGTTTGTATTGAAGGAGTTGCATTATATTTCAACTGTTTGGGAGCCGAACTTGTAGTAGTTGCAACAGCACGTATAGTAAACAGTTTCCGGTAGCTTTCTCCCCAAATGTATTTTTAGGTGGCCTTTGCCCCAAGTTTTAAAAAAAATTACTTTGTAATTTGATTGTTTCTTTAAGTATTAAATATTTATGTTTGCCTCGGCTGCATCAGTATTATTGTTAGAGACATGGAAGTCTTGGCAGGGCGTGTTGCGACAAGAATGTAGGCTTACACAGATTTTAAGTTTTAATTCACTCCTTTTTATTAATCCTTGACACAAATTAAATAGCACTTCACTGATATCGAGAGCTTTGAGATTATTTTATTTAATACTTGCAATTTTTAACAAGTATACTATTTTCGTCTCACACGAATACGTAATTAGTTTCTCGAGGACACATCACGCATCCAGTTACAAACATTGTCCGCAGGCAACACGTCTGGTTATGAGCACTGTTTGGAGGCAACTAAATTGATTTCAACCGTCTAAACTTGTAAATTTCTGTGTTTCAAGTCTCTGATTGGCTAATCCTACTCTAATAGAATACCTTCATTTAACTAAAGCTTTTTTCTGGTTGTTGATTGGCAATTTTTTTTAAACTGTCTCAAACATTTACATTATTGCTGCTCTAATAATGACTAGTAGCATTTGAACTTCCTTACTCATTATTGACTTAATGTTACCTCATTGTTACCTCTTTGTTAGCAACTTTTGACCTATTTCTCACAGCTCCTACATTATTAAATTACGTAATGAATTCACATAACATTGAACATGTTTACAATAATATAAGCATTTGCAATGACTGTTACCTACATTTTACAAATTATTACATACACATATTGCTTTAAGGCGGGCTATTATTGAATTTACGTATTATATAATTTGACTGAAATCATTTAAGTGTTAATAATACTGCCTCACGCGACATCCCTTAATTATTCGGCAGCATCATCCTCTGCCTCTAATTTTGAAGCAACTCCCCGATTTTTGGTCTTAGCAGATCTATTTATTGTCGCGGGTTCTTGGACTCATTAATTTCCTATTGGTGCATTTTTCACGCCGCTAGATTTACTTGGATCTTATTGGTCCTATTCCTCCCTCTCTTGCTCAATTTTAACATGAAATCGCGGCATTTCCTAATTTTACCGTTAAGATTGTTGTCTCACTCACTCCGGTCACGGCGAATTACCGTACAAAAGGACAATAGCTCTGCGCCCTCGCTGTATGAACAATACTTTTGCTACCAGAGAGACATCATAAAACTCATTTGTTGCCTTCGGAGACACTTTTCCTGCGTCTAAAATATCTCGTCGTGGACAGTATTTTAACACAACGCTTAAATTATTTACATTAAACAATTTTTACTCCTCTAATATTAGTAACTTAAATTCAAACATACCATTAAATCCCGCTTCTTAAGCTACCAGGCAGTAAAAAGAAAAATAGTTGTACATAGCATAATTTAATTTCATTAAAAACTAATTACCCAAATTATTAATAATTACTTAGCTCAGGCTCGGCCTAGAGTTGCCGTTTCATGATGGATATGGATAAAACAGTGGTGGAGAGCATTGAAAGCCGGGATCTTCAATGTGAAAAGAATGGTGAATGATAGGTGGCCTAAAACCTTTTTAGAATGGTCACCTCGTGGAAGAAGAAAGTGAGGTAGACCAAGAACAACCTGGAGAGGACAGATTCATAGAATGATGAACGATCGGTGCCTGAGGAGGATGACTTGTTCAATTGGGAAGAATGGCGAATGGGAATACAGGGAAACTGCTGAAGAGTAAGTAATTTTCAATGGTGAAAGAATTATCAAAATTGGTTGTTTTTTTTAGATGACCCTAAATACACCCATACAATGTTCTGTCTTTATACAATTAATACAGATTACTTCTCTCGTTTAAGCTGGCATAGCTTCTACTGTTTTTGTGAATGCATGAAAGAACAAACATACCATGCATCTCAAATCGCACCGAATGCATTAATCGGAGGGTGAACAAGGTCTGAATGGGCTCCACTGAAACAGGGACTGCATCTAGTAATTTACAATGTGCTATAATAACAGTCACATTCAAGAGAGCGTATTTGTGAGCGAGTAGGGAATGGTGCCTGGTCCTGCAACTGTGTTTCATATTTAACCTCGATTAGCGTCAGAACAATGGCATAGCCAACGGGGAGAACCGATACAAGTTAACTAATTTGTGTGTATTTTTGCAAAATTTGCAACTTTCATTACACAGTTTGAATAGTACAGACGCATCCCGAGCTAATTTCACAGATAGGATCTGTAACTGTCAAAAAAGGTACCCTCCCTCACTATATCACGCTGGTTCCCTATAATTAGCCGCGACTATCTGCCAACGGCATACACTCGTTTCCCGCGGCGCGAATATATTTAGATGGAGATTTTATCGAGTTACCCATGAGGAGGAAGCAATCATTGGCTATTTTTGGCCAAGTGACGCCGAAGAGTTTATAAAAATGTAAATAGTGCTAGGATGAGCCGAAAGGATTATATCCTCCTATCAACAAACCATTGTATTGACGTTCATATCAATTAATAAGCAATTAGAATGTGATTTGTTGCCTGTCCTTCCTCCAAGAGGGGGACAGGAATTAGGGGTGGGAGCAAATGTAGGTAAATTATACAGATACAAAACGAGAAAGAATAAAATATTGCAAAGTAGTGGAACTGAAAAGAGAGAAAATAATATTTAAAAAGCAGAAGGACTAGATAGACAAAAGGGAACAAATTTCAAAGATTACAGCTCAGAGAAATAAGGATAATATTCATAGTCTGAAATATATTTCCTAATCCTGTAATAAGTATTATGGAAGTGCAGTTTAAAATGTAACTGAAAGAAAGCTTTTAAGGTCTAACGCTATTTATGTCCTTATGTTCAAGGATTAACTTATTTCTTTTTACTTTCTCTACTACGTACAGTAAGTAGGGGAAGTATTGTATTCCACCCAAAAATTCGATACCGAGATTTCACCGGAAATACATGTTTTGAGATCCCCTGAGTCCAAAAAGAGCATTTTTGGAAATTGTCCATATGTGTGGGTGTGTATCTGTGAACAGCATAACTCAGAAACTAACAGTCGGATAAACACCAAACTTGGTATTTAGGTTCAGCATCTTCCAGAGATGCGACCCAAAGGTTTCCAAGAAAATCCCCTCACTCCAGACTACCCTTTACATGGAACATTTTTCGAAAATGTTAATTTTCTCAAAAATGGCTAACGATTTTGATTAAAATATCATACGTTTAAGGTATTTTCATGACAAATGAAATGTATATGTCGAATTTTCTGGGAATGTCTCCAAAAGTGGTCTTCATTGTGAACGACTTTTGCATAACTGGTAAACAATACGAGATAGACAAAATTTTACTACACAAAAAATGTTGATCGCGCTAAAATATACAATTTATGTCATATATATTGTTTTGTTGAGTGAACCATTTTCGAGATATTGCTTGTTATTCCCCTAAATTTTCCAATACTTATACTGTTTCTCAAATTCGTTATTAATTTCTTTTTTGTCCTGGTAATGCAAAGAGAATGGAATACTCCACATAGCAACCAGCTCTTAAAACATTTGACTATCGCTTAAAGCCTGCCAATTCTCTACAAGAATAGCAATAAGATTAACATCTCGATTAACATCTCGATTAACATGAAGCATATGGAGAATAAGCGTTTGTAAAAAAAGTTTGTACAAGAGTAGAGAAAGTCATGTGAGTGTAACACATCAGATTTTTGCTACCTTGAGATCATGCTATAAAGGAACCACACTGACTATGCTTTGAGGCGTTTTGAGGAATAAGTTTAAATCTGAACTAACGTAGCTTTTGTTATACAGAGCTATACTATTTGAGTATAGTTTTTCTTAGTTTTATAGGCGTGTTGTTGTATGAATTTGCAGAACATAATTACTGATATCTTAAATATTTAATTACTTACGTTACTGTAGGTTCTTGTAGATGCTTCTCTTGCCTCGGCTTAGCTCTGGTATGTATCACGGTCGAACAAGTATCTCTTCATCAGGGTGTAGTAGCGGAAGGAACTTGCATGAATGTAATGGTACACAGTTCAGAATAATAATACAAGTGGGTGGAATTAAACTTCTCTAGGCTTTATTTCTAATGCATATTTAAAGTTAACACTTTCGCTGATATCACAAGAAATATCTATTGGTGAAACTTATACTCTGGTGGCTTGTATTGCTGTTAGCAGTTAAAATTTCTAAATTCCCGTGTAGCCGTTTTGCCTCGACGAACTAAATATTGTTACTTAACCTGAGAATACTGTATTTGTTGTGAAACTCACGTTGTTAAGGCTGAATTATTACACTACATACTCAAAACATCACAAAACACGCTTTACTTCTTGACTAGCAACTCGTAGACTTGAGTAAGCTATTCTCAACTCCCACCTTAGAAAAATATTTTAAATATGTTTAAGTTTCATTGGTTGCTTCTTGTTCATTTGAACATTTAAAACTCTATTATTTGCTGCCAAAAACACATGACACAGATTTCGTCTGTTGAGTGTTCTACTATTAACCGTCTAAAGGAAATTTCCAACAATCACTATCGACATTGGATACACAATGGAACGAGGCAAAGCTAATGTATATTTCTCTACCTAACAGCTCTCTCTGCACTGAAATAACAACAATCTTTACATTTTAAGGCACCATCAGTTTCCACCAAAAATACATTCACATATACACTATCACTTAAAATAATATTAACAGACGTATACTCGTACATACATAAAAACATATACTTACTCTGTTTTATTTTACGTCGCTTTAACTCCTTGGTCATATCACAACGCATCTGTTGGTGGATAACCCTTAGAGCGATGTGTGATGGACAGTTAAGCCTTCTAGGTCTCATTCCTGTAACCACCCGCTCCGTGACGTGTCACAGAGACCCTAGCGCATAGCTATTGAATCTTAGGGTGTCATCCAGTCTAACCGCCGCCCTCATATAAAGGCGGACAATTAGCCGTCTAGGTCTCATCCCTGTAACCACCCGCTCCGTGACGTGTCGCAGAGACCCTAGCGCATAGCTATTGAATCTTAGGTTACCGTCCAGCCCAACCGCCACCCTCACATAGAAAGGCGGACAGTTAGCCTTCTAGATCTCATCCCTGTAACCACCTGCTTCATACCGCGCAGATAGCATTAGGGTGCCACCCAGTCTAACCGCCGCCCTCACACAGAAAGGCGGACAGTTAGCCTTCTAGATCTCATCCCTGGAATATGCCGTCTTGTTTCGTCACGTACCCACAGAGCCCGCCAGCGCATGGCAACCGGATCTTCTGCTTCGTGCCGTGCAGATGGCATTAGGGTGCCGTCTAACTGCTTACATTGTCTGCGGATATATGGCATAGCATTCGCTATTACCGCTTACTTTTTATTTTAGTATTGTTTTAGGCTTAAGGTGGAACTTTGGGTCCGGTATCCAATCCGGTATTTACCATGGCGCCTGAAGGAAAACCACGAGAAAACCTCAGACAGACTAGTCGGCCCACGGGATTTGAACTCGGGACCTCCCGAATACGAGACACAGACTTTACGGCCTGAGCCATCCCGCATTCAGGCTTTAATAATTATTGTTTATATTTATATATTATTAGAGTGGGTTAATTATTATATTCGTTATTAAACTAATTGACATTAATGAGGTACCAAAAGTACTGCCTCAAAATATTGAGTTTTTAGAGAACCTTTTAATGTCCCATATAATGTGTGTGTATGTGTGAGTGTGTGTGTGTGTGTGTGTGTGTGTGTGTGTGTTTTGGAGAGCGAGAAGAATATTTAGTGCATTAAACTATGCTTATAAATATAGAGTATACTGTACCAAACAGACAGATTATGAAGAAACATCTGTCAAAATACACAGAATTCAATATATAATACGCACATTTCATGCCAGAACCTATTTGTTCCTAGAGCAGATGAGCATCATTATTTTGAATGACACAAGCTTTTATAGATTAGACTTCTATTTTTCATATTTAATAATACCGTGCCTAAAGAAATAGATAAAGGTATCACCATTATCTTATAGTATTTCAAAACGCGAGATGGCTACTCGGTAACGTGTGACGCTCGCATTCATGAGGTCCCGGCTTCGATTCCCGACGACCGCCCACTCTAACCTTGGGTTTTTCGTGGTTTTCCCTGATCGGTAGGCAAATGCGATTACCATGATTTCATTTCCATTTCATTTTGTTTTGTTCTAATTTTACAGATGTACTTCTAGGTTTCGTGGCATAAGGCGGTGCTGAACAGGGCGCGGATGTGCTTACTCAAAGAAAAGAGTTCCTCCCGTAGACACAAGAGGCTCCAGTAGTGGCATGAGCCTGGAACTGGTAGGCACTTCGGCGTGTCTCTGTAGCCTGTATACCTGCGGCCTGTAGCCTCAAGTGGTTCCTTCCCTTCACGCCTTCTTCCTGGAGGGTGGTAGCCATAGTAGATATACAGTTATTCAAAGTATTCACCTGTACTTTAAAAGCTCTAGCAGCCAAATTATTGGAGAGAAAAATCTATTTTTTTGGACATAAAGACCAAATATAATACAGTTTACGTGTTTTGGCAGTTTTTCAGATCGTTCATATTATCAGTTATATAAAGTTTGAAAATATGCCAAAATTACAACCTTTTTGTACGTGTGTTTACAAAATTATTTTTCACGCATTTGGGTACAGCATTTTTTATACATCCACTCACTTTCATCAACATGTGACTTAAACTGATGGAGAAATAAATTCGTGAATTGAAAAAAGTGAGCCGAAAATGAAGAATTAAAGCATAAACGTTAAAATTCCCAACTTTGACATTTTATTCCTCCCTATTTTCACCTCAAAATCAAGTAGACTCAAAAGTAAGTTCCCCTTCTCACTGCGTAAAATAATTTTTAAAACAACACGAACAAAAGAGTTTCAATTTTGGTATATTTTTCAAAAATTTATAACACTGAGAAAATGAACGAGCTGAAAAACAGCCAAAAGGCATAAGCTTGTTATTATTTGATCTGTATGTGCAAAACAGTTATATTTTGCCCTCCATTAATGTTTAAAGTGCAGATGAATACTTTCTTGGGTGACTGTTAAAAGCGCAGTGCGCGAGGTGCCCCCTATACCTATAATATTTCAACTTCATGAAACCCTTGCGTTTAGAGAATAAAACGCTCTTCAATGTGTTCTTTCAAAAGGCTGCATCTATTATTGTGGGTCAACACTTTATACATAGAGGAGAATTTTACTCCACATCGTTTGATGTAATGGAAGCATATTTGTATCGTGCTACATTCATTCATTCACTGTTTATAGTCACCTTATGTAGGACTTTCACCCCCCAGGACTTACAGGCGGGTACCTGGTACCTGGGGTCAGAGGCCCGTCGGGGAGCTGACACACTCATGGAGCAGACAGAATATCCAGGATGGGTGATCAGCCCGATGTCTGGTATGGGATAAAGGAAGTAGATGATACGAAATGACGGTGAAATGGATGAAAGGAAAGGTGATGATGGAGCAGTTGGTAGAATGAATGGCGGGGGAAACCGGAGAACCCGGAGAAAACCCAGACGCCCCTTCGTCCAACACAAATCCCACATGCGGGTCCCTGGGATCGAACCCGGGCCGCCTCGGTGAGAGGCAAGCGGTCTAACCGCTCGGCCACGGCGCCGCCCGTGCTACACTTACTACCTTAATATTAGGTTGTCTCATAGTAATGTCGGTTTTTAAAGTGTTTTACAAGACAGAATTGGTTTTCTTTGGTTCCCCAATGCTATTTACAGGATGCCATGGCTAATATAGCGTATATTCCGAGAATGTGTCAGTCGTCAGTTGTTAATACACAATCACAAAATGGAAGCTACAAAGTATGAGATTAGAGTCCTTCTAAAGTACTATTGGAAACAAGATTATAAAGCTGTTGCCTCGACTCGAACAATATGTGAAGTGGAAGGAGAAGGTATCGTTAGTGAGCGTGTGACACAACGATGGTTCCAACGTTACAACACTAGGGAAGAAAACACTTGGGATTTACCACGTTCTGGAAGACATAAATTATGAGATATTGAGAATACACGCAGTGTTTTGGAAGAAAATTCGCAAAAAAATACTCGTACAGAAGAATTGGTCCATCAAAAGATACCATACAGTGCTAGATTAAGAAACTTGGAAAATCAAATACAAGCTGTAGATCTGTACCTCATGAATTGACACCTCAACAGGTTAGAGTTATTGAGATTTTTATTTATGGACGCTCTTTAGCTACTGTGTTCCTTAGCGCCACATTCTATTTTGGGCGTGAAAGATCGGAAATTTTTCTCAGACTTGAGGTTCTTTAAAGTGCTATAAATCTACGACACGGAACCATGGCTTTACTTCCCTTCCGAAGGAAGCCATGCTAAGGATTTTTATGTCGTCCGAAAAACTCCAATCGCCCTCCGCCGGTTTCAACCCGCGACTTCGGCAACTAGAGACTCAACGTAGCGTAGATATCTGTCCTCAGCTTCTCGCTAATCCCATGGATGATAGATTTATCAGGAGAATTGTCACTGTGATGAAAAATGGGTCTATTACCGTAACCCTGAAGCCACAAAACAGTGGCTGTCCCCGTCAACGTGCCAAAAACATCGTTAAAATATCAGTTCGGCCCCAAAGCAATGCCGTGTGTCTGGTGGAATTATGAAGGGGTGATTCACTGGGAGCTTGTTCCAAACGGGCGTGCAGTCATTGCGGATCTTTATTTTCAACAACTGGAACGAGTTCATGAAATTTTGAGACGGAGATACCCAGCATTAGTTAACCTAAATAGAGTTCTCTTGCAGCAGGACACTGCAACACCCCATACTGCAGGAACAACAATGACAAAAATTCAGGAATTGGAAGGAGTCGAACTGCTACCATAACCTGAGTACCGCCAGATCTTGCGCCTTCAGATTACCATCTGTTTCTATCCATGGCCCGTTTCTTGCGTGACAGCAATTTCGAAAACATTGCAGCTGTAGAAGTGGTTCTCACCGAATTCTTGGCATCAAAATCCAGAGACTAGTACCGTTGCGGGATATGAAACGTCCATGAAAAATGGTTAAAGACCATAGAATCTAATGGTCTCTACTTTGAAGAATAGTTGTCAGAAAGCGTTCCAAATAAAGTTCTTTAGTTTGCTTACCGTCCAAGGAGCTTCTATTCTGTTAGTACTGTATCGCCGTAAAGCCCGACCACTCACGAAGTTGGAGGGAAAAAGGAGAATGACCACAGGTGTCACAAAATGGCACGACTGGTTGAGAATATAAAGTGTCATATTCTACTTGTTAGAGGGTTGTTTGCAATCTATGGTAACAAGCTTAAGACCCCCTTAACTTATGAAAAACCACGCCTCCACCAGCAGTGATGTTCTATCTGGTAGACTTTAGCTTGAGCTATCAATCTGCAGCAAAGCTTTCACTGAAGCAAACTACTAGAAGTACAGGAATGTCTAGTTATTCCATTCCTCCTGGCAGCTTTCCAGAGACCATCCAAAGTTCGCGGCCGGATGCTTTCAAGGGCTCTTTTCAGTAACCCAAATGCGCAAAACTCCATCAGTAATGCATCAGATGATTTAACATGGATGTCGCTGAAAGGTATGGAATGTATTCCCATTTTACTCTCTATGTTCTCCAAAAACTTGTAGGTTGAAGCAGACGTATGGTTTGATGCCTTATTCTAATGTAACCAGACTCCATTTACATCTGCACCATCGATAGCACGGATTTCTGTATGGAAAATTGGTACCAGGACGTTAGTCTGTTAATATGCAGAGTTGATTTTCGCATTCTTATATACACGACGAATGGTTAATTTGCCCTTGTAACTGTACCTTACTATTACCATAAAACCATCGGTGAAAGTTTCGTTAGTTTCTTTATGCCAACTTTCAAGCTTTTTTCTCCCCTTGGTAAGTAATACATAACCTAGGATTTGTTGCATTCACTTAGATAAACATATGCCTCATCTAAAAAGACAACAAACATCCACTTTTACCGCTATTTATCGTTAAAACAGCTTTCTGCTGTTAGTGGCACGTTCTGCAATGTGTTTAGGCAACAGCTTATATCCCCGACTCTTATGGCACTTTTATAGATTCAAATCCTGGTTGATTATGGTGTTCACAGTAGTAACAGAGATCCCAATGCCCTCTCAGTTGCAGTATTCGGTCCAGAGGCATGGACCTTCACCTTCCAAATTATCTCCGGGGTGCGACGGTCGTGGATTTCCCTGTTCCTTGCTCTTTGGAATAAGTCCTGATGTGGCCTTACCTGTTTTATTGGGTACACATGAGATCACATTCTTTGATATGGTGAAACCACGCCTCTTGCACTGCTTAATAGTCTTAGAATACAAGTATTTTGTATCGGAAATGGCAATAATATTCCCTTATCGGAATGGTTATATTTTTACGCCATTTGATGCAACAAGAACAGGAGCTACAACTGAGCAAATACAGTAATACGCTCATACTGCTGAACTTTCATTCGGTTCCACACGTTTCAGCGCGGAGCTATTAGCTCGTCTGATATTGTTACGGTGGATCATGAACAACCCTCCGTATAACGAAAATGCTTTCAACTGGAATGCCATTCCTTTCTTGAGTTATTTTGTCCATGCACTCACACACGCGCGTACGCACACATAGACAAATATGCGCGTGTGAAAATTCTGAAGTTTTATCCTCCCCCGAACATCCTAGTAGGTAAATGTAGTCTTATCTTGTCTTCTGTTAAGCAGGGGACTCAGCACCGATCCAGAGTGGATATTGTACCTATGCTCCAAGAGGAGGAAGTCTGTGAGGAGGGCGACGCTACTGAATGACGGGGCGCCAAAGTTTCAGATATAAATAACCCGTAGAAGGACAGGCAGATCGGGACTCCACCCCACACAGAGTGGGTCCTACGCCGTTCAAGGGGGTCCGAATACCCCAGCCGAAAGCCGAGTGAGAGAGTTATAAAGAGCATCCTTTTCCCCTACCACGTTACGCCAAACACTATCGCAGACACATCCCACCCTGAAAGAGACCAATGGATGAAGAGTACATGCAATTAAGAATGGAACGAAATGGGGAGTCATGAAATTCGGAGGCTTAAAGAAACCACTCCAGCATTCGGCTGACGACCCGGGAGAACCCTCGAAAAAACCCATGGGTAAGAGCTGGCAGTCGCCGGGGATCGATTTCGGGTCTTCCCGAATGCAGGCCAGAGACGTAGCCGCCTGAGCCATCCCGGTACGTACAGGTAGTATTGCATTCCACGTAAAAATTTCGATGTCGAGACGCCACCGGAACTACATGTTTTGAGACACTCTGAATACAAAAACGGTATTTTCAGAAGAAGGTCCGCATGTACACTACGTGATCAAAAGTATCCGGACACCTGGCTGAAAATGATGTACAAGTTCGTGGCGCCCTCCATCGGCAATGCTGGAAGTCAATGTGGTGTTGGCCCACCCTTAGCCTTGATTACAGCGTTCACGTTCGCACGCATACTTTCAATCAGGTGCTGGAAGGTTTTTTGGGGGAATGGCAGCCCATTCTTCACGGAGTGCGGAACTAAGGAAAGGTATCGATGTAGGTTGGTGAGGCCTGGCACGAAGTCGGCGTTCCAAAACATCCCAAAGGTGTTCTATAGGATTCAAGTCAGGACTCTGTGCAGACCAGTATATTACAGGGATGTTATTGTCGTGTAACCACTCCGCCACAGCACGTGCAGTATGAACAGGTGCTCGATCGTCTTGAAAGGTGCAAACGCCATCCCCGAATTGCTCTTCAACAGTGGGAAGCAGGAAGAGCTTAAAATATCAATGTAGGTCTGCGCTGTGATCGTGCCACGCAAAACAACAAGGGGTGCAAGCCCCCTTCAGGAAAAACACGACCACAGCATAACACCACAACCTCCGAATTTCACTGTTGGCACTACACACGGTGGCAGATGACGTTCACCGGGCATTCGCCATACCTACACCCTGCCATCGGATCGCCAAATTGAGTACCTCGATTCGTCACTCCACACAACGTTTTTCCACTGTTCGTAATGATTGACGCTCTTTGCACCAAGCGAGGCGTCGTTTTGCGAGATGTGTCGCTTATGAGCTGCCGCACGACCAAGAAATCCAAGGTTTCTCACCTCACGCCTAACTGTCATAGTACTTGGAGTGGATCCTGATGCAGTTTGGAATTCATGTGTGATAGTCTGGATAGATGTCTGCCTATTACTCTTTACGACCCTCTTCAAATGTCGGCAGTCTCTGTCAGTCAACAGACGAGGTCGGCCTGTACGCTTTTGTGCTGTACATATCCCTTCACGTTTCCACTTCACTATCACATCAGAAACAGTGGACCTAGGGATGTTTAGGAGTGTGGAAATCTCGCATACAGACTTCTGACACAAGTGACACCCAATCACCTGACACGTTCGAAGTTCGTGAGTTCTACGGAGTGTCCCATTGTGCTGTTTTACGATGTCTAAAGACTACTGAGGTAGTAGACAAGGAGTACCAGGCAGTAGGTGGCAGCACAATGCACCAAAGATGAAAAGCGTATGTTTGTGGGATGTCCGGATACTTTTGATCACTTAGTGTATGTGTCTGAGAACAGCATAACTCAAAAACGAAATGTTAGTTAAACACCAAACTTGGTATTTAAGTTCAGGACCTTCCAAGGATTCGATACGAAGATTTTCAAGAAAATTCTCCAACATCAAACTAGCCTTTACAAGAAAAATTCAGTTACCCTGAAGATGGAAGCGATTTAGGTTCCATAACGTCGGTTTCTAATCAACTCTATACCTTGGCTAGAAAGTCTAAAGTAGAAAGTTGTTCTTTATATTAGATTTTCTCAAAAATGGCTTTAACAATGTTGATTAAGACTCCGCATATTTAAGATATTAGCTTTACCAAGGAAATGTGTATCTGTATATTCTGGGGATGGTTTGTGAAGTCCTCTTCATTCAGAATTAACTTGTATAATTTTATAGAACTGGTAAATAATAAAAGATAGAAAAAATCTTACTGCACAAAAAGTTTAAATCTCGTTGAAAATGTCATTTGTGTTAAATATTTTTGTAGCATTTAATATTTCCGAGATTTTTCATCATTTGTTTAATTTTCAAAAGATTTAAAAATTAAAATTGCTAATTTTCAAATAGCCTCCCGTCGTTTTAAGATATGATTGTTCCCTCTTGTACCTACAAATTAAAGTTTTAAGAAAACTATTTCTGCAAGCGTCTTGTCGATTAATACGTAAATAGCATAAGCTTTTGTAAAAATAGTTTGTAGATTTTTAATTTCTTTACCACGTACCTAATAGGTAGAGGAGCTATTGCATTCCACTCCAAAATATTCGATATCGAGATTACATCGGAAATACGTATTTTGAGGCCCCTGAATCAAAAAAAATGTTTGTATGTCCACGAGTATATGTGCGCGTCTGTAAACAGCATAACTGAAAACGAAAAATCGATAAATACAAACGTGGTATATAGGTTAAATACGTCCAAGGCTGCAACACAAGATTTTCAAGAAAATCCCCCTACCCAAAACTACCCTTTACATGGGTAATGTTTGATTTTCTAAAAATTTGCTCTAACGAGTTTAAGTACCATATATTAAAGGAATTTACATGAGAAATAAAAATATATTTCTTCAAATTTCTGGGAATAGCGTGTAAAGTCCTCTTCATTGTAAAGGAATTTTGTATAACTGGTAAACCACACAAGAAAGCAGATCTCTTTAAATTAGACAATTTATTTCAAATAAGTTTTTGTAGCATAAGCAATTTCTGCGATATTCGTTAATAATGGTTAGAATTCTTAATTACTCTGCCATTCTTTTAAAGTCCTGTCGACATTTAGTTGACTCTCGTGATTGCATGACATTTTAAGGCCAGTATATAACGTCCACTTCTTAAGCATTTGACTATCGTTGTGCCCTTTGTATCTATAACGAAATGTGTAATGTAGCTATTTCTGCAAAGGTTTTTTTGGACTAAAATGTAATAGATAGAAGAATAAGCTTTAGTAAGAATAGTTTGTATACCTTAATAAACGATAGAGGGTAGAGAAAACCATTTCAATGAATCGCATCAGATTTTTACTTTCTCTACTACGTATAGCAAGTAGGGGAAGTATTGTATTCCACCCAAAAATTCGATACCGAGATTTTACCGGAAATATATGTTTTGAGGCCCCCTGAATCCAAGAAAAACATTTTTTGAAACATGTCCGTGTGTGTGTGTGTGTCTGTGAACAGCATAACTCAGAAACGAACAGTCGGATAAACAGCAAACTTGGTATTTAGGTTCAGTATATTCCAGAGATTTGACACAAAGGTTTTAAAGAAAATCCCCCGCCCCAGATTACCCTTTACATGGAACATTTTTAGAAAATTTTTATTTTCTCAAAACAGGCTGTAACAATTTTGATTAAAATATCATATATTTACGATACTTTTATGACAAATGAAATGTATATCTTTAATTTTCTGGAATTGTCTCCAAAAGTGTTCTTCATTGTGAACGACGTTTGCATAACTGTTAAACCATAAGAGATAGACAACATTTTACTACACAAAAAATGTAGATCGCGTTAAAATACACAATGTATGTCATATACATTTTTTTTTGTTGAGTGAACCATTTTCAAGATAGTGCTTGTTATTCCCTTAAATTCTCTAATACTTATACTTTTTCACAAATGGGAATTCGTTATTCTTTTATTCTTTTTTTTTGTCCTGGCAATGCAAAGAGAATGGAATACTCCACATAGCAACCAGCTCTTAAAATATTTGACTATCGCTTAAAGCCTAGCAATTCCCCTTGCATCTACAAGAAAATTAGCAATAAGATTAATATCTCGATATCTCGATTAACATGAAGCATATGGAGAATAAGCGTTTGTAAAAATAGTTTGTACAAGAGTAGAGAAAGTCATGTGAGTGTAACACATGAGATTTTTTCCCTTTGTTTGGGTACAGGGAATCTCAGATATGTTGTTCCGGAGTAGTAACGTAATCGAATTTCTCAGTGGAACGATATGCTTTCTCCCTACCATTAATAGAAATACTTGAACAAAGCAATAATAAAATCAAAGCAGCAACGCTACAAATATAATGAACCCAGTTTCGAATCCCTGCAAAGAAGTAAGAACTTTTCTTGCTTTACTTACTGGAAGGACCGTCTCGGTGTCAGCGCTTCGCTTTAAGACATTCTCTCAGAAATAATCTCCAGAAGGGACCCCTGAGAGGTAAAAGTTATTGATGGCGACAGGCGATGTCGTCCTGCATTTTCTTGTTTATATAACCCTCTCTCAAATAACGATTTATGCAAAACATGCATGACGGCTCTGAACTAAATCTTCCAGAGGAGAGATACTTCTCCTGCTGTCAGTCGAAATGAAGTTTCTTTCTGGGATATTGATTTTGTTATCCGGGGACCGAAAGCCAATCATCCATTGCCATTCTGTTCTCCTGTCCACCGTAACCAGGATGAGTTGCAATATATCTGCAGCTGGCCACGAAAGTGAACTGCCTCAGCAGAAATAGACCCACCAGTTTGTGGTTATGTCATCTCCAGCATAGGGATTTTTTTTCTCGCAGGAGCAGTTAATATACGGCACATAAATCCTCATGATGGCCTCCTGTTTAACAAATAGGCTGTTTTTTTGGATAGAGTCAGTTGGACTAAAGCAATGCTTTCCAAAATTAATCAACATCCGCCCTCAGCGGATAAAAGCTGGTTTCCTCCCACAAAAGAGCTCCAACCCCTTGAGGATCCTTAAACTGGGAATAACACTCCATAGCTACTGCATGAAACATGATTTCCGGAATGGGCTGCAGGATAAAAAATGCAATACAGAGAGACACCATAAAGCTTCCTTCATTTTTGTCAATTCTCAATGTTTATTGATTACCTTCAATAATTACTTTTCCTGCCACATATAGTAAGTAGAGGAAGTGTTGTATTCCACACAAAAATTCTATGTCGAGATTATATGCTTTAGAGCTTCCTGAATCCAAAAACAGGTATTTTTAGGAAAATATTCGTGTGTGTGTACCAAGCTTGGTATTTAAGTTCAGTATCTTTCAAGGATGCGACACGAAGATTTTCAAGAAAATCTCCCAACCCCAACTACCCTTTCATAGTACATGCATGGAAAATTTTTATTTTCTAAAAAATGCCTCTAACGATATTTATTAAAATACCAATATTAAACATATTTACATGACAAATAAACTGTACATCTTGAATTTTCTGGGAATATCCTTTGAAGTCCTCTTCATCCTGAAGGAATTTTGTATAATGTTTGCGATGGTAAATTTATATGTTTATTTATTTATTGTATTTGTTGAGCCCCACGTTTGGAGCCAATTTGCGACGGTATTACTTATAATGTTTGTGTATGTGTGTTTACTCCACGTGTTGAAGCCATTTTGTGACGTGATTCTTTGTTAAGTTTGTAGCTCCATCTGGTGTTAGCAATTTGCGGTAGTATTAGTGTTTGTTTGAAAGAATGCTACTGTTATTTTATTTAATTTTGGTTTACTGTCCTCCGGCTAGCTATGATCTTTTTGGTCGAGCACATCTCTTTATACAGGTTGTGTAAACGGAAAGGAATCTTTTATCCAAAGATAACACTGATGAAAGAATTTCTTTTATACTTTTATTGTCGAACACTTGCACTATCACATTTACACATTAATCTAGACACTCGCCAAACTGAAACTGTTATAATAACTTCATTACTGATCATTCTTAATTCGCGTACTTCAACTTTTTGTATAATTAACTTTACAATACTTGAGAATTTTCATAACTCTGATACGCGTAACTTGCGAATCGATAGCCGACGTGTAATATTTCTGCTGGACTGAAGGCGACATGTAGCATACAAATATTTTCGACGAACTGACGGGGTCTATCTCTAACCTAGCCCTTTTTATACTCCTACAGCCCGATATGCCTAAAGATTATAACTGAGCTGCAATTGGCTAATAAAACGCGCCAACATTAGCGTCTATTTTTATATCCAATGAAAATTATGAATACATATGCTCTAGGTATAATGTTCCAGCAAATTCTAAAGGAAAACGCGCCAACATTACGTAACTTCCTCGTCTCTAATAATGATAAACAGCTCACCCCCTCGCTGCATTATTGCACGCTATTATTGTCAGTTTCAGTAAGGCCGTATAAACTTAATTCTCAACAATAATTACAATCAACAAACATCTTAAATCAATGACACATAAAAATGCATATTCATACTATAATCATTCTTTACATTTAAGTAATTTGTGATACAAATTACTGCATCATGTTATATAACTGGTAAACGTTAAGCGATAGATGAAAACGTATCATTCAAAAAATGTATATCGCTTTAAAACGCACAATGTGTTTCAAATAAGTTTTTTGTGGCATAAGTTATTTCTATCCGTTATTAGTGGTTCGAATTGTTCATTTCTTTCTCATTCCTGAAAGTCCTGTGAACATTCAGTTGTTTCTCGCGATTGCATGGAAACTGCATGGAATTTTAAGGTCAGGATATAGCGTAAGATACTTAAGCATTCGACTATCAATGTTCCGTTTACATCTATAAGGAAATGTATAATGTAGCTATTTCTGCTAATCTTTATTTGATAGAAAAAAAAATTTAGTAGACCGAGCGGGATGGCTCAGGCGATAAAGTCTGTGACCCGCATTCGGGAGGTCCCGGTTCAAATCCCGTGGGCCGACCAATCTGTCTGAGGTTTTTTCGTGGTTTTCCTCAGTCACCAATGTAAACACCGACTTAGATATTTAACAGCATGACCCAAAGTTCCTTATTAAGTCTAAAACAATAGTAAAATGAAAAATAAGTGGCAATAGCGAATCATCTATCTACAGACAATGTAAGCAATTAGACTGGACCTCACCCTGCCATCTGCACGGCATGAAGAAGGGGTTACAGGGATGAGACCTTGAAGGCCTTTCTGTTAGACTTGACGGCACCCTAATGCCATCTGCACAGCTACACGAATGAGACCTAGAACGCTAACTGTCCATCACATATCGTTCAAAGAGTTATCCACCAAGAGATCCGTCGCGATATGACCAAGGAGTTAAAGCGACGTAAAATAAAATAGAATAAAAAAAATTTAATAAGAATAGTTATGTGAATGAACCACATCTGAATTTTTTCTATCGGATTTATCTCAGTGATAACACCAGAATCTCCAGAAATGTACAGTGCCGAACAAAGTTTTTAAAATGATAATAAACGAAGACACCTTCCCTGGTTTTATGTATATTGCATTCCACCGAAAATTGTATCTGAAAATTGAGGCAGTATTTTATATCACAACACTGTGCAAAGCATTCTGGGGACATTCCCAGAAAATTCGAGATATACATTTCATTTGTCATAAAAATATCTTAAACATATGATATTTTAATCAAAATCGTTAGAGCCATTTTTGAGAAAATTAAAATGTTCGAAAAATGTTCCATGTAAAGGGTAGTCTGGGTTGGGGGGATTTTCTTGAAAACCTTCGTGTCGCATCTCTGGAAGATACTGAACCTAAATACCAAGTTTGGTGTTTATCCGACTGTTCGTTTCTGAGTTATGCTGTTCACAGACAGACACACAGACACACACACACGGACATGTTTACAAAAATGTTTTTTTTTGGATTCAGGGGGTCTCAAAACATGTATTTTCTCAGAAATTCTCGGTATGGAATTTTTGGGTGGAATACAATACTTCCCCTACTTACTATAAAATCTGTGTAAGCCTACATTCTTCAGTCGTACCACAACCCTACCAAGAGAAACGTGTCTCTAATAATAATACTGACGCAGCCGAGGCAAACATAAATTTAATACTTAAACAAACACTCAAATTACAAAGTTAATATTTTTAAACTTAGGGCAAATGCTACCGGAAAGCGGGTACTATACGTGCGGTTGCAACTACTACAAGTTCTCTTCCCAACAGTTGAAATATAATACAACTCCTTCAATACGATCTACTTCAAATTGGCGCCCATACGTGGGGCAAAGAACATAAAGACAATACGTACTTCAGGGCCAATACTGTTTGAATTTCCGAGAAGCACTTCAGCTCAGTAAGCTATCTTGAAACCCGAACAAATTTCCAGTTTCGGAATATTGGAATATTCCGTGTGTGCAACTAAAACTGGCAATATATACCAAGAGTTACATTTTGGGAATGATTTTAAATACGCCCCGTAGTTGCTAGCGTTATTTGAATATTAACTTGTTTTTGTACGATCTTGTATGTTCATGGCGCAGCAGTATACGGACACACAGAATGAAAGTGGAGTTCACAAAGTCTATATAAACTCCAGGATGTCAACATGTCTATAATATAGTCCAATTATAGAGTTTGTTTGAACAGTCGTTGTTGTGTCATGCGGGTTATTTGCTTTTAATTTGAACCGCTGTAAATCTTTCATGGAGCAAGTCATCAGTTCAAATGCTAGCCAATCCAACTTACCTACCTTCTTCAAGCGATTTGCCTTGTACGAATGTCACGTAATAATAATTAACGCACAATAATTAACATAAAGACAATCCTCATGTTCATGCAGTACTCTCTGCATAAAGTTCGGCACATAGCAAAATCTTTTGTGTGTGTTTGGAAGGTAAAAGAAGTGTATTATTTTCCAATAGACTTATTGGGAATCTTCAACGCCGTAACGGTTACTTCATCTTCGAAAGAAAGTTAAATCGGAAAGCGATATATCAGCAGAAAATGGCGAATAGTCTACTGTTTTACAATCTCATTTCTGAACTGCTGCAAAAATAGAATCCGTGAGAGTGATAATTTAATGTAATACATCTGATACGCACCGTCGCATTAATGGATAGTATTAGACATGCAGATTTACTACCGTCTACTTAGTACTCATGAAACAAAACTGTTCCGAGCACGTAAATGCCATTTTAGAGCTGTTAGTGATCACTATAACCGGAGATGGGTGTTAGGCAATAGTTATTTACGTAACAGCATAAGAAAGTGAGTTATTTTCAATAAGAGCAAGCATTTTACTTCGTACTAAGTCGAAACACTTCATACCGCGTGAGTCTTCTTAACCTGTGGATTAAGAAGTTATGCAGTCTCGGCGTTGTACAGACTATGACGTAAACACTTTCCACTGCATCGTTGTGACTGCTTTGCACTGCCATTCGTGCAGTGACTTGCCTGGTAGCGCAACAGTGTGCGCGTTGGCATGCGCGTAATGAAGGCCCCAGATTCAAGTACTGCCACTTGAAGGTACTTTTTATAGATAATGTGCCTCCGTTGCATTCTGCTGCGTTTCCCCGTATACTAACAACATGTCCAGATACCCTCTGTTCGAAAACATTGTTCCACAGTGAGCATTCGGAAATAAATCATGATTTGCGAGAAGGTTCTCGAAACTTGAACAAAAACGAATAAAAAACTCGATTCGAAGGGTGATTTGAACTTCCGACCTCCACCATAACTTTCCAGCATGTTAACCACTGCGCTACTAGAGCACGTTAACAACGAGCGATACCCAGTCCTAATCAGTGGACTGGTGAATACAGTGTCAGCATCTGCATTTTGCATCGTCTGTAAAATGCAGGGTTGGCTAGTTACCAATCCGCCGGATGAGAAGACTCACGCGGTATATTGGTTAAATATTGTACTGTACTGTGCTGTTTGACATGGACACAGCCATATATTTCATAAGCTCATATGAGTTGAACGATAGTTTTAGCTTCACGTATGGTAAGCCAATTTGGAGGAGTTGTATTATAGTTCGACTGTTGGGGAGCCAAGCCTGATGAAATAACTGCCCCACATATGCTACAAAGTTCCGATGGTCTTCGCCCCAACTTTACCTTCGGTGGCCTTCGCCCCAAGTTTACTTTCCGGTGGTCTTCGCCCCAATGATTAGGAATAAACTTTGTATTTTTATGTTTCCTTAAATATAATATATTTTTATGTTTGGCTCGGCTGCGTTAGTATTAATTTGTAGAAACATGTATCTCTGAACAAGGTGTGATGCGGCTAAAAATGTAGGCTTACACATTAAAATCTTTAGTTCACTCCTTTTATTAATCCTTCACACGATTAAATAACACTTCACTGATATAGAGAGCTGTGAGATTATTAATAATTGCTTGCACTTTTTAACACGTAAACTTTATATTCTCGCCGTAATGAATTTTCGTCTCACACTGGATACATATTAAACTTCTCGAGGACGCATCTCGCGTCCAGTTAGGAACGCTGTCTATTAGCAACTGACTTCTGAATTTGTAAACTTGCTCTATTTCAGTTTCTGATTACCTAATCCTACTCCAATAGAATACCTTCATTTAACTTGAGCTTTTTCTCAAAAATTACATTATTGTTGCTCCAAGAATTATTAGTAGCATTATTAAACCTTCCAATTCATTATTGCCTCAAGGTTACCTCATTGTTAGAAACTTTGTACCTATATTATCACAGCTCCTACATTATTAAATTACATAATACATTCACATAACATTATTATGTACATAATAATATAAACATTAATACAATGACTGTTATATACATTTTATATGTTTTATACACATATTGCTTTAAGGCGGGCTGTTATTGAATTTATATATTATATAATTAGACTGAATTCATTTAAGTGTTAAAAATACTGCCTCAGAGCTGATGTAATACATGTTGGTAACCTTGGAGCATGTCGTGCAGTGGGGCGTTGTCTGAGTATCAACTATTTCAACGTATTGTTGAGTATGATACTGAAAAAGTTTAATAGCATTGTGAAAATAAATATCTCTGTAAGGAAATAAATTAAAGTGAGTTATTACATAATATTCAAATTTTGAAATCAATATAGAAGTATGAAATAATGTAATAAGAAGAAAAAATGCTTATGAAAAGTTATTCTCGTAGTAGATTAGTATATGTATCATTATGTATACTGAAACGTGCTCTTTTGACCCAAGAGGAAGTGGATTAAATTAGGAATAATGGCAGATTGCTACTTGAAAATATATTCCATAAACTAATTTACAAGCCGAATTTCTTCCATTTAATAAACTGATACTTCAATAACATAGATAATTACAATTAACGAACCCTTATTCGTTCACCATTCTTTACGTTCTTTACTACTTGAATGCTTTAAATTAAATTACAATAATTACAGAATTGCTTCCTGCTCTCACAGTTGCCGATATATTTCAAAACTAACCGCAATAAGTCTATAGTTCAGACGATCAATCTTTTCCCGGTAAAGAATTACTAAAGAGAATTTTGAATACGTTAAGCCAAAAATGAATTTAGAAATACCGTCCAGAATGCCTTCTATCTACACGTTGTCCTGTTGTTTTCCTCGTAAACTAGCTCGCCATCGAAGAAAGACTCATCAGTCTTGTGAACAGCACATTGAAGAAAACTGGAACTGATCCGGCGCCTGCGCAGTCGACGACCACAATCGCCTGACGTACTGCGTGATTCAAAATAACTGCGCCTTTTCTTCTTCTTGTTGTCGTCTGCTTGAGAACAACTACCATAGTCGTTTCACTTCTGTTCCCGTACATGTCAGCCTTCCTTTAGTACAGCCCAGTCGCCTAAGGTAGATTTCTCCGGGGAGGGTGAATTTGGCACCATTCATATGTTGCTGTTGGAGTACGGGAAGTATCTAAACGAAAAAGTTCAATTTGCGTACTGGTTTGGAGACGGAAAAACATGAAATTCAAGATAATATAAAAAAAATGTATTTTTACTGGGTGGTAATAAATCAAACTTTATGTAGGTAAAATCATTGAGGCAGTATTTTATATCACAACACTGTGAATGCCAGAGTGATTGTAGTGTAAATTAACATTATTGTATGACAATGATTTGAGATGTTTGTTAACTATAATCATTATTAGAAAATAAGTTTACACGGCCTCACTGAAACTGACAATAGGAGCGGGTAACAATGAAATGATGGGGTGAGTTGTTTATCAATTAGAAGAGACAAACAAATGACGTCAGGGTAGCGTGCCTTTCTTTAGAAATGGAGGGAATATCTTCCCTAGAGCATATCTTTTTGTAATTTTGATTGGCTTATAAAATAGACGCTAATGTTGGCGCGATTTATTAACCAATAGCAGCTCGATTATAACGTTTAGGCATATCGGGGTGAGGGAGTATAAATTCTTGAGTCGGAGTCGAAGTATCGCGCAGTTCTACAGAATCATTCACAAGGCAAACGTCGCGCAGTTCTAAGTAATCTCTCTCGCGAGTTACACGTCAGGTAGATCTAAGGAATCATTCACTAAGTACTCATTACGCAATTCTACAGAATCTCTCGCGTCGTAAAGTTAGTTACAAAATGTGAAATACGCGAATTAATAGTGCGCGGCAAATAAGTGATTGTAGTTACATTCGAAAATATAACAGTTTCAGTCAGGCGTGTATCAAGATTAAATATGTGAAATTAATTAAGTGTGACGGCAAAAAAGTGTAAAAACAAATTCTTTTATCAGTGTTATCTTTTAGTAACGACTTCTTTCCGTTTACATGCCCTGATCAAGAGATATTTGCTCGACTGAGTAATAATAGCTAGCCGGAGGACAAAAAACCTAACATTCAAAATAGTAAAACAATAACAGGCGCTCAGCAAATACGATAACACGACAGAATACTGCGACATCATGCTTCGAGGCATTTGGAAGACGTAGAACTAGTTTTCATTTTGCATATTTTGCCTTTTTAAGATCTAGCTGCCTATTTGAATTATAAATGTCATTGCCTTTTTTAAATTCAACTTACACTTTTTCAATTTAGAAAGCTAGAATTCATTTTCAATTTTTCTATTCCATTCAAGAAACTTTAAATGATAGCCACCCTTCTACCTAGGAATGTGACCAACTTATGTATTATAATGGTTTTCACTGCCAATGGTTCAGCATTTCTCTCCAGAAGTGGGTTCCCTAGTATCAGGGAATATTGTAGGGAAAAGATTTTGACGAATAGTGACGGACATTTACTGTCACGTGATACATAATATTATTAAGCTACGATGCATAACTTCAGTCAACTTCACAGTTATGGTAGTGAATTTGTTGCCCTTGTGTTTTCAACACATGAAACAGCTTTATTGCGTAAGGTTTGTGAAAAGGCAGTTAATCGCAAAACAAATCGCACCAACACATGTTAACAACAAAGCACAAATCTGCTCTTGCGTCAAAGGGAGGTGAAAAGAAAATATAAAAGCAGAAAAATATATATTTTGTATAATATTTAAAAATATACAGGGTGGACCAATTAAGTTGAGGCTCTACAATATCTCCAAAATTAAGCGTTGTAGAAAGAAATGTCTTTAACAAAAGTTGCTTGATGTGATGGGGAAAAGTAATAAATGTCATTAGTAGTATTTTATTTGGAGGATGTTAAGGACGTTATGATGGTTTTAGGTGAAATTTAATTTTTAAAATGACCAACACAACGTCCTCCAAATAAACACGACTAATGGCTTTTGCTTTCCCCCATAATATCAAGCAACTTTTGTTCAAGAAATTTCTTTCTACAATGTTTAATTATAGAGATATTGTACAGTCTGAACCTAAACGGCCCATCCTGTATATTTGTTATTAAACATAACGTGATTATAACCTTTTAAAATCCATAACACCTTTCTAAATTTACTGTGGCTTTCTTGTGTTCTTATTGCCTCTATTGCCAACCTATTTGGACTGTCATAAATGCCTAAATATCCTCGGAATCGGAATACATATACCAGGTTTTGAATGCAAAATAGGAAGTTATGAGACACTAATTAATACTTACGACACACTCTTTGTATTAGATACCATTCTCCAACATTAAGAATCTGAGCTTCGGGCACCAGTGTGCTTCAAGGAAAATTGCAAGCGATCTATTGAAAATCTACTAAACAAGCAATTGGCTACGTTTTGGAAATATATTTTCCCTTTATAGCTTACTGCATTCATGTCTCGTACTGCAAAGTACGCATAAGATTGACATTTGTGTCGCTGTAGCGCTAGTGAAATATTTTATAACCTCTCTCTTTCTGTCACACGCAGCGACGGACGTTAATAACTTAGAAAATCCCAGTGGACCGTCCTGGAGCCAGCCGTCTCTCGATGCAGTAATCGTTTGACAATACAGTTCGCTTTCTGAACTTCAGCCGGGAGCTAAATGTGCTTCCACCAACTGAAACCTTAACCAGGGAACCGAGCACATGACCTGGAGACATTCGAACAAGGGATCGGCTTTCAAACTCATTGTATAACATTTCAGAGCGTTACCCAGTAGCAATTATTATTCACAGGTATCTCATATACCTACACTATTCATATAAAAACGCCATCCTCTTCTTTTTACCGCAATCATCATAAATATCAGTAGAAATTATTTCACGGCAATCCAGACTTGCGTATACCCAGAATGCAGAACAAACATTCAGCCGATTTTCGTATATCGTGAATTTCTGCGGACAAAACAAATAAACAGTTCTAATGTGTTGCATTCGCATGATTTTCTCTAGTCACTCTTGCTGTGAACCTTTACAATAGTTATACAACCTTCCGGACTAGGCCCAATGGGCCGGGTTGTACTGAGATGGCCACACAGAGGCGCTAATGTAAATAGTTTAAGTTAATAAAGTAGAGATGATGACACCGTGCTAATTGAAGTAGACTAATGGGCCACAGGCTGAGATACAGGAGAGGGAACCAGCCATGAGTCAGTCAATGCAAGCTGACCCTCGTAGCCGTGGGGGTCGCGGGTTCGAGTCCCGCCATGGGCATGGGTATTTGTGTGTTGTGTAATTGTGATAATGAGCGGTAACGAAAACAGTAAAAAATACAGTATCATAAACTGGATAAAATAACGGAACTTTAAAAGAAATGTATATGACATAAATTGTGTATTTTAACGCGATCTACATTTTTGGTGTAGTAAACTTTGTCTATCTCTTATGCTTTACCAGTTATGCAAAAGTCCATGTTCCATGTAAAGGGTAATCTGGAGTGAGGGATTTTCTTGAAAACCTTTGTGTCGCATCTCTGGAAGATACTGGACCTAAATACCAAGTTTGGTGATTATCTGACTGTTCGTCTCTGAGTTATGCTTTTCACAGACAAACACACAAATGGGCATGTTTCCAAAAATGCTTTTTTTGGATTCAGGGGATCTCAAAACATATATTTCCGGTGAAATCTAGGTGTCGAATTTTTGGATGGAATACAATACTTCACCTACTTATCATACTTAGTAGTGAAAGTAAAAATGCACCGTACTCAACCAAGAAACACCTCTCCTGCTATATCGCACGGTTATGCCCCTCAAGTGAAAGTGTGAACTGGAATTCTTCATTCTTCCTGGTGTTTTTTTTAATTTACTAATCGTTACAACCAGTATTTACCTAAGGGTATACCACGGTTTATTTACAATTTATTTACAATATATACATATTGAACAATTAACATCTTTTAACTTTGTCGAAGAAGAATTTCAGGAAGCTGGTAACGTTGACTGTGTTGATATGGTATTTCAGCACCTGATGTAGTGGAGACTTCTAAATACTGCGCGTCTTTTTTCTGGAAACCATGTGCATTCTGTCATGAGATATGTGTCGTTTGTACCTGTTTTTCAGGACAGTCGCTAAGTGGTGAGGGAGCTCTGTTAATTCTATCCAGGTGGTATCGGAAACTTCTGTGAATCCTTAAGAACTGCGTAAGCATGTAGTTTGGCCAGGGCTGTAGAGAGAGTCTGTGGAAAACCTGTTCAACTTTTCTCGACCATAGCGTGACCCCAGTCGTAAGCTGACGATCCCGTTCTGCATCTCCGAACTCATTAGGGTAACTTCTTACAGTGTGTCTCGATGCAGACCTATGGAGCCTGCTAAAGACAAGGGTTTCACTACTGCAACCTTTACACCTAGTTGACGATCCCGTTCTGCATTCGAGCTCATCAGATTAAGCCCTGACAGCGAGTCTCGATGTAGATCTGCGGAGTCAACTGAGGGAAAGGTAGCCTGTTCTCCTTTGTGAACCTTCACATGGTAGATCCAGACGCACAGCTAGAGTGCTAATCCTGACAAATCTTTTCAAACTATTCTTACAAAAGCTGTTCTTGCACTTATTTATAGGGATAAACATCCATTACATATTTACACATTTACTTGCAAATGTAAGAAGGATATGGTAGGTAAAGTAACAGTCATATTTATAAAAAACGTGTGGCTATGTGATAGCTGTGAAATTTCATGCTATGCATGACCACGAGAAACAACGAATAGTGACTTCCCTCTTGAGAAAATTATTATTATTTAAAAGTTTATTTTCTATTCTTCTTGTTTTAAATAATTGCTGATAAATTTTAATCAAACGAAGTGAAATTCAGGAATTAAAAGTAGATCGGTGAACATACAAGGCAAACATTTAAATGCGGTAAAAAATTCAGTCTGATATCTTAAATTACTGAAATAATGGGTCATAAATTTAGCAGATTTAATATTGCCGGGATACTAATCTCTCCCTTAATCATTTGCGAGATATTCTTTGTTATTGGTTTGAATTTGTAAATAATTACTTTTTCAGTTAGAAGTCGCTATTCATTTTTTCCTGGTCATGCAAAGAGCGTGGAATAATTAATTGCAAAGCTATCGCATAGCGATCAGCTTTTTTTAAAAAATCGGACTCACGCTTCTTTAACTTATACCCACAAAGAGATGTGTTATGAAAGTTTATCTCGATTAATAGGATCTACAATGCTTTTCCTTCACACTGCGGCCATCGCTCGGCTACTCGCGGGTCGGCCGCTGCAGTTCGGACTCCCGCCGAAACAGTTATAATATCCCCGCAACCGCCTCACGTTCTCGTAGCTACAATTACAATGATAATAAGCACATGGGTACCTTATCATAAGGCAAAATGTTATCCTTCATAATGCGCATATTTCTGGCATCTTCTCAGGAAATTTTCATTTCTCCCCTGGTGTTATCTTTTAGCTGATACAATAATTGGGGCTTATTGCACACACCTTATTTTCCATGTGATCAACAGAGTCGAGGAGCTTTCTGTAATTGATTTTGCAAAATTATAACGAATACTTGACCCATGTTTAATATTCTTCTCTGAAGAAGCAGGGTTCAATTTATATGGCTATGTTTCTTCGCATAATAGCAGATATTGGAGTCAGAGAAACCCGATTTTACACACGTTCTCTTGCATGACGCAAAATCTGTGTGCAGTAAATGCATACAGAATAATAGGACCTATATGTTTACTTTCTCTACTACGTATACTAAGTAGGGAAAGTACTACATTCCACCCAAGAATTCGTAACCGAGATTTCGATACCGAGATTTCACCGGAAATACACGCTTTGAGGCACCTGAATCCCAAAAAGCATTTTAAGAAAAAGGTCCGCGTGTGTGCCTGTGTGTCTGTGAACAGCATAACTCAAAAATGAAAAGTCGGATAAATACCAAACTTAATATTTAGGTTCCGTATCTTTCAAAGATGTGACACGTAGGTTTTCAAGAAAATTCCCCACTCCTGACTACCCTTTATATGGAACATTTTTCGAAAATTTTTATTTTCTAAAAAAGGTTCTCGGTTTTGATTAAAATACTATATATTAAGATATTTTCATAAATGAAATATATATCTTGAATTTTCTGGAAATGTCCCCAAAGGCTCTCTTCGTTCTGAATGGCCTTTGCATAACTGGTAAACCGTAAAAATTAAACAAAGTTTTACTACACAAAAAATGTAGATCTCCTTAAAACACACAATTATGTCATATACATTTTTTTGGAGTGAACCGTTTCCGAAATATTTCTTGTTATGTGTTTTAATTTTCCAATACTTATACTTTTTCTCAGATGGGAATAGGTTATTCGTTTTTGTTTTAATGTCCTGGACATACAAAGAGACTGACTATCGCTTAAAGCTTACCATATTCCCTTGGCACCTACAGGAAAATTAGGAATAAGATGATTTCTGCAAATGTTTATCTCGATTAATATGAAGTAGATGGAAAATAAACGTTTGTAAAAATTGTTTGTACAAGAGTAGAGAAGGTCATGTGAGTAATATTTTAACAAGCAAATGCAGTTAGGCACAGGAATGAATAACTTAGTCACTATTTCTTAACAGTAGAGCGAAATTAAGTCATTCTGGATTTTTCCAACAAGGCTTTCCTACTGCGCATATAGGTAATTAAATTTAATTCAGGAAATTTTTGAAAATGGGATAACTTGTTGATAATTATGGCACTCACGATTCCCTAATTTAATGTATGTGATTTCTATCTATGGAGAACTGAAATAAAACATCTATCCAACATCTCTCATAATAAGGTATATGCTTCTTATTATTATTGTAATTGTAACTGTAAATATAAGAATGTGGGGCGGTTGGGAGCATATTATAACTGTTTCCGCTGGAGTGCGAACTGCTGCAGCCGGCGCGTGAGCAGCTGTACGATGACCACAGTGGGAAGAAAAAGCACTGTAGATAGAAGAATAAGCTTTTGTAAGAATATTCTGTGGAATAATGAATAGAGAAATTCATGTGAACGCAACACATCAGATGTTTTCATACGTAATATACCATTCAAAACAGTTGCTGTGCCTATATGTTAAGCAATATATGTGTGTCTGTAAGGAAAATGCAATAACATTCCCTGTCTTCTAGTTTGCAGAGGCAATATTATGTTGACTTGACAGACAGGGTTGCAGTCACTCCAAGGGGCCGTCTGCTCGCCGCAGTCAGCACATAAGGAGAACCTTATTACAGTAATTCAGTTAGAAATCAGACTCGGCAAACATTTTGCTTTAACTGTTAAGAATAATGAAACAGTTTGGATGTCCAGTAATTAAACAACAAATCATAATGTACCTCAATGGCTAGGGCTAGAAATGGTCGTTTGCGCAAGAGCAAATCGCCAACAACAATCAAACATGTCGCTGCGAGAATCCGATGATTCCGTGCAAAAGTGGACGTAAAAAGGGAGTGATCATTTCATCATAAACTATGTTTTACACCCTAAGAGGAGTAACCATCGTAAATTCGGAAAAAGCAACTGGACAGCGACTGACTGCAGTTTTACAGACCATAAAAGCCGAAAGAGCAAAGAGCTTGCTGACAGTGCACACAACTGTAAATTCCCATCACAGACCACACGATGCTTCACGACGAAACAGAAATTGATCGCTGTAACAGAGTTTATCGTCACAGTTCTTGAAAAGCCGCTGTCAAGTTTCCTAAGATAATCTTGGAAGGGAGTTGTGACTGAGTACGTCGGCAAACACGTTCCACAACTATCAAAGTACATAGGAAATGCCACAGAATGATCACAACCTTCAGATTTTTCAACTCGTCTCACGGCATACCTCAAGAAATTTAACATTACTCTGCCTAATATGTTTCCTTGTTTCATAGATTCAGATCATATACCATGGCAACTCACATACACTGTCTAAACAAGGAAAATCTTCAACAGATAGTGTTTCTTATAAACGTCTGTTTAACGAATTGTATCACTTTATTCAACAACACTCGTATCTTCCTGATGGATTCAGACTTGATGTTCATAATGGACGTGCAACGGTTTTTCCTGATTACACCATACAATATAGTCTTCCCAATTATCATTCTATCTGTTCTGGTGAATTGTTCGCAATTCAACTCCCATTGGAATATATACTTAAAAACGATAACCTACATAATTACATAAAATTCTCATACTCGTTGAGTGCTTTAACAGCACTTCAACAAACCTCAACCCCCTAAAATACTGTTAAAATCTTCAGAAACTGTACAACCAAATACCAATCTCTGGTAAAGCGGTACCATTCGCCTGGACTCCATCTCAATCGGAATCCTGGGAAATGAAGCAGCTGATCCCGCAGCCAAAGTAGCCATCAAACATCGCCCTCAGGGAATCAAGATCCCACACACGGACTTCATCAACTTCACAAAAAGACTTGCATTAATCAACGGAGACAAACATGGAAGTCCACATCTAGAAGCAAGTTACACGATGTCTACATTTCCGAGTCCAAACTTCAACACTATCATTTCAACCGCAAAGGCAAGTTGTATTAACTCGACTACGTATTGGACATACTTCTATAACGCACAAACATCTCCTCAACCGTGACCTTCCTCCTGTGTGAGACCTCTGTAGATCCAGCCTCACAGTTCATCATCTCGTTACAGCCTGTCATCGCTATGTACAACACAGAGGAAGATGTGACATCCCCAACAGCCCACCAGACGCCCTAAATTCAACACAACAAAGAACTTTGGGCTTTACGAAAGCGACAAAATTGTATAACAATCTGTAGCACACCTATCTAGAGAATTTTATGTTGTAAGTACTTCTACGGTTTGAAATGTTGTATTTTCATTGTAATCATGTTATGTATTCTAAATTAGTTGCGATATGGCTTTATAGTTGAAGCGACAATAAAGAATATATAATGCAATATTCTGGAGAAGGTAATGAAGCTTACAGGTCACGGTTTTGCAATTGATGCCGGATATTTCAGTAGAAGTCAACACGCGACCGCTAAAGTAAGATGCGTACAAGTCTGTTTGCTGTTTGAGATTGGTCTTTGGGAAGCTTCATATCTATCTCTTGTGGAACGTTTGGGAGAAGCAGGTGTGTTTATCAGTCTTTAAAATGTCCTTTAATGAAGGCAGCAGACAAATATTCGTACTGCTTGAAGAAGTGTATCCAGACAAAAAGTGTAAATTTTTTGTATTACAGGTATCGTAGTGTAGTCTCAGGTCTGGAAAAGAACCCCAGGTATCAGAGTGAGGCAACAATCGGAAAAGGTTGAAATTAGGGCACGTAGTGAATCTAAAACAACAAAACGCTCTCACCTCAAGCGTGAAACATTTAAGCTGACCAAATGAAGGTCACTAGAGGCAGACTACCGAGGCATCCGATACAGAACTTCTTCACGCCGGTCGTGGTCACAACGAGTATTTTGATAACTTGTGAATAAGAAGCAACCTCACCGTCAGCCAGGTATGTAATATGCAGGGGTACATAAGGGCTTTAAGAGTAGAATAAGAGGCTCAAGGCGTGGACAGTAACTTTACTTGGAGTCCTCATTGACATAGGAACACGTACTCCCTTGTCCAGCGCCCCCATTCTAGGCGATTGCACTATCCTCTAAGTTGCAGTCCGGTGTAGCACCGTTCATATTTAAAAGAGAGCTGGTTCAAATCCCGTGTTCCACCCAATCTGACCAGGGTTTCTTCATGGTTTCCCTCAGTTGCCAGGTAAATACCAGCCTGGATATTCAATATCACGATCCAAAGAGCAAAATAAATAGGCATAAAACAGGTCGCAATTTTGCCAAGAGGTCAAAGCAGCATTTAACAATAAAAATGAAAACAACTAAAAAGGAACTCGCTTCCAATCCCTGGCTCCCCCAGTGTGAAAACAGTACGATATCTAACCTTTTGCATTAATGCTTTCATTGTCTTTATTTGCATTGTACTCCTCGCATGCATCGACAGACAATTTTCAGCATGATTATACAAACGATATTGCACCGCAGATTAAATCATTTTCAACACAACAGTCATTTCTGTTATACTAATGTTCTAGCCTTGAGCTGAAATACGCGAATTTCCTTTCATTTTAAACCCAATTAACATTCCAACTTGTCACTGTCACAATTTGAATTTTAAAAAAGGATGACATAGAAGCCTGTGTTGGCGAAGCGATCTAATTACCAGCAAAATTGCAATTCAATAACTAAACGTGGACGCTTGTCATGTTAACCAATGCATCACGTGGTGGGGTGATTAAAGTCTGATGCCTGTTAGCGGATCGTGTTGTTGTTCTTTACAACCAGCACAGATAACATCCAAAGGCAATCTGAAGAGAATGGAAAATCATTATTGCATGTGAAATAAGGAAACTCTGAGGGAAATATAAACTATATTTTAGGTTATAGCTTGGGTTGCAATTAATCGTACAGATAAATTTGTAAATAAACATTAAAACATTTTCTCATGTTGAAAAATTGGATTTTATCGTAAATAATGAAGTAATAATATATTAAGATACAAATGGTAAGAGTGGTATTTTATTTTGCGAGTATGAGAAAAAATATCTGATGTGAATAATTTCACGTAACTTTCTGTACCCTCTATCTTTATTAGTGGTCGTACAAACTATTTTTACTACAGCTTATTTTTCCTTATACTATGTTTTCATCCAAACAAACCTTTATTGAATATTACATAAAGAAAACACAAATAAACTTACCTCAGATGACAACAATTGCAAATTATGAAACTCCCCCTTGGAACCTAAAAATCCTGCTTTAAATCTTGAGATGGAACAATATAATAAAGAACAGACTGCCACCGCTGCTTATCAACGAATCTTTAACGAAATTTCTAGAACCTATTATGATTATTAAAAATATTTACAGATGCTTTAAAACCTCAACAAAGAGTAGGAAGTGCAACCGTCCTACCAAATGGAATTCATATAGAAAGGCTCCCTAATTACCTCTCAATTTATTCTAATGAGTTACACGCTCTGAAACAAGCATTTTCATACATTGCAGAATCCCATAATCAAGTATATATAACTTTATATGATTCAAAAAGTGCTATCTTAGGCACTGAATACATACAGAAAACAAACTTATCCAAGAAATACAGATGTCATATAACCATGCAATGGAACAAGGAAAGCAAATGATACTGATGAAGCAGCTAAAGAGGCCATACAAAATCCAACATTTAATGCAGAGATAACAACAAAACATTCAGACTTAGCCCTATATACCCAAAACAAACTTATTACCTCATGGAGAAAAATCTGATGTGTTACACCCACATGACTTTCTCTACTCCTGTACAAACTATTTTTACAAACGCTTATTCTCCATATGCTTCATGTTAATCTTATTGCTAATTTTCTTGTAGATGCAAGGGGAATATGGTAGACTTTAAGCGATAGTCAAATATTTTAAGAGTTGGTTGCTATGTAGAGCATTACATTCTCTTTGTATGTCCAGGACATAAAAAATTAATAACGAATTCCCATTTGAGAAAAAGTATAAGTATTGGAAAATTTAAGGGAATAACAAACAATATCTCGAAAATGGTTCACTCAATAAAAAGATGTATATGACTTAAATTGTGTATTTTAACGCGATCTACATTTTTGTAGTAAACTTTTGTCTATCTCTTATGGTTTACCAGTTATGCAAAAGTCGTTTACAATGAAGAATACTTTTGGAGACATTCCCAGAAAATTCAAGATATACATTTCATTTGTCATGAAAGTATTTAAATATATGATATTTTAATCAAAATCGTTAGAACCATTCTTGAGAAAATTAAAATTTTCGAAAAATGTTCTATGTAAAGTGTAATCTGGGGTGGGGGGATTTTCTTGAAAATCTTCGTGTCGCATCTCTGGAAGATACTGAACCTAAATACCAAGTTTAGTGTTTATCCTACTGTTCATTTCTGAGTTATGCTGTTCACAGACAGACAGACACACACATGGACATGTTTCCAAAAATGCTTTTTTTTTGGATTCAGGGGCCTCAAAACATATACATCCGGTGAAATCGTGGTATCGAATTTTTGAGTGGAATACAATACTACCCCTACTTACTATACGTAATAGAGAAAGTAAAAATATGGTCTCAAAACAAGCTACTTACCTTAACAGGATCTTCAAACAACAAATGTATCTTTACGAACTTAAACAGAAACATCAAGTTATCATTACCCACTTAATAATTGGACATACAAAGATGACACACTCCTATCTGATCAGCAAAGAAACTCAGCCGCAGTGTTCAACATGCAAAACTCTATTGACAGTTTCCCATGTACTCGCAGAATGCCAACGTTATCACCCACACAGCAAAATATATAACATTCCAAATAATATTAGTGTCTTAATGATTCAACACTATATAAAAATATTATAATTTTCTTGCAAAATACACAACTGTATAATGAAATTTAAAACAATTGTAATATAACTGTTCTTTAATTGTATTGTTCCCATAAGAAAATCATTATCAGTTTATTACCAAATTATATTATGTATGTACATATTTCTAGAAATCTATTAATGTTCAACCACCACTGTATTAATGTAAGAGTCCCGAATAGAGTTTGTGAGTTAAAGCGACTTAAAATAAATGAATTAAAAAAAAACCTTTGCAGAAATACCTACATTACACATTTCGATACAGATACAAAGACAATAGGAGATATTCATACAAAGAGAAATGTTTAAGAACTGGAAGCTATATGCTGGCTTTAACGTTCCATATTGGTTCTATACAATCGCGAGAAACAACTGAATGTTGACAAGACTTTAAAAGAATGACCAAGTAATGAACAATTCGAGTCATTAATAACGGATATCTCAGAACTTACTTAAGCCATAAAAAGCTCACTTGAAATAAATTGTGTGATTTAAAAGAGATCTGCATATTTTATAAGGTACGTTTTCGCCTATCCCCTAAAGTTTACCAGCTATGGAAGATTATGCAAAGCTCCTTCCGAATAAACATTATTTCATAGGCAATACTAGGAAAATTCAAATTATACATTTTATTTGTCATATAAATTTCTTTAATGTGTGGTATTTTAATCAAAATCCTTATAACCGTTTTTCTAGAAAATAAAAACATTCGAAAAATTTTCCATGTAAAGGCTAAAGGTAAAGGTACATATCACCTAGGGGACCCCGGAACCGGCACCGCATGTAGGCCAGTCGGAGGGAAGGGTGAGGGGAGAAACCCAAAGGGCGACCAGATCCGGATGCCGACGAGCGCAAGCATGGACGGGGTCCCTAACGTTTCTAGATAGAAAGCATCCGACGCCGCACGGCCCCTGCCCACAAACTACCAACCTCCAGCGTCCCTGGGAGCGGAGCCCCTCCTGAGGAGAGACCTAACTAGCGGTACCGCAGCGAGGTCAGCGAAGAAACCTTTACAGAACGCAAGCCACCGTCTGGTCCTACAACCCTGGAAAGATAACAAGGAAGATGATGGGTACAGAAAATAAGAGGGAGGAGAGCCATGATAGAAGATGAACCACCCCAGCATTCGCCCGGGGAAACCGCGAAAATCCCACAGGCCAGAGTGTGTGGTCACCGGGGAGAGATCCCGAGACCTCCCGAATGCGGGTCACAGACGCAACGCCTGAGTCATCCCGCTTGGTCCATGCAAAGAGTAATATGGGTGGGGATTTTCTTGAAAATATTCGTGTCTCATCTTTGGAAGTACTGCACCTAAATAGTCAGTTTGGTTTTATCTGACTTTTCGTTTTTGGGTTATGATGTTCACAGACACGCAGATTCCCACACGGACATTTTTCTAAAAATTGTTTTTTAGATTCAGGGAACTTTAAAATATGTATTTCTTGTGAAATTTTGGTATCGAATTTTTGGGTGGAATGCAGAGATAGGCACACTAATCCAGGATAAATACCAGAAGACCTATCGAGAGATAATGGGATTGTTCTGGAATCTTCTTTCTCCCCGTCTCCCGAACATTTTAGAGCCCTCTCGAAAAAATACAACAGCTAAATAAGCGCTCGTGCTGGTGAGTCAGCCAGTGAGTAAGTGAGAGTGTGAGTGCGTGATGCAGTATGAAGTGCTGGTCATTCATTACGTTCTCCGAGTAAGATTGCGACGATAGTTGTAATGTACAGCGAGTGCTGCTACTGCGAGAGATTAGAGATGACTTGTGTTTCACTGCCCAGCAAGTGAAGCTGGAAGAAGAAAAGGCTGCTTCCCGCGTATTTCATTATGCTGTGAAGATAGTTGAAGTGACAGTTAAAATTGAACTAGATCGCATTAGTGAAACGACAATGAGAACCTTGAAATATCGGTAAAAACTGGACAAAGTCACCACATTCTATCCTTTAACTAGGCCTTAGCTTACAAATTAAACTACCTCTGAAAGGCGAATCTTCATAACAAATATTTTCTGCCACTTTCAAAATTGCACATTGCATGTTCAAGCCAACTTGAATTCCACATCGATGATCATTTATTTCCACAACCACCAGCATAAAACGACCTGTACGACAGATTTAAGTCAGGGAATGCTAACCGTCTGTTGAAAACAAATTAATAAATAAACATTTTGTGTTTATAATTATTCAACATTATTTTCTTATTTCAGGACTGCTTAAGGAATTTAAAAATAGGTATTACATTACTACGTATAGTAGGTAGGGGAAGTATTGTATTCCACTCAAAAATTCGATACCGAGATTTCACCGGAAATATATGTTTTGAGACCCCCTGAATCCAAAAAAAGCAGTTTTGGAAACATGTACGTGTGTGTGTGTGTCTGTGTGTGTGCCTGTAAACAGCGTAACTCAGAAACGAACAGTCGGATAAACACCAAACTTGGTATATAGGTTCAGTATCTTCCAGAAAAGCGACACAAAAGTTTTAAAGAAAATCCCCCCACCACAGATTACTCTTTACATGGAAGATTTTTCGAAAATTTTAATTTTCTCAAAAATGCCTCTAACGATTTTGATTAACATATCATATATTTAACATACTTTCATGATAAATAAAATGTATATCTTGAATTTTCTGGAAATGTTTCCAAAAGTATTCTTCATTGTGAACGACTTTTGCATAGCTGGTAAACTATAAGAGATAGACAGAATTTTACTACACAAAAAATATAGATCGCGTAAAATACACAATTTATGTCATATTCATTTTTTTATTTAGTGAACCATTTTCAGGATAATGCTTGTTATTCCCTTAAATTTTCCAATACTTATACTTTTTCTCATATTCGTTAATCATTTTTTTTGTCCCGGTAATGCAAAGAGAACGGAATGCTCCACATAGCAACCAGCTCTTAAAATATTTGACTATCGCTCCAATTCCCCTTGCATCTACAAGAAAATCAGCAATAAGTTTAACATCTCGATATCTCGATTTAAATGAAGCATATGGAGAATAAGTGTTTGTAAAAATACTTTTTACAAGATAAGAGAAAGTTATGTGAGTGTAACACATCAGATTTTTAAATGTTTAGTTTATACCCATTTAAAATTACCATTAGATTTGCATGAAAATCTTACTGTAGTAACACTGAATGGTAGAACACAATTTCTAGTTTGAGTATCTTGTGTAAGAAGGTGCTACTCTCAGATTGAACTAGATAAAATATATTTTAAAGTGACGTTGTTGATTTTCGTATGTTAGGCAGCATGGGTTTAATGCGTTAAGACATGCGGATTAATCTACCCAAGAATAACACTCATCCCCAAATTAGCCTTTTACATGAAAATGATTTTGGTATTCTTTATTTACCAAAATGACTATTTTGATTAAACTAAAATGTTATATATGTAGTACATTACACATATATCTGTACATCATGTACAGGGTGAATCACCTAAAACTTGCACCGAAAATATTCTGTTGATGTAACTAGGCATTGTTCCATTTAAAAATTGTATGTTTGCTCAAAGAATACACATTCTCAGCATTATTAAACTCTGCTTATAGGCTAAAAGTACGAGACGCTGACTGCACATCAATAGCACTTCCCATTTCCGAAATATTTGCGGTGAAAGTTTTAGGTGATTATCCTGTATATATATATATATATATATATATATATATATATGGACCATTTAAGTTGAGACTGTACAATATCTCCAAAACTAAGCATTGCGGAAAGAAATGTCATTAATAAAAGTTACTTAATATTATGGGGGAAAGTTAATGCCATTAGTGCTTTGGTTGGAGGACATTGTGAAGGTCACCGTATATAATGTATATCATGAAACTTTTATGAAAGATCTCTTCATTACTAATCAATTTTATATAAGTTTTTATAACTGTAAACCAAACCACGAGGGATAGGCAATGTTTACTACACAATATAGGTCTGGGTAAAACACAATTTATATCTATAATTTTTTTGTCATTGACAGTTTTAGATATATTTGTTGGTATTTGAATTTTACAATAATTCTCGTCATACATTCTTCAAATTGCTAAATCATTATTATTTTGTTTCTTGTGTCCTCTTGTCTATTGCTTTTGTATGGAATTTCAAAGCCATCATATAGCGATCTGCTATTTAAAGACTTGCCTAGCGCTTCGTCGTCCTGTATCAATGGTCATTGAAACCACATATGCTAACGTTTGCCCGGATTAACATCAAGAAGCTAGAAAAATAAGTTTTTATACGAAGAGTTTGTAGAATATGCATAAAAATCTGATGTGTTAGTTTATACAAGCGTAGAGAAAGTCATGTGAGAGTATTTTTACAAACGCTTATTCTCCATATGCTTCATGTTAATCGAGATGATAATCCTATTGATAATTTTCTTGTAGATGCAAGATGCTAGCCTTTAAACGATAGTCAAATATTTTAAGAGCTGGTTCCTATGTGGAGTATTTCATTCTCTTTGTATTACCAGGACAAAAAAAAATGAATAACGAATTTGAGAAAAAGTATATGTATTTGAAAATTTAAGGAAATAACAAGCAATATCTCGAAAATGGTTCACTCAACAACAAAATGTATATGACATAAATTGTGTATTTTAACGCGATCTACATTTTTTGTGTAGTAAAATTTTGTCTATCTCTTATGGTTTACCAGTTATGCAAAAGTCGTACACAATGAGGAATACTTTTGGAGACATTCCCAGAAATTCGAGATATACATTTAATTTGTCATGAAAATATCTTAAACATATGATATTTTAATCAAAATCGTTACAGCCGTTTTTGAGAAAATTAAAATTTTCGAAAAATGTTCCATATAAAGGGTAATCTGGGGTGGAGGGTGTTTATCCGACTGTTCGTTTCTGAGTTATGCTCTTCACAGACACACACACGGACATGTTTCCAAAAATGCTTTTTTTTGGATTCAGGGGGCCTTAAAACATGTATTTCCGGTGAAATCTCGGTATCGAATATTTGGGTGGAATACAATACTTCCCCTACTTACTATACGTAGTAGAGAAAGTAAAAATTAGTATGTGTTAACGTTCACAGTAATTTCTGTTCTAAAACTATTTTTACAGAAACCTATTCTTCTATATACTTCATGTTAATCGAGATACATTCTCATTATGCATTCGTTGTATACAAGTATAAGAACAATACAATAATGGGCAAATCGTTTAAAAGTCTGTTGCATTGTGATGACTGAAATTTCGTTCTCTTTGCATAAACACGAAAAGGACATTCTGGTGTATCACATTCATGTGACTTTCTCTACCCATTCTTCAACAAGCTATTCACTCAAAAGCAGTTTCCGCTATCTAGTTTATGTTAATCGAGACAAACATTTGTAAAAATGGTTTTATTACATTTTTACTTTCTCTACTACGTACGAGAAGATATTGCATTCCACCCAAAAATTCTACATTGAAATTTCACTTGAAAACGCATGTTTTGAGACCCCCTGAATACAAAAAAAAACATTTTTAGCAAAACATCCGCATATGTGTATATCTGTAAACAGCATAACTTAAAAAACATCTGATGTGTTACACTCACATGACTTTCTCTACTGTTGTACAAACTATTTTTACAAACGCTTATTCTCCATATACTTCATGTTAATCGAGATAAACATTTGCAGACTCTATCTCATTGCTAATCTTCTTGTAGATGTAAGGGGAAAATATATTTACAAGGGCAATATAGAAAAACAGTAGCCTTTAAGTGCATACATATCTCTTAATAGCTGGTTGCCAGGTGCAGCACCATTCCCTTTGCCACAGATTATCACTTTTTGCATATCCAAGACAAACAAATGAATAACGAATTCCCATTTGATAAAATAAGTATTGAAAAATTTAAAGGAATAACAAGCAATATCTCGAAAATGGTTCACTCAACAAAAAAATGTACATGACATAAATTGTGTATTTTAACGCATTCTACATTTTTTGTTTAGTAAAATTTTGTCTATCTCTTATGGTTTACCAGTTATGCAAATGTCGTTCACAATGGAGAATACTTTTGGAGACATTCCCAGAGAATTCAAATCTACATTTTATTTGTCATGAAAATATCTTAAACCTATGAGATTTTAATCAAAATCGTTAGAGCCATTTTTGAGAAAAAGAAACTTTTCGAAAAATCTTACATGTAAAGGGTAATCTGGGGTAGGGGGATGTTCTTAAAAACCTCCGTGTTGCATCTCTGGAAGATACTGAACCTAAATACCAAGTTTGGTGTTTATCCGACTGTTCGTTTCTTGGTTATGCTGTTCACAGACAGACACACAGTCACACAGACACACACACACGGACATGTTTCCAAAAATGCTTTTTTTCGGATTCAGGGTGTCTCAAAACATGTATTTCCGGTGAAATCTCGGTATCGAATTTTTGGGTGCAATACCTTACTTCCCCTACGTAGTAGAGAAAGTAATAAAAAGTAGGATAAGTACCAAACTTAGTATTTAGATTCAGTACCTTCTAAGAATGCCACATGAAGATTTTCAAGAAAATCCCCCTCCCCCAAATTATCCTTTACGTCGAATATTCTTCGAAATGATTCATTTTCTAAAAACTGGCTCTAACGCTTTTGTTTACAATGTATTTACATTACAAATTAAATGTATATTAAGATTTTATTTCAAATACGCTTTTTGTGGCATAATCCATTTCTGAGACATGCCTATTAAAGGTTCGAGTTGTTCTTTTCTTGGTCATTTTCTTAATGTTCTGTCAACATTCAACTGTTTCTCGCAATTACATGGAAACAGTGTGGAATTTTGAGGCAGCGTATAGCGTGTAGTTCTTAAATATTTGACTATCGCTGTACTCTTTGTATCTATAACGAAATGTAGCTATTTCTGCAAAGATTTAGTTGGATTAAAATGTAGTAGTTAGAAAAATATGCTAGTAAGAGTAGCCTGTATACCCACTAATAAAGATAGAGGATAGAGAAGGTCGTGTTAATATATCAAATCAGATTTTTCAATCAAGGTACAATGTAAATACAATAGACTTGAACGACAGTCACATCCTTTAAGAGCTGGTCACTATATGATTGAAATTCCCTTGTCGTTGCATGATCAGGAGAGAAAAAAAATCTGATGTGTTACACTCACATGACTTTCTCTACTCTTGTACAACCTATTTTTACAAACGCTTATTCTCCATATGCTTCATGTTAATCGAGATATCGAGATGTTAATCTTATTGCTAATTTTCTTGTAGATGCAAGGGGAATTGCTAGGCTTTAAGCGTTTAAGAGCTGGTTGCTATGTGGAGTATTCCATTCTCTTTGTATTACCAGAACAAAAAAATGAATAACAAATTTGAGAAAAAGTATAAGTATTGGAAAATTTAAGGCAATAACAAGCAATATCTCGAAAATGGTTCACTCAACAACAGAAATGTATATGACATAAATTGTGTATTTTAACGCGATCTACATTTTTGTGTAGCAAAATTTGGTCTATCTCTTGTGGTTTACCAGTTATGCAAAAATCGTTCACAATGAAGAACACTTTTGGAGACTTTCCCAGAAGATTCGAGATATACATTTCATTTGCCATGAAAATATCTTAAACATATGACATTTTAATCAAAATCGTTAGAGACATTTTTGAGAAAATTAAAATCTTCGAAAAATGTTCCATGTAAAGGGTAATCTGGGGTGGAATGATTTTCTTGAAAACCTTCGTGTCGCATCTCTGGAAGATACTCAACCTAAGTACCAAGTTTGGTGTTTATCCGACTGTTCGTTCCCGAGTTATGCTGTTCACAGACAGACACACACACACACACACGGACATGTTTCCAAAAATGCTTTTTTTGGATTCAGGTGTCTCAAAACATATATTTCCGGTGAAATCTTGGTATCGAATTTTTGGGTGGAATACAATACTTCCCCTACTTACTTTACGTAGTAGAGAAAGTAAAAAACGAATAAGGAGTTCCCATTTGAGAAATGCATAAAAAAGGTATTTAATATAAATTGCGTACTTAAAGGAGATCTATACTTTTTGTGAAGCAAGAGTTTTGTCTATCTGTTAGGGTTTACCAATTATACAATAGTCCTGCAGAATGAAGAGAACTTCAAACGATATTCTCTGGAAACTTAAAATAAACATATTATTTGTCATGAAAAATGTTAAACATATGGTGTTTAATCAAAAATGCAATTCATTTGTGAAGGAATCAGAGGTTCTGAAAAGTTTCCATGTAAACAGAGTTTGGCTAGGAGAATTTTCTTTAAAATATTCATGTCGCATTGTTGAAAAATGCTGAACGTAAATACAAAGTTTGGAGTTCATTTGACTTTTCATTTTTGAATTATGCTGCTTACAGACACGAACACACTCACGGAACTTTTTCTAAATATTCCATTTTTTATTTGTTTTTTTTTTAGATTCGTACAGTCTCAATTTGTGTATTTACGTGAAAACTCGGTAACGAATTTTTAGGTGGAATACAATTTTTTTTAATCCTTCTGTCACATCTTTGAAAAACATTAAACTTAAAGAACAATGGTATTTATTGGACTTTTCGTTTTTGAGTTATGCTGTTGACAAACATAGACACACCCACAAACACAAGATACGTTTTCTAAAATTATTTTTGGGGGTTTAAGCAGCCTCAAAACACGTATTTCCGGTGAAATCTCGATATGAGTTTTTGGGTGGAATACAATACATCCTCTATTTACTGTAAGCACAAAGAAGGGAAACTAAAAAGTGTTAATGGGTAGAGAAAGTCGTGTGAGACTCGTGAGATGTAAGACTCATAATTACTGTATAGGCGGTCGCATTTACAAATTGTAGACGTCAACACAAATTGAAGTCACCTCCTCAAATACATTTGCATTCAATATGAAGGCAGTAAACTTTGTTATAATCTTTGACATAAATTTGGTCCTAGAATCGAAGGTAGCAGTTATTATGATGGCAGTATTATTTCTTAAGCGAGGACTCGCAAGAAGCGCATACAAATGACTGACAAAATGTAATTCCCCACTCCCTAATATAAGGGGTGGGAGAAGAGCTGCAAGATGAAAGATAATGCGCCGCCTGCCTGCTTCTTCAAAGTATGAAACTTGTCGTTGGCAGGGACGGGAGTCGGTTACCTATGCCATAAAGAGAAGAGTTATATCATGGGCCTGACAGTCTACGTCTTTAACTTTCCTGCCGATAGAGTGCCAGTCTTATAGCAATACATTCTTTATATTCTGTGAAAGTCATCTCTCTTCTACAGTTATCTTTTTCTCCATGCTGGTCTCTTACTTTCTCTTTGCGTTGAAATATTTTTCCCTATAATTTTAATTTCCACCGAGCGGGATGGCTAAGGCGGTAACGCCTGTGGTCCCCATTCGGAAGTTCCCGGGTTCAAACCCTCGATGTCGACCAATCTGACCGAAGGTTTTTCGCGGTTTTCTTCGGTCGCTTGGCTAATGCTGGGTTGGATAATTTGATCCATAAATTTTCCTATCATCCCTTTCAACACTACATTTGATTTCCTTCTTCTTTCCTGTCATACTAGGCATTGAGCTGATCATCAATCCTGGATATGTTGTTATCAAAAGTTTACTTTCTCCTTGGTACCGTAATTATTGACGGGAATATATAAATATTAAATAAACAATAATGGTAAGATAAAGAAATAATTGCAATAAATAACACAGGTCAACAGTGATTTTGATGGTTTAGATATTCAGATATTTTTTGCATTCTCTACTACGCATAGTAAGTAGGGGAAGTGTTGTATTCCACCCAAAAATTCGATACCAAGATTTCACCGGAAATGCATGTTTTGAGACCCCCTGAATCCAAAAAAAGCATTTTTTGGAAACATGTCCGTGTGTGTGTGTGTGTGTGTCTGCGTGTGTGTGAACAGCATAACTCAGAAACGAACGTCGGATAAACACCAAACTTGGTATTTAGGTTCAGTATCTTCCAGAGATGCGACACGAAGGTTTGCAGGGAAATCCCCCCACCCCAGATTACCCCTTACATGAAACATTTTTCGAAAATTTTAGTTTTCTCAAAAATATGATTAAAATATCATATGTTTAAGATATATCCATGATAAATGATATGTATATCTCGAATTTTCTGGGAATGTCTCCAAAAGTATTCTTCATTGTGAATTACTTTTGCATAACTGGTAAACCATAAGGGACAGACAAACTTTTACTACACAAAAAATATAGAACTCATTAAAATACACAATTTATGTCATATACATATTTTTTGTTGAGTAAACCATTTTCGAGATATTGCTTGTTATTCCCTTAAATTTTCCAATACTTATACTTTTTCTCAAATTCGTTATTCATTTTTTTGGCCCTGGTAATGCAAAGAGAATGGAATACTCCACATAGCAACCAGCTCTTAAAATATTTGACTATAGCCTTAAAGCCTACCAATTCCCCTTGCATCTACAAGAAAATTAGCAATAAGGTTAACATCTCGATTAACATGAAGCATATGGAGAATAAGCGTTTGTAAAAATAGTTTGTACAAGAGTAGAGAAAGCCATGTGAATGTAACGCATCAGATTTTTATAGTAATTTCCATGTCCTGATTCCAAAGATGAAGTCCATATTGACGTATCACATACCATTTCTTTCAAAATTCATATCTTCCAATTTTATTTATCTGTGTATGCTTTATGTCATTATGAACCATTATGCTACTACGACAATGCAATTTATTGGAATAAAGTTACTAAAACGAAATAGTGGACTGTTTTATGACAGGTGGTAGTACATTCTAAGCTGCTTATATTATTTTGTATTGAGAATTCATCTGTTACAGGGCTTAATAGTTGTTGTATAAGTTGTTGTATAATGCAAGAAATTAGCATCTTAATAATACCATTTTGTTATCTTTATCATGTGTAACTCAGTACAGCATAAAGAAGGTATTGTGTAAATAATCCAAATTCATTTTGTAATATTTCTGGTAGTTTTATTGTGAAGAAGCAGAAACAAAACATAACCTCTTTGTAAGAAAAGTGTACAAACCTTACTTCAGAATTGAAATAGGAGATCAATCCACGTCTTGGGCTCCTCATGATGTGTGCAGTGTTTGTGATAAAGGCATATGATTTGGACAAAGGGTGAAGATGATATTGTTTTTACGTTGGAGGTTTGTTTATTTAGCTCCTCGTATGAACGTCAATTTTGAAGTAGATTGTTTGTTACGTAATATGCTGCTAGGTATGAGAAGCTGATTTGAAGATGTATTTTTACTTTCTCTACTACGTATAGTAAGTAGGGGAAGTATTGCATTCCACCCAAAAATTCGATACCAAGATTTCACCGGAAATACATGTTTTGAGACCTCCTGAATCCAAAAAAAGCATTTCTGGAAACATGTCCGTGTGTGTGTCTGTGTGTGTCTGTGTGTCTGTGTATGTGTGTGTCTGTGTGTCTGTGAACAGCATAACTCAGTAACGAACAGTCGGATAAACACCAAACTTGGTATTTAGGTTCAGTATCTTCCAGAGATGCGACACGAAGGTTTTCAAGAAAATCCCCCCACCCCAGACTACCCTTTACATGGAATATTTTTCGAAAATTTTAATTTCCTCAAAAATGGCTCTAACGATTTTCATGAAAATATCATATGTTTAAGATAATGTCATGAGAAATAAAATGTATATCTCGAATTTTCTGAGAATGTCTCCAAAAGTATTCTTCATTGTGAACGACTTTTGCATAACTGGTAAACCATAAGAGATAGACAAAATTTTACTACACAACAAATGTAGATCGCGTTAAAATACACAATTTATGTCATATACATTTCTTTTGTTGAGTGAACCGTTTACGAGATATTGCTTGTTATTTCCTTAAATTTTTCAATACTTATACTTTTTCTCAAATTCGTTATTCATTTTTTGTATGTCCTGGACATGCAAAGAGAATGGAATGCACCACATAGCAACCAGCGTTAAAAGATTTGACTATCGCTTAAAACCTACCATATTTCCCTTGCATCTACAAGAAAATTAGCAATAAGATTGACAGCTCGATATCTCGATTAACATGAAAATAAGCGTTTGTAAAAATAGTTTGTACAAGAGTAGAGAAAGTCATGTGAGTGTAACACATCAGATTTTTGTTGTTACGCTCCAGGTTTAAAAAATATTAATTAACTTTGTTATTAAACTGCTTCTATAGATAGTATTTATGTTTGTTTGCCTCGGCTGCGTCAGTCTTACTTTAGAGACACGTTTCTCTTAATCAGGGCGTGGTGCGACAAGAATGTAGGCTTACACAGATTTTAAGTTTAAATTCACTTCTTTTTATTTATCCTTGACACAAATTAAATAGCACTAAACTGATGCCAAGTGCTGTGCGATTCCTCAATTTAAAACTTGCACTTTGTTACAGCGTATACTTAATTTGCGTTTCACACGAATACGTATTATGTCTTTAGAGAACACATTTTCCATTCGGTCACTACCAAGGTCTACCAGCAACTGAACATATTTTAACCGTATAAACTTTTAACTTTTTGTATTTCAAGTCTCTGATTGGCTAATCCTAGTCCAATAGAATATCTGCATTTTACTAAAGCTTTTTCTAGCTGTTGATTGGCTAATTTTAAACTGTCACAAAGTTTACATTATCGTTGCTCTAATCATGACCAGTAACTTTAAACTCTCAAACTCATTATTGCCTCAAGGTTAACTCATTGTTACCTCATTGTTAGCAACGTTAAACTTATTCTCACAGCTCTTACATTATTAAATTACATAATGTATTCACATAAGACTATTAAACATTTTACAATAATATAAGCATATGTACTGACTGTTACTTTTATACATGGAATGTGAAGGGTTTTAATGCAAAGAACAAAACAGGACTTGTATACACAAACTTTCCATCTGCTTTGAGACCAGTGGTCCATGGACCTGGTGTACCTAATACGTAAGCCACCTACAGGCAGTAATAACTTATTTCAGATATAGACAGTAACAGTGGTTCACCGTCATCACTTGTGTCCGAGGAGTTCGTTCATGAAACATCAAATGCACCACAACCATTATCACAAGCCAAGCTAAATGATATTGTAAGGGATTTAAATCTTTCCAAGGATGCGGCTGAGGTGTTAGGTTCCAGACTATAGGAAAACAACTTACTTGCAGCTGATGCTTCAGTGGCTTTTTACAGGTACAGAGAAAAGGATTTCTTGCAATACTTCAGGAAGAAGAAAATCTAGTTTACTGTAATAATATTCCAGATATAATAAATAAACTGGGTTGTGTTACATATGATCCACAAAAATGGAGACTGTTTATTGATTCCAGTAAAAGAAATCTTAAGGGTGTGCTGCTTCACAATGGGAATGCTCTTTCTTCAGTTCCAGTAGTGCACTCAGTGCAGCTGAAGGGGAATTATGAGAGTTGAAGTATGTTTTGGAGAGAATTAAATATGTTGAACATCGTGGTTGATGTGTGGAGATTTGAAAGTAATCTGTGTGATGATAGGCTGACAAAATGTCCATGTTATTTATGCGAGTGGGATTGTAGGGCAAGAGACAAACTTTGGAAACAAAAACAGTGCCCCAAAAGAGAAAGTTTAACATCAGGTAGTAATAACATAATAAGGGGTAGCCTAGTGGATCCTAAGAAAATTCTTTCACCAGCTCTTCATATAAAACTTGGTATAATGAAACAGTTTGTAAAAGCACTTGATCAAGATGGTGATTGTTTCAAATATCTCAGTCTCAAGTTTCCTGCTTTTTCTGAAGGAAAAATAGAAGAAGGAATCTTTGTGGGTCCGCAAATCAGAGCTCTATTTAAAGATAGGCAGTTTGAAGCTACTATGACTTCTGAAGAGAAAAATCTTGGAATGCATTTAAAGAAGTTATAGACAACAATTTAGGAAACAATAAATTGTGAGCAACATGCTGCAGAAGCTCAGAATCTCAGAATGCAACATGAGTCTCAAAATTACACTTTCTGTTTTCATATTTGAACATATTTCCTGGCAACCTCGGGGTAGTCAGTCAGGAACAAGGGGAGAGATATTCGAGAAATGGAGATACCAATGATGATGGAATTCTTCAATGATTGCAGATTACTGCTGGATGCTGTGTAGGGATTCCACAGAAACACACAAGAGAAAATCCAAGAGACAAACATTAATACCAAACGAACAAGATCTTTATTGACCTGCTGTTTATAAACTTAATTTAAATGTGATATTTGGAAACAAAAAACCCTCACAAATTCATTTGCAGCTCTTATACAACTCATAGTATATACATTTTTGGAAGAAAACATGTGAATACTTCAGTTTTTATTTGTAAAAAAACCTGATGTGATGGAGAAAAACAGAAGTTATTTTTTAAATCAGCGGTACTGAAATATTAAGAATCGCCGTTCAAATGTAAAACAGCTCACAAAAAAATTTATTTGTAGACTTGTGTAATTTACGCATATTAAATCATGTATAATGTAACACATTTGAGTTGAAATATTTGTCTGGAAAGATGGAGGTAATTAGGCACTCACGTTAAGCAAAGTCATAGTATCAGCCGAGAATAGGTAACGTATTACTAAGGTTTCTGAGAAACCAGTTAGGAGTTGGTTCTAAGACATAGGCCAATTCTGGAAATAGAGTCGACGGAAATTCTGAGAATTTTAGCTAAAATGCTAATAGCAGTGTCACATTCGGATACTTAAAGTGTTTTGAGGTTTGGCACGCTATAAGATAGGATGTTGGTGGAAGTAATTTTAAAGTAGGTGGAGCTAAAATTAATAAATGTTCGTGCATCTAGATCCAAGGGTTGCTCTCTTCTCTAGTATGGTTTCGGTACTTACATTCGTGCACACATTAATTAACTATTCTACTCTGCTACTGTCGTCAGCAGTTATTACTCGTGTGTTATTTATGCGCCCAGTGACGCGCTTGTGACCGACTCATGGCAAGTTACACTACTAGTTTCTTTTATTGCGGAAACAGTTATTTCTAACCGTAACTTTGATAAGCAGGTACACTAATTCAGTTGTTATACTTTCGAGTGCTACAATTCAGAGTCAGTATATTTCTTCATTTGAAAAGGTCGTCAGCTAACTTCAATAACTCAAATATTACGAGGTGTATTCTAAACTAAGGTCCGTGAACAATATTTAACGGATGATAGGCCTGAATGACGTTTTACGCCTGCAGCGCTGTCTGCCGATTCCTGAGGAACCTATCGCAGTGTTGTTGTGACGCAGTAGGTGTTTGCCAGTCGGTGAGAGCAGATCGCAATGGCCGCGACAAGGTAGATCCTGCCAGTTGTGAAGTGCGGGATGTGATTGGATGTTTGCTGGCGGTAGGATCCTCAGCTGCGGACATCTTTCGTGAGTCATGCCTCGTGTATGGACCGGACATAATGAGTGCCACACGGGTTTAACACTGGTGTCGAGAATTTCGAAATGGCCGCAAAAATGGCCCCAGCATTCGGACCGACGACATCGTTGAGCAAGTGAACCAAACACTTCGAAGTGATCGGTGTTTGACGATTGGTGGTCTGGTTGATGAATTTCCAAATGCTGCTCGAACCTCACTTTACAGGATTGTCACTGAACAGCTTGGGTATCAGAAACTTTGTGCGAGGTGGGTGCCAAAACTGCTCACCGGTCAGCACAAAGACAAACGAATTCGTAGTGCACCACAGTTTTGGAGCGCTATAGAGAAGATGGAGATGGTTTGTTTTCCCACATTATTACACGCGACGAGACATGGATAGCGTACACAAACGCTGAATCGAAACAACAGTCAATGCAGTGGCGCCGTTCCGGTTCACCCAAACCAAAAAAGTGTAAGCAATGCCATACACGAATCGCAAAATAATGACTACCGTGTTTCGGAACGAAAAGGGCGTCCTTTTGATTGATTTCATGGACCGTGGGTCAACAATTACAGCTGATGTGTACTGTGCAACGCTTACCAAAATGAGACATGCGATCCAAAATCGAAACCGCGGGAGATTGTCGTCTGGCATCATCCTCCTGCACGATAACGCACGCCTGCACACCGCTGCCAAAATCAAAGAGAAGATTCAAGAGTTTCATTTGGAACTCTTTGACCACCCACCGTACAGTCCCGACCTGGCATCAAGCGACCTTTTGAAACGGTGGCTGCGTGGACAACGATTTCAAACAGACGATGAACTCAAGACGAGCGCTACCAACTGGTTCAAGTCCCAGGCGGCAGACTTCTATGCCGAGGGTTAAAGAAGCTGGTGCAGCGTTACAGCAGGTGTGTAATTGTGAACGGCGATTGTGTGGAAAAGTAAAGTATATATGTAGGTGCAATTTACCGTCAATAAAAGCCTTTTCTCGTGAGTGATGTTGTTATTGTCACCAAACAGACCTTAGTTTTAGAAGACGCCTCGTAGTTCACAATAAATTTCTGAGTCAATTTAAACTGGTGTTGTCCTTCACAATACATCCACGCATACCCTGAGGGGAAATACTCATAGCTCAAATATTGGAGCAGCCGGCAGCAGAATCAGCACCAGATATTGGAGACAACGGGAAAAGATGTCAACTACATCATTGCTTCAAATTGTCGCACCATCGCGACATAATAAGCAACAGGTTCAAACTGACGACCATCGTTCCCGTATCATTCTCGACAGGCTACTGACCCAAGGAATTGGCTTGTAAATCTTAAAAAGAGGAGGGTAATCAGATAACAAAAATAATTTTAATTTCCTTCTTATCTTACCGTCTCTATGCACTTAATTCTGCCTCTACAATGTTGCTCTGACACTGGATCATTTATTGCGACTTTTCTCTGTAATTTGTTTTAACTTCCCTACCAAGTATCTAGTAGCTATTCCATCCAAGAGTTCGATATCAAGATTTTACAAGAAATACATGTTTTGAAACCCCTGAATCCCTCCCCCCAAAAACATGGTTAGGAAAATGTTCGTGTGTGTGTGTGTGTGTGTGTGTGTGTGTGTGTGTGTGTGTGTCTGCGTCTGTGAACAGCATAACGCAAAAGTGAGTTGCTGAATAAATACCTTCCAAAGTTCGACTTAAAAATATTTTTACGTTAAAGTGTTCTCAATATTTTTATTTTCTCAGAAAGAGCTCTTTTTTATTAAAGTACCTATATTTAAGACATTTAATGACAAAATGTACATATTGAATTTCGTGGGAATAGCCTCTTAATTCGAAAACAATTTTCTATGATTAAGTATAGTGGTAAACTATTGGAGAGAGACAAAAGCCTACCCCATAAAAGGTGTAGATACCTTTAAAACACACAATTTATCTATTTCAAATAACTGGTTTGTGACATTAGTCATTTCCGAGATATCCCAAATTGAGTTTTTCAATACTTTTGCCATTACTAAGTAAGTCGTTATTCTGTTGTTTCTCACAATTTTGCGAAAACAATATGTAATTTCAAGGCTAGTATGTAGCCACTTGCTTTTAAATATCTGGCTATACATTCGTTTCCTCTATCACTCATATCTTCAACGAAATATGTAATGAAAATATTTCTGCAAAGATTTATCTCGATTACCTTCAACTATGTATAAAAACAAGTTTTTGTAAGTATATTTTGTAGAAGTTACATAACCGCTAACGGGTAGAGAAGTCATGTGAATGTAAGCAACCGATTTTGTTCCGTGTTTTATTCAGTTTTGCGATACACGTATTTCCTAACCCACGTCCACTTCTTGAAGGTATGTGCCATTGTTGCGCCGGTAATGTTGGTATTATGTTATAAGGGTGATACAAATTCTAATTAGTTACATTTATGGCTCTGTACATACATGTATACGTTAAGTGTGGAATTGTATTACAGATATAAAACTCGGTAGACGGAAGAGGGATTCCCTCTGTTCATATTAAATGCATTATAATACTATTGGAAGTATCCAATCCCTAATACATAAACAGTACGTCGGTTAGATCAACGTAAACAATTGCAGCTAAATATTAGTACACAAAACATACTGGTCTTGCACCCGGTGATAGTGCTATAGCGTTAGGAATACTAAACGCTTTTAAATAAAATAACCGAAAGAGAAGCAAGTAGTCCTATCAATGTAATAATAAAACAGTGGAGATATTTTACCACCCCTGAAGTCATTTGGGCTGCCTATTCCAATAAAATAGGCGACGATTCGGCAACACCACGTATAACTTATTCCAAACAAATGGCCTTACTTGTGTGTCGTCATCCCGCACCATTTGCTTTATTTCTAATTAGTGGCATGCAAGTAGACATTTAGAGATATGGAATTTAATTATACATTCCAGTAGCTTTAATACAAGACTAGCAGGCGATCTTTACTAAATATGTGGCCCTATACAGCCTGTAAAGAGCCGACCATGGCTTTAGATGCGGAATTTACTGGCATAGAGATTGTTAGACACTTACCTATTATAGGCAGAAGAACTATTGCATTCCACCAAAAAATTCGACACCAAGATATCACCGTTGTTGAGGGCAACTGAACCGCCCCTCCTGAAAAAAGTATATTCCTGGATATTCATGTCTGTGTGTGTGTCTGTAAACAATATAACTCAAAATGAAAAGTCGCATAAATACCAAACTTGAGTCCGACATTATTTGGGGATATCAGTGTGCATAACTCGAAAACAATAAAGCGATTAAATACCAAACTTCGTATTTAAGTTTAGCATCTTCCAAACATTTTTAAGAAAATCCCTATAACACAAAGTATCCTTTACCTGGATAAAGTTTTGTTATTTTCTACTCTCTCAAAAGTTGTTCTAGGATTTTTATTAAAATATAATACGTTTAACATATTTCCATGACAAATAAAATTAATACCTTGAAGATTCTGAGTGATTTTTGTATAATTGGTGAAGCGTAAGATATAGACAAAATCTTAAAACACAAAAAAATTTAAATCTCGTTTAGGGATATAATTTATGTCAGTAAAATTTTGTGGAACTATTTGCTAGATATTCTTTGTTATTGGTTTGATTGTCAAAACTTTTTTCCGAATAAAGCTGCTAAAATGATTCTTGCATTTTATAAATTTTGTTCCTTAAGGGTTGCCAGATCACTTAGTCTGATATCAGATAATTATAATAATAATGATAACGGTTATACAACTTTCTGTTCCTAAAGTCTTATTTTGCTTCTCCGCTCATTCCTCTTATTGCACTTCTCCTTCACTCCTTCGTTTTTAGCTTCTCTACTACGTATAGTAAGTAGGGGAAGTATTGTATTCCACCCAAAAATTCGATACCGAGATTTCACCGGAAATACATGTTTTGAGACTTCCTGATTCCAAAAAATGTATTTTTGGAAACATATCCGTGTGTGTGTCTGTGAACAGCATAGCTCAGAAACGAACAGTCGGATAAACACCAAACTTGGTATTTAGCTTCAGTATCTTCCAGAGATACGACACGAAGGTTTTCAAAAATATCCCCCATCCCAGATTGCCCTTTACATGGAACATTTTTCGAAGATTTTAATTTTCTCAAAAATGGCTCCAACGATTTTGATTAAAATATCATATGTTTAAGATATTTTCCTGACAAATAAAATGTATATGTCGAATTTTCTGTGAATGTCTCCAAAAGTATTCTTCATTGTGAACGACTTTTGCATAACTGGTAAACAATAAGAGATAGATAAAACTTTACTATACCAAAAATGTAGACCGCATTAAAATACACAATTTATGTCATATACATTGTTTTTGTTGAGTGAACCATTTTCGAGATATTGCTTGTTATTCCCTTAAATTTTCCAATACTTATACTTTTTCTCAAATGGGAATTCGTTATTCATTTTTGTTTTCTCCTGGTAATGCAAAGGGAATGGAATGCGCCACATAGTAATCAGCGTTAAAATATTTGACTATCGCTTAAAGCCTACCAATTCCCCTTGCATCTATAAGAAAATTAGCAATAAGATTAACATCTCGATTAACATGAAGCATATGGAGAATAGGTTTGTAAAAATAGTTTGTACAAGAGTAGAGAAAGTCATGTGAGTGTAACACATTAGATTCTTTATCGTATTCATGCAAAGAGCATGGTATTTCAAAGCCATCACATAACGAACTGCTTTTTAAAAATGTCACTATAGCTTTAGCCTACTGTATTCTTATTATACCACAAAGAAATGTGTAACGGAAGTTTGTTAAAAAGAATTAGAAGAATAATATTTAAGGATCATTTTTAGAGGAGGGAGTAGGGAAGTTCGTGTGATTCCAAGACATCAGATGTTTTAGAAAAAGCTTTTGTCAGCTATGTTAAAATGAATATTCCTCTATTCCATCATCACAACAAAAATAGCGTCCAATAATTTTTGTAAATGATAAAACAAAAGAAGTGTATGAAAATTATTCATATTTTGAAAGGTTTTACAAGTAAAAGCTACGCTGCCACAAACCCTTTTACTTAGAAAGAAGAATACGTTTTTTTACTGTGAATATGCAGTCACAGAAACCTTCCTGAACCGCTCCTTCTAGTCTCTTGGTGTTTTGTATAGCTTTGTTACTCTTAAACCATTTGTAAGCCACAGCTAGTTCTCAGTTCCCATAATCACTTCGTACAGTTGTGTAGCTCTAAGAACTTGGGCGGCTTTGTAGCAAGTCTTTTGATGTGCACCTCGCTCTTATCTTGTTTTGCCCCACACCCTCTTCTCGTAATACGATTACTTACGCCCTTCGTTACCTCAGTATTCGCGGTATTATATCGACTTGGAGCGGTGCCTAGGCCACCCGCAATACGCTCTGTAAAGTAGAAGAGTGTACACAACTTATCTCGCACAAACACTTTTCGCCGCTTTTCCGAATAAAGCTGGTAAAAATGATTCCTGCATTTTAGCAATCTTGTTCCTTAAGAGTTGCCAGATCAACTTACTCTGATATCAAATAATAACAATAATTACAATGTTTACACATTTTTCTGTTCCTAAATTTTTACTTTCTCTACTACGTATAGTAAGTATTGCATTCCACAGAGATTTCACCGGAAATATATGTTCTGAGATCCCCTGAATCCAAAAAAGCAATTTTGTAAACATGTCCGTGTGTGTGTCTGTGTGTGTGTGTGTCCGTGAACAGCATAACCCAGAAACAAACAGTCGGATAAACACCAAACTTAGTATTTAGGCTCAGTATCTTCCAGAGATGCAACAAGAAGGTTTTCAAGAAAAACCCCCACCCCAGATTACCCTTTACGTGGAACATTTTTCGAAAATTTTAATTTTCTCAAAAATGGCTCTAACGATTTTGATTAAAATACCATATGTTTAAGATATTTTCATGATAAATGAAATGTATATTCTGGAATTTTCTAGGAATGTCTCCAAAAGTATTCTTCATTGTGAACCACTTTTGCATAAATGATAAAGCATAAGAGATAGACAAAATTTTACTACACAAAAAATGTAGATCGCGTTAAAATACACAAGTTATGCCATATACATTTTTGTTGTTGAGTGAACCATTTTCGAGATATTGCTTGTTACTCCCTTAAATTTTCCAACACTTATGCTTCTTCTCAAATTCGTTATTCAATTTTTACTTTCTCTACTACGCATAGTAAGTAGGGGAAGTATTGTATTCCACCCAAAATTTCGATACCAAGATTTCACCGGAAATACATGTTTTGAGACCCCCTGAATCCAAAAAAAGCATTTTATAAACATGTCCGTGTGTGTGTCTGTGTGTCTGTGTGTCTGTATGTCTGTCTGTGTGTCTGTCTATGTGTCTGTCTGTGTGTCTGTGTGTCTGTATGTCTGTCTGTATGTCTGTCTGTGTGTCTGTCTGTGTGTCTGTGAACAGCATAACTCAGAAACGAACAGTCGGATAAACACCAAACTTGGTATTTGGGTTCAGTATCTTCCAAGGATGCGACACGAAGGTTTTCAAGAAAATCCCCCCACCCCAGAGTACCCTTTACATGGAAGATTTTTCGAAAATTTTAATTTTCTCAAAAATGGCTCCTACGATTTTGATTAAAATATCATATGTTTAAGATATTTTTATGACAAATAAAATGTATATCTTGAATTTCCTGGGAATGTCTCCAAAAGTATTCTTTATTGTGAACGACTTTTGCATAACTGGTAAACCATAAGAGATAGACAAAATTTTACTACACAAAAAATGTAGATCGCGTTAAAATACACAATTTATGTCATATACATTTTTAGTTGAGTGAACCATTTTCGAGATATTGCTTGTTATTTCCTTAAATTTTCCAATACTTATACTTTTTCTCAAATTCGTTATTCGATTTTTTATGTCCTGGATATGCAAACAGAATAGAATGCGCCACATGGCAACCAGCACTTAAAAGATTTGACTATCGCTTATAACCTACCATGTTCCCCTTGCATCTACAAGAAAATTAGCAATAAGATTGACATCTCGATATCTCAATTAACATGAAGCATATGGAGAATAAACGTTTGTAAAAATAGTTCGTACAAGAGTAGAGAAAGTCATGTGAGTGTAGCACATCAGATTTTTTTGTCTTGGATATGCAAAGAGTATTAATCTGTGGGAAAGGGAATGGTGCTGCACCTAGCAACCTGCTATTAAGGGATATGTATGTGCTTAAAAAGGCTACTGTACTTCCAAATTGCCATGTAAATATATTATCCCCTTACATCTACAAGAAAATTAGCAATAAGATAGACCCTGCTAATGTTTATCTCGATTAACATGAAGTAGATGGAGAATAAGCGTTTGTAAAAATAGTTTGTACAAGAGTAGAGAAAGTCATGTGAGTATAACACATCAGATTTTTTTGTCCTGGTAATGCAAACAAAATGGAATACTCCACATAGAATCAGCTCTTAAAAAATCTGACTATCGCTTAAAGCCCACCAATTCCCCTTGCATCGACAAGAAAATTAGCAATAAGATTAATATCTCCATTAACATGAAGCATTTGGAGAATAAGCGTTTGTAAAAATAGTTTGTACAAGAGTAGGGAAAATTATGTGAGTGCAACACATGGATTTTTATTTTGCTTCTTCGCTCATGCCTGTTATTCCATTCTTTATCCAGTCTTTCAGTTTCATCCCCACCCTTATTTCCAGTTACTAAGTATTTCTGTGTGTGGGTTTTTTCCTTTCTTTTCCCCCCACCTTCCCCTTTTCCCAGGTGGAAATCATTCCCAAACTTTTCTGGGTATTCTCTTGATGTGTTCATACCAGTTTAGCTGTGTATTTCTTACATATTCTACCTCAGAATTCTTAAAATTGCCCTCTAGCTTTAATATTTTTAGCAAAATGTATTTTCCGACGATCAACCACATCTGAATAATAATAATTAATTAATTACCGATATTTCACTGCTTTGAGGATAACCGAACCTCCCCAGAATATAAGATTCCTAGAAAAATGCTCGTGTGTGTGTGTGTATGTGTGTGTAACATAACTCAAACACAAACTCTCATCAATATCAAACTTGAGTTAGACATTGTATGTCTGGAACTTTTTAAATATAGCCTATATGAAGTATATGTAATACAATTAATAGTGTTGTTATGCTAACAATTATTAATATTCATATTAATTACTAATTAGTATTATTATCACTATAACTTCTACTTCATTGGTAATACAAATTTCATCTTCCACCAGCACATTTGAATAGATGAAGGCAAGTCAATAAAATATAATATGACATATTACATTCACATAGCTTTCTCTACCATATATCATTTGATACTGGGTAAAATTATTTCTACGAAAGTTCATATTTCTGTCTACTTAATTTTAATCGAGATAAACCTTTGCAGAAATAGCTACATTGTACATTTCGTTAGGATGCAAAGCAAACAGCGATAGTCAAATGTTTAACTGGACGCTATACGTTGGCATTTAGGTCCCATATGTTTCTATACAATCGCGAGAAACTGAAAATTCACAGAACTTAGGAAGAATGACAAAAGGATTGAACAAATCGAAACATTAATAACGAAAATCTCGGAAACGGCTTTAACCACAAAAAAGCTATTTGAAATAAGTTGTGTGGGTCTAAAGAGATTTACGTTTTTTGCGTAGTACCTATGTTTTCGTCTATTGCTTAACGTTTACCAGTAGTGCAAGATTATACAGAATTCCTCCCGAATGAAAGTTCAAGATATACACTTTATCATGTAAATATACTTAATATACGATATTTTAAACGAAATCGTTAATTGAAAATCTTTAATTTTTATAAAATTAAACATATTTTAAAAGCTTCCATGTAAAGGGTATAGGGGTGAGAGATTTCGTTGAAAATCTTTGGAAGGTAATGGAACTACATACCAAGTTTGGTATTTATCCGACTTTTCGTCTTTGAGTTATGCTGTTCACAGGCACACATATACACATGGACATTTCTTAAAAATTCTTTGTGTTCAGAGGGTCTCGGAACATGAATTTTCCGTGAAATCTCGCTATCAAATTTTCGTGAGGAATCCATACCTTCTCTACCTACTAGGTACGAGGTAGAGAAAGTAAAAATGGAGAGAGAATTCTGTGGTGAGTAAGGTCATAATTATTTTAATTACTTTCTTCTGTAAGTCAAGAAGTAAAATAAGGCTGTCCATTGCTGTCGGTATATATATACGATATCAAACAGTGCTGTAGACGAGGTTGTCAAAAATGGAAAATAGGTTATGGAAAATAATTTTAAAATAAATTACTCCATCGTATTGTTCCTAGATGATCCGTAATTTTACTATAACAGAGGACCACTCGCATTAATAGCTGCGTAAAATCTGCATGAAGTTACAGCTAATTATAACATAAAATTTCGAAAACAAAGACGTAGCTTTTAAAGGAATAAACCATATAAATGTACACTTGTGTTAAATCACTAACTAATAGATCACGTTTGTAATTTTAATTAATTTAGTGTTAATATGTTGTATTGCATACATAAATAAAAATTTAGCAAACTTTATAGAATGTGTAGAATAATAGGAACAACATAGAGATACAAAATTTTAAAAAGCACACTGCTTAAATTCTGTAAAGTAATGATGATTCCCACATTGATATACGGAAGCAAAAAGTGGGCAGTAAATAGTGTGTCCCACTTAAAACACTTCTTCTTCTTTCTCTGTTTAACCTCCTCATATGTAGGACTTACACCCCCCCAGGACTTACATGCGGGTGCCTGGGGTCAGAGGCCCGTCGAGGAGCAGACACTCATGGATCAGCCCGAAGCCTGGTATGGGAGGAAGGAAGTAGATGAAACGAAATGATGGTGAAATGGATGAAAGGAAAGATGATGGAGCAGTTAGTGGAATGAATGGCGGGGGAAACCGGAGAACTCGGAGAAAACCCGCCCAGACGCCGCTTTGTCCACCACAAATCCCACTTAAAACCAATAAAATAAATGGTTATAACTGGGAATGTATAAGCTAAAGAGAAATAAATCTAGTCAGATTTGGTAGTGCAGATCTTGCAGTTTGTGTAACAATGCAACAATGGTTGCCACGGAGTTGTGGCATTGAGAAATAAATAAATAACAGGCAAACTGCTGATTCTGTGAAACTAGTCACGTGGAATGTTCAGCTGAAAGTCTCGGGTGTTCTGGCTAGCAGAAAAAAAAGTTTTTGAAGCATGTTCAACGCCGATTTCGTAGGGAATACAACCTCCAAAGGCATAATCCCATTTCTGACTATAAGAGAATACTGCCCTGGGATGCAAAGTTGAAGCAAACAGGAAGTTTGTTGTAAAGTAGTGATCAGCATGCTAAGAAAAGAGTTTCTGAAGTGAACACTGAACTCGTACGAACCTGCTTTACAAGAAGACCAAGAATATCAATCCGTAAAACAAGCTTACAACTCCAGATTCCTCGCAGTAGCGTTCACAATGTTGTGCACAAAAGGCTCTGTCTTCCAGCACATAAAATTCAAATCGCACAGAAAATCAAGCACGTTGATAAACATAAGAGGCTAAATTTTTTTGCGAGTGTTTTGGACAAAATTGATGAAAACAACTCGTACTTAGATCAAATCTGTTTCTCTGACGAGTCAACTTCGACATATCAGGAAAAGTTAAGACACAATTGCAAAATCTGGGGAGTGAGAATCCTTCTGCTGTGTTTCAACATTAACATGAACCATCCAAAGTTAATGTCTGGTGCGGTTTAATGAAAGACCGTGTAATAGGTTCCTTCTATTTTGCTGAACCTACAGTGACTGATCAAACCTATCTGAATATGTTGGAGTTGTATGTCGTTCCACAACTTCCTGCAGGAAACCATTTATCAGCAAGATGGCGCTCGTCCTCACTTCGCATTGGAGGTACGCAAGTTTCTGAATGACAGTTTTCCCAGACAGCGGATTGATTGATAGAAGATCCGAGATAATCGCCTAGCCGCCAAGGTACACCAGAACTATCACTCTTGGACCTTTTTCTATAGTGATTCGCTAAAGATCAAGTTTACAGAACACCAGTGGCTGATCTCGATGATTTGAAACTCAGAATTCACCTTGCGATTCAAAATGTCACAATTGCTATGCTGAGGAATACCTGGAGAGAGGTATTCTGCTGCGCTACAAATGTTTGTCATGTTGAAACCTATTGAAATTGCAGCTAATAGCTAATGTTAACAGCTTCAATTACATAACATTTCTACTGAATTATAACATTTATTTTATTTCCCTTATTTATTTATTTATTTATCAATAACTCCGTGGCAAACATTTTTACATTGTTACACAAATTGCAAGATCTGCACTACCAGATCTATTTCTCTTTTGGTTTATACATTCCCAGTTATAACCATTTATTTTATTGGTGTTTTAAGTGGGACACCCTGAATATTGGATAAGCCCAGGATGGAAACAATAGAAATGAAGTCCCTACGTCTAGACGTAGTATATTGTACTGTAATGGATAAAGAACTAACGCTTTTATAAGAAGATATCTATATATATTTAATAAACTATAAGCCTAGAGGCAGAAAGAACTTTGGACATTCATTACTCAGATGTAAAGTTTCACTAATTACTTAATGTGGAATGAGGCCTAAATCTATTTCCATAATTTGGAAGAACTTTAATTTACAATAAGATATACTGTACCAGGTGGAAGGGTTACAAATGCTATCCTTTCAACCAGAGATAGCTCTTGATGAGTGCAACGAAATAGTTATGAACAGTTTTGCTCAAGTATTTGTGGGAAAGCGCTTTGAAATTCTGAGACGTTTGGCAACAGCCTACTTTCTCTTGCGAGTGAGTGAGAAAATCACAACTTAATGGGTAAGGTCAAGCCCGCCACACAGTAAAATACGCATTTCTTCTCTTATGCCGTTGAAACTGAATTACGAGAGCAGTTGCTAGTGATATCTTAGTTCTTTCCTGTATTTTCAGCGAAATGTATCTAAACAACTAAAGCTGTAATACGCTTATTATAATTGCATGAATCAAAAAAGAAAACACATGTTTTAACTTAGACGTTTACTTAATAATGCAAAAAGCAAATAGGTCTTGTAGTTAATTAGTATCAATCACAAAAAGAAGGATTAGGGGAGGATAAATAGTAATAAAGCTCACTTTTTTTATTTAGCAGTTCCAGGCAATTAAATAAAAGAAATTAATTACTTTATTTAAGCATTTAATAAGACAAAACTATCCTGTTTTCATTTAAACTTTCAACGAACCTGATTAAAAGTTTCCCACACTATTGCTAAGGATATCTACGATTTGTACAAAGCAAAAATCCTAAAATGTGGGTCAACAACGCTTAAGAAAGGAAGTGAAGTTTAAAAACCCTCCATATTTGCCGCTCTCCAATATATTTCAATAAGTATTGCCTTAACCTTGTTGTACGTAAATAATTATAACGCAATTAAAAGTGTGAAAGATATTTCTCTGCAGAAATAAGTGACCAAAGGCTAAAATAATATATTCTTTCGTTCTTCTTTATAAATAGACCGACTCCTAAAGGGTAATATACACTACGTGATCAAAAGTATCCGGACATCTGGGCGAAAATGACGTACAAGTTCGTGGCGCCCTCCATCGGTAATGCTGGAAGTCAATATGGTGTTGGCCCACCCTTAGCCTTGATGGCAGCGTTCACTCTCGCAGATATACTTTCAATCAGGTGCTAGAAGGTTTCTTGGGGAATGGCCGCCCATTCTTCACGGAGTGTGAACCTGAGGAGAGGTATCGATGTAGGTCGGTGAGGCTTTGCACGAAGTCGGCGTTCCAAAACATCCTAAAGGTGTTCTATAGGACTCAAGTCAGGGCTCTGTGCAGACCAGTCCATTACAGGGATGTTATTGTCGTGTAACCACTCCGCCACAGCCCGTGAGTATGAACACGTGCTCGATCGTGTTGAAAGACGCTCTTCAATAGTGGGAAGCAAGAAGATACTTAAGATATCAATGTAGGTCTGCGCTGTGATCGTGCCAAGCAAAACAACAAGGGGTGCAAGCCCCCTCCAGGAAAAACACGACCACACCATAACAATACCACCTCCGAATTTCACTGTTGGCACTACACACGCTGGCCGATGGCGTTCACCGGGCATTCGCCATACCCTCACCCTGCCATCGGATCGCCACATTGTGTACCGTGATTCGTCGCTCCACACAACGTTTTGCCGATGTTCAATCCTGTAATGTTGACGTTCCTCACACCAAAGGAGGCGTCGTTTAGCATTTTCCTGAATGATGTGTGGCTTATGAGCAGCCGCTCGACCATGGAATCCAAGGTTTCTCACATCACGCCTAACTGTCATAGTACTTGGAGTGGATTCTGATGCAGTTTGGAATTACTGTGTGATGGTCTGGATAGATGTCTGCCTATTACTCTTTACGACCCTCTTCAAATGTCGGCGGTCTCTGTCAATCAACAGACGAGGTCGGCCTATACGCTTTTGTGCTGTACGTGCCCCTTCACGTTTCCACTTCACTATCACATCAGAAACAGTGGACCTAGGGATGTTTAGGAGTGTGGAAATCTCGCGTACAGACTTCTGACACAAGTAACAGCCAATCACCTGACCACGTTCGAAGTCCGTGAGTTCCATGGAGCGTCCCATTCTGCTGTTTCACGGTGTCCAATGACTACTGAGGTCGTGGATAATGAGTACCAGGCAGTAGGTGGCAGCACAATGCACCTAAGATGAAAAACGTATGTTTGTGCGAGTGTCCGGATACTTTTTATCATATAGTGTATCTAGCGTTTCACCCACTATAATTCTTACAGCAGTATTGGCGATTCAACGCAGGGGGATATCTCGCGTGCTGCGACCTGCGACCTGCACAGATCTATTGCGGCTAGATCTATAGGGGTCTAAGAGGCAGGGATGAAGTGAAGAAACCACAGGAGGCTCAGGCCACAGCTGGATCCCCCGAGAGAGGGCGATAAACGACCCACCAATCAAGCAGCGCTCTGGTGTCCACGGGCAATGTCTTTCCATTGAGCATGTATCCGCCGCAACTGTCCGGTACCTCCATAAACCACGAAACCTAGAAACACACCTGAAAGATGATAAGGAAACGAAATGAAAGGGAAATGATGGAAAGGAAATCGTGTAGAGAAGAAACCACCCCAGCATTCGCCTAACGACACCGGGGAAACCAAGAAAAATGCATGGGTCAGAATGGGCATCGCCGAGGATCGAACCTGGGACCTCCGGAATGGAAGTACCACATGCTACCGCGACGCTACCTCACTGGCAACACTCCATGAACAATATCTTTCATAAATATTGATTAATAACCAGATATTGATGCAGTAATTACTTAAATGTAAATAATGATTGTAATATGAATATGCATTTTTATGTGACATTGATTTGAGATGGTTATTGATTGTAATTATTGTTGAGAAGTAAGTTTATACTGCCTTACTGAAACTGACAATAATAGCGTGCAATAAGGCAGCGAGTGGGTGAGCTGTTTATCATTATTGGAAACGAGGAAGTTACGTAATGTTGGCGCGTTTTCCTTTAGAATCTTCTGGAACATTTCTCTAGAGCATATGTATTCATAATTTTCATTGGATATAAAAATAGACGCTAATGTTGGCGCGTTTTATTAACCAATTGCAGCTCAGTTATAATCTTTAGGCATATCTGGGTGAAGGAGTATAAAAGGTAGGTTAGAGGTAAAGACCCCGTCAGTTCGTCGAAAATATTTGTATGATACACGTCGCCTTCAGTCTAGTAGAAATATTACACGTCGGCTATCGATTCACAAGTTACGCGTAGCAGAATTATGAACAATCTAAAGTGTTGTAAAGTTAATTATACAAAAAGTTGAAGTACGCGAATTAAGAGTGATCAGTAATGAAGTTATTATAACAGTTTCAGTTTGCGAGTGTCAAGATCAATGTGTAAATGTGATAGTGACAGTGTTCGACAATAAAAGTATAAAAGAAATTCTTTCATCGGTGTTATCTTTGGATAAAAGATTCCTTTCCGTTTACACAACCTGTATAAAGAGAAGTGCTCAACCAAAAGGATAATAGCTAGCCGGAGGACAGAGAACCAAAATTAAATAAAATAACAGTATCATTCTTTCAAACAAAAACTAATACTGCCGCAAATTGCTAACACCAGATGGAGCTAACAAACCTAACAAATGAATCACGTCACAAAATGGCTTCACCATGTTGAGTAAACACATACACAAATAGCATTATAAATTTACCATCGCAAATTGGCTCCCAAACGTGGGGATACAATAATGTTAAATATAAATAATATTAAACTACGTCAATATACATATACAAATTGTGTGAAGTATTCTCTTTTCGGATCTCAAATGCGCTGCGGTAAGAACTAATTTAACGTAATATGATTTTTAAATTTCTGTAATCTAATTAACAAATCATAATTAATAAAAGTATTCTGGTAATTAATTGTTATTCAACACAAGCCGTGTGAAGCACAAGGTTGGAAAGGTAGAATCAAGCAACTGAAAAATTCAATGCCATATCCGGCAGATGCGTGGTTCAAATTCTGGCTATGGCATTGAATTTTAAGCTCATCTGATACTACCTTTCCAAAAGTATTCTTACAAAATTGTTCACTTTAGAGATTGATTATCTATATTTCTGTTTATTAAGAGTGAACCTAAAACCATAATTTTAAATGTTTGTTGATTGGTCAGTTTTCATCATCAACAGACTGCAAGGTGATTATAAAATGCTTAAAAAATGTATTTACAAAATTTTCACTTAAATTGTGTCTTAGCTAATGCAGTTTAGAATGCTTCCTTTTGTTGTATCAAAGGATGCAGCTTTTTGTTTGTTTGGCCTAAATTTTATAGTGTTTTCCTTCTTTATCTCACCCATGCATTCCATTTTTACATCGTTTTTAATGGTCCCGAGGCAAACAGTTTCGATCCCTGCGGTGCCGCAGGTGGGATTTGTGGCTAGGGCAGATCTCCTCCGGGTACTGTGGTTTGCCGTGACAATTATCCCCCCCTATTGCTCCAACATCACCATAATTCTCATTCCCACCTTGTAACGCAGTGCGCCGAAGTAAGGTGCACGATCTCAAAATGACAGCTTCTATCTCCAAAAGTCCAAACGGGTCGCACTTTCTTTCGAAATTCGTGTCTACGACTCGATGAAACTGTTAAGCATAAGAACGAGAGCCTTTTTAAGGGAATGCACCCAGTAAAATTGACTTAGGATTGCACAATTAAAAATATTATAAAGCTATAATTTCAAACTTTATTTTCACTTTTGATATTTTGCACGTGCATACAAAAATGTTTCAATCTGGTGTTAAAATTCCTTCCAATTTAAAATTAGGAGGATTTGGATCTTTTTCTCAGCGCTTTTGCTCATTGAATTTGCTCTACACAACCATCCAATTCCTCTAAAGTTTTTTATGTACATTCTGAAATTTAAAATAATTCTAAATGTCGTATAAATGTTTCACACTGTTACGGTTTTTGAGTTATTTATTTTTTAAACAAACAGGAGATGTAAAAAATGAAATTTATAATGATGAGTGTTAAGAATTGTTTTATCTTGAAATTAAACTAACATTAAAAAAGTTAAACATAGTTCTGTGGGCTATGAACACATAAGCAGCATGGTTAATTAAAAGAAATATTATTTTTAAAATTTCATCGTGTGCAATATTTAGCATGGGACTTAATTTTGAAACTTAATAACCTGAAAACTAAAATACATATTGAAATGAGACTTAAATCCATTCAGTGTTTATGTAAGTCAAACTTCAGATTATACATTTAGCCAAACTGACCGAATCCAAAGGTTTGCAGAATAACATTTCCAGTGGTTGATCCCCAAAGCGTAACTGGACGCTGGAATGGGTAGATTTAGGCCATTTAGAAGCTGTATTTTTACTTTCTCTACTACGTATAGTAAGTAGGGTAAGTATTGCATTCCACCCAAAAATTCGATACCGAGACTTCCCGGAAATACATGTTTTGAGACGCCCTGTATAAGAAAAAAGCATTTTTGGAAACATGTCCGTGTGTGTGTGTGTGTGTGTGTGTGTGTGTGTGTGTGTGTGTGTGTGTGTCTGTGAACAGCATAACTCAGAAACGAACAGTCGGATAAACACCAAACTTAGGCTCAGTATCTTCCAGAGATGCAACACGAAGGTTTTCAAGAAAATTCCCCCACCTCAGATTACCCTTTACATGGAACATTTTTCGAAAATTTTAATTTTCTCAAAAATGGCTCTAACGTCTTTGATTAAAATATCATATGTTTAAGATACTTTCATGACAAATAAAATGTATATCTTGAATTTTCTAGGAATGTCTCCAAAAGTGTTCTTCATTGTGAATGACTTTTTCATAACTGGTAAACCATAAGAGATAGACAAAAGTTTACTACACAAAAAATGTAGATCGCGTTAAAATACACAATTTATGTCATATACATTTTAGTTGTTGAGTGAACCATTTTCGAGATATTGCTTGTTATTCCCTTAAATTTTCCAATACTTATACTTTTTCTCAAATTCGTTATTCAATTTTTTTGTCCTTGTAATACAAAGAAAATGGAATACTCCACATTGCAACCAGCTCTTAAAATATTTGACTATCGCTTAAAACCTACCAATTCCCCTTGCATCTACCAGAAAATTAGCAATAAGATTAACATCTCGATTAACATGAAACATATGGAGAATAAGCATTTGTAAAGATAGTTTGTACAAGTGTAGAGAATGTCATGTGAGTGTAACACATCAGATTTTTTATATTAAAGTCTGCATGTTGTTTAAGCACTTTTATTTGAGGTGCTCCCGACAATTATTGTACGCTGAAGGGGTTGAAATTGTAAAGATAGTGGTTATGTTAGAAGCAGCTTTCTTGTTTATACTGTATATTTCACATGATCATATTTACGCATGTTTATTCAAACACACATTCAGAACTCTATTGTTTACCAAGTGACAATATATGATCCAAAGTACCACAACTGTCACCAAGCGAGATGGTCCACGGTAACATGTGAGGCTCACATTCGGGAGGTTCCGGGTTCGGTTTCCGTCCGACCGTCCACTCTGACCTAGGGTTTATTCGTGGTTTCCCGAATCGGTAGGCAAATTCTGGGGTGGCTCCCGTTCTACCTCGCAATTGCTGACTATCATTTCCTGTCTCCTATCATTTCCTTTCATCTGATTTTCTTAATTTGTTTTAGGATTGTAGGACCAGGCGACGGAGGTTGGTGTGTTGCTCCAGGACGGTGAAATTTGCGCCCTGGAAATAATTCTTCCTGGCGTTTGGCGGGACTGCTGGGAACGCCTTCCTTTCTGAAAACTGTCTTGTCTGTTGCTAGTGGCTCCGATAGCGTCAAGATTGGTGCCATGTTGGAATCGTTAGGGACCCCGTCCTGGCTAGCGCACATCGGTGTCTGGATCTGGTCGGCCTTCCAGAATCCTCTTCCTCCCAGAAGTCTAAGCCACTTACGAAAACAAAAAATTCCTATTCAAGATCGTCAAAATTTGCCGTTACCAATGATAGAAAATTTTTGTTTTAGTAAGGGTACAATGGCGTTGATTGATTCTGGATAATTAAATCTAGTATATAAACATTTTCTCGATAGTATATTTCATAAATCGGAGCGAATAGTAAGAGAATCTACGATAAAAGGCATTACAATTTCAGGTTCGGAATTGAATATTATTGGATTAATGGATACGCATATTAAAATTACAGAGTTTTCGTGGAATATAGCTTGTGCTGTTGTTGACCAATTGCCAGTTACCCTTATTTTGGGTGGTCCATTTCTTAGAAAAACGCGTGCTTTACTTGATTTTTTTTCACTTACGTTGTATTTTCCGTTTGCTCCGAAACGACAAATTCCATTTGCCTTGCGATTAAATTCGTTTATTTCAGCACCATATTTATCAATGCAAGTCTCGGACTTTCATTCTCAATTATTACATGTTAAATCACAATATCGGCAACCTATTGTAGAAATGGTGCATGAGTTTCAGGATGTTATTACTGACAAAGTAGGCCGAGTTAAAATGTTCAATATCATTTTCAATTATTGGACACTACAATAGTTCGTTCTTCGCCATATAGATGCACTCCTCCGAAGGCAGAGGTATTACGTACCAAAATTGAGCAGCTCTTAAAATCAGATATTATTGAACCTTCAACGAGTTCATATTCAAGCCCGTGCTTTTTAGTTCCTAAACCGAATGGTGAATCTGAAATGGTGGTGGATTATCGTAAATTAAACTAACATATTCAAGTAGATGCCATGCTTTGCCGGAGCTTCATACGGCGAGCTAAATTACGAGGAAAACAACAGGACAACGTTTAGATAGAAGGCATTCTGGACGGTATTTTCTAAGCCCACTGTGGCCTAAGTGTGGTGCTGTGCTCCATTTACTGTAGCCCGTTCTGTCATTTTCATCATTATTTATACTAATAAGTTGTTATAACTGTTCTTAAACGTTTATTAAGTAGTAACATTGTAGAAAATGTGCAGTTAAGGTTATATCAGTGAAAATATTTTAAGATTATACAAAAAGCTTATAATTAGTAAGTTATTTCAATTTGTATATTTAAGTTCTTCCAAATTCTGAAGAAAGCTCTTCCAGAATGGTTAATCGCACATAATAATTTCAATTGTTTCTCCAAAGAGAAAACACAAACCTTAGTAAATGTTCTCAAAATTCCTGGTATTTTCTTTAAAGTTCGGTTTTTTTCAAGTTTTCCAGATCAAAAAAGTCCAACTACAAGATAATATCAGCTTTTCGGTGTTTTCCGGGGCAACAGGCACCATGATTTGATTTAGAAAACCAATAATATTATAACAATGTTTTATATAAGTCTACTTTATAACTCAATGAAAGATGATGGTGACTATAGATTTATATACTTAGGATGCCATGTCACAGTTGTATGTTTAGCAGCTGGCGAGCATGGAAAGAGCAGTGGTTGACGTATGAGATGGGGTCGCCCCAGGCATTGTCTGCTGACAAAAACAAAGTCACTTCCCTGACCCGTTTCGCTTGGGCTCACACGTAACGATCAATAGCCCGGAGTTTCAACTCGTGTGAAAAGTGCATCTGAGTGATAGATCCTTGGTGACTGACATGCATCGCCGAGCCTGCTACTGGGGAATCCCCTTTCATGGAGTTTACATTGTGTAAATCATGTTCCTCCCGCAAAGGCTTGAATTAGAGTACTGTCCATAAGAGATCACAGTGACCTCAGCAGTCAACTTTATCAACGTATCTTATACGTGCTGTACCATATACAGTTCTTCAAACTACAACAGACTAATTTTATATTTTGATAATTGTTCTTTTACACCAGTTGTGCATGATGTGGCGTATTACAATTTGGGGTGTTTCATTGCCATTATCAGATATATTGTTGCTTTCGTCTCTTAGTCAGTTTCGGCCGCAGACACCCTCTATCACGCCAGCCGGAAGGCACTTTGATGTAACTGGGATGACGTAACTCCTGGCTGGTAGCTTTGCTAGTGATGGGGATATAGCGTCTGTCTTACTTAGGGTTCCGAGAGGAGCGGATTGCGCGTGCAAGCCGGCTTTTGGATCGGAGGACATCTTCCAGCACTTTCATATTTAATAATGTAGGAACACCAAACGGTTGAGAAATCAATCTTGGGGTGTGCAAGTAGATTTGTGTTATGGATTTTGTACAATGAAAACCCACGCCTCCGCGGCCAAGTGAGTATACGTCCCCTCAATGTACGTGCCTGGGTAGTCAAAATTAATTTAATTGTTCATGTGAACCTTTAGGCCTCTATCCAGCATGTAACAATATTATGTAGTAACTTTGAGAGTTGAATCAGACTTGAAAAATATGATGTGTTACACTCAAATGACTTTCTCTACTCTTGTACTAACTATTTTTACAAACGCTTATCTTCCCCCTACTTCATGTTATGGAGATAAACATTTGCAGACTCTATCTTATTGCTAATTTTCTTGTAGATGTAAGGGGAATATATATTTACAAGGGCAATATAGAAATACAGTAGCCTTTAAGCACATACATATCTCTTAATAGCTGGTTGTTAGGTGCACCACCATTCCCTTTACCACAGATTAATATTCTTTACATATCCAAGACAAAAAATGAATAACGAATCCCATTTGAAAAAAGTATAAGTATTGGAACATTTAAGGGAATAATAAGCAATATCTCGAAAATTGTTCACTCAACAACAAAAATGTATATGACATAAACTGTGTATTTTAATGCGATGTACATGTTTTGTGTTGCAAACGTTTGTCTATCTCTTATGGTTTACCAGTTATGCTGAAGTCGCTCACAATGAAGATAACTTTTGGAGACATTCCCAGAAAATTCAAGATATAGATTTTATTTGTAATGAAAATATCTTAAGCATATGATATTTTAATCAACATCGTTAGAGACCTTTTTGAGAAAATTAAAATTTTCGAAAAATCTTCCATGTAAAGGGTAATCTGGGGTGGGGGGATTTTCTTGAAAACCTTAGTGTCGCATCTCTGGAAGATACTGAACCTAAATAACAAGTTTGGTGTTTATCCACGGACACAGACACACACGGACATGTTTCCAAAAATGTTTTTTTTGGATTCAGGGGGTCTCAAAACATGTATTTCCGATGAAATCTCGGTATCGAATATTTGGGTGGAATACAATACTTCCCCTACTTACTATACGTAGTAGAGAAAGTAATAACGAATTCCCATTTGAGAAAATAAGTATTGAAAATTTTAAGGGAATAACAAGCAATATCTCGAAAATGGTTCACTCAACAAAAAAAGTATATGACATAAATTGTGTATTTTAATGCGATCTACATATTTTGTGTAGTAAAATGTTGTCTATCTCTTATGGTTTACCAGTTATGCAAAAGTCGTTCACAATGAAGAATACTTTTGGAGACATTCCCAAAAATTCAGAATATATACATTTTACTTGTCATGAAAATATCTTAAACATATGATATATTAATCAAGATCGTTAAAGCCATTTTTGAGAAAATTCAAATTTTAGAAAAACGTTATATGAAAAGAGTAATCTGGTGGGGTGTGGGATTTTCTTGAAAACATTCGTGTCGCATCTCTGGAAGATATTGAATCTAAATACCAAGTTTGGTGTTCATCCGACTGTTCGTTTCTGAGTTATGCTGTTCACAGACACACACACACACACACACACACACACACACACACAAACACACGGACATGTGTCCAAAAATGCTTTTTTTTGGATTAAGGGGATCTCAAAACATATATTTCCGGTGAAATCTCGGTATCGAATTTTTGGGTGGAATACAATACTTCCCCTACTTACTACACGTAGTAGAGAAAGTAAAAATGTAATGCCAAAGTCGGAACTCGAATCACGGATTTACATGCTGATGCTCCTACCACTTGTGCTACCATAGCGGGATATCTGCACCCGCATTAAGCTCTCTCATATGTTGTCCGTGTGCGTACCTCACCATATCGAGCGAGATGACTACGTGAAAACGTGTGAGGCTCACATTCTCACGTTCGATTCCCTTTGGGCCAACCAATCTGACTTGGGTTTCTTTGCGGTTCTCGCTAGTTGGTAGATGAATGCTGGCGTGATTTATATAAGGCCCGAATTTTCCTGTCCCCCATTTCCTTATCATTTTCAGCGTCGAAGGATCAGGCGAGTGGATGGCGGTGGAGTTTGCTCTATCTGCCCTGGAGTTCGATATGTGACGGCATATATGGAAGCGAGTGTACAAAGAGAATACAGGAAGCTCAGGCGAGTTCTTTATATGCTGGTACTGAAATTCCCCACTCTTAACGTGACATCACGGGAAATAACTGAATAGAATTTTATAAAAAATAATAAAAATATCAAAAATTCAAACCTAGAACAGTTGCATATCTCGGAAATGGCTGATATTTATTTGAAATAAATTGTGCATTTTAAAGACATACACAATTTTTGTATAGTAATATTGTAACTGCTTCTTGTGGTTTACCACTTATGCAAATTATATATTAATTCCAAATGATGAGGGCTTCAGGGGTTATTTAAATTTAAGATATAAATGTTATTTTGAAGAAGTTATATTGTTGTAGGAGTTGTATTTGCCCCACGTATGGAAAGTCAATTTGGAGAAAGTAGTATTATTTTTGTGGTGTTGTATCGTATTTCAACTGTTGGGGAGCCGAACTTGTAATAGTTGCAACCACACGTATAGTACCCGCTTTCCGGTACCTTCGCCCTAAGTTTAAAAATATTATTAACTTTGTAATTTAGCTGTTTCTTTAAATATTATATTTTTATGTTTGCCTCGCCAGCGTCAGTATTGTTGTTAAAGACACGTTTCTCTTAGCAGGGTTGTGGTGCGACAAGAATGTAGGCTTACACAGATTACAATTCCTCCTTTGATTAATACTTGATACTATTTAAATAACACTTCACTGATAGAAAGCTGTGAGATTCTTTTATTAATTACTTGTACATTTTTAACACGTAAAACTATTTTTCGTCTGGCACGAATACATATTATATTTCTTGAGGACACTTTTGGCTTCTGGTTAGTAACGCTGTTTGCAGGCAACTGACTTCTATATTTGTAAATTTTGCTATATTTCAGTTACTGACTGGCTAATCCTAATCCAATATAATATCTTCATTTAACTAAAGCTTTTTCTGGTTGTTGATTGGCTATTTTATAAACTGTCACTATAATTACATTATTGTTACTCCAAGAATCATAAGTAGTACTGTTAAACTTTCTTACTCATTATTGACTCGAGGTACCTCATTGTTACCTCATTGTTAGCAATTTTAACTTATTATTCTCACAGCTCCTACATTATTAAATTACGTAATATATCCACATTACATTATTACACATGGATACAATAATGTAACCATATCCAATAACTATTACATACATTTTACAAATTATTACATACACATATTGCTTCAAGATGGGCCGGTATTGAATTTACATATTATATAATTAGACTGAAATCATTTAAGTGTTAAAAATACTGCCTCAATTACTCATATAAACATACCAAATATGTGGTATTTTAATGAAATTGTTTCTGGCATTTTTTTAGAAAATTAAAAATAACAAGTAATCTAGTTATAGGTGACGGAATTTTCTTGAAAATCATCGTGCGTAGTCTTGGAAGGAGCCTAATTTAAATACAAAGTTTGGTATGCATTCGTCACTTCAGTTTTGAGTTATCACTTTCATATACCTATGCGGGCGAGCACCTTTTCTAGTTATGCTTCCCCTAACTTCTATAAGTGTTATTTCTGTGAAATTTCTACATCAAATTTTTGGCAGGAATACAATACTTCCTCTGCTTATTATAGTTAAGCAGCAGAGAAAGTAAAAATACCTTATTCGTTTTACTTCTGAAGTTTTATTACCCATAGCATATAACGAACACACATGAACCTTTAACTACACGTATGTTATCAGAACAGGAGTTCAATATAAATGCTGTGTATTTTCTGACCTTAATTCTAAATCCATGGCAGTTATTTTGATAATAAGCGGTTTCTGCAACCGTTCCCAGATATCCATCCATGCATTAAATTCCAAATAAGCCGTATACAATGCACATAATCTAATCCTCTTTCGTCCGATTACTGCAGGTTTCAATTCTAATTCTACCCTTTATTGAAAATCAGACATCTCTGCATTTTATAGACATGCCGACCCTCTCTGTTCCTTTTAACCACCTTGCGTAAGCTATTGTACAAGAGTACAGAAAGTCATCTACATCAGAATTTTTTCTTTAATATTTGTCTGATTATCTGGAGGGTTTAATTTAGGTAAACTAATACCACTTTTATCATATTTGTGTGAATTTTTCGTGATAATTTTACAGTAAAGCTGAATTTTTCTGAGTATAAATACAAATAGTGGCTTACAACACAAACATTTTTTCTTATTGTTTTATTTGTATATGGTCAAATCGGAAGCTTTGACATGGAGTTGGTCTTTTTATTAGCTTTTACTCTGCTATACGTAGCAGAGAAAGTAAAAAGTAACCCGGACGTACTATGTAGAGTGCAGAAGAATAGGAGAAAACTTTGTGAGGCATGTATGTTGGCGAGAGGTGCACATTTTGAACAATTTCTTTAAACATTCTCATTGATTTTCTGTTCTTATCTTACCTTAATTATTCGCAGAGTTTTATAATACATAAAGAAAGGAAGTATTATCTTCTAACTTGGGCTTCTCAAGCTTTTATTTACGTCTATAAATGATTCATCCTATTAATAATTTATGTACTATTGTAAAGGCTTCCTCAATTCCATATTCCTTATGATATTTAGGTTACGTTTCAAGCATGTGTAGTTTTCTGGTTATTTAGATATCGGAAGTGTTTACTTGTTCGTTGCCATAGAAGCATAAGCTGAAGAATTAAAAGCTAACCTGTTGAATTTGCTGTTGCAATATTTTGCCAAATAAAGTAGTAATTATCTCAAGAACAAAAAGTTTTATGGAAAAAAATTATTAAGCAAAAACATTCAAAATAACGCGCACTTTCACAGTTAAAAAAGATCATAGGTTGCCTATGTATCACTCTGTATACTTCAACGCAACTGAAAACCGTTATCCCATATTCCTTTTGTTTTTTTTCGATAAGCTTCTTCAAAACGCTACTGTGGTCACAATGTTTAAACAAATTTTATATGTTGTGCTCATATAATTTTCACTACTCACCCTTCTACAAACTACTCTTATAAAAGCTTCATTCTTGTACCTACTTCTTGTTAATTGAGATAAACTTTAATTACGCATTTACACGTTTGTTGTAGGTATAGCAGGAATACAACAGGCTAAATTGATAGTCCGGTTCGCTGTGTGATAGCTTTAAAATTCCATGCTCTTTGCATGACCACGAGAAGAAAAGAATAGCGACTTACTATTTTAGAAAGTACAAGTATTTGAAATTCCAGCCAATGACAAGAAAAATGTCGGAAATGGTTAACCCCACAAAAAATATTTTTACTTTCTCTACTACGTATAGTAAGTAGGGGAAGTATTGTATTCCACCCAAAAATTCTATACCGAGATTTCACCAGAAATACATGTTTTGAGACCCCCTGAATCCAAAAAAAGCACTTTTGGAAACATGTCCATGTGTGTGTCTGTGAACAGCATAACTCAGAAACGAGCAGTCGGATAAACATCAAACTTGGTATTTAGGTTCAGCATCTTCCCTAAATGTGACACAAAGGTTTTCAAGAAAATCCGCCACCCCAGATTACCTTTTACATGGAACATTTTTTGAAAATTTTAATTTTCTCAAAAATGGCTCTAACGATTTTGATTAAAATATCATATGTGCTGCTATGTGCAGTATTCCATTCTCTTTGCATTACCAGGAAAAAATGAATAATGAATTCCCATTTGAGAAAAAGTATAAGTATTCGAAAATTTAAGGGAATAACAAGCAATATCTCGAAAATGTTTCACTCAACAAAAAATGTATGTGACATAAATTGTGTATTTTAACGCGGTCTACATTTTTTGTGTAGTAAAATTTTATCTATCTCTTATGGTTTACCAGTTATGCAGAAGTCGTTCACAATGAAGAATACTTTTGGAGACATTACCAGAAAATTCGAGATATACATTTCATTTGTCATGAAAAGATCTTAAAAAGATATGTATCTTAATCAAAGTCGTTGGAGCCATTCTAGAGAAAATAAAAATTTTCGAAAAATGTTCCATGTAAAGGGTAATCTTGGGTGGGGGATTTTCTTGAAAACCTTCGTGTCGCATCTCTGAAGATACTGAACCTAAATACCAAGTTTGGTGTTTATCCGACTGTTCGTTTCTGAGTTATGCTGTACACAGACACACACGGACATATTTCCAAAAATGGATTCAGGGGGTCTCAAAACATGTATTTTTGGTGAAATATAATACTTCCCCTACTTACTATACGTAGTAGAGAAAGTAAAAATCTGATGTTACGTTCACATGACTTGGTCTACCCTCCATCGCTTATTAGTGGTTATAACAATTATTCTACGACAGTTTATATTCCTATCTATTTCAGTTTAATCGAGATAAACGTTTCCGCAAATATCTGCACTACGCATTTCGTTATAGAAAAAAAACAGCGATAGTCAAATGTTTAAAAATTGGTCGCTATATGCTGGGCTTAAATTCCATACTCTCCATGCAATCGTGAGGAACAATTGAATATTGACAGGGCTTTAAAGAAATGACTAAGTATTGAACAATTTGAACCATTAATAACGGATATCTCGGAAGTGGCTGATGCCACAAAAAGCTTATTTGTAATAATTTGTGTGTTTAAATTTTTTGTGAAGTACGTTTCGTCTATCGTTTAACGTTTACTAGTTATACAAGATTACACAAAATTCCTTCAGAATGAAGAGGACTTCACCGACTATTCCAAGAAAACCCAAGATATACGTTTTTTGTCATATAAGTATCTAAAGTATATGATAATTTAATTAGAATTGTTAGAGCCATTTTTAGAAAATAAAAAATATGAAAATTTAGCTATGGAGGGAGTAGGTTGAGGGGGATATTTTTAAATCTTCGTGAGCCTAAATACCATTTTGATATTATCCGTATTTTCGTCTTTAAGTTCAGTTCCGCTGTTTACACTCACACAAACGCACAAATACATACACTGACACTCGCGGACCTTTTTCTAAAAATGTTTTTTTACTATCTCTACTACGTATAGTAAGAGGGAAAGTATTGTATTCCATCCAAAAATTCGATACCAGATTTCACAGGAAATATATGTTTTGAGACCCCTGTTTCCAAAAAAAGCATTTTTGGAAACGTGTCCGTGTGTGTGTGCGTGTGTCTGTGTGTGTACCTCTGAACAGCATAACTCAGAAACGAACAGTCAGATGAATACCAAACTTGGTATTTAGGTTCAGTATTTTCCAGAGATGCGACACGAAGGTTTTCAAGAAAATCTCGCCACCCCGGATTACTCTTTACATGGAACATTTTTCGAAAATTTCAATTTTATAAAAATGGACCTAAGGATTTTGATTAAAATACCATATGTTTAAGATATTTTCATGACAAATGAAATGTATATCTCGAATTTTCTGGGAATGTCTCCAAAAGTATTCTTCATTGTGAACGACATTTGCATAACTGGTAAACCATAAGAGATAGACAAAGTTTTACTACACAAAAAATGTAGATCGCGTTAAAATACACAATTTATGTCATATATTTTATATTTTCGAGATATTGCTTGTTATTCCCTTAAATTCTCCAAAACTTATACTTTTTCTCAAATTCGTTATTCATTTTTTTTGTCCTGGTAATGCAAAGAGAATGGAATACTGCACATAGCAACCAGCTCTTAAAATATTTGACTATCGCTTAAAGCCTAGCAATTCCCCTTGCATCTACAAGAAAATTAGCAATAAAATTAACATCTCGATATCTGGATTAAAATGTAGCACGTGGAGAATAAGCGTTTGTAAAAATAGTTTGTTCAAGAGTAGAGAGAGTCATGTGAGTGTAAGTCATCAGATTTTTTTAATTCAAGGATCCTCAAAACATGTATTTCCGGTGAAATCTCGGTATCGAATTTTTGTGTGAAATTGCAATACTTTCTCTTCTACTATGTACGTGTTAGAGAAAGTAATAGACTATATTGGGTAGGAAAACACATGGGTATGTAACACATCAAATTTTTTAGATTCAGGGAGTCTCAAAAAGGTGTACTTCTGGTGAAATCTCAGTGTTGAATTTTTGTTTGGAGTGCAATACTTTCTCTACTTACTATAGGAAGTGTTAGAGAAAATAACAATAACGAGAATTTGCGAGGGAAATACAGCAGAGTCGAGTTGAGCTACAGCGCTATAAGAGTGCAAACGATTTGGGGCGTTTTATTCAACATCTTACCGCTGAGGCATGATAAAAGGTGTAATACCTGGCTATTGAGCTCAGGCCTCTGCCAGAGAGTGGTAGTTAATAGTTTTCAACCACCGTCACTCACATTGTTTTTCCTTCTCCCTAAGGAAGCATCCATCCATCTTACAGCTGTCGATACTTCACGAGCAGTGGCGGCTAGTGAAGTTATTTCCGCTTCTCTGCCCATGTGTTAATCTGTTGGTGGGTTTATTTTTAGCAATAACAAACCTGCGATCATGAGATGAACAAGTTCAGTTCCTGGTACCGGCATATGGTCATGTTTCTAGAATATGCTTAAAGAAAATACCAGATATGCAAATTAAATGTTTGGAAAGGGTTTACAAAGTGTAGTTGAAGCAAAAATGGTCTATGGATAAGAGATTTGGGGAAGTGACAAAGGATGAGAGATGATTGATAAATTTCATAGATCGTTCTGTAAATGTATGTTAGGTTTATCTATTTCATCATCTAATGGAGCAGCAATGTTGGGGTTGGGAAGAGTAGGTTGCAAGGGCATGATAGTAGAAAGGATACTTAAATATTGGCATAGGTTGAAATCATTGGACAAGCAGAATATCTTGAAGCAATGTTTAATAATACAAGAAAAATCCAGTGATGTGATTAACTGGGCTCAAAGAATAAGGAGAATTTTACAGGAAATAGGAATGGGTAACTTATGGGAGGAGAGAGAGGGGTTAGTTAAAGGTTTCTGGAAAGAAGTGAGGAACAGAGTAGAATATATAGAGAAACAAGAATTATTTCAAAGTCTGGAAGGAAAGAAAAGTTTGGAACTATATAGACAATTAAAGTTGGACTGGGAAAGGGAGAAGTATGTGGATGTAGGTAATAGGTTAGTGAGAGAAGGGTGGGCCTGGTCTAGATTAAGTGCATATAGGCTAAGGGGAGATAGGAAGGGAGCGAATTTGAATAGGTGTCCTCTTTGTGGAGAGGCAGCTAATAATTTGCATTATATAATTGAATGTGAAGAAACTAAGTTGTGGAAAGATCAGTTTTTACTTAAAGTATGGGAGAATGTTAACAAAGAAGTATTAAAAGTTCGGATAATGAAAATACAAAAGAAGAGGTATATAAAAAGAATAGGAGAATATATGGGGAGAGTAAGAGAAAAATGGTTTAGAAAAATAAAGCAATATGAATTTGTTATGACCCACCATGCATAAATAACCACGGTGTTAAAATGCGTGATGTACCATAGAAAGAAAAAGTAGCAACTCAAAGTAATGTATTAAAAATTGTAAGAATTTTATACAGCTATATGGAAATAAATATACATACAAATACAAATTCTATCTACAGAGTCGTAAAAGGTATATACTCACTTTAGTAGAAGTAGTACACCGGTTTCACAACGTGGTGAAGCCTGTCTTCCGGTTACCATTGTTCTTATCTCGTTTCTTCCTTCTCGAACCCTCTGTCTTCGATTATCTGCTGTATTTCAATATTCCAGGGGCGACCTCTTTTTCCTCTTACTGGCATAGTCACTCAAATATTTCTCTTGTAATTCTTCCTTCTTCCATTCTTTTTAAGTACCCATACCGTTTCAATTGCTTACTTTAGATATCATTTAATATGGTTCCACATATATTCATGATTTCCTTAATTATTTCGTTCCTTATTCTGTCTAAACGATAAATCCTCACAGCGACTTTGACAATTCATTTCTAATACCAACAAGCACCTCTTCTCCTCCACTGATAATGCCCAAACTTCTGATCCGTAAAATACGGATTGAATTTAGTTTGAATATTAATTCTTTTCTTTGAATTATTCTTTCTTTTATTTCATTATTTAATCCTCCTGTTGAGCTTAGCTTAAGCCTAGGTATTTAAATTCTGAAACTGCTTCTATTACTGCTTTTTCTATTAATAATTCAATATTATGTTTCCTAAACCCACATATTTATTTCTAGATCCCACTTCGTATATTCTTCTCTTATTCTACGCATCATATACACCAAACTATCTTTATCTTGTGCAACAACCATTTGATCGTCTGGTCGTCACACTTTAACGAAGAAAAAATCTTTATTGTGCATTAATACTGGACTTAATTTCTTATTATATCACAGCTTTAATACAAGATTTTTGCATGTGTTCATTTACGTTCATTGGTTGCTGTTAGCGAGGAATGGTTGCTGGAACAATGTGTTCACGGGAATTTCTGGCCTGCTGCAGTAATTTCTTGACAAATGGTCTCTAGTGTAGGTGGTTTCCTGCAATATATGGCATCATCCAAGGTTCCCAAAGGAAAGTCCAAAGGTTTTTAATATGGTGAACGTGCTGGAACTAAATTGCCCCTTTTCATCCATCCAGTCCTCTGTAGATTCTCGTCCAGAGAAGCCCTGACGCCTTGGTAGTAGTATGGGGGTGTCCCTTCTCGTTGGTAGAAGAACTCACTGTTTCCATAAAGTGCACATATAGCTAGTAAAACCCATGCATTTCCAGATACTTGGTACCAGTAATTGTATCTTCAAAGAAGAAGGATGTTAAACAGCTAAATTACAGGCCATACCAGTCATTCAAACCCGGTAGATTGACTGGCTTGACAACATGAACGTATAACACCCAATAAACAGATTATAATTGATTCGCTGTTCCGTTAAGTTTGAACTGAGCCACATCGGACCAAATAGCCTTCGTCAGAAAATCCTAATTCTCATTTACCATATACTGAAACAATTTCAAAAAATGCACTCAGTGATCAGGATCGTCACTGTGTGCAACAATCATGGTATACGCATTTTCCACTTTTCGGCTTTCAGAACGCGTCGTACTCTCGCATTGCTAACCCCTCTTTAACGAACACTGTGCAGTTGACTTCTAAGGCGAGGATGCAAACTTCTCTAAAACCATAGTCGAAGCAGGACTTGTAGCTGTACGAGGTGTTCCACATCACAAATGGTACCATCCGTCTCAAACTTATCACAATGCCGTGTAATTGTGTTGGAGGTTGCGTTTCAAACTCACGCCTCCACGCATTTGAACTTGAGCAACATTTTCAAACTTGAGCCGCAGTTTAAAATTAATTTCTGTTTCTCAGACGTCAAGAGTTCCCGGCCGTTTTGTTTCACTATCGTACGTTACTTGTTAGTCATAACAGACATACGGGTACCGACATCTGTTGAGGAAGCACTATACATTCCACAAAAAAACTCCATACAACTCTGAAAACAATACGTTGATATGTCTGTTATGTGTGTGTACACCTTTTGACGGACACTATATTTATTGCAGATTATTTACTAACATAGAGTAACAGTGATTTGTGCTGTGAATTTCAAATATAATATTATAAAGAGATACATTTTGTAATGTGCATATAGGATCATTTCGGAAACTACTCAGCCAATTTTGAGAATCCTAACGAGTTTGAAAGCACTATTCACCCAATGGACTTAAGCTATATATCAGCTTCTAATTTCGGTTTAGATTTAAACTATATCTGGCAGAATTGTTCATAAAATTTCTAAGTATTGACCATCTAATTTATTTTGTTGAATGGGAAATCATTGGAGTAAATTCTTTTAGATCGATTAAATCAAAATGTTGCTTGATTTAATCTACCTGGAGTTGCGCCAGCAGGAAGAATAATTTTTAACCCCTTATATCATTTGCTTACCATTTCTTAATCTCTATGCAAGGAACTAGGAGATTAAAACAGGATTAACAAGCCCTGTATATTAGAATGCGAACGTTTTGAAGTCATGGAAGGACATATTTGCGAAGGTATTTTTTCTGTTGCAGTAGTTGTTAGTACAGAGAAAATACCTATAAAATAAGTCAAAAGCTGCAGATGTTTTAGTGCAATCAACATACTAGGTGGCCCACAAAGCCGTCCTATGTTGAAATTGGTCTATACCGGATGCCAAAAGTTTGCCTAAGCAGAACTGCAAAGTGAAAGCACTTTAACTATATGTCGAAGAACTTGTCAAAGAATAGTATAATGTGGAAACTTGTGTTCTAATGTATGTTTGTATTGAAGACCCAATTCTGGTTATTCTAGTTGCAAATTCAGCTAGGAATGACAGACTCATAATCTTTAAACCACTGTAAAGCTGGTTTTCACACAGCAGTAGGCACGATATACACTATGTGATCAAAAGTATCCGCACACCCCACAAAAATACATTTTTCATCTTAGGTGCATTGTGCTGCCAACTACTGCCTGGTACTCATTATCCACGACCTCAGTAGTCATCAGACATCGTGGAACATCAGAATGGGATGCACCGTGGAACTCACGGACTTCGAATGTGATCAGGTGATTGGGTGTCACTTGTGTTAGAAGTTTGTACGCGAGATTTCCACACTCCTAAAAATCCCTAGGTCCACTGTTTCTGATGTGATAGTGAAGCGGAAACATGAAGGGACATGTACAGCACAAAAGCGTACAGGCCAACCTCGCCTGTTGACTGACAGAGACCGCCGACATTTAAAGAAATTTGTAAAGAGTAATAGGCAGACATCTATCCAGACCATCACAAAGGAATTCCAAACCGCACCAGGATCCACTCCAAGTACTATGACAGTTAGGCGTGAGGTGAGAAACCTTGGATTCCATGGTCGAGCGGCTGCTCATAAGCCACGCATCACGCAGGAAGATGCCAAATGACGCCTCGCTTGGTGTAAGGAGCGTCAACATTACACGATTGATCAGTGGCAAAAAGTTGTGTGGAGTGACGAATCACGGAACACAATGTGGCGATCCGATAGCAGGGTGTGGATATGGCGAATGCCCGGTGAACGCCATCTGCCAGCGTGTGTAGTACCAACAGTGAAATTCGGAAGTGGTGGTGTTATGGTGTGGTCGTGTTTTTCCTGGAGGGAGCTTGCACCCCTTGTTGTTTTGCGTGGCACGATCGCAGCGCAGACCTACATTGATATTTTAAGCACCTCCTTACTTCCCACTGTTGAAGAACAATTCGGGGATGGCGATTGCATATTTCAACACGATCGAGCACCTGTTCATACTACACGACAACATCCCTGTAATGGGCTGGCCTGCACAGAGTCGTGATTTGAACCCTATAGAACACCTTTGGGATGTTTTGGAACGCCGACTTCGTGCCAGGCCTCACCGACCTACATCAATACCTCTCCTCAGTTCCGCACTCCGTGAAGAATGGGCTGCCATTCCCCAAGAAACCTTCCATTACCTGATTGAAAGTATGCCTGCGAGAGTGAACGCTGTCATCAAGGCTAAGGGTGGGCCAATACCATATTGACTTCCAGCATTACCGATGGAGGGCACCACGAACTTGTACGCCTCTTTATCAGGCTTGAGGTTCTTTTATGTGCCGTAAATCTACGACACGGGACCACCGGCTTTACTTCCCGTCCAAAGGAATCGTTGCTAAGGATTTCTACGCCCGAAAAAACCCATCGCCCTCCGTTGGGTTTGAAACCGCGACCTCGGGAACTAGAGGCTAGCATGGTAACCCTACACCATGGAGGGCAACACAGATATAACGCGCACATATACTGTGAGCTATCTGTAATTTACGTGACAGATCAGACCTTAAATCTGTGAGGAGGGAATCACAATAATCGAAGTTGGGCATCTTGATTGAAGAAAAACAGGAATTATTTTCTTCAGTAAGGAGAACGTATATGATTCTCGGTCTCCAGATGGAAGAGGAATTGTTTAGAGAAAGACTGTGCATTCTCTGGCAAAGTCCATGACGATTTCCTGAGATATAATCACGGAAGGCCGCACCGACCTCGCTTTCATTGAAAATGGCTCACTTGCAACGCAAATGTGTATTCAAGGGCTCTCGAGTGTCAGTTGGTCCCTTTTGGTCCCTGAATGTAGAGAGGGACATACAGAACGTGTACAGCGCAACGTCAATAGGAGCCATGTCAACATTCACTGGAGCAGCAAGTCTTTTCGACAAATTTAAATAAGCCCTTTAATAACTGCACATAAACTGGAGTACTTGTTATGTAAACAGCGAAATTCAAAATCGTATTCATGTCCTTAATATATTCAAAACTTTATAATTAAATATTATTCAGGAGCTAGGCAGTATATCTAAATGTCACCAGAAGGGAGAAAGCAAATCTAAAAGCAGATGACGGCCACGAAAGAATACAGCGTCGATCTGACTGATAAACCCAAGTTTAGAATTTAAAGGGTTAATAGTCAACATTTTAATTAGCATATTTTATCCTCCAAATAGAGCAAAGACAGGGTATTGTGAAGTTATTTTATTTCTAAATCTAAATGTTATAATGCAAATTATGAAATAAGTAATTCTAAAATTGCATTTATCACATATTTACTTTCTCTAATAATAAGTAGGGGAAGTATTGCATTCCACCCAAAAATTCGATACCGAAATTTCACCGGAAATACATGTTTTGAGGCCCCATAAATCCAAATAAAGCCATTTTATAAAAAAGCTCCGTGAGTGTGTGACTGTGTGTCTGTGTATCTGTGAACAGCATAACTCAAAAACGAAAATTCGGATAAATACCAAAATTGCTATTTCGGCTCAGTATCTTTCAAAGATGGGACACGAAAATTTTCAAGAAAATCCGCCTACTGCAGACTACCCTTTAAGTGGAACATTTTTCGAAAATTTTGATTGTCTTAAAAATGGCTCTAATGATTTTGATTAAAATATCATATATTTAAGATATTTTCATTCTGGCTTTTGCATAACTGTAAACCATAAGTCAAGAGATAGATAAAAATTTTCAACACAAAAAATGCAGAGCTCGTTAAAACACCAATTAATATAATCTACATTCTTTTGTGGAGTGAACCATTTTTGAGATATTCCTTGTTATTTGTTTGAATTTTCCAATACTTATACTTTCTCTCAAATGGGAATTCGTTATTCGTTTTTTTATCCTGGAGATGCAAAGGGAGTGGAATGCGCCACATAGCAACCAGCTATGACCAGATTTGACTTAAAGCCTACCATATTCTCCTTGTACCTACAAGAAAATTAGCAATAAGACAGTTTCTGCAAATGTTTATATCGATTATAATGAAGTAGACGGAGAATAAGCGTTTGTAAAAATAGTTTGTACAAAAGAAGAGAAAATCAGGTGTGAGCAACACATCAGATTTTTTAGTATTCCACCTCTTTGACGGGCGCTACATGCAAAATCGAAGAAGATAAAAAATTATGGAATTTACGTGTCGGCTAAAGGAGCTTGATAGAGATTAAGTAAACACCAAATGGTACATCAGGCGGGAAGAGAAAGCCACAATGGGATGGTCTGTTAACGACAAATTGGTCATCTGTAGTTCAATTTGTTTCCTTGGCTCTAGCACTAAAATTGAGTCTTTAGGTCCTTAGCTTCCCATTCTATTGGGCGTGAAAGACCAGAAACCTCTTTATCAGGCTTGAGGTTCTTTTACTGCTGTAAATCTACGACATGGGACCACCGGCTTGACTTCTATTACGAAAGAAGCCATGCTAAGGATTTTTACGCCCGAAAAAATTCATCGCCCTCCTCCAGGTTTGAACCCACGATCTCGGGAACCACAGGCTAGCATGGTATCTCTAGACCACGGAGGACGACTCGTAGCGACCTCTATGTACTCTGGGATTACTGTAAACTTCTCTGGTAGGTAAGATGTCGAGATTTCATCGGAAATGCATGTTTTGAGACTCTCTGAATCCAGAAAAGCATTATTAGGAAAAGGTCTGTCAACGCGCGCGCGAACACTATGGCTCTAAAATGAAATGTTCGGTAAATACCAAACTTGGTATTTAAGCTCTCAATCTTCCAAAGAAATGAGACAACCATGATTTTCAAGAATATGCCCATACGGTTTACATGGAAAAATTTTCCATATTTCTTTAATTTCACAAAAACCTTATAATTATTTTGATTTAAGTAAGGTTTTAAGGTAAGACCATAGATCGGCTTTATGCGTAGCACGCTGTACTGTAGTGTGAGACAGTGTTTTTAACAATTAAATAATTTCAGTCTAATTATATAAATGTAAATTCAATAACAGCAATAATTGAAGCAATATGTGTATGTAATAATTTGTAAAATGTATGTAACAGTCATTGCATGCTTATGTTATTGCATACATGTTCAATAATGTTATGTGAATGCATTATGTAATTTAATAATGTAGGAGCTGTGAGAAATAGGTTTAAAGTTGCTAACAATGGGGTAACCTTGAAGCAATAATGAGTAAGAAAGTTTAACAGTACTATTTGTGATTCTTGGAGTAACAATGTGAATTTTGGGACAGTTTTAAAATAGCCTGTCAACAACCAGAAAAAGCTTTAGTTAAATGAAGGTATTCTATTGGACTAGGATTAGCCAATTTGAGTCTTGAAGTACAGAAATTTACAAGTTTAGACGGTTGAAATCAATTCAGTTGCCTCCAAACAGTGCTCATAACCAGACGTGTTGCTTATAGACAGTGATCATAACCAGACGCGAGATGTGTCCTCGAGAAATTAATTATGTATTCGTGTGAGACGAAAATAGTATACTTGTTAAAAAGTGCAAGTATTAAATAAAAGAATCTCACAGCTCTCGATATCAGTGAAGAGCTATTTAATTTTGTGTCAAGGATTAATAAAAAGGAGTGAATTAAAGCTTAAAATCTGTGTAAGCCTACATTCTTGTTGCATCACGCCCTGCCAAGATTTCCATGTCTCTAACAATAATACTGACGCAGCCGAGGCAAACATAAATATTTAATACTTAAAAAAGCAATCAAATTACAAATTTATTTTTTTTTAAACTTGGGCAAACGCCACCTGAAAGTAAACTTGGGGCAAACGCCACCTGAAAGCACATTTGGGGCGAAGGCTACCGGAAACTGTTTACTATACGTGCGGTTGCAACTACTACAAGTTCGGCTCCCCAACAGTCGAAATACGATACAACTCCTTCTAAAATACTCCTTTCTCAAATTGGTGCCCAAAACGTGGAGCTAATAAACTACTACTTCAAGTAACCACGGTAATTTTCGGATGCGCAGCTTGCGACGAATGACACTTTGACAGTTATCTGTGCTTCAGTCCCTGCTTTGTGTTCGTGAACTAAAGAGAGTTGTGCCTTGTGCATCTCAAAGGTATGGTTTATTCAAGGCATCTGTGTTGTGCGTGATTTGCTTAAGAGTCTTAATGCCTTGTTATTAGTCCACTACAATGCCTTCCGTCAAATTCACGCTTGAACAACGAATTTTTATGTACGATACATTGTTGCGGTTGCCTTGGTAGGACCCCACTACGTTGATGATGATGGATGCTGTATGACGTACCTGTAGGTCGTCTTGATTCCCATACTCTCGTTAGCATAAAGATTCTTGGAATGCAGTTAAAGTTAAGTTCACTACGTTTACAGAGCCACGTAGACAAGAATTCTGTAAAAGAGAAAGATAAATGAAATTCTTTGATTCTGGTAGGTGTCACGTAGTAACAAGGCAACAGATGCATACGTGTTTTTAGTATTGGGCCGCAAAAGAAGTAACGTTGGTAGGGGTATAGATATGTGGGAGAGCTTAAGTAATAATAGAGTCTTTATTGCTAAAATTAGCCTCTTTCTTTTCTTCGTGTACAGTCTTACTCTTTTACGTGATTGGCAGCTGTAGCGCCTAAGGGTTATCAGTTACTTGAGGGTCTCGTAGACTGGAATCTAATGATCGTCTATCTATAATCTTGTGTGGGTTAGTATGTTGTAATTAATATTTTATACTTATGCTACGGCTGCTGTATTTGTCTCGGAGAGCACTTGTGTCTTGTGAGGGTTGGGTATGGAGAAGGTTAAAATATTCTGCACACACTTATTCTGTTAATTATTTCACTTGTATTTTAGATAAAACACATGTAAATATTCACAATTCACCATCACCTTTGTTATGTTAAAATATGTATAACTGGTAGACTTTAAATACGTAGTTTTAGCGTCTATTTAGAGACGAGCTTATACACTACCTTCCTACTCGAACACTGACAAGCTTCTGTTAGCGTTCCCTCCAACCGTTTTCCTAACGTACGTATTTGAATTATAAGCATGTATCAATGTGCCTGATTGGTGCTACTATCCAATAACATCCAATACCAGCTTATATTACACACACATATGAACCATTGGTACATTATGAATATATGTGTTTTAGCACCCTTTTAATTATTATACGTATAATATTATTATAAAAGAAAATGCATAACACGTAAAACTTAGAACAAAATATTAAAGAAAGAAATTATTAATGTGTTGATGCTGAGAAGCTGTGAATTAAATATCCTATTACATTAATGAGTTATTGTATTAGTTTTTCCGAGGCTAATACTGTATGTTGCTTCAACATACGTAAAAACCGAATCATGTAGACAGGTGTACACAATTTCAGGAGAAATTCCTAGTATTCCAGTTCCAGGTAGACAAACTGTTAGACGTCTTGGTTAGTAAGTTTAGGACAACGGGATTGCTAAACGATAAACCCAAGAAGTGAAAACGAGATATTCTAACGGAGGAAAAATTTGACGAATTTGGTGCATCTATTTGTGGGGAATCCTAAAATATAAAAGTTTATAAGAACAATCCCCACACATTAGACGAACTTAAGGACAAATAAAAACATAAATTATGAACATCACGCATTATGAACTTAACCGTGTGAATGGAAATTTCATCCGAAGGTAACACGAATGTTTTTACACAGCTGGACAACACCGCTTAAAACAAGATTAGTACTCACTATAGCGCATGTTGCTATCACTCGTAACACGGAAGTTACGGAACGAAAAACCCCCAGTGTAATAACATGCATACGGCGATCCGTGGCCTCATCATAAAACAACCGCACTGTATTAAAATATTTACATGGCAAAAAAATGTATAATTTGAATTTTCTGCGAATAGCCTGCGAAGTACTATTCATTCGAAGAAATTTTGTATGGTTTTGTATAACGGTAACCCGCAAGAGATAGAAAAACTTACTACACAAAAAATTAAGGTCTCTTTAAGACGCTTTTTATTTTAAATAAGCGTTTGTGCATCGGTCATTTTCGAGATATTCATTATTGGTTTGTATTTTTCAATACTTTGTAATCGTTTGAAAGTACTGTCGTTATTCAATTGTTTCTCGGTGAATAGAGTATGAAATTTCAAGGCCAGAATTTAGCGACCCTTTTTAATACATTAGACTGCAATGTCACCTGTATGCTCTTTGTGCCTAAACGCTATGTATATATAATGAAACTAATTCTGCGAATGTTTATCTCAATTAACATGAAGTAAGAATAGTGTGTAGAAGTGACATAAAAATATACGAGAGTGGGTAGAGAAAGCCATGTAAATTTAGCATGGCTGTAATTGGTTTCTGTGACTGCAAGATGGGACAAAAGGATGTATATTTACATATAGAAGCATACACTAGTCATGCAATATAAGTCTAATGTAATGTAGTATCGACTTCATAAGCCACAATACAGGCAGTGACAGTGTCAGACTACAATAAAGACGTGACATAAAAAGAAAACATTAAGATACGAGGTCCATTCAAAAAGCAATAGCAAACTAACAGTATTAAATGCAGTTGACATTTACATTCCAGGCATTTCAAGCTCCCGGGTAGTGAAGATACATACTTTGAGATAATTTCGACATATGCCAACAGAATAAATGACGTACTGACTAAGAAGGGCAGTTGAAAAACATGGCCGCTCCCCTAGCTGTGTGACTGTACAAGAACAGCGAGCAGTAATAAGATTTTTGTGATCAGAGGGCGTAAAACCTCGATAATCCGTAGAAAGATGTTGGAAAGGTATGGAGATAGCTGCATTGGCGAGAGAAGAGTGTACGAGTGGGTACATGTATTTAAAGGTGGAGGTACATCAATCTCAGATGAGTAACGCTCTGGTCGTCAAGCACAGCAGTCCTTTGCACCCTCTTCTCGGATATAAATGGGCGGCTTTTGGAGCACTATCAGTATACGAGTGAAACAGTGAATAATGCCTGCACTATGTTGGAGATTGAGCTAAAGCCAGCAATATGGAGCCCTCGCAGCGGACTTCTGTCTAGAATATGCACAACCCCCCAACCGCCGCTGCAACTCTTGACGTCATTCAGAGATTGACATTTCAGGATCTTACAGCATTCTCCATACAGCCCCGATCTCGCTCCTTGGGATTACCATGTGTTTGGACCCCTGAAAAACACTCTCAGAGGACGACGATTTGGAAGTAATGACAAGGTTAAACAAACAGTGCATTCTTGGTTGCGGACACAAACAAATTCATTCCAACGTGAATTCTGGGAAATGAATCAGCTGATCACGCAGCCAAAGAAGCCACCAAATATCCCCCTCAGGACATCAAGATCCCACACATGGACTTCATCAAAAAGACTTCCATTAATAAACGGAGACAAACATGGAGCCACATCTAGAAGCAAGTTACACGATGTATACATTTCCGAGTCCAAACTTCAACACTATCATTTCAACCGCAAAGACCAAGTTTAATAACTCGACTATGTATTGGACATATTTCTAACGCGCAAACATCTCAGCCGTGACCTCCCCCCCCCCTGTGTTCGACTTCTGGAGATCCAACCTCACAGTTCATCTTCTTGTCACAGCCTGCCGTCGCTATGTACAACACAGGGAAAGATGTGGCATTTCCAACAGCCTACCAGAAACCCTAAAGTCAGCACAGCAAAGAACTTTAAACTTTATGAAAGCGACAAAGTTGTATAACAATGTATAGCACACTTATCTAGAGAATTTAATGTTGTATGTACTATTACTGTTTAAAATATTGTATTTCATTGTGATGATGTTCTGTATTCTAAAGTCGTCGCGATATGACTTTATAGTTGAAGCGACAATTGAAGTAGATATTTATTAGCCCCACGTTTTAGGCACCAATTTGAAGAAGGTTGTTTGTTGTGTTGTAGTTTGGGAGCCGAACTTCAAGTTTGTTTACAATCGCACGTATGGTAAACAGTTTCCGGGAGCCTTCGCCCCAAATTAAAAAAATATTAACTTTGTAATTTGACTGTTTCTTCAGATATTATATTTATTTTTGCCTCGGCTGCGTCAGTATTATTATTAGAGACATGGATGTCTTGGCAGGGTTGTGGTGCGACTAAGAATGTAGGCTTACACAGATTATAATTTTACTTCACTTCTTTTATTAATGCTTGACACGATTTAATTAACACTTCGCTGATATAGAGAGAGAGAGCTGTGAGATGTTTTTATTAAATACTGCACTTTTTAACACTTAAACTATTTTTTCTCACACAAAATATGTATTAAATATCTCGAGGACGCATCTCGCATCCAGTTATAAACACTGTCTGCAGGCAACTGAATTGATTTCAACCGCCTAAACTTGTAAATTTCTGTGTTTCAAGTCTCTGATTGGCTATTCCTAATTCAATAGAATACTTTCATTTAACTAAAGTTTTTTCTGGTTGTTGATTGGCTATTTTATAAACTGTCACTAAAATTACATTATTGCTTCCAAGAATCACAAGTAACATTTAAACATTCTAATTCATTATTGCCTCAAGATTACTTCATAGCACCTCATTGTTAGCAACTTTGAACCTATTATTCTCACAGCTCCTACATTATTAAATTACGTAATCTATTCATACAGCATTATTCAACATGTATACAATAATATACAATAATTTAAATATATATAATGACTGTAATATACACTTTTATATATATTGTTACATACACATATTGCTTTAAGGCGGGCTGTTATTGAATTTACATATTATATCATTATACTGGAATTATTTAAGTGTTAAACATACTGCCTCACAATAAAGAATATATAATAATTAAAAACCTTTTTATTCTGATGGAATAAATACGTTGATGCAATGTTGTGAGAAATGCATTGAAAAGGAGGATGATTATGTTGAACAATTACATCTTGTTTGTACTGTAATTGAAATACATACTTCACATAAATTAATTTGCTGTTACTTTTTGAATGACCCTGGTACTATATCACTGGAATTTAAATTTGAAAACTCCTCAAGAGCATAAAAGGAATAATTCATAACCAGCTCCTCTTACTCATCCACATAATTCTGTCTGGTAATAAACTGCAGCAGGTAGGACCAAAATATAAATATGATTTAATGTTCTTAATCTAAACTGTAATCTAAGTATAGGGTTTTGAATCGCATCCAGGCAGGGCAAACATGCCTCGTTATAAAGCAAGCTAAAGTTGAATTGAAGCTAAATAATGTTTTAATATGTGATAATCATAAAAAAAATATCTGATGTGTTACACTCACATGACTTTCTCTACTCTTGCACAAACTATTTATACAAACGCTTATTCTCCATCTACTTCATGTTAATCGAGATAAACATTTGCAGACTCTATCTTATTGCTAATTTTCTTGTAGATGTAAGGGGAATATATATTTACAAGGGCAATTTGGAAATACAGTAGCCTTTAAGCACATACATATCTCTTAATAGCTGGTTGCTAGGTGCAGCACCATTTCCTTTCCCACAGATTAATACTCTTTGCATATCCAAGACAAAAAAATGAATAACGAATTCCCATTTGAGAAAATAAGTATTGAAAAATTTAAGGAAATAACAAGTAATATCTCGAAAATGGTTCACTCAACAAAAAAATGTATATGAGATTAATTGTGTATTTTAACGCGATCTACATTTTTTGCGTAGTAAAATTTTGTCTATCTCTTATGGTTTACCAGTTATGCAAAAGTTGTTCACAATGAAGAATACTTTTGGAGACATTCCCAGAAAATTCAAGATATACATCTTATTTGTCATGTAAATATCTTATACATATGATATTTTAATCAAACTCGTTAGAGCCATTTTTGAGAAAATTAAACTTTTCGAAAAATGTTCAATGAAGGGTAATCTGGGGTGGGGGATTTTCTTGAAACCCTTCGTGTTTCTGAGTTATGCTGTTCACAGACACACAGACACACACACCCACACATTGACATGTTTCCAAAAATGATTTTTTTGGATTCAGCGGCTCTCAAAAGATGTATTTCCGCTGAAATCTCAGTATCGAATTTTTGGGTGGAATACAATACTTCCCCTACTTACTATACGTGGTAAGAAAGTAAAAATTAGTATTATTTTCAATGTTACTTGATACGTTTTATTCTTTGCTATGAAAAACAGTTCTATGAGTGCCTTTGAGATACAAACTTGGAGCACTTCAGATTTGTTCAGCATAAATAGTTTTTTTTTGCAAATCTTACCAACTTCTTGCTGTTCAGAATGGAAAAGCTAAAACCTCGTTGCCATTATTTTTGCTGATTGTGCACGTCTTCCAAGAAGACAAAGTTTTCTCCCATCCCTTTTTCTTCGCCTTTTATATGACATATCTTGCGGGCATAAACTCGCTTCCCAGTATCTTGGCAGTAACCTAAAGCCTAAAATAGAAACTTGCATTGCTAGAGAAAGCAACTTTTAAAACTATTTGTCGCGTATATTGCGATTGATTACATGATCGACGAGAGAAATAGTCCTCTATGAATATAATTCTGTGTCGATATTTAACGTGGTTCAGATATAAAGGATCACCATAATAAAATATTAAGGCAATCTTATTACTTTCTCCATTACGTATAGTAAGTAGGGGAAGCATTGTATTCCACCCAAAAATTCGATACCGAGATTTCACCGGAAATATATGTTTTGAGACCCCCTGAATCCAAAAAAGCCTTCTTGGAAACATGTCCGTGTGTGTGTCCGTGTGTGTGTCTGTGAACAGCATAACTCAGAAACGAACAGTCGGATAAACACCAAACTTGGTATTTAGGTTCAGTATCTTCCAGAGATGCGACACGAAGGTTTTCAAGAAAATCTCCCCACCTCAGAGTACCCTTTACATGGAACATTTTTCGGAAAATTTTATTTTTCTCAAAAATGGCTCTAACGACTTTGATTAAAATATCATATATTTAATATATTTTCATAGCAAATAAAATTTTTATCTTGAATTTTCTGGGTATGTCACCAAAAGTATTCTTCATTGTGAACTACTTTTGCATAACTGGTAAACCATAAGAGATCGACAAAGTTTTACTCCACAAAATGTAGATCGCGTTAAAATACACAATTTATGTCATATACATTTTTTTGTTGAGTGAACCATTTTCGAGATATTGCTTGTTATTCCCTTAAATTTATCAATACTTATTTTCTCAAATGGGAATTCGTTATTCATTTTTTTATCTTGTATATGCAAAGAGTATTAATCTGTGGCAAAGGGAATAGTGCTGCACCTAGCAACCAGCTATTAAGAGATATGTATGTGCTTAAAGGCTACTGCATTTCTATATCACTCTTGTAAATATATATTCCCCTTACATCTACAAGAAAATTAGCAATAAGATAGTCTGCAAACGTTTATCTCGATTAACATGAAGTAGACGGAGAATAAGCGTTTGTAAAAATAGTTTGTACAAGAGTAGAGAAAGTCATGTGAGTGTAACACATCAGATTTTTTCAAGTTATATATTGCTATTAGACTAACGTTGTGCCCTTTAATTTATGAAATGCTCAAAAGAGTCTGTACAGTTTCTCAGCTGGTGAAGGTAGCAGGATGTTGAAATATTCAGTTTGTTGTTTTGGTGTAATGGTTTAGCAGTTATGCCCTTTCAACCACTGTTTTATGCATTTACTTTCAGAGTTTCGGATCTTTTAATTTTAATGATACTGATTCAGAGTTTTACTCTTATTTTCAAAATCATTACTAAAGAATTAAATTTTTAAATAAATTGTTATATATGTTTTAATTACATTTTATGTCTTTAAGCTTAACTAAGTTACATTTTAGTAGGAGGTAATTTAAGATATAAATATTTTATGACTGTTTTAATTACATTTTAAGTCTTTAAACTTAACTAAGTTACATTTTAGTAGGAAATAATTTAAAGAATTTAGGATATAAATATTTTTATGACTGGTTTAATTACATTTTATGTGTTTAAACTTAACTAATTTACATCTTAGTATGAAGTAATTTAAAGAATTTAAGATTTAAATATTTTATGACTGTTTTAATTACATTTTATGTCTTTAAACTTAACTAAGTTACATTTTAGTAGGAAGTAATTTAAAGAATTTAAGATATAAATATTTTATGACTGTTTTAATTCCATTTTATGTCTGTAAACCTAACTAAGTTACATTTTAGTAGGAAGTAATTTAAATAATTTAAGATTTAAATATTTTATGACTGTTTTAATTACATTTTATGTCTGTAAACCTAAGTTACATTTTAGTAGGAAGTAATTAACAGAATTTAAGATATAAATATTTTTATGACTGTATTAATTACATTTTATGTCTTTAAACTTAATTAAGTTACATTTTAGTAGGAAGTAATTTAAGATATAAATATCTTTATGACTGTTTTAATTACAATTTAAGCTATTTTTAACTCTACTGAGTACATTCTAGTAAGAAGTAATTTCAAGGTATTTCAGATTTAATAAGTTCTTATGAGGTTTTAATTACATTTTAAGCTGTCTAACTTAACTGAATTAGATATTAGTAGGTAGTAATCCTAAAGAATTTAAGATTTAAATAAATTTTAATTATATTTTAATTAAATTTTAAGCTGTTTTGACAACTAACTGAATTAGACTTTAGTAGGAAATAATTCTAAAGAATTTAAGCTTTAAATAAATTCTTATGGCCGTTTTCATTACATTTTAAGCCATTTTTCATGTTAACTGAATTACATTGTAGGAAGTAATTTCAAATAATTTAATATTCAAATAAGTTTTGATCACTGTTTCAATTACATTTTTAGCTATATTTCAACTTAACTCAATTATATTTTATTAGGAAGTATCCCTTGCGGTTTGAAGTAGTATTATTAATGTCAATTAAATTCTCTTTATACAGGTTGTGTAAACGGAAAGGAATCTTTTATCCAAAGACAACACTGATGAAGGAATTTGTTTTACACTTTTATTGTCGAACACAGTCACTATCACATTTACACATTGATCTTGACACTCGCCAAACTGAAACTGTTATAATAACTTCATTACTGATCACTCTTAATTCGCGTACTTCAACTTTTTGTATAATTAACTTTACAACACTTTAGATTTTTCATAATTCTGCTACGCGTAACTTGTGAATCGATAGCCGACGTGTAATATTTCTGCTGGACTGAAGGCGACGTGTATCATACAAATATTTTCGACGAACTGGCGGGAATGCGACGTGTAGTGTACAAAGAATTTTGATGAACTGACGGGCTCTACCTCTAACCTAGCTCTTTTATACTCATACACCCCGATATGCCTAAAGATTATAGCTGAACTGCTATTGGCTAATAAAACGCGCCAACATTAGCGTCTGTTTTTATATCCAATGAAAATTATGAATACATATGCTCTAGGGAAATGTTCCAGAAGATTCTAAAGGAAAACGCGCCAACATTACGTAACTTCCTCGTTTCCAATAATGATAAACAGCTCACCCCCTCGCTGCATTATTGCACGCTATTATTGTCAGTTTCAGTAAGGCAGTATAAACTTACTTCTCAACAATAATTACAATCAACAAACATCTCAAATCAATGTCACCTAAAAATGCATATTCATATTACAATCATTATTTACATTTAAGTAATTTCTGATACAAATTACTGCATCAGGTTTTAGGCACAGGCACAAAAAAGAATGCTTCTTATGTAATATTTGTTGAAGCTGAAAATGCTACTGTGTTGCAGAATGTAAAATAATAATAATCAAAGGAGTTCAGTTGGAATTGATCCATCAGAATACCAATAATGTGACCAATAAGAACACCAGTTACTGCGAAACACACTTTATATATCCATACAAACTTTACATTTGAGTCGCTTTTGGCACACTCAGAAGACAACTCAACTGATCCGTCAAATCACGACTCACAACTGAACTGCACTGTCCACTTTCAACTTCGTAACTTCTTAACTAACTGAACTCAACTACACCCCCGGCAAGAGCAGCCCCATATACAGGCCTCGTATACAAAGCGGGATGTTCTAGAAAGGGAGGCTACTAGAACGTACGAAAGCAATGTGAATAAGGAAGCGGCACAAAATGGGCTATTGTTCCGCACTGGTCATTGTTCCGAATGCGGTGCAAGGCCCTACCCAGGTACTGGGCCGGGAGACGTTTACCGGTAGCCTGAAGGAGCTTCACGCGCGCGGTTGCGGTAAATTGCATTGAAATGGCTACCTGGCGAGGTTTTGAATGATTTGTATCACTTTCTAACATACTAAGGAGAAATTTAAACCCAAAAACAAAAAATGTGATGTTTTACAACGTTTGTCGTTTCTAGTTCTTCCCCTCCTTAAACAACTAAACATTATTGTATGAGCATTAACCCTGGATTCTTAGGATCTTATTGATCTGTTCTTTCATTTTTTATTTTTACTCTAACATTTATCACTATGGCCATAATATTGGTTTTGGTTTTTGCAGAAACTTTCGTTGTTAAATAGGGAGTAATCTTATTTACAGGAAAATTCCATCTCAAGCGGGATTCGAGCCCGTGTCTCTGGTTTAGAAGGCAGGTTGCTGACACTATATAGGTTTTATGTAATAATGAAAAATAAATATGAAATCTTGAAATAGATAGGCTTCTCCAGGTAATTTCAGTCGTCATAACTGGAAAATGTTGGGTAGATACCTACCCTTAAACATGAAACGTTTCCTTCCCAGATTTCGTTTCACAAGTATCATTTCATTTCATGTATCAACAGTTCATTGCCTGTGGTACCATTTCTAATAATAGTGGGCGTTAAACATTATTCAAAATTATATTCGGAATAACCGTACATTATTATTTTGATACTGATTTTTTATTTTAGAAGGGAAAATAGTTGAAAATTCTAAAACATGCAGATTCTGTTTATAAATAGATGTTAGTGTTGTTAGGGCGTTGGTAATATAAGGGTGCAAACATCAAAACTATTAAAATGAAAGCCAACACAGGAGTTCAGTTTAAACTCTAAAATCATCTTTATACCCTTAAAGACCATTTATTTTCTTCATTTCTTTATTCCGTGCTTGTTATCACTGTGATTGCACCTTGTGTGAAGACTTTCACCAATTACTTTAAAAATGTCACTAAAGAGTCTTAAAATGTTGATAAACAAATGTTACCATAGCAAATTTTCATAATAGTCGTCCGCGTTTAACACTCCCCCTATGGCTGATGAAGGTTTAATTTTAGGAGGAGTTGTATTGTATTTTGACTGTTGGGTAGCCGAACTTGAACTAGTTGCAATAACTTTGTAATTTGATTGTTTCTTTAAATATTATATACTTATGTTTGCCTCGGCTGCGTCAGTATTATTCTTAGAGACATGGATTTCTTTGCAGGGAGTGGTGCGGCTGAAGAATGTAGGCTTACACAGGTTATAATTTGTACTTCACTCCACTTATTAATTCTCTAAAAGATTAAAATAACACCTCGCTGATATAGAGAGAGAGCTGTGAGATTATTTATTAATTACTAGCATTTTTAACACATAAACTATTTTCGTCTCACACTGAATACGTATTAAACTTCTCGAGGACGCGTCTCGCGTCCGGTTAGGAACGCTGTCTACTAGCAACTGACTTCTGTATTTGTATAATTTGCCCTATTTCAGCTTCTGATTGACTAATCCTACTCCAATAGAATACTTACATTTAACTTAAGCTTTTTTCTGGTTGTTGATTGGCCATTTATAAGCTGTCTCAAAGTTTACAATATTGTTGCTCCAATAATGACTAGTAGCATTATTAAACTTTCTTATTCATTATTGCCTCAAGGTTACCTTATTTTTACCTCATTGTTAGCAACTTTTAACCTATTATTCTCACAGCTCCTACATTATTAAGGTACGTAATACATACACATAACATTAGTGAACATGTACATTATAATATAAACATTAATACAATGACTGTTACATGCATTTTATATATTATATTATACACATGTTGCTTTAAGGCGGGCTGTTATTATATTTTATATTATATAATTTAACTGAAATCATTTAAGTGTTAAAAATACTGCCTTATGGCCTATGACCTATTGCCTATGGTGGTAATACTCATTCCAGCAAGCGATGACTAGACCCATTTCTGAGGTGGAAACATCCAGCGGGCGGAATCCGTTGCCCCGATGGTAGGGTGATGATGAGGATGGCGGTGGAATGAGAAGACCTACAGCTTTTATCGTGGACTCCGAACCACGTTTGAGCTCGGGGATACTTGACATGAGCAAGTTAGGGTGATTTAAAATCGCCATCACAGAGCCGGAAATCGAACCCTGGAGCCTCAGTACAAGAGCTGGAAACGAAACCACATGCCACCTCGGTGCCCATTTAAAAAAACGATAAAATGAATGTATTTATAAAGTAGACTTAATTCAGAGGCGCAAAAACAAAAAAAGGTTTGTTTGTTTTCTAAGTAACTAATATTTTATTTGTAAATTATTTGATAAATTTGTAAGACTGTGTGTTTGAAACCAAACATTGAACCTTGGTTCCAAAACTGTGAAAATTGCCCCGCAAGCATTGCCTGTAGATCATTAAAAATAAAACAATTGTCTTTTCTCAGGAGCTATTCAAGAAATTGAAATGAAAATTTGATAAAGTTAGACAAAGATATCATAAACCTGTGATAAATATTTTAAAGAGATATATTACCTCCAAGTTCCAAGTTTTTCCCCTTAACCTCATCACGATCTGAGAGAAATACGAGAAAAACTTTAAGAGAATATCAGCCTTACAACAGTTTATTAACTACTTCAACCCATTTATAATTAAAAAAAAACTTATGTGTTATGCAAATTCACACTTTCTCTACCCTCTATTATTTATTAATGGGTGTACAACTATTCTTGCGAAAGCATATTTTTCTATCTACTACATTTTAATCCAGGTAACAGAAACAGCTACATTACACAGTTCGTTATGGATACAAAGGGAATAGCGATAGTCAAATGTTTAAGAACTGGACGCTATACCCTGGCCTTAAAATGCCATACTGTCTCCATGCAATCGCAAGAAATTACTGAATGTTGACAGGACTTTAAAGAATGACCAAATAATGAACAATTCGAACCATTAATAACGGATATCTCGGAAATGGCAGATATCACAAAAAGCTTATTTGAAATAAACTGTGTAGTTTAGATTAGATTAGATTAGATTGGATTGCATTCTGTGAGTTCACTAGCAGCCATAAAGGCTTGTGTACATAGAACATATCAAAGAAATGTACAAAAATTACGTATAAACATAAATATTACATAGTATACAGAACATTTAAAATAAAATAAAGATATATTATATACAAAATGAAACAAATCAAGTGTAATTTTGTACAGAGTCGAATACCTCCTTACCGTTATAAGGTTAACATACGTATAGACAAGAACAGTTATTTTAACATTCACTAGGATTGTACCTTTTTTCGTCTGATCATTTTGTTGTATTTGATTTGTAATGCTTAGCATTTACTGTCAGTTCTTAATATACATCCATTTAAATAGCTTCATTAGTTCTAGAGCAGGCATCAAATATCATTGGCAATTGTCATTAATATTTACTAATACTACTTACAGAGCTATATATGTATTATCATCAGGATAATTTGTCATTCAGATAATCTTGTACAGAATAATATGCTTTTGAGCATAGGTACTCTTTAACAGCAGTTTTAAAGACATTGAAATTGTCAACTTTTCCCTTAAGATCATTAGGGAGAGTATTAAATATTTTTATGGTCTCGTAATATACACCTTTCTGAAAGCAAGAAAGCTTTCCACTGGGATGATGGATGTTACCTTTTCGTCTAGTGTTTATCTCTTGAATTTCCATGTTTGTAATAAATGTGGTTCGATTGCATACATAGAATTTTAAGATTGAAAATATATACATGCAAGGTAAGATTAATATCTTCAGTCTTCTAAAAAGATGTTTGCAAGAGTGCCTGCTATGAGTGCTGGAAATGATTCTTATAACCTTCTTTTGCATGAGGAATATTCGTTTACTTTCTACCGAGTGTCCCCAAAATAATATTCCATATTCAATGATAGAGTTAAGATATGCCTAGTATACTAATTTAAGTGTATATTAAAGAAATCAAGGTTCGTCTTCCAAATGAAAATAAAAATAGAGTTTTATTTATGGACGCTCATTAACTACTGTGGTCCTTAGCGTCCCGTTATATATTGGGCGTGAAAGACAGGAAATTTTGTTCAGAGGCCTCTTTATCAGGCTTGAGGTTCTTTTACGAGCGTAAATCTACAACACGGGACCACCGACTTTACTTCCCTTCCGAAGATGGCCATGCTAAGAATTTTTACCCCGAACAACTCCATCGCCCTCCGTCGGGTTTAAACCCGCGACCTCGGGAACTGGAGGTTAGCATAGTACCCCTAGACCACGGAGGACGTTTTCCAAATGAAGAAGAGTTCACATTTATTCCCAGAAGATTCAAGATATGCGTTTGGTTTGTCATGTAAATATCTTGATTATTTTTAATCTAAGTCGTTACAGCTGCTTTTGAGAAAATAACAATTTTGAAAGTTATGCCATCTAAAGGATAGTTGGGATGGGGCAATTTTGTTGAAAATGCTCATGTCAAATCTTTGGAAGATACTTAACTTAAATACCTAGCTTAGGGTTTATCCGACCGTTCTTTTTTGAGTTACGGTGTTTCTAAAAATGCTTTTCTGTGAGGCAGTATTTTTAACACTTAAATGATTTCAGCCTAATTATATAATATATAAATTCAATAACAGCCCGCCTTAAAGCAATATGTGTATATACCAAGATATGAAAAGTGTATATTACAGTCATTGTGTATGTTTATATTATTGTATACATGTGTAATAATGTTATGTGAACGTATTACGTAATTTAATAATGTAGGAACTGTGATAATAATAGGTTAAAAGTTGCTAACAATGAAGCAACAATGAGGTAACCTTGAGGCAATAATTAATTTGAAAGTTTAACAATGCTACTTGTGATTCTTGGAAGCAATAATGTAATTTTTGTAACAGTTTATAAAATAACCAATAAACAACCAAAAAAAAGCTTTAGTTAAATGAAGGTACTTTATTGGACTAGGATTAGCCAATCAGAAACTAAAATGGGTAAAATTTACAAATTCAGAATTTAGTTGCTTCTAGATAGCGTTTCTAACCGGACACGAGATGCGTCCTCGTGAAATTTAATATGTATTTTGTGTGAGACAAAAATAGTTTACGTGTTAAAAAGTGCAAGTATTTAATAAAAAAACAAATCTCACAGCTCTCTCTCTCCCTCCATCAGTGAAATGTTATTTAAATCGTATCAAGCATTAATAAAAGAAGTGAAGTAAAATTATAATCTGTGTAAGCCTTCATTCTTCAGTCGCACCACTCCCTGCTAATACATTCATGTCTCTAAAAAATATAAATACTGACGCAGCCGAGGCAAACATAAATATATAATATTTAAAGAAACAGTCAAAATTACAAAGTTAATATTTTTTTAAGCTTTTGGGGCGAAGGCTACCGGAAACTGTTTACCATACCGCGGTTGCAACTACAGTCGAATTATAATACAACTCCTTAAATATAATACACCTTTCTCATCTGGTGAGGGCTTTAGGGTGCCTTAAAGTATTTTTTCGGTGAAATATGACATAGAATTTAAGATGGAATACAATATTACTTCAAATAGCGCTCCAACGCATGATTAATAACCGCATCGAACTATAAAAGTTTACTTAAATTGTTTATAGAATTGCTAAAAAAAACACGAGGTATAGAAAGTTGTGCAACCGGTGCATTTGATTTGTTTTATGACCCTGATTTGAAATTGCTGTTGCATGACGCCCTCCCCCTTCCTTTGATGCACCTTCTTAATATATAAACCAAGAAGAAACTTAATCGAATTAGCCATAAACATCCAAATTGCTTTCATCGAAATTCCTGAAACAGCAGTGAATGTAAAAATCGAGTATCTTAACTCTCTTCCACTGCCTACACACAAAGAAAAAGGATGACGATGTTAAAAGCACCGTTTTTCTCGCTTTTCCAGACCAAAGAAAAGCAAAGAAAAAGAATGACGACCGTTCTGTCACGCCATTTCTTGCTGCGGTACACATACATACAAAAGTAGGTAGTTTTCCAAACGTGCAGAGGAAAGAGCGTAATGGACATTGTGTGGTGTGTGTGTGTGTGACGAAATCAAAAGAGAGCAAAAAGCTTTATGAAATGCTACATTTGTTTCTGTACTGCGGTCCAAGAGTTTCTTGCAATCCGGAAAGCGCATGCAATTTCCTTTCTTTCTTCCCCTCCCTCACAGAGAGGAGGATATAATATATACCATACAAATCGCGTTTACCTCATAAGCTACAGTGGGTTCCATAAAGCAGTTAACTTACTTCACTCACGAGTTATATGCGAGCTTGCAAATAAAGTGCCTGTTATTACCATTATTATTGTTATTATATCATCAATGAGCAGGATGGCTCAGGCGGTAACGTAACCGGGGAGGGAGGTACCGGGTTCGATCCCCGGTGACCACCCACTGTGACCCATGGGTTTTTTCGGAGGTTTTCCGGGTCGTTAGGCGAATGCTGGAGTGGTTTCTTTCATACCCCGTATTTCCTGTCCCTCCATTTCGATTTATTAATCATTTCAATCATCCTTCACCTCGTTGGAAGTGTCAGCAATGATGTTTCGGTGCAGCGTGGCAGGGAAAAAGGATGCCTGTGTGAAGTTTCGCCGTGGAGGTGTTGACCCCTGTGTGGGGCAGGGTCCCCGGTCTGCTTATCCGTCTGCCGGAGCGTCCCAATCTGGAAGCTGTAGGAACTCTGTCATTGCTGTGCCAATTTTGGTTCCGGTCGCCGGTGTCTACCTTCAGCACATCCTCCTCCCGGAGCGCTCCCTCGTGGAGCGTCGGTATAATAGCCTCATTCCTGGATCGGTGTCAAATCCCTTCGCTTCACAATCCAGCCCAACCATCATGATTTCCATATCCAGTGCATGTATATGGTGATAAAATTGTTAGAATATGAAAAATTGGAGTTCAAAGTAAATTTAGATAAAATATTTTATTTGGGCTGTAGAAGAGAGCCTGAAGGTTTAATTTTGGAAGATCAATTATTTCATAAAAGCTTATGAAGAATTGGAATACTTAGAAGTTAGAATTGATAAAGAAGATAGACTTGAGACATATCGGAATTAACAAGGGCACAGCACTAACAGCCATATTAAATAATATTTTACTTCCTCAGTCGTTTTCCCCTCCATCGCCTAGAACTTATACCGCCTACAACCAGAGGTCTGTAGAGGAGCATACGAACATTCAATCAGAGAATGAAAAACTTGGAACAGGAAATAGGTCTGTAGGGAGTATTAGAGTGAGCAAGAAGATGATACGAAATGAAGGCGAAATGAATGAAAGGAAAGGTGATGATGTAGCAGTTTGTAGAACAAATGGCGGGGGAAACCGGAGAAAACCAGCCCAGAGGCCACTTCATCCACCACAAATCTCACATGCGGGCTCCTGGAATCGAACCTTTGGTGAGAGGTGAGCGGTCTAAGCAGTCGGACACGGCGCCGCCCCTAAATAATATTTTATAGGACAGAAATATTACCAAGAAAACTAAAGTGCAAATATACAAATCAATAGTGAGAAGTGCCGTCACATATGGAGTTGAAATTTGGTAACTCAATAAAGGTTTAACATCGAAGTGATGTCTATGGAAATGAACGTTTTAAGGGGATCAGCAAGGCATTCAAAATTAGAAAAAAAAATCTGATGTGTTACACTCACATGACTTTCTCTACTCTTGTACAAACTATTTTACAAACGCTTATTCTCTATATGCTTCATGTTAATTGAGATATCGAAATGTCAATTTTATTGTTAATTTTCTTGTAGATGCAAGGGGAATAGGTAGGTTATAAGCGATAGTCAAATATTTTAACGCTGGTTGCTATGTGGCGCATTCCATTCTCTTTGCATGTCCAGGACATAAAAAAAATGAATTAGGAATTTGAGAAAAAGTATAAGTATTGGAAAATTTAAGAGAATAACAAGCAATATCTCGAAAATAATTCACTAAACAAAAAAAATGTATATGACATAAATTGTGTATTTTAACGCGATCTACATTTTTGTGTAGTAACATTTCGTCTATCTCTTATGGTTTACCAGTTATGCAAAAGTCGTTCACAACGAAGAATACTTTTGGAGACATTCCCAGAAAATTCGAGACATACATTTCATTTGTCATGAAAATATCTTAAACATATGATATTTTAATCAAAATCATTAGAGCCATTTTTGAGAAAATTAAAATTTTCGAAAAATGTTCCAAGTAAAGGGTAATCTGGGGTGGGATGATTTTCTTGAAAACCTTCGTGTCGCATCTCTGGAAGATACTGAACCTAAATACAAAGTTTGGTGTTTATCTGACTGTTCGTTTCTGAGTTATGCTGTTCACAGACAGACACACACACAGACACACACGGACATGTTTCTAAAAATGCTTTAGTCTCAAAACATGTATTTCCGGTGAAATCTCGGTATCGAATTTTTGGGTGGAATACAATACTTCCCCTACTTACTATACATAGTAGAGAAAGTAAAAATAGGAACACTGCTATTAAGGAAACAATGAAAGTTAAGAACCCTGTATGGCATTAAGAGCTAAACTGGATTGGGTATATCAGGAGAATATCATAGGAAAGAATACCCAGATATTGTTTGGAACTGTGTCCACCTTGGAGAAGAAAAAGGGGTAGACCCAGAAATACTTGGATGCAGGAAATTGATTGTAGCAGGAGGAGGAATGGAATGGCAAGGGTAAAGTGGAGAAGAAAATTAAAACTTTAGGAACAGAAAAACGTGTGAACATTGTAATACTCTAGATTATTATTGTCATTATTTGTCATTTAATATTTATGAAATATTTATTTATATCTATCAAAGAATACTAATATATACAGAGGAAGAATTTCTCTGTGCATGTAGGGTAATCTCGGAAACAATTCAATTGATTTTGATAATTCTTTCAGCATTGTAAAGTTCCTTTCTTCTCGACGGACATATGCTATATGTTCTACTTTCAACTCCTAACTGATTAAAAATATCTGATGTGTTACACTCACATGACTTTCTCCACTCTTGTACAAGCTATTTTTACAAACGCTTATTCTCCATATGCTTCATGTTAATCGAGATATCGAGATGTTAATCTTATTGCTAATTTTCTTGTAGATGCAAGGGTAATTGGTAGGCTTTAGGCCATAGTCAAATATTTTAAGAGCTGGTTGATATGTGGAGTATTCCATACTCTTTGCATTAGCAGGACAAAAAAAGTGAATAACAAATTCCCATTTAAGAAAAAGTACAAGTACTAGAAAATTTAAGGGAATAACAAGCAATATGTCCGAAATGGTTCACTCAACAAAAACAAAGTATATGACATTAATTGTGTATTTTAACGCGATCTACATTTTTGTGTAGTAAACTTTTGTCAATCTCTTATGGTTTACCAGTTAGGCAAAAGTCGTTCACAATTAAGAATATTTTAGGAGACATTCCCAGAAAATTCGAGATATAAGTTTCATTTGTCATGAAAATAGCTTAAACATATGATATTTTAATAAAAATCGTTAGAGCCATTTTTGAGAAAATTAAAATTTTCGAAAAATCTTCCATGTAAAGGGTAATCTGGGATGGGGGGATTTTCTTGAAAACCTTCGTGTCACATCTCCGGAAGATACTGAACCTAAATACCAAGTTTGGTGTTTGTCCGACTGTTTGTTTCTGGGTTATGCTGTTCACGGACACACACACAGACACACACACACGGACATGTTTACAAAATTGTTTTTTTTGGATTCAGGGGGTCTCAAAGCATATATTTCCGGTGAAATCTTTGTATCGAATTTTTGGGTGGAATACAATACTTCCCCTACTTACTATACGTAGTAGAGAAAGTAAAAGGTATAGCAGTATTTACACGGCCAGCATTAGAATAAGAACATGCTTGCGAAGAAAGCTTAAACTTTACATTGAGACAGCCATGGAGTATAAAATAGTTGTTGTTGCAACACAGATAGTGCATGCAAAATAAGACAAAAGCCTCGGATTTTTCATTCCAAGCAATATACGAAGGGCGTCCAATAAGTAAGTTTCCATATTTTATAAAAAGCATTTCACTCAATTGATCATGTTGAATTAATTTTATTTATATTGTACAATCCTTCTGTTACTTTTCTACATAGTTGACATGTTTTTCCAAGCATCTTTGGGAACGTGATACAAGTTTTTCCAAACCAGTGTTGTACCAACATATGAGGTGTATTCGAATTATCTTCAGTTAAATATATTCCATTAAATATATTAGTATATGCTAAGTATTATTCTCTTACAAATAGAAGATCACAATTATATTTTATTTATTGTTTCTTCATCAAACAGGATCAATATCCTTCAAAGTTATAAATAAAGAACAGCTGTTATGACTTCCGGTTCACTTCTGATTCATCTTCGTCACGGTGTTAAAGCGCTTACCTTCAAGATGACCTTTAGGTTAGGGAAACAAGTGAAAATCACTTGAGAAAAGTTCTGGTGAATATGGAGGATGCGAGAAAACTTCTCAGTTGAATCTTCTGAGCTCCGCTTGGGTCAAGATTCAACTTGGAAGTTTTCTCGTATCCTCCATATTCACCGGAGCTTGCCCCAAGTGATTTTCAAATGGTCTTCTAACTCAAAGGTAAGCACTTTTAACGCCGATGATGAAGTCAAATCAGTGAACAGCTGGCTGCGATCACAGGATCCAACCTGGTACAACACTGGTTTGGAAAAACTTGTGTCACATTCCCAAGAATGCTTGGAAAAACATGTTAAGTATGTAGAAAAGTAACAGAAGGATTGCAAAATATAAACCAAATTAATTCAACATGATCAATTGTGTGTAATGTTGTTTATAAAATAGGGAAACTTTCTTATTGGATGGCCCACGTACAAGAGACAGCGAAATAAAAGACAATCCGAGCTACTTATAACGGCTTGATATGTATGCGATACTTATACCAAAAGCTGCTAATGTAAGACAGTTTTACTGTATTTCCTCTGCATGCAATCGAGCTCATTAACACCATACGCTAAATAATTATAAAAAGAGAAAGGTTTGCACCGCCTGCGTACGGAGCGCAATACCCACAACTGAATATCAGATTCGCTAAAATCTGAATATCGCCAAACCAATCATTTTTAGTGATGTTTATGAATACACATTACCAAGATTGCACAGCAAACAGTAGCAAATTTTCTTAGATTAAAAGAACAAAGTTTCAATGGAAATCTTAATAGAGGTAAAATAAGTAGCCCAAGACATTTTACTTTCTCTACTACGTATAGTAAGTAGGGGAAGTATTGTATTCCACCCAAAAATTCGATATCGAGATTTCACCGGAAATACACGTTTTTAGACCCCCTGAATCCAAAAAAGGCATTTTTAGAAGCATGACCCTGTGTGTGTCTGTGAACATCATAACTCAGAAACGAACAGTCGGATAAACACCAAACTTGGTATTTAGGTTCAGTATCTTCCTGAGATACGACATGAAGGTTTTCAAGAAAATCCCCCCACCCCAGATTACCCTTTACATGGAAGATTTTTCGAAAATTTTAATTTTCTCAAAAATTGCTCTAACGATTGTGATTAAAATATCATATGTTTAAGATATTTTTATGACAAATTAAATGTATATCTCGAATTTTCTGGGAATGTTTCCACAAGTATTCTTCATTGTGAACGACTTTTGCATAACTGGTAAACCATAAGAGATACACAAAATTTTACTACACAAAAAATGTAGATCGTGTTAAAATACATAATTTATGTCATATACATTTTTTTTGTTGAGTGAACCATTTTCGAGAAATTGCTTGATATTCTCTTAAATTTTCCAATACTTATACTTTTTTCTCAAATACGTTATTCATTTTTTTGTTCTGGTAATGCAAAGAGAATGGAATACTTCACATAGCAACCAGCTCTTAAAATATTTGACTATCGCTTAAAGCCTACCAATTCCCCTTGCACCTACAAGAAAATTACCAATAAGATTAACATCTCGATATCTCGATTAACATGAAGCATATGGAGAATAAGCGTTTGTAAAAATAGTTTGTACAGGAGTAGAGAAAGTCATATGAGTGTAACACATTAGATTTTTTATTTAGTCACTATTCATTTACACAGAGAAAGGGTGCCTATTGCGTGTATGATATCGCTTTAAGTAATGTTTCAAGTTCAACTGTACAGTTCTTTAAGTGTTAAATGCCATGACAAACTGTCTACAAAACTCACTCTCAGTGTTATTTCTATCACTGTTAGGTATCTAGGTATGAGTTTGAGAGTCCTGATATGCAATACAGATTTAGAATATGAACACACATTCGTGCAACGCCAAGTAAGACAGCTAGACATACAAAAAATACATTAGAAATATAACGCAACTGTATCATAGCTCTCCCATACTTAACCCATGCGCTACAATGTGAGATAATGTTACTACAACACCTCTCCGCTTTCCAAACTTCACCCATTCTCCTTAATCCCTTCTTTAGTCTCCTTCTCTCTCTCTCTACAATAAAAATGTCCCTATCTTTTTAATTTTTATTGCCCCTAACCGTGCCAGCATTTTAATTGCTACTATTTATTTTGTTAAATTGTCCCATTTTTCATTCCATGTATCACTTTTCATCTTTTGAGCATTTCACACGCTATTAAACAATGATAATTATTCCCTTGATTTAACCCTCTGCGGTTTTTATCCCTGGGGACCATTAAAAGAGAGGGTTTACAAAGCATTTTAGATGGTCTTAAAAATAACATTCCTCAAAAAATTACTATTATTTCTCAGAAGAAATTGCAGAGTGCAATTGGCAGTTTCTTAATCAGGTGCCAGAAATGCTTGAACAATGAAGGCAGGCGGTTCCAACATTTTGCTTGATATGCGTGAGTAATTTACTTTTCTTCTTAAAGTGTTTGTATCATGTGTGTTGAAAAAGTACTCAACGAACCGTACTATATTTACTGCGGACTTCCTATCACACGCACGCCGACACAGCAACAGCCCGCCGGCCGGCGATACACTACGAAACCGGTCCCGCCAAGGATTGTTCGTCCAGTAGAAGTAGGTGGTAGAGAATGTAAAAAGCCAGAGTAGTGCGTAACAGTAATGGGCAGAGTTCGGGCAGCAGTGGGAATGAACTCTCGGATAGTTATGACGTAGAAGCTAGTGGTGTATTTCAGGAAAACATGAACGTTTAGTTCCGCAGCTCTCTAGAAAATTCAGATGCCTGAACAAACGCCTAAACTAAGTTTACAGCTTCTGCAATTTATTATAAATAAATGAAACAAGGAAAAGCTATCAAGAAAGACCAAAGCTTCTCAACTTGAACGGAAAATGAAATCTGGAAACCCTACTGGGACAATAGATATTAATTAAGGGTCGGGATTGACACTGGATCAAATCTGCTGGGAAGAGGAAAAGCTCATTGGGAGTCAAATCTGATGAATATGGTGCAAATGGCAGTGAGTCATGCAACATTGTGATCACAATTGAAGAAGGGTGCGCCGGTGATTTGTCTTGATGGAAAACAACATTCTTCTTTAACAAATGCGGCCTACATAGCATTCTTCAATTGCTGCAGTAGAGCTGTATTGTACTGACCGTTTATAGTTCTGTCCTTTTCCAGATAGTCTTTAATACCACATCTCAGAAAACAGCGGCCATCACCTTTCCGGCTGAAGGAACACACTTGCCCTTCTTTGGCGCGCTTTCACCCTCTTGCATACATTGTTTGACTGCTACTTCGTCTCTGACATATGATGGTGAATCCATGTTTCATCAACAATTATGTAAATTATGCAGACATAAGAATTCTTAAGCAATTGGCTTCAATTATTAACACTCAAACCAGTCGCGCGTTCAAACCCGGCGGAGGGCGATGAATTTTTTCGGGCGTAAAAATCCTTAGCATGGATTCCCGTGGTCCCGTGTCGTAGATTTACGGCACGTAAAAGAACCTCAAGCCTGATAAAGAGGCTTCTTAGCAAAATTGCCGATCTTTCACGCCCAATATAGAATGAGACGTTGGGGACTACAGCAGTTAAAGAACGTCCATAAGTAAAACTCAATTTAATTTAACACTCAAACCATAACAACTAGAATGAACGCGGGAAACCGCGGCAAATGATTACTGTAGCCAAATAAAACCCCATTTAGTTATGTCTGCAAACGCCAAAAGATGTATGAGGGATGGGGTGGTTGTTTACCTGCAATGTCCCTTCCTATTGTCTAGTAACAGTTCAGCTTTATTTCCTTCCGTCCTGGCTTTAATGCTTAGAAATTTGTGTGCTTGATGATAAGAGATATTGGACCTAATACATCAGATGTGAACTAAGAAAAGAGCAACAGTGTTGAACTATGGAAGGTGTAAAGCCTGTCGTGATTACGGTAGCCAACAATGAAAAACGTTAAGTTTCAGAATAATAATTATTATTGGTCAGTATGTGCTGTTTGATTGTAACGCATGGATTTATAAAAATAAAAAGTAACAGATAAGAAAGTGATGCACTTGAACGCGGTTTAATAATTTATATTTGGTGTAGCAAAGTGACAGGGTCAGAAAGGTGACAACACTGCCTTGCTTATCGCACTATTTGTGGCAGTCTGCTACCTGCTTAACCACTCTACTCCCTTGACATTTTTACTGCAATAAAAAATGGTTATTTATTACACAAGTAATTAACATTAGATTTTATCCACCGGTAGAAATATTTAATTCACAAGACGCAATCTCGTAAACTAAATTATATGACTAAATCAAAACTAGTTACTTATGTAATACAAGGTATCATTCAACACCACATGCTAATTAATGAATATATTAAATAAATATAGGGTAGTTAAATTATATTCGAACCCACTCGCGGCCCCTCTCTACTGCGCGAGACAGCTAGCAGTCGTCGCGGAAATTACGCCGGCAGATGCGGACTAAAATCCTTACCTTATAATAGATGTTGGAAATGTTGACCTTCTGCTCTCAAACAGGCACAAATATCTTGTGTAAATATTCTCGCTCACTTTCCAAAGCTCAGCAGTAGGAATTCTTGTAATTTCTTGCACAATGTTTTCTCGAAGTTCCTGCAGTGTGCGAGGATTGGAACAATACACTTTGTCTTTTAAAGAACCCCATAAATAAAAATCACAATTCGTTAGTTCAAGAGAACGAGGGGGTCACAAATCAACACTAATTATTCTGTCATAAACACCTCTCTTATTGCATGTAATGATTCGGCAGCCGTATGTGCTGTTGCAGAATCTTGCTGGAACCAACCATACGATTTCACTTCATCTGTCAAGCGATTGCAAAATGGTCTCAGAATTAACCTCTGATATCGCTCTGCATTTATTGTTTCATCAAAGAATATGGGCCCCGTTATTCTTCTAGCACTATCGCACACCACACTCCAATTTTCTGATCATAAAGAGGCGTTTCATCACAAGAATTCCTCCTGCTGAGCTTCGGAGAGTTAGCAAGAATATTTAAGCTAGATATGCTGCCTGTTTGAGAGCAGAAGCTCAAGTTTTCAGCATCTATTATAAGTATATTAGTCCGCCTCTGCCGGCGTAATTTCCCCGGCGACTGCAGACTGTCTCGCGCAGTAGAGAGAGGCTGCGAGTGGGTTCGAATATAATTTAACTATCCTATACAATAGTTGTTTAAAATGAAGGTTAATACATCCTAAACCTCTCGGCAGTTACACTAGGCTTATACTGTATTGGAGGCTTTGGTCTGGTGTTAGCTTGTTATTAGGGATTGTAAAGAAAGCTTTGGTTTGGCGTTAGGAAATAGCTATTGTGATATAGATACTGAAGGAAAGATACATAAACGTCATACTGTTTTGGAAGAAACAAAAGCGCATAACATCGCTTTATTGCCTTGCGAAGTCAAAAAACGATTATGAGAGAGAATTAAGACTGTTTAAGAATTGGAGAAATGAGAAGAATCTTGATATAAATTTACTAACAAACTTCTTTAATGTATCGAAAACTGCCAAGGTTTCTTCATTATGAAGTGAATACTCGATGTTAAATTTAACTTTAACGATACGTGAAAACGTTTGTATATAACCTAAGTTTGTCCTAATATTCTGGTGAATTTAAACTTTTCTGAAAGCGCAGTCCAGGTAATATTTTTATCAAGTTTTGAAGTGGTTGCTACAGGAATATTTTCTTTCTCTTATCTAATGACGTCCTGAGATAACTAGGATATATTTAATGTCTAATACATCAATATTTTATTATTCAGCAGATTAACATTCTTCTATTTAATTATCGTGTATCCATTAATTTTATCACATTTTTACTTAACATTCTTTTCTTTATTTATTTTACCATATCCTAATCTTCTTATAGTCTAAGTGTTATGCTTCTGGGCAGTACATTTACATTTTTCTTCATTAAACGTGTTTCTTGCGTCATTTGTTTCAAATTGGCATATTTCACTTTGAAAAATATTTCACTGTGTTAAACTTCACTTTAAATCCCCGATAATTATATCACCTTTAAGTATTGACACTCTATTTTATTACTGATATTAAATTATTACTACTTTTGGATCCTGAATTTTCTAGCTGTTTTCTTGATGCGAAGGATCATTCTTGGATTTGATTTTCTTGACTTTGATACATTCTTTTTCCATTTAAAATCGCCATTTTATTAATTTAAATAAATAAATCTATTCCACTGTTTTTACTTTACAAAGTCATTAACCCTCAAACTTAAGCCATTCTTCAAACAACTATTTCTACTCTGCTCTATCTTATTAGTGAGTTTTGGGGAATTTTGTTCACTCGCCACTCCTACACTATATTCACTCTTAGTTTGATCCGCGGCAAAACAAACCCACGTGGTCAGTGCATCGTGGTGCAACACGGTAGCAATGCGCGCTGGAAAGTAGTCCCATGCTAATCTCTGAATTTTAGAATGAATTTATCCTTAAATAGTATAATATTCTATACAAATACCTAAGGTTTTATTTAACGCTGATTTATGCCGTAAAACAGAGTTACAAGCCCCAATACGCAATTCGTATGAGTCACCTGACTTCCAGTTAGGGGCAGAATATTGTTTACAGCCAGAAACCAACAGTTGTGTTTAGTATCATGGAGGACGGTGAATTTGCTCTTGTGTTTTCGTCGAATTACGCAAAGCATTAACATTGACTAGTGGTGAAAAAACAATAGTGTTGAATCTTTATTATACGTTATGTGAAAAATATCCAACACTTTCCGCGAAAGAAATGGTGAAATTAACTTCTGAGTTCACCGGTGTTTCGAGTACAAGTATAAACAGTGCTTGTGCAGAAAAATCTGAAACGAGAAAAGTGGCTACACCCGGAAAAAAAGAAAGCACACGAAATACGCGATGCACGAATGTAGTGATTTTAAGAAGAATGCAATTCGCGTAACAGTGCACAATTTCTTTTTTAAAATGAGCTGCCAACAGTTAATAAAGTGCCGCTTCCAGAGAGCGAATAAATTAGGTTATCGCATATATGTTACTTTATTTATCGCTCACTTATTTTAGAATTAACGATTATTATATGTGCAAACGTTTATTTTGTTGCAACTCTCAATCTTATCACCTTTAGCCCTTAACATAATATGCTAGTCACCGTTTCAGTCGTCGAAATAAGGACTCTGTTCTTTTTTGCACTACGTGCCGCTTGTACTCGCCACATGGTCTGAAAGTGTGACAGTATTTCTAGTGCGAATGGCGGAAGGATACATTATAACAGTGCACTGGTCACCTGGGGTTTGTTTTGACCCGGATCAACCTAAGAGTGAATACAGAGTAGTGATCATGATAGCAATATAAAAGACAACTTGATACAATATGCTGTTGTTATACTTCAATAATTAATGTTGGATAAATGTATGTTATACGAAGCCAAAGGAATGAATTACACGCAACACTGGCTGCGACAAAGATGGCATGACACGCGCCTGCGAAACGTCCTGTATCCCACCATAGCCATTGTCACTGACAGTATCAATTCTTTGTTCTCGAGGACAAGGCTTGAATGGGTTACACTTAAAAGGATCTAAGTTATTGCTTTTTGGACGATAGAAAGCTCCGGGCTATAAAGAATGGTAGTTTTATTGTGGGAATGCCATTTTGTAAGGACATTTCCAGTGATGCGAACATGGAGAGAAGGAAAGCAATAAAAATAAAAGTTTTCGTGTCGCCTCCCGCTCCGACGTTTCGTTAAACTTACTCCAATCTTCACCGGGCATGGAGATTCCCCCACGGACCCATTCCAGCGAAAGGAGCAATCCACCAACACTCTGTCGACGATTTCCAAAGTGATGCTGAGAGGTTCACCGTCTTGGTCAGGGGTTTCGGACCACTTCACTAAAAGTACGTTTTCAGATTCTTCTCGGAGACACATTTGGCTGAGAGCACACATTTCGGCTTCGAAAATAGAAGCATCAGTTCCCTACTGCTTCGTGGACGAGAAATCCACTATATGGAGATTACTTTGGCAAGATAAACTGATAATTTACAGACTGTTTCATATACATACAGAGCAGTAAGTTGGGTTTAACCGTCTAATTTCACTTGTCATCATCAGTTAAATTCTTCCAACTTAAAAATATTTTCATATTAATTTCGGCATGAAATACAGAGAACATTGCATTTGAAACAACTATAATTTTCTATTATGCAGTTCCGGAGTCTTGAAAGCAATTTTGCGCAACCCGAAACAGATGCAGAGGGAAACAATAAGTGGAACATAGCAAACTTGCTGCTATTTATTCTTAGTTCATTTGAAACACCTTGCATTGATTGCATTTGAAACACCTATAATTTTCTTTTATGCAGTTCCGGAGTCTTGAAAGCAATTCCGCGCAACCCGAAACAAATGCAGAGGGAAACAATAAGTGGAGCATAGCAAACTTGCTGCTATTTACTCATATTTATTACAGTATACTTTCCTGTGCGCTACCATAGAGTTGCTCTACAACCTAGATGCTGAGAAGTTACACTACTTCTGCTATCAAGACTCGAAACCAGATATTGCTTTATGATTTATTTATAAGAAACAAGTTACATAAGGACTATGCATAATGATGTGTTGTAACAGTGTAACAAAAGACAACAGAACTAATTTATTATTACATCTAAGTGAATCCTCTGTACTGAGACATTCTGTAGCAACCCTATAGGAAAAACACAATACTTGAAAATGCACACGCCGTTCAAGGGCGGTCATGAAGATACTGCAGATTCTCATTGCTCTGGAACACGGGTAACTGCAAAAGATGAATTTCATTTAAGAACCGTTGAGGTTATTGTACCGTATAAGAATACTATAATTATTTTATTGAGAATCTATTCAACATACACCAGGTGGCGCACACAAGCTGTCCTTCGTTGAAGTGAGTTTATCCGCGGTGTCAAAAGGTTTGCCTAAGCTGAATTGCAAAGGGGACTCCTACCGACAAAGAGCAGACCGCTAAATGAAAGACCAATGCATGAAAACGAATACATTAACTGCTATTACTGGTCTCAGAGCTCATTTGGTAGAGCAACTGACTACTGTATACGGTATACCGGGTTCGATTTCCTGCTGGGCTCCAGAAAGTTGCCTTCAAAGGAAAACGTTTCATGGGTATGCCTAGAGTCTGGTGTTTGAATGTGAGTGTACTTATGTGTGTGTGTTTGCGTGCGTTTAAGTTATTTAATAATCAATTCGCCCATTAACAAGAATTCAGGATTGCCGCCTGAAGAAAACCTGAGGAGAGTTTTAGGTCATATTATAGTTCCATGACAGTTAAAATACAACCAGTGCAACTAATGACAGTAATGAAATTGGTGACGCAAAGTTAATAGTATTGAGCAAACTTCTGTTTTAAAAATAACGCTGCACATTTAAATGTGCGAGAGAATTAAATAACCTGCTATTCGTGCATTATTTAGATAAGCATGTGCAAATGCATACCTGCCTTGGTGTATGTATAGATATAAGTGCCTCTCAGGATAATATTCCGGGATAGATTAGATCGCCAAAGATAGGTCTGTCGTCCTCCATGGTGTAGTAGTTACATGCTAGCCTCTAGTTCCCGAGGTTGCGGGTTCAAACCCGGCGGAGGGCGATGGATTTTTCGGGCGTAAAAATCCTTAGCATGGCTTCCTTCAGAAGGGAAGTCAAGGCGGTGGTCTCGTGTCGTAGATTTACGACACGTAAAAGAACCTCAAGCCTGATAAAGAGGCCTCTGAGCAAAATTGCCGGTCTTTCACGCCAGTATAGAATGGGACGCTAAGAATCATAGTAGTTAAAGAGCGTCCATAAATAAACTTAAAAAAATCTGATGTTTTACACTCACATGACTTTCTCTACTCTTGTACAAACTATTTTTACAAACGCTTATTCTCCATATGCTTCATGTTAATCGAGATATCCAGATGTTAATCTTATTGCTAACTTTCTTGTAGATGCAAGGGGAATTGGTGGGCTTTAAGCGATAGTCAAATATTTTAAGATCTGGTTGCTATGTGCAGTATTCCATTCTCTTTGCACTACCAGGACAAAAAAATGAATAACGAATTCCCATTTGAGAAAATAAGTATTGAAAAATTTAAGGGAGTAACAAGCAATATCTCGAAAATGGTTCACTCAACAAAACAAAATGTATATGACATAAATTGTGTATTTTAGCGCGATCTACATTTTTGTGTAGTAAACTTTTGTCTATCTCTTATGGTTTAGCAGCTATGCAAAAGTCGTTCACAATGAAGAATACTTTTGGAGACATTCCCAGAAAATTCGAGATATACATTTCATTTGTCATGAAAATATCTTAAACATATGATATTTTAATCAAAATCGTTAGCCATTTTCGAGAAAATTAAAATTTTTCGAAAAATGTTCCATGTAAAGGGTAATATGGGGTGGGGGGATTTTCTTTAAAACCTTCGTGTCGCATCTCTGGAAGATACTGAACCTAAAAACCAAGTTTGGTGTTTATCCGACTGTTCGTTTCTGAGGTATGCTGTTCACAGACACACGTACATGTTTCCAAAAATCTTTTTTTGGATTCAGGGAGTCCCAAAACATATATTTCCGGTGAAATCTCGGTATCGAATTTTTGGTTGGAGTGCAATACTTCCCCTACTTACTATACGTAGTAGAGAAAGTAAAAAAGGTCTTTCCACAACACGTTGTACCTGAAATGGTTCATCATTTCTTAATATCATCTTCTTCTTCTTGCATTCAAGGTTTAGCCCTTTTGACCTGTTCCGAAGCTAACTAAACTGGTCACTCCTTCTCCTCCGTTGTAGTCCAACACTTCTTCTTCCTGAAGGTCTATAAAATAAAGCTTGCCGGGAATACCTTGAAGGGGGCATTCGTAAGACATGTTCTTTCGAACGTTTTTGGTGTCTCTGTATTTGTTCATTAATGTTTTCTTCCATTAGCTGTTCTCTTATTACAATATACCTAATCGTATCTCTTCTACTAATTCCCAACAATGATCGTAAAAATCTCATTTGGGCTGCTTCCAATCTTGTTTCCAATCTTTCCCTAGTTCTTAGTGTACGCGTTTCACAAGAGTACATCAGTGCTGGTTTAGATATAATATTATGGAGTCTGTTTGTATTTACATTATTTATGGTTATCCCTTTTGGTTTAAATATCTCTCTCCATTCTTCTATGTATAATTATTTATGTATATCGTAAAGAGAGTAGGCGAAAGTCTACATCCCTGTCTTAGTCCTGTATTAATTTCTGTGGTTTTATCCTTTACATTATAATTGTTTTGGAATATAAGGACTTAATGGCATTAATTAAATTGTATGGCGCTTTATACTCTTCTCCCATTATTTCCCATAGCTTACCCCGTTGTACTCTATCATACGCCTAATATAATCTAAAAACAAACGACAGCTTTCTAAATTATGTTCATTTTTCTAAAATTTGTTTAATAGTAAAAGTCGTATCAATACATGACCTGCCTTTTCTGAAACCATGCTGTTCCTCCCCTAATCCCCTAATCTTAATATCATCTCTGTACATAAAAAACATGCGCTGAAGACAGACGTCACTTCTGAAAACGTTCAGAACACAGTTGCCTTTCGGTGCGCCTCCGCATAGATCGTAACCATATCCATGTATTCGTTATTGATGAACATGTTCCATTTTTATCTGCATGACCTGGCTCGAACTGCAACGACGCTTATCAGTATGAAACCGCTAAGTACACACAGCACCACCTCAGTAACTTTTCGCTTTTTGCCTGCACTGCCCCTTTTAACATCAGTGACGCGGCAACTTCTTTTGCACTTACGTATGCGATAAACATAAAACTGCAAAGAACGGCTTGTTTGCGCCATCTGGTATATTAATTATGGAGAGAAAAATCGTTCTCAAGTAACCAAAACTGCCAGATTGGATTCAATATAAAGACAATGCGGCTCGTATAATTCGAGAAGTTCTTAAAGAAATAAACCATTGAGGTCATTACTCACCTATCGTAATATTTGATGCTCTCGCCTCTTTCACCGAGTGAGATGACTCAGGTGTAACGCTCTGTGACCCAACGGATGTGCAACAGCTGATGTCCGTTTCGTTGTATCTCAAGCGTCAATTTCACGTTACTGTTTTGAAGATGATGATTTGTTGTATTGTATTTGCCCCACGTTGAGGACGCCAATTTGAAGAAGGTGTATTATCTTTTATTAGCTCCACGTATGGAGGCCAATTTGAGAAGATGGTTTGCTACGTTATTTATTAGCACTACGCTTTGGGCTTTAATTCGAAGTAGCTTGTATTGAAGGATTTGTATTATATTTCAACTGTTGGGGAGCCGAACTTGAAATTCGTTGCAACCACACGTATAGTGCCCGCTTTCCGGTAGCCTTCGCCCCAAATGTACTTTCAGGTAGCCTTTGCCCCAAATTTAAAAAAATATTAACTTTGTAATTTGACTGTTTCTTTAAATATTATATGTTTATGTTTGCCTCGGCTGCGTCAGTATTATTGTTAGGGACACGTTTGTCTTAGTAGGGTTGTGATGCGACAAGAATGTAGGCTTACACAGATTATAATTTTACTTCACTCCTTTTATTAATGCTTGATACGATTTAAATAACAATTTACTGATATAGAGAGCTGTGAGATTCATTTTATTAATTAATTACACTTTTTAACACGTAAACTTATTTTTCGTCTCACACGATACATATTATATTTCTTGAGGACACCTTTTGGGTCTGGTTATGAACACAGCCTGAAGACAACTGAACTCTAAACTTGTAAAATTTTCTCCTTTTCAGTTTCTAATTGGCTAATCCTACTCCAAAAGAATACCTTCATTTAACTAAAGCTTTTTCTGGTTGTTGATTGGCTATTTTATAAATTGTCACTAAAATTACATTATTGTTACTCCAATAATCAGAAGTAGTATTATTAAACTCTCAAACTCATTATTGCCCTAAGGTTACCTCCTTGTTAGCAACTTTTAACTTATTATTCGCACAGCTCCTACATTATTAAATTACGTAATGCATTCACATAACATTATTACATGTATACAATAATATAAGCATATGCAATGACTGTTACATACTTTTTACAAATTAATACATACACATATGGCTTCAAGGCGGGCTGTTATTGAATTTACATATTATATAATTTGACTGAAATCATTTAAGCGTTAAAAATACTACCTCAGTTTCTCGGGTTATACTTAACCTATTGTGATGCAACAAAGCTACTCTTAATGTTGTTTTTCATGTTATCAACTGTGTTAAAATAATACTCTGTTTACATTTAAAAAACATAGGTTTATATTTGATAATATTTGCAATGATTTTGAATGGCCTATATGATTTACTTTAATGAACCCTTCCCCTCTCTTTATGCCTCTAAAAATTGTTTTTAACTTCTGTTTTTGTTTCAGAGATATTTGCGGGGCAAGTTTTAGGTGGCTGACTCTACCTCGAAATTTCCAGTACTTCATTTCCTTGTCATTATGCTTCAGGATTGTCGTAGTAAGCGACGATGATTGCGATGTTTCGGCGGGCGGGGGGATTCGCTCTATGGCCCGGTTAGTTGGGCCGTATTCTGGTTACTTCCGCAAGGGGAAATGTTCTATAGGCTGGGCTTCTTACTAGGGAACCCTTTCGATGAGTCTTCAGGTGCCCCTGCATGGTGTCTTATTGCCTGCGACAGGATACTCTCTCTGGAATCGTTACTCCTTTATTTCCGGAACTGGTTGTCATTCGGGTCTTATGTCTCACTCCTTCCTCTTCAGGTAAAACGCACAGTGGGCCCGTCTGATGACCTGCGTGCGCGCACTGTGCTCCACTAGTTGAAGACCACCTCTGTGATTCCCTACTCCCCATTTCTGGAGTTAAAATTCGCATTCGCATGACTTTCTCTACTCACTCTTATATAAGCCATTCTTAAAAATGCTTATTCTTTCTACTTCCTGTTAATAGTTACACACTTATACCTTTTATTATAGGTATAAGGAAGATAAAGTAATAGTCAGATGTTTTAAAAAGCAGGTCGCTATGCAATGACTTTGAAATTCCATGTTCTTTGCTTGAACACTAGAAAAAGCGAATAACAACTTACCACTCCAGAAAAAGAGAAGTAAATATTTTAAAATTCAAACCAATAACAAGGAATATCCCTATAGTCGCTAACGCCACTAAAAGGAACATACATCCTGTCTTTAATGAGATATATGTACATTGCTTGTGTAGTAATTCTCTTACGGTTTACCAATTATATACAACTTATTCAAAATGAAGAGTACCTCACAGGCTACCCATAAAATTCAAAATATACATGTCCGGCTTCATGAAAATATCTTAAGCTTCGAGTATTGTAACCAAAATCGCGTCGTCCTCCGTGGTGTAGTGGTTAGTATGCTAGCCTGTAATTCCAGAGGTCGCGGGTTCAAACCTGGCGGAGTGTGATGCATTTCTTCAAGCGTTAAAATCCTTAACATGGCTTCCTTCGGAAGAGAAGAGAGGGTCGTATAGATTTATGGCATGTAAAAGAACCTCAAGCCTGATAAAGAGGCCTCTAAGCAATCTTTACGGTCTTTCACGCCAATATAGAATGGGACGCTAAGGACCACAGCAGTTAAAGTGCGTCCATAAAAAAACAAAAAAATCAAAATCGTCCAAGTCAGTTTGAAAGAACAAAAATAGTGTAAAATGTTCCATATAAAGTGTAGTTTGGGGTGCGGGATTTTTTTTTTAAACCTTCTGTCGTATTCATAAAGACAGTGAACATAAACACCAAATTTGGTATAACCGGCTTTTCGTTTTCCAGTTATGCTGTTTATAAACAGACACACACACAGAGAAATTTTTGCTTTCTCTACTATGTATAGTAAGTAGGGGAGTATTGCATTCCACTCAAAAATTCGATACTGAGATTTCACAGTAAATACATGTTTTGAGGCCTCCTGAATCCAAACAATCTGATGCGTTACACTCACATGACTTTCTCTACTCTTGTACAAACTATTTTTACAAACGCTTATTCTCCATATGCTTCATGTTAATCGAGATATCGAGATGCAAACACACACAGACACGCACACGGACATGTTTCCAAAAATACTTTTTTACTTTCCCTACTACGTATAGTAAGTAGGGGAAGTATTGTATTCCGCCCAAAAATTCGATACCGAGATTTCACCGGAAATACGTGTTTTGAGACCCCCTGAATCCAAAAAAGCATAATTGGAAACATGTCCGTGTGTGTGTGTCTGTGAACAGCATAACTCAGAAACGAACAGTCGGATAAACACCAAACTTGGTATTTAGGTTCAGAATTTTCCAGAGATGCGACACGAAGGTTTTTAAGAAAATCCCCCCACCCAGATTACCTTTACATAGAGCATATTTCGTAAATTTTAATTTTCTCAAAAATGGCTCTAACGATTTTGATTAAAATATCATATGTTTTAAGATATTTTCATGACAAATGAAATGTATATCTCGGATTTTCTGGGAATGTCTCCAAAAGTACTCTTCATTATGAATGACTTTTGCATAACTGGTAAACCATAAGGGATAGAACATAATTTTGCTACACAAAAAATGTAGATCGCGTTAAAGTGCAGAATTTATGTCATATACATTGTTTTGTAGAGTGAACCATATTCGAGATATCGCTTGTTATTCCCTTAAATTTTCCAATACTTGTACTTTTTCTCAAATGGAATTTGTTATTCATTTTTTACTTTCTCTACTACGTATAGTAAGTAGGGGAAGTATTGCATTCCACCCAAAAATTCGATACCGAGATTTCACCGGAAATACATGTTTTGAGACCTCCTGAATCCAAAAAAAGCATTTTTGGAAACATGTCCGTGTGTGTGTCTGTGTGTGTGTCTGTGTGTCTGTGTGTGTGTCTGTGTGTGTGTGTGTCTGTGAACAGCATAACTAAAAAACGAACAGTCGGATAAGCACCAAACTTGGTATTTTGGTTCAGTATCTTCCAGAGATGCGACACGAAGGTTTTCAATAAAATCCCCCCACCCCAGACTACCCTTTACATGGAAGATTTTTCGAAAATTTTAATTTTCTCAAAAATGGCTCTAACGATTTTGATGAAAATATCATATGTTTAAGATATTCTCATGAGAAATGAAATGTATATCTCGAATTTTCTGGGAATGTCTCCAAAAGTATTCTTCATTGTGAACGACTTTTGCATAACTGGTAAACCATAAAAGATAGACAAAATGTTACTACACAAAAAATGTAGATCGCGTTAAAATACACAACTTATGTCATATACATTTCTTTTGTTGAGTGAATCGTTTTCGAGATATTGCTTGTTATTTCCTTAAATTTTCCAATACTTATACTTTTTCTCAAATGCGTTATTCATTTTTTTATGTCCTGGACATGCAAAGAGAATGGAATGCGCCACATAGCAACCAGCGTTAAAATATTTGACTATCGCTTAAAAGCTACCATATTTCCCTTGCTTCTACAAGAAAATTACCAATAAGATTGACATCTCGATATCTCGATTAACATGAAGCATATGGAGAATAGGCGTTTGTAAAATTAGATTGTACAAGAGTAGAGAAAGTCAAATGAGTGTAACACATCAGATTTTTTAAAGGTGTTTTATTTAATCAGGGAGCCTCAAAATGCGCATTCCGGTAAAATTTCGAAATCGAATTTTTTAGTGGAATGCAATACTTCCAGTACTATAGGTAAGTAGTAGAAGACGATAGGGAACAAAATAATGTGCTATAACTAAAAAGGTTTTAAGACGAAGTGGTGAAGATCCTAAACTGGCGAATAAACGTTTGCAAATATACTTTTGGTGTTTCCCTAAATGGAAAATCACACCTTCCTTTATTTATTACTTGCCCTCTAAAATGTACATTTTTCAAGACTGACATTGGAAAATTATCACAACTTTTTGGAGCATATAACGTTCTTAAAGAGCAATAAAAACCTTGACACGGGTTTTATGTATTCTTTGTGGAATTTCAGTCGTCTTAAGAAATTACGAACTGCGTAAAAGTACAATAATTTCAAATGTAATACAGCAGTTATTTCATTTTTTTCTGTAATGAGCAAGCAGGATTTAAAAATCATAATGTTAGTTCTCAAACGTATATTTAAGGAACCTGGTGGATTTCAAATTATTTACTCTCTTAAAATTTTCTATACTTCTTAAAGTCATTAAATTAAGTAAGATGTAATGGTTACTTTTATAGAAAGTTCAGAATTTCAACAATGTGTATACTACGTTCACATGACTTATTTAGTTAATATCGTTTACCTTGATAACTTCTAAACTCTAAAGTTTAATTTCCTATCTACTTCATGTTAATCGAGATCGTTTGAAGAAATATTTTCATTAAATATTTCTTTGCAGGTACAAAGGACGTACTGAGATACTGAGGCCATAATCAAATATTTAAAAGCGGGTCGCTATATACTGGCTTTGAAATTCCATTCTCTTTCCATGAAATCGCGAGAAGCAAGTGAATGGTGAAACCTTACAAAAAAAGTGATATGTTTTTGAAAAATTTAAACTAATAAGACAAAAACGGTATGTGAAATAAATTGTTCGTTTTAAAGAGCTAAGTTATTGTCTGTATCTTATGGTTTACCAGTTAAATAAAAGTATACAAAAGTATAAAATTAGGCATACACATATATTTTATTAGTCTTGCAAATTTCTTAAACATATAAAGGTGAAGGTACATATACCCGAAACGAGCAGAGCACCGCAAGTGGCCGTAACGGCGCTTTTTGCTTTCAACGTGCCCGTGGGAGGGAGGAATGAGGGGAGAGACCCAAAGGGTAACAAGATCTGGATGCACATGAGTGCAAGAATGGACGGGGTTCCTAATGTTTCCAGATTGAACATATCCCCGGTCCTATCCACAAGTAACCAAACCCCGCAGTCCCCTATCGGATGTAGCCCACCCGGGGGAAGAACCCTAACTGAGCATCCCTGCAGAGTCGCCAGAGAAGAAACCTTTACAGAGCGCATGCCACCCCCCAGCCACAACATGCCGAACACCGTCGCCTGGTCCTACAACACTGAAACAAATGATTGGTACAGGAAATGAGGAAGAGGAAATTCGTGGTGGAAGATGAACCACCGCAGCATTCGCATGCCGACCCGGAGAAACCACGAAAAACCCATGGATCAGAGAGGGCGGTTGCCGAGGATCGAACTCTGGAGCTCACGAATGTGGCCACAGGGTTACCACCTGAGCTTAAACATATAGTATTGTAATAAAAGTGGTTAGAGTCATCTCTCGTTTCTTTTTCAGTTATGATGGTTACACTCACGCGCGAGCCGACCTTTTTCTAAAAATGATTTTTATTCAGGGGCCTCAAAACATGCATTTCTGTAAAATTTCCACATCCAATTCTTGATTGCATTGCAATACTTCCTCTGCCTACTGAAAGAAGATGGGTTGCACAGGAAAAATGGGGGGAAAAACAAACTTGGATGCACAATATAGTACAACATTGGAAGAAACAGCAAGTGGGGAAACATGGGCAGAAAGAAACAACAAAATTAATGGTATTCTGGAAAGAAATTAGAAGAAGAGTGGAGAATATTGAAAAGAAAGAAATTATGAGTAGGTTCAAGAAACAAAAGGTCTAATGGATTATAGATGTTTAAAAACGGAATGGGGAAAAGAAAGATCATCGAAGTATGCCACAAAGAGGCCAGAATGGGGTATGCATGGGCAGGGACAGGTGTAATGAATTTAAGTGGACTAACAGGGAGAAGAAGGGGGAAAGATGTACTAAATGTAATGTATTACATGACAATTGACATTATATTCTGGAATGCGAGGAAACGGATAAAGAAGGAGGGAATTTAATACTAGAGAAATGGAAAAATTTACGAATAGAGCTAAACGTTAGGAAGATTTTTAATACAAGATCAATAAATATATGGAGAAAGCAGGAATATGTTTAGGAAAAATTAGGTTAAAGTGGGTAAAATAGACGTAAAGCAAATCGAAGATACGGAAAAAGTGTAACAAGGCAAAAAAGTAAATAGTGGAAAATTATACTTCCCCATTATATATACAACAGGGGAATATAAATGATAAGCAACTCCATTGTATTGTAAACATTGTATAAATGCCATGTAAGTACAAAGTAGACAATAAATCATTAATTAATTCATATTACATATAATATGGCGTTAGAGAAAGTAAAAATCAAAATGTTTAATACAAATTATGATAATAAAACTTCATCATTCCCTCACCTTAGATATTTAAGCCGTATTCCGTTAAAAGACGGTCCTGTGAAGGTCTGTAAGAGGATTCAAAAGAACGAAGTACATACATAAGTTATAAATTTATACTCTGGTATACTCTCGTGTTACTAAAAATGGGAGTGTTCCTGTTAGTGCATAGCGTTAACAAGAGCGCCTCTGTGCACTTGAATAATTGCGATACAAAATGTTCATTAGGGTGAGCTAACACCCTGAAAATGTGTTATAACAAGTATAACATTAGTGGTGCATGTGTATACACGTAGCGGACAGAAAGTGTTTGAGCAACGATTGAAGTGTTATGTAATTTTACCGCGCAGCTTCATACAAACTTAGTGCAAAAGGTCAGAGATCAGGTTGGTTACTCCTGTTGATTGGAACGAGCTTAATGCACATGTTGCTAAATTATAGCAAGGTAAAATATAACGTAAGCGTTATTTTGAAACAGCTCCAAAGATGAAATTATTCCAACGAATATTATATGTAACATTCAAATAACTTTCTCTCCCACTGTCGTTTATTATCACGAAAGCTTATTTTTTCATCTACAAGGGCAAATAAAAAAGTCTTTCCCCTATTTTTTTCGGCCAAATTACGAATGTAAAACAAAACCAACATATACATTCGTAGTAGTGGACTTTTCATGGGCCGGTCCTCATAGAGTTTCCAGCTGCTGCCGGCGGCAGCGCTGATGTCAGTGATTCAAAATGGCAGGTGTGTTTAACACATCCACAGCTTAAGAACAAAGAAGCGTGATCCGCTTTCTATGGAGTAAGGGACGAACGCCCATCGAGATCCACAGGGAAATGCAGTCATCATATGGAGAAAGGTGTCTTGCTTTGAGAAATGTGAGATGATGGTGTTTTGAGTTAAAAAATGGCCGTGAAAATCTGCATGACAATGAGCGTGCGGGGAGACCGCGTTTATCGGTGACTGATGACAATGTTGCCCGCGTGGATGCGATGGTGAAAGCAGAGCGGCGCGTGCGCATCAAATACATTGTTCAGGAACTCGACATTTCTTTTGGGAGTGCTTTCGACATCATTCACGAGTGCTTAGGGTACAGGAAGGTTTCATGTCCATGGGTTTTTAAGCATTTGGATGATGTGATGAAAGGCAAGCGAATGATTGCTTCTTTGAACCATCTGCAACGATATGCCGAGAAGGGTGACAATTCCCTGGATCACATTGTTACTGGCAATGAAACGTGGGTACTGCATTACACGCCGAATCAAAACAGCAGATTATGGTATGGAAACATCTGCAGTCTCCTGTGAAAAAGAAATTCCCTACTGCGTCATCTGTTCACAAAGTGATGTTAACGGCATTGTGGGATTGCCATGGACCGCTCATGCTGGATTTCATGCCAGACCGTCGGCAAGCTAAGGAGCTTTTACTGGGGGTTTCTAGAGCATCCACCATACAGCTCGGATCTTGCCCCTAGTGATTTCCTTCTTTTCGGTACGCTGAGGAATTTCCTGGCAGGACAGCGATTCAGACAACAGTGCGACAGTGGTTCCGTAGTCAGACGGCCAACTTCTACGGCAGCAGCATCGCAAAATTAGTGCTGCGATGGGACAAATGTCTGAACCGGTACGGGGACTAGATGGAAAAATAGTGAAAGGTACAAGGAATAATATCTGCATGTTTAGGTGGCTGTATGTATCTTATGTTACCAGAAAAAAAATACGGCCAAAGGCTTTTTAATTTGCCCTCGTAGTTCATGTTAATCCAGATAAACATTTTCAAATCTAGTTTCATTACACATTTCGTAGAGAAAATCGAATAGATAGTCGGATGTTTAAGATCTAGTAACTATATACTGGCCTTGAAATTCCATACTCTTTCCATGATATCTGAGAAACAACTGAATATCGATAGCACTTTAAAAATGAAGTATTCAAAAGTATTCAAACCAAGAATAAGAGATACCTTGTAAATGGATGATGGCTCCCAAAAGAGAGTTATAAATTGTTTTAAATAAATTGTGTTTTAAAGAGTTCTACATTTTCTGTGGAGTAAGATTTTGTCTACTTCTGATGGTTTACCAGTTGCACAAAATTGTTTCTACATAAAGACTTGACAGGCCTTTCCAGAAAATTCAACGTATACATTTTATTTGTCAATATCACAAAGCTCCTAAACTACTGTGGTTCTTAGCGACCTCGTATAAGGCTTGAGGTTCTCTTACGTGCCGTAAATCTACTATGGGACCACCGGCTTTACTTCCCTTCCGAAGGAAGCCATGCTAAGCATTTTTACGCCCGAAAAAAAAATCCATCGCCCTCCACAGGGTTGAAGCCACAACCTCGGAAACCAGAGGATACCATGGTACCCCTAGACCACGGAGGACAATAAATATCTTAATACATGGTATTTCATCAAAATCGTTAGTTTTGAACAAAATAAAAAATATCGAAAACTTTCTTATGTAAAGCTTAGTTTGGGTCGAGGAAATTTTCTTAAAAGTCGTGTCACATCTTTGGAAGATCTGAATTTGAATAATAAGTTTGATATTTATTGAACGGTTATTTAGAACCTAGTATTTTTTGGAATTGAAGTGGTCCAAACTGTTACTGAAAAATTACAACTTTCTCCGCCTCTAGTCTACATGCTTGACCATAATTGCAGTAAATATAAAAAAATATGATGTGTTGCACTCACATGACTTTCTCCACTCTTGTAAAATCTATTTTTAGAAACGCTTATTCTTCATTTACTGCATGTTAATCGAGATATTATTGATAATTTTCTTGTAGGTACAAGGGGAATATAGTAGGCTTTAAGCGATAGTCAAATCTTTAAAGAGCTGGTTGCTATGTGGAGCATTCCATTTTCTTTGTATGTCCAGGACATAAAAAAGCTGATGTGTTACACTCACATGACTTTCTCTACTCTTGCACAAACTATTTTTACAAACGCTTATTCTGCATCTATTTCATATTAATCGAGATAAACATTTGCAGAAACGATTTTTTCACATGCAAGAGAATTACATTTTACACATAGCGACCAGTTCTAAAAATATTTGACTATCAGTTAAGGCCTACTGTGTTCCCCTTGTTTTGTATTTGCAACGGCAATATAAAAAAAATCTGATGCGTTACACTCACATGACTTTCTCTACTCTTGTACAATCTAATTTTACAAACGCCTATTCTCCATATGCTTCATGTTAATCGAGATATCGAGATGTCAATCTTATTGGTAATTTTCTTGTAGATGCAAGGGGAATATGGTAGCTTTTAAGCGATAGTCAAATATTTTAACGCTGGTTGCTATGTGGCGAATTCCATTCTCTTTGCATGTTCAGGACATAAAAAAATGAATAACGAATTTGAGAAAAAGTATAAGTATTGGAAAATTTAAGGAAATAACAAGCAATATCTCGAAAACGGTTCACTCAACAAAAGAAACGTATATGACATAAGTTGTGTATTTTAACGCGATCTACATTTTTTGTGTAGTAAAATTTTGTCTATCTCTTATGGTTTACCAGTTTTGCAAAAGTCGTTCACAATGAAGAATATTTTTGTAGACATTCCCAGAAAATTCGAGATATACATTTTATTTGTCATGACAATATCTTAAACATATGATATTTTAATCAAAATCGTTAGAGCCGTTTTTGAGAAAATTAAAATTTTCGAAAAATGTTCCATGTAAAGGGTAGTCTGGGGTGGGGGGATTTTCTTGAAAACCTTCGTGTCGCATCTCTGGAAGATACTGAACCTAAATACCAAGTTTGGTGTTTATCCGACTGTTCGTTTTTGAGTTATGCTGTTCACAGACACACAGACACACAGACACACAGACACACAGACAGACACACAGACACACAGACACACAGACACACAGACAGACACACACACGGACATGTTTCCAAAAATGCTTTTTTTGGATTCAGTGATTCTCAAAACATGTATTTCCGGTGAAATCTCGGTATCGAATTTTTGGGTGGAATGCAATACTTCCCCTACTTACTATACGTAGTAGAGAAAGTAATAACGTAGCCTCTAAGCATACACATATATCTTAATAGCTAGTTGCTAGGTGCAGCACCCTTCTCTTTGCCACAGATTAATACTCTTTGCCTATCCAAGACAAAAAAATGAATAACGAATTCCCATTTGAGAAAATAAGATTGAAAAATTTAAGGGAATAACAAGCAATATCTCGAAAATGGTTCACTCAACAAACAATATGTATATGACATAAATTGTGTGTTTTAACGCGATCTATATTTTTGTGTATTAAAATTTTGTCTATCTCTTATCGTTTACCATTCATGCATAAGTCGTTCACAATGAAGAATACTTTTGGAGACATTTCCTGAAAATTCAAGATATACATTTTCTTTGTCATAAAAATATTTTAAACACATGATATTTTAATCAAAATCGTTAGATCCATTTTTTAAAAAATTAAAATTTTCGAAAAATGTTCGATGTAAAGGGTAATCTGGAGTGGGGGGATTTTCTTGAAAACCTTCGTGTCGCATCTCTGGAAGATACTGAACCTAAATACCAAGTTTGGTGTTTATCCGACTGCTCGTTTCTGAGTTATGCTGTTCACAGACACACACACACACACACACGGGCATGTTTCCAAAAAAAAAAATTTTTGGATTCAGGGGGTCTCAGAACATACATTTCCGGTGAAATCTCGGTATCGAATTTTTGGGTGGAGTACAATACTTCCCCTACTTCCTATACGTAGTAGAGAAAGTAAAAACGAATAACGAATTCCCATTTGAGAAAACGTGTTGGAAAATTCAAACAAATAACAAGGAATATCTCGGAAATGGTTCACACCACAAAAAATGTGTGTTTTAACGAGTTCTACATTTCATTTGTCATGAAAATATCTGAAACATATGATATTTTAATCAAAATCGTTAAAGTTATTTTTGGGAAAATTAAAATTTTCGAAAATGTTCCATGTAAAGGGTAGTCTGGGGTGAGAGAATTTTTTTGTAAAGCTTTGTGACGCATTTCTGGAAGATACTGAACCTAAATACCAAGTTTGGTATTTATCCAACTGTTCGTTTCTGAGTTATGCTGTTCACAAACACACACACACCCGGACATGTTTCCAAAAATGCTTTTTTTTTTGGATTCAAGGGGTCTAGAAGCAACACGTGTGGTTATGAGCACTGTTTGGAGCCAACTGACTTGATTTCAACCGTCTAATCTTGTAAGTTTCTGTATTTCAAGTCTTTGAATGTCTAATCCTACTCCAATAGAATACCTTCATATAACTAAAGCTTTTTCTGGTTTGTGATTGGCTATTTTATAAACTGTCACTAAAATTTACATTATTACTGCTCGAATAATGACTAGTAGCATTTAAACTTGCTTACTCATTATTGCCTCAAGGTTACCTCATTGTTACCTCATTGTTAGTAACTTTAAACCCATTTCTCACAGCTATATTATTAAATTACGCAATGTAGTCACATAACATTATTACACATGGATACAATAATATAAGCATATGCAATGACTGTTACATACATTTTACAAATTATTACATACACATATTGCTTCAAGGTGGGCTGTTATTGAATTTACATATTATATAATTAAACTGAAATCATTTAAGTGTTAAAATACTGTCTCAAGGTTAAATGAGAAGTAAATATTATTAATGTCATTACTAAAAAAGAATATTTCGACAATGGTTAACGCCACAAAAAACTGTATTTGACATAAATTGTGTACTCTAACAAAATGTATATTTGTTGTGTAGTAAGTGTTTGTCAATCTGTTACGGGTTACAAATTATACGATTGTCAATCAGAATGAAGAAGATATTCGCAGAATATTTAAGATATACATTTTATTTGCCATGAAATATCTTAAGCATATGGTAATTTGAACAAAATCCTTAGTGTTTTTGAAGAAATAAAAAAAACTAATATGCTTTTATATAAAGGACAGTTTGGGCTGGTAGGATTTTTTTGAAACTCTTCGTGTCTCATCGTTATATGATAGTTCATGATAATTGTAGTAAAATTAAGATAATTAAAATATTTTATACCTCTAGGGTTAGAAAACGTTTAAAAAGTTCTGTGGTTATGCGTGATTATGCTTAAATCTATTAATTAAAGAGAAAACTTGCAAATGCATTCTATATTGTCCCAGTTTAATGTACTTAAATGCCTCATTTTACATAATGGTGGATTTTCATTTAATCTCTATAACCTTAAAGGAGGAGCTATAATTTCACAAAAATTTTTGATAATCTCATTTTGATAATTTTACAGCCCGGGGTACATGTGTAATGATCGTTATAGCATTTAGGCTAGGAGATCAAAGCCAACAGAAAATAGGTGTACAAACACGGCGCTCTGTTACGGTAGATGGCGGTATATTCCACACCAACGTTGCCTTTAAGAATACCGTACATTTTGTAAGTGGGCTTTTTGCTTGCAGTTATAATATCCATTTTCCCTTTGCTTTCCCCTAAAGAGCTCGGCCAAATATTTGCACAGCTTCAGCACAATTTTCTACTTTAGTTGCCGTACCCTCCGTCGGTAAACTACCTTATTTAACCATCTGTTGATCCAACTCAATTAAACCCTTGCGCTCGTTATAAAGCACATATTACTTTCTCATTCAGCAGATCCTGCTCGATGTTCTGACCTCTTGGTACGAACAGTCAGCGATCGAAAATGCGGATTTTGCGTGACTAGCGTTCAGATTGCACTACAGAGTCGGATGGCTCGGGCGATGTCTATGGCCCGCATCCAGACGGTCCCGGGTTCGATTCCCGTCGCCGCTCACTCTGACCATGAACTTTTCCTCTGGTCACCTAGGCAAATTTTGGGGTGTTGTTACCACAATTTCTCCTTTTCCCCATTTTTTTCGATTTCATCTCTCTCCATCTCGTATTTCAGGAGTGTCTTCGGGTCCTGCGGTGCTGGCTCTGCCTCACAGATGGCGTAGTTGCTTGCGCTTTGTAAAACTTTCTGCCCATGAACGCCAGGGTCCGTTGCCCGTCTGCTAGAATCGCTCCGTCGCCCTCTTCCGGGATTCTTCGCCTCTACTGGTGAGCGGGTGTTTCAATCTGGAAAATATCAGGGACTTCTACGCATCTCTGTGGACCTGCGGCCTCCTGCGGCTCCTTCACTTTATCCCTGGCTCCCTCTAGTCACAATCTGATCTCAATGGCGAGGTGTCCCCATCCGATAAATACATCCTACTGCAGAGCCTTTGTTTGGACAATTGGCCGGCCTAACGGGTATTTTCCTGGCACCGGGAAGCACCCTGTTTGTCCGCGGAGTCGGATATTCGTAGCCTTTTAAATTCAAGCGCACAGACTTCTCATGTAAATTATAACTACAATAACCACATACCGTCGTCAAAGAAGATGTTCGAAATAATGCGCTTGTGTCGCCACATCTCTGTCACATCTTTTAAGAAAATTTGCGTTAACATGCATTAATTCCTCATGGCCATGTAAATAAAACCTGCTTCTGTAAAAATAATTTCTCTCGGGTCAATAGACGGAGCATTAACATTGTCCAGCACATAATTAGTTCTACTGCAGTTATCGTTCAGGCATCCGGGATTTGCAAATTCCTGTGCAAGATTTCTCAGATATATCTTTGAACTTCGCTCCAATATTTTCGGTATCATCGAAAATGTTTTTCCTCTGCCAGTACACGGCGATTTACTTTCGGTTTTTTATCAAGAAAATATTCCGTTTCCCTAAATATATTAACAAGATTACGAATCCCCTCTCACCTAGGCGCTAGAACAGCAGGGAGTCTAAATATAAATCACCGTCTTACTTCTCTACAGGTGTCTGCCTTCGCATAAGAATCATACATGAAGTATTTTTTATGCTAACGTATACAGACTTTTGGCACTATACGAGGCATATTCCAAAACTAAGGTCTGTTTGGTCATAATAACAACTCGCTCATGGGACAAGGTTTTTATTGACAGTAATACTATGTGCCTACATTTATACTTTACTTTCCACATAATCGCCGTTCACATCTATACACCTGCTGCAACGTGCACCAGTTTCTTTAACCCCTCGGGATAGAAGTCTGCCGCCTGGGGCTTGAATCAGTTGGTAACGCTCGTCTTGAGTTCAACATCGGCTTGAAATCGTTGTTCACCCAGCCACCGTTTCAAATACTAGAAGAGGAAATAGTCGCTTGGTGTCAGGTCGGGACTATACGAAGGGTAGTCAAAGAGGTTCCAACGAAACTCTTGAATGTCCTCTTTGGTTTAGGCAGCGATGTGCGGGCGTGCGTTGTCGTGCAGGAGGATGATGACAGACGACTTTCCCGCGGCGTTGAGTTTGGATTGCACGTCTCAGTTTGGTAAGCGTTGCACAGTAAATTCCAACTGTAATTGTTGACCCACGGTCCATGAAATTTAAACAAAAGAACGCTCTTTTCGTCGCAAAACACGGTAGCCATCATTTTTCGATTCGTGTACGACGATTGCTTACAGCTTTTTTGGTTTGCGTGAACCGGAACGACGCAACTGCATTGACTGTTGTTTCGATTCTGCATTGGTGCACGCTGTCCATGTCTTGTTGCCCGTAACAATGTCGGAAAACAAACCATCTCTATATTGTCTATAGCGCACCAAAAACTGTCGTGCACTACGTATTCGTTGCCCTTTGTGCTGACCAGTGAGTAGTTTTGGCACCCACGTGCAAATAGTTTCCAATATCCAAGCTGTTCAGTGACAATCCTGTAAAGTGAGGTTCGAGCAACATTTAGGAATTCATCAGCCAAACCACTAATCATCAACGCGATCACTTCGAAGCCTTTGGTTCACTGTCGGTCCGAATGCTGGGCCCACCACTCCGCTGTTCATCGTGCACATTTGTGCGGCCATTTAGAAATTATCGACACCAGTGTCGAAACTGTTTGTCACTCATTATGTCCGGTCCATACAGGAGGCATAACTCACGATGAATGTCCGTAGCTGACGATCCTTCTGCCAGCAAAAATCTAATCACACTGCACACTTCACAACTGGCGGGATCTGCTCTCACCGACTGACAAACGCCTACTGCGTAGGTTCTTCAGGAGTCGGAAGACAGCGCTGCAGGCGTGAAACGTCATTCAGCACTACCTTCCGTTAAATATTGTTTACCGGACCTTAGTTTTGGAATACGCCTCGTAGCATTACTATAGTTTGTCTCAAGCTTAAAAATGGAGGTAAATGTGATATCTCTGTCTCTATCTAACGCATATATGTTGTCTTAGCTTCGTCCTTTTCTACTATAGGCACTGCCGCCAAGTTGCTAATAAGTAATAACAAGGTGTAAATATTCAGTTGTTATTAATTTCAAATTTGAACGCATTATCCTATATGAATATTTTTCTCTATCGTATTATATCATTTTTTCTGCCTTTATAGATTTCTGTGGGCCCAAATTTCTAAATAAACTGAGGCAATATTTTTAACACTTAAATGATTTTAGTCAAATTATATAATATGTAAATTCAATAACAGCCCGCCTTGAAGCAATATGTGTATGTAATAATTTGTAAAATGTATTTAACAGTCACAACATATGCTTATATTATTGTAAACATGTTCAATAATGTTATGTGAATGCATTACGTAATTTAATAAAGCAGGAACTGTGAGAAAAATATGCTAACAATGAGGTAGCCTAGATGCAATAATGAGTAAGGAAGTTTAAATGCTACTAGTCATTATTAGAGCAGCAATAATGTAAATTTTTGAGACAGTTTAAAAACAAATAGCCAATCAACAACCAGAAAAAGCTTTAGTTAAATGAAGGTATTCTATTGGACTCGGACTAGCCAATCAGAGACTTGAAATGTAGAAATCTACAAATTTAGGCGGTGGAAAACATTTCAGTTGACTGCAGACAGTGCTCGTAACTGGATGCGTTGCTTCTGCTTCCTCAAGAAATATAATATGTATTCGTGTGAAACGAAAAATCAGTTTACGTGTTAAAAAGTGTAATTAATTAATAAAAGAATCTCACAGCTCTCTATCAGTCATGTGTTATATAAATCGTATCAAGTATTAATAAAAGGAGTGAAGTAAAAATTATAATCTGTGTAAGCCTACATTCTTGTAGCACCACGCCCTGCTAAGAAATCCATGTCTCTAAAATAAATACTGACGCAGCCGAGGCAAACATAAATCTATAATATTTAAAGAAACAGTTAAATTGCAAAGTTCATATTTTTTTAAACTTGGGGCAAAGGCCACCTGAAAGTACATTTGGGGTGAAGGCTACCAGAAAATGTTTACCACAAGTGCGGTTGCAACTACTTCAAGTGTTCGGCTCCCCAACAGTTGAAATATAATAGAACTCCTACTTCAAATCGGCTTTTCATACGTAGCAGCAAACAACGTAAAGAACAATTCTACTTCAAATTGGTGCCCAAAACGTAGAAGCAACATACTTCTACAAATTTCACCTGAAATACATGTTTTGAGACCCCCTGAACCCAAAAAAGGCATTTTTGGAAACATGTCCATGTGTGTGTCTGTCTGTGTGTCTGTATGTGTGTGTCTGTGAACAGCATAACTCAGAAACGAACAGTTGGATAAACACCAAACTTGGTGTTTAGGTTCGGTATCTTCCAGAGATGCGACACGAAGGTTTTCAAGAAAATCTCCCCACACCAGACTACCCTTTACAAGGAACATTTTTCGAAAATTTTAATTTGCTCAAAAATGGCTCTAACGACTTTGATTAAAATATCATATGTTTAAGATATTTTCATGACAAATGAAATGTATATCTCGAATTTTCTGGGAATGTCTCCAAAATTATTCTTTATTGTGAACGACTTTTGCATAACTGGTATACTATAAGAGATCGACAAAATTTTACTACCTAACAAATGTAGATCCCGTTAAAATACACAATTTATGTCATATACATTTTTGTTGTTGAGTGAACCATTTTCAAGATATTGCTTGTTATTCCCTTAAATTATCCAATATTTATACTTTTTCTCGAATTCGTTATTCATGTTTTTATGTCCTGGGCATGCAAAGAGAATGGAATGCGCACATAGCAACCAACGCTTAAAAGATTTGACTGTCGCTTATAACCTACCATGTTCCCCTTGCATCTGCAAGAAAATTAGCAATAAGATTGACATCTCGATGAACATGAAGCATATGGAGAATAATCGTTTGTAAAAATAGTTTTACAAGAGTAGAGAAAGTCATGTGAGTGTAACACATCAGATTTTTCAAGTAAAACGAGTGTTAACAAAGCACTAAAATGCTACCCGGGTGGCAGATACTGTGGTGTATGGGATAAAAAACGAACGAATGAAAGCACCTCTAGGGACCCATAAAAAAGGAATGCAAAAATGGATGGGGAATATGGGGTAACAAAAACACGCGAGTTTACCGCAATATGATGGAATAGCAAAGTAAAGCAAAGCAGACTGTGGCACATTATTCACTATTTGCTGTTTGCAAACATCCCACCCACGTTGAATGTGATCTTATCAAGGGCAAACAATGATAATACGCTACCAAATTATAACTTTTAACATTTTACATCTCCAGATTTATTTGATAGTATATGTTTATGCCCATAAAGTAGTATTCTAAATACTAAACATACAAAGAGGAGACAAACTGAAGGCGAAAATTAAATGTCTTAGAATTTCCTTAGTTACAGTGCAGATATTTCACTAATTGTGATGTACCATTCACAAAATGACATTAAATTGGTAGATCAATCGCACTTGGTTGCCAAATTTGCGAGCGCCGGTAGAGCACATGTCGCAACATTGCGCTCTATTTAATCTTTTAAACGTAAGACGTGATATAATACACTATGAGATTGAAACATGTGGTTTCACAATGCATCAGACAAAGACTTCGCGTCAACTGAAGAGAAGTGAAGAGAAGCGAAAGTAGAGCAGAACAGAACAGAAACAGCAGAACTGATATGAATACAATTAGTCCGGCCTTCTTATTCCTAAGCAAAACTGCAACTCAAGGCAAAGGATTATATGAATAAAAAATCTGATGTGTTACACTCACATGACTTTCTCTACTCTTTTACAATCTATTTTTACAAACGCCCAATTCTCCATATGCTTCATGTTAATCGAGATATCGAGATGTCAATCTTATTAGTAATTTTCTTGTAGATGCAAGGGGAATATGGTAGCTTTTAAGCGATAGTCAAATATTTTAACGCTGGTTACTATGTGGCGCATTCCATTCTCTTTGCATGTCCAGGACATAAAAAAAATGAATAACGAATTTGAGAAAAAGTATATTGGAAAATTTAAGGAAATAACAAGCAATATCTCGAAAACGGTTCACTCAACAAAAGAAATGTATATGACATAAGTTGTGTATTTTAATGCGATCTACATTTTTTGTGTAGTAAAATTTTGTCTCTCTTATGGTTTACCAGTTATGCAAAAGTCGCTGACAATGAAGAATACTTTTGGAGACATTCCCAGAAAATCCGAGATATACATTTCATTTCTCATGACATTACCTTAAATATATGATATTTTCATCAAAATCGTTAGAGCCATTTTTGAGAAAATTAAAATTTTCGAAAAATGTTCCATGTAAAGGGTAGTCTGGCGTGGGGGGATTTTCTTGAAAACCTTCGTGTGACATCTCTGGAAGATACTGAACCTAAATACCAAGTTTGGTGTTTATCCGACTGTTCGTTTTTGAGTTATGCTGTTCACAGACACACAGACACACACACACACACACACACACACACACACACGACACACACACGGACATGTTTCCAAAAATGCTGTTTTTGGATTCAGGAGGTCTCAAAACATGTATTTCCGGTGAAATCTTGGTATCGAATTTTTGGGTGGAATGCAATACTTCCCCTACTTACTATACGTAGTAGAGAAAGTAAAAATGAGTATATAGTATATGCTTCACTTTTTCAAGTAAATACTCGGTTTGGTAAGAATAAAACCATCTGAGTATCTACTTAATTTTGAGAACATGCTCAAGTAATAGAAGCCAAGTAGAACATACTCAGGCATCCATCTTACAAAAGTTTTATGAGTTCAGTTTTATGAGTTCATTCTCCTCTCATGCTGAGCATAGTTAGATGCATGCTCACTTTCGAGTATATATTGATTTCTATTACTTAAAACTAAATATGAAGAGAATGGCACAGGTTATGTGCTGTATAGTACTCATGGAAAAGTTACAATCATAGCTATATGTATTAAAGAGGTTTCAAAATTCCGCATTGTTTCAGAAAAACATAACCTAGAAATAACATTGAAAGTTAACCTTACTATGTAGATTGTTAACTTCAAAATCCAGATACCTACTCATAACTTTATAAGAAAACTGTTTCATACTATACCTAAATAGTGTAAATATCCTGGGATTCTAAAAACAGTCGGATGAGTTCAACTAGCACCTCATGAGATATGACCTTCCAATACACAATTATTCCTTTAATTTTTCTTATAACCATTTTATTTATTGGTTTTTTAACTTTTCCATGAACATTCAAGGAGTTTAAAAATCCTGTAGTGCTGCATGAAAACATAACCTAGAAGTATTATTGAAAGTCAGATGTATTAGTTCAGCTTACTATGTAAAATCCTAACCGCAAAATTCAAAGTTAGGTTACTTATAACAAAACATCCCGGATTCTAGAAAAAGTATGATTTAAATTTACATCTGGCACCTTATAATTATGACTTAAGAATCCGTAAATATTTTCTTTTTGCCTGAGTTATTGATAATAAAATTTTGCTTATTTCATTTTATTTGTTGTTTTGCTAATTTCATTTACAGCTATGCATTTGTGGTGTTGCTTCAATTACTTGTTCATTTCCGCTGAAATAAAACACAGGATAATTCCTCAGCAGTTTAGATGGGAAAGAACCAAATACAACAAAATCTACTCCTCTAATTCAGAATGCCAAATAACACAACACCACACACTCAACGAAGCTAGTATATGGTCAAAGAGTATAGATGACATGAGTATATGCTTAGATTTAAGTGAACAAGATGGCTGTGGGGATGAGTATATACTCTTATGAGGTAGTAGGCTTTTATGCTTATGAAAGCGAGTATGTCCTCATTGAGCTGAGTATATAATCACAGAAAGTGTTCATACTCATGAGTATAAACTTTGAGTAAGTACTTGCTTTTTATTCATATGACTCAAAGTTTCTCCAGCAACCCAGCTTGACTCAAGCTTAGTGCTTAGCGGGTTGCTTAGCGATAGGCAGCAGACACGGCAGTTACTCAGCCATCGCCAACCACAACGTAGCCGTCGTTCCAATGCAAAGGTATAGCAACATCCAATTATGGACGCCACACCGCGCTCCACAAACAATGCAGCAGCTATCATCACTGAAATCAAGGATTCCGTCAATGATCTCCACGCGGCTACAACCGCCTTACAGACAGAAGTCCGGGAGCTCAGCCTACACCTCGAGGCGCTTCTGTGGGAAATCAACGCCTTGCTGAAGCGTTGGTTTCCACATTTCCATTCGCCACTTCCAGCAACCTCCACACGGACCTCCAAACTTCGACACACACCAAAGCAAGCAATAGCGGATGCTATGCTATGTACAGAACAAATTGGAGCGATATGGAGCCAAACTTCATGCATAAGGTGCGGTTTTACTGCGTTCCAATGTTGAGTGTTTTGTTAACTAACGCCACCCAACGCGCGGCTGCGGTTCTGCGATCCGCATGCCAAATAACCTCACTTTTGAAGAGCCGCTTCTACACAACCCATTCATGACCAGCGGGACATATATATTCCACTTAGGTTTCTTGCATCTCATAGCCAGTGGGATTCATATATCCCACCTTTGCCGTGTGCTGCCATCTTCTAGAAGCCTATTTCACCGCTTGAAATAGTTGTAGCTCTGTTCACGCTTTTTCCTGCCGAACATATGTTGATTGATATTAAGCAGTTTGTATCGTGTGTATTGGTCTTTAGTAGTTTTTTCTACGTTTTTTCTATGAGATAATCAATGTGTGTATTCATTGCATAAAATGTAGATTTTCACAAATGCTTCTGCAACCTTCTTATGTGTAAATGTCTTCTTACAATAAATAATTAATTTTTAACCCTGAGAGTTGCATGATGAACCACGTCATGGCCAGTGGGACAAACTTGTCCCAATTAAATTTATATTATTTGATAACTAGTGTGAAAATTAATTTATATCCTCAAATTTAGTTTAAAAAGTTAATTTGCTAACACAATAAGCCAACGATAACAATATAGTCTGCAAGTTTACTACTTGTGCAACATAAATCACCTATATTATCTTTCTTACTGTTATGAATATTTGGCTTTCTGTGTGCAAGTGTTGTGTAGAGCATTTTGTGCGTGCTTACCTAAATGTGTTCGCATAACGTAATAGATAAGGTAGCTGACAGTAAAACTCAAGGTCCTAGTATCGAATCTTATTGCTGTACCAGATTTTTTCCCTCATTTTTATAGTGCTGGTTAAGACGTAGTGCTATATTTTTATTTTTATTGTTTTAGCCTGTGATTTTACTCCGCTTTAGAACAGTATCAGTGCGTAACAGTCTGGTTGATGACTTGTTTGCAAGGATTTTTTATGTTTTTGTCATGTTTTCGGAATTTCTGAAAAATTTCATTGCAAGTACACCACCGCCGCCACCATCGCTAACAGCACCAACCCCCACAGCACTACTACCATTACCATTGCATTTTTTATTAAAGACAGCTTAGAGTAAAGCAATATTTTTCACAAAAACCAGTGTAGTCTCTACTTAAACATCCTCATCCCAAGTCCAAAAATCCCCCTTAGAAGTCCAATGGGACATATATGTCCCTCTTAATATTTTTCAAAAACCAAAGCAAGAAAAATAAAAATAAAATCATATCCTGGTTTAGAAGCTCCCCCCTTACCAAAATGCTCAAAAGATTTTAAATATAACCAAGGAAAGATAATTGGTTCATGAAAGGGAACGTACCTGAAACGTGAAAGGGAGAGATGAAATAAGAGGAAATGGGGAAAGGAGAAATCGTGGTAGAATACACTTCCCTGGCATTCGCCTAGCGACCAGGGGAAACACGAAATACCCTATTATCAGAGTGGGAGTCACTAGGAAGTATAACATTCTATAGTTCTACATAAAGAGAAATGGAGAACTAATTTCCATGTATCCGGTAGCTAGAAAGTGAGGTAAAAATGAAGCTCTAGCCGTTTCTCACACATCCGCTCTTTTAGTGCGTTAATGTTGCAGCGCCGTAACTGCAGTAAAGATAATTTTGATAATGCCGATGATGCACACCCATTGTACCGCACATACATGTTGCGTGCATTTACGCGGGGCACTATTTATATTTTGAACCTTGGCAACCCTGAATGTTGTAGGTGCCATCTGACGTTTCCAATGCAAAGCTTGACAGTTATTACCATAATCTACTTAAACATTTTGTCAATAGAGCGTCATTTGTTTCGTTTACCCTAACTTGAAAATTGTGTGTCAACAAAAACATGAAATTAACTCGTGAAAATGTTCGTGCAATGATTTATTACGACTTTCGACGTGGATTATCAAGACAAGAGTGCATCGATCAACTAACTTCCACATTTGGCGACGAAGCTACATCCTTTGTCACTGTGAAACGCTGGTATAACGAATTTAATCGTGACCGCCGTTCGCTCAATGATGAAATTCGTGAAGGTCGTCCAAAATCAGTTGTTGTGGCCGAAAACATTGAGCTGTACAAACACTAATAATGAAAGATCGTCATGCGACATATTGTGAGATTAAGGCAGCCCTAGGCATTAGTTCCACCAGCATATATAAAATACTGCACGATTATTTAGCGGTGAAAAAGGTTTGCTCTCGTTGGATCCCACATAATTTGACGCAATCTCAAAAAGATGCTCGTGTCAATTTGTGTACAAAAATGCTCAAGAAATACAATGGAGGTGCCTCAAAAGACGTATATAAGATTGTAACAGGTGACGAATCATGGATCTATGCGTATGAGCCGGAACGTAAACAGCAGTCGAATATATGGGTGTTTCGAGATGAAGCAAATCCAACAAAAGTTGTTCGCACTCGAAGCACTTCGAAGCAAATGGTCGCCTGCTTTTTCAGCAAAACTGGCCATGTGGCAGCAGTGTCTTTAGAGGAACTTAAAACGGCCAATGGTACACAACCATTTGTTTGCCGGAAGTCTTCGGTGAAGTAAGGAAAACCAATAAGAACCGTAGGATCGTTCTTCATCAAGACAATGCGAGCGCACACACATCTCGTATTTGAAAGCTCAAAAAATGGAATTGATGGGTCATCCGCCATACAGTCCTGATTTGGCTCCCAATGACTTCTTTTTGTTCCCGAACATCAAGAATAAATTGCGTGGACAACGATTTTCGTTGACAGAAGAAGTCGTTGAAGCCTTAAAAAATCATTTTAGTAGGTGTCCCAAGAAGACTGAAATAAATGCTTTGGCAAATGGTTCAAACGGATGCAAAAGTGTATTGATTATAAAGGAGACTATTTTGAAAAACAATAAAGCAGTTTTCAATCAGAAATTATTTTGTTTTAAATACTAGGCTCAAAGTATAAATAGTGCCCTTCGTAGTAATCATACTGCACACGTAACACTGTAGTTCAGTGCAATGTTTCATAATGAGCATATGACCTACCAGGCTTCTTACCGTAGAAATACAACATTAGATATATTCACGCTCGTACTTAGGTGTATTTGAGGAATCCGCCTCTGTACACGAAAGTTTCTCATTTAAGGGTGATGCTAGAATTCATGTAGGGTAGAGGTGGGTATAGCTCCGGACACTTAAACATTAATAAGCCTTTCTTTCAGGAAACATGACAGAATTACAAAATGAGAAATGGAGTTTGACATTAGATCTATTTATTTTAATTCTGAGCAGTTTTGATAAAATATTAAATAATTTAATATGAAAAACTTCACTTTGTTGGGATGTCATAGGCAACTGTTGTTTATGAAAGTAGCGGGTAGTACCGGACAAGCAATATTCACATCTCATATTGAGTAGAAACATAAGAAAAGTCACTTCGACGTGTTTCCACTGGTCAAAATTATGGAAATCATCAATGGAATCGATGTCGATACAAGCTTCATGGGCCCATTCACTACAGCCCTTGCATTGGATCCAATCTTCGTCAAAGCTTTCTTCAGAAAGAATGCAAGTGATGGTTTCTGCAACTGTAGGTTTTTTCTTATGCTGCAGCTGAAACTATACCTGCATCTTTCTTGGTACCGTTCTTCTTTGACCATTTGAATCATCTGCGCACAGCTCCCTCCTACACCTTGGCCTACGCCCACCATTCCTTGATTTGATTGTTGCTTTTACCTCGAGTCTTTGTAGGAATTCTTTGTTTTGATAGGGACATTATTTGTTTATCCAGATCCTTAACATATTTCACCATAGATCTTCATACTCATAAGGGAATGTTTTGTTAAATCTACCAAGTTTACATTTCAGATTGTTTTTAAGCCAGACTTTACAACCATGGTTCTCGTGTAGCGCACTTTTTAGCATACCATAACGGATTGCTGCATCTCTGACGGTTACTTCTCCAGTGACCACCATCTCCATATAACCTTTAACCGTCCAAATTCTTCAACTTCTTCACTGCATTTAACTTCGCAACTTCTTAACTAATGTCTAGGCAACAGCAGCTCCAAATAGGACCGCATACAAAGCAGGGGATATTGTTCCGCACGGCTATTGTTCTGAAGGCCGGTCGATGGCCCCGTCGGGCCGGGATGCGCCTACAGCAGCCCGCAGGCAGCATCGTGTGCGCGGTCACAATGTAATAAGTCGTTCTAAGAAGCTCTTGCAAAGGAGAAGAAAAAAAATCACAAACTCTTAAACTCATTCTTCATACTTGCATTTCTGAAAATCTAAAAATACAACATGAAATATTACGAAAACGGCTAAAATTATGGGGGAAAATTATTAAAAACATGTTTTAAATGAGTTCTACATTTTGCCAGTAACAACGTTTTTCCTATGTCTCATGAATGCCCAGTTATACAATTTTCAGTCAGTATGAAGAGAACTTTACAGGTTGTTTTCAAAAAACTGCAACGTTTAGTTCCTCATATCAATATTTCAACCATACACTATCTTATTCAAACTCGTTAGGAATCGTTTTAAGAATTCAAAAAACAACCAAAAATGCCCTGTTTTTCAAGAGTAATAATGACTTGAGGGAAGTTTCGTGAAAATCTTCATGTTACACTCTTGAAAGATGGTGGCCTTAAATACGAAGTTTGGTATTACCCGATTTTGTTTTGTAATTAAGTTGTTCTCTCTCCCTCTCCCCCATCACTCTCAAACACACTCACACACACACACACACACATACGCACGTGCGCGGGAATATTTTCCATTGTTTTAGGAGACCTCAAAATGTGTGTTTCCGATAAAATGTCGATTGCGTATTTTTAGGTGCAATATACACCTCGCATAGTAAGCAGTTCAGAAAGAAAGAAAGAAAGATACAGGCAATCCTACCTTTCGTCGTGCGCTGTGGCGCTTTGTGCTGGAACATGGAGCTCTGGTTCTCGACTACGGAAAGCCCCCTATTTCGATTCTACCCATAGGTGTACGGATTTAAGTTTCGGGTATAGGACCGGTGCCCACTTAACCTCGTGGGGTAGGTTAGGAGCGGCGCTGGGCAGCGTTCCTGATCTCGTTAGCAAACCTTCCGGCTGGGGATGCAAGATACCGGGAAAACCATTTTCGCGTAATGGTTGGATGATTGCCCACCTTTGCCGTACGTAAGTGGATGTGAAGCCGGCAGTCGGGTTGGCAGGCTCAGGCTCTTTGCACAGAATTTATTTTATTGTTTACTCCTATCTTTGCATATTGCTGAGGAACACTATACGAACGATGTTGATAAAGTATATTACGCTAGTCAGAGGAAATATTAACTACAGTTTACATAAAAATGGGGATATTTTATACCCATGTCATTATAAAAAATTAGTACGCTGGTATCTATTGCTTCAGAAGCATAATTGTGCGTTAATCATAAAATATTTTATAAAGCAGGGGTGACTTTTAACGGAACATTAACATATATTTCTGCCTCTGCAGTAATAGATGGTGTAGCTCAATGGGTGTTTTCAGACGTTTAACTTGACTAACATGAATAGCAGTTTCTTAGTACTGCAGGAAGAGAACAAAAGACTGGAGATGTTTTCTCCTCACACCGAAACAAGAATTTCGTTGCCAGGAAATGTTGAGTCCTGGAAGACAGCAATTATTTACAGATGGTGTAATAAATACAGAGCAGGACTGAGGTGTTACCTGTGCCAAATCTCTCGCGGATATGCCTCATTAATCTTGCTTACAAAACAACAGAACAGTGGCGACACTTTCCAGCCACGTGTTTCTTGGCAAAAGCAGGAGGAACACTGCTGATTTATTGCTGTATTTACTAATTGACTCCTAAAGTGAATTTCTGTGGGACGTGACAGGATAAGCCAATAAAAACCTCTGTCTCTCAGAACTTGTAGATATTCATCATATTCGTAAGAGAAGAGTAGAAAAGAGTAGTCGTCAATCAGAATCGAGTTTAATCGATGGTTTGATTCCTATAATTTCTGCTTCAATTCAATTAGGGATCTAGAAAACCTATTCTCATTTTTCTGTTCACTATTTCCGGGTTGTATAAACTGAAAAAATGGCGAGATCTGCGAATTCAAAATATTAAAGAAATGGTACAAGATATAACGCCGCTTAATACGATCGTGGTCGCTGGAGCGTATAGCTTCTGCGCTCCGCCAAGCTGAGGGTCGCGGGTTCGAGTCCCGCCAAGGGCATGGGTGTTTGTGTGTGTGTGTGTGTGTGTGTTGTATGTGTAATTGCGGTAATAAGCAGTAAAGTAAAGCAGTAAAACACCATACTCATAAACTGGGTAAACAAGGGAACTCTAAAAAGATTAATAATATTAATAATAATAATAATAATAATAATAATAATAATAATACGAGATGAAACAGGTAAGCCAATTCAGTGATTATACCTACTAACAAACATTATAACAAACATTTGTTAACCTCAATTAAATTAACGAAAAAGTGTCAGCACTCGTGGTATCACTGAAGATCATGGCGTTTGCGTCATTAAAACTATCAGCCTGTAATAATTTACTGTAGACGCAAATGGTACAAAATTCATAAAAGGAATAGGGTACCGGACGAGGTACCTTAACTGTGGCACTTTTGCTGGCTGTGAGTTAAACTCAGAGGACACATTTTTTGCTTTCGGTATGTACCGTTGAAGCAGAGGAGCTTTTCCATTTTTAAGTCTTTACTAACAGACGATAAACATTTATTTTTGTTCGAGAATCTTAGCAAGTTTTGATTATTAACTGAAATTCAAAATTGATGTAAAAGTGCACTGAAATCGATCTTCAAATAAAAGGTACTGTAACATGTTTTTAAGTAAATTTTATACTAAATTGCAAATTTTTCAGAAGAATAGTTAAAACTCAAATGATTTAAAACATTCTTAACATTCTCTTTTCATTTCTTATGTCATTTTATATTTTATGTAACTTAGTAACCGAGTGAGTTTTAATTCAATAAATGTTAAATTTTTATTGGTAATTCTTTATTCTTTATTGGTCATTTTTAAAAAAAAATGGTTATTTTTTTATAATTTTTAGGTCATAAATGCAATTTTTATTTTGCATGTTTTACCAAGTAATAGGTCACTAAATACCTTTCCCTAATAATTAGGGTTATTCAAAATCCTGTCCTGCAAAGGGTATATGATATGGTAAATCTGCACACTTAATACATGTGCAGTTTTGGAATAAGTGCTAGTGCATTCTTCTCAATGGACTATTTTTTTAAGGTTTAAGTAACACGTCGGGGTGGGAATAAAGATGTTCAGATATCGATATGTTGAAAGTGTTGTAATTAAATACTCCAGCAATTTTTCTCCGTCAAAAGCTTAGAAAAGCTAAAAGTACGAGGGCTGTCCAGAAAGTAAGGTCCGTTTTGAAATAAACATGAAACCGGTATACATAGAAAAGTTTTATTATATACATCTGTAAAAACTACAGCTTTTCTCTATTTTTCTACGTAGTCTCCAAACAGATTCAAGCACTTTCATACCTTTTCACAGTCTTGAAATACCCTCTGTATAAATTCTGCCGCCACTGAACTAAGCCAACCTGTCACGGCGTTTTGAAGCTCTTCTTCATTACCAAAGTGCTGAGCTGTAAGCCACTTTTTCATGTACGGGAACAGATGGAAATCGCTAGGGGCCAAGTCCGGGCTACACGTGGAATGGTCAAAAACGTCCAATTTGAACTTGGCCAAAAGGTAATTTGTTTTGTTTGCAGTGTGAGGGTTAGAACTAGCAAACACGCGACAGTACAATGCTCAGACTTGCACAGCTAGAAGCGTACTGAGCCACTGCGCATGCTGATGTCAAAATGGCGGCGCTACCCCCACTACTTCTCGTGCTATGCATGAACGGAGGTTATTTTCTGGACAGCCCGTGTATATTTGACACTGAAGCCCATTTATGGGCGAATTTTACAGTTTAAGTAACAGAACATCAAAGAGAACACATAAAGAGAAAATCTAATGTTACATTCAGTGGCTTTCTCCAGCCACTATCATTTATTTTATACTCCTCCTACAAACTAGTCTTACAAGAGCGTAATTTTCCATCTACCCTATGTTAATCGAGATAAAAGTTTGCAGGAATGATTTCATTGTAGATAAGAGATAAAGGAGCCTAAAAGCTGGTCGCCATATGCCGGCTTTGAAATTCCGTACTGTTACATAACATCACGAGACACAAAATAAGATGACTCAGAACTTCAAAATGTGTAATAAAAGTGTTGGAAAATTCAAACAAATATCAACAAATGCCACAAAAATTTTGTATGAACGAGATCTACATTTTTTCTGTAATAAGTTTGTGTATCTCTTATTATACAAACCTTCCTGAGTAAATTTTATTAATCATGCAAGTATCTTAAAGATTTTATTTTAAACAAAATAGGCATTTTTATAAAATAAAGGATTACGAAAATTATCCACATAAAGGGTGGTTCCGGGTCGAAGGATTTTTTTGAAAACCTTCGTGTCGTATCTTTGGAAGTTATTGGAAATCAGATACCAAGTTTGGCATTTTTCTTACTTTTTGGTTTTGAGTTACGTTGTACACAAACACAAACTTGCTCATTTTGGAAAACGCTGAACATAAACACCGGTATGGTACTTAACCGACCGAATACACACACAGGCCTTTTCTAAAAATCTTATGTATTATATTTGCGTGACTTTCTCTGCCCACTATCGTTTATTATATAATTTCTAAACACTATTCTTACGAAAGCTTATTTCTCTATTTACTTCATGTTAATCAAGATAAACGTTTGCAGCAATACAAGCTGCAAACGTTGACAGTACATGGGGGATAGAAGAGGTCGAATCGATAGTCAGATGTTTAAAAACCGAGTCGCTAATGATATCCTAGAAGGTCCTTACTGTTTCCGTGACATCGCAAGAAAAAACTGAGTAACTACAGCACAAGCATGACAAAATATTAAAAAATTCAAACCATTAGCAAACGTATATCTCGGAAATTGCTAATGCCACGAAAAAGTTATTTAAAATTAATTGTGTGCTTTAAAGAGCTCTACATTTTTTGTATAGTGCTTTTTTGTCTATCTCTTATGGTTTACCAGTATTACTCTAAATTACTTCCGAATGCTGAGGACTTCAAAGACTATTCCCAGAAAGTTCAAGATATACATTTTTGTTTTATATACATATCTTAAACACATGGAATTTTATTCAAAATCTTTAGAAGAAAGTCTTTAAAAAAATCTGATGTGTTACACTCACATGATTTTCTCTACTCTTGTACAAACTATTTTTACAAACGCTTATTCTCCATATGCTTCATGTTAATTGAGATATCTTATTGCTAATTTTCTTGTAGGTGCAAGCGATAGTCAAATATTTTAAGAGCTGGTTGCTATGTGGTGCATTCCATTCTCTTTGTATGTCCAGGACATAAAAAAAATGAATAACGAATTCTCCTTTGAGAAAAAGCATTGAAAAGTTTAAGGGAAATACAAGCAATATCACGAAAATGATTCACTCAACAAAAAACTTGTATATGACATATATTGTGTATTTTAATGCGATCTACATTTTTGTGTAGTAAAATTTTGTCTATCTCTTATGGTTTACCAGTTATGCAAAAGTCGTTCAAAATGAAGAATACATTTCATTTGTCATTAAAGTATCTTAAACATATGATATTTTCATCAAAATCGTTAGAGCCATTTTTGTGAAAATTAAAATTTTCGAAAAATATTCCATGTAAAGGGTAATCTGGGGTGGGGGGATTTTCTTGAAAACCTTCGTGTCGCATCTCTGGAAGATACTGAACCTAAATACCAAGTTTGGTGTTTATTTGACTGTTCGTTTCTGAGTTATGCTGTTCACAGACACACACGGACATGTTTCCAAAAATGCTTTTGTTGGATTCAGGGGGTCTCAAAACATGTATTTCCGGTGAAATCTCGGTATCGAATTTTTGGGTGGAATACAATACTTCCACTGCTTACTATACGTAGTAGAGAAAGTAAAAATTGAACATTTTGAAGTTTTGAAGTTTGAGATGGCGGATGTTTTTGGTGTCGTATATTTGTAAGATATGAACCTAAATACCAAGTTTGGTATTTATACATTTCGCGTTTGGATTATACTGTTCTCACATACAGGGACTTTTTCTAAAAATGCTTTTTTGGTTTCAGGGAATCTCGAAGCAAGTATTTCCAATAAAATCCCGGCATCGAATTTTTTACGTGGAATACAGTCCTTACTATACGCACTATAGGCAAGCAGTGGAGAAAATAAAAAGCATTACCTATGGTATAATTCTAAATTGCCCATAACGATAACATGTGTTTGTTTCCAGGCATATGTTTGGTTATCGCTTAAAGCTCCTACAACGAAGTTCTTCCTTTAACTAATACTCGCAGCATTTTGGTAGTGACAAATACATTAGCTCCATATGGAGCGGAGACAGTTGGTAGCCATTTTTAATTTTCTCTACCAGTACCACTAGGTAGAGAAGGTATTGCATTGCATCCAAAAATTTGATACGAGTTTTCACCAGAAATACGTTTTTTGAGGCGCCCTGAATCCAAAAAAGAGCATTTTTGGAAACATGTAAGTGTGTGTGTCTGTGAACAGCATAACTCAAAAACGAAAAGTGGGGTAAGTACCAAACTTGATATTTAAGTTTAGTATGTTCCAAGCATACGACACGAAGATTTTTAAGAAAATCCCCCCACCCCAAACATGGAACATTTTTCGAAAATTTTTATTTTCTAAAAAGTCGCTCTCACGATTTTCATTAAAATGCTATATATTAATTATATTTACATGACAAATAAAAGTTGTGTCTTGAATTTTCTCGGAATAGCCTGTGAAGTCCTCTGCACAAGAAAATGTAGATATCTTTAAAACACACAATTTATTTCACAGCTTTTTATAGCATAAGCCATTTCTGAGATATCTTATTAACGGTTCGAATTGTTTATTACTAGATCTTCTCTTAAAGACCTGTCAACATTCAGTTGTTTCTGGCGATTGCATGGAAACAGTATGGAATTTTAAGGCCAGCATATGGCGTCCAGTTCTTAAACTTTGACTGTCGCTGTTCTCTTTATACCCATAACGAAATGTTTAACGTAGCTATTTCTGCAAAGGTTTATATGAATTAAAATGCAGTAGATAGAAAAATAAGTCTTATTAAGAAGAGTTTGTATACCCACTAATAACGATAGAGGGTAGAGAAAGTCACGTGAATGTATCACAGATTTTTTCTCGTGTTTCTTAATATCCCAGTGCATTTTCTTGCACTGAGAGCAGAACTAAAAGTGAGAACAGTGCATTCGGCAGACAGGTTGAGGTGTGAAGTTACGAGGGTGGATCAAATACAAATTTAAATTTTTCTTTCTGGTTTAGACAGTGAGGGAAAGGTTTTGATCTTGAGTAGGTAGTGGTGAGGCAGTCCTGTGTGGGTCACATTCTACAACTAGTCGCTTCCTTTGTCAGCAGCACTATGAGCGTGCAGAAGGTACACACATCCGTTGAGAAACACATCATAAAGTTTATCACGAAGAAAGACGAATATATTCGAAATTTTGAGAAGCTTGGAGTCACAGTTTGGGGCAAAACCCAAAAGTATGACTGGCACAAAATGTTAAGTGGAAGGGAAGCTGTAGAAAACGAGCCCCATCGACGACGACCGCTGACAAACAGCGGTGTCAGCAGAATGGTGCTCGCAACTGGTTTTTTTCTTTAGTCTTAAGGGCATTTTTGCGGTGGACTTTCTTGATAAAAGAACAATAATAAATGTTGCCTTACTTCTGAAGTCTTGTGGTTGAGGCAAAAGCTGCTTGCAGCAGCAAACGACTCAGCAGCCTATTCGGACGTCATTTTTCTCCACGACAACGTAAGACCACAGGCTAGCTACGTTAACATATGAAAAGCTGAAAGGAATTCACTAGATAACTGAGTAACACCCTCCTTACAGCCCTGATTTATTCCCTTGCTGCTATCATTTGTTCGGGTCGCTTAAAGAAGAGCTGAAAGGGATAGCGATTTGATGACGAAGGAGGAATAAAGAATTTCATGTGAGGAAGGAATAAAAAAGGAATAAAATTTCCGAATTAGTTGGGAAACGTTGAACAACTAGGTCATGAGCAACCATGTAAAATACATATAATAATACATTATCTTTCAGTAAAAATATTGGGAATAACAAATGAACAACAATAGTATATACAGACAGTATAAAAGATACCTTAACATTGTAAAACAAACGTGTAATAATCCATTGGGGAAAAATGAGAATTATATTGATAGTTTAATTGCATGGATAAATTTAATAGTGTTCAAATTTATAGTGTCAGATACGCATATGTAGAGCTTTAAGATTGGACCGTGTCAGTAGGAACGTTGGTAGGGATAGTGATAGGTAGGGGGAGTTAAAATTAAGAAAATAGCATGCGTTCTAAATCAGACTTAATTACTTACTTAATTCTATAACTTACTCGTGTGAGGACTCTTGTGAATTTTAGATTCATTTTTTTGCTACTATAGAAATAATTTATTTCTTTAATTCAATAATCGGCGACTCACTTCATACAGAATATTTCAGTCAATAGCTAACTAAACTGGCGTTACCCTTTCCTTTACACCCACGTATACCCAGAGACAAACAACTCATAGCTACACCACTGAAGCAGCTGGCGGACTAGACAACCCAGAACGAGCTAGAAGATGATGACGTTATTAGAACTCAACAACAAAGAGGTAACATTAACCTTTATCTAAATTGATGCAACTTCGGGAAAGAAGTATCAAAATCTATAGCAATGGTACGGCTTCACAATTTGTTGCACCCAGTGCTTCTTACTATATTATAAAATAGTTTTTCAAATATAGGAGTTTTTTATCCGCTTCCCGTTGATGCTGTCATTGTGGAAAGTTGAATTTCCTGCATTCAGTGTTGGTAAGCTAACCTACCTGCGGTTTCACCTGTTTTACTATACATTTGTGCATGAACTATATTAAATCCTCAAACATTTGATATATTTAATATTGTAGACATGAAATATAATCATATTTGATAGTTGAATTTTAACCATTTAAATCCTACCTGGTCTTTATTTCCTTCTTATTTGTTAATACTTAAATACTATTTTATCCGTAAACTTCAGGTTCTTGACCTTTTTTAAGCTCAACAGTCAGGAGTGGATAATCCATCGCTGCTTTATCACAAAGCCTCGGTGCAGGGTTCCGAGACGCATGAAGTTAGGAGCACACGAACCACTGTGTTGTTTATTTCGAGTGAAATGGCAGGTAACGCGTGCAGGTAGCCCTTGCCTCAACATGTAAATATCTAGTCACAGAGGGCACAAAATAAACGTTCACATTTTCCAGTGCGTATCGAGTACGCAAACTAATTGCTTAACATAACAGTTTTGCATGTTTGTACTGTTTTAACATTCTGAAATAGCCATTTTCCACCACAGAAAAAAGAAGTGCAAACAATATAAATATCACAAAATAGATTTCTACACAACTTCATTGCACCATATACATAAATATACACTTCTTTACATGTCATTGCAGCGAATTACAAGGTGCATTCACAATGTATCAAATAAAAACATCTCCTATTTTCACTTAAAATGAGTTCATAGCTAGAAAACTTCGTTCTTCGTCACATGACATGACAGGTGCATAACGAAAGAATGGGATATCACACGAATAAACTTTTGTTGAATTGTTATCATTGTTTGAGTCCAATAAAACGTCCTTAATGGCACACATATCTGCAAGGCCAAAAGGACATTCTTTTTAATTTGGCGTTCATACTTGCAATAACAGGGTCTAATTTTGACTCATTCAGTTTTTGAAGCAGTGCAATTACAAACCCAAATATTTTTCTAGAAATGCTTTAAAATATTTATTTTCGATCTCGTTGAAATGGATGTTGGCATATACCAACATGCTACACAAATCTCGATAAAATTCTTTGTGGTTTTCTATTTTGATTGTGATGTTGAAGACCTCTGTAGATTGTTGAATTTAACATTTTTCGGGTGTATTTTGCTATTGGAGTGTTTTTGAAAGAATCGAGATCTGTTAAGATGTATTTTTTGCAGCGTTTGCAATACGCAGTGTTTCCTTTGATGACGAAATGTTCCTCTCCAAACTTCTCTATAAGTGCATCCTGAAGGGAACGCTTGGTACTCGTATTCTTCGAATGTTTCAAAGTACTCTGAAATACTTTGAAGAGCAATTAACACTAATAAAATATCAAAGAATATGTAAATACCATGAAACTATAGTTCTCTACTCACTGGATCTCGAGCACGTAAGGGGACTGCATTAACCAGGGCCAAGCAGCAATATGAATGTTCACAGTGACCTTCGTTACGCAACTACCTGTAGGTTGGAAGTGCTACCCCACCCACCGGGCTAGGACATCAACTCAACCCCGTTCGCTCCCAACTTCAGTCTGCTAATTCCGTGACCCAAAACCGAGGCCTGTTTATCACCAAAGTTACTGTTGGTGACCTTGCTACTGGAACCACCATTGGCAACAGCTGTTGGAGAATTATTAGTTCTATTTTCGTGTAAGTACTATTTCCATTATTCACCATCGTTGAGAAAATACTATGCATTACATATGGATAGTGCATTGGATAGTCTCATAGTAGAAAATACTCCACTTCGTGTCTCGTATTTTCAGAACCTTCCTCGTTCTCCAATGATGTACTTACCACAGTTGTAACGCGGTATATTAATGCACTCTTACACATTTTTACCTTCTCTACTACGTATGGTATTATTTATTCGAAAATTGACATTGTGTTAACTGTCAATGATTAAAAACACAATTTACAAAGTTGAAGGAATCTGCTGGTTTTCGATAATGGAAATTGATGTTGAAGTAGTACGATTTCGTAATCTGAATCATGCTTGATATTGCTGTAGCCTAATTAATCACCGCATTGTGATAACAATTCAGTAACGAGCTGACGTTTTATCCAATAAAATCTAATCCAATCAGGTACCTGTGATTGGTCGATACCCGAGGCATTGGTAAACAGTTATTGGTCTATATCAAATACGCGCGTATATATGAAACAGTCGATTAAAATGCCTTGGTAGAACGGGGCATGATAAATAGCCTCCTCTCACTGTATCTATTACAGTCTGTGCATTCGACCCAATAAATCGATACAAGATTTCACCGGAACTGCACCGGAAATAAAGCATGTTTGGAAACATGGAAAGCGAACAGTCGGATAAATACTTGAGTTTACTATCTTCCAAGCATGTGACATGAATATTTTCAAGAAAATTCTCACCACAGAACTATCCTTTACATGGAACACTTTTTCGAAAAATTTTATTTTCTCAAAAATGGTTCTAGAGATTTTGATTAAAACATCATGTGTTTAAGGCGTTCTTATGGCAAATGAAATGCATATCTTGAATTTTCTGGGAATGTCCCCAAAAGTCCTCTTCTGAATGACTTTCACATAACTGGCAAACCGTAAGATGTATACAAAATTTTATTACCCATACAATATAGATATCGTTAAAATCCACAGTTTAGGTCACATACAACCCCCTCCAATACTTATACATTTTCTCATATGGGAATTCGTTATTTTTTATTTTTTTATGTCCTGGACATGCAAAGAGAATGGAATACTCCACAGAGCAATCAGCTCTTAAAAGATTTGACTATCGCTTAAAGCCTACGACTGGCACTATTTATATTTTGAGCCTAATAATTAAAACAAAGTAATTTCTGATTGGAAACTGCTTTATTGCTTTTCAAAATATTCTCCTTTATGACCAATACACTTTTGCATCTGTTTGAAACATTTGTCAAAGCATTTATTCCAGTCTTCTTGAGACACCTCCAAAACATAGTTTTTGAAGGCATCAACGGCTTCTTCTGACAACTAAAATCGTTGTCCACGCAATTTATTCTTAATCTTCGGGAACAAAATGAAGCCATTGGGTGCCAAATCAGGACTGTATGGCGAATGACCCATCAATTCGATTTTTGAGCCTTCAAATACTCTGTTGTTAGACGAGATGTGTGTGCGCTCGCATTGTCTTGTTGGTTTTCCTTACATCACCGAAGACTTCCGGCAAACAAATGGGTGTGTACCATTCGGCATTAACCGTTTTACGTTCCTATTAATGCACTGTTGCCACATGGCCAGTTTTGCTGAAAAAGCAGGCGACCATTTGCTTCGAAGTGCTTCGAGTGCGAACAACTTTTGTTGGATTTGCTTCATCTTGAAACACCCATACAGTCGACTGCTGTTTACGTTCCGGCTCATACGTATAGATCTATAATTCGTCACCTGTTATAATTTTATATACGTCTTTTGATGCAACGCCATTGTATTTCTTGAGCATTTTTGTACACAAATCGACACGAGCATCTTTTTGAGATTGCGTCAAATTATGTGGTATCCAACGAGAGCAAACCTTTTTTACGGCTAAATAATCGTGCAATATTTTATATATGCTGGTGGAATTAATGCCTAGGGTTGCCTCAATATCACAATATGTCGCATGACGATCTTTCATTATTAGGTTTTGCACAGCATCAATGTTTTCTGGCACAACAACTGATTTTGGACGAACTTCACGAACTTCATCATTGAGCGAACGGCGGCCACGATTAAATTCATTATACCAGCGTTTCACAGTGGTAAAGGATGGAGCTTCGTCACCAAATGTGGAAGTTAATTGATCGATGCACTCTTGTCTTGATAATCCGCGTCGAAAGTCGCAATAAATCATTGTACGAACATTTTCACGAGTTAATTCCATGTTTTTGTTGACACACAATTTTCAAGTTAGTGTTAGCAAAATAAATGACGCTCTATTGACAAAATATTTGAAGTAGATTATGGTAAAAAATGTCAAACTTTCCATTAGAAACGTCAGATGGTTTCAGCATTCAGGGTTGCCAAGGCTCAAAATATAAATAGTGCCCCTCGTACCATATTCCCCTTGTACCTACAACAAGCTCAGTCGGTAGAACACCTGCCTGTTGTGCTAGGAGTCCCGTGTTCGATTCCCGGTTGGGGTTGGGAATTTTTCTCTAGCCAGGATTATTCCTTATCCTCCCCAGAGTCTGGAAGTATGGTGTGAATGTGTGTATGATCCAATTATTTAAAAAATCAAGTGCAAGAAACCCGACGATAAGAATTATACGAATTAACACCGTTGTCAATAGGCAAAAAGTTCGAAAGGAAAGGCCGCCGATAAGACCAATGTAATTAAGGGCAGGAATGTTTATCTCGATTAACATGAAGTATGTAGATGGACAATAAGCATCTGTAAAAGTAGCTTTTACGAGAATAGAGAAAGTCATATGAGAGCAAAACATCAGACTTTTTTATCATTCTTCACTCAACATGCATCAAAAGATCAAATGTAATAATATGGTGTAACAATAAAGAAACAGATGTGGTTTTTCAGAAGAAGAAAGAGATAGGTTTATACCAGAAAGCCAAGGCAGGGTCTTGTAGAGCACAACTAAAAGCTTCTAGGAGTTGCTATCTCATCCAAAACTTAGTTATGTGCAATTTCTTCAAGCGTGTCCCAAATAAGTTTACCTAGTTGCACTTTCCGTCCATTAGAGGCCTCTCCACGCTAGATTTATTTCCCACTAGTGGCAAGGCAATCCCAGACTAAAAGCAACAATAACGTTAAACCGACAACAGTATCTTGCCTCTACAACCGCACATCGGTTTTAAAAGTACTCTACTCTCGCAATTACTGCATTACAAATAGAATACTTCAGTTTAATGATCAAATAGCACTAATAAAAGAAACTATGACGTTGGCATACGTTCCATAGATGCACTTGTTAAGGCGATATCACAATTATAACATGTTTACTTTCTCTGCTACGTACCCAGTAGGTAGATAAGGTATTGCACTCCACCCAAAAGTTCTATACCAAGATTTCACCGGAAATACGTCTTTTGAGGTCCCATGAATAAATAAAACAAAAGAATTTTAAAACAAGGGTGTGTTTGTGTGCGTGGGTATGTGTGTGAAGTCGGATAAACATAAACTTAGTATTTAAGTTGAGTATCTTCCAAAGATGCGACACGAAGATTTTCAAGGAAATCTCCACACCTCAGACTACCCTTTACATGGAACATTTTTTGAAAGCTTTTATTTTCTAAAAAATCTGATTTGTTACACTCACATGACTTTCTCTACTCTTGTACAAAATATTTTTACAAACGCTTATTTTCCATCTACTTCATATTAATCGAGATAAAAATTTGCAGAAACGATCTTTTGACATGCAAAGAGAATAACATTTTACACATAGCGATCAATTCTAAAAACATTTGAATATCGCTTAAGGCCTATTATGTTCCCCTTGTTTTGTATTTGCAAGGGCAATATAGAAATACAGTAGGTAGCCTTTAAGCATAGACATATCTCTTAATAGCTGGTTGCTAGGTGCAGCACCATTCCCTTTGCCACAGATTAATACTCTTTGCATATCCAAGACAAAAAAATGAATAACGAATTCCCATTTGAGAAAATAAGTATTGAAAAATTTAAGGGAATAACAAGCAATATCTCGAAAATGGTTCACTCAACAACAAAAATGGATATGACATAAATTGTGTATTTTAACGCGATCTACATTTTTTCTGCAGTAAAATTTTGTCTATCTCTTATGGTTTACCAGTTATGCAAAAATCGTTCACAATAAAGAATACTTTTGGAGACATTCCCAAAAATTCGAGATATACATTTCATTTGTCATAAAAATATCTTAAACATATGATATTTTAATAAAAATCGTTAGAGCCATTTTTGAGAAAATTAAAATTTTCGAAAAATGTTCCATGTAAAGGATAATCTGGGGTGAGGGGATTTTCTTGAAAACCTTCGTGTCGCATCTCTGGAAGGTACTGAACCTAAATACCAAGTTTGGTGTTTATCCGACTGTTCGTATCTGAGTTATGCTGTTCACAGACACACACACGGACATGTTTCCAAAAATGGTTAACAATATTTACATGACAAATAATATGTATATGGTGAATTTTCTAGGAATAGACTTTGAGGTCCTCTTCATTCGGAAAGAATTTAAACGTTAAGCGATAGACGAAAACGTACTGCACAAGTAATGGTTTTTTGTGGCACAAGTTATTTCGATATATTCTTTATTAATGGTTCGATTTTGTTTTAGTTCCATTTATACCCCACCTTTAACTGCAACGGTCTTATCAACGTCCTTTCCTTTGGAACTAATTGCCTATTGGCATTAGCGTTAACTCTTGTAACTCTTGTCGTTGAGTTTCTTGCTCTTTGGTTATTAATCATTAAATCACACACATTCATACTTCCAGACTCTTGAGGAGGATGAGGATTAATCTTGGCTAGAGAAAAATTCCCACCCCGCGCAGCCGGGAAACGAATCTGGGAACTCTCGCACAGCAGGAAGTTGCTCTACCAACTGAGCTACGGGGCCAGTCAGGTTTTATTTATTTTTTTTTTTTTTGTCGGTGGCCTTTCCTTTGGAACTTATTGCCTACTGGCAATGGTGTAATTCTTGTCGTAGGGTTTCTTGCACTTTGGTTTTTAAACATTAAATCGCACACACATTCACACTCTCATTCCTACTCATACTCATTCAAACTCTGGAGAGGATAAGGAATAATCTTTACTAAAGAAAAATTCCCACCCCTAGCCGCGAATCGAACCCGGTGCTCTACTGACTGAGCTACGGGGCTAGCCGCTTCGAATTGTTCAACATGTAGCCATTCTTTTTAAGTGCTGTCGATTTTCAGCTGTTTCTTGGGGTTGGATGGAAAGGGTATGAAATTTTAAGGCTAGCGTATAGCGTCCAGTTCTTAAACATTTGACTCTTGATGTCCCCTTTGTACTTATAACGAAATGTGTAATGTAGATATTTCCGTAAAGATTTATTTCGATTAAAGTGAAGTACATAGGAAAACAACTTTTCGTAATAAGCAATAGAGGTTAGAGAAAGTCATGTGAATATAACACATCAGATTTTTGTACTCAATTGTGTGAAGATGTATCTATGTATTCTACGTAAGGGTTTTAACGTTCTGAAAGTTGGGAGTAGCCTAAAACTTGAGGCAGTATTTTTAAATGATTTCAGTCAAATTATACAATATAAAATATAATAACAGCCCGCCTTAAAGCATTATGTGTACAACATAATATATAAAATGCATGTAACAGACATTGTATTAATGTTTATATTATGTAATGTTCAATAATGTTATGTGAATGTATTAGGTAATTTAATAATGTAGGGGCTGTGAGAATAATAGGTTAAAAGTTGCTAACAATGAGGTAACCTTGAGGTAATAATGAATTAGAGTGTTTAATAATGCTACTGGTAATTTTTGGAGCAGCAATAGTGTAAATTTTGAGACAGTTTATAAAATAGCCAATCAACAACCAGAAAAAGGTTTAAGTTAAATAAAAGTATACTATTGGAGTAGGAATAGCCAATCAGAAACTGAAATAGGTTAAATTGTACAAATTCAGAATTTAGTTGCTAGCAGACAGTGTTCCTAACCGGACGCGAGACACGTCCTCGATAAGTTTAATACGTATTCAGTGTGAGACAAAAAATAGTTTACGTGTTAAAAAGTGCAACTAATTAATAAATAATCTCACAGCTCTCTATATCCGTGAAGTGTTATTTTAACCGTTTAAAGAATTAATAAATGGAGTGAAGTACAAATTATAATCTGTGTAAGTCTACATTCTTAGCCGTACTACTCCCTGCAAAGAAATCCATGTCTCTAACAATAATACTGACGCAGCCGAGGCAAACATAAATATATAATATTTAAAGAAACAGTCAAATTACAAAGTTAATATTTTTAAACTTGGGGCGAAGGCTACCGGGTACCATACGTGCGGTTGCAACTACTTCAACTTCGACTCCTCCTAACATAACTTTCCTCAAACTTCATGACAGATTGGTCAAATGGTGCATATTTGTATATAAGAAATTCAAAATATGATTTACGGAAGATTTGTGAAGCTGTAATATATAATAATTAACAAAGTGCACAAATTTGTGTCCCGATTGGTCAAACTAAGGCGTTGAGCATAGATATAGACGGAGGGGCCTACAGAACCTGGAGCAGAGCACCGCAAGTAGAACGTAACTCCTCTTTGCGCTTCTAACGTACGGAGCGATGTGCGCAAGCATTGACGGAGTCCCTGACGATTCCAGATAGCCGACGCCACACATATCCCGTGATCCTGTTGGCCAGAGAAAAGCTCCCAGGAAGGGGCCCAAGAGACCAACCAAACGCCAGGGTGAAAGCTTTCCATTGCGCACAATCTGCCATCCTGCCGCAACACACCCCTGAAACAGATGAAAGGTAATGCTAGGGACAGTATATTCGTGATAAAAGAGCAACCACCTCGCATTCGCCTACCGACCCGGAGAAACCATGAAAAACCCACGGTCAGAGTGGCCAGCCCGACGGGACTAGAACCCCGAATCTCTCGAACGTGAGCCTCACATGCTCTCACGGAGCCATCTGGCTGTATTTAAGATAAGGGTAGTTTATAAAAAATTTTAAGTACTATATTATTGAAAACGGGATTAATTAGTTGTTGGAAGTACTAAGGTAATCTATAACTTTCAACCGGTCCTAGAGTATAATTTCCAAATATTTTGACCAGATACCAGATACATAAGGGGTTGAAAATGTGGTTTGGGATAGCCTTTAACAGTTGAAAGTAGGAATTGAAAATAAGGGTAGTGGAAGTTCGAAAACGTTATAGAGTAGTTTCATTTTTGCCAGATTCCGAAACCCAGGTGTACCAAGTTTTATCAGAATCACATAAAAACACGCTTTAATAAGAAGATTTAGCGAACTAGAGGGGAAATTGCTGGTATAAAAAGATATGCAACCCCCTCCTTCAATAACTCACGTTTTAAGATATATTAAGCCTCTCTATTTACTCATAAAAATGCCATATTTGCAATAACATTCAAACAATCTGATGTTCATACTCAACAAAACGGGATTAAAGCCACCCAGTTTTAACATTTTTATAAATATTTTATAACCCTTGTCCATCCGGAGGAACAGAGCTTTCCAATGTGGAAAACATTGCGAAATCATCGAGCGGGATGGCTCAGGCGGTAACGTCTGTGACCCACGTTCGGGAGGTCCGCGGCTTAACACCCCTGGGGCTGACCAATCTAACTGAAGGTTATTTCGCTGCTTTCCTCGGTCGCTAGGTGAAGGTTGGATAATTTTTTTATCATACCTTCTTCTTTACTGCCATACCAGACATTGGGTTGATGAACCATCCTGGATATGCTATGATCCAGAGTTTGCTTTCTCCTCGACAGGCTACTGACCCAAAGCATTGGATTGTATCGTAAGTATTTGGGGATGTAAGTCCTACAAAAGGGAGGAGGGTAATCGAAGGAGGAGGAGGAGGAAGAAGAAGAAGAAGAAGAAGAAGAAGAAGAAGAAGAAGAAGAATTGACAAATCAGCGGAGTGCTTTCTGAGATCACCACACATTCTCTTTTTACTTTCTTTACCATGTGCATAGTAGGTAGAGAAAGTATTGTATTCCAAAATATTGATACCGAGATTTCACTGGTAACACATGTTTTGAGCATTTTTAGAAAATTGTCCATGTGTCTGTATGAACAGCATAAGTCAAAAATGAATAGACGGATTAACTCAAACTTGCTATTTAAGTTCAGTACCTTCCAAAGATGCGACACGAAGATTTTCAGAAAACCTCCAACCCCAAACTACCCTTTATATAGAGCATTTTTCGAAAATATTGATTTTCTAAAAAGTGGCTCAAACGATATTGATTAAAATATCATATATTACAGATATTTTCATGACAAATAAAATGTAAATCTTGAATTTTCTGGGAATAGTCTCTAAAGGCCTCTTCGTTTAGAAGGAATTTTGTATAATTTTGTATAACTGGTAAACGTTAAGCGATAGACAAAAACGTACTACACAAAAAATGTACATCTCTTAAAAATACACAATCTACTTCAAATAAGGTTTTGTGGGATAAGCCATTTCTGAGGTATCCGTTATTAATGGTTCGAAATGTATATTTCTTTCTCATTCTTTTAAAGTGTTATCAACATTCAGCTATTTCTCGCCATTGCATAGAAACACTATGGATTTTTAAGGCCAGCATGTAGCGTCCAGTTCCTAAACATTTGACTATCGTTGTTCTCTTTGTATCTATGACAAAATGTGTAATGTAGCTATTTCTGCAAACGTTTGTTTGCATTAAAACTCAGTAAATACAAAAGTCAGCTTAGTAAGAATAGTATGTATACCCACTTATAAACGATAGAGGGTGGAGAAAGTCATGTGAATGTATCACATTATATTTTTATTATATCAGCTGATTGGAATTGAATTCTACAATGTTAGAAAGCTGTAAGAATGTCATAAAAAACTCCTAAGGAATCTAAGTTTTGCTTTCTCTACTACGTATAGTAAGTATTTCGTTTTTGAGTTATGTTGATCACAAACACACAGACAGACACACACACACGAACCTTTTTCTAAAAATACCTCTTTTTTGGATTCAGGAGACCTCAAAATATGTATTTCGGGTGAAATCTCGGTATCGAATTTTTGGGTGGAATGCAATACTTCTCCTACTTACTATACGCAGTAGAGAAATTAAATAAGCTTTAGAATAATGCATTTGAAGCTTATATGCTTTCATATTGACTCCACCAGTTGGCGAGGATAAGAGGTTCGAATATTTTATTACTCTTCTCTATACAGATGCTCTAATTTTTTACAATTTTGAAGATGAAATGGCATCAATGATCCATATTAATAAGGTATACACAATATTTCCACAGGTATTCTACAATCTAGTAAACAAGCAGAAATACCAAACCATAGAAAATATAAGTATTCGCAATTTTGTAAAACTGTTTACCGAAATAAGCATTTTATACATACACACATTGTTGTATTCTTAAAAAATACACAGAGAACTCAAGAACCAAATTCCAAAATATAACATTTGTTTTCCCAGCTTCACACTCATAATTGCAATTGAGTATTTGCAATTGAGTGCGTGTGTCTGTCTGTGAACAGCATAACTCAGAAACGAAGAGTGATATGAACACCAAACTTGATATTTAGGTTCAGTATCTTCCAGAGATGCGACACGAAGGTTTTCAACAAAATCCCCCACACCAGAGTTCCCTTTACATGGAACATTTTTCGAAAATTTTAATTTTCTCAAATATGACTCTAACAGTTTTGATTAAAATACCATATGTTTAAGATATTGTCATGAGAAATGAAATGTATATCTTGAATTTTCTGGGAATGTCTCCAAAAGTATTCTTCATTGTGAACGACTTTTGTATAACTGGTAAACCATAAGAGATATACAAAATTTTACTACACAAAAAATGTAGATCGCGTTAAAATACACAATTTATGTAATATACATTTTTTTTGTTGAGTGAACCATTTTCGAGATATTGTTTGTTATTCCCTTAAATTTTCCAATACTTTTTCTCAATTGGGAATTCGTTATTCATTTTTTATGTCCTGGACATACAAAGAGAATGGAATACTCCGCATAGGAACCAGCTCTTAAAGTATTTGACTATCTCTTAAAGCCTACCATATTCTCCTTGCATCTACAAGAAAATTAGCAATAAGATTAACATCTCGATATCTCGATTAACATGAAGCATATGGAGAATAAGCATTTGTAAAAATAGTTTGTACAGAAGTAGAGAAAGTCATGTGAGTGTAACACATCAGTATTTTCATTTTTATTCTACCTTTCCTGCTGTTATTAATTGTTGTGACATTTGCAATACATGTTTGTTAATTATCGTGCAGCCCTTTGTATTCTACCCCATTCAATGTTTATCAGTACCGCTTCCAAAAATACTTCACCTTCTTGGGAATTTTAGGTACTGTGTAATTTTAATTAATGAATAATATTCTCGGAAAGAAAGTTGTAAGCCTGCAGTAACTTCGAAAGTTTTCCATTTCAGCGTTAAGAGAATGTTGCTACTAGGTTTTAGTCATGAAAACATGTTTACTGTTAAAAATTGCTTTCCTAAACTCGTTAAAACAGTGTACAGTATCTCACAGCTTCCCTTAATGAATGTTCCATTATATTCGGTGTTTATATGTGTTTACACTTTTATACAATGCTTTGGTTTAGCGTATCATGCGCTCATGAAATTAAGTCATAAATATTATACTAAGTTGACGTAATATAAAGTCAATCAAAGCGTTTACGCTGTGCATAGGGGCTTCCATCCCCTTCCATTTAGTTAAATATAAAATTTAAAACACCAGTACCCTCAAGAGAAATGCTAGCTGAGTGCTTTTTGAAACAAAACAAAAGCTTTATTTATACAGCTTGGATTTGTTACGAGCAACTAAAAGGAAGCTACGTCATAATTTTAGCGAACACTTGCCCGAATGAAAAATAGGCAATTTAGATAGACTAATAACTCATTCACTGCCCCGGCATATCGCAAATTGGATATGCTTTGTTATCTTCTCGTGGCGCATTTTGAAACCTTCAAATGCGCTGGAGAAGCATTTGTCAATATGGTTTCACGAAACCCCCGTCATGTCGCTAGCAAAACGACAGGAAGCAGAATTTCGGCGTAATTGCAGCTTTCACTGAAAATCGTGAGCATTATGCATTATTGTTACATTTAAATTGAAACTAATGGGCACTAATAATATTAAGATAGGTTTGAAATTTCAGTAGAAAGCAATGTTGCCAAATTTTGGGTCTGTTGGAAGAGCATACCAGTAAATACATTTTCAGCGTTCATAATATACTCGTTAGAGAAGTGAATTTAAACTCCAATGGCGGAGTATTTAATACTAAAAAAATGTTACATTCACATGACCTTCTCTGTCTACTATCGTTTATTTTATATAGCTTACACAAACTGTTCTTAAAGAAGATTTATTACTTTCTCTCCACCCAAAAATTTGATGCCGAGATATCACCGGATATGCACGTTTTCAGACACACTGAATCCATAAAAATTATTTTTAGAAAAAGGGTAAGTATAAAAATAAAAATCAAATATTCATCTGATAATAAAAAAAATCCATTAATGAATAACTCCCAATTAAAAAAACAAAAGATAATAAAATTCGTGTATGTATGTGTTTATTTTTTATATCTTTGTGAACCAAACTTGGTATTTAAGTTCAGTACCTTCCAAGGATACGATACGAAGATCTTCAAGTAAATCCCAGAAACCCAAATTACACTTTACATAGAATTTCTTTTGAAAATTTGAACTTTATAAAAAAATGGCTCTGAAGATGTGAATCTTCAAGTTGTTTTTTTTTTGTTAATAGCTTCTGAAGTCGTCTTCGTTCTCAATGGTTTTTATATAACCTATAAACTGAAGAGATAGACAAAATCTGACTTGACTAAAAAGTATGTACACTATGTGATCAAAAGTATCCGGACACCCCACAAACATACGTTTTTCATCTTAGGTGCATTGTGCCTGGTACTCATTATCCGCGACCTTAGTAGTCATTAGACATAGTGAAACAGCAGAATGGGACGCTCCGTGGAACTCACGGACTTCAAACGTGGTCAGGTGATTGGGTGTCACTTGTGCCAGAAGTCTGTACATGAGATTTCCACACTCCTAAACATTTCTAGGTCCACTGTTTTTGATGTGATAGTGAAGTGGAAACGTGAAGGGACATGTACAGCACAAAAGCGTACAGGCCGACTTCGTCTGTTGACTGACAGAGACCGCCGACATTTGAAGAGGGTCGGAAAGAGTAATAGGCAGACATTTATCCAGACCAACACACAGGAATTCCAAACTGTATCAGGATCCACTCCAAGTACTATGACAGGCGTGAGGTGAGAAACCTTGGATTCCATGGTCGAGCCGCTGCTCATAAGTCACACATCACGCAGGAAAATGCCAAACGACGCCTCGCTTCGTGTAAGGAGCGTCAACATTACACGATTGAACAGTGGAAAAACGTTGTGTGGAGTGACGAATCACGGTACACAATGTGGCGATCCGATGGCAGGGTGTGGGTATGGTGAACGTCATCTGCCAGCGTGTGTAGTGCCAACTGTGAAATTCGGAGGTGGTGGTGTTATGGTGTGGTCGTGTTTTTCCTGGAGGGGGCTTGCACTCCTTGTTGTTTTGCGTGGCAAGATCACAGCACAGACCTTCATTGATATTTTAAGCACCTTCTTACTTCCCACTGTTGAAGAGCAATTCGGGGATGGCGATTGCATCTTTCAACACGATCGAGCACCTGTTCATACTGCACGGGCTGTGGCGGAGTGGTTACACACCTGTAATGTACTGGCCTGCACAGATTCGTGACTTCAATCCTATAGAAACCTTTTGGATGTTTTGGAACGCCGACTTCGTGCCATGCCTCACCGACTACATCGATAACCTCCTCAGTTCCGCACTCCTTGAAGAATGGGTTGCCATTCACCAAGAAACCTTCCAGCACCTGATTGAAAGTATGCCTGCGAGAGTGAACGCTGTCATCAAGGCCAAGGGTGGGCCAACACCATATTGACTTCCAGCATTACCGATGGAGAGCGCCACGAACTTGTACGTCATTTTCAGCCAGGTGTCCGGATACTTTTGATCACGTAGTGTAAATCTCGTTAAAGCACAATTAATGCCAAATACACATTGTGTGTGTGTGTGTGCGTACGCGCGTGTGTATGTGTTTATGTAATCAACAATTTACATTTTCTTGTTATTGGAATTTCTTCTTCTTTTTTTTTTCTGGTCATACAAAGTATACAGAATTTTAAATCCATTACACAGAATAGGATAAGACAGCCAACTAGATTTATACTCCAATTTCACGAGTCGTTCATGGGTATTTATATACAACTTAAGGCACCAGCAGTTTACTTTATATTATATTTATGCACGTGCGTATTACATTTGGTGCATGACTTAACTTTATTTCAACCCATAGATAGGCGAACTTTCGGTTCCGTGCCTAAAATAAGAACGTGTGTAATCATTTCTCATTTGCAGATCACGATATCATCATCGCCGTAATTCTCTTTTCTCATGCCCTTACACATCATTTATGATGTTGATAGCTATCACAAAAACAATTTGATGTGATACATTGAAGTTAATTTTGTATTGAAGATGGTTTGTTACGTTATTTTGTTGTAGGAGTTGTATTATAATTCAACTTTTGGGGAGCCGAACTTGTAGTAGTTGCAACCTCACGTACAGTAAACAGTTTCCGGTATCCTTCACCCCAAATGTACTTTCATATGGCCTTTGCCCCAAGTTTAAAAAAGAATATTAACTTTGTAATTTGACTGTTTCTTTAAATATTATATATTTATGTTTGCCTCGGCTGCGTCAATATTATTGTTAGAGACATGGATGTCTTGGCAGGGTTGTGGTGCGACAAGAAAGTAGGCTTACACAGATTATAATTTTACTTCACTCCTTTTATTAATACTTGATACGATTAAAATAACTCTTCACTGAAACAGACAGCTGTGAGATTCTTTTTATTAATTAATTACACTTTTTAAGACGTAAACTTATTTTTCGTCTCACACGAAAACGTATTAAATCTCTCGAGGACGCATCTCGCATCTGGTTAAAAACACTGTCTGCAGGCAACTGAACTGATTTCAACCACCTAAACTTGTAAATTTCTGTATTTCAAGTTTCTGATTGGCTATTCCTAATGCAATAGAATACCTTCATTTAACTAAAGTTTTTCTGGTTGTTGATTGGCTATTTTTATAAACTGTCACTAAAATTACATTATTGTTCCTCCAATAACGACTAATAGCATTTAAACTTTCAAATTCATTATTGCCTCAAGGTTACCTCATTGTTACCTCATTGTTAGCAACTTTTAACCTAGTATTCTCACAGCTCCTACATTATTAAATTACGTAATATATTCGCATAACATTATTACACATGGATACAATAATATAAACATATACAGTGACTGTAATATACACTTTTTATATATCATTACATACACATATTGCTTTAAGGCGGGCTGTTATTGAATTTATATATTATATAATTTGACTGAAAATCATGTAAGTGTTAAAAATACTGCCTCAACATTTACATTGTTTTCCCGCCCTCTATCGTTTATTAGTGGTTGTACAAATTATTCTTACACAAACTGACTTTTTAACCTACTACGTTTTAATCTATATAAACCATCCCAGAAGTAGCTACATTACGCGTTTCGTTATAGATACAAAGAGAACAGGAATGGTCAAATGTTTAAGAACTGGACGCTATATACTGGTCTTAAAATTCCATAGTTTCCATGCAATCGCGAGAAACAACTGAATGTTGAAATAACTTTAAAGAATGAACAAGAAATGAAGAATTCTCACCTGGGTTGGCCCCATAGCTCAGTCGGTAGAGCAGCTGTTGTATTAGGGGTCCCGGTTCGATTCTGGGCTGGAGGATGGTAATTTTTCTCTATCCCAGATTATTCCTTATCCTCCCCAGAGTCTGGAAGCATGAATGATGTGTTTATGATCTAATGATTAAAAATCAAAAGTGCTAGAAACCCAACGACAAGAGTAACATCATTGCCAATGGAGAGTAAGTTCCAAACGAAAGGCCGCGATAAGACCAATGCGGGGTATAAATGGAACTAAAACAAATTCGAACCTTTAATAACGTATATCTCAGAAACGGCCACTTATTTTAAATAAATTGTATGTTTTAAAGAGATCTACATTTTTTGCGCAGTCCGTTTACAACATATACAAGATTATACAAAATTCTTTCCAAGTGAAATAGACTTCACAGGCTATTCGCAGAAAATTCAAGATATCCATTTTATTTGTCATGTAGATATATTTAATTTGTGGAATTTAATCAAAATCGTTAGAGCATTTTTTATAAAATCAAAATCTTCGAAAAATCTTCCATATAAAGGTTAATCCGGGGTGGGAGGGTTTATTGAAAATTCTCGTGTGAAATATTTGGAACATACTGAATTTAAATATCAAGTAACTTATTTAAAACATTATTGTAAAAACGTTAAGCTATAAACGAAAGCGTACCACACAAAAAATGTTGATCTCTTCAAAACACAATTTACATAAAATAATTTTTTGTGGCATAAGCCGTTTCTGATATATCCATTATTAAAGGTTAAAATTGATCAATACTTAACATTTTTTAAAGCTCCATCGATTTTCACTTGTTTCTCGCGATTGCATGGAAACAGTGTGGAATTTTAAGGCTAGTACATAGCGTCCAGTTCTTAAACATTTGACTATCGCTGTTCCCTTTGTATCTGTAACGAAATGTGCAGTGTAGCTATTTTACCTATATTTATTTGGAGTAAATGTAGTAGGCAGAAAAATAAGCATTACTAAGAATAGTTCGTATATCCACTAATAAAGATAGAAGTAGAGAAAATCATGTGAATGTATCATATCAGATTTTTACTTTCTCTACTACGCATAGTAAGCAAGAGAAGTACTGTATTCCACCCAAAAATTCTATACGGAGATTTCACCGGATATACATGTTTTGAAGTCCCCTAAACCCAAAAAAGCGTTTTTAGAAAATAGTCCGTGTGTGTGAACAGCACAGCTCAAAAGTCGAATAAATACCAAATTTGGTATCTAGGTTCAGTACCTTCCAAGGATGTGACACGAAATTTTCAACAAAATCCTCCCACCTAAAACTACCCTTACTGGTATTATTTTTCGAAATGTTTTGTGTTCTAAAATTGGCTCCAACGATTTTTGATTAAAATACCATATATTAAAGATATTTACATGAAAAATGGCATGCATATCTTGAATTTTCTGGAAATAGCCTGTCAAGTCCACTTCAGTTGGAAGAAAGTTTGTATAATTTTGTACAATTGCTAAACGTTGTGCGATAGACGAAATCGTGCTACAAAAAATATATAGATATCTTTAAAACACACAATTTACTTAAATAACTTCTTTTGTGGCATAAGACATTTCTGGGATATCCATTATTAAAGGTTCGAATTGGTCATTACTTGTTCATTCTTTAAAGTCCTTTTAGCATTCAACTGTTTCTCGCGATTGCATGGAAAGAGTATTGAATTTTAAGGTCAGCGTATAGCGTATAGTTCTTAAACATCTGACTGTAGCTGCTCCCTTTGAATCTGTAACGATCTGTATAGTCAGATGGAAAGGTTTTTTGTGGTTAAAATGTAATTATAGAAAAATAAGCTTTAGTAAAAATAATTTGTATATCTACTAGTAAATGATAAAGGGTAGAGAAGGTCATGTGAATGTATCGCATCAGATTATACTTTATCCATTAGTATAACAACAGGAGAAGTATGAAATTCCACCCAAAAAATTCGATAACGAGATTTCGAAAACACATGGTTTGAGACCCCCTGAATCCAAAAACACATTTTTAGAAAAAGGTCCGCGTGTGTGTCTGTCTCTCTCTCTGTGTGTGTGTGTGTGTGTGTGTGTGTGTGTGTGTGTGTGTGTGTGTGTGAGTGTGAACAGCATAACTCAAAAACAAAGAGTTCTTAAAACATCATGAAAAGATTTTTATTAAATTGCAACATGTTAAAGATATTTACGTTACAAATAAAATGTATATTTTTAATTTTCTGGGAATAGCCTGAGAAGTCCACTTCATTTGGAAGAAATTTTTTATAATTTTATATAACTGATAAACATTAAGCGATAGACGAAAACGTACTACACAAAAAATGTAGATCTGTTTAAAACACAGAGTTTATTTCAAATACGATTTTTGTGACGTAAGCCATTTCTGATATATCGGTTATTACATGTTCGAATTTTTCGTTTCTTAGTCATTCTCTTAATGTTCTGTCAACATTCAGTTGTTTCTCGGGATTGCATGAAACAGTATGGAATTTTAAGGCATATAGCGTCCAGTTCTTAAACATATGACTATCGATGTTCTCTTTTCATCTATAACGAGATTGCAATGTAGCTATTTCTGTTTATTTAATTAAAATGAAGTAGATAGAAAAATAAACTTTAGTAGGGATAGTTTGTATACACATTAATTAGGATAGAAGATAAAGTCATGTGAATGTAACATATCAGATGTTTTATGGATATATCCATATCGCCTTTTCCTGAGTTAGCAAAAACATGACGGATGGGGGAGGATTAGGGCTTACTTGTCCCACTGTCTCTAATAATCACTTGTTTGTTTGTTCGTTCGTTCGTTCATTTGATCCCACTGTGAGCAATTCTCAGGGACATTGAACACGTCATACAATTATGAAATATGCAACACAACTAATAACATACCCAACACCAAGAATAATTCTCCCTCTCTCCACAACATACGTTATCTTAGAAATGAAAATTTACAAACCATCACCATTGAAAGAATAAAAATCTCAACATGCATTACAGTAGGACTATAATAAATATTTTTGTCACCATCATATGCCATTTGCCATATGTATTGAATATTTATGTTTCACGACATATTAAAAAATTCCTCCATAGTATATGGGAAGTGAGTATGTAAGAAAGACTTTAACTCTTTCTTAAAGATTTTATGTTGATTAGGTTTGCCTAATAGTTTTAAGTAGCATGGAAGGTTATTTTAAATTGTTATTGCAGAATAGTAACATCCTTTTTGGAACAGTTTTAAGCTATTTTCTGGTCTATGCAACTCGCCTGCATACCTTGTATTATGATCATGTACAGCAAGGTTCACTGTGAAGTTATCATAATTATCTGTAAGGTAGCTCAAGAGGAATATACGTATTGACCAGTGAGAGTAAGAATTTTTGAGGTTTTGAACAAGGGTCTACAGGAATGACAGGACGCAACACCACAGATAATACGCATGCCCTTTTTTGTAATATAAATACTTGTTTGGCTTATGTATCGAATTACCACAGAACATTATTCCATACTGCAACAGGGAGTGAAAGTAAGCAAAATATGCTGTCCTTGAGGCATTTTTGTGGAGAAAACATTTTTTAGGTTTCTTATGGAAAAGCAAGCCGAGCAAGCACTGTAAGTTTTGCTAAACCGTTGCCTTCAAATTCTGAAAGTGGCTCTACTCCCTCAAGATCTGAGTGCGGCGCATTCTTTGTTCGTAATGTATACCTATGCCCGTCAGACACTTCAGTGAATTCTCAGGTTAATGTCATTCTATGGATAGGGTTGAATATTTCTCGCAAACACAGTTAAAACTGTTTTCTCCTCACCGTTTAAAGTTTGTGTCTTCTATGTTTTTTTACTTTCTCTACTACGTATAGTAAGTAGGGGAAGTATTATATTCCACCCAAAAATTCGATACCGAGATTTCACCGGAAATACATGTTTTGAGACCTCCTGAATCCAAAAAAGGCATTTTTGGAAACATGTCCGTGTGTGTGTCTGTGAACAGCATAACTCAGAAACGAACAGTCGGATAAACACCAAACTTGGTACTTAGGTTCAGTATCTTCCAGAGATGCGACACGAATGGTTTTAAGAAAATCCCCCACTCCAGACTACCCTTTACATGGAACATTTTTCGAAAATTTTAATTTTCTCGAAAATGGCTCTAACGATTTTGATTAAAATATCATATGTTTAAGATATTCTCATGAGAAATGAAATGTATATCTCGAATTTTCTGGGAATGTCTCCAAGAGTGTTCTTCATTGTGAACGACTTTTGCATAACTGGTAAACCATAAGAGATAGACAAAATTTTACTTCACAAAAAACGTAGATCACACTTATGTCATACATTTTTCTTTTGTTGTTGTTGAGTGAACCATTTTCGAGATATTGCTTGTTATTTCCTTAAATTTTCTAATACTTATACTTTTTCTCAAATTCGTTATTCATTTTTTTTATGTCCTGGACATGCAAAGAGAATGGAATGCGCCACATAGCAACTAGCGATAAAATATTTGACTATCGCTTAAAACCTACCATATTCCCCTTGCATCTACAAGAAAATTACCAATAAAATTGACATCTCGATATCTCGGATAACATGAAGCATATGGAGAATAAGCGTTTGTAAAAATAGTTTGTACAAGAGTAGAGAAAGTCGTGTGAGTGTAACACATCAGATTTTTTTTCTATTGCATAAGGCTCACATGGGCACTAATGATATTTTTGTTTTGCATCCTAAACCCCCCTTCATTCATTCTTACGACCTACTGCTCGTTGTTACACGTGTTAACAAATGGACTGATATGCATGTAATGTTGGCCACACTGCCACAAAACAGACGACTTGTGCAAGGAATGGCTAACCTTAACTCTGTTTCTGCTAGTGTCACATTTCTTCAACCCATATTAGTAGTGTTAATATTGTCCTAATATTTTGCCTGTTTTTCTAATTGCTACAAATTGGGTACATACATGCACGCGAACTATTTCTACGCGCGCAACAAACAAGAGCCCTGACGTCTGATAGGCGTGTTTAGGTTTAGTTTCGTTCACCTCAACCTTAAGAATAGTATCGTTTTGCAAGTGACCATAAATGTATTCGAATTCGTTTTGGTTGACAACCACACTAAGGATGCAAAGGCATGTTGTGTTTACCCGTTTTCGGTATCTTCTGCGAAAATTTCTAGATAATATACCGTTTGTTTGTATGAACTTGCTTCGGTCTGCTGTCCGTCTTGTGCATTGTGTCGGTTGAAGTGAGACTTCCAGTTTTGCCTTCTTATCGGCTGACCTGAGAGTCGTGTGTTGTCCAGAAGTGTTATCTTCCAAATAAATGTGAGTAGGTCATTCTCCAATATAGTAGTTTTAAGGTGAATTACACTGTTGTAGTTATTTTTTATTTATATAATATGTACATATATTACCTGAAACATGGCCAGATATATTCATGGTGAACAATAAAAAATTATGCAGATGTTATAATTACTTCCGTTTACTTTTCAAATAAGGTATGCCATAGCCTTATTTAGTTTTAGCACTTTTTAAACCGTTCATATACTGATGATTTTAGCTTACAGAAGGTACCATTTGTATATAGTTATGAATCTCTTCAATAATGTCATATCTTCTCTTTAAAACTCCGAATAAGCACGTATAAGTTTATCACAGGCAGTAAACTGCCTGCAGTAGATCAAATGGGCCATATTTTCTGGTCAGCAGTTTTAACATGTCTTCACTTCTACTCTGGGAATCAGCTTTTTCGTCTAGGGTTTATCGATTTTGCACAGATTAAAATAATTTTAAAAGCACAAGATATTCATGAAATACCCTTATCTGCCCATGGTGTAAATATTACTAGATTTTTGTTTTGTAATTCGTAAGTATTATATGATCATGCTGCCCCATTTAACCTTAGTCCTGTGAAGCTTTTAACATATGATTCCATATTTATTGCTCCCATTCTTAGCTCTTTGTGTAGTTCAAATCTGATGTGTTACAATCACACTACACTCTTTACTCTCTAAAGCGTACTCGTATTTTCATATCCATTCTGTAAGTATTTCTTTATTCTTAAAAGTAGGTAAGTTTGTTTTGTAAATTCTTGCTTAGCATGATAAATGTTAGTTTCAATAGTTTTGTAATATTCTCTAGCTACATGAAAGCACATAGGACGCAAGTGTAGCAGTTAAATATTTACAAGAAACTTTCTAGATGTATATTACAGTTGATACTTTAAACATTCCATATTCAGCTATACATACTTACAGGGCTGGGTCATGTGATCAGCTTAGATCTAAATATAGTAGAATGCCTAAAGCATTTTAACAATTAGTAAACATTTGGCATTAAATCATTTAATCTCTTACCTGACAGTGCCTATAGCGCACCATTAACTTTCCTTAAAAAATTATTTTTAATTAGTAAGGCTGTTATAGGATAGAGGAATTTGTTAATGATTTCGAAGCTATTAAGTTTTAGATTGTGCATACATCATGTATAACTAAGCCCAATGTAATTCTTTTACCTAAAGGATATTATTATTATTATTATTATTATTATTATTATTATTATTATTACTGTCGGTATTTATTGAGAAAGAGCCGATCAACCCCCAACGTCTATGACGGTGGCTGATATTACGCGGCAATGGGGTGGCTAGCTACAGAGCTCTGCAATATCGACAGTCAAAACTTCCGCGTTATAATTTTAACAAGATCTGCACTAAAGTAAAATTTTGACTATTTCCAACGGTTACCTACTGATTCTAGATAGCGTTTATATGTACCTTAAAAAATTCTAGCAGCCAAGTTAACAGAGAAATTTCTAGTTTTAATGTGCATGAAGAACAAACAGTATTATAATTACTTATGTGTACTGGTAGTTGTCGTTTCCTTAATTTCATATTTATTTTAAATTTGCAGCTGTTTTTAAAATGCTTCGTGTGTGATGCTTACAAAATTATTTTGCACGCATTTAGTAGAGAAAAAATTGTATAATACCTGAAACTGCGGTGAAGATGAAAAAGTCTTCGTTTTTATGACTTCACAAATGTATTTATGTGTCGGTTAAGTCATACCTCGGTGAGATTGTTAGGTTATTATAAAACCAAATTTGCTCCAGAAACTTGGTTATAGAACTAATAGAAACTTAAACTTCTAAACTTAATACCGTCAATTCTTTCTACATATTAAAACTGAGAATCTTCTCTCCGTTAATGTTTCCTTTGTTCCGTTTAGTGTCTTTTACTTTCCCTACTACGTATAGTAAGTAGGGAAAGTATTGTATTCCACCCAAAAATTCGATAACGAGATTTCACCGGAAATATATGTTTTGAGACCCCCTGAATCCAAAACACATTTTTGGAATAATGTGTGTGGGTGTGTGTGTGTGTGTGTGTGTGTGTGTGTGTGTGTGTGTCGGAACAGCATGACTCAGAAACGAACAGTCAGATAATCACCAAACTTGGTATTTAGGTTCAGTATTTTCCAGAGATGCGACACGAAGGTTTTCAAGAAAATCCCCTCACCCCAGATTACCCTTTACATGGAACATTTTTTTGAAAATTTTAATTTTCTCATAAACGGCTCTAACGATTTTGATTGTATAAGATATTTTCATGACAAATGAAATGTATATCTCGAATTTTCTGGGAATGTCTCCAAAAGTATTCTTCATTGCGAACGACTTTTGCATAACTGGTAAACCATAAGAGATAGACAGCATTTACTACACAAAAATGTATATCGCGTTAAAATACACAATTTATGTCATATACATTTTTTTGTTGAGTGAACCATTTTCGAGATATTGCTTGTTGTTCTCTTAAATTTTCCAATATTTTTTCTCAAATGGGAATTCGTTATTCATTTTTTTGTCCTGGACATACAAAGAGACTGGAATGCGCCACATAGCAACCAGCTCTAAAAGATTTGACTATCGCTTAAAGCCTACCATATTCCCCTTGCATCTACAAGAAAATTAGCAATAAAATAACATGTCGATTAACATGAAGCATATGGAGAATAAGCGTATGTAAAAATAGTTTGTAAAAGAGTAGAGAAAGTCATGTGAGTGTAACACATTAGATGTTTTTTAATTGGAGAAAAATTGTTTGTAATCCATGTATTTATGTAAAATTCAATCAGAGTAAAGTGACCTTCACAGAAAGTTTAATATATGCATTGTATTCCTCGTGTCAATATGTCAAAAGCATGATATTTCAATGAAAATCGTTAAGGTCATTTCCGTGAGAATAAAAAATAATGAAAGATGTTTCATGGTAATTTGGTATAAAGGTTTTTCATAAATTGTTGGTATTGCATCCTATAAAGATGCTGAAATTAAACATCAAGCTTGGTGCTTATGTGATTTTTCGTTTTGGAGTTATGCTGCACCCATGCCCCCTTCTCATAGGTACCTTTTCATTTTCTCTACCACTTACCTATATTACTGGGTTGGGGAAGTATTCCAATCCACCCAAAATTTGATACTGGTATTTCAAGGGAAGTATACCCTCCAAACCAAACTTCCCTTTATATGGAAAAAAACTTAGTTATTCTTTATTTTCACAAAAATATTACAGTGATTATGATTAAAATGCCATATTTTCAAAGATATTTCCATAACAATAAAATATGGATCTTATATTGTTTTGGAACGACTTTTGTATAACTGTTAAACCGTAAGAGGTAGACAAAATCTTACTATACAGAAGTATGTGCCATTAAAGCACATAATTTATGTGAAATAAAATTTTTGTATCGTTAACCATTTCCGATGTATTTTTTGTTATTGGTTTGAATTTTAAAATTCTTAACACACTTTTCAAGTGGTAAGTCGTATTCTTTTACTCGTGGGCAAAGATCATGGATTTTCATAGGCATCATATTGGGATCTCATTTTTAAAAATCTGACTATCGCTTTAGCGTACTGTAAGCTTCTACATGCAATGAAATGTGTCAATGTGTAATAATATATAAAAGTGTGTCCGTGTGTGTGTGTTTTCCTTATAGGCTTCTACGCCGTTGCACCGATTTCGACCAAACTTGGCACCAATAACCTTTGACACAAGGCGAAAATTAGTCTAGCTTAGAATTCGAAATTCCACCCCATTTCACACAATTGGTTACTTAAAAGCCTACGAAAGCTCGCATGACCACCTTTGTCTTCCTCGACGATAATAGTAATAGGTTGAACATTGCCAACATAGGAATAGTAATTATTTAGGCCGATCTCACAAAATAATAAAGGAACAGCGAGTTCAAATATTTGTTGATCTCCTCTCTGGCATTGATCAGGGAGTAATAATACACTGAAATAAATAATCATAACAACTGTGTCAGCCATAATAACAGCAACATCATCAAATCAGACAAAATACCACTTCTTCTTTTACTTCATATGATTATTTATTGTGCATAGATATAAAATAACACAAAAACATTGAACTTAATCGCATTGACTACAAACGCTTCTATGGTGCTCAAACATTGTTAGCATAAGAGTACTAAACAGAATAATAATAATAATAATAATAATAATAATAATAATAATAATAATAATAATAATAATAAATCGAAGTTCATAACCGTTCCTTCTAAGATCATACTCTGATGTTCAGATATTCACATATTATAATTTATTATAGTGTTCTCATTTTTTGTAAGCAGCGAGTATACTTTTCTATGAGAAGTTCGTGCCGCATTTATGACCAGAAAAACAAACGCCGAGTGTCACATAAATATGGCAGTGGGCACGGATAACAACAGCATCAAACAGTCAAAGTACCACTTCTTATTGGTATTATTCCTCTCTTTGAATATTAATTTCGGCCTTTGTTTTATTTTGTCTTTCGTGTGTTTTCTAGTAATTTTGTGTATGTTGCCTACTGTGAATGAACAAGGTTATGTTGCTATTATTTCTTCCCAATGGAGATTATCTCTATAAATAGCGACGAGGAAGCCCAAATATGACAACTTGGAAGTCTCTCAACTGCATTCACGAGAAATCATCATTGCAAACTGTGGTTCTTTAGCAGTGGGTTTGCATAGTACTTTCTCAGTATTTTGATTTCTTTGTTCTTTATAGAGTTTGAGAGTTTCAATCAACTCTTTAAGTATCTTGTGTAATAAGTTTTAAACGCTTCCAAAGAAATGCAAGACTATTGGGTAAGTGCAACCTAAGGATAAATGTTGTAGGAATAAACTGTCGAACCACGGGCAACGCCCGTGAACCTCAATGTCGATTAACAGAAGAATAAGTGCTTAAGAATAGTTTGTAGAGGAGTGAGTAAATAAACTCATGTGAATGCAGCACATCAGATTTTTCTAAATGCACTGTTTTTCAGTGTTGTGCAATACTTCCTCTAGAAAAAATAAAAATCTTGGTTTCTCTACTCTATTCTCCAACTATTTTTACAAATGCTTATGCTCCGTATTGCTAATTTTCTTATAGGTACAAGGGGAATATGCTGGGCTTTAAGCGATAGTCAAATCTTTTAAGAGCTGGTTGCTATGTGGAGCATTCCATTCTCTTTGCATGTCCAGGACATAAAAAAAAGAATAACGAATTTGAGAAAAAGTATAGGTATTGGAAAATTCAAACATATAACAAGGTATATATCGGAAATGGTTCCTGGACAAAAAAAAATGTATGACATAAATTGTGTGTTTTGTAGTAAAATTTTGTCTATCTCTTACGGTTTACCAGTTATGCAAAATTCACTCAGAATGAAGACGACTTTTGGAGAAATTTCCAGAAAATTCAAGATATGTATTTCATTTGCCATGAATAATATCTTAAGCATATTGTATTTTAATAAAAATCGTTAGAGCCATTTTTGAGAAAATCAAAATTTTCGAAAAATGTTCCATGTAAACGGTACTCTGGGGTGGAGTGATTTTCTTTAAAATCTGCGTGTCGTAGCTTTGAAAGATGCTGAACCTAAATACCAACTTTAGTATTTATCCGACTTTACATTTTTGAGTTATGCTGTTTACACCCACACATCTACGCACACGGAGCATTTTCTAAAAATCCTTTTTTGGGATTTAGGGGGCCTCAAAACATGGATTTCCGGTGAAATCTCGGTATCGAATTGTTGGGTGAAATGCAATACTTACTATACGTGGTAGAGAAAGTAAAAACGAAATATTGCAGGCTGGATAACCAACTTATACTCAATGTTTGTTTCTAAAGGATCTCTAAATGGATAAGAAAACATTTGGAAGAGAAGTCGCTTATAGATTACAAATGACGTTGTTGCACGGAAACCAGCCTGAAGCTGGGCACTTGAAATAAAACGCGACCGGATGAGAGCTTCATATTCCTCCATGGAGACTTGTGTCTATATTTGCTATTGGTCGCGATATTGCCAGGCTTCCCAAACAAACCCTGTTTGCCGTATAAAGGGCTCCTTAGACCATGGTCTTGCTGTAATGGAAGCGTAAACTGAGATCACAAACACAGTGAAACAGACTTTAGTGTGACACAATTACTGTATTCACTTATCACCTTCTCTACCACGTAAGTACATAGTAGGTACACGAGGTATTGCATTCCACTCAAAAGTTCGACACCGAAGTTTCACCAGAAACACAAATGTTTGAAGCTCCCTGAATACGAAAAAAACTTTTTAAAAACAAATTTCCGTTTGCGCGCGCTTGTGTGTGTGTGTGTGAGAGAGAGAGAGAGAGAGAGAGAGAGAGACAGCAGCATAACTAAAAAACGAAAAGTCGGATCAACTCCAAACCTGGTATTTTTCAAGAAAGTCCCTACCCCAAACTACACTTTACATGGAATATTTATCGAACTTTTTTGTTTTATAAAAAATGAATATAACGACTTCGATTAAAATATCACGTGTTAAACATATTTACATGTCAAATAAAATGCATATGTTTAAAGTCCTCTTCATTCCAAAGGAATTTTGTATAATCTTGTAAAACTGGTAAACGTTAAGCGATAGACGAAAATTGTGCCAAATTGACCCTCCCCGGAGAAATCTACTTTAGGCGACTGGGCTGTACTAAAAGAAGGCTGACATGTTCGGGAACAGAAGTGAAACGACTATGGTAGTTGTTCTCAAGGAGACGACAACAACAAGAAGAAAGGGCGCAGTTATTTTGAATCACGCAATACGTCAGGCGATTGTGGTCGTCGACTGCGCAGGCGCCAGATCAGTCCCAGCTTTCTTCAATGTGCTGTCCACAAGGCTGATGAGTCTTTCTTCGACGGCGAGTTAGGTTACGAGGAAAACAACAGGACAACGTTTAGATAGAAGGCATTCTGGGCGGTATTTCTAAATTCAGTTTTGGCTTAACGTATTCAAAATTCTCTTCAGTAATTCTTCACTGTGAAAAGATTGATCGTCTGAACTATAGACTTATTGGTGTTAGTTTATAAATATATCGGTAATTGTGAGAGCAGGAAGCAATTCTGTAATTATTGTAATTTAATTTAAAGCATTGAATCCGTAAAGAATGGTGAAAGAATAAGGGTAATTATCTATGTTATTGAAGTGTAGGTTTATTAAATGGAAGAAATTCAGCTTGTTAATTAATTTATGGAATATATTTTCAAGTAGGAATCTGTCATTATTCCTAATTTAATCCACTTCCTCTTGGGTCAAAAGAGCACGTTTCAAAATGTACTACACAAAGCATGTAGATTTCCTTAAAGCACACAATTTATTTCGAATAACTTTCTTTGTGGTTTTAAGCCATTTCTGAGATATTCGTTATTAATGATTCGAATTGTTCATTTCTTGGGTTATTCTTTGAAGTCTTTTCAACATTCAGTTGTTCTTGCGGTTGCATGGAAATTGTATGGAATTTTAAGGCCAGCATACGAGTAGCGTCCAGTTCTTAAACATTTGACAATCGCTGTGCGGTTTGTATCTATACGGAAATGTGTAATGTAGCTATTTCTGCAAAGGTTTATTTGTATTAAAATGTAGTAGATAGAAAAATAAGCTTTAGTAAGAATATTTTTATACCCACTAATAAGGTAGAGTTACGAAGTGTTATACGCTACGGTAATAGAAAAGCGCGAAACAGTAATTAATTTAATACAACTAAATAATAACCGCGAAGTAGTAAACAAATGTAATATAAAATCAGACGACTGAAAACCCGGCGGGGAGCGATAGATCTTTTCGGGCGGAAAAATCTTTAGCAATGGCTTCCTTCGGAAGGGAAGTAAAGCCGGTGGTCCCGTGTCGTGGATTTACGGCACGTAAAAGAACCTCAAGCTTGATAAAGAGGCCTCAGAGCAAAATTACCGGTCTTTTACGCCCAACTACGGCAGCTAAGAACTACAGCAGTTAAAGAGCGTCCATAAAAAAGGGAAAAAAAAGAGAAAGACGTAAAATTCCATGCCATCGCCGGGATGACATAAAATTTTTCAGTTGTCTGATTCTACCTTTCCAACGTTGTCCAACACACGGCCTTTGTGGAAGAACAATTGCTTCCAAATGTAATACAATTAATAATTATCTACCGTGAAATAGTTAAACTGATACAACTGAATTATTGCCACGAAGTACTAAACAAACGTAATACAACTAAATAGTTATCGCGAAGAAATTAACAAATGAAACATAATTAAATAATTATTTCGAAATAGTAAACAGATGTAATACGAGTATAAGTAAATAAAAATAAATGCTACTGTAATTATGCCCAAGGGCATGGTTGCTCCTTTGTGATGCAATTGTTAACCTTAATAAAGGCTGTTTTGCATCAGTGCATATAAAAAGGAAGATAAATAGTTCTGGAAGACGTATGTAGAAGAAATATGCAATTTTGGAGGAGAGAATACAGAGTGAAGAAGTAACGCCAAATAACTTAACCATAATTCAATAAATCGCACCAGAATACGTAATCGGAAGTGTTTAGCAACTTTCAAGGCCAAATACCGTACATTAGCGGAATTTTAGCGATGTTTATTTCTACAAGGTAGTCTCCTACCTGACCCAGCGCGGTACCCACCATGACACGTTGACCTCTACAGCAACAGTGCCGTTTTATGTAATATGAAATATTTATAAGGGGAAGATAGATTCAAAACTTTAAGAGAAGAATAATAGTAAAAATTGCCCAAAATTAATTTCTGTTGTGTTTTATGCAGTCTTATTAATTGGAATTATAATATTTATATTTTAAATATATTTTTACTTTCTCTACTTTTTATCTACAGTGAGTAGCGGAAATATTGTATTCCATCCAAAAGTTCGACACCGAGATTACACCGGAAAGACACCCTTTGAGACTCCCTAAATGAATAAATAAACAAATAAAGAGTTTCTAGAAAAGCGGCCTTGTGTCTGCCTACTCAGTAAAGTAAATACCAAACTTGGTAAAGTTCAGCGTATTCCATGGATGCGACACCAAAGATTTTCAAAAAAAAGTTCCGACCAAACCAACGTACCCTCCTCCTAAAAAATCAATCTAACGATTTTCATTAAATTACCGAATATTTAAGATACTTGTAGGACAAATAAAACGTATATCTTGAATTTTCTGGCAAATCCGCTGAAGTCCCCACCAATTTGAATGACTTTCGTATAATTTGTTCTTCCAGTTTATTCTTCGGAAAATACGTGGTTCAAATCCCGGCTACGGCACTGAATTTTTCAGTGCGATTCTTCTTGAATTGAATGGAGTTTTATTTATGGAGTTCTTTACGAGGGGCACTGTTTATATTTAGAGCCTTGGCAACCCTAATTGTTGTAAGTGCATTTGACGTTTCCAAAGGAAAGTTTTGACATTTTTGACCATAATCTACTTCAAACGTTTTGTCAATAGAGCGTCATTTGTTTTGTTTATACTAACTTGAAAATTGTGTCAACAAAAACATGGAATTAACTCGTGAAAATGTTCGTGCAATGATTTATTACGACTTTCGATGTGGATTATCAAGATAAGAGTGCATCGATCAACTAATTTCCACATTTGGCGACGCAGCTCCATTCTTTGCCACTGTGAAACGCTGGTATAAGGAATTAAATCGTGGCCGTCATCCGCTCAATGATGAAGTTCGTGAAGGTCATACAAAAGCAGTTGTTGTGCCAGAAAACATTCATGCTGTGCAAAACCTAATAATGAAAGATCGGCATTATTGTGAGATTGAGGCAACCCTAGGCATTAGTTCCACCAGCATATATAAAATATTGCATGACTATTTAGCCGTGAAAAAGGTTTGCTCTCGTTAGATCCCACATAACTTGACGCAATCTCAAAAAGATGCTGGTGTCGATTGGTGTACAAAAATGCTCAAAAAATACAATAGCGGTGCCTCAAAACACTTATATGAGATTGTAACAGGTGACGAATCATGAATCTATGCGTATGAGCCGGAATGTAAACAGCAGTCGACTGTATGGGTGTTTCAAGATGAAGCAAATCCAACAAAAGTTGTTTGCACTTCGAAGCAAATGGTCGCCTGCTTTTTCAGCAAAACTGGGCATGTGGCAACAGCGCCTTTAGAGGAACGTAAAACGGTCAATGCCGAATGCTACACAACCATTTGTTTGCCGGAAGTCTTCGGTAAAGTAAGGAAAACCAACAAGAACCGTAGGATTGTTCTTCATCAAAACAATGCGAGCGCACACACATCTCGTCTAAAAAAATTTAAGGATAAAAAAAATCTAATTGATGGGTCATCGGCCATACAGTCCTGATTTGGCACACAATAATTTATTTTTGTTCCCGAACATCAATAACAAATTGCGTGGACGATTTTCGTTGGCAGAAGAAGCCGTTGATGCCTTCGAAAACCATCTTTTGGACTGGAATAAATGCTATGACAAATGGTTCAAGCGGATGCAAAAGTGTATTGATCATAAAGGAAAAGTATTTTGAAAAACACTAAAGCAGTTTTGAGTCAGAAATTACTTTGTTTTAATTATTAGGCTCAAAAATAAATAGTGCCCCTCGTAACTACTATGGTTCTTAGCGTCCCATTTTATACTAGGCGTGATAGGAAATTTTGCTCTGAGGCCTCTTTATCAGGCTTGAGGTTCTTTTATGTGCCGTAAATCTACGACACGGGACCACCGGCTTTACTTCCCTTCTAAAAGAAACCATGCTAAGAAAGTTTACGCCCGAAAAACATCTGTCGCCCTCCGCCGGGTTTGAGTCCGCGACCTCGGGAACCTGGCATGGTGTCCCTAGACCACGGACGATAAATGATTCTATCATCAACCCTTGTCCCAAACATGGTCTTGTGTGAAAGAACACTTAATTATTGTAGCGTATAAGAGGAGGTTCTTTATTAATTTCATTGGATTTATTAGGTATTTCATGTTTTGCCAGTTAGGGGAAGGGATCCGTTTGTGAATATTCGTTGAATACGTTAAAGCTCGTTAATTTTCAAATACTGATTCATAGATGATAGTAAGAAATTGCTAGAAAACTTTGCTCGAGAGTTTTTCACTACGCATGCGCGGATACTATCGTACGCGTCCTGACTGGTTCTCCCTCGAGATTCAGTGTGAAGACTTCTACTTACCTGGTATGAAGACAGCGTTCTGTGGAGAAGGAAGACTAGTTGCCGTGTGTCTGAGGTCTACCATCTTGGAAGTTGCCACATACACTATGTGATCAAAAGTATCCGAACACCCACACAAACATACGTTTTTCATCTTAGGTGCATTGTGCTGCCACCCACTGCCTGGTACTCATTATCCGCGACCATATCATTAGACATCGTGAAACAGTAGAATGGGACTCCGTGGAACTCACAGACTTCGAACGTGGTCAGGTGATTGGGTGTCACTTGTGTCAGAAGTCTGTACGCGAGATTTCCACACTCCTAAACATCCCTAGGTCCACTGTTTCTGATGTGATAATGAAGTGGAAACGTGAAGGGACATGTACAGCACAAAAGCGTACAGGTCGACATCGTTCTGTTGACTGACAGGGACCGACGACATTTGAAGAGGGTCGTAAAGAGTAATAGGCAGACGTCTATCCAGACCATCATAGGAATTCCAAACTGCATCAAGATCCACTCCAAGTACTATGACAGGCGTGAAGTGAGAAACCTTGGATTCCATGGTCGAGCCGCTGCTCATAAGCCACACATCACGCAGGAAAATGCCAAACGACGCCTCGCTTGATGTAAGGAGCGTCAACATTGCATGATTGAACAGTGGCAAAACATTGTGTGGAGTGACGAATCACGGTACACAATGTGACGATCCGATGGCAGGGTATGGGTATGGCGAATGCCCGGTGAACGTCATCTTCCAGCGTGTGTAGTGCCAACAGTGAAATTCGGAGGTGGTGGTGTTATGATATGGTCGTGTTTTTTCTGGAGGGAGCTTGCACCCCTTGTTGTTTTACGTGGCACGATCTCAGCGCAGACCTACATTGATATTGCTTCCCACTGTTGAAGAGAAATTCGAGGATGGCGATTGCATCTTTCAACACGATCCAGCAGCTGTTCATACTACACGGGCGGTTACACAACAATAACATCGCTGTAATGGACTGGCCTGCACAGAGTCCTGACTTGAATCCTATAGAACACCTTTGGGATATTTTGGAACGCCGACTTCGTGCCAGGCCTCACCGGCCTACATCGATACCTCTCCTCAGTTCCGCACTCCGTGAAGAATGGGCTGCCATTCCCAAAAAACCTTCCAGCACCTGTTGAAAGTATGCCTGTGAGAGTGAACACTGTCATCAAGGCTAAGGGTGGACCAACAACATATTGACTTTCAGTATTATCGATGGAGGGCGCCACGAACTTTTACGTCATTTTCAGCCAGGTTTCCGGATACTTTTGATCACGTAGTGTATAATTATCTAAGTAATACAACGTTTATAAGTTCGTTCAAAATATGAACTTGTCTTTAATAAATATTATTTGAGGATTCCTGGACCAGCGTGACCCCCCCTTCAGTGTTAAACATGTAAGGCCTATAATTGTGAGTTAGGAAAGTGTTATTTTTTGTATAGTGATACCTCTCGTTGCAACCGAGCCGTACCCAGTTACATTAAAATGGCGTAGTTTGTGTTGAGAGAATTAGGATGTAGGCTACAGTAATAGATTTTTACTTTCTGTAATACAATAATTCTATACCAAGATTTCACCAGAAATACATGTTCTGAGGTCCCTGAATCCAAAAAAGCACTTTTAGAAAAATGTCCGTGTGTGCCTGTGAACAGCAAAACTCAAAAACGAAAAGTCTGATAAATGCTAAACTTGGTTCAGTCTCTTTCAAAGATGGACACAAAGATTTTCAAAAAAAATCCCTCCATACCAGACTACTCTTTACATGGATCATTTTACGAAAAATTTTATTTTCTCAAGATTGGCTCTAATGAGCTTTATTAAAATATCAAATATGTAAGGTATTTTCACGACAAATAAAACATATATATTGAACTTTCTGAGAATGTCCCCAAAAGTCCTCTTCTTTTTGAATGGCATTTGGATAACCGGTAAGCCGTATGAGATAGACAACATTTTCCTACACAAAAAACGTATAGCTCACTAAAACACAATTTATGCTATATATATTTTTTGTGGTGTGCACCATTTCCGAGATATTCCTTGTTATTTGTTTGAATTTTCCAATACTTATACTTTTTCTCAAATGTGAATTCCTTATTCGTTTTTATATGCCCTGGACAAACAAAGAGAATGGAATGATCCACATAGCAACCAGCTCTTAAAGGATTTGACTGAGTATTAAGCCTCCTCTTGGTTTCTGCAAAGGTTTATCTCGATGAACATGAAGTAAATGGAGAATAAGCGTTTGTCAAATAATTTATACAAAAGTATAGAATGTCACGTGAGTGTAAAACATCAGAATTTTATAATATGGCTTTATCACTGACTGACCTAATAGAAGTTATCTATAAAGCCCGGGACTAAACCCCAAACTACTTAAGGTATTGTAACTCGCCATTGGGATATGTTATTTCAAATGTGATTTGAGATCTCCTTGTGGTTTACCAAGGAAAATTCGAGTCAGATGAGAAAGGTAATGTTCTACCAGCATGTTGCCAGGGTAGTTCAATTGGCTAGAGCAACCACGCGGAAACCAAGAGATCCGTGGTTCAAATCCCGGCTATAACATATTTTTTAGTCTTATTCTACCTTTTATTTAATAATATGTTCAAAATGCTCCTCAATTACAATCTGACAGTGGTTACTCGAAACGTTAAACATTTTCAATGATTGCTGGTGATAATATCTAGGCATTATTTTCTGATCTACATGTTTAACTCTTTCATATTAGCAGGCCTCGTAACAAAGACTCTACATTCAAATATCCCCATAAGGTGTAATCAAGTGGAGAGAAATGTGGAAATTAAATTTGACGTGTCCAATCATTTTTAATAAAAGTTTCATTTGCATTATTTCTTACCTATAAAAGACGCTGTATAAGTAGTTGGCACAGCGCCTTTAGGACAGCTAATAGTTAACTCAGACAATCTTGATCTTCAACCACAGTATGTGTTACTAGCATTACGTTCCCAAGAGGTCTGCCAACTTATACGGCAAGCATTTCTTTTAATTAATTTCCCTTCAGTTAACCCTCCCCAGTCCTGCATAACATGACTTATCGTACGGAAGCTATCAATGTTTCACAAGCGGTGAATTATTCCTTTATCGCGTTCCAACAAACCAAGTTTCGGTCCGACACTTGGGACCTTTGTAATACAAACCATAACCTCAGCGAGGTTTCATGCACAATTCATGCACTCGTCACTGCTTGCGTAGTGTTTATTATGCAGCATGTCTTCTGTTCCGATATGCCGTCACGACCTCATTTAAATAACCAAGAAATAATTAAACCGAGCCCTAAGAGACCCCGAGAACTGTTTCAGAGCTACAGATGTTAAGACCTTAGTTGCCAGGTCACCGGAGAAATCCTGCGATAACATGCTTATTCCCGCTGGCACATTCAGTCGATCGCATTCAGTGGAATCAAATTATGTCCCAAAGTTAAATTGTAATTGAATCGGCCATTACAAAAAGCAACTAAATCACCATCCTACTATCTGTCTAACTGAGCGAGATGGCTTCCTGGTATCATGTTAAGCTTGCATTACAGTAGTCCCGGGTTCCATTCCCATCGACTGCCCAATCTGACCTTGTATTTTCATGGTTTCCCTAGTCGGTAGGCGAATGTTAGGGTGGTTTCTCATCTACCACGACTTCTTTTCCATCATTTCCCTTTCATTCCGTTTCCTTCTCATGTTTCAGATGTGCTTCTAGGTTTCGTGACATATGGCAGTGCAGGACAGATAGTGTGGATAATTCCTTAAAGGAAAGAGTACTCTCCGTGGAGACTAGAGGGCTGCTTGGTTGACAGGTAGTTCATAGCCTCTCTAGGTAGCTGCAGTAGTGGAACGAGCCTCCTGTGGTTCCTTCACTTCATCCCTTCCTCTTGGGGTAGTAGTCGCAATAGATGTCCCATAGATCGCGTGTGCGATACCCTCCATTTTGTACCCTAAACTCCTAGCCGGAAACAGGGCAATCCACCGTACGGACAATAGTAGAAAACTCAGATGGTAGAGCATCCTTTTAAGATTTAAAGTAAATTATGGACATATAAAAATGTTAAGCATGCCTTAAACGTAGCATGAAATACAACAAAGTGAGAAAACTGACAAAGTCTGTGTTAAAATATACAATTATCCCGTAGGGAGGGATCAACCCCGGCAACTAATTAGCCAAGTCATCTGTTACCATCGAATTTTGAGTGTCCAAAACATAATGAGAAACACAGTTTATTACTTTCTCTGCTACGTATAGTAAGTAGGGGAAGTATTGTATTCCACCCAAAAATTCGATACCGAGATTTCACCGGAAATACATGTTTTGAGACACCCTGAATCCAAAAAAAAAAGCATTTTTGGAAACATGTCCGTGTGTGTGTGTCTGTGAATAGCATAACTCAGAAACGAACAGTCGGATAAACACCAAACTTGGTATTTAGGTTCAGTGTCTTTCCGAGATGCGACACAAAGGTTTTCAAGAAAATCCCCCTACCCCGAATTACCTTTTACATGAAACATTTTTAGGAAATTTTAATTTTCTCAAAAATGGCTCTAACGATTTTGATTAAAATATCATATGTTTAAGATATTTTCATCACAAATGAAATGTATATCTCGAATTTCCTGGGAATGTCTCCAAAAGTATTCTTCATTGTGAACGACTTTTGCATAACTGGTAAACCATAAGAGATAGATAAACGTTTACTTCACAAAAAATGTAGATCGCGTTAAAATACACAATTTATGTCATATACATTTTTTTTGTTGAGTGAACCATTTTCGAGATATTGCTTGTTATTCCCTTAAATTTTCCAATACTTATACTTTTTCTCAAATCGGAATTCCTTATTCATTTTTTTGTCCTGGTAATGCAAACAGAATGGAATACTCGATATAGCAACCAGCGCTTAAAATATTTGACTATCGCTTAAAGCCTACCAATTCCCCTTGCACCTACAAGAAAATTAGCAGTAAAAGTTTGTCTATTTCTTACGGATTACCAGTTATGCAAAAGTCGTTCACAATGAAGAATACTTTTGGAGACAGTCCCAGAAAATTCGAGATATACATTTTATTTGTAATGAAAATATCTTAAATATATGATATTTTAATCAATGTCGTGAGTCATTTATGAGAAAATTAAAATTTTCGAAAAATGTTCCATGTAAAGGGTAGTCGGGGTGGGGGAATTTCTTGAAAACCTTCGTGTCGCATCTCTGGAAGATACTGAACCTAAATAGCAAGTTTGGTGTTTATCCGACTGTTCGTTTCTGAGTTATGCTGTTCACAGACACACACACACACGCACACACGCACACACACACACAGACACACACACGGACAGCTTTCCAAAAGTGCTTTATATGCATTCAGGGGGTCTCAAAACATGTATTTCCGGTGAAATCTCGGTATCGAATTTTTGGGTGGAATGCAATACTTCCCCTACTTACTATACGTAGTAGAGAAAGTAAAAATAAAACTGAGAGCCGCTGTGGTTTACCAAGGAAAATTTGAGCCAATTGGGGAAGTTAATAAACCTTGATTGACCTAACGGTGGTTAACTATGAAGTCCCGACTTAAATTTTTTACGAATTTGTAATTTGGTTGTGTTATCTGAAAAGGAATTTGAAAACTACTTGTGGTATCCCAAGTGAACCAGTTTGGGGCATTTAATGCCGTACCGGCATGTTGCCATGTTAACTCAGCTAGTTAGAGCTGCGGCACGGTAGGCCGATAATCCGTGGTTCAAATTCCAGCGTGAAGTGCATTTTTACTTTCTCTATCACGTACAGTAGGTAGAGAAACTAATGCATTCCATCTAAAAATTCCATATTGAGATTTCACCCGAAATATGTTTTGAGATCCTCAATGAATAATCCTTTTTAGAAAACTGTATGTGTAGTGTGTTTTTTTTCCAGTTATTTGGAATATTGTGGCGTATGCAGGCATTGTCGCGCATACGTCTCCTTGGTCACCTGGATTGGAGATGGCGGTTGTAGTTTAGGTGGGGTAGTTGCTTAGATAGCGTCCTCACGCTGTAGTGGCGTGGTTTTGGGCAGAGAGTCAGTGAGTAGAAGCCAACCGGACCAGACGTGTGTTACGCTTTCTCCATACAAGAATGTATGGCGGCCTCGCCCGACAGGCATGGGACTAAGGAGATGGGGTAAAGTATCATGTTTTATCTAATAAACCCCTTGCCATCCTGATCTTTCTTGTTTTATTTACGATAGTGTAAAGCTCCTTCTTCCTATTTTGAACCATGTAAGTGTCCTTTTGTCAGTATTAAATAATATTTTTGCACTTTCATTGTAGTTGCGTCCCTAGTCGTAGCCTCGCCTTTTTACAATTTGTTAATTTTCTGGTACCTGCAAGCGAGTCGCTATTGAGCATTTGATTAGAGCCTACGACAATATTTTCCGAATTTGTTGATGTTTCGAAAAATGGCTCTAACGATTTTAATTAAAATACCATACATTAAAGATATTCACATGAAAAATAAGATGTATACCTTAAATTTTCTGGGAATATTTTGTGAAATTCTGTTTCTTCTAAAGATTTTTTTCCAATTTCTTTATTGTCGCTTCAACTATAAAGTCATGCCGCGACTACCTTACAATAAGAACATATTACACGCAAAAATACAGTAATAGTACATACAAAATATAATCTCTAAATAAGTGTGCTATACATTTTTATACAATTTTGTTGTTTTCATAAAGTTTAAAGTTATTTGTCCTGCTGAATAAAGGAATTTTGTACAATCTTGTATAGTTGTAAACCTTAAGCGATAGACGAAAGCATACTGCATTAAAAAATCTGATGTGTTACACTCACATGACTTTCTCTACTCTTGTACAATATATTTTTACAAACGCCTATTCTCCATGTGCTTCATATTAATCGAGATATCGAGATGTCAATCTTATTGGTAATTTTCTTGTAGATGCAAGGGGAATATGGTAGCTTTTAAGCGATAGTCAAATATTTTATCGCTGGTTGCTATGTGGCGCATTCCATTCTCTTTGCATGTCCAGGACATAAAAAAATGAATAACGAATTTGAGAAAAAGTATAAGTATTGGAAAATTTAAGGAAATAACAAGCAATATCTCGAAAACGGTTCACTCAACAAAATAAATGTATATAATATAAGTTGTGTATTTTAACGCGATCTACATTTTTTGTGTAGTAAAATTTTGTCTATCTCTTATGGTTTACCAGTTATGCAAAAGTCGTTCATAATGAAGAATACTTTTGGAGACATTCCCAGAAATTTCGAGATATACATTTCATTTCTCATGACATTATCTTAAACATATGATATTTTCATCAAAATCGTTAGAGCCATTTTTGAGAAAATTAAAATTTTCGAAAAATGTTCCATGTAAAGGGTAGTCTGGGGTGGGGGAATTTTCTTGAAAATTTTTGTGTCGCATCTCTGGAAGATACTGAACGTAAATACCAAGTTTGGTGTTTATCCGACTGTTAGTTTTTGAGTTATGCTGTTCACAGACACACACACACAGACACACACAGGGACATGTTTCCAAAAATGCTTTTTTGGATTCAGGAGGTCTCAAAACATGTATTTCCGGTGAAATCTCGGTATCGAATTTTTGGGTGGAATGCAATACTTCCCCTACTTACTATACGTAGTAGAGAAAGTAAAAATGTAAATCTCGCTAAAACACACAATCTATTTGGAATAACGTTTCTGTGGCATCAGCTATTTCCTAGATATCCGTTATTAATGGTTCGAATTGTCCAATACTTGTCATTCTTTTTTGCCCTGTCAATTTTCGGTTGCTTCTCGCATTGTCATCGAAAGCGTATGGAATTTTAAGGCTAGCATGTAGTGTCCAGTTCTAAAACATTTACGAACGCTGTTCCCTTTATACGAAATAGGTAATGTAGTTATTACTTCAAAGGTTTATTTGAATTAAAACGAAGTAAATAGGAAATTAAACTTTCGTACGGAGGGTTCTCCAGGATCTATGGTAATTACATCAGACGAGCACAATAGCTCCGCGCTGAAACATGTGGAACCGAATGAAAGTTCAGCAGTATAGATGTATCACTGTGTTTGCTCAGTGGTGTGCTGTTGCTCTTTCTGCATCAAATGACGTCAAAAACAGAATCATTCTGATAAGGGTACATTATTGCCCTTTCTAATGCAAAATACTTGTATTCTAAGATTATTAAATAGTGCAAAAGGCGTAGTTTTACCATATCCAAGAAAGCGATCTCATGTGTACTCAACAAACAAAGTAAAGCCACATCCAGACTTAATTCCAAAGGCAAGAAACAGGTGAGACAGTATTTTTAACACTTAAATGATTTTAATCAAATTATATAATATATAAATTCAATAACAGCCCGCCTTAAAGCAATATGTGTAGGTAACAATATATAAAAAGTGTATATTACAGTCATTATATATGTTTATATTATTGTATCTATGTTTAATAATGTTATGTTAATGTATTACGTAATTTAATAATGTAGGAGTGTGAGAATAATAGGTTAAAAGTTGCTAACAATGAGGTAACAATGAGGTATCTCTGAGGCAATCATGAATTTGAAATTTTAACAATACTACTTGTGATTCTTGGAAGCAATATTGTAATTTTTGTGACAGTTTATAAAATAGCCAATCAACAACCACAAAAAGCTTTAGTTAAATGAAGGTATTCTATTGGAGTAGGATTAGCCAATCAGAAACTAAAATATAGCAAACTTTACAAATCTAGAAGTCAGTTGCTTGTAGACAGTGCTCATAACTGGACGCGTTGGTAGCAGACAGTGTTTCTAACCGGATGCGAGATGTGTCCTCGAGAAGTATAATACGTATTCGGTGTGAGAGAAAAATAGTTTACGTGTTAAAAAGTGTTATTTAAATCGTGTAAAGAATTTATAAAAGAAGGAGTGAATTAAAAATTATAATCTGTGTAAGCCTACATTCTTCAGCCGCATCTCGCCCTGTTAAGAGAAACATGTCTCTTAACAATAATACCGACGCAGCCGAGGCAAACATAGATATATAATATTTAAAGAAACAGTCAAATCACAAAGCTAATATTTTAAACTTGGGGCAAAGGCCACCGGAAAGTACATTTGGGACGAAGGCTACCGGAAATGTTTTACCATACGTGCGGTTACAACTACTTCAAGTTCGGCTCCCCAACAGTTGAAATAACAATACAACGTAAAGACAAAAAACCTTCTTTAAAATCGGCTCCCAATACGTGGGGCAAATAAAAAATACAACAAAACACCTTCTTCAAAGGGAAATCCACGACTGGCCAATAGTCGCACCCCGGAGATAATTTGGACGGTGAAAGCCCATGACTGGACCAAATTCTGCAACTCAGAGGGCCATTGCACTGAAATTGGGGATCTCTGTTACTACTGTGAACGCCATAAACAACCAGGATTTGAATCCAGAAACGTGTCATAAGAGCTGGGATATAAACTGTTGCTGAAACACATTGCAGAACGTGCCACTAACAGCAGAAAGCTGTATGAACGATACCTAAGTGGTGAAAAGTGGATGTTTATTGTCTTTTTAGATGAGGCATATGTTTATCTAAGTGACTGCAACAAACCCTGGGCTATAGATATATTAAGGGCCAAGGAGAGAAAAAATTTGAAAGCGGTATAAGGAAACTAACGAAACTTTCAGGGTAATAGCAAAATACGGTTACAATGGCGAACTAACCATTCGTCGAATACATAAACATGTGAAAATCAACTCGGCATGTTATCAGACTAACGTCCTGATACCAATTTTCCGTACAGAAACCCCTGCACTGTATGGTGTTGATGTAAATTAAGCCTGGTTGCAACAGGATAAGGTATCAAGCCATCCGTCTACTTCAACCTAGAAATTTTTGGAGGACATAGAGAAATGGGAATACATTCCATACCTTTCAGTGACATCCGAATTAAGTCATCTGATGCATCACTGTTGGAGTTTTGTGCATTTGGGTTATTGAAATGAGCCTTTGGAAGCAGACAGCCGCGAAATTTGGATGGCCTCTGCAAAGCTGCCAGGAGGAATAGAATAAACTGCACATCCGTGTGTTTCATAGCAGTTTGCTCCAGTGGAAGCTGTACTGCAGATTGATAGATCAAGCTACAGGCTACCAGATAGAACATCACTGCTGGTGGAGGCGTGATTTTTCATAAGGTAAGGGTTCTTAAGTTTGTTACCATAGATTGCGAACAACTCTCTGTATAACCACTAATAAGCGATATAGGGTAGAGAAAGTCATGTAACACAAGATTTTCCGTTTCGTTCAGCCTTTCTAAAACCTTTTTCTTGAAACAAAGAAAGCTTTTAATATAATATAAATAGAAACTTAAATGTGATAATCTAAAATGAAAGCTCAAAGAGCTAAAAATTCCGAATCTTTTACAAGAGGTAGGGTTTAAACTATTATACTCCAGCATCTGTATACTTTTCAACCCGGACAGATCCAATAAAAGTAAAATCTAAAAGAATATGAACTGCTAAATGTGGTGGTCGATAAGTCACACATACAAACCAGCATACCGTCCTGTGGCATGGCCTGCCTTATGGGCGTATGTGCACAATGGAAGGAGCAGTACTCCAGATCAAAGAGGAGATATATCATGTTACAATAACGCCGCTACAAGTGCTATGGCATTTTCAAATGAACACTTATCGCTGCTACCGTATTCTCCCTAGTACTCGCGCCCCTGTGACGTCACAGGTGCTTGCAATCCTAAGAGCGTACACTCGCTTCCATATATGTATGCCGTCACAGCAGCGTCAGGCGGCATTCTACTCGCCTTAACAGGTGGAGAATGTATAGCAAGGTGAGGTGTGTGTATCTGTTTACCTTTTTCGCGCGGCAGTGGCATGCAGTTCTAGACTATTCACATATGAATATATAACTTTAAGCAGTAGCTTTACTCTGTATCACTTGTAATAACCATGTTTAAATATATAACTAAATTATGTTTTGTACAGTATCTCCACGAAAATATATTTTTAATGACAGTATAATGTAAAAGTAAGTAAATTACATTTTCTGCCCTGAAAGAGGAATACATTCACTAACATTATTTTAATAATCTGCGAATGCTGCTTGGCATTGCACTAGCAAGTCTTCAAATGGCAAATTGGGTTCTCACCTACCACAATTCTTCCGCGATGCACCTCCAAAATATCTGCATACATCATGTGAGCTACAGTTAACACAGAATCACTGCTTGGCCGAACAGCAAAGGAAGAACGCTCCATACACACTCCTCCCTGCTATGTACGCGCCCGCTGAGAAGTTTGGTAAAATGCCTCCCGAAGCTTAATTCTCTTTTTTGTGCGTAATTCAACACATACTGGAGCAGCATAAAAACAGCGACGTTGATGAATATCGAGCATAATACTCATACCGATGATACCGAGTATCGAAATACACGTTTTGAGACTCCCTGAATAAACGAAGCACTTTAAGAAAAAGGCGTGTCTATGTATTTCTCCTTGAACAGCATAACTCAAAAAGTCGGTTAAGTCCCTAACTTGGTATTTAAGTTCAGCATCTTCCAAGTATGCCACCAAGATTTTTCAAGAAAATCCCTCACCCCAAACTGCACTTTACATGGAAAATGTTCGTTATTTTTTATTTTCCCAAAATAGTTCTAGCGATTTTGATTAAAATAGTATTTGATTAAGATATTTGCATCACAAATAAAATATATATCTTGAATATTCTAGGAATAGCCTGTAAATCTTCTTAATTCTTAATGACTTTTGTATAAATAGGAAACCGTAAGAGAGAAACAAAAATTTTGCTACACAAAAAATACAGATAACATTAAAACACACAATTTATTGCATACACAATTTTGTGGATATTTTTTATTGCTGCTGTAAATGTTCAAATACTTAAACTTTTTTCAAATGGCAAGTTAGTGATCGTTCTTTCTCTTGGCTGTACAAAGATCATGGAATTTCAAACCCCCTTATTAAAAATCTGATCTTCGCTTCAGCCTACGGTATCCTTATGCTTACAAATAAATGTGTACTGTGTAATGAACGTTTATGTCTCTATTAACAAGAAGAAGATAATGAATGAGCTTTTGTCACAATATTTTATAGAAGAGTGAGTAGAAAAAGTCGTGTGAAAGCAACACAAATGTTTACTTTCTCTACCACGTGCATAGAAGGTAGATAAGGTATTGCATTCCATCCAAAAATTCAATACTGAGATTTCACCGGAAATATATGTTTTGAGGCCCCCTGAATCCAAAAACCTATTCTTAGAAAAAGGGTGCGTGTTTGGCTGTGTGAACAGCATAAATAAAACATGAAAAGTCGAATAAATAACAAACTTGTGTTTAGGTTCCTTCCAAAGATGCGACACAAAAATTTTTAAGAAAATCTACCCCCGCAAACTACCCTCTACATGGAACATTTTTCATAACTTTTGATTTTTTAAAAAATTTCAACGATTTCAATTAAAATACTATATATTAAACATATTTACATTACAAATAAAATTTATATCTTGAATTTTATGGGTATAGCCTTTGAAGCCCGCTTTATTTGGAAGGAATTTTGTATAATGTTGTATAACTGTAAACGTAAAGCCATAGACGAAAACGCACTAAATAAAAGAATGTAAATCTCTTTATAACTCGCAGTTTATTTCAAATAACTATGTTTTTTTGCACTATAAAGATATCCGTTAGTAATCGTTCGAATTCTTCATAACTTGGCCATTTTCTTAAAGTTCTGTCAAAAATCAATTATTTCTCGCTATGTCATGGAAACAGTATGGAATTTTAAGGCCAGCGTATAGCGTTCAGTTCTTAAACATTTGATTATCGCTTGTTTTTCTATCACGAAATTTTATATCTATAAGAAGGCAACTATTTCTGCAAAGGTTTGTTTCGATTAAAATGTAGTACATTAGAAAAAAATCTGATGTGTTAAACTCACATGACTTTCTACTCTTCTACAAACTATTTTTACAAACTCTTATTCTTCATCTATTTCATATTAATCGAGATAAACATTTGCAGAAACGATCTTTTGACATGCAAAGAGAATTACATTTAACACATAGCGACCAGTTCTAAAAATATTTGACTATCGCTTAAGGCGTACCGAGGCGGACGGGGTTCAATCCCAGGGACCTGCATGTGGGATTTGTGGTGGACGAAGCGGCGTCTGGGCGGGTTTTCTCCGGATTCTCCGGTTTCCCCCACCATTCATTCCACCAACTGCTCCATCATCACCTTTCCTTTCATCCATTTCACCCACATTTCGTTTCATCTACTTCCTTCATCCCATACCAGGCATCGGGCTGATCACCCATCCTGGATGCTCTGTCCGATCCATGAGTGTCTGCTCCTCGACGGGACTCTGACCCCAGGCACCCGCTTGTATGCCCTGGGGGTGTAAGTCCTACATAAGAGGAGGGTAAACAGATAATGAATGAATGAATTAATACTATTTGCATATCCAAGACAAAAAAATAAATAACGAATTCCCATTTGAGAAAATAAGTATTTAAAAATTTAAGGGAATAATAAGCAATATCTCGAAAATGGTTCACTCAAAAACAAAAATGTATGACATAAATTGTGTATTTTAGCGCGATTTACATTTTTGTGTAGTAAAATTTTGTCTATCTCTTATGGTTTACCAGTTATTCAAAAGTCGTTCACAATGAAGAATGCTTTTGGAGACATTACCAGAAAATTCAAGATATACATTCTATTTGTCATGAAAATATCTTAAACAGGTGATATTTTAATCTAAATCGTTATAGCCATTTTTGAGAAAATCAACATTTTCGAAAAATGTTCCATGTAAGGGGTAATCTGGGGTGGGGGGATTTTCTTGAAAACCTTCATGTATCTGGAAGATACTGAACCTAAATACCAAGTTTGGTGTTTATCCGACTGTTCGTTTCTGAGTTCACAGACACACACACACACGGACATGTTTCCAAAAATGCTTTATTTGGATTCAGGGGATCTCAAAACACGTATTTCCGGTGAAATCTTGGTATCGAATTTTTGGGTGGAATGCAATACTTCCCCAAATTTACGTAGTAAAGAAAGTTATAAGCTTTAGTAAGAATAGTTTGTTTACCCACTAATAAACCATAGAAAGTGGAGAAAGTCATGTGGATATATCACATTAGATTTTTAGAGTATATGCCTTCATAAACTTTCTAAATGGCAACATATTGTTTTTTAATTTTTACTTTCTCTACTACGTATAGTAAGTAGGGGAAGTATTGTATTCCACCCAAAAATTCGATACCGAGATTTCACCGGAAATACGTGTTTTGAGATCCCTGAATCCAAAAAAAGCATTTTTGGAAACATCTCCGTGTGTGTGCCTGTGTGTGTGTGTGTGTGTGTGTGTGTGTGTGTCTGTGAACAGCATAACTCAGAAACGAACAGTCGGATAAACACCAAACTTGGTATTTAGGTTCGGTATCTTCCAGAGATGCGACACGAAGGTTTTCAAGAAAATCCCCCCACCCCAGACTACCCTTTCCATGGAACATTTTTCGAAAATTTTAATTTTCTCAAAAATGGCTCTAACGATTTTGATTAAAATATCTTATGTTTAAGATATTGTTATGAGACATGAAATATATATCTCGAATTTTCTGGGAATGTCTCCAAAAGTGTTCATTCTGAACGACTTTTGCATAACTGATAAACCATAAGAGATAGACAAAATTTTACTACATGAAAAATGTAGATCGCGTTAAAATGCATAATTTATGTCATATACATTTATTTTGTTGAGTGAACCGTTTTAGAGATATTGCTTGTTATTCCCTTAAATTTTCCAATACTTATACTTTTTCTCAAATTCGTTATTCATTTTTTTTATGTCCTGGACATGCAAGAGAATGGAATGCGTCACATAGCAACCAGCGTTAAAATATTTGACTATCGCTTAAAACCTACCATATTCCCCTTGCATCTACAAGAAAATTAGCAATAAGATTGACATCTCGATATCTCGATTAACATGAAGCATATGGAGAATAAGCGTTTGTAAAAATAGTTTGTACAAGAATATAGAAAGTCATGTGAGTGTAACACATCAGATTTTTTTTCTTATTTTGTCGCACGAACAAGTTAATTTGTTCATACAAAAGGTTTAGTTGTTATGGAGAAATTTAATTGTTGCCTTGTTTAGCAATTTTTTCCCACAATTTACAAAACTACGATTAACAAATTAAATTCTAATTATTTAGCAGGTGCTCAAAATGCTCCCTATTTGCAATCCGCCAGTGGATAAATGAAACGTGAAACTTATTTTCAATCACTGCCGGTCGGGGTTAACTCTTTGCATTCTTTCCGGATCGCATTTTTAACTCTTCCATATTAGCAGGACTCGTAACAAAGGCTCTACATTTCAAATGTCCCCATAAAAACTAATCAAGTGAAGAGAGATTTGTTCCCATAGCAACCAAACCTGAGCTAGTATTTTTAAAGGACAAAGTTTGGTGCCAAAAACATTTAGCGTATATTTGCGAAAAACGCAGAAGTGAATAAGGTATAAGTGTGTTCCAACTGAATTTAAATTTATCGATTATTCGTTTTTGTTTTCCATCACTAGAGCTGGCTACTATGACTAATTCATGTTGTATATAGGTAAACCCGTTTCGCTTATTTTTAAATCAAAGCAGAAGGTGTTTATCGTAAATAAAGTAGCGTCAATAAAAGAATCGTGTGAATAAAATGACTACAGGTCTCTAAATTTATAATGGATAGAGAAAGTTGTAAGACTATTGCACGTTAGATATTTTCTTTTTTCCTTCGCATAAGCTCATCCCTGCGACTTATTATGTAAATATACATGATGTTGCTTGAGCATTTTGTACGTAACTGACCACATTTTAAACTTAATTTGAAATAATTTCTATGTAAGCATTTAAGGATCATGAATAATTATCAAATAACTTTTTGTATTAGTAATATAATATCCCATGTGTCAGTGACTTTAAACTATATAACTAAAAAGAGATTTTAAAGTATAAGGGAGTCCCAAAATTGAGAAGATATTTATTAGCCCCACGTATGGACGCCAGTTTGAGAAGTTTATTGTTTCACGCATGGAGAAGCCGATTTGAAGTAGGAGTTGTATTGTATTTCAACTGTTGGGGAGCCGAACTTGTATTAGTTGCAACCGCACGTATAGTAAACAGTTTCCGGTAGCCTTCGCCCCAAATGTACTTTCAGGTGACCTTTGCCCCAAGTTTAACAAAAATATTCACTTTATAATTTTAACTGTTTATTTAGATATTATATATTTATGTTTGCCTTGGCTGCGTCAGTATTAGTGTTAGAGACACGTTTCTCTTAGCAGGGTTGTGGTGCGACTAAGAATGTAGGCTTACACAGATTATAATTTTACTTCACTCTTTTTATTAATGCATGACACGATTTATATAACACTTCACTGATAAAGAGCTGTGAGATTCTTTTATTAATTAATTGCACTTTTTAACATGTAGACTTATTTTTCGTCTCGCACGAATACGTATTAAATCTCTCGAGGACGTGTCTTGCGTCCGGCTAGGAACACTGTTTTACAGGCAACAAACTCAATTGATTTCAACCGCCTAAACTTTTAAATTTCTGTATTTCAAGTCTCTGATTGGCTATTCCTAATCCAATAGAACACCTTCATTTAAGTAAAGCTTTTTCTGGTTTTGGTTGGCTATTTTTATAAACTGTCAATAAAATTACAGTATTGCTTCCAAGAATCACAAGCAACAGTTAAACTTTCTAATTCATTATTGCCTCAAGGTTACCTCATTGTTACCTCATTGTTAGCAATTGTTAACCTATTATTCTCACAGCTCCTACATTATTAAATTACGTAATGCATTCATATTATTACACATGGATACAATAATACAAACATATACAATGACTGTTACATACATTTTTTATATATTGTTACATACACATATTGCTTTAAGGCGGGCTGTTATTGAATTTACATATTACACAATCAGACCATTCAAGTGTTAAAACTACTGCCTGAAAATAAATGCACCTCACTTATTTTAGACGCTACGATGTTTGTGATTGACATCTGTTGATTTAAGAGTCCAGAATATCATTATCGATATTGGCATTTTACAGACTACACAATGCCCTTACAGCCTATCTTCCATAAGTGGTCATAATCCTTTCCAATGTTCCATACCGGTTTTACTATCATTCGTGAATCTCCAGAGTGTATGAGATATTCGGAGGTTGAAGCAGTATATTTGAGTAGTAAAATAAAATTATAATCATAGGGAAAATAAATATCAATAACACTAGGAATAAATAGTATTGAAAAACACTGGGAAGCGAATGTTACTAAATGAGCAGGGTTAGACAGTGCCATCAGCGGCCGGAAACGGGTGGTTTTTCCCTCTATTGTTAAGTGTCCCGTTAGGTTGCTGGAACGCAGAGGTGTAGAAAAGGGCAATGTTCGCCAAAAGACAGATAGCCTTAGGCCTCCAATGAAAGAAGCTAGAAATCAGGTGATAGTGGAATGGGGAGATATAGAACGTTTGAAATAGAGAAACAGAAGCGTTTAGAATACACACTTGGTCGTTGTAGCTCCTTGGAGATGTTTGTTAGGAAAATGTGTAGGAAAGTTCAGAATACTCATTTGGTCGTGGTAGTTTCTGAGAGATGGTTGGCAGAAAAGTTTAGTAGACAGCGGATAGGCGCGATGATATGAAGTGTAACAAATAAGAAAGCGCGCGTGTGTGTCGAAGTAATAGCAGGAATCAAATGTTAAAACGGGGCGGTAAATAAACGAGCAGGAAAATAAACAGTCGTATTCACCACTAACCCGAGATCCAAGATCCATGCAAAGAACCCTGAGCTAGTACCGAACCAAGGACCATTCCTACAAATTCTGTACCAAAAAATAGCCACATACCACCGCAGAACTGACATACCACCGCAAATTGCCGCCCTAACGTGGGGCCAGAATCGAAGTACTACCGCAAGGTGAGGGTAAAGGAACTGGATAATATTAATACAATCTTTAAGTTCCCCGCTGGAGGAAGAGCATACTCTAGTAATACCACTCTTGCAACGCTTGTGTTTTTTCTTATCGGAGCATAAGAGTCGATTATACCAGTTTATTTTATCTGTGGCACCAGCCACTAGCAAAGGAGATACACCAGCTTTGCACCACTCGGAAGCATTTTGCATATTCTTGAGACTTCAGTCAAGTCAAGTCAAGTCAGGGAGCATTAAGTTTCATCAACCATCGTTTATGATTCTGACGATTATTTATTATTTGATAATCGTTTAACTCATGTTTGTGTTTCTCCAATCCAGTTTTATTTAAACGAACGTCATACTCGTTGTCAGAAATGATGTACCGCTTTTCAGTCTTCAGTTCATTGACGATTCGTTGTTAAAAACTAAAAAGCTTAAAAAAAAGATTAAAAAACGCACACAGGTTCATTGCAGCTGGAATATTCAGGAGCTACAGAGGTAAGGTTATATCACTGCTCACCTGTTATCTGCTAGTGACGATGGAATATGATTAATGTATGTACAGGGTTATTCAAAAATAAGGAACAGACTTTAAATATTTATTTCTAATGAAAGACAATAGATAGCGACACTTACGACACATCATTGAATACAGAAAAGTTCAAAGTTTTAATCCCCACCTACTAGCTTCATTCAGTTCCTACAGTGGCCCTGGGTTTGTTTACGAGAAAATGGCGACGACACAGGAAAATTCGTTTTGTGTGTTGCAGTATGCACAGAGAGATGAATCCATTGTTCTATTGCAGGGCGCATTTCGTTGTAAGTTCAACAACGAGCCACCTCGTCATAAACAATTTAGAATTGATACAATAAATTCATAGAAGGTGGTTGCATATGCAAACGGAAAAGCACTGCATGTCCTCGCATAACAAATGGTGCTCATTTTGAGCATATAAAATTCAATTTTGTACTTTTCTCTATTCCGTGTTGTATCGCATGTGTCGCCATCTATTGTCGTTCATTAGAAATAAATATTTAAAGTATGTTTCTTCTTTTTGAGTAATCCTGTATTTATTCACTGCAAATGGGCATTAACCGGTGGCAGAGTTTTGTATACAAAATAATATTACAAAAATAAGTGCACAAGCAATAATCATACAATAAACAATCATATTATTGTAGGTACCAGTGTAACATAACAGCTGAAAGTTTCGAAACCATTAATTGTTTTACTATTTACATTTATTACTTACCTATCCAATCAGTTTAGACAATGAGTTTACCATTAGTATTCACAACAGGTTTATAAAATTTCAAATACACATGTAAGTAACGTTTATAATTAATTTTTCAACGTTAATTCTATTCAGATTTCTCCTAAATTTCCTCACGGACAGAGGGCAGCCCTGAGAGGCTGCTACAAGCAAATTGTTCCATTCCTCAATGGCTCTATTAACAAGGAGAATTTTCCTGTGTCAGTTTCGCGCCCTCTTCCCTTAATTTTAAACGAATGATCGTTTCTTCAGTAATATTTCGGGTTGTCCAATAATTCACTAACGTCCACCCATGCATTTAAACCAGCATAAGCTTTAAATAATATGCATAACCGATGTCTCTTACGCCGAACTTTTAAAAGGTTCGCTTCCCATTGAATCTCTTTCCCTTTTATAGCCTTAAAATATATACCTCTTTTTCTGAATGTTATAATTTGATGCTGAACTATTGTACACAGATTTAATAGCCTGGATGTGTAATACCGGAGTGTAATGAAAATTTCTAAACATTTTCAACTGTTTTACTGACCTTTTCTGCACAAATCCATGTGAACTGAAGCAGTTTGCAAGTTATTTCCGCACTTTTTCCTTTTCACGAGGTGTTATCCCATCAGTTTTCCTATTTTCTATTGTCTCTTTCCTATCAGCAATGAGGCATACAAAGTTTTCTCGTCAGTAGAAAACTTGCATCCTCGTTTCTTCATTGACAATTTTTCACTTTTTCTACTACGTATAGCAAGTAGGGGAAGTATTGTATTCCATTCAAAAATTCGATATCGAGATTTCACCGGAAATATATGTTTTCAGACCCCCTGAATCCAAAAAAAGCATTTTTAGAAACGTGTGTGTGTGTGTGTGAACAGCATAACTCAGAAACGAACAGTTGGATAAACACCAAACTTGGTATTTAGGTTCAGTATCTTCCAGAGATACTACACGAAGGTTTTCAATAAAATACCCCCACCCCCCATTACCCTTTACATGGAATATTTTTCGAAAATTTTTATTTTCTCTAGAATGGCTCCAACGACTTTGATTAAGATATCATATGTTTAAGATATTTTCATGACAAATGAAATGTATATCTTGAATTTTCTGGGAATGTCTCCAAAAGTATTCTTTATTGTGAACGACTTTTGCATAACTGGTAAACCCTAAGAGATAGACAAAAGTTTACTACACAAAAAATGTAGATCGCGTTAAAATACACAATTTATGTCATATATATTTTTTGTAGAGTGAACCATTTTCAAGATATTGCTTGTTATTCCCTTAAATTTTCAATACTTATTTTCTCAAATGGGAATTCGTTATTATTTTTTGTCTTGGATATGCAAAGAGTATTAATCTGTGCCAAAGAGAATGGTGCTGCACCTAGCAACCAGCTATTAAGATATATTTCGATGCTTAAAGGCTGCTGTATTTCTATATTGCCCTTGCAATTACAAAACAAGGGGAACATAGTACGCCTTAAGTGATAGTCAAATATTTTTAGAACTGGTCGCTATGTGTAAAATGTAATTCTCTTTGCATGTCAAAAGATCGTTTCTGCAAATGTTTATCTCGACTAATATGAAATAGATGGAGAATAAGAGTTTGTAAAAATAGCTTGTACAAGAGTAGAGAAAGTCATGTGAGTGTAACACATCAATTTTTTTCATTTGTTGCAAGAACCCATAAATATTATATGAATTACAGTTTTACGTAGCGATCGTATTTTATTTAATAAACAAATGACAATAAACGCTATTAAAACCCAGAGTCAACAAAAACACGAAACTATTGATTGGCTGCACAAATAGAAGTATTACCATAACTTACAAAAATATGTTTGTTTCAAAATGCACAACAGCCTAAATCGAAGCAAATGCGCCGTCAATTCAATCTGATCAACGATGGTGAAACATAGAAAGTTTAGACGACGCGTCAAGAAGGAAAAGTTTTATTTTGACATTCGTCATATTCAGACGACGTTTGGTGGAACTGGCCTTTAGAGAAATAGAAAATCGCTGCTAACCTAAAGGGCAATAATACCTATATTAAATATATAGGTATAGGAGTACTATAGCGTCCTTGAATACTAGCAGGTTGGCTACGGTACCCGAAAAAGTAATGGTTTATTACTTCCGCGGCTGCTTCCGCGATACCCTTCTCTTCGGAGGGTATGTTTGAAATTCCAAGAATGAAGCATAAAGGTAGTGTATTTCGATAACCTTTTCGGCACTTCTTTTTAACACCATACGCTCCATATGCTTTTAATGTCACAATATAATACCACTTTTTATGATTCTAATAGAACCATGGAGACAAACTTATCTCTGTTTATCGTCTTTGACTGTTTCCATTATTACTATTATTATTATTATTATTATTATTATTATTATAGTAATGGGACTAACAACCACTCACTTCATTTCGTCTTGATATCGGAAGTATTAACTCGTATGTTTAGTAATTTTATACAGACATGATAGGAAAATAGATAAATAATTTCCGAATACTAAACTAATGTATAATATAAGTTTCAGTTGAGAAAATTTGCCTGGAGAAAAAGGTAATTAGCAAACAGTCATTACTAATGCTGAGAAGCGAACGCATTGGTATAAAGATTCCTGGGCTGCAGTAAGGTTCAGTACGTTTGCAGAGTCACGTAGACAGAAATTCTGTAAAAGAGAAAGGTAAATGAAATACTGAGATTCTATGGGGTACGGCTTAGCAACAAGTAGTCGCATACGTAGGAGTTTAAGATTGGCCCCGCGCGAGAAGGAATCTTGATGAGGTAGTTCTAAAGCAGGCCAAGCTTAAGTAATTAAAGAGCGAGTACTGCTAAATCAGCGTCTTGTCGCCTTTCTTTTCTTCGTGCAGTTTTAAAGTCTCTTACGGTAATCGGTAGTTTACAGCGACTAAAACCGCACTGGGTTATCAGTAAGTGGTAGCCGCGAAGGGTTTTGCAGGTAAGCAGCGACTCGCCGCAAATTACGCCTCTAGTTTATTTTATTACGGAAACTGTTATTTCAAACCGCAAAACCAATGCTGCAGAAGCTAGCAGGTATAATAATTCAGTTGTTATAGTTTCGAGTGCTACAATTCATGACCAGTCTCATTTTTACTTTCTCTACTACGTATAGTAAGTAGGGTAAGTATTGTATTCCACCCAAAAATTCGATACCAAGATTTCAACGGAAATACATGTTTTGAGACCCCGCTGAATAAAAAAAACATTTTTGGAAACATGTCCGTGTGTGTGTCTGTGAACAGCATAACTCAGAAACGAACAGTCGGATAAACACAAAACCTGGTATTTAGGTCCAGTATCTTCCAGAGATGCGACACAAAGGTTTTCAAGAAAATCCCCTCACCCCAGATTACTCTTACATTGATCATTTTTCGAAAATTTTAGTTTTCTCAAAAATGGCTCTAATGATTTTGATTAAAATATCTTATGTTTGAGATATTTTCATGACAAATGAAATGTATATCTCGAATTTTCTGGGAATGTCTCCAAAAGTATTCTTCATTGTGAACGACTTTTGCATAACTGGTAAACCATAAGAGATAGACAAAATTTTACTTCACAAAAAATGTAGATCACACTTATGTCATACATTTTTACTTTCTCTACTACGTATAGTAAGTAGGGGAAGTATTGCATTCCACCCAAAAATTCGATACCGAGATTTCACCGGAAATACATGTTTTGAGACCTCCTGAATCCAAAAAAAGCATTTTTGTAAACATGTCCGTGTGTGTGTCTGTGTGTCTGTGTGTGTGTGTCTGTGTGTGTGTGTCTGTGTGTGTGTCTGTGTGTGTGTGAACAGCATAACTCAAAAACGAACAGTCGGATAAACACCAAACTTGGTATTTAGGTTCAGTATCTTCCAGAGATGCGACACGAAGGTTTTCAAGAAAATCCCCCCACCCCAGACTACCCTTTACATGGAACATTTTTCGAAAATTTTAATTTTCTCAAAAATGGCTCTAACGATTTTGTTTAAAATATCATATGTTTAAGATAATGCCATGAGAAATGAAATGTATATCTCGAATTTTCTGGGAATGTCTCCAAAAGTATTCTTCATTGTGAACGACTTTTGCATAACTGGTAAACCATAAGAGATAGACAAAATTTTACTACACAAAAAATGTTGATCTCGTTAAAATACACAACTTATGTTATATACATTTCTTTTGTTGAGTGAACCGTTTTCGAGATATTGCTTGTTATTCCCTTAAATTTTCCAATACTTATACTTTTTCTCAAATTCGTTATTCATTTTTTTATGTCCTGGACTTGCAAAGAGAATGGAATTCGACACATAGCAACCAGCGTTAAAATATTTGACCATCGCTTAAAAGCTACCATATTCCCCTTGCATCTACAAGAAAATTAGCAATAAGATTGACATCTCGATATCTCGATTAACATAAAGCATATGGAGAATAGGCGTTTGTAAAAATAGATTGTACAAGAGTAGAGAAAGTCATGTGAGTGTAACACATCAGATTTTTTTTTTTTGTTGTTGAGTGAACCATTTTCGAGATATTGCTTGTTAGTCCCTTAAATTTTTTAATATTTATACTTTTTCTCAAATTCGTTATCCATTTTTTTTATGTCCTGGACATGCAAAGAGAATGGAATGCGCCACATAGCAACCAGCGTTAAAATATTTGACTATCTCTTAAAACCTACCATATTCCCCTTGCATCTACAAGAAAATTAGCAATAAGATTAACATCTCGATTAACATGAAGCATATGGAGAATAAGCGTTTGTAAAAATAGTTTGTGCAAGAGTAGAGAAAGTCATGTGAGTGTAACACATCGGATTTTTTATCTTCAAACGGTCGGCAACTCGTTTCAATAGATCAAGTATTAGATCACATTAAATTTCTGAGCCAGTTTAAACGCATAGCCTCATAGAAATATCTCATAGCCAACCACTGTAGCAGCCGGCAGCAGAATCAACTGCAGATATTAGAGATGACGTCTAAAGGTGACACCGACAATTCGTTGTCAAACTTGCCGACCATCGCGTGACTGGAAGGGGCTACAGCCTTTTGGTGCTTATTCTAATTTCTACCGTGCGTGTCTGTGAAAGAAATATGGCGGAACCAAAACTCTACATCAGCACCACATGTTACTAAACCTCGTGACTGTACAAGTTTCGATGGGGAGTTATTTCCTTCTAAAACCCTTCGAGTGTTCCCCGGCAGAATTCCTCGTCACATTTGTGTATATATTACTAATGTGTGCTAATTACCTTGCTAATAGTTACGTTGAGTGTAATCAGGTATTCCCTTAACGCCTTCTCTCCACGGCGTCGCAATTCCCTAGAGTCTTAACAAGGTTTACTTTGGAGCAATTGGCCACCCTCGCACTTCGCACGTTTGCTGCCGCAGATTTAAAACGCTGTGAATCATTTAACCGGTAACAGAGTTTTGCACACTCCACGTGGTATTACAGTTTCACGGCGTGTACACAGGTCCCTTACCGCCCCAAGAAGTGCCACTCGACGCGGTATAATCGCTCCTCATTAACGCAATGACGTTGAGCAAGGCCAAAGCATTTTCTATTAACAGCGCGAGAGGCATTTTTGTTTCCACAGGAGGGGGGCGTGTGAATAATAAAACAAAAAAGTAACACTCTGCAAAAAATTGCAACTGTCAAAGCGACGATGTGTACATAACGTGACAAAAACGTGTCCGGTCCGCTAACACGCAAATGTGGTTTTCGAGAAGTTAACGCACTGTTTATATCTTTATAATTCGCAGTTTCATTTTGTGTTTAACTTTCTATAAGTTTTTGCATTTTAATGCAACGTTTACGTTATTTATTTTGCTGTACGCAATAGAGGGATACTGTAATCAACGTTTTTGTAAATAATAACAAGAAAGCAAGCAGACAAAGGGGTGGCAATTTATTTCAGTAGCCATGGACATAAACTGCTTGGTTGCTGCGATCACACACTAATTTATAGCACCAGCGCCTGCAAACGTAAATGAGAATACATGGCCCTTTATTTTTTAGTTATTTTCCCATTAGGCTATAGCGTTCCTGTCGCGTGTCTTGCGTGAATTCCGATCTGTCAGCGTAACTATGAAGTACTTTCTGGGAAAGTATAAATGCATAAACCGAGCGGTTTGGCTCAGGCGGTAACGTCTGTGGTCCGTATTCGAGTTCGATCCCCCGTTACCGCCCACTTTGATTCCATTGTTTTTTTCGGGGATTTTGCCAGGTCATCAGGCAATTTCTGGAGTGGTTTTTTTTATCCCCCGAGTTTCCTGATCCTATTTAGGTCCATTAATTATTTCACTCATCCTTCACCCCGTTTGGTCTTTTTTCAGGTTTGGAAGTGTCAGCGATGGTGTTTCGGTGTAGCGTGGCAAGGGAAAAGGATGTTCTTTGTAAACTTCATCCTTCGGTCTTCAGTTGGTTGCCGGGGTATAAGGACAGCCCCTCAGGGGCGTTGAACCCTGGTGAGGCGACATCCCCGGTCTGCCTATCGGCTGCCGGGGCATCTATCTCGAAACTGTAGAGAGCCTGTCAATGCTGTGCTGCAATTCCTGGTTCCGGCCGCCCAGTATCTCCTTTCAACTCATCCCTCCACCCCGGGGCGCCCCTCTCTATTAATGTTTATAACTTCCATAATTTAAATTTTATGAAATTTAGAGGCTTGAATTTTAATTTAGCGCAGAGAAAAAAGCAGAAGGTCCATTTCATTGATCTAGATTATAGATTTTGCACATCAACAAGAGTATTTGCCAGGCACATTGTAAACGAGCACTTAAAGTTACATGCAGGCAGTGGCTTTTAACAACCCCGTACTGGAATATACCTTAATGACAACATGGATAAATCATATGTATGTGACAGACATAAACAAATGAAAGGTAGAGTATGATTCACTGAATTGCCACTGTTTAAGTAGGCAGGTGAAGTATTGTATTCCACCCAACAATTAGATATCGAGATCTCACCGGAAATACACGTTTTGGGGCCCCTGAAACCAAAGGTGTGTGAGTGTGTGCGCGCGCGCGCACGTTCGTGTGTCCGTCTGTCTATCTGTCTGTCTGTCTGTGTATCTATCTATCCATCCATCTATCTATCTATCTATCTATCTATCTATCTAATTATCTATCTATCTATCTATCTATCTATCTGTGAACATCATAACTCAAAAACAAAAAGTCGGATAACTACTACACCTGGTATTTAGGTTTAGTACCTTCCAAAGATGCGACACAAAGATTTTCAAGAAAATCACTCCCATCTCAGACTACCCTTTACATGGAAGATTGTTTGAAATTTTTTATTTTAAAACTGACTCTAACGATGTTGATTAAAATAATATACTTTAAAAATATTCACATTACAAATAAAATTTATATCTTGAATTTTCTGGGAATAGCCTGTGAAGTCCACATCATTTGAAGGAGTTTTGTAAAATATTGTACAACTGGTAAATGCTAAACGATAGACGAAACCGTACTGTTCAAAAAATGTACAACGCTTTAAAACACGCAATTTATTTCAGATCAATTTTTGTAGCATAAGCTCTTTCTGAGATATCAGTTATTAAAGGTTCGAGTTGTTCATTTCTTGATCATTCTAATAAGTTCCGTCAACATTCTGTTGTTTCTTGCGATTGCACGACAACACTATGGATTTTTAGGACCAGCGTCCAACTCGTAAACATTAAACTATTGCTGTTCTCTATGTATCTATAAAGAAATGTGTAATGTAGCTATTTCTGCAATGGCTTATTTAGATTAAAATGTAGTACATAGAAAAATAAGCTTTAGTAAGAATAGTTTGCATACCCACTAATAAACCATAGAGGGTGGAGAAATTCGTGTGAATGCATGATACCAGGTTATTTTCTCTACCGCGTACATAGTAGGTAGAGAAGGTGTTGCATTCCAAATCAAAATTCTATACCGAGATTTTACGGAAATACATTTTTTGAGATCACCTGAATAAAAGGTCCGTGTGTCTGTGAACAGCGTAACCTAAAAACCAAAACCAAATGTTGGATAGATACAACATTTGGTATTTAAGTTCGTGCCTTTCAAAGATACGACACAGAAGATTTTCAAGAAAATTCCCACACCATAAACTACCCTTCGTATGGAACATTTTTTCGAAACTTTTATTTTCTAGAAAATGACGCTAACAATTTAATTAAAATGCCATACACTAAAGCTATATGCATGACAAATAAAATGTATCTCTTGAATTTTCTTGATATAGCCTGTGAAGTCCTCTTCATTCAGAAGGAATTTTGTATAACTTGTAAACGTTAAACGATAGAGGAAAGCGCACTTCACAAAAAATGTAGATCTCTTTAAAACGCGCAATGTATTTGAAATAAGTTTTTTGTGGCGCCAGCCATTTCCGAGATAACCGTTATTAATGGTTCAAATTATTTAATAGTTAGCCATTATTTTAAAGCCCTGTTGACTTTCAGCTGTTAGACCCTTAGCACTCGTTGTACTTCTGACGTTACTAGAAGTACGTCAGGCCGAACATTCGAGCCCCTCCCGTTGGGGAGCTGTTTGGATTGGGTTGGTCTCGACGGGGCAGTGGTTCTCGATACCGGAGGGTTTGTGAGACACATCAATGTCCTCCGGTACCGGCCTGTATAGCCGGTAAACGGATTCCTGGAAGCTGTCGGCCCTACCGAGGTTATCGGTAGTCGCCCTTTCGGGATGACGCGCGTAAGTGGCGTATCCACTTCCATCTCCAGTAAGCGTGGGGGGCCTTTTTAGGAAACCAGATATTGGCCTCATGGGGAAATCCCGGTTAGATAGCCACTTGGATGGCGCTAACCCTGGGCAGAGAAGGGTGGCCTTCCCCCGCGTAGACCTTCGCACTTAACTGTTTCTCACGATTTGAGCTCTGGCTGCTGAGAGCGGAGGTTATAAGGTGCGCTAACTCTGTGTAGTTTGATAATTTAAACTGAGTCGTTGCTTATTAATCCCCATCACATTAGCGCTACATGTTAACTAAGGAGCGCTTTCGGGAGATATGTTTCTCCTCTTATCAGCTACTGCCGACTACAGGACCGGTCTCACCCCTAATCCCAAAAAGTATTTCATCAGACGATTCTCCTGCCCTCTGTTGTGAAGAATTGAAAACTGGTGGTGTTGGATTTGTTGCCATCTGTGGTGAAGGTTGGGAACTCATCTGTCTTCTTTTTTCTCTCCGGTAATCTGATTGGATCAGCTGCATTTAGTAGTCTGTAGGCGGAATTTCAAAATTCAAAGCATTCTCAATGTTGAGATGAATAAAAATCTTTTCCCAAATTTCCAAGTGTGAAGGAATCTGTATAGATTTTAATAGTTTTATCTCTTGTCCTATTTCATGGTTACTGTTCCAAAAATTGTTGACCACTGCTGATTTATCTATTTGTTTCAGTTTTATATTTCTTTGGTGTTCACTGGTGCTTTCTACGCCCAATTAATCGGGAAGGAGCTACAGATCCAAAAAGCTGTGGAACGCAAGAAACACACATTATTTATTTCATCCCCAACAATGCAGAAGTGAGAATTACATAAAGTTGTAATAACTAGCTTAAATCCAAATAAAGATAAGGATCAGAAATTTGACACCAGCGGGAGAAATCATATTATGGGGACCGAAAATGAGGTCATTAACAACCAGGAACTAAAAAGCAAAAATGTAAAAGTTGAAATGCCCAGGAAAAGAAATCCAATATGACGTCATATCCGGTACCACGGGGGATGAACTTAAAGAGAATATTTATGAGCAAAACTTGACACATATCATGCCTAAGAATGATGAAAGTAACTTTAAACTCAGGTTTAAAACTGGTCCAAGAAATAAAGCAACAGCACACTATATTGTGGCAGTGAACATTGTGTCTCGGAGTAAAATTTTTAAAATGTTATCATAGGCATGTTGCCAAATATTGCAATAAAGAAAAATTATTTGTCCACACTGTGGGGAAGAACACCACAAGAGGAATGAATGTCTGAAAAGGATCAACAGCAGATTTGTACTCCGTGCTACAGATGGGGAAAAACATGTGGATGGAAAGAAATTGTTCCACCTACAAATTCATGTTAGAAAGAACCCTAGGAAGAACCGATTATAGAAACTAAAGTAGTTGCAGTAGGATGGCAAAATAACAGGAGAAAGAGGAATATTCCATGCCGCATAAGGAGGAATTTGCAGTGAGTTATAGCAGTCAAACTGAAGAAAAATGCAGTAAACAAAGAAACATGTATAGGGTCTTTCAACAAGAGTGTCCTATCTTTAACATGTGATATCTGCCGTTGTTATTGGGTTACAGCAGTCATTTTTTTCATGTGGTTACAGTTGTTATTTACAAACAGCCATGGAACGTTACAGCATTCAGCAAAGCGTAGAAATAGTCAAAATTTATTATCAAAATGGATCATCTGTTCGCCAAACCTTCCGTGTATTGCGTGAAGTTACGGTGTGCATAATCGTCCCTGCGAGAGAACGATTCGGCGTTTGATCGATAAATTTGAAAGAACTGGTTCTGTCAACGATCAAAGAACACGTAATCGACGTAAGCGCTCCAATGAAAACATTGGTGCCGTTCGTGACAGTGTACGCGAGAACGGAAACAAATCAATTGCTCGTTGAGCGCAAGAATTGGGGCTTTCACCGACCACAATTTGGCAAATTCTGCATCTGGACCTGAAGTTTCACGCTTACAAATTGGTGTTAACTCAACAACTAAAGCCCAACGACCATAGGTTGCACCGTGTATTCGCTGACTGGGCTATGGAGCAATTGGAAGCTGACCCGGATTTTTGTCGAAAAATCATCTTCAGCGACGAAGCCCACTTTTGGATAGATGGTTGTGTTAACAAACAAAATTGCCGCTGTTGGAGCAATCACAATCCAATGGAGATTCAAGAACGACCACTTTATCCCCAAAAGGTTACTGTGCGGTGTGGATTTTGGAATGGTGGAATCATTGGTCCATATTTTTTCCAAGATGAAAATGCAGAAGCTCTAACTGTCAATGGAGAAAGATACCGGGCTTTTATAAGGGACTATTTTGGCCCCAATTGGATGGTATGGATCTCAGAAACATCTGGTTCCAGCAAGACGGTGCCATATGTCATGCTGTTCTCGAAACAATCCATCTTTTGAAGGAAAAGTTCAGAGGTTTCATCATTTCCCGTGGTGGTGATGTTAACTGGCCGCCGAGGTCATGTGATTTAACCCCGTTGGATTACTTCTTGTGGGGTTATGTTAAATCTCGAGTTTATGTCAACAAGCCAGAAACAGTAAATGATCTTGTGAATAACAGCACGTGTGTTATTCGTGAAGTTGGACGTAATTTGTCACGGCGGTCATTAAATGATGTTCTCTTCCACACGTAATGACATAATGTTCCAAAATAAAAAAGAAATAAATCGCTATCATTTATAGAACGTGTTTTATTTAAGTTCAAAGATAGGATACTCTTGTTGAAAGAAGCTATATATTGAGCACTATGATCCATTACGATCCAATAAAAGAGGAACAAAAGAACGAAACAACGGATGTTATAACTAAACCGGATATCTCACCAAAATTAAGGAATTATAAAACTTACGAAGGGATGGGTATAAGTAACCAAAATAAAAAACCTGTGAACTATAAATCTATAATAGAGGATGATATTTTGCAAGAGGATTTGGAAAATAACAAAATTAAAGTATTTGAAATTAGCGAAAACAAATTGTTAGAAAATAAATGCAACGGAAGAGGAGAAGGGGACTAATTTAGTCTATTTATAGGCTAGAAGAAAAGGATGTGATAAAAAAATAAAACATGAAATGACGGACTTGCAGAACGTAGAGGAGAGAGAAGGGAAAATTAAATACAGAATGCCGGTTGGAAACGTGTGAGGTAGGCGGGAATCAACTGAGGCAGAATTAAGGCCAGTGTCAATGGCCAAGGCTGCTAAAGTGTACGAGAAATTATAGGTGTTGACGATGCAACTTAGTCGATTGGAAGAAGGAAGGGCTCTGCTCACTGCGTTACACACTTTATAAGGAAAACACACCAAGACGGAGAAAAGATGATGTTTCCATTGCCAGATACAGTAAACAGAATTAAATTAAAATCGAAACATTTACCAACTGAGCCAGGGTCATTATTAGACTTATAATTTTAAATTTAGATGAAGTATTTAAAGATTTCGTATTATGTTATGGTTGGTTCATGTTACGTTTAGGCTAGATTTGAAGGACCAATACATAAAAGACCTATTGGAAATGAGGAGAAAAAAAGATTATTGTAATTCAAACAATGCTGTCTTTAAACTCAAGTTGCAATTAAAAAACAAATACACCTAACCAACAAAAAAGGCACGGTTATGAGAGAATATTATAGAAGGGCTTTACGCCAAATTAATACCCCAAAAAAGGATTCGAAAGTAAATATAGGTAAACAAAGTAAATTGGTCAAGTGAAGGAAAAAATGAGTTATATCATTGGCATTCAACAGGAATATTACTGCAGAAGTTGCACAAAATAGGCCAAATTTGTAATTCTTTTTATTTGGTAGAAAAAAATGACTACAACATGAATGCGAGTTGCTCAAATTAATGGACAAAGGAGTAAGGTTGTGTGTGAGTTAAGGAAGATATTTGAGGACCTGGATTTAGATAACATCCGTATACAGAAACCGTAGGTAGTAAATGGTTGTGTTGCTCACGTAGTGATTTTGCCTTCGACAAGTAATTTTTCCTGAGAATGCGATGGCAGCAAGTAGTATGAAATCCAAGTTTATGGGTAACTAATATAGCCCAGTTTTTGGATAGACATGTGAACTGTGTCGAAATTACTCATAAGTGAGATAAATTTATTTCCGCAAATTAATATTTTCAGTATAGTTTACCAATTTAACCATTTTTGACAAAACTAAAAGCCATACAAAATAAATATCAAGATATGGAACTAATACCCTTGTATGATTGCAATGCTAAATCTAAATGGTAGTATAGTAAATATACAGATGAGAAAGTTTAAAAATTGGAGGCAGTAATATCTGAATTAAGTTTTATAATATTAAATTAAATGAACAATCCAGTAGAGCCGTGGCCAGTAAAAACATTGACATAACATTATGTTAAACAGGAATATAACGAAAACTAGCAAACTGAAGGGTAGGACGAGGACCTACTTCTAGTAATCACAATAATATATTTAAATTATAATATCATGGTAAAAGTATAGATCAAGATAGTAGAGGAGATTTATTATACAACCTCAAGCAAGCAACTTGGTTTAAGAAGAGACAGTAATTTAAATTCCTAAATTTAAAATAGAACAAAAAAGGTTTAACGGAAGCAATTAAAATTGTTGTAGATAAGACAGTTCCCAAAATAACGCCAAATATGCAGAGAAAACATTTGGTCAGATAAATTGCAAAAGGCAGATCGCTGACCAGAAAATTAAGACACACCTATCAAAAATCTATCTTTTGTAGAGAAAGACAAATACATTTATAACGGTATAGGGAAGCTAAACCTAAATATAAAGACTTGCTGGAAAAGCTTGGTAAAATCCATGGAAACTGTTTGTAGAAAATAAACTTGAACAAGACTCATGGAAGCTTACTTTATAAAATTTTAAGGGATAAAACTAAGGAACCGGAAATTATAACAGCATTAATTTGAGAAGATAGAAGGAACCATGACAAAAATTGGCAACAATCAACTTCTAAACATGTTACTACCGGATGATAAAGTTGATAAGTATAGAGAAAAACATATGATAAAAAGAATAGAATCTATTATACCTTACAACAATGAAAGATCTGATGTGTTACACTCACATGACTTTCTCTACTCTTGTACAAACTATTTTTACAAACGCTTATTCTCCATATGCATCATGTTAATCGAGATATCGAGATGTTAATCTTACTGCTAATTTTCTTGCAGACGCAAGGGGAATTGGTAGGCTTTAAGCGATAGTCAAATCTTTTAAGAGCTGGTTTCTATGTGCAGTATTCCATTCTCTTTGCATTACCAGGACAGAAAAAAAGAATAACGAATTCCCATTTGAGAAAAAGTATAAGTATTGGGAAATTTAAGAGAATAACAAGCTATATCTCGAAAATGGTTCTCTCAACAAAAGCAATGTATATGACATAAATTGTGTATTTTAACCCGATCTACATTTTTTGTGTAGTAAAATCTTGTCTCTCTCTCTTATGGTTTACCAGTTATGCAAAAGTCGTTCACAGTGAAGAATACTTATGGAGAAATTCAAGATTACATTTTATTTGTCATAAAAGTAACTCACATATATGATATTTTAATCAAAATCGTTAGAGCCATTTTTAAAAAATTAAAAGTTTCGAAAAATGTTGCATGTAAAGGGTAATCTGGGGTAGGGGTATTTTCTTGAAAACCTTCGTGTCGCATCTCTGGAAGATACTGAACCTAAATACCAAGTTTGGTGTTTATCCGACTGTTCAATTCTGAGTTATGCTGTTCACAGACACAGACACACACACACACAAAGAGAAAGTAAAAAAGTTGTATATCCCAATGATATTTCTGAAATTAGATTAATTTTTAGTAAATTAAAACCAAAAAAGGCATTAGGACCAGATGGTGTTATGAATAGGCTTTATATAATTTGAAAGAAGCAATTCCCTTTTTACACATGCTTTTTTAACGATTGCATATGGAAAGGAAGATTTTCTAATGTTGCGAAAAATGCTAGAGTAGTAATACTCAAAAAGACAACCATAAAGACACCAAGTTCCAAAATCTTATAGACCGATGTGTTTGCTTAATACAATAGGAAAAATACACTGGTGTGCAAAACCTAAGGACGAAAGTAATCTTCGCATGCTGTGACACTGCCAAGTAATATAGTTAGATGAAACGTGAATCATACATAGGGGAACTGCTACGATATGCTACAGTAGGCAAATAAACTAAATATGCAATGAGACGAACAGAAATGCCACTTTTATTTATAGACCATAAGCTATACTAAAGTCAATACGACATATGATGGCTCTCTAAACTTACAGAAACAGATACATAGTGCTCAAAATGGTGTATGATCACCACGGACAGCAATGCATGCTCTGCATCGTGCTCCCATTCTGGCCACAAGGTTGGTAAGCAGTTCTTGTGGTAGGGCGTTCTATTCCTCCACAAGCGCTGTTGACAACTGTTGGGTGGTCGTTGGTGCATATGAAAGTGCTGCAATGCGTCTCCTCAAAGCATTCCATACGTGTTCGATGAGATTTAAATCGGGGGAACGGGCAAGCCAGTCCATTCGCCGAATATCCTCTCGTTCCAAGAAATCCTCCACCTGCGCTGTTCGATGCGTTCGCGCATTGTCATCCATAAAAATGAAGTCAGGGCCAACTGCACCCCTGAAAAGACACACATGGGGAAGGAGTACAGTATCACAATAACGTTAATCAGTGGGCGTACTGTGTTCAAAGATTTGGAGGTCGGTGCGTCCATGCAACATCATGCCTCCCCAAACCATACCACACGGACCACCAAAACGATCATGTTCAAGGATGTTCCTGGGTTTATTACGTGTTCCCACCTCTCGCCAGATGAGGGTACGTCGAGAATGACACTTAGACTGCATCTGCTCTCGTCCGAGAAGAGCACGTGACTACATTCCTCGTTGGTCCAATTTTGATGCTCTTGGGACCATCGCAAACAGTGCCGCTGATGTGCGGATGTCAATGGAACACAACGTACTGGCCGTCGGGCAAAGAGACCACCTCTGTGTAGTCGCCGTGCCACTGTGTATCGTGATATTGCGTGCCTAGCTGTCCTGTTAAATGTGGTTGCAATTGCACCCGCTGTTTGGAGGGGATCCCTTCTTGCTTGTTGCACAATGTAGCGATCATTTGCTGCTGTAGTTGAGCGTAGTCGACCACCACCTCTCCTTCGGACAGAGTGCCTATGGTTTGGAAGGTTCCCCATGCACGTCAAACAATGCTGTGAGCAATTCCAAACAACAACACTCGTCACACTTCGCCTTCTTCCAGTTTCCCGATGATTCTCCACTGTGTGAAGTCATCCAAATGGTGTCTACGGGCCATGTTGTAATGAAGAACACCACTATAGTGCATCGTAACAGCTCGCTAATTGCCACACACCGTCTTGTCCTGTTTCATAAACTGCCCCGTGTTGCGAGACCAGACCCATTTGGCACAATAGGCTCGCTACACTTACGCCATGTGACGTCCATCTTTCTGTGTACGTGTGAGAGACCTCTGGCAACATGCTCCCGCACCTTCATCTACTTCCACCAAGTAGTTCATTTGTTAATGTTACTTTACCCATCTCGTCCTTAGGTTTTGCACACCAGCGTATTTGAACAACTTAATTTTAAAAGGGTTTTAGAATTTAGTGAGATGATAGGTATGAAAAAGAAACAATTTGGGTTTAGAAAAAAAATTCTATCGAAGACATTTAATAAGTTATAGAAACAATTAGAAAAAGTAAAAAAAACTAATGTAATTTAAATTTTAAATGATATTTCCGGTTCATTTGATAACCTATGGTGGCCTCATTTCTTGGGTGACTGACAAATAAATATTATATATATATATATATAAACGCTTGCAGGATTATTGTAAAAATAGAAAGGTTTATGTATGGTATAAATCATACCATAGGTAAAGAAATTACAAAGAATTGTCCCCAAGGTTCAGTCCTGGGGCTCCTATTTTGGGATATACTAATTGAGACCTTGATAGGAGAATTGCAGATGAGTGATAATATATAAACATCATGCATATGCAGCTGATTTAATATTTATTATTGAAAGAAAAAGCAGAACACAGCTTGAAAATAGGTCAAATACGAAACTTCCAAGCAAATGGAATAATTGATGTCAACAGGCAAAACTACAAATTTATTCCAAATAAATTATGTTATAAAAGTTATTTAAAGGCCGTCTGAAAAGAGACTCTATTATTAAAGTTGGTATTGAAAATATAGGGTAGTTAAATTATATTCGAACCCCCGTGGCCTCTCTGTACTACGCGAGACAGCCGGCAGTCGCCGGGGAAATTACGCCGGCAGAGGCGTACTAAAATCCTTTCCTCATAATAGATGCTGGAAATTTTGAGCTTCTGCTCTCAAACAGGCAGCATATCTCGTGTAAATATTCTCGCTCACTCTGCGAAGCTTAACCGCTTTGGAGCGTTCGCCTCAAAAATCGCTGGAAAAAACTAGCGCAGCAAACAGGTGTATCTCGATCTGCTGCGAGAAATGCTACACATCTGTTGAAACTGAACCCCTATCGCTACACACGAGTGCAAGCGTTAAAGCCAAATGAGCCCGCTAAACGTGTGAATTATTGTAGCTGGTTTTTCCAATCCGTAGAAAGGGGTTTCATTGACCATAGCTTTTGTTTCTCACTGATGAATCTTGATTTCATGTAAGTGGGCGTGTGAATACTCAACCGTCGATACTGGGCTTCAGAAAAACCTACGCTACTGGATTAAACGCCTCATTATGATCAAAAAATTTGAGTGTGGTGTGCGATATGTGCTAGAAGAATAATAGGGTCCATATTCTTTGATGAAACAATAAATGCAGCGCGACTTCGGAGGTTAATTCTGAAGCCATTTTGCAAACGCTTGACAGAAGAATCGTATGCTTGGTTCCAGCAAGATTCTGCAACAGCACATACCTGCCGAATCATTACATGCAACAAGAGAGGTGTTTGATGATAGATTAATTAGTGTTGATTTGTGGCCAGAATAATTGGTGTTGATTTGTGGCCCCTCGTTCTTCTGACCTAACGAGCTGTGATTTTTATTTACGGGGTTCTTTAAAAGACAAAATGTATCGTTCCAATCCTCGCAAACTACAGGAACTTAGAGAAAACATTTTGCAAGAAACCACAAGAATTCCTGCTGCTGAGCTTCGGAGAGTGAGCGAAAATATTTACACGAGATATGCTGCTTGTTTGAGAGCAGAAGGTCAACATTTCCAGTATCTATTATAAGGTAAGGATTTTAGTCTGCCTCTGCCCGCGTTATTTCATAATGCAATTAGGAAAAATAACATAACAAATTTTGAAAATTTCACTAAAGGCTAATATTATTATCATAATATTATTTTTGCCTCCATAATTGCATATGGTGTAAGTTTGTGGGATATTAGATTGGATGACACTGTAATTAGGAGGTTGTTGAGAAGCACACGAGTTCTTTTACCATTTAGTAGGGCAGTTAGAACCCCAACAACAAAGGTACTATTGATAACAACGGTTATATGGCCTATAAATTATACAATTCGTTTAAAATGAGATAGAAATTGGTTTAAGCAGAAGAATATGGAGATGGTTGAGAAAATAATCGGACACACATGTAATACAGTTTTAGATATAAAGCAAACTTCAAATTAAATTAGCAAAGACAGTGGACTGAAACTGAAGCAGGCAAACGGTTTATGAATTTTTTCCTGGTGTACAAGAAAGATTTAGATTACAACACATACAACAAACAATTATATTACAGGTCATGGGTTATTCAAAACGTATTGGAAGATAATGAAAACAAAAATTATGTATGTGATCTAAATGGAGTAACAGACACACCTGAGCATATAGTGTTTGAATGCTCAAGACATGAACATCAACAATTAGAAGAGAGAAGAATTTTGGAAGGTTACCTATATGATAAAAATAATTCTGAGACATTCGGAACCAATATTACACTTACAAATTTGGACTAAAGGGAAAAGGACAATAAACAAGCAAGATATGCAACTCAAATACCTCTAGAAGAAGAAGAAGAAGAAGAAGAAGAAGAAGAAAAGGGATAGGATATCGAAGAGAATTCGATTACAAAATATAAATTCAATTGGAGAAGGCAGAGGTTTAAATGAAGAAATTATTTAACAATATATGATAATTATAATGAGAGATGATGATGAAGAAGAACATAGAAATGGACTAGTACTAATAAATAATTATGTTAATAAGTATCAACTAATAGGGGGAGATACTTTATAGTATCCTTTGGTAGATAAGATTGGATAGAAAGAAGAGGTGAAATACACCGGGACTATAGAAAGAATGGGTTAAGAAGAATGGGAGAGATGTGGGAAGAAGGTAACGGTGTAACGAACGAGATTGCCATGGTGAAAAAGACAGTTTTGGTTGAAGGAGGATTTTCTGAGCGGGAGTTGGTGGCGCAGACGATGGTCTTAGGGGAGTTGAAGAGCGTATTGGCCTCACATTGTGGTTGGCGTTAGATGATGAACCCTAATGTTGAGGGAGGAGTGCTGAAGTTTGGTTCACTGTTCGACTATTACAGGAATGACTCAACATTAGGGAGGATTATGAAGACAAATAAACGATAGCACAAGCATGAAAAAAATGGGATATATTGCATTAACATTACTTCCTTATGCACTCTTCTGCAAACCATTCTTACAAAAGTTTATTATTCTAACTACTTCGGGTTAGTCCAGATAAACTTTCAGTTCACAAATACAGATTTCGTTGTACAATACAGTAATTAAAGATATTTTTAAGTGGTTATCGCTATGTAATGCCTTTCAAATACCATACTTTTTGTATGAACATGGGAAAGAAACGAATAACGAGTTCCCTTTGAAAAAAGAATGCGTTTTTAAAACTCAAACCAATAACAAGTAACGTATTGAAAATGGCTAACTCCGCAAAAAAGTACTTTGGACATAAAATGCGTGTTTTAACGAGAAGTTGTTTTGTGCGTAGTACGAGTTTTCCTCTCTCTTACGATTTACCAATTATACAGAAGTTATTCAGTGAAGAGGACTTCACAGACTATTCCTAAAAAATGTTAGAGTATACATTTCATTTCAAATTTTTTAAACATATCATATTTTAATCAAAATCGTTAGTTCCAGTTTTGAGAAAATAAAATAAAGGTGGTTGATTTTCTTGAAAATTTTCGTGTCTTATCTTTGGAACTTAAATACCAAGTTCGGTATTTAACCGAATTTTCTTTTTTGAGTTATGCTGTTCACAGACACACACAGACCTTTCTACTTTCTGTATCACGTACATAGTAAGTAGAGAAACTATTGCATTTCACCCAAAATTTCGATACATATATTTCACCGGAAATAAATGCTTTGAGGACCATTTGAATTAAAAAATGCTGTTTTCGAAAAAGGCGCAGGCGTATGTGTGTCTATGAACAGTATAACTCAAATCCCAAACTTTGTATTTAATTTCAATGGCTTTCAATATGCAACACGAAAATTTTTAAGAAAATCTTCCACCCCTAACTGTCATTTACATGGAACATTTTTAGAATTTTTTTCTATTTTCTAAAATGGCTATAATGATTTTGATTAAAACAGTATATAGTAAAGATATTTACATGATGACCAAAATGTATATCTTGAGTTTTCTGGGAATAGCCTGGAAATTCCTATTAATTCGGAAGGAATTTTGTATAATCTTGTATAATGGCAAACTTTTACCGAGAGATGAAAACATACTACATAGCTATCTTTAAAATATAGTTTATTCAGATGAACTTTTTGTGGAATCGTCCATTTCGGAGATATCCGCTAGTAATGCTTCTGTGTATATAATATTTTGTCATTTTTAAGTACCCTCAATTTTCAGTTGTTTCTCGGGATTTTAAGGCCAGCATATAGCTTCCAGTTCATAAACATCTGACTGTTGCTCTCCCATTTTTATCTATAATGAACTATGTAATGTAGGTATTTCTGCAAAGGTTTATCTTAATTAAAATCAAATAGATAGAAAAATAAACTTAATAATAACTTTATATCCACTAATAAACGATAGAGGGTAAATAAAATTATGTGAATTTAACACATAAGGGTTTCCTAAATATTCCTTTTTCGGATTCAGGAAATCTCAAAACCTGTATTTCGGATGAAATCTCGGTATCGATTTTTTGAGTAGAATGCAATACTATTACTGCTTACTGTAGGTATAAACAGTAGAGAAAGTAATAAGTTATGTATATATAATGTGTTCGTGTGTGTGAAAGAAATAACTGAATGACGTATTGGAACAACAAACATACAAAATGAAGCATAGGAAAAAAGGTATAAAATCCAAGACAGCGATAAGGTAAGAGAGTCGCGGAACGCACAGCAAAAGAAGGCAATACACAAGCGCAAGCGAAAGTAAAAATTGTGTTGCTGGCGTTGATGATGAATGGATGGAACTGAAGGGAGATAAATAAGAAGATAAGAGAGGAGCAAAAGGGAAGAAGATGATCACAGTTCCATTGCAATTCTACGAGCAGTGGTATTTTTCTCCAGAAAATGTCCGTTGCCAAAACCTGGCTTCATTTATCATCATTCCGTCCATGGAAGTCCAGCCAGTGGAAAAAAAACACTTTGTACGGTGTCAGTGGACCGGTGCAGCCAGTTAAAAGACGCTACACACAGAGATAAGATTACTGCCCCCACAGAGAAAAGACTGCAGTGACGGGGATAAGGCAATTAGCCACATCTAACATTCTTTGTCTAGTTGGGTAATGTGTGCGGAACATTCCATTAACATTGATACGGTAATTTGTATCACAAATTACTTAAATGTAAATAATGATTGTAATATGAATATGCATTTTGATGTGATATTGATTTCAGATGTTTATTAATTGTAATTATTATTGGGAAATAAGTTTATACGGCTTTACTGAAACTGTCAATAATAGCGCAATAATGCAGCGAGGGGGTGAGTTGTTTATCGTTACTGGGAACAAGGAAGTTACGTAATGTTTCGCGCGTTTTCGGTAGAACCTTCTGGAATGTTTCCCTAAAAGCAATATGTATTCGTGGTTTTCATTGGATATTAAAATAGACGCTAATGTTGGCGCGTTTTATTAGCCAATAGCAGTTCATTTATAATATTTAGGCATGTCGAGGAGTGGGAGTATATAAAGTCGAGTCCGAGGTAGATCGCCCCCCAGTTCAACAAAATTCTCAATACCTTACACGTAGGTCGCCTAGTTCATCAAAATTTCTAGCACGTTATATGTTGTCTTCAGTCAGTCAGTTCGTCATAAGTTACGCGCAGCAGAATTACGAGAATCTAAAGTATTATACAGTTAAATATACACAAAGTTGAAGTACGTGAGTTAAAAGTGATAAGTAAGAAGTTATTACAAACAGTTTCAGTTTGGCGAGTATCTAAACCAATATGTAAAAGTGTTAGTGAACGTGTTCGGCAATAAAAATTATAAAACAAATTTTCTTCATCAGTATAATTTCTGGATAAAAGATTCCTTTCCGCTTCACAACCTGTAAGAAATACATGTTCGACCCATACAGCTAGCTGGAGGACATTTAAAGTGAATTATTTCAAAACTGATGCAAATTGCTACGCCAGATGGAGCTACAAACCAAACAAATGAATGACTTCACAAGATGGCTTCAACACTGATGTAAACAACATTACGTAAAGCAATTTCTCTCGCAAATTGGCTCCACAACGTGGGGCTAACAAATACAAAAACATATTACGTAAACGTAAGCAACATCCGTTACATATTGGCACCCAGAACGTGGGGCACGATAACCAGGAAAGGAACACGATGACCAGGAAAGAAGCATAGTGACCAGGAAAGGAACACGATGACCAGGAAAGGATCAACATAACCAGGAAGGGGCGAATGCAGCAGTGAAATGATCTACAAGACGCAGATTCCAGAAACAACAGGGAGGACAGACTACATGGATAACTGGACATCGTAATTCCGAGATTACAAGGCAACAGGGTAATTTAGCTACAAAACAACAAGACGACGTAGATTCATCACAACACAACGCAGAAGCGACATACAAACCTAGGAGAAAGGGGCAGACAGCTAGACATCTAAGCAACATCAGCAGATTGCATCAGAAAGGTTAGAAAAGTGTGATTTTAATTCTAAAAAAAAAGGGTAAACAAATTTAAATGTTACTTAGGAGTGGTAGGATAAAAAAAACAATGGCTACCAATAATACAGAAGAAATAATTATGGAGGGAGATAGTGTAACAGTTAGCTGTAATCCAATACAGGTTACAGAAAGAAGCCCAGACTTTTTAGGATTTGAGGATGGAAATGTTAGTGCAGAAAGTCAGAATAGAATAGCAGGAAATGTGAATCTTGATACTAGTATGATTATGGAAATGCTGAAACATTTGAATGAGAATATGGAAAAGAATAAGAGGGAATTGAGGGAAGAATTAAGGGAAGATAGTAGTAAGAGTAATGAGAAATTAGAACAAAAACTAACTCAGAAAATGGAAATGAATAATAAAGAATTGAGGGAAGATCTTAGTAAGAAAATAGATCAAAACAGGGAAGATATGCAAAAGAATAATAGGGAATTAAGAGAAGATATTGATAGGAGTTTAGAACAAAAACTAGATCAGAAAAGAGAGAATTGAGGGAAGATATTGGTAAAAGCTTAGAACAAAACAGGAAATCAATTGAAAACATTGGTAGGAGTAATGAGGTATTAGAGCAAAAAGTAGATCAAAGCAGTGGAGAAATTGAAAAGAAAGTTATGAAGCTAAATAGTAGTATGCCAAAAATGAGAGATGAAAATGAGGAAGTAACAGTAAGTGAGACAGGAGAAGTTTCAAAGAAAATGCTAGACATGAGCAAGGAAATAGGTAACAAAGAAAGTGAGGTTAATACTAAAAGTGAGGTTAATGTAGAATGTACAGAGTTAGGAAGCCAAATGAGTAGTATTTCAAGTGAGTTAAGAGAGATGAAAGAGGTTATGAATGTAGATGTAAATCAGGCGCAAGTTAATTTCAGAGGGGAGATATCAGAAATACAGAATGAGACAGTAATGCAAAGAAATAAATTGTACCAAGATGTTCAAAATGAAAACTCCAGTCCAGTACAGTTTAGTACAGATTTGGAGTATTCTCAAAGTAAAGAGATAGCAGAAGAATTGAAAATGAAAGTTGTCAAAAGATGTATTGTTCAGGAAACTTTAGATTGTTTTCAAATGTTATCATGTGATGAAATTTCAAATGAATACAAGAGGTTATTCATGAACAAATTTTGGAAGGTTAGGTTACGGCTACGAGTAATGTTTAGCCACATACAATTTGATCCAGGAGGGTAAATAGCAATGAGATGTAAAGTAAATGCTGGATAGGTAAAGATGACTTGCAGAGAAATGTATTGGAACGTAAGAGGGTTAACTAAATATATATATGTCATGAGAAAACAGAAATAAATTCAAAAAATAGAAAAATAAAAAGAAATAAATATTTAAAAAAAATAACATTTTTTAGTAACTGTAACAGTATTTGAAAATTAAGAATGTAAAGATTTAAACTTAATATGATATTAAAGTAAAGTATATAAATACTATTCCAAGAGTATTGTTAAAATAAAATTCAGAATAACAAAAAAATTGGTAAATATAATTAAAAATAAATATTTATGTAGCAAATAGAACATGTGAAACAGTGCCTAGATTTAAGAGATGTAAATATATGTAGAGGGTGAATATTTTGGTAAATATGTATAATAATTACAAAAAAATCTTAAATGTATAAATTTTTGCCAACAACTTAAGAAAGTAAACAATTTGGTAACATTAATTAAATAATTCAGGGTACAGTATTTGCTATCAAAATTTTGTGATGTCAGATTAATATCTAAATTAATTAAACCAGAACCAGTAAGTAGTGGCAAGGTAGAGGAAAAACATGTCGTGTGTTAAATGCGTGTGAAGTGTCAAGTGAAAGTGATAGCGTGTGTTCCAAGATTTAGGAGACTAGAAACCCAATTATAAAATTTCCAAACAAGTTGTAAATATTCATAATTATGTTTCTAGTGGGGCATATGATACGGTAATTTGTATCACAAATTACTTAAATGTAAATAATGATTGTAATATGAATATGCATTTTGATGTGATATTGATTTCAGATGTTTATTAATTGTAATTATTATTGGGAAATAAGTTTATACGGCTTTACTGAAACTGTCAATAATAGCGCAATAATGCAGCGAGGGGGTGAGTTGTTTATCGTTACTGGGAACAAGGAAGTTACGTAATGTTTCGCGCGTTTTCGGTAGAACCTTCTGGAATGTTTCCCTAAAAGCAATATGTATTCGTGGTTTTCATTGGATATTAAAATAGACGCTAATGTTGGCGCGTTTTATTAGCCAATAGCAGTTCATTTATAATATTTAGGCATGTCGAGGAGTGGGAGTATATAAAGTCGAGTCCGAGGTAGATCGCCCCCCAGTTCAACAAAATTCTCAATACCTTACACGTAGGTCGCCTAGTTCATCAAAATTTCTAGCACGTTATATGTTGTCTTCAGTCAGTCAGTTCGTCAAAAGTTACGCGCAGCAGAATTACGAGAATCTAAAGTATTATACAGTTAAATATACACAAAGTTGAAGTACGTGAGTTAAAAGTGATAAGTAAGAAGTTATTACAAACAGTTTCAGTTTGGCGAGTATCTAAACCAATATGTAAAAGTGTTAGTGAACGTGTTCGGCAATAAAAATTATAAAACAAATTTTCTTCATCAGTATAATTTCTGGATAAAAGATTCCTTTCCGCTTCACAACCTGTAAGAAATACATGTTCGACCCAAACAGCTAGCTGGAGGACATTTAAAGTGAATTATTTCAAAACTGATGCAAATTGCTACGCCAGATGGAGCTACAAACCAAACAAATGAATGACTTCACAAGATGGCTTCAACACTGATGTAAACAACATTACGTAAAGCAATTTCTCTCGCAAATTGGCTCCACAACGTGGGGCTAACAAATACAAAAACATATTACGTAAACAAGCAACACATCCGTTACAACATTCTACCTCTTTGGTGTATCTTTCTCGAGATAATTGTTCTGAGGAAAATAGGTAATATTCAGTAGTACCTCTGTTATCCGAAACTGTTATCTATAGTTTTATTTTCGGTTAAAACGAATTGAAGAAACATCGTTTGTTAACTTACGTTTGAGGCAGTATTTTTAACACTTAAATAATTTCAGTCTAATTATATAATGATAAATTCAATAACAGCCCGCCTTAAAACAAGATGTGTATGTAACAATAATTTGTAAAATGTATGTAACAGTCATTGGATATGCTTATATTATTGTATACATGTGTAATAATGTTATGTGAATGTATTACGTAATTTAATAATGTGAGAATAATAAGTTAAAAGTTGCTAACAATGAGGTAACCTTGAGTTAATAATGAGTAAGGAAGTTTAAATGCTACTAGTCATTATTAGAGCAGCAATAATATAAACTTTGAGACGGTTTAAAAATAGCCAATCAACAACCAGAAAAAGCTTTAGTTAAATGAAGGTATACTATTGGAGTAGGATTAGCCAATCAGAGACTTGAAATACAGAAATTTACAAGTTTAGACGGTTAAAATCAATTCAGATGCCTGCAGACAGTGCTCATAACTGGATGCGTTGCTTGTGCGTCCTCGAGAGATTTAATATGTATTCGTGTGAGGCGAAAAATAAGTTTACGTGTTAAAAAAATGCAATTAATTAATTAAAGAATCTCACATCTCTCTATATCAGTGAAGTGTTATTTAAATCGTGTCAAGCAGTAATAAAAGGAGTGAAGTAAAATTATAATCTTTGTAAGCGTACATTCTTGTCGCACAACAACCCTGCTAAGACATCCATGTCTCTAAAACAATAATACTGACGCAGCCGAGGCAAACATAAATATATAATATTTAAAGTCAAATTACAAAGCTAATATTTTTAAACTTGGGGCGAAGGCTACCGGAAACCGCGTACTATACGTGCGATTGCAACGAATTTCAAGTTCGGCTCCCCAACAGTTGAACTATAATACAACTCCTAATAAAAAATACTACTTCAAATTGACTTCCATACGTGGAGCTCATAAAATAACTATTTCACGTTAGGAATGATAAAGGGGATGCACAACGGGATGCTTGACTCTGGCCTTGACTGTTTCCATCCCTACTCCATTAATAACAGCTTGGCTCTGTCGTTAATGGCAGGATGGGCCTTGCTTTTGTTAGCTGCCAATCTTTGACGGTCAGTCACCGCGGCGGGCTGTCATTACTGCACCTTAAGTATACTCGGTGAAAAATATAGTATTGTGGATGCAACATAAATTCCGCCACTTTTCCATGGAAGGGATTTCAAGTTCAAGCACTAATGAGAAACAAGTGAAACTACATTGCCCTTTGTAAAAATTCTTGCCGGATAGCACTACGGTTTGTCGAAAGATTGAAAATCAAAATCTGCTGACGTTCTGCTAATGAAACGGTGGAGTGATATAGCGGCTAAAAACGAAGTGATAGAAAAAGAAAAGCTTTTTCAAGCAAAAAGTAGTGCTTATGCAGTTAAAAATAATGCAAGCACGTTATATGTCGTTAACGTTCTATGCATGTCTTCATTTACTTTCACCTAACTCTTAAAAAAATAATTTTTTAATCCCTAAAATGACATTTTAATTTTTATCCGAACTTTTGGTTATCCCAGACCACCTTTCCCCCCTTTTTTTACACAGGTTCTAATGTATACTATACAATACCCTGATAGATTAGACAGGTTGAATGTGATAACTGGAGCACCGAATTCTGATAACGTTATCTCTTAATTTTTGCACCGTTAGCATTGCTAATGTGTAATAAATGGTTAATACACGCCCCATGTTATGAAAATTGCTTTCTTATTAGGTACTTTTCATCATTGTGTGCTATTTTTTATTTTTATTATGTTTTTTTTCGATGTTACGTCATTATTTTGTAGTTTCTTTGCCCTTTGTGTCTTTTTATAGTCATTTCCTTGCTTTTACATTGTTTATACAAAGGGTTTTATGTTATTGAAATGTTACATAAGGATAATTCTTTCAAACACCAGAAATTTCAATGTTGAACTAAGAAGTAAAAGTAACTTTGAACTTTCTTTACTCGCATACTTGGGGTAAAAATCATATTCCTATTTAATGGTTAATCTGAAAAAGTGTTGCTTGTGGGTAAAGAAGGGGAGCAGATATTATTGCAGCAATGAATTTATGTCCCAAACTAGGGATGAGATAGGACAGTTTTCCAATTGAGTGCATACAGTCAGGTTGCTATTGTCCTCTTCATTCGTTATGAATTTAGTATAATTGAGCACTTAAAAGAGTTGATCTACAGTTTTGTAAGAGATGTTTCAAAAACAAGTTTCTTAATTTTTAGGTCCTTAAAATAAGAATAGAAAAAATACCTTTCAATAATTTCTAAATTATCTCATTTTTATATTTATTTTTTCTGCTTATTAAACAGTTATATTTACGTATAAATTAATTTATAACGTTCTGTGCACTAATATTCATAAAAAAATAAATATCAGGTTTTTGGTCATTTTTGTTATTATTACACCATTGTTTAGTTTTAGCCACTTTATAGGCTCTGACGATCTTGATTAACGTATCACATGTTTAAGATATTTCCATGGCAAATGAAGTGTGTATCATGAATTTTCAGGAAATGTCTACAAAATTCCTCTTCGTGCTGAATGAGTTTTGCATAACTGGTAAACCGTAAGAGCTAGATAAAAATTTACTACACTGAAAAGGTAGATCTCATTAAAACACACAATTTATGTCATATATATTATATTTTTTCCTCGTTATTTTTTATTAATTTATTATTGTCGCTTTAACATTAAAGTCATAACGTGACTAAAATAAATTTTAATAATTACAATATTTTGAAACAAATTAGAACATTGATTATATAACATTATATACTTTTATTTCTTTTAAAAACTTCTTTTACTTGTTATGACAAATGGTTGGATCACTCAAGGCCACTGAGAGGTTAGCAGGAATACCACACTGAAGCCGATGAATATCGTAGATAGGGCACTCTGCAACTATATGCTGAACTGTGAGAATGGAGTGACAGTGCTTGCATGTAGGCTGATGATCTGTACCAAGGAGATATGAATGGGTAATTGCAGTATGTCCGATACGTAGCTTGGTGAGAAGTACCTGGTCACACGAATTAGATGTTTTATTGGGTAACTGAAACTAGGATTGGAGTTTAAGGCGATTAATTTGCCATTGGATGTGGAACTCCAGTGTAGCTTCCATTTCTTACATATTTCATACTTGAGGAAATTTTGGAAGTCGTGATGCGGAACCTTGATGTCGGCCAGGCTTGGAGAGTGGCGTGTTGCTTCTTTAGCTGCTTCATCAGCTTTTTTATTTCCAGATATGTCCATGTGAGTTGGTATCCACACGTTTATTGCTGACTTTTATCTCATTATGCAGTTATAAAATGTTCTGCACTAAAGAGTTGATGGATGATTTCTGTTGTAGAGCTAGAATAGCGCTCATGGAGTCAGTGAGGATGAGATAACAAAGGTGTTCAGCTTTCATTATGTATTCCAAGGCAAATCTTATGGCAAAAAGATCACAGAAGAATATAGAGAGGTAATTCGGAAGACTGTAAGAAGTTGTACGTTCAGGATGTACCACAGCACAACCACTACTCACATTCATTTTTGATCCATCAGTATATATAGGTATGAAGTTTTGGTGCATGCCACAAATTTCGTGAAACATTCGCTGGTAATGGGTAATATATGTATCCATTTTGTTGTATTTGCTAGAGTGGTAATGACAGGCGGAATTTCGGGTTTCCAAGAGGTATTGCTGAAACATTTGAGTTTTATCATAGCAGGTAAACCTAAATTAATCTCATGCATATATTTTGAAATTCTATAGCTGAAGGAAGTGTCATGAGATTGTCCAGTTGAAATGCTGTTATTGTCGTTAGAAAGGAAGAGATATGAGAAAGCAGCAGAGTCTGGTAAGACCACAATCTTTGAAGCATAGATCAAACTCAGAATTTTCCTTCTTGTATGCAGTGGCGGCTCGTTAGCTTCTATTTGTAAACTCTCGGTAGGGATTGTGTGAAATGCCCCAACGCAATCCTGAGTGCAGAAGAATGAATACAATCGAGCATCTTAAGGGCAGTCGGACTAGCTGAGTTATATACAATGCAGCCAGATCGTATAATCATCCTGTATGTGCGGAGTAGGATACTAAAGTCAGCTCCCCAATTTTTGACATATAACACTTTCAAATATTCAGCCGTCTTAAGCAGTCAGCTTTAAGTATTTTAAGATACGAGATCCAGGTTAACTTTTGGTCAAATTGCAATCCAAGTATGCAAATGTTATTGACAATTGGTATGCGATGATTGTTCATTAGCAATTCAGGTTGAGGAATTTGTTTTCTAGATCTAGAGAAAACTATGCATTGGCTTTTTAGAGGTGAGAAATGAAGACCAGTACCGCAGCTCCAAGTATAGAGATTCTGGAGGGTCAACTGTAGTAATTCTTGAGCTGTCTCGTCCTTTTAAAAATATGGTAATATCATCAGCGTTTAAATACGCCTTAACAGGTGGTCGAAGGCATGACACAATTTTATTGATGGCCACTAAAAATAGTGTCACACTTAAGACAGACCCTTGTGGTATGCCATTTTATAACTAATAGGTTGGGATAGAAAACCATTAGCTCTTACTCGCATCCGTCTGTTTTGCAGAAAATTGTAGATGAATGAGTTTGTTTCCATTGACTCCAAATTCCATTAGAGACTGCATGATGTAATTTCGCCAGATGGAATCGTACGCCTTTTCTATGTCAAGACTTACTAAAATCATATGCTGTCGACTACAAAAAGCTTCAGTTGCATTTGATTCAAGCATGACCAGGTTATCTATTGTGGAACAATTTTGACTAAAGCCGGTTTGTATGTTGCTAACCAAATGGTTAGTTTCCAAAAACCAATGAAATCCTTTCGCAATTATCTTTTCAAGGAGCTTGCACATGGTATAGGTTAAAGAAATCGGTCGGTAATTTATAGGCAAAGAGTGATCTTTATTTGGTTTTGGAATAGGAACCACTGTTGACATTCGCCATTGATTAGGGAAGCGCTTGTTAAACCATATATGGTTGTAAATATTTTGCAGATACTGTAGTGCATTCTCTGGTATATGTTTTATTAATTCATATGGAATATTGTCTGATCCAGGGCTTTTGCTATCGCATTGTCGAAGAGCTTCCAATATTTCATCAAGGTACACCCTTTCATTATATAGTTGGTTTGTGTCAACAACATTCAGTAACAAGTTATCATCTTGGAGTACATTTTTGTTATGAAGAACTTCAGAATCATAATTATAGTCACTGGAGTTATCGGAGAATGTCTTTGCTAAATTATCTGTGATAATTTGTGAATCTGTAATTGGTATATCAGAATGTGGTAACAAAATATGATAAATCTTATTTAAACTTCTGGTACCAGAAAAGGTTCGACGTTTACGCCATATTTCAGATTGAGTATTCCTGTTTTTAAAGGAGGACACGAAATTTCACCAGGAATTTCTCTTGCTACTCTTAATAAACCAACGGCAGCTTCTCGAAGTCGCTTGCAAGAGATGTTGTTAATAGTGGGGTTCGTTTATGTTTGTAGTAGGCTTTATTCTTTAGTTTAATAACTTCTCTGCATTCTCGGTTCCACCAAGGAACACGACTGTGTTTAGATACGTAGGAACTGGTTGGAATACAAAATGCAGCCTGTTTTATATAGTAGTAGAAAAAAGGTCGAATATAGTATCAATAGGCGTGCTAGTAAATGTCTCGGGCTGTGGAAGTTTGTCTACAGCAACGTGAAGAAGGTGTTTAAATTTCAACCAGTTTGCTTTTTAAGTTCCAAGATTGATAACGTATATACGGATTAGTCGAATAATCGACTGTAATAGTGATAGGAAAATGATCACTTCCATAAGGTGTGGAGTACACCGTCCAAATATACAACGGTGCAATGCTGGCGCAGCAAAGAGAGAGGTCGATGTTGCTGAAGGAGTTGTAGGCAACGCTGTAATGAGCTGACTCAGGAGAATTTAAAAGTACTAAGTCATAGATACAAATAAATTTCTCAATATCTTGCAGCGACGATCAGTGATATTGCTACCCCAGAGCAGGTTATGGCTGCTAAATTCGCCATATACGGTTGAGGTAATTGAGACATTGTCAGAAAGAGCAATTAAAACAATATCCACATTGTTAGAAAAATAAACATTACAGAAACATGGTTTATATGTATGAGAAGTATAGGAACAGGAAGAGGGGTGCTAGGTTAGACAGAGGTTGAGGAGTAGAGTATAGTTTATATGAGAGCTATAGGAAAACGAGGAGAGGAGTTAGACTAGACAGAGGTCGAGGAGCAGAGTATGGTTTATGTGAGAGTCATAGGTAAACGAGAGAGGCGTTAGGCTACACAGAGCTAGAGGAGTAGAGTATGGTTTATATGAGAGGTATAGGAACAGGAGGAGAGGTGTTAGGCTAGACAGGTAGTGTAGCAGTAGGAATATGGGCTTATATACAGGAGAGATAGGGAATAGGAGGTGCTAGACTTGAAAGCGACTTTAGACGTGAACTTAGTGGAAAACTGTTTCATGTCAATGTTCTAGACATGCCCATCACGTAACCTATTCAGGGAAAAGGTGACTCGTTCAGGGGAAAAAGGCGACTGCTCAGGGAAAAAGGAGGCTCACAAAGGGAAAAAGTTCACCAGCAAAGGGAAAAACGTGACCAGCAAAGGGAAAAAGGTGACCAGTAAAGGGAAAAATGTAACCAGCAAAGGGAAAAAGGTGAACAGCAAAGGGAAAAACGTGAACAGCAAAGGGAAAAAGGTGAGCCATAAAGGGAAAAAGGTGACCTGCAACGGGAAAAGCTAACCCACTAACACTAACAGGTAAGTAATTCAGGTAGTATTGCAAGAGGCTGACTGGATCATAGCAGTGTATGATTTCACAGGTAATTCAGCTAGTATCGTATGTATTTAGGCTAATTCGTCTAATAACACAGGATAGATTCCAGATGCTAACTGCATCATGGCTCTGCATGATTTCACAGATAATTCAACTAGCATCGTGGGCATTTAAGGTAATTCAGCTAGTATCACAGGAGGATAGATTCTAGGGTTGGGTATAGCATAGTTTCATATTTCACAGGTAATTCAGGTAGTATCACGGGTGCTCGTGCTAATTTAGAGCAGGAATTCGTATCAGAGCTAGTTAAGGTAATTTCACATGATTCGGGTAGTATCACAGGTATTTAAATCATTTTCACAGCCAATTCAGCTAGTATCTTGAGCATTTAAGCTAATTCAGCTAGTATCACAGGAGGCTAGATTCCAGAGGCTAACCGCATCATAGCTATGCATGATTTCACAGCTAATACAGCTAGTATCGTAGGTATTTAGGCTAATTCCGCTAGTATCACAGGAGGTTAGATTCCAGGGTTGGGTATAGCATAGTTTCATATTTCACAGGTAATTCAGAGGGTATCGTAGGTATTTAGGATAATTCAAGTAACATAGGTGTTTAGAGTAATTAAGCAAGCATTACAGGAGGGTAGGTTCCAGGGGTTGGTTATAGCCTAGTTTCGTATTTTACGGATAGTTCAGGTAATATCGTAAGTATTTGGGTAATCAGCATAGTTTCACAGATGCTCGTGATAATTTCGATCAGAGATTTGTATCACAGCTATTTAAGGTAAATGCAGGTGATTCAGGTTGTATCAATGGTATTTGTGTCATTTTAACAGGTAATTCAGATAGTGTCTAGGTATTTGGGCGATTCAAGCATCATAGGTGTTTAGAGTAACTCAGCTAGTATCACAGGAGGCTAGATTCAATGATCAGGGTTTCGTATCAGAGCTGTTTAATGTAATTTCACTTGATTCGAGTAGTATCACAGGTATTTAAGTCATTTTAACGGGCAATTCAACTAGTATCACAGGTACTCATGGTAATATAGAGAGTAATTAAATTATAAAACATTTCTCATCCAACGTTACAACAATTTATATACTTTTTTCTAAATCTTACAAACTTATTATATGTTAAACAGTTATTGTACGATGCGGAGAGGGATAAACTGCATATTGGTTCACAAATTGAAAAGCTTTACGTCAACATACCTTTATTTTAGTTCGGTGTAGATGTCTCTTCCCTTTTATCTAGGCTTGAGACTAGCACTAGGATTGCTCCTAATGGCAGGGTTACCACCTTCCCTTCCATCTTCTTCTTTCTTCATCAGGCGTCAGCTATCTGCATATACAGCACACAGATAACCTTCTTTTTTAAGATTGTAGACTCACGATAAAATCTTTATCTTTAACTTACATTCTTTTAAGCACTGTTTGTAATGGCGTAATGTCCATACGCATATGTCGTTATCCCATCCTCAGCAATAATTCTTTTATCATCAAACGGAGTCAATGCAATTTTATTCACTTGTACTGTAGCAAGAGCATGCTTTCGTGATAGGATCAGATTCATAGGTGTTCTGATGATTTCACAGGTTTTAAGACAGTCTGTATAGCTGTCAAACGAAATGTACTGCTTAATAGCGCTACGTTTTATACCTTTAATCTTTTTTATCATTAACCCTTGAATATCTAAGGCATACATCTTAGGACGTAGTCCAACAAAGCGTAGGATGATTTTGCTATTAGCCTCATCTTTAAATTTTCCCAATACCTTCTTGTTCTGAGTAGAGTAACATATATGGTTAGCAGGGTAATCAGCTGTATCGAAATGCTCAAGAAAACGTAGCTTGTCCTGGTACACATCTTCAGTTGTTACACGATGAATGAACGAATCAGTGTCCATATACATAAGCTTCAGGTTTTCAGCTCCATAATAAGGCAACAAAACGTCGTAATGATAGTTATACATTAATGTCTTGGAGATATCCAACACACTCATACCAATGTATATAGGCTTGTTGAATACAATCTGACGAGAGGCCATATGTACAGCAGCTAGATTATCAGCATATATCGTCCTGTCGATAAACGTAGGCTTGGCGATCAGCTTCTCTAGAGTTTTTTCATTAGTCACCAGTCGTATATCCATACGGTTACGCAGGTTCTCCATAGTTTTTCCAAACATAGCGTTGTTAAAGAGCTTGTAGAGATCTTTCTCGAAATCATTTGCAGCTTGTTGTCGTAGCCTGTTGTTAAATTCCACATAAGGTTTCAACCACTGAGATTGTCGGAATTGTAGCACACGATGGATTTTTGTTAGTCGTAGTCCATGACTAAGAGCTTGCTTCAAAGCCATGTAATGCACTACATACTTCTTTCGAGGTCCAAGATGGGGTATCAGTTTCTTTGTAGATGCTTCCAATGGTTTCATACACTCTGGCAGGAAATGTAGATCGTTGTGTAGATCGTGAAGTTCTGCAGGATACTCGATGTCAACTTCTAATATGTACCCATGAGGATCATCTTCTTGTAGTGTTTCTAAGTTGATTTCTTCAGGTGACACCCACTGAAATCCAGCAAAAGGAAGAGCGTGACACATTGCCCACCCATATTGGTTATTAGCGTCCTCGTATGTGATAAATTGGGTTGGTCTCGACGGATCAAACTTATCCATATAAGTGTTATTAGCCTCAGCATACCGATGGGAAACTTGGCATAAACCTCCTCTTATACCTGATTCCACCATGAGTAGTTGATCATAATCTTGTAACAGCTCTAACTTAATCCCAGTATACAGTAACATGGCGTCCCATGTAAGACCTGGAGAGGTAAAATAATGGGCAGGATCAACTTTGTGTGTTTTAAGGGTTTGCTCTCTGAACGTCTCAAAGACATCAGCTAGGAGAAGTACATCCGAAGTTAAGTAGAGATCGCTGTACTCTCCCAGGTTTCTCACATTGAACAGCTCCCATACATTTCTAGCATGATCGTAGTCAGTATCAGTAATTTCTTCTTCATTTAATCTATTGTAGAAGGAGTCCTTAGGAGGCAAGCAGGTCTCGTTCAGGACATCCCATGACGTAACAAAATCATATGGAAATACACCCTTACGGGTCATCAACTTCAATTTGTCTTCTCCAAAGTACTTTAGCGTTTCAGGATACGAGGTTAGATTTTTTACCAACTTATCCAAGCTTGTACCGAGGAATCGGAAGCTATCCACAAATCGAAGCTTTATATCTCCTACATACTTGGTGAATGAGATATAGCTTTCTTCAGAGTTAGGAATTACCTCCACACGTTCACTTGTGCACCCCAGCTCCTTAACAATGAAATGCGAGTCATATCCGCTAAGGTTATGCATGAAGACTGGTATATATTTAGGTGTTTTACAGGCTAAATTACATTCATTATGAAGACTTCCACGATATTCACCGCTGATGTGATCATGGTCGCGTACTTTATAGTTCTCTTCTGTAAAGGGTTTTCCACACAAGTAGCATGCTGAAGAAGACTCAAAATCCTTTTGCTGTTGATCCGTAAGTTTCAGAGGCTTAGCAGATTTGTATATATTACCAATCATTTCTGCAAGAGATGTAAGGTACAGCATAAACTTCTGAGCAGCATCAGCACCACGATACACATAGGGTTGCTTAGGAAGACCAGTTTCGAGATGTTCAACACTGGATGTAGGCTTCACGTAAACACAGAAGCTCATTGGTGTGTGCTCTTGATAAGGGGTTGTATAGGAAGTTTCAGGATTGGGTATACACGTATGGCATGGAGTGAGAATACTCTCAAAATCAGCATAGATGACATAAGGTACTTTCAGCATCCTCTCAACATTTTTAAACTGAACAATTGATTTCTCCTTGGTAGGCATAACTACCCTCGCAACACCATGTTGAATACAGAAGGCTACATGTTCTTGCAGTTTTTCCTGTCCACTTCGTCCATATCGATCATCAAAATGTGTAAAGCAGCGCTTACAAGTATAAACCCGTCCATTATGGTTAGTTTTCTGGCGTCGAACGAGTTTCTCAAAATTCTTTATATACACGTAGTGATGTTTTCCACTGCTGTCATTCAATAGTAGCAGGTCGCGATGTTCAGGTAGTTCAATGTCAGCAACCTTTATTGGATACACTTCATGCTTCTCATCCAGCCCGAAAACGTTAATGGATATCTTGTTAAACTTCTCAAATTTAGGTATTTGAGAAAGTGGAGTAGGGTAGGAAACACAGCTGAAGTCGTACTTGTCTTGAAGTTGTTTGTATTTGTTCACACGCAGTGCATTCTTCCCTATGAATTTAGCTAATACAGAGTACATGAAACATTTCTCGTCGCTAAAGTTCTGGATGTTTATACATGCTTTCCTTGCTTCAACAGCTGACGGTAGTGGTATGTAGCTACTTCCTCGTAACGGGTTGTACTTGTTGATACGAAGTCGAACTCCTTCCACAGCAAGCAAAGCCCAGCTGCTACCCTTAAGCTGAGACTCCTCCATTTCAGTCACCAATTTCTTGAATTTCACTTCCATCGTTGAGTCCAGATCAGTTTCCAGGAAAACAGCTTGATTCCGTGTTTTAAATGTTTTGTCACAGGTTTCTCCAATACTGTTAACAAATCGACACTCAGCCAGCAGATTAATTTTAACACTCTTATGAATGCTAAGCTCTTTATGCACAGCCTGGATTATACGTTGTTTTGCCTCTTGCAGATACATATTTAGGTCCTTAGCTGATTCGCATCGTATAAAATACGATTTCAATCGTCCTTCGAATGAAGTTTCGTATTCTTTCATATCACAGTCCTCCATTGTTGACAGTAACTGATGTTTAGTTGGCTCCAATCTTCTTTTCTTCTGAGGGCTGCTTATTTCACATATATCTTCGTGTCGCTGTCCCTTATAACAATCTTTGAAGGTTACATTACAATGTTTACATTTGAAGAGCTTCTTGCAGCTCATCTCGTGTCTTCTCTTGTCATAACCTCGGAGGAACTTCTTCCCACATTTTCCGCATGCATATCCAGTAGCGCTTGGAATAATATCCTTATACGCTGAGTTATTCATCTTTATTCTTGATGTAATAACGTATTAATCACTGATCAATGAAATGTAGACCTCTTCACCTTGACACCACTTTAGAAAGCTGATTATTCATGGAGAGAACACGATGTTAACACCTCAAGACTAATTAGCACAATGAAGTCCAATGCCCTAGATCACCATATTTATAGAGGGAGCACGAACCTTTTAGATCAATCATAAACTCGCTCCATAACCACCTGTATATGATCGCTCAACGTGTACTAACCCCCCAGCCATATAACCTCAAGTCTAGAGACAGGATGTTTATGACGTCACACCCAGAGACAGGATGTCTGGCAGCATCAAACACGTTTAAACTCGTCTCATAACTACCTGCTTATGCTGTCACACCAGCAAGAGAAGTATTCCCACACGCTCATTCAGACATATATTTCAAATTCAAGCCCACCACCACCACCATCACCACCTATTGTACCAAGGTTAATTCAAGCTGTATTATCACAATACTTAAAAGTAAAAGCTTAAAAGGAAACCTAGAAGATTTTCCCCCTTAGTTACTTAATTATCTCATGTTTTCATTCCCTTTTCAATTCTTCCTTTCCATCTTCTCACAGAAAGCCCATTACATTTCACTACAATCATGAGAAAAGCAATTTTTCCATAGTTACACAGATTCTAAGCTTCTAAATCGAACCGGGTAATACTTTTAATAAATGTATTTTAGCTCCCCAATATCAGCATCTACCATTTAATCTTTACTCGAACCTGATATGATCCATAAGCTTGAAGATATATGAAATCACCCCTTCGGGATTCGATCTGAGTACTTTAAAGTAATATTTGTCACGATAACGATATCTAAGGACTAGATACTCTGTTTGCGTTTACCTTGACATGTTTATCTAAATTAAATTACGAGTTATTAAATTTATAATTAAATTACATTTTATCGGTATTCGAACCCAGAACACCAGGAACAAGATAATTTATAATATTAGTCTGACATGTTTAAAGGTGCTGTATGCAGTTACATCATCGATCTAAGTGATATATTCTAGTGTACAGAGGAAAATTAAGAAAGTCATTAAAAGATGGGGAATCGAACCAAGCACAACTGATTGGCAATTATATACAGCATTAATCACCCAGTACAGAACCTATCAATCATGCTTTAGTCCACTCCTCTACCTCACTTAGTTTCCGAGATAATGAAATGTTAAAAATTAAGGATCGAACCCAGGACGTCAGGTATCTAATTACACATTTACAAGATACTACCTAATAACATAAACGCAATAAAGTTTATTTGGCGTCTTTATCTTAATTGGTTTAGGAGTTATTAAATTTATAAGTAAATTCCATCGAATCAGTATTCGAACCCAGAACACCAAGAACAAAATAATTTATAATATGAGTTTGGTATGCTTAAAGGTGCTGTATGTAGTTACAGCATCAATCTAACTGATATTTTCTAGAGTATAGAGTAAAATTAAGGAAGTCATTAAAAAATCAGGATTCGAACTAGAGAGAACTGATTAAAAATTATATACAGTATTAATTACACATTATAACAGCTATCAAACATGCTTTGATCCATTCCTCTAGCTTTCTTAGTTTCCGAGATAATAAAGTTTTTAAAATTAAGGATCGAACCCAGGACACCAGGTACCCAAATATACATTTACAAGACACTACCTAATGACATTAATGTAATAAAGTTTATTTGGCGTCTTTATCTTAATTAGTCTGAGCTATTAGAAGATGAATTTGTAATCACCCGTAGGATTCGAACCCAGGCATCCAGGTCAACTTGGAACAGTACCCTAATGACGCGGCGCATTCCAAAGAATTGATTAGTTTTTATCCCATTGTTCTATCTCTTTTCATTCAGGAGATATAAGCGATTAAACAGTAGAAACAAAAAGCCGGTGGGCGGAGCTTGACGGCATAGATCAAAGAACTTTATCAGATGTCGGCATCTCTCTGTGTGCTCAAACCGGCTTTTTGTTTCTACTGTTTAATCGCTTATATCTCCTGAATGAAAAGAGATAGAACAATGGGATAAAAACTAATCAATTCTTTGGAATGCGCCGCGTCATTAGGGTACTGTTCCAAGTTGACCTGGATGCCTGGGTTCGAATCCTACGGGTGATTACAAATTCATCTTCTAATAACTCAGACTAATTAAGATAAAGACGCCAAATAAACTTTATTACATTAATGTCATTAGGTAGTGTCTTGTAAATGTATATTTGGGTACCTGGTGTCCTGGGTTCGATCCTTAATTTTAAAAACTTTATTATCTCGGAAACTAAGAAAGCTAGAGGAATGGATCAAAGCATGTTTGATAGCTGTTATAATGTGTAATTAATACTGTATATAATTTTTAATCAGTTCTCTCTAGTTCGAATCCTGATGTTTTAATGACTTCCTTAATTTTACTCTATACTCTAGAAAATATCAGTTAGATTGATGCTGTAACTACATACAGCACCTTTAAGCATACCAAACTCATATTATAAATTATTTTGTTCTTGGTGTTCTGGGTTCGAATACTGATTCGATGGAATTTACTTATAAATTTAATAACTCCTAAACCAATTAAGATAAAGACGCCAAATAAACTTTATTGCGTTTATGTTATTAGGTAGTATCTTGTAAATGTGTAATTAGATACCTGACGTCCTGGGTTCGATCCTTAATTTTTAACATTTCATTATCTCGGAAACTAAGTGAGGTAGAGGAGTGGACTAAAGCATGATTGATAGGTTCTGTACTGGGTGATTAATGCTGTATATAATTGCCAATCAGTTGTGCTTGGTTCGATTCCCCATCTTTTAATGACTTTCTTAATTTTCCTCTGTACACTAGAATATATCACTTAGATCGATGATGTAACTGCATACAGCACCTTTAAACATGTCAGACTAATATTATAAATTATCTTGTTCCTGGTGTTCTGGGTTCGAATACCGATAAAATGTAATTTAATTATAAATTTAATAACTCGTAATTTAATTTAGATAAACATGTCAAGGTAAACGCAAACAGAGTATCTAGTCCTTAGATATCGTTATCGTGACAAATATTACTTTAAAGTACTCAGATCGAATCCCGAAGGGGTGATTTCATATATCTTCAAGCTTATGGATCATATCAGGTTCGAGTAAAGATTAAATGGTAGATGCTGATATTGGGGAGCTAAAATACATTTATTAAAAGTATTACCCGGTTCGATTTAGAAGCTTAGAATCTGTGTAACTATGGAAAAATTGCTTTTCTCATGATTGTAGTGAAATGTAATGGGCTTTCTGTGAGAAGATGGAAAGGAAGAATTGAAAAGGGAATGAAAACATGAGATAATTAAGTAACTAAGGGGGAAAATCTTCTAGGTTTCCTTTTAAGCTTTTACTTTTAAGTATTGTGATAATACAGCTTGAATTAACCTTGGTACAATAGGTGGTGATGGTGGTGGTGGTGGGCTTGAATTTGAAATATATGTCTGAATGAGCGTGTGGGAATACTTCTCTTGCTGGTGTGACAGCATAAGCAGGTAGTTATGAGACGAGTTTAAACGTGTTTGATGCTGCCAGACATCCTGTCTCTGGGTGTGACGTCATAAACATCCTGTCTCTAGACTTGAGGTTATATGGCTGGGGGGTTAGTACACGTTGAGCGATCATATACAGGTGGTTATGGAGCGAGTTTATGATTGATCTAAAAGGTTCGTGCTCCCTCTATAAATATGGTGATCTAGGGCATTGGACTTCATTGTGCTAATTAGTCTTGAGGTGTTAACATCGTGTTCTCTCCATGAATAATCAGCTTTCTAAAGTGGTGTCAAGGTGAAGAGGTCTACATTTCATTGATCAGTGATTAATACGTTATTACATCAAGAATAAAGATGAATAACTCAGCGTATAAGGATATTATTCCAAGCGCTACTGGATATGCATGCGGAAAATGTGGGAAGAAGTTCCTCCGAGGTTATGACAAGAGAAGACACGAGATGAGCTGCAAGAAGCTCTTCAAATGTAAACATTGTAATGTAACCTTCAAAGATTGTTATAAGGGACAGCGACACGAAGATATATGTGAAATAAGCAGCCCTCAGAAGAAAAGAAGATTGGAGCCAACTAAACATCAGTTACTGTCAACAATGGAGGACTGTGATATGAAAGAATACGAAACTTCATTCGAAGGACGATTGAAATCGTATTTTATACGATGCGAATCAGCTAAGGACCTAAATATGTATCTGCAAGAGGCAAAACAACGTATAATCCAGGCTGTGCATAAAGAGCTTAGCATTCATAAGAGTGTTAAAATTAATCTGCTGGCTGAGTGTCGATTTGTTAACAGTATTGGAGAAACCTGTGACAAAACATTTAAAACACGGAATCAAGCTGTTTTCCTGGAAACTGATCTGGACTCAACGATGGAAGTGAAATTCAAGAAATTGGTGACTGAAATGGAGGAGTCTCAGCTTAAGGGTAGCAGCTGGGCTTTGCTTGCTGTGGAAGGAGTTCGACTTCGTATCAACAAGTACAACCCGTTACGAGGAAGTAGCTACATACCACTACCGTCAGCTGTTGAAGCAAGGAAAGCATGTATAATCATCCAGAACTTTAGCGACGAGAAATGTTTCATGTACTCTGTATTAGCTAAATTCATAGGGAAGAATGCACTGCGTGTGAACAAATACAAACAACTTCAAGACAAGTACGACTTCAGCTGTGTTTCCTACCCTACTCCACTTTCTCAAATACCTAAATTTGAGAAGTTTAACAAGATATCCATTAACGTTTTCGGGCTGGATGAGAAGCATGAAGTGTATCCAATAAAGGTTGCTGACATTGAACTACCTGAACATCGCGACCTGCTACTATTGAATGACAGCAGTGGAAAACATCACTACGTGTATATAAAGAATTTTGAGAAACTCGTTCGACGCCAGAAAACTAACCATAATGGACGGGTTTATACTTGTAAGCGCTGCTTTACACATTTTGATGATCGATATGGACGAAGTGGACAGGAAAAACTGCAAGAACATGTAGCCTTCTGTATTCAACATGGTGTTGCGAGGGTAGTTATGCCTACCAAGGAGAAATCAATTGTTCAGTTTAAAAATGTTGAGAGGATGCTGAAAGTACCTTATGTCATCTATGCTGATTTTGAGAGTATTCTCACTCCATGCCATACGTGTATACCCAATCCTGAAACTTCCTATACAACCCCTTATCAAGAGCACACACCAATGAGCTTCTGTGTTTACGTGAAGCCTACATCCAGTGTTGAACATCTCGAAACTGGTCTTCCTAAGCAACCCTATGTGTATCGTGGTGCTGATGCTGCTCAGAAGTTTATGCTGTACCTTACATCTCTTGCAGAAATGATTGGTAATATATACAAATCTGCTAAGCCTCTGAAACTTACGGATCAACAGCAAAAGGATTTTGAGTCTTCTTCAGCATGCTACTTGTGTGGAAAACCCTTTACAGAAGAGAACTATAAAGTACGCGACCATGATCACATCAGCGGTGAATATCGTGGAAGTCTTCATAATGAATGTAATTTAGCCTGTAAAACACCTAAATATATACCAGTCTTCATGCATAACCTTAGCGGATATGACTCGCATTTCATTGTTAAGGAGCTGGGGTGCACAAGTGAACGTGTGGAGGTAATTCCTAACTCTGAAGAAAGCTATATCTCATTCACCAAGTATGTAGGAGATATAAAGCTTCGATTTGTGGATAGCTTCCGATTCCTCGGTACAAGCTTGGATAAGTTGGTAAAAAATCTAACCTCGTATCCTGAAACGCTAAAGTACTTTGGAGAAGACAAATTGAAGTTGATGACCCGTAAGGGTGTATTTCCATATGATTTTGTTACGTCATGGGATGTCCTGAACGAGACCTGCTTGCCTCCTAAGGACTCCTTCTACAATAGATTAAATGAAGAAGAAATTACTGATACTGACTACGATCATGCTAGAAATGTATGGGAGCTGTTCAATGTGAGAAACCTGGGAGAGTACAGCGATCTCTACTTAACTTCGGATGTACTTCTCCTAGCTGATGTCTTTGAGACGTTCAGAGAGCAAACCCTTAAAACACACAAAGTTGATCCTGCCCATTATTTTACCTCTCCAGGTCTTACATGGGACGCCATGTTACTGTATACTGGGATTAAGTTAGAGCTGTTACAAGATTATGATCAACTACTCATGGTGGAATCAGGTATAAGAGGAGGTTTATGCCAAGTTTCCCATCGGTATGCTGAGGCTAATAACACTTATATGGATAAGTTTGATCCGTCGAGACCAACCCAATTTATCACATACGAGGACGCTAATAACCAATATGGGTGGGCAATGTGTCACGCTCTTCCTTTTGCTGGATTTCAGTGGGTGTCACCTGAAGAAATCAACTTAGAAACACTACAAGAAGATGATCCTCATGGGTACATATTAGAAGTTGACATCGAGTATCCTGCAGAACTTCACGATCTACACAACGATCTACATTTCCTGCCAGAGTGTATGAAACCATTGGAAGCATCTACAAAGAAACTGATACCCCATCTTGGACCTCGAAAGAAGTATGTAGTGCATTACATGGCTTTGAAGCAAGCTCTTAGTCATGGACTACGACTAACAAAAATCCATCGTGTGCTACAATTCCGACAATCTCAGTGGTTGAAACCTTATGTGGAATTTAACAACAGGCTACGACAACAAGCTGCAAATGATTTCGAGAAAGATCTCTACAAGCTCTTTAACAACGCTATGTTTGGAAAAACTATGGAGAACCTGCGTAACCGTATGGATATACGACTGGTGACTAATGAAAAAACTCTAGAGAAGCTGATCGCCAAGCCTACGTTTATCGACAGGACGATATATGCTGATAATCTAGCTGCTGTACATATGGCCTCTCGTCAGATTGTATTCAACAAGCCTATATACATTGGTATGAGTGTGTTGGATATCTCCAAGACATTAATGTATAACTATCATTACGACGTTTTGTTGCCTTATTATGGAGCTGAAAACCTGAAGCTTATGTATATGGACACTGATTCGTTCATTCATCGTGTAACAACTGAAGATGTGTACCAGGACAAGCTACGTTTTCTTGAGCATTTCGATACAGCTGATTACCCTGCTAACCATATATGTTACTCTACTCAGAACAAGAAGGTATTGGGAAAATTTAAAGATGAGGCTAATAGCAAAATCATCCTACGCTTTGTTGGACTACGTCCTAAGATGTATGCCTTAGATATTCAAGGGTTAATGATAAAAAAGATTAAAGGTATAAAACGTAGCGCTATTAAGCAGTACATTTCGTTTGACAGCTATACAGACTGTCTTAAAACCTGTGAAATCATCAGAACACCTATGAATCTGATCCTATCACGAAAGCATGCTCTTGCTACAGTACAAGTGAATAAAATTGCATTGACTCCGTTTGATGATAAAAGAATTATTGCTGAGGATGGGATAACGACATATGCGTATGGACATTACGCCATTACAAACAGTGCTTAAAAGAATGTAAGTTAAAGATAAAGATTTTATCGTGAGTCTACAATCTTAAAAAAGAAGGTTATCTGTGTGCTGTATATGCAGATAGCTGACGCCTGATGAAGAAAGAAGAAGATGGAAGGGAAGGTGGTAACCCTGCCATTAGGAGCAATCCTAGTGCTAGTCTCAAGCCTAGATAAAAGGGGAGAGACATCTACACCGAACTAAAATAAAGGTATGTTGACGTAAAGCTTTTCAATTTGTGAACCAATATGCAGTTTATCCCTCTCCGCATCGTACAATAACTGTTTAACATATAATAAGTTTGTAAGATTTAGAAAAAAGTATATAAATTGTTGTAACGTTGGATGAGAAATGTTTTATAATTTAATTACTCTCTATATTACCATGAGTACCTGTGATACTAGTTGAATTGCCCGTTAAAATGACTTAAATACCTGTGATACTACTCGAATCAAGTGAAATTACATTAAATAGCTCTGATACGAAACCCTGATCATTGAATCTAGCCTCCTGTGATACTAGCTGAGTTACTCTAAACACCTATGATGCTTGAATCGCCCAAATACCTAGACACTATCTGAATTACCTGTTAAAATGACACAAATACCATTGATACAACCTGAATCACCTGCATTTACCTTAAATAGCTGTGATACAAATCTCTGATCGAAATTATCACGAGCATCTGTGAAACTATGCTGATTACCCAAATACTTACGATATTACCTGAACTATCCGTAAAATACGAAACTAGGCTATAACCAACCCCTGGAACCTACCCTCCTGTAATGCTTGCTTAATTACTCTAAACACCTATGTTACTTGAATTATCCTAAATACCTACGATACCCTCTGAATTACCTGTGAAATATGAAACTATGCTATACCCAACCCTGGAATCTAACCTCCTGTGATACTAGCGGAATTAGCCTAAATACCTACGATACTAGCTGTATTAGCTGTGAAATCATGCATAGCTATGATGCGGTTAGCCTCTGGAATCTAGCCTCCTGTGATACTAGCTGAATTAGCTTAAATGCTCAAGATACTAGCTGAATTGGCTGTGAAAATGATTTAAATACCTGTGATACTACCCGAATCATGTGAAATTACCTTAACTAGCTCTGATACGAATTCCTGCTCTAAATTAGCACGAGCACCCGTGATACTACCTGAATTACCTGTGAAATATGAAACTATGCTATACCCAACCCTAGAATCTATCCTCCTGTGATACTAGCTGAATTACCTTAAATGCCCACGATGCTAGTTGAATTATCTGTGAAATCATGCAGAGCCATGATGCAGTTAGCATCTGGAATCTATCCTGTGTTATTAGACGAATTAGCCTAAATACATACGATACTAGCTGAATTACCTGTGAAATCATACACTGCTATGATCCAGTCAGCCTCTTGCAATACTACCTGAATTACTTACCTGTTAGTGTTAGTGGGTTAGCTTTTCCCGTTGCAGGTCACCTTTTTCCCTTTATGGCTCACCTTTTTCCCTTTGCTGTTCACGTTTTTCCCTTTGCTGTTCACCTTTTTCCCTTTGCTGGTTACATTTTTCCCTTTACTGGTCACCTTTTTCCCTTTGCTGGTCACGTTTTTCCCTTTGCTGGTGAACTTTTTCCCTTTGTGAGCCTCCTTTTTCCCTGAGCAGTCGCCTTTTTCCCCTGAACGAGTCACCTTTTCCCTGAATAGGTTACGTGATGGGCATGTCTAGAACATTGACATGAAACAGTTTTCCACTAAGTTCACGTCTAAAGTCGCTTTCAAGTCTAGCACCTCCTATTCCCTATCTCTCCTGTATATAAGCCCATATTCCTACTGCTACACTACCTGTCTAGCCTAACACCTCTCCTCCTGTTCCTATACCTCTCATATAAACCATACTCTACTCCTCTAGCTCTGTGTAGCCTAACGCCTCTCTCGTTTACCTATGACTCTCACATAAACCATACTCTGCTCCTCGACCTCTGTCTAGTCTAACTCCTCTCCTCGTTTTCCTATAGCTCTCATATAAACTATACTCTACTCCTCAACCTCTGTCTAACCTAGCACCCCTCTTCCTGTTCCTATACTTCTCATACATATAAACCATGCCCTACGTTTCAAGCCCTGTCTAGTCTAACACCACTCCCCGTATCCCCTACCTCTCAAAAGCGCATTCCCTCCTGTCCCCCCCTCTAGCTGAGTATCACTCCTTGGTTTCCTATCTAACCTAACTTTAACACCTGTCTATCCTATCATAGGATCTCTCTCCGTTTTCTCTCGTCTCTCCTTATAAACACAAACTCAATTCTCCTAACCTAATACCTCTCCTCGTTTTCCTATACTTCTCATATAAACCATGCACTACGTTTCAAGCCCTGTCTAGTCTAACACCTCTCATCGTTTTCCTATACCGCTCATATAAACCATACATTACTCAGCCTCTGTCTAGCCTAGCACCTCTCATCGTTTTCCTATACCGCTCATATAAACCATACATTACTCAGCCTCTGTCTAGCCTAACACCTCCCCTCGTTTTCCTATACCTCTCATATAACCTATACCCTACTCCTCAACCTCTGTCTAGCCTAGCACCCTCTTCCTGTTCCTATACTTCTCAAACATATAAAGCGCACTCCCCCTCCTACCACTGTCTAGCCTAGCGTCAGTCCTCGTATTCCCTATCTCTCCCATATAAACGCATTTTCCTCCTTGAAGGCTCTCTCAACCTAGCATCTACCTTCGTTTTCCCTATCCTTTCCCATATAAACGCAAAAAAGTGAGCCAGCTCTCTCCTATATATCCTACTCTGGTCCTTAGAGATGTCCGGTGGTCTAGGAGTATGCAAATTGTGCACATCTCCGATTCAGCTAGTAGTATCTTCTCCATCCGTGTGGTTCTGTTCTTAAGTATATTACTCTTCATATGTGGGTACAGTTTGCGTAACATTTTAGCTAGTCATTTTATGTCTGGTGTGTAATTTAATGCTAGTTTTGGGATATCAGCCGATCCTTTGGCATTCTTATAAAAACTCGACAACTGAGTAAAGTCAAGTACCTATTCCTTTGGACTCTCCTCTATGAGGAACTTGACAGCTGAAAGGGATTCACTAACTACCGAAGATGTTTTCTCTGAAGGTTTTATTTTCTTTGCTAGACTCACCATGGCGTTCATGAGAGTCGCAGTTCCCATGAAAATGAGTGTTCTCGGAGGAAGAAATGGTTCTTTTTGTGCGGTTCTGAATTACCAGTGGCACCTCAAAGGAGATTACAGGCGTACTAGCTACATCAGGAGCCGGAGTTGCAGTTAGTGATGAATCAGGATTGGCAGGTTGTTCAGTGGAACTAACAGCAGGTGGCTTTACCTGAAGGTCAGAGCAGGGACCCGGAATAGGACTTACTGATGCTGGGACACTGCCAGATAAAGGAGAACATACATTGGAATTTGTGAACTCTGATAGGTGAGTAGATTCACTTGGACCCTTGTTGCATTGACGAGCCAGATAACCTTCCGTCTTGCATAAGAAACAAGTGGGGGTGTTAGAAGATACATATACCCAGTAGTTAGTGCCCTCGAAATAGATCTGAAAACTCTCTGGAAGTTGTTCGAAATCTTAATATGTGGGCAAAACGAGGGTTGCTGACTCCCGCTCTAATATAAGAGATAGCTGATTTAGGATGAATACCGTGCAAATACTTTTCAATCTCGTGGTGAGGTATTACTGGGCATACGTTAGATAATATGACACTCCTGTGTTTAGTTATCAGTGGTCTAAGCTCCAGCATCACGTTATTGATTGTTATCTGAGGGTGACTAGTACTAAGCTCCTCAGCTAGCTCTTTGCTTGCAAGTAACGAGCATTTTCTATTGTTAGATATGCGTGAGACAAATCGGATGTTTGTTGGGTGAGTGAGTTTACCCATTGCAAAAATATATTCTTTGATGAATATACTGTCATGTGCCTCAATAATTATTGCTTGTTCTTTAGTGGGTCCACTCTGTGCTATTGCAGAATAACTTTGAGATGGGTTAACAGTACTGAGATTAGAAAACATTGTATTTACCTGAGGCATAAGCTCGAATTCACAGCAACTTCAGCAGAGCGAGTCGCCTGTGGCCCGGGCGCTGTCTTCAAAACACATGTAATCAACAAAGCTGTTCTAAAATCATGTATAACTATTCTTGTGTTGCAAGAAAAAGTAAATGGTGCGTAGAAGCACCAGAAATCAGAAAAATTCAGCGATTACATCACCTTAGCAGGATGCATGGCCTACCCTGACCTCGTTATTTGTTTGAATTTTCCAATACTATATTGGAAAATTCAGAATACTTTTTCTTAAACGAGAACCCGTTATTGGTTTCCTTTTTTTAATGTCCTGGACATACAAAGAGAATGGAATGCTCCACATAGCAACCAACTCTTAAAAGATTTGACTATCGCTTAAAGCCTATCTTAATCCCCTTGCACCTACAAGAAAATTAGCAATAAGATAGTTTCTGCAAATTTTTATCTGCATTAACATGAAGTAGGTGCAGAATAAGTGTTTGTAAAAGTGGTTTGTACAAGATTAGAGAGTCATGTAAGTGTAACACATCAGATTTTTACTTTATAATCTGATTTGTAATTTTTACTTTAACATATGCATTTTTGTATAAATTTTAATTACTCTTATCAAAAGAGGTCCAATTCCGTCAATTTTAAAGCTGCCATAATTGTCATAATGGCACATTATCATATGCTTTTTCTATATCGATGAACACCAAATGGAGGAGTAATGTTGTGTTTTCTTCTCTATTATCTGTTTTAAACAAAATACGATATGATCAAATGTTGATGATATAATAATACTTACATATAAATACACAAAACAATTAAAATTAAGCCAGATAAAATGTATTACAGAAATTGTTTAAAAACATAAAAATAAAATGTTAGTAAAGTAATCCTCAATTTTATAAAAAGGATTGTCAATTAACCAGTGTCGTAAAACACAATTAAATCTATTAAAACTGACACTGTGTGCCTCTGAAGGTAAACATTTGAACATATTCAAAGCGTAATATGGAACCATTATTTTCTTTTTTTCTTTCTTTCTTTTTTCTAGCCTAACATTCGGTGCGTTAATCTGATAATTATGCCGAGTTAAACAATGAAGTGCATTATATTTATATTGTTCATATTGATGAACAGTGGTTTACTATGTGCATCATATTCAGTACCTGATAACATACGGATTACCTTCTACTGCAGTACTAAAATTCTTGAGATATCCGAGCTATTAGCTAGATGAGAATGCCATAAGACATAATACTACTAAAAAAACAGTAATCAGCATTTTAGAAAATTCCTTAGGAACCAAAGTTTTAATGTCTTAATAAAAAATTATTGTACATAGCCGAAATATGGTGTTCGCATGCCAATTTGGAGTCCAAGGTGATACCCAATAGCTTAACGTTATCTAAATCGTTTGTTTATCTTAAAGAAAACAGAATATGCTGGGTAGAGGCCAAAAAGTTCACATGAACATTGAATTAATTTTGAGTACCCAGCACGTACATTGTCGCAGTAATCGGCTCGTGTTATCTTATTTGCTGGGCGCCTGTTATTGTTTTATTATTTTAAAATTCTGGCTCTTTGTCCTCCGGCTTGCTATTATTACTCAGTTAAACAAGTATCTCTGAGCAGGGCGTGTAAACGGAAAGGAGTTGTTACTAAAAGATAACTATGATAAAATAATTTGTTTCTACACTTTTATTGATGTCACACTTAATTAATAATTCACATATTTAATCTCTAAACACGCCTGACTGAAACTGTGATATTTCCGAATGTAACTATAATCACTTATTTGCCGCGCACCAATTACTTTGCGTACTTCACATTTTGTAACTAACTGCGACGTGTACCTCGCCAATGACTTTTCAAGACTGCGCAAAACTTGTTTATGACTCGAGGATATATACTTCTTCACCTCGAAATGCCTAAACATTATAATACAGCTGCTATCGGTTAGCAAATCGCGCCAACATTAGCGTCTGTTTTGTCAGCTAATCATTACTACTAACATATATGCTCTAGGGAAGCTATTCCCTCCATTTCTAAAGAAAGGTACGCTACCCTGACGTCATTTGTTTGTCTCTTTTTAATGATAAACAACTCACCCCCTCGTTTTATTGTTACCCACTTTCATTGTGAGTTTCAGTGAGACCGTGTAGACTTATTTCCTAACAATGCTTATGGCTAACAAACATCTAAAATCCTGTACATACAATAATATTACTTTACACTACAATCACTCTGGCATTCACAGCATGTTATGATATAAAATACTGCCTCAACATTGAGCGGACGTATATACTCACTTGACTGCGGAGGACCACAAAATCCATAACACAAATCTACTTACATATTCCTAGATTTATTTTCCAAACGTTTGGGGTTCCTACATTATTAAGGTGAGAGGAGATGTCCACCGATCCAAAGGCGGCTTGCACGCGCGATCCGCTTCTCACGGAATACTCAGTAAGACAAACGCTATTTCTCCACCACTCGTAGCTAACAAAAACTCCCGCCAGGAGTGAAGTCATCCTAGTCAACATGAAAGGAAAACAATAATATGTCTGGTAATGACAATGCAACCCCCAAATTTTCAATACACCACAATATTCATTCCGAAACCATTCGCTTGGAACCAATTGGTTGCCGACTCAAGAGCAAGAGCCATTGTCGTGTTTAAATTATGCATATTTTTCCTGCCCTCATAATAAGTGATCAGTGAACTTAAGAACACACTTGAAATAAATGTCAGCGCAGTAATTACGAGACCGTTTCGGAAGCTTCTCGGTCTGACCCAGAGATGATGCTGGCAGTATCAAACATCAAGTAGTTCTCAAGCACGATGCTTTAGATGGGCAACGAAGAAGTTCATACATATTATGTTTTCTTTGTTGGTTGTTGCAAAATAAACAAGTTGAGATTTCTTTCGAAAATGGATAAAATTGAATGTGATATTTTATTAGCAAGCAAACATTTTAAACACATTGAATTATAATCAATGTAAAGAATAGTTTAGGGTGGGACAATTTTCTTTTAAAACAAAAAAAATTAAATCTCTTAAAAACAATATTTGTGTCAAATAATGTTTGTGTCATTAACCATTCTGAAATATTATTCACCATTGTTTTGAAGTTTAAAGTGGGTATTTATATTTTATTTCAAGTATAAGTGACTATTCGCGTATTTCTTGTGGTTATGCAAAGATTGGGCCTAAACCATCGTGTAGTTACCTGCTTTAAAAATAACTGACTATCCTTTCAGGCTTCTGTGTCCCTCTTACACGAAATGTGTAATAAAAGCTTTTCTGCAAACACTTTTATCTCGATTAAAGGAAGTATATAGATGAATAAACTTTTATAAAAATAGTATATACTGGGTGAGCAATGCTTGACGCAACCGCGGGACCGACTGACAGGATGGCCGCTATATTGGCGGAGGCGGGGAATATATTTTGCCTCCGCTGTCCGAGGCATCAGTGTTAATTGAATTCTTGCACAACTAGCAGACAGAGCCAACTTCTCATTACAGGAAATTCATGACTTGTTTTAAGATAGTTATCACTAACAACATATGGACCCCTCGTTCCCCCCTGCGAATTTTATCTCTGAGAGGGCATTACAAGAGAAAGTATTCAAAACAAACCACTACGTTACCCCAGGGCCCATATAATATGGGTGATCATGGCCACTACTGCAATTGAGAAATTTATGTGGTTAAACCGAGGGATAATGCACGTGCGACTTTGTCAGAGAACGTTTGCTTCCAACAGGGCGCACGGTTTGCGCTTTCTCGGCACATGGTAGAACTGATACGATTTCTTTTCTTCTGGTTCCAAATAAAGCTACCTTATTTTCTTTAAGCCAGTACTAAATATTTGATCTACAAAACCATATAGACTTTTTGGCAACGTAATGTTTTTATTACTTTCTCAACTACGTATAGTAAGTAGGGGAAGTATTGTATTCCACCCAAAACTTCGATACTGAGATTTCACCGGAAATATATGTTTTGAGGCCCCCTGAATCCAAAAAAAGAATTTTTGGAAACATGTCCGTGTGTGTGTGTGTGTCTGTCTGTGAACAGCATAACTCAGAAACGAACAGTGGGATAAACATCAAACTTGGTATTTAGGTTCAGTATCTTCCAGAGATGCGAACACAAAGGTTTTCAAGAAAATCCCCCCACCCCAGATTACCCTTTACATGGAACATTTTTCGAAAATTTTAATTTTCTCAAAAATGGCTCTAACAATTTTGATTAAAATATCATATGTTTAAGATATTTTCATGACAAATGAAATGTATATCTCGAATTTTGGAATGTCTCCAAAAGTATTTTTCATTGTGAACGACTCTTGCATAACTGGTAAACCATAAGAGATAGACAAAATTTTACTATACAAAAAATGTAGATCGCGTTAAAATACACAATTTATGTCATGTACATTTTTTTGTTGAGTGAACCATTTTCGAGATATTGCTTGTTATTCCCTTAAATTTTCCAATTCTTTTTCTCAAATGGGAATTCTTTATTCATGTTTTTTATGTCTTGGACATGCAAAGAGAATGGAATGCGCCACATAGCAACCGGCTCTTAAAATACTTGACTATCGCTTAGCAATAAGATTAACATCTCGATTAACATGAAGTATATGGAGAATAAGCGTTTGTAAAAATAGTTTCTACAAGAGTAGAGAAAGTCATGTGAGTGTAATACATCAGATTTTTTAATTGGGTCTGTTATTCTCTCATACCACATTAGGTAAGAGACTCCTTTTTATGTTTATCTTTAGTTTTAAAATTATAAAATTGTGTAAATGCTAAATACAATTAGTTTTGGTAGTAATGTTTAGGGTAAACTGAAATAGGTAAGTCTGTTTCTGTTTACAGTTATTAATGTTATTATTATTATTGGTGGTGGTGTGGTAGTAGTTTTATTGTTTCCTGACTCTTATTCCTAATCAGGTTGGGTAAGGGTACTTATAATAACTGTCCACCATACAATTTGTAGGGCTTATTACCTGCGCATTGCTGCTGAAAACTTCTGGATGAGACAAACGACAAGAGATAATTTTTCTGTGAACCATCCACCACTTCTTCGTCCTGTTCCTTCTGTGTCGTGTTCAAGTAATAGCATTGCCGGATTTTCCTCGAATCCCGATTATGAATGCAGTTTTTATGAATGAGTTTTAGTGGAACCTTGGTATCGCTTATGTATCTTCTGCTTCATCATAGAGTCTATTTAGACATATTCAGACTATGAATGGACGCAATGCATCGGTGAAATTTGGTAAATAATTTGGATTTGTTGTTTTTACATTTTTATTATACTTTTAACTTGTACTTCCATGCTAGCACTTGGTTCTTTTTCTTGTATTATCAAAACATTTTAAGACACAAATGTATATTTAATTGATCCCGTATCACTTAAGTAAAGCACCAGGTTGAACTTTAAACTCCATTTTTCTCATTTCATTTCAACCATTTTTAATTTTCCAAAATGCTTTTTGGACCACAGTTTATAACTTACGAGCTTACAATTTTCAGGAGGATTATGGATTTAAAAGTTTCTGTGCACTAGCTAAAAATATAAAATAATTCACTGAAACTATTTTCCTTAACTCAACTAATTACGTACACAAGCTTTTTTCTCTTAAACTAATTAAAGTTAAGAAATGCCTGCTCAAGTTAAAACTTTGGTAGCGATATGACAATCCGTGGGGTTTAAAGAGCATTTCATAATACCATATCAAAAATTTATTAATTATGAATAAGAAATTAATATCTTAATAATTGTTTTATGTAGCTGGTTAAACTTTTTCGTGCACTACATGCCTTATGTTCTGAGTATCGGTAAAAAAAGTTCAAATAAATCAAAAGAAAACTTTGGAATTTATTTTGTGTTCATACAACTTGAAAATTGTGTTAATGATACTCAAATGAGATCTAAGGCAGTAGATCCATATGAGGATAAAGAAAAACACTGGAAAAATCCTTATGGAAGCAACTCGTCCAACGCGGTTTCCCTAGGTCCTCTAGGTAGGAAGGTAGACAGACATCAAGAAGGTGGGCCTGCATCATTACTTGATAGCCAGGCTAACTGCGTAAGGACCCTGAGAGGGAGTTTAAACTCTCCCATGAATCAAATGTGATTTATAGCTTGCATGGTGTGCAAGCTGATTTCCATTTACTAACTTAATTGCCTTAGATTCCCTGTTAATGTAATCTGATAAACACGGACTGGAATATTCCACACTATTAATTTTAGCTAATGTATTCATTCCAAGCTTCTACCTCTACTGTGGCCTGCCATGACAATTGTATACATTTGTGCTTTCTCTGTTTGAATAGTGTTTAACGACCGCTCTTGATACATACGCACCACAGGCGGTGATAATTACATGAATTGAAATTAAATGGGAAAGGAAGTTTAGGAAAGAAACGTTAGGCCTAAGTTTAGAACACCTCCCAGGCAAATGTCAGTCATGAGATTGAGGAAAATCTGGGTAAAAGCCCAGACGGTCCGTTCCTTAACGACCTCGACTACACGTGTCGGTTATTAGTAAAAGAAGTATTGCGTGCCGTCCAAGTTTGTTCAGATTTCAATGGACATAGTGGGAGAGCCAATGAACTAAGAACCGGCAACGCGCTGTTTTTCCTGTTCCCGTTATCGGTGCTCGTTGCTTCTGCGGCTATCATAGAATGGCGCGATGTAACCGTACAACATTTTCAAAACTACTTTTAAAGGCTTTACTTACCAACTTCATGAAAGGAGATGCTGAAACTGGGCATCTTGTTGTCCATACATTTTTGGCACCTCTTTAGGAAACTATCCATCACTCGCCGTAGTTCGCGTTGAGAAATGCTGGCAATTTCCTGGCGGATATTTTAATTCTTCCAGGGTTTGTGGGTTTGTCTTGGACACTTTATGCTTTAGTTTACCACAGAGATGGAAATCGCAGGGGGTTAGGTCGGGGGAAGGGGCCACGAATCTCTGCTAATAATTTTGTCCTCAAAACACTTTCAATTGTTCTCATCGAAATATTGCTCATATGCGCTGTGGCAAAGTCTTCACATGTCTTCTAAACAGAACACTCGCATTGTAGAAAGCTCTAGAACACCGCTTATCTAACAAGTCTTCGTAACAGAACAGTTATAGCTACATGTTACTTCACATGGCATTTCGAAGGAAGAATCTGCTAACAGTTCCGCCAGTAGAGCTACACACGTCTTGGCGGAGACCTTGGCTTTCTCCAAGAAGTGATTAAATGTTCCTGCAATGTAGAATTAAGCAGCTGTCTACAAGGACATGGTTAGGACGAGCACTACCAGCTGGTTTTACCTTGGACACCATCTAGACCATCGTGCCGTCATATAATTGGGTAAACAAGTTCCATTTAAATTATATTTTGGTGATAATAAATGTTGTAGGGCTACCTCAGAATAGTCAGTGTACAAAATTGTTTCAGAATGCATCAAAATTAAACTTAGTAAAGCATGCAAAGAATTTTGATTGTCTTTAAAGAATTAGTTTGCATTGACAAAGTAATATTTTGTATAAAAGGTGTGCAGTGAAAACTAAAAGTGAAGTGTCAAAGACTTTAAAAGACAGTCATATCAAGAAAATGATGAAAACAGTTTACCATCAGTAGGTTATATCATGCTAGTTGAAGAAGGTTAATATTTATTACGTTGTTTGCACCACGTTTTGGCCGCCAATTTGAGAAGGTTAGTTTCTGCCCCACGTATGGAAGCCAAATTTGAAGTAAGGTTAATTTTATGGTGGTGTTGTATTTTATTTTTACTGTTGGGGAGCCGAACACTTGCAGTAGTTGCAACCGAACGTATGGTAAAAAGTTTCCGGTAGCCTTCGCCCCAAGTTTAAAAATATTAACTTTGTAATTTAACTGTTTCTTTAAATATTATATATTTATGTTTGCCTCGGCTGCGTCAATATTATTGTTAGAGACATGGATTTCTTTGCAGGGAGTAGTGCGGCTAAGAAAGTAGACTTACACAGATTATAAATTGTACTTTACTCCATTTATTAATTCTTTAAACGATTAAAATAAGACTTCACTGATATAGCGAACTGTGAGATTATTTATTAATTACTTGCACTTTTTTTAAAACACGTAAATTATTTTCATCTCACACTGGATACGTATTAAACTTCTCGAGGACGTGTTTCGCGTCCGGTTAGTAACCTGTCTACTAGCAACTGACTTCTGAATTTGTACAATTTGCCCTATTTCTGTTTCTGATTGGCTAATCCTACACCAATAGAATACTTTCATTTAACTTAAACTTTTTTCTGGTTATTGATTGGCTATTTATAAACTGTCTCAAAATTTACATTATTGTTGCTCCAATAATGACTAGTAGCATTATTAAACTTTCTTACTCATTACTGCCTCAAGGTTACCTCATTGTTACCTCATTGTTAGCAACTTTTAACCTATTATTCTCACAACTCCTATATTATTAAATTACGTAATACATTCACATAACAGTATTTAACATGTACATAATAATATAAACTTTAATACAATAACTGTTACATGCATTTTATATATTATACACATATTGCTTTAAGGCGGGCTGTTATTATATTTTATATTATATAATTTGACTGAAATCATTTAAGTGTTAAAAATATACTGCCTCATAGTTAATTCAACAGCAAAATATTATTTTCCGATTGAGGAGTGTTATGTTGTATTAAATGTATAGAATTTAAATTTATATCTTGTGTTTCTGTTCACAACATAAACTCAACAACCTCTGGTAGATGTAGTTGTGATTGTATATAGATCATTGGGCAAGAGGGGACGTATACTCAGATTGCAGATAAAAGCAATAGTGTACATCCCAATGCAAAATGACTTATGATCTAGTGTGATTTGTGAGAAAGTCTACTTAATAATAGCAGCACAGCAAATACAATACTTATTACCCATATATACTTCTTAAATTTCAGGAAAATTCTCCACAATGGAGAAAGTCTGTTAATTCTCTAAAGGAGGGCCAACTGTTGACTCGAAAAAATTGGCCTATAACACTTCTCCGCTCATGGCGCACCATACACTTTTTCGCTATGGAATGGTACTTCATGAATAATATTAGGTTGGTCAGCTCCAATAACGATTATTTTGTGTACACACATATCCATGAAGATGGAACCAAGACTCGTCCGAGAAAAATATTAAATATGGGTCTTTTTCACCATTGTTTACACTATTGAGACTCCACTCACCAAATGTGACCCTATTACAGTATCATCTGGTTGAGGAGCATGTGTCAGTTATTTTATGTGGTTAAAACTTCAACAATTAGTAGCTCTTCTCACAGAGCCATTAGAAATGTGAAAGACGCCTAAGTGATTTTTCTTAGAGTGAACACTTCCTGTAGCCTGAAATTTATTATAAAGTGTAGGGATTGTTGTACGTTCTGAACTTTAACCGCGGAAATCTTTATGCAATTGGTATTTTCATATGACGAGTTGATTGAGTTAACCCATATAAATCACAAATAAATACACGCTGCGCAGTAAAAAACATATACTGAGCAATAATGTACTTTATGACTAAATACAGGACAAAATAATAAATAACTCCTGATAACTGAACCACATATCACTGTCAACTGCAGAGCAAAGCCGCGTCAGTAGCGTGACCCTGATTGCATCATCAGCTCTTACTTCCTTGGCTCTCCCGGTTCAAATTTGAAGCCCTCAGGTCCAAAAACGGCGCTTTAGGAAAAGGTCTGTGTGCGTGTGTGTGAACAGTGTAACTCAAAAACGAAATGTCACATAAATATAAAATTTGGAATATTTAGTTTCTTCCAAGATGTGACGTGACGATTTTCAAGTACTCGTATATTCCTCACCCCAAACTATCGTTTATATGGGACATTCTTGAAACTTTTTATTTTCTCAAACATGGCACTAACGAATTAGTTTAAAATAACGTATAGTTTAAGATATTCATATGCTAACTAAAAGCTTATCTTGAATTTTCTGGAAATGACCTGTGAAATCGTCTTTCTTCGGAAGTACTTTGTATAACCAATAAATTATAAGAGACACAAAATCTTGCTATATTTTACTCTTAAGTGTCACGTGCATCAGTAACACGAGCTCGTATAGAAGTTGAGTTATACCTCGTTGAAATGGTATGAGAACGTACTTCAGACTAACGTTTTAATGTCAGTTGATTGTACCTACACACTTTATCAAGGAATACAGTCTCATGATAGGTATTGATTCAAAATCCTCTAGTCCTTAAAACACTTTCTCCAATTGTAATATATCATCTGTGAGCTAAGGCCTCACAGAAGCGTATAATTATGAAACCAGTACAGTTCGATATTAAATAATCAACCGAACAAAAAATCTTCAGAAGGCTTTTACAATCTCATGAAAATTGAATTCGGGATGACTTCTGGTCCATCGGAATACAGTCTTGATGGATCTGCAAAAGGAAGAGACGATACTCGGAGCTTTGACTGCGGGATTCGCACTGAATGGACGAATGTGAACACAGCTGAAGGTGACTAGCGACAACAGCTGCAGAAACGAATAGGAATTATCCTGCAGGACTGTCAGACCAGTAACTGACATCTTGATTGCCTATAGACACTTGGAAATTACTGCGCTCTGTAGAGGGAGAATAGAAATTAAGAAATTTACATCGTAACATACATTACACAAACTTGATATTGGAACGCCTCCTTTACAAATTTACTTTTCCAATTATAACTTCATTTCAGCGTATAACATGTTTACAGTGCCTGTGTAGTAAGAATCGGCTTTAAACACTGTTAAAAGCATACCATTTGAGAAAATAACTATTCGATATTACGGATTCCGGAAAATAGAAATTAAAAACTCGGAAAAATGCCATCCTGAATGCGGATTTGACGGTAAAAATACTATGAATAAAAATAATTGTTCAGAAGAATGGGTTCCGGAAACTGAACGGGAAGTTTTCTGGATACTTTCGTTAAATTCTTAGCAAGGATAAGAATTTGAGAAATTGTAGGAAAATATAAATTAGCTGTTCAAAGGTTGGGAATATTATGAATGAGCTCGCATAGAATAAGACTACTTGCAGAATAAATTTCATTTCGTCACTGGAAGAGAACGTAATTTAAATTTATTAAGTTCACCCTTAATATACTACGCTGCCTGAATTTTGTTTCTGAGCCAATTGTGGCTGTTCTTTCACTGAGTGGCTGTTTTGCAGAAATGGCCACAATTCTTTTACGTACCTGCAATCATGAACTACAATTTTCGGTGCCTGCTTATTATTACGCCGGCAGCCTGCCTTACACCAGAACTTGGCTGCACCAGGTTTCTACAGCGCTCGACAGGTTGTGTCCTCTCCGCCAGTATAGGTAGCGCTTATGTTGGTTCCACGTCATCATCACCTGAACTTCCCAGTGCGTATCCCGAGCGATGCGTCAAGAGAAAAAAAAAGGTGCGAAGAACTTTTATTGAGCTTCGTGTTTGGGAGCGGCCGTCTCTACACTTTTCGGCCTTGTCTAAATTATCCATATCATGTACTTTTAGCGTAAGTAAAAGTCTAAATTGTTGTAGTGTGTGGAGCGGCATTTAATATCTCATGGAAGCGAGTTTATATAATGTTGCCGCGTGTTAAATTTCATTTCAAAATGGCAAATGTGTGAGATGGAAAAATTCAAATGCAATCTGCTTCAATTGTAACATATCTTTGTTTTTACACTTGAGTCTTAATATATTCAGAAGCTTTGGGCTTGTATGGATTGTTACTTTTATTTAAAGCTGCTTTAAATCCTTGCTCAATTCCTTTAAGTTTTGGTAGTAAAAAACAATTATTATTCTGGGGGAATCCTTTATTTCCAATGCATTCTATAATAGGCCCGGCATTTTACTTTTCTAGTTTATTTATTTTCTAAGTAACTGTGACTTTTGTGCATCGACTTCTTCTAAATCGGCATTGCAAGAACGTTACACACCTAAAATCATCCATTAGTTGTATTTTAAGAATGTAACGGTTGCTAGTAGCTAAGAAACACTCACTGGCCTCTGTATTTCTTGAAATAAACGACGATTTATAATACGTTTTCTAGAAGCGTGCCCTTTTAGCAGCTAAGCCAGATAACCCTTGCAACAGTTTGATAAAGAAGAAGTTTTACTCTGGTGTCGAGGCGAGCTGTGAATTGGCTTAATCAAAGAGTCTCCCCACTCCCGCACTTCCCACCTGGGAGACCAAGTTGGCGTGGTCCTGTAAAATCCCTCCAGGGCGTGAGGTTGACGAATCGACCTTTTCCATTGCCTGGACGTAACCGGTCATGATGTAGCTCAGCTTTCCTTTGAATTTAGCCCTTTGTTTGTTCGAGACAGTGTGAGCAAATAAAACCACACAGAAAGTGAGTTACGTGAGTGTAATCACTATGCTGGTTACAGAAAAGTAATATGGAAAATTGTAGATGAGAAAGACACTGTCAAAATAAGCATTTTGATGATAGAAACAACGGGTCGCAGAAGCGTTTTATTGTGCTCTAGGATATAGAGTCTCCGATTGTAAAACCCGTTTGTGTCGTGTCAGGCAAAAACAAAATGCATATGTGTACAGTGCTAGTCACTGTCGTTAATCCTCGTTTCTATAACTTTACCTTGCTGACAGGCATTCTTTTCCTTTTCCCACGATTGGCTAATGTACCTATGAATGGTAAAGTATAACAAACAAACAACGTAACGTCAAACGATAAAAGCGATAAAAATACTCTTGTCAAGATAGGCATACGTTTTTTCGTCATCCTGAGAGGCAGATTTAAACCAAAGGATCCTCCTACCTATTTTTAATTTCTCCACCACGTACATAGTAGGTAGAGAAAGTATCATATTCCACCAAAAATTCGAGATTTCAACGGAAATACTGTTTTCAGGCCCCCTGAATACCAGAAAAGCCTTCCAAAAATGCGGAAGATTTTCAAGAAACCCCCCCACTTTACATGGAACATTTTTAGAATTTTTTCATTTTCCAAAAAAATGCCTTTAACAATTCTGATTAAAACACGATATATAAAAGATATTTACATGATGAGTAAAACTTATATCTTGAACTTTCTGGGAATAGCCTGTGAAGTCCTGGAAGCAATTTTGTAGAATCTTCTATAACTGGTAAACGTTAAGCGACAGATAAACGTACCATGAAAAAAGTGTAGAGCTCTTTAAAAACAAATTTATTTCAAATAACTTTTTGTGGAATGTCATTTCTGAGATATCAGTTATTAATGGTTTGAACTCTTCAATACTTGGCCATTCTTTTAAAGTCCTGTCAACATTCAGTTGTTTCTGGCGATTGCATGGAAACAGTATGGAATTTTAAGGCCAGCATACAGCGTCTAGTTCTTAAACATTTGACTGTCACTGTTCTCTTTGTATCTATAACTAAATGTGTAATGTAACTATTTCTGCAAAGGTTTGTTTAGATAAAAATGCAGAAGATAGAAAAATAAGCTTTAGTAAGGATAATAAACGATAGAGGGTAGAGAAAGTCATTTGAATTTATTCCATCAATTTTAATAAGAATTTACATGCTTTCTAGATATATTAACTCTGTTACGTAACTATTTTGTTCATACGGTTATGATAATGTAAATGTGACAATTCTCTTCGAATTCATTAAGGTAAATGATCATATTAAATAAGGAATGAGTTTGTGTAGCATAACCTATTCCACAACAGCAGCCAATCAGAGGTGACTAGTACGCGTGACAATTACGAGATACGTGGCAGAGTTATATGGAAGAGGGGAGAGACTCGAAGCGTTCCAGATCTGGATGCCGACGAGCGCAAGCATGGACGGGGTTCCTAACGGTTCCAGATAGAACGCAACCGACCCTGCACGGTCCCTGCTCACAAGCCAGTACCTCCAGGGTCCCTCAAGAGGGCCCCACGCTGAGGAAAGACCGAACTGAGCAGTACCGCTCAGCCGCAACGCGCCGAACGCCGTCGCCTGGTCCTTCAACCCTGAAACAGATGACAAGGAAGATGAGGGGTACAGGAAATGAGAGGAAGGAGAGTTGTGGTAGAAGATAAACCACCACAGCATTCGCCTGGCGCCCCTGGGAAACCAAGAAGTATCCATGGGCCAGAGTGGGGTTCGATCCGGGGACCTCCCGAATTCGGGCCACAGACGTAACCGCCTGAGCCATAACGCTCGGCGATGTGAAGTGTAATCGATAACGGCAATATCGAACGCTCGTCTTGTTCAGTGCAAAAGTACAGTACCTACAGTATAGTAGATGCATGTAATAGTTTCTCATTGTGTAACCGTACTCATTTGTTGAAACAGTATGCACTTGTTGTGTGAGTGACATTTCGTTTTACTGGCAAATTAAGATGTTTAATAAAGTCACATTTACTATGTTCATCCAGCACTCCTTTTATTATACTGCATCTGAACTCCTGTCTCTATCCTCAAAATGCTTGTTTTTGTTCTACTTTTCTATTCTACGACTTTCTGTACATTTTTTTTTTTTTTTGCATTCTATATAATACAAAAAACCCAAAACCCCGACGTAGATTGAAACAGTACTGCAGAAAAAAGTCCTATCTTTGACAATCACTGAGTTTCACCTCCCATTTCCATTTCAGACGAATGCTAGGAATTATTAATAAAATGTCTTCTTTTGACTTATTGATGGTCACGTTTCACATCACCACTAAAACCATTATCAGCGGCGATAGTGCTACATTATTAATATATTGGCTAGTACGAGCATAGCCGGTGGTCATAAAATATGCAAGTCATGACTCGTTAGTAAATGATAAACTAAAGAATGGTTATTTAGTATTACTACGTGAATGTTGGAACTGTAAGTATTACAAAATTGTTAATGCCACCAAAAATCGACATAAATTGGGTATTTTAACACCTACACATTAATTACGTGTAGTAAATTTTAATCCATCTGTTAACGTTTATGTTATACTTCATAAGAATGGAATGGACTTAATTCACTTTTACATAAAATTCACGATAGATAAACTATATTTGTAATGTTGTCCCAAAACTATAGAAATCTAATTAAAATCTCTAAGGGGAGCTTAAAAATGCTCATGTCGCACCCTTGAAAGATTAATAACTTGAATACCAAGTTTAGTATTCATTCGTTTTTGAGTAATGCTGCATACACGCACACACTAGTCGGTTACGATATAAATGAGTTCATTGGGAAGATGAATTAAGCAATTACGTAACAAGTGGGCGGGGCATCGGAGGGACATCAGGTAAAGAAAAAATCCGCAGTTCCGAACTGCATTTATTAGCGCGGCTGAGGCCTGCAAATATAGACCTCTTTTCATGCAACTTGCATTCCCCTATCGCCCTGCCTCTCATCCCCTCTGATCCCTAGCCTTAATGACGTTCTCATTGTCAACAAAAGCAATGGGGCCCTCCTCCAAGAGCACTCATATCGTGGCCGACTATTACACACAGATCTTTTTCTATTTTATTTAAATGGAGGACCTCAACACGTTTGTGTTCAGTGAAATTCCAATATCGAATTCTTGTGTGGAATAAAATACTTTCTCTAATTATTATTGGTAAGAAGGAAAGAAAGCATAACTCCTATTGTGACATTCACATGGCCTTTTTTGCACACTATCGTTTATTTATATATACATGGTGGCGCAGATAAAAGTGGCCTGTCTCCCGTTTGAGTGAAAATGCGATATTTTCGTTGTGTATTAATATGTTTCTGTTAAAATTGGTCGAATGATTTGTCGATCATTGAATGATCGATAGTTGACAATCTTCTGTCAGCGTTTCAGACAATTTAATCGGTTCATATACACGTTGCTGTTCGCATTCTGGAAAATGACTTTTTCGATATAAGAAAGAATTCATATGTGAAACAGGTTCGATTAAAGAACGAATCCATGATGTCTTCTCTGCGGAACGAACTGTAGTAAAAATTTGTGGCCACCACATTTCCCGGATCTAAAAAGGTGTGATTTTGTCCTGTGGAGATATTTGAAAAGCAAAGTCTATGAAACAAATCCACACACAATACAGGAACTTAAAGCAACTTCAGCTGTAAATTAATTGGTCTTATTCTCATCTACTTCATGTTAATCGAGATAAACATTTGCATAAACTTCTTATTGCTGACGTTCTTGTAGGTGCAAGGGAGTATGGTAGGCTTTAAGCGATAGTCAAATATTTTAAGAGCCGGTTGCTATGTGGAGCATTCCATTCTCTTTGCATGTCAAGAACATAAAAAAATGAATAACGAATTCTCATTTGAGCAAAAGTATAAGACTGGAAAATTCAAACAAATAACCAGGAATATCTCGGAAATAGTTCACTCGACAAGAAGAAATGTGTATGACATAAATTGTGTTTTAACGAGTCCTACACTTTTTGTGTAATAAGATGTCGTCTTTCTTTTACGGTTTACTAGTTATTCGAAAGTCATTGAGAATGAAGAGAAATTTTGGGGACATTCCCATAAAATTCAAGATATACATTTAATTTGTCATAAAAATAAAAGTATGTTATTTTAATCAAAATCATTAGAGCTGTTTTTGAGAATACCAAAATTTTCGATAAATGTTCCATGTAAAGGGTAGTCTGGGGTAGGGGGATTTTCTTGAACAATCCTCGAGTCGCATCCTTGGATGGTACTTACTCAAACACCGAGTTTAGTTTCGTTTTTGAGTTATGCTGTTCAGACAGGCAGACACACACACACGGGCATGTTTCCACGAATGCTTTACTTGCATTCAGAGCACCTCAAAAAACGTAATTCCGGTGAAATCTCGATGTCGAATTTTTGCGTGGAATGCAATACTTCCCCTACTTACTATACGTAGTAGGGAGAGCAAAAATGCAATGTCATAGTCGGATCTACCAGTTTCCGTCCGGTTGCTATCATGGCAGCATACCGGCAGGATATTAAATTAACCTGATAGAGGCTAAACAAATGAAGCCCGGGACTTAAAGTACTTACAACATTGTAAGTCGCCATTGGGGTATGTCATCTCAATACAATTTGAGATCTACTTGTGGTTTACCGGGAAAAATGCGAGTCAGCTGGAGAATTTAATAACCTACCGGCATGTTGCCATGGTAGCTCAGTGGTTAGAGCTACCGGATGCAAACCGGGAGATCCATGGTTTAAATCCCGGCTATGGCATTGAATTTTTCAGTCGTCTGATTCTATCCTTCCATCAGCCGTGAAGTTGCTGCCATCGATATAGGAACTTTACGCCGGGTGTATCTGAATATGATAGTGATGCTGCAGGGGGCCAGTTTCAACATCTTCAATAAATGGTGAGCCCATTTCAACAATTCGTTTGTATTTACTCTATACTTACACGGACCACTTTTACCTGTTCCAACTATGACAACTATGGATTATTTATATTACATAAAATTGCCCATTGTTGTATTGTAGCTCGGTTAAGTTTTAACGACCAATATTAACAGAAATGTGTTACTACATAACGGAAATATCGCATGTGCCTTCAAACGCGAGACTGGCCACTTTTATCTGTGCCATCCTATAGCTTTTACATAAACATAATCGGAAAAAAATTATATTTAAAATAAATTCTGTGTTTTAAGGATATCTACACTTTCATCTAGTATATTTTGTCTCTCTTACTCTTTAACCGTTAAAAAATTAAATAAAATTCCTTATGAATGAAGCCTTATGAATTTTATTTATCATGTAAATATCTTAAAAGATGTAGTATTTTAAACAAAATCGTTTGAGCCATTGTTCAGAAAATAAACAAATGAAAGTTGACCAAGTAATGGGTAGTTTGGGGTGGTGGAATTTGTTTGAAAATCTTCGTGCCGCATCTCAAGAATATACTGATCTTAAATACCACGTTCACAGTATTTATCGTACATTTCTATTCAAAGTTATGCTGTTCACAGAATCACACAGGCGCTTTTTCTAATAAATATATATATATATATATATATCACAATACTACCTGTGTTTATTATAGATAAGCAGTAGAGGAAGTAAAAAGGATGAAACACGTTTTCTCTTTGTACAGTAGGCTGTAACATCGACAAAGCGTCAAAAGCCCAAATCAAATCAGAATACGGAATTTGATGATACGTCGAAGCGAATTATTTGCACTAGGTTTAACAAGTTGTAGGTAAGTTATACGCTCTCTGGATACGATATCACAAAGCTCGACGCATGACGTAGCTGTGATTGATCTAGAACACAGGCCGCCCTTCCCCATTTCGGCTTTACCGTCACACACGCAAAGGCAGACAGGAATTTTCAACATGACGTCGCATCCACTTTGGTGTTTACATTTTAAGAAGAAATTCCAAGCCCTTAAAAGTGATGTGTATACAACAAATGAAAACAAGAACAAAAGAATCTATCGAGTGAGATGCCACAGGCGATAGCATTTATGGCTCGCATTTGAGAGTAATGAGGGTTCAAATCCTGTATACCGGCTAATCTGACGGTTTTCTTTTGTGGTATCTCTCAGTCCCCAGGTGAATACCGTAGTAAAATAAATAGGAATGTAATAGGTGAAACAGCAAAACATTGCCTGTCTATCCTTATAATCGAATGATGGATGTGGCGATATTATGCGCAGTGGTTTCTTTATTGGTAAGGAAATACTAAACCGCCTATGCTATAAACAGTCCCCTACCCTACCTGGTTTTGGCACTCCACATAATACTTGTCTTAGTCTCCCTTTCCCTTCTCTCCTGAGCCGAAACATTCACCTGGGACCTTCCGGCCATGCATTCTATACCCCCCCTTTCGCCGCTCACCTAGGCTTGACTGTTGTATATAGTCTAACGCGCGTGTGTGTGTGTCGGACTTCAATTCAAACCAATATGAGATAGGCTCATTCAGGACTGGTGTGGAAAGCAAATGATAAAGTTTCAGACAGCATTAAATCAAGTATAACACTATAGGAAACCAAAGCATTGGCATGTTTCTGTACACTCGACTTTAGGCAACCATTCTACGTTCACGAAAGTCTACCTTCGACTAAATCAAAAGCAACAAACCAGGGTCTATGCAACTGAGGCCATCTCTCAGCAAGTTCCTCAAGAAGATGGCACAGAAAGGCGGTTACGCAACTAAGGCTATTTGTCTCTGTATACGGAGCCGTGTATATCGAAGAGCTATAGGATTTGTGGTAAAGGTTATCTTGTGTTTCAAGTTTTAAATACTAAATTTCTGCATAGAATTGGTCTCACTCTATCGAAATAAAAACGCATTGGACTATAGGGGAGACTCCGCTAGTATTAATATTCAATAATAAATAAAGTAAATACGTTTGCAATTTATTCATATGGCAACGAATAATAATAACAAGAAGAAGAACGGAAATATTTAATGTTAATAATGATACGTTACAGCAGCAATTTAAATACTTGTATAATAATTCTTATTCAAAACCTCTCTTAAGCATTTGACTATCGCTGTTCTCTTTGTATCTAAAACGAAATTTGTAATGTAGATATTTTTGGAAAGGTTTATTTGGATTAAAATATAATAGATAGAAAAATAAGCTTTACTACGAATAGTTTGTATACCTCCTAATAAAGATAAAAGATTCGTTTAAATGTATCACATCAGACTTTTTATACGTTCATTCCCTTTTTGTCTTTTTACTTTGTCTACTATAGTAAGTAGGGGAAGTATTGTATTCCACCCAAAAATTCGATACCGAGATTTCACCGGAAATATATGTTTTGAGACCCCCTGAATTCAAAAAAGAACATTTTTGGAAACATGTCCGTGTGTGTGTGTGTGTGTGTGTGTGTGTGTGTGTGTGTGAACAGCATAACTCAGAAACAAGCAGTCGGATAAACACCAAACTTGATATTTAGGTTCAGTATCTTCCAGAGATGTGACACGAAGGTTTTCAAGAAAATCCCCCCACCCCAGATTACTCTTTACATGGAAGATTTTTCGAAAATTTTAATTTTCTCAAAAATGGCTCTAACAATTTTGATTAAAATATCATACGTTTAAGATATTTTCATGACAAATAAAATCTATATCTTGAATTTTCTGAGAATGTCTCCAAAAGTATTCTTCATTTTGAACGACTTTTGCATAACTGGTAAACCATAAGAGATAGACAAAATTTTACTACACAGAAAAGTAGATCGCGTTAAAATACACAATTTATTTCATATACAATTTTTGTTGTTGCGTGAACCATTTTCGAGATATTGCTTGTTATTCCCTTAAATTTTTAAATACTTATTTTCTCAAATGGGAATTCGTTATTAATTTGTTTTTGTCTTGGATATGCAAAGAGTATTAATCTGTGGCAAAGAGAATGGTGCTGCACCTAGCAACCAGCTATTAAGAGACATGTATGTGCTTAAAGGCTACTGTATTTCTATATTGGTCTTGTAAATATATATCCCCCTTACATCTACAAGAAAATTAGCAATAAGATAGAGTCTGCAAATGTTTATCTCGATTAACATGAAGTAGATGGAGAATAAGCGTTTGTAAAAATAGTTTGTACCAGAGTAGAGAAAGTCATGTGAGTGTAACACATCAGATTTTTTTCTGTTTTATTCAAGCTTATTCATTTTTAGCCAGAAAATGTAGTGAATCATTATTTATACTTTGTTAGGATTAGAATACTATCCTCATAGAGTATTTTTCGCTCCCTTAGTTTGTATCTATAAGCAATGAAACAACAAACACAAAACAGAAATGGAATGAACACAGACAACATTTCTCCCTCTCGTTTGTAGGAGAGGGCTAAAGGCTTGTCCGCAAATTTGCAGCTAATTTCCAGCTTTGCTGAAATGTAAATGTGGTAACAGTGGACTCGAGTGAGGGTGAACACCTCGGTAGCACACCGGACAACGGCGTGTTTACAAACCTCTTCACTGAAATGGTGTGGTGCAGCTCAGTCAGTGATCGTGCACATGTGCCAGTTCCTACCTCCAAAGTGAGAGCAAATCTGCTCTCACCTACTAGATGTAATTTTGTATTCCTTTATTTATTAATTTACTTATTTATTTAGAATCAATGTACTTACTGCACATAATTTTGACATTTGGTTTATGCTAGGATATTCCAAATGCGGATTTTTATTTGTTTGTTAATTTAATTATTTATAGAGACCACAATGTTTACAGTAGCAATAAAAGCGACAAATTGCTAATTAAAAAGAAAGGTGTTATTCTTAGTGTTTACGACGGTAATAATAGCTATAATTGCAGTGTTTTTATAGCGAATCTTCGCGATGAATGTGGTTTAAAGCGAAATAAGTCACTTTTGTTATACTTCATTACTAGACTTCGGGTATTTAGGTTTTTACCTATTATTTTTCTTTACAGCCTATTGAGTCTAACATAGATAATCACACATATAATTGACCTAAAAAGGTATTAACCAACTTTTATATTGCCTATAGGCACCTATTTCAATATAAATGCCTATTTCTGCCTTTTTGTAAAATTCCAATGAATTTATTCACTACACTGTTGTATTAAATAAATAATTATTTAATCAATAACAAACCTTTCATTGACTGGATACTTATTTGATTTCTGTTTGATAAAATGTGACGTGGTGTCGCTTTTAAAAGGCTTAGTGCAACAATAAAGCATGTGCTTAAGGTAGCGCATGTGAAATCGGAACTTCGGCAAGGGAATACAATAACAAACAAAATCTGATGTGTTACACTCACATGACTTTCTCTACTCTTGTACAAACTATTTTTATAAACTATTATTCTCCATCTATTTCATATTAATCGAGATAAACATTTGCAGAAACGTTCTTTTGACAAGCAAAGAGAATTACGTTTTACACCAGTTCTAAAAATATTTGACTATCACTTAAGGCGTTCCCCTTGTTTTGTATTTGCAAGGGCAATATAGAAATACAGCAGCCTTTAAGCATCGACATATCTCTTTAATAGCTGGTTGCTATGTGCACAGATTAATACTCTTTGCATATCCAAGACAAAAAAAAACTGAATAACGAGTTCCCATTTGAGAAAATTATTGAAAAGTTTAAGGGAATAATAAGCAATATCTCGAAAATGGTTCACTCAACAAAAAAGTATATGACATAAATTGTGTATTTTAACGCGATCTACATTTTTGTGTAGTAAAATTTTGTCTATCTCTTATGGTTTACCAGTTATACAAAAGTCGTTCATAATGAAGAATACTTTTGGAGACATTCCCAGAAAATTCAAGATATACATTTCATTTGTCATGAAAATATCTTAAACATATGATATTTTAAACAAAATCGTTAGTCATTTTTGAGAAAATTAAAATTCTCGAAAACTGATTCATGTAAAGGTAATCTGGGGTGGGAGGGATTTTCTTGCAACCTTCGTGTCCCATCTCTGGAAGAAACTGAACCTAAATCCAAGTTTGGTGTTTATCCGTCTGTTCATTTCTGAGTTATGCTGTTCACAGACACCCACACAGACATGTTTCCAAAAATGCTTTTTTTGGATTCAGGGGTTCTCAAAACATATATTTCCGGTGAAATCTCGGTATCGAATTTTTGGGTAGAATACAATTATTCCCCTAATTACTATACGTAGTAGAAAAAGTAACAATTGCCCCACGTCTGTTTCTTAGAAACAGTTATTTGAAAATGGCAGTGTCGGTTCGTGTTCGTAATATAACTATATTAAGGCCTCTGGTTGCTGTGATAGTTTTTCTGCTAGTGCTGCAAAATGCCTAAGAATAGATCCACCAAAAGTGCATTAATAACAACATGGATTTCGGATTTTCAGTCTTATACAACGGATGGAAAAATAATCTTCTGTACGGTCTGCAATAAAAAGGTAGGCTTTTTACTGTATTTTCTGTCATTTTTATTATTCTCAGAGACCATGTATGTTAAGTACCGCGATTAATTGTATCGTATGACTTTTCTTCTATCTGAAAATAACGCACCACATCACAGCTCCGAGATGGCGAGGAAGAAGGTCCGCTCTGCTGCCGCTCCTGCTAAGGCAGGAACCTCTTCGTCTCTTCCTGTACCCGCCGAGGAGATCTCGCCGCAGCCTAGGGCAACCTATGCCGCAACCGCCGCTTCGCCGCCAGCCTGCGCAGCTTCGCCGCGACTGCCTCCGCAGTTGACGCCAGCTTCACCGGTGCCAACGCCGGCGATCCTGGAAAACATCCTGCCAGCGCAGATCAAGCCTATACTTCATGGCAGAAACAGTGCTGTCATCCGTGGTGTCCCGAGGGACCTGCCTGTCAAGGTTACTCACCAGCGCAGCTCAACAGCAGTGGTCTTCAGCCTTTAAGGCAACTCGAATCTTCGGAGCGCAGGGGCCCACATCGCTCGTGAGGATCGAGTTCACAGATCCTGGCGACTATGAAGCTGCCTTGAGGACGGGCCTGCCCTTGTTAGGGCGGTGCTTACGAATCGAGGTTAGCCGATTAGAACGCCAGGCACCCTGCAGGCGCTACTGTGCCTACGGACACGAGGAAACGTCCTGCTCAGCACAACCCAGGTGTCACTATTGTGGTTCAGCCTGCACCACATATTCGTGCTCCCAGCACGACCTTCACCGCCGATGCCGCTACTGTACGACCTGTGGAGGGTCATCTCACTTCACCGGCCAAGCGCTCTGCCCCCTGCAACCCCGCAGGAAGGCATCGCCGCCGCAGCCAGTGACCGCTCCACAGCCACCGACACCAGCGCAGACACCAGTACCATCACCAGCGCCAACACCTTCACCATCATTCACGCCGATCGTCGAGGAAGTCCAGGACCTACGTGACACCGTTCAGGATCTCCACGCGGAGTTTCTGAACATGACGGCGAAGCTGACAGCCCTGGAGGAAGTCATCAGGGATCTTCAAACCTCATCAGCTGCCCAACAGGTTTTCATGGTTGGGCAGCTCCACAACACCTCATCGAGACTTACAGCCATCACAGAGGCCATCCGGGTCTCATCTCTTGGACCCAGGTTTAAGACGAACTCGGACAAAGTCGCTAAATTCCTGCAGGACTGCAAGGACTTCAACCAGTACAGCCAGTATCTACAGCAACACCAGCATCATCAGCACCATCCTCATTCCTAACTTCCATACTCTTCCAAACCCTCGCCATTCCCACTAGTGTTGCAGTCAGGTTTCATGGCTGCAACCTAGTAATTACCTTTACCCGCTCCCGCCCATACGGCGGCAGCATCCATCTTTCACTTACTAACGCGGGTGTTATGTGGGACCGCAAAAAAAAAGAGTTGAAAATATTCTCAAATTTTTTTGATGCATTTTATTAAGTCCAATACTGGGGTCTAACAGTACAACAGTTCAAGACAATACTAATTTTGTAAAAGAAAATTGTTAAGTCATACTAATTTTTATGTAATTACATTGGTTATTCATTTAAATTTTTAATTATTTTAACAAAATATAATTTACCGACACAAGATAAATTTATAAATATATTCTTCTACTAAAGGTTTCTGCCGAGAAAACTTCAATGCAACAAGCAAATTCTAAAAAGAAAGATTCTCGGAAGCAAATTTACTTACACAGCCCATGCCCTCAAAAATAAAATTCCAGTTCTATTTCGTTATATGTAAAGCATTCGCTGCAAACAAACATTCCTTGGAATGTAGTTGAAAATACAATGAAGTAATTTTTAGAAAAGTATTGCAGAAAAAGAATACCATTATACCTTGGGATGGTGTATGAATCACAACTAAATGAAATAAGGTCAGAAATAGGAGATTCTTACATCTGGATTTCCGTAGATTACGCCCTGGGGCGAAGTATATAAAATGTAATTGTAGGGAAATTGGATGAAGAAAATTATGCAAATTAGCATTTGATTTTTTCGAAGGTGTTGGAGAAAAATAATGCTCAATCTTCGTAAACTAAAAGTACTGTATCCGAATAGTGCAAGGGTGTTGTTACTGTACCTGATGCAGCACCACATATGATAGCAGCTGGGACATTTTTAAGGTGCTGTCTGATCCATGAGTGTCTGCTCCTCGACGGGCCTCTGACCCCAGGCACCCGCTTGTAAGTCCTGGGGGGTGTAAGTCCTACATAAGAGGAGGGTAAACAGATAATGAATGAATATTTAAGATACTTTTATGACAAATAAAATTTATATCTTGAATTTTCTGGGAATGTCTCCAAAAGTATTCTTCATTGTGAACGACTTTTGCATAACTGGTAAACCATAAGAGATAGACAAACTTTTACTACACAAAAAACGTAGATCGCGTTAAAATACACAATTTATGTCATATACATTTTTTTTGAGTGAACCATTTTGGAGATATTGCTTGTTATTCCCTTAAATTTTCCAATACTTATACTTTTTCTCAAATGGGAATACGTTATTCACTTTTTATATGTCCTGGACATGCAAAGAGAATGGAATACTCGACATAGCAAACAGCTCTTAAAATATTTGACAATTGCTTAAAGCCTACCATATTCCCCTTGCACCTACACGAAAATTAGCAATAAGATTAACATCTCGATTAACATGAAGTAGATGGAGAATAAGCGTTTGTAAAGATAGTTTGTACAAGAGTAGAGAAAGTCATGTGAGTGTATAACATCAGATTTTTACGGTTTATATTCCATTGCTATTATTTACTATATGTCATTTTTTATTATCACGTTTAACAGACCTTTTGCAGCTTTTATATTTCTTTTTGACTATCATATTAAATGGAAAAAATCTGATGTGATACATTCATATTGCTTTCTCAACCCTCTATCTTTATTAGTGTGTATGAAAACTACTCTTACTAAAGCGTACTTTTCTATACACTTCATTTTAACCAAATAAACCTTTGCAGAAAAAGCTGCGTTACACATTTCGTTATAGATACAAACAGAACAAGTGAGAACCGGACGCTATAAGCTGGCCTTGAAATTTGAAGCAGTATTTTATATCACAACACTGTGAATGCCAGAGTGGTTGTAGTGTAAATTAACATTGTATGACAATGATTTTAGACGTTTGTTAGCCATAAGCATTGTTAGGAAATAAGTTTACACGGCCTCACTGAAACTGATAATAAAAGTGGGTAACAATGAACCGATGGGGAGAGTTGTTTATCACTAAGAAGAGACAAACAAATGATGTCAGGATAGCGTGCCTTTCATTAGAAATGGAGGAAATATCTTCCCTAGAGCATATGTGTTAGTAATTGTGATTGGCTGACAAAACAGACGCTAATGTTGGCGCGATATGGTAACCAATAGCAGCTCTATTATAATGTTTAGGCATTTTGAGGTGAAGGAGTATAAATTCTCGAGCCATAAGCATGTTTCAAACAGTCTTGAAGAAACTCTCGTGAAGTGCACGTCATACAGTTTGGAAGAATCTCTCGCCTCGTAAAGTTAGTTACAAAATGTGAAGTACGCGGCAACTAATACGACAGTAATTACATTCGGAAATATAACAGTTTCAGTCAGGCGTGTATAAAGATTAAAGATGTGAACTATTAATTAAGTGTGACGGCAAAAAAAGTGTGAAAATAAATACTTCTATCAGTGTTATCTTTTAGTAACAACTCCTTTCCGTTTACACGCCCTGCTCGGAGATATTTGCTCGACTGAGTAATAATAGCTAGCCGTAGGACAAAGAACCCAAATCTTAAAATAATAACACAATAAAAGGCGCCCAGCAAATAAGATAACACCAGCCGATTACTGCGACAACATTGAATTTTTTAGGAATACAATACTTCTCCTACTTACTACATTTACGTAGTAGTGAAAGTAAAAAAAATTGCAATGTCGACATTACACTATTATCTTTACGGTACTGTTTTAATGTTAATGTTTCTGACGTATAGGATTCATTTATAATTTGTCTGTTTTACTCTGTCCTTGATGGCAGCCCGTAAATACGGGAAGTCTTATTGCTGTTGTTTCAATTTCAATGAATAAATAAATAAAATACTATATGGCCTTTCTGTCCTGTATACTCGGCGCACCTAGTGACCGTATAGTGACGGCTCCGTCGCGCCTACTTTGTTCGCACTATATTGAATAGTCTCCGCGTTGAGACCACACACTCATTTGCGAATTATTAGCTCTGCTGAACGCTGACATCACTTCTGGGAGGTTTCTTTGGATGCTGGGTGGGAGAAACTAACCATGAACCGCACAATGCCTTGCCTCGGTCAATAGATGGCGCTACATGACCTATTGCATAACTGTGAAGCAGGATGGCCATTCTTTCTTTAGCCTTTCTAACCTCTGCAGTTATTGCTTCCTTTTTGGGTAGTCGCTAACTTGATATGTGTACTTAATATGTACTCACCATCTTTTGGATCTGTATTTTGGATACAATTCCTTCTCAAATTCCCACTTTTCTCAGCAATGTCAACAATAAGTGCTGCTTTACCTTGACCACTACTTCCAGTAATCGGTTGTCAACAATCGGCTCCAACTTAACAGGGGGCCTCTTCCCTCTTCCCGCTTGCCGCGCAATCACTGCTTGTCGAGCTTTCTGCTGGTGACGTCATGGGAAAGGTAGCTGGTTATTCATATGTGGAAGCTCAGGTTTTACGACATAATTCAAATCCCGTCATGCTATCTGACATGATATGGTCACCTCGGGTATATTTATTTCAAACAAAACTCTCATTCCGTAACATATAAAATAGAAAAAGAAAAACAATACGAAGGAAGCAACAAAACTATGCCATAAACTCTTATTTTACAGCTTGTCTTGTTAAGCTGTTGCAACATTTTTTTTTGGGGGGGGGGCCTTTAAATTTTTCAACATTTAAGTTATAATTGCAATACATTTCTTGAAAAAGAGAGCAAGCATTATTGCCTTTTAAACACATAATAAACGAAGAGAGGGGGAGAGAGAGACAAGGGGAGAAGAAAAAACTATATTATATTAAAATAAAATATTGCATTATTTCTGCAATTTTACTTTCTCTTCTATTTACTTATAGTAAGTAGAGGAAGTATTGTATTCCACTCAAAATTTCGATACCGAGATTGCACCGGAAATACGTGTTTTGAGACTCTTTAATCTAAAAAACCACATTTTTAGGAAAAAGGTCTGTGCGTGCGTGTGAACAGCATAACTCAAAACGAAAAGTTAGTTAAATACCAAACTTGGAATTTAACTCCAGCACATTTTTTAAGAAGATCCCGTATCACGAATTATGCTTTACATGGGAAACTGTCCATTACTTTTGTTTTCATAAATGACTAATACCATTTTGATTAAAATGCATATGTTTAAACCATTTGCTTGACAAACAAAATGCATATTTTAAATTTGCTCTAAGTAGCCTTAAAAACTTCATTTGAATGGCTTGTATAATTTGGTAAAGTTTAAAAGATCTAAAAATTAATTTAAAAACAAGTAGATCTCGTTAAAGGACACAATTTATGCCAAATAAATGATGTTGTGGGGTTAACCATGTCCAAGATGTTCTGTGTTATTTCTCTGAATGTTCAAATACATGAGCTTTTTAAGTGGTAAGTCGCTATTCGGCTTTTTCCCCCTCGTGGTCATGTGAAGAGCATGGAATTTCAAAGTCATCACATAGCGACACGCTTTATAATTTGATTATCGGTTTAGCTTACTGTATCCTTCTTATACATATAACTAAATGTGTAATTAAAGTTCATCTCTCTTAACAAGTCGATAGAATAATAAACTTTTGTATGAATAGTTTGTAGAAGAGTGAGTGATAAAGTCATGTGAATGCAGCAAATCCGAGTTTTATAATTACAATACATATTGTGCCCATTTTCTCACTTTAAACAATAAATAATTTAGTTATATATGTTACTCGTTTTCAGAGATGACCACAGTGATCAAAGCGAGCTATAGAAAATCCTTATTTGAGGTTGTAAAATAATGTAATTTTATTGCGGATTACACTTTCTAGCTGAATACCATCACAATGTTATATAATTACAATGATATTCCTTAGCATGGACCGAGTGTTTGTTTCCCTTGAAATGGCAAAGAAAACCTTTTTCTTATTTCATTCATCCATTATCTGTTTAGCCTCCTCTTATGTAGGACTTACACCCCCCAGGACTTACAAGCGGGTGCCTGGGGTCAGAGGTCCGTCGAGGAGCAGACACTCATGGATCAGACAGAGCATCCAGGATGGGTGATCAGCCCGATACCTGGTATGGGATGAAGGAAGTAGATGAAACGAAATGTTGGTGAAATGGATGAAAGGAAAGGTGATGATGGAGCAGTTGGTGGAATGAATGGCGGGGGAAACCGGAGAACCCGGAGAAAACCCGCCCAGACGCCGCTTCGTCCACCACAAATCCCACATGGGATTGAGCCCGGGCCGCCTCGGTGGGAGGCGAACGGTCTAACCACTCGGCCACGGCGCCGCCCTTTTTCTTATTTCCAGATTTTAAAAGAGCTCTTGCACGGGCATGCAAAAGGGTCATCAGCCTTTTGTCCATGTTATACCTGAATTTCCACACGATTTGGATTTAAGGCGGTATATTTCCCTAAGGCAAAGCGAAGGTTATTGCATTTCGCCTTCTTTATATTTCTGTTGAACTATTTAAAAATTTTGGAGACGTTGTGTCTGAGTCCCTGTGGATTTGAAATAGCACGAAGAGGTGTCATAAAGCGTGCCAAATTGCCCTATTAGGTGCATTTGATTGCACGTATCCACGCACTAATTTTTACTTTCTCTACTACGTATAGTAAGTAGGGAAGTATTGTATACCACCCAAAAGTTCGATACCGAGATTTCACCGGAAATATAAGTTTTGAGACCCCCTGAATCAAAAAAAGCGTTTTTGGAAACATGTTTGTGTGTGTGTCTGTGAACAGCATAACTCAGAAACGAACAGTCGGATAAACACCAAACTTGGTATTTAGGTTCAGTATCTTCCAGAGATGAGACACGAAGGTTTTAAAGAAAATCCCCCACCCCAGATTACCTTTTACATGGAACATTTTTCAAAATTTTAATTTCCTCAAAAATGGCTCTCACGATTTTGATTAAAATATCATATGTTTAAGATATTTTCATGACAAATGAAATGTATATCTCGAATTTTCTGGGAATGTCTCCAAAATTATTCTTCATTGTGAACGACTTTTGCATAACTGGTAAACCATAAGAGATAAGACAAAATTTTACTATACGAAAACTGTAGATCGCGTTAAAATACACAATTTCTGTCATATACTTTCTTTTGTTGAGTGAACCATTTTCCAGATATTGCTTGTTATTCCCTTAAATTTTCCAATACTTATTCTTTTTCTCAAATTCGTTATTCATTTTTTTGTCCTGGTAATGCAAAGAGAATGGAATACTCCATAGCAACCAGCTCTTAAAATATTTGACTATCGCTTAAAGCCTACCATATTTCCCTTGCACCTACAAGAAAATTAGCAATAAGATTAACATCTCGATTAACATGAAGCATATGGAGAATAAGCGTTTGTAAAATAGTTTGTACTACAGTAGAGAAAGTCATGCGAGTGTAACACATCAGACTTTTCTGTAATCCGTTGTACCCCACCAACAGGCGCAAATGTTTGGTGAGCATTGTTGCTCACTAAATAAGAATTCTCTTTCTGATTACGTAGAAGTTAGTTCTAGGTGTGGATGCGATTTGATAATACAAGTGTGGTGTGCATTCTTTTTAAAAATGAACAATTCAAAAAAACAAAGTTAACTGTGCTGTTGCCCGTTGTTCAATATAGGAACAAAACCCGCTTGAATTATGTAGATTTCCTAAAAATGATCAACTAAGGCGCATGTGGGGGTGTCGCTGTAAACGGAGTGATAAATTCAACTGATAATGCTCGAGTTCGCTAAGTACGTTTTCGACCTAAGGACTATGAACGGTACTTAAAAATGTATTACTTGGCTTAGCTCTACGGAAAATGTTACGTGGTGATGCAGTGCCGTGTTTGTTGATTCCGAACTGGCACTCTCTCGGGCTCGAGCACAAATAACTACCAGCCACATTAATCAAAAGATATGGCATCTCAAAACTTTGTTTTATTTGGGCATGTTTACTGAAAGTGATATAACAATTTTGACTTTATATTATTCAGCATATTGGATTAAGCACAATCTCATTATCAGCGATAGGAAAAATATGAGACTATGGATGCATGACTTTATGACATTGCTATAGGAATTTCAGCACCCACCGAATATGAGGAGGCAATATTGTTAGAAGATATGAGCATAAAGGAAAATTTTGAAAATTAAGTTTTCAACATGGACTGTAAAATATCTTTGCGGGTTGTATTGCATACAAATGTCGATCTTTTGATAGCATATTGGGAAGCAAAGACAGTGACTGTAATTTATCAACACAAGTGCCTCAGGTTGAATTACAGTTATTTCCAGGAGGGACATATTCGACCTACCCAACAGTGATGCCAAAAAGTGAAAGAGTTCGAAGTTATATTTGCGGGATTCCATGGATTTCATATTTCAAAACGTGATAGTGATGAAAACACATAATGACATAATTTGCTCTAAATTGCCTGAATTAGACGAAAGAATTGTTCTTATATACGTCAGGACCCGCACATTTATTAGTATACGGCATTTGAATAAAAAACAGCCTGATGTGTTACACTCACATCACTTTCTCTACTCTTGTACAAACTATTTTTACAAACGCTTATTCTTCATATGCTTCATGTTTATCGAGATGTTAATCTTATTGCTAATTTTCTTGTAGGTGCAAGGGGAATATGGTAGGTTTTAAGCGATAGTCAAATATTTTAACGCTGGTTGCTATGTGGCGCATTCCATTCTCTTTGCATGTCCAGGACATAAAAAAAATCTGATGTGTTACACTCACATGACTTTCTCTACTCTTGTACAATCTATTTTTACAAACGCCTATTCTCCATATGCTTCATGTTAATCGAGATATCGAGATGTCAATCTTATTGGTAATTTTCTTGTAGATGCAAGGGAATATGGTAGCTTTTAAGCGATAGTCAAATATTTTAACGCTGGTTGCTATGTGGAGCATTCCATTCTCTTTGCATGTCCAGGACATAAAATTATTGGTAATTTTCTTTTAGATGCAAGGGAAATATGGTAGCTTTTAAGCGATAGTCAAATATTTTAACGGTGGTTGCTATGTGGCGCATTCCATTCTCTTTGCATGTCCAGAACATAAAAAAAATGAATAACGAATTTGAGAAAAAGTATAAGTATTGTAAAATTTAAGGAAATAACAAGCAATATCTCGAAAACGGTTCACTCAACAAAAGAAATGTATATGACATAAGTTGTGTATTTTAACGCGATCTACATTTTTTGTGTAGTAAAATTTTGTCTATCTCTTATGGTTTACCAGTTATGCAAAAGTCGTTCACAATGAAGAATACTTTTGGAGACATTCCCAGGAAATTCAAGATATACATTTTATTTTTCATAAAAATATCTTAAACATATGATATTTTAATCAAAATCGTTAGAGCCAGTTTTGAGAAAATTAAAATTTTCGAAAAATCTTCCATGTAAAGGGTAGTCTGGGGTGGGGGGATTTTCTTGAAAACCTTCGTGTCGCATCTCTGGAAGATACTGAACCTAAATACCAAGTTTGGTGCTTATCCGATTGTTCGTTTTTGAGTTATGCTGTTCACACACACACAGACACACACACAGACACACACACACACACAGACACACAGACACACACACGGACATGTTTCTAAAAATGCTTTTTTTGGATTCAGGAGGTCTCAAAACGTGTATTTCCGGTGAAATCTCGGTATCGAATTTTTGGGTGGAATGCAATACTTTCCCTACTTACTATACGTAGTAGAGAAAGTAAAAATGAATAACGAATTTGAGAAAACGTTTAAGTGTTGGAAAATTTAAGGGAAGAACATGCAATATCTCGAAAATGGTTCACTCAACAAAACAAATGTATATGACATAAATTGTGTATTTTAACGCGATCTACATTGTTTGTGTAGTAAAATTTTGTCTATCTCTTATGGTTTACGAGTTATGCAAAAGTCGTTCACAATGAAGAATAATTTTGGAGACTTTCCCAGAAAATTCGAGATACACATTTCATTTGTCATGAAAATATCTTAAACATATGATATTTTAATCAAAATCGTTAGAGGCGTTTTTGAGAAAATTAAAATTCCGGAAAAATGTTCCATGTAAAGGGTAACCTGGGGTGGGGGCTGTTTCTTGAAAACCTACGTTTCGCGTCTGTGTAAGATACTGAACCCAAATACCAAGTTTAGTGTTTATCCGATTGTTCGTTTCTGAGTTATGCTGTTCACACACACACACACACACAAACACACACTCGCACAAGTTTCCAAAAATGCTTTTTTGGATTAAAAGGGTCTCAAAACATGTATTTCCGGTGAATTCTCGGTATCGAATTTTTGGTTGGAATACAATACTTCCCCTACTTACTATACGTAGTAGTGAAAGTAATTAAAAGCTGCAAACATGGCAAAAATAAATACGAAGAAATGTCAGCAGTGGGTGACATCCACTACTTCTGCAACAGCAGCATGACCAGCCACTTCTAAATGTAAATCTGCTTTTAAGATTAAACAAAGAATAATTTGTTACTTTTTATTTTGGTAATAGTTTTGGTGGTGGGGTTGATAAAATTGGTTTGTAACTAGTAGAATGTGTTGACGAAAGTTTCCTACCATTTTCAGTTAAAGTGTTTTTACTTTCTCTACTACGTATAGTAAGGAAGGGAAGTATTGTATTCCACCCAAAAATTCATACCGAGATTTCACCGGAAATACATGTTTGGAGACCCCTGGATCCAAAAAAATCATTTTTGGAAACATGTCCGTGTGTGTGTGTGTGTGTGTGTGTGTGTGTGTGTGTGACTAGCATAACTCAGAAACGAACAGTCGGATAAACACCAAACTTGGTATTTAGGTTCAGTATATTCCAGAGATGCGACACGAAGGTTTTCAAGAAAATCCCTCACCCCAGATTACCGTTTACATGGAACATTTTTCGAAAATTTTAATTTTGTCAAAAATGGCTAACGATTTTGATAAAATATCATATGTTTAAGATATTTTCATGACAAATAAAATGTATATCTCGAATTTTCTGGGAATGTCTCCAAAAGAATTCTTCAGTGAACGACTTTAGCATAACTGGTAAACCATAAGAGATAGATAAGATTTTACCACACAAAATATGTAGATCGCGTTAAAATGCACAATTTATGTCCTATACATTTTTTTTGTGAGTGAACCATTTTCGAGATATTGCTTGTTATTCCCTTAAATTTTCCAATACTTATACTTTTTCTCAAATTTGTTATTCATTCTTTTTGTCCTGGTAATGCAAAGAGAATGGAATACTCCACATAGTAACCACCTCTTAAAATATTTGACTATCGCTTAAAGCCTAGCAATTCCCCCTTGCATCTACAAGAAAATTAGCAATAAGATTAACATCTCGATATCTCGATTATTATGAAGTATATGGAGAATAAGCGTTTGTAAAAATAGTTTGTACAAGAGTAGAGAAAGTCATGTGAGTGTAACACATCACATTTTTTAACATGTCATTGCATTATGTTACACTTCCTTAATTACTGTTTAACCGTTTACACAATGGGTATACCAATACGTGCCTTAAATTGTACATGTTAAAACGGGTTTAAAGCGGGTTCACTTTCAATTACTATCCAAAGAGCGTGTGTGCTCTATCTTCCACATGACGTCACAGGCGCGCAGCCAATGAGAGCGAAATGGCCGAAAGTGGCCTTCCTTCCCTATACTCGACATACTCGGGTTACCTTGGCTCCAACTTCTGGTGGTGAATAGAAGGTCTGCTCTATCATAGTGAACGTTAGAAGGTCAGATAGGAAACTGCATCCATAAAATTGCGCCAAAGGATAGCATGGTTCGAAACACCACGTGTTCATTTGAAACTTAATATCTGTCATTCATCTCGAAAGATCTGACAAGGAACACTATATAAGGTTTGCTCGTTGGGCTTAAAATTTAAAGCTATTCTTGAGATCCTATCTAGTGGCATTTTGCCAATACGCTATCTTCAATTATTTCTCTAATATGTGATTTTTTTCTTCCAAAGAAATTATTTCTAACTCTTCTCTTTATTTTAAAGAATGCAACTCTTCATTGAAGTTGGGAATCTCATTTCCGCAACCCCTTATCTTCTTTCTGTGTCCAGATTTAAGAACGCATGAAGAAAAGCAGGTATTGACAAAACTTTATAAAGCCTCATTTTAATTGTTTTTCTGATTTTAGCTTTCAGAACTATATATTGTGTGCAAATGTACCGAATCATGCCTTCTTAAAATAGCTTTCATCTTCATGACTATGAATTCCTAAATATTTAAGAGGTATAACGTAATTTAATACAATTTTGGTTCTATTGCCGTATAACTTGAAAGACCCCCCTTTTTTTAATTTACGAAAATTCTAAAACCATTATTTCTTACGTAATTTCTGCAATTAAAACATTATTATTTTGAGTTCTTCAGTTTTATTTAATATTTGGTTACCAACAGATATTATCAGCTTAAATATAACATTTGGTTGAATATTATTATACACCGGGGTTAGGTCAAAAGGTTTTGCAGCTAAAATATTAAATTTAGCTACCCCGGCATAAACATTGGGGGACGTAACAGCGAGGCAAACGAGAGATATCAGGAACTTGCTGCACAAAGCTAAAGTTGACGTGGGATATTTATAACATAACACATAAATTCAATTTTAACTCTGGTTTATTATAAAATTACCTTGTTACCGTTATATTGTTTCCATAACGTTACAGACAAACATTGGAGGGAGATGCTCCACGCACACACTCGGCAACACGCATTCTTACACACAACCACACACTCTGAAGATATACACTGGACTCACGCGACTCACTGACCCACCCTATCAGACAAAGAGGCTCGTCCCTCAACTTGACTTCATCCCCCCACGACTAGGAGGTAGAGGGAAATGCCGCGTCGGACGAGATTTCAAAGCCACAAACGAAGTAATTAGTTCAACAATGTCATTCTACACAGCAATAATGCGTCCGACGCGATAATACACACACATACGCTACAATATAATTGCCTCAATTGTACACAGAGTAGGAGACACGTATCTTAAATTTCGATTTATGTACTTGGTCACTATACCCTCCGTTTCCAATGAACCTTTATTGTCATGTCCTTACATACATGTTAATGACTTAATACATTATTCGGATATGACAGGAAGTTTAACAATTAAAATAAGAGAAGAAAAAGAAACATCCTGATTTGTTACATTCTTGACGTTTTTTACCCACTATAGTTTATCACTTTCCCTACCATGTACCTAGTAAGCAGAGAAGCTATTACATTTCACAAACAAATTAGATTTGAGACTTCACAGGAAATGCGTGTTTTGAGGTCCATGAATAAAAAAACATTTTTAATAAAAGCTCAGCGCGCGCGTGCGTGTGTATGTGCATGTGTGTGTGTGTGTGTGTGTGTGTGTGTGTGTGTGTGTGTGTGTGTGTGTGTGTGTGGTATTTAAGTTCAGTGCCTTCCATATATGCGACATCTAAGATTTTCAAGAAAATCCCCTTACACAAATTACCCTTTGCAGGTAATATTTTTCGAAATGTTTAATTTTTTAAAAAATAGCTCTACCGATTTCGATTAAAATATCATATAGATATTAAAGATATTCACAAATAACATGTACATCTTGAGTTTACTGGGAACGACCTTTGAAATCCTCTACATTTTGGAGCAATGTTGTATAATCTTGTATAACTGGTAAACCTTAAGCGGTAGACAAAAGCACACCACACAAGGAATGTAGATCTCTTTAAAACACACAATTTATTTTAAACAACTTTGTTTGTGTCATCAACCGTTTCCGAGATATCCGTTTTTAATGGTTCGAATTGTTCAATACTTGGCCATTCTTTTAAAATCCTGTCATTGTTTCTCGCGGTTGCATAAAACAGTATGGAATTTTGAGGCCAGCATATTGCATTGAGTTCTTGAACATTGACTACTGCTGTTCTCTTTGTATCTATAAGGATATGTATAATATAGCTATTTTTGCAAAAAGTTATTTGGATTAAAATGAAGTAGATATAAAATAAGTTTTAAGACTAGTTTGTATAGCCACTAACAAACAATAGAGGTTACAGAAAATCGTGCGAATGTATAACTTCAAAATGTTTTATATATCTTCTGCAAACCATTCTTACAAACGCTTATTTTTCTATACACTTTATGTTAATCGACGTAAGCATCTGAAGAAATAGCTTCATTAAACATACAAGAGGCTAAAGCGACAGACAAATACTTAAAATGCGGTTGCTATATTTCGGCTTTGATATTCCAAACCTTTAGCATGACATCTCAAGAAGCAAAAAGTAGTCGTAAATTCCAACCACTAGAAAGGAATATCTCCAGAACAGTTGATCCCACAAAACAAAACAAAAAAAAGTCAAATGGTTTTTAAAGGAAATCTTCATTTTTGTGTAGTAAGTTTTTGCCTATATTTAATTGTTTATCAATAATACAAATACAAAATACATGCAGAATAAAGAGGACTTCAGAGGACCTTCACAAAAAATTCAAGATATGCATTTCATTACTCATGAAAATACATAACTATACTTTAAATATAATAAAATAGTGAGAGCGATTTTGAGAAAATAAGAATATCGAAAAATAATTCTATGTAAAGGGCAGTTTGGAGTGGGGAATTTTCTGGCAAAATCCTCTTGTTACATCTTTGGAAGATCAAAACTTTAAATACCAAGTTGTATTTATCAAACATTCTGTTTTACCTTCTCTACCATATACCTGCTAGGTAGAGGAGATATTGTGTTCCACTCAAAAATTTAGTATCAAGATTTCGCCGGAAATGCATGTTTTAAGGCCCCTGAACCCAAAAAATTAAAATATATTCAAACTTAGTACTTAAGTTCCAAATATATAACACGAAGATTTGCAAGAAACTTCCCTCACACCAAACCACCCTTTACATTATTAGAAATTTTTAAGTTTCTCAAAAATGGCCTTAACGATTCTGATTAACATAAGATATTTAAGATAATTAAATAACAAATAAAGTGAACATCTTGAATTTTCTGGGAATAGCCCGTGAAACCCTCTTCATTAGGAGGAATTTGGTAAAGTTTGTTTAACTGGTAAAGGTAACTGACAGCCAAAAATGTACTGCATAAAAAATATAGATCTCTTTAAAATGCAATTTATTTCAAGTAATAATCTTATTTTTTGCCAACTGCCACTTCCCAGATATCCTTTACTATGTATTTTCACTTTCTCTACTACGTATAGTAAATAGGGGAAGTATTGTATTCCCCCAAAAATTCGATACCGAGATTTCACCGGAAATATATGTTTTGAGACCCCCTGAATCCATAAAAAGCATTTTTGGAAACATGTCGGTGTGTGTGTCTGTGAACAGCATAACTCAGAAACGAACAGTCGGATAAACACCAAACTTGGTATTTAGGTTCAGGATCTTCCAGAGATGCGACTCGAAGGTTTTCAAGAAAATCCCCCCACCCCAAATTACCCTTTACATGGAAAAGTTTTCGAAAATTTTAATTTTCTCAAAAATGGCTCAAACGATTTTGATTAAAATATAAAATGTTTAAGATATTTTCATGGTAAATAAAATGTATATCTTGAATTTTCTGGGAATGTCTCCAAAAGTATTCTTCATTGTGAACGACTTTTGCATAACTGGTAAACCATATGAGATAGACAACATTTTACTACACAATAAATGTAGATCGCGTTACAATACACAATTTATGTCATAAACATTTTTTTTGTTGAGTGAACCATTTTCGAGATATTGCTTGTTATTCCCTTAAATTTTCAATATTTATTTTCTCAAATGGGAATTCGTTATTCATTTTTTTTGTCTTGGATATGCAAAGAGCATTAATCTGTGGCAAAGGGAATGTGCTGCACGTAGCAACCAGCTATTAAGATATATGTCTATACTTAAAGGCTACTGTATTTCAATATTGCCCTTGCAAATACAAAACAAGGGGAACAGAGTACGTCTTAAGCGATAATCAAATATTTTTAGAACTGGTCGATATGTGTAAAATGCAATTGTCTTTACCTGTCAAAAGATCGTTTCTGCAAATGTTTATCTCGATTAATATGAAATAGATGGAGAATAAGTGTTTGTAAAAATAGTTTGTACAAGAGTAGAGAAAGTCATGTGAGTATAACACACTATTTTTTTTCAATACTTCTGTCACTTTTTAAAGTGCTTTCGGATATCATGGGAAGAGTGTGTAGTTTTAAGCCCAGCATATAGCCACTGGATTTTAAACATCTTCCGCTAGTACTTACAACGAAATGTCTAATAAAAGTGTTTTTGCAAAGATTTATGTCGATTAACTTGATTAGACAGAAAAATAGGCTTCCATAAGAATGGTTGTATAAGGTATATAAAGAAATCTAAATCATATGACATTCTCTATCGTTTATTAGTGGGTATGCAAACTATTCTTATATAAAGATTATTTTTATATCTACTACATTTTAATCCAAATAATACATATACTTCATTAAAACAAATCTATGAGGGACAGAGCGAGCAGACCGCCAGAGCAATTAGCTCTGCTGTGGCTTCGGCCAGGTTTCAGCATAAGATTACCAAGGGTAATGTTTCGGCCATTCCTAAATTCTACTGGTAAGGATTCAAAATGTATCTTGTTACTCTTGGTCTTCAAAATTAAACTTGCGGGAGAAGCATTCTTTATTTTGTATTTATATTGCATTTTGCAAAGGCAGGAAATAAAATACTTGTAGCATTGTAAATCAGATTAAATGATGCAAAGAATGGTGAAATAGAATATACGATAATCCTATACTTGAAAGATATATTTGGAGTTATTAAATCTTTAAATATACTGCAAACTTTACTGAAATGTTATAGAATTGTTAAACATATAAGATGTTTTCTATAATAAACCGTTATTGTATTTGGTATCAATAATTTAAATCCCAGCTCTCACCATAGCCTACACGATACACGTATAATTAAACAAACTTAATGTTGTGGTCAAGTACGTTTCTTTGCAGAAGTAACTTTACACGTTTCGTTATTCATACAAAGAGAGCAGCAATAGCCAAATGTTTAAGAAGAGGACCCTATATGCTAGCCCTAAAATTCCATACCGCTTCCATGTAACTGAATGTTGATAAGATTTTATGAGAATGACCAAGAAATAAACAATTCGAACCTTTAATAACGATATCTCATAAATGGCTTGCCACACTTTCTGTGTAGTAGGTTATCGTCTATCGTTTAACGTTTACCAGTTATAAAGATGACACAAAATTCCTTCCAAATGAGGATTTCATAGGCTATTCCTAGAAAATTCAAGATATAGATTTTTATTTGTCGTATAACTTTCATGTCTTTCATGGGTGGTGGTTTAATCAAAATCGTTAGAGCAATTTTTTTTAGAAAATACAACATTTCGAAAATGTTCCATTTAAAGGATTGTTTTATGTGGGGGGGATTTTGTTAAAAATATTTGGGTTGCATTTTTAAAAGATACTGAAGCTAAATACAAAGTTTAGTATTTATTCTACTTTTCGCTTTTGAATTGTGCTGTTTACACATACACTGAAATCTCGGTAACGAATTTTGGGGTGGAATGCAATAGGCACCTCTGCCTACTATGTACGTTGTAGAGACATGAAAAGGCGACAGTGGGTAGAGAAAGTCATGTGATTGTAACCCACCTGATATTACTTTCTCTACTACTTATAGTAAGTAGGGGAAGTATTGCATTCCACCCAAAAATTCGATACCGAGATTTCACCGGAAATACATGTTTTGAGACCCCCGGAATCCAAAAAAGACATTTTTGGAAACATGTCCGTGTGTGTGTCTGTAAACAGCATAACTCAGAAACGAACAGTCGGATAAACACCAAACTTGATATTTAGGTCCATTATCTTCCAGAGATGCGACACGAAGTTTTTAAAGAAAATCCCCCACCCCAGATTACTCTTTACATGGAACATTTTTCGAAAATTTTAATTTTCTCAAAAATGGCTCTCATGATTTTGATTAAAATATCATATGTTTAAGATATTGTAATTACAAATAAAATGTATATCTCGAATTTTCTGGAAATGTCTCCAAAAGTATTCTTCATTGTGAACGACTTTTGCATAACTGGTAAACCATGAGATACACAACATTTTACTATACAAAAATTATAGATCGCGTTGAAATACACAATTTATGTTATATACATTTCTTTGTTGAGTGAACCATTTTCGAGATATTGCTTGTTATTCCCTTAAATTTTCCAATACTTTTACTTTTTCTCAAATGGAAATTCGTTATTCATTTTTTATATGTCCTGAACATGCAAAGAGAATGGAATGCACCACATAGCAACCAGCTCTTAAAATATTTTACTGTCGCTTAAAGCCTACCATATTCCCCTTGCACCTACAAGAAAATTAGCAATAAGATTAACATCACGATATCTCGATTAACATGAAGCATATGGAGAATAAGCGTTTGTAAAATAGTTTGTACAAGAGTAGAGAAAGTCATGTGAGTGTAACACATCAGATTTTTTTTGTTATGCAGTACACACATGCCTGTTCTAAAAGTTCCTTTGGAGAAGGGTATGGGGACCTCAAAAACTGTATTTACAGTGTAATCTATACATAGCGTTTTTAAGCGGAATACAGTACCTCTTTACCTACCGGTATGTAGTGGAGAAAGCAAAAAGGAGGAACTTAATGTTCCCACATCCAGATTATGAACCGCATACAGCAATGTTGACGGAAGCGGTTAGACCTATTACCAATTCATTGATTCGTATTTATGCGTCTTCCAGAGAAGCTCTCCACTTGGCGCCCGAAGCACTTCCATACACCATGTTCCATTTCAGATCTACTCGCTGTAAAACACTTTGAGAGTAAAGGATCCCATTTTCGATCCCCTTCACTTTTTTAGGGTATGCAGTGGTATATTTTGCATTAGGGCCAGAGTTGATGCGTAGCTGCAGGGCTTCAGACTTGGTAAACTTCATAAAGCAAGAAGACCAGTTCTCCAATAAAGTGCTCTTTGAGGATGATGGCTCCAGGGCTCGCAGATGATGCACCATATCTCCCCCTCTCGTTCTCTCTGAAAGACAATATCTCGGTGGTCTCTGATTTGGCCACCCTGCACAGTGTGCCCCATTAGGGTAATTTAATATAATGAAACCCAATTCATCAAGCAAGCATATCAAACTTCTAGCCTCCGTCATCTTCCCCTGGCCGTGCCTGTTTGTTGTGTTGAAGAATGAATGATTTTTTGTCTACTTTAAACTTGCATGCAATTTATACCATGTTTACAATACAATGGAGTTGCTTATTATTTCTCTTCCCCTTATATTTAACATACTGTTGTATATATAATAGGGAAGTACAGGGTGATTTATGAAGAACTGACACATTTATGTCTTTAATTTTTTCAAAACGATTTATGCTAGCGACAACTTATTATACCTGAAATGCAGAGGAATTTTGGGAGATTGTTTACCTCTATAGTAAATGTTGAAAATGTCCTCCATCCTGCATAAGGCACAACTCAACACGTCGTTCTATGTTACTGGCCACTCGTTGGAGGACTCTGTTGTCAATAGCTTGAATCTCCTGTGTAATGTTGAGCTTCAGATCGTCCAATGTCTGGGGACGTGTGGCATAAACCCTGTATTTTAAGTAACCCCATAGAAAGAAGTCCGGCGATGTCAAATTCGGAGATCTCGGTGGCCACAGGTTATTGGAAATTATCCGGTCGTCAAAGAAACTTACAATTAGTGCCATGGATTCATTTGATGTATGGCTTCAGTCGTCCTGCTGAAAATATCCTTGACTCAGCTCTACATCTTCTAGTTGCTCAGCAAACTCCATGAAAATCCGTTGGTACTCTGCGGTGTGCATATTGTTTTAAAAAAATTGGTCCCTCTATTCTCTGTGCAGATATTGCACACCAAACTCCGATTTTAACCGGGTGCATAGGCGCTTCATGAACAACATGTGGATTTTCACTGGCCCAATAGCGTGAGTTATTTGAGTTCACATAGCGGGATAAATGTAGCCATGCTTCAATCTGTTAACCATTTGATGTACAATATGACAGGATTTTGCACAATGAACGCCTGAAACCAACGACAATAATGCAGTCGTCTATCCTTATCTGGTTCCTGTAACTGATGGACAACCACAATCCTCTACGGCTTTAGGCCTGCACTTTTCACAGCTCTCTGACACATTGAGTAGCTGCACCCTGTCTCTTGCGACAAACGTCTTAATGATTTTTGGATGACTGATCCAGTCGTGCTCTCACGTCAACAACAACCGTGGGAAGCCTATATGAACGAGCGTTGTCTTTTTCATTCACCAGAGATCCAGTTATTTCCAATTTGTTTACCAGTCCCAGTATTGCGTTTCTATAGAGAGGATTCCTAACACCAAATTCTCTCTGGTACGTTCTTTGAGTAGCTGTAATTGAATTCGTAATCCAGCATTGCTTTACAAGGAATAGTCGTTAATTTAATGTGTACTTCATTTTCACGTTGACTAGAACAAAATCTCAAAAACAGTTGCCGATAATAAAACCAACAATTACGAATAAAACATGAACATCTGCGCATCTAATGACAGGCAATCGAAACTCCAGAACATTCTGCTTAATTTGGTGCTAAAATTGGAGCACTGAGTGAATTTAGAACAGAACAATTAAAGAAAGAAATGTGTCAGTTCTTCATAAATCACCTTATATAATTTTCCACTATTTACATTTTACCTTGTTGTCCTTTTTCCGTATCTTCTCCAATTTCCTTCACGTTTCTTTTAACCACTTTAACCTAATTTTTCCTAAATATTTTCCTGCTTCCTCCATATATTCATTTAACCTTTTATTAAAAATCGTCCCAACTTTTAGCTTTATTGGCAAATTCTTCCATTTCTCTAATATTAAATCCCTCTTCCTCTATCCGCGTCCTCACGTTCCAGAATATAATCCCAATTGTCACGTAATCCATTACATTTAGTACATCTCCCCCCCCATTTTCCTCCCTGTTAGACCACTTAAATTCATACACCCTTGCTTGTCCATACATACCCCATTCTGGCCTCTTTATTTCTTTTCCTCATTCCATTTTAAAATATTTATAAAGTATTAATGAGCTTGTTTTTCTTGAAACGACTTATAATTTCTTGCTTTTCAATATCCTCCACGCTTGTTCTAATTTCTTTCTAGAAACCTTTGCTTTTGTTGTTTCTTGCTGCCCATGTTTCTCCAATTCCTATCCCTGCCAATGTTGTCTATCTTGTGCATCCAAGTTTCTTTTTCCCCCATTTTCTCCTGTACAACCAAGCATTACTTAAGTATCTCATTTTCCTCTCGCGGAAGTATCACTAAGTCGAGTGTGAATTAAGTTGTGTTGGTAAGTCAGTGAGCAAGCGATTTGGCGGGTGAGTTTCCTGTTTGATATCAAGAGCGATATTCCGAGCGACTTGGTGACGACTGTTGTGACCTGCAGCAAGTGCTACCGGGGAGGCCTTGGGTTCAACTCCCGAGGTTGAAGTGAACCGCCCAGCGTGAAGAGACTACGTCACGAAAGAACTGAAGTGACATTATTCAAGTTGAACTAGATAAAAACTTAGAACAGTGAAGGAGAACTGAAAGAGTGACAGTTGAAGAGCTGGAAAAAATCACAACAAAAAACCTATTTGGGCTTTTTGGTAAATGCGCATTAGTTTGACTGTTAAAAGGTTCTCAAATATTGAGGTCATTCTTTTTCGTTTTTATATAGTATTATATAACACTTTTAAGTGCAGAATCAACATGCATTACATAAACAACCGAAATCGGTTCTCCACCAAAGTTGGAAATTTAGGAAAATTGATTGAGATTTACATCAAGTGCAGCAGTTTGAGTATTGCAAAATGATGGAAAAAGGTGTTGGAAAAAAATACATTTGAAAATTGGAGTATCAAGCAAAGTACATGTGCACTAACTTTTAAATTACTTAATAAATATCACAGCTATTGGAATGCTGAAGGCAGAATACGGAACTACAAGCAGAATCAAACTTAAAACCGGGAGATCCGTGGTTCAAATCCCGGCTATGGCATTGAATTTTTCAGTCATCTGATTCTACCTTTCCAACCCTGTCCAACACACGGCTTGTGTGAAAGAACAATTAATTCCATCAAACTTAAAACTCTGAAAATAAACTTTTGGCCACCCATGGACAAAATTTTGCGATGAGTTGCCTTAAATGTATCACCTAAATTATCATGCCACTTTTTGAAATTCTCTACAATATTTTCAATGTTCTAGCATAAGGAAAATCTCTTTACATACAAGGTACATGTAAGAAAAACTAGAAATGAGGGCCAAGAACAGAAAGAAGAGAGAATGCGCACAAGTTAAGAAATCAGTAGTGGATTTTGTCTCATCACAGTTGGACAAAGAGTTGTATTTTACCACAGATGCACATCTGTTAATTGGCAGAACTATAAAACGTCACGATTTAAATAGCGACAATTATATTGAACTGTGAATATTACAACTGCAGTATTTTTTACGTATCTCGTTCTTAACATTATCTCAATATTTAACGCTTTCGGTGCTGATATCATTTAGTTATATCTACTTGTTCGCTACCACTCATTCTCTCTTCGCTTAATTTGATTGCTGAGTCATCTATACCTTCTCTGAGCCCCACAGTGTCATTCGTCACCTGATTTTTACCTTCTCTACCATTAGGTAGAGGAAGACTGTATTCAAACCAAAAATTCGAAGTTGCCATTACGCGGAAATTAATGTTTTGTGGCCTCCTTTAAAAAAAGGGAAAGAAAGCTATTACTGTGAACAAGATAACTCAAAAACTAAATATCAGATAAATCCCAAACTTGGAATTTAAGTTCAGTATCTTTTAAAGGCACGATACAAAGATTTTCAAGAGAATCTCCCACTCCAAACTAACCTTTAGATACCGAGGGAATGACTCAGGTGGTAACGTCTGTGACCCCATTCGGAAGGTCTCGATTCGATTCCCTGTGACCGCCCACTCTAATACATAGGTTTCTTTCAGGGGTTTTTCCCAGGTCGTCAGGCGAATGCTGGGGTAGTTTCTTTCATCCCCAAATTTCGTGTCCCTCCGTTTCGTTCCATTAATAATTTCATTATCCTTCACCCCGTTTGGTATATTTCAGGTTTGGAAGTGTTGGAGATAGTGTTTTAGTGGACCATGGCAGTGAACTTTCTCTGTCCCTCGGCCTTCGGCTTGTTGCTGGGCTCTAGGGGCCGCTCTCTGGGGTGGGCTTTGGACCCTGTGTGGGGTGGGGTCCCTGGTCTACTGGGGCGTCTCAATCTTGAAAATGTAGGAACCCTGTCATTGCTCTGCCGTCTCTCCTAGTTCTGACCGCCGGGGTCTGCCGTCATCCCTCCCTTCCGAGGGCGCCCCCTCGTGGGGAATCGGTATAGTATCTTCATTCCTGGATCAGTGCCGAATCCCCTTCGCTTTACAATTGAATTCAACCTTTACTTGAACAATTTCGAAAGTATTTATTTTTTCAAAAATGCTGTAAAGAGTTTTATTAAAATAGTATATATTTAAAATATTTACACGGCAAATAAAATGTATATCTTGAATTTTCTGAAAATAACCCGCGAAGTGCGCTTCATTCGGAAAGAATGTTGTATGTGTTTTTTAAACTGGTAAACCTGAAAAAAGACAAAAACGTACTATACAAAATATGTAGATCCCTTTAAAACACACGATTTAGCTCAAATAATATTTTTGTGGTAACAGTCATTTCCGATATATTCGTTGCCATTGGTTTCAGTCCTTTGTTATTTTTGAAGCGGCCGTTTCTCAGTTGTTTCTCGCTATGTCATGGAATTTCTGGATTAGCTTATAGGTGCCGCTTTAAACATCTGACTATCGGTTCTGTTTCCTAGATCCCTCTAGTACCTATAGGGATATGTTTAATGAAACTATTTCTGCAAACATTTATCTCTATTAGCGGAAAAATAAGCTTTTGTAGGAATGGTTTGTAGAAGCTATCTAAAAATAAATTATATTGGTAAGAGAAACTCATGTGAATGTAACTTATTAAGATTCTTTCTGAGATTTTAATTATACTAATTTCTGCACTATTATGCAAGCATTCCTTTTAAAAACACTAACACTTATTACTGTACAAAATGTGTATTTTCCAGGATTTTCGACAGTTTTCACAAATGTGTCCTATTATCTATCTTACTTTGTAATAGTTTTGTTCATGAATGAGGTAAATGGAACGTTATATTTTAAGGGAGAGGGTGGACAGGCAGAAAGAGGAGGAAGAAAGGCAAAGCTATAGACGGAAATATAAGGAGAGGCAGACTGAAAAAGAGAAGAAAGGAGGAAGTGAGAGACAAAAGGAGAGCATAATCTATTAAGAAATAACGCAAGCATAGCTGCGGGTTCCGCCTGTAAGCATATATTAATGATCTCTGCTCTACTAAACCCAAAACAATTTAGACCATTTTCTTTCAGCTAGCTTTCCATTGAGCCTCAGATGTCACAAACCGCGGAATAGCTCAAATACTACAATGAAATTGCTGTATACTCCCTTTAATGGAAACCATACGAGAGGCTACAGTCGCATGTAGTATTGAAAGCCCCTGAATCTTAGATATAGCCCGCAGAACATAAATGACGAAGTAGTTGCCGTAGCGTCAGGCGCCTGCGTATCAGACCTAATAAAATCCCTGCTAACAAAAGCTGCTGGAGTATGCCTCTGTTGATCAACTTTCATTCTACATTTCTTACGGTTACTAAAACATTATACGCTTTTATATTTGTTGTTAAATTAAAATGTCTTCAACGTTAATATAAATGTCTATTTTAAACGTTATAGGTCCACACCATCGGCAAGACATCATGCGTATGTATAAATTTCAAACGCCCAGCATGAAGCTTTACTGGAAAATAGGACATTTATAAAAAAAAAAGTGGCACAACTTCTCTTTCGCATATGTTTTTTGTATTATAGTAAGTGTATAAAAAGTGTCTCTTATATTTGCATTAAATTACTCATAATACAATTTTTATTAGAAATAACTTCATACTAAGCAATGTGAATTTTGTTGCATGGAGAATGTAGATAACAAAACAACCTTCACATGTCGTACATCAATTTGTTGCTAATGAATTCGTAAAAAAAGAATAATGTAAGATGCGCTATAGATGTAGCCTACACTTCAGCGTGGGACAACGAAATATGTAACTACTAAAATATATGTATCTTGATAACACCTGCTTTTTTTCTCTAGAAAGTATTTGTGCATCTCTTATGGTCTACCAATAACATAAAATTATATAAGCTTCATTAAGGACGAAGAGGCTTTCACCGGATACTCGGATAAAATCCAAGATATGCATTAATTTGTAATTTCTCACATTAATATCTCAAAATTGTTATGTTTTAATCAATATCGTTATTTAGTTTTAAGAAAAACCATTCACTCAGTCGTGCTGAATCTTTTCTAAAAGTTTTTTTCTTTTACTTTTTTCCCCCATCTATACTTGCAGTGAAACCTTTATATCTAATTTATGGCTGGAATAAAGTGTCTTCTACCTACTATAGATAGGCGGGTAGAAAATAAAAAAAGAAGAAAACCATTTTTCCCAAATTGCGATTGAGTCATGATCGCACATAGCTAATATACTTTGATTAAAATGCGATATCAAAGGCGGAATGAGGATAAGAGAACATACAGAAAATCTTTAATCTTGTGAATGAAATGGATTTCCCTAAATTTTGAACCATAAATAGGCTTCTCTATTACTTTTGTGATTCAAATCTTTACTTTTTCTAACACCTACATATAGTATGCAGAGGAGGTATTGTACCCTATCTAAAAATTTAATTACGGTATTTCATCGTAAATACATGTTTGCAGCTTCTCAAGCCAAAAAATACTATTTTATAAAAGCCTGTGTTTGAGAGAGAGAGAGAGAGAGAGAGAGGGAGGGAGGGAGAACTTAAACCAGCACAACCTAGAAACAAAACCACAGATAAATCATAAACTTGGTAATTGTGTTCAGTATCTTCTGAAGTTATTATACAAAGATTTTCAACACATTTGTTTTATTTTCTCAAAAATCTGAATTGATTTTATGTAATTTTTATTACTATTAAATCATGATACAGACAAAAACTTATTACAAAAAATCTGATGCGATACATTCACACGACTTTCTCTATCCTCCTTACTGAAGCTTATTTTTCTATCTGCTAAATTTTAATCCAAATAAACCTTTGTATAAATAGTTACATTACATATTTCGTTATAGATACAAAGGAAACAGGGACAGTCAAATGTTTAAGAATTGGACGCTATACGCTGGCCTTAAAATTCCATACTGTTCCCTTGCAATCGCCAGAAACAAGTAAATGTAGAAAAGACTTTAAAAGAATGACCAAGAAATGAACAATTCGAACCTTTAATAATGAATATCTCAGAAACGGTTTACACCATAAAAACCTTATTTTGAATAAATTGTGTGCTTTAATCAGATCAGCATTTTTTTTAGTTCGTTTTCGTTTATCGCTTATACAAGATTATACACAATTCCTTCAGAATGAAGAGGACTTCAGAAGCTATTCCCCGAAAATTCAAAATATACATTTTATTTGTAATATATGTCTATAATATGGTATTTTAGCCAACATTTTAGAGCCATTCTTATAAAATCAAAAATTTCGAAATATATTGCAAGTAAAGAGTAGTTTGGAATGTGGGGGGATTTTGTTGAAAATCTTCGTGCCGCATCTTTGGAAGATATTGGACCTAAATACCAAGTTTGATATTTATCCGACTTTCTGAATTATGCTGTTCACAGTCACACAGACACACACGCGCACATGTTTTCAAAAATGCTTTATTTGGTTTTAGGACGCCTCAAAACATGCATTTCCGTTTAAATATTCGTATGAAATTTTTGGGTGGAATCCAATATTTCCCTATTTACTTTACGTACTAGAGAAAGTAAAAATACGTAGATCTAGTTAAAACACAGAATTTGTGTCATTTTGTTCTAACAAAACAATTCCGGATCAATAAGATAGCATTGTTTTGTTTTGTGCTGTCATACAAAGAGTATGGAATGTCAAGGTTAGCATATAGTGACCGACGTTGAAACATACGACTATCGCTTTAGTTTTCTTATTCCCGTTGAAACTAGTTCTTCAAAGGTTTAACTCGATTATTATTTATTAATGTCTTTCCTTACAATAAAGGTTTACCATTTAACAAGAATAATTCACGTTTTCTGTTAAAATACACAAACATTGAAACGTTATAATAATAAGGAATGAAAACTAATGGTTAAAGGAAGAGAATTCTTATTATGAATTCTTTTTATATTAAAAGAGAGATTGTAGAAACATTGTTATCTTCCCTTTCATTCAATTTAAATGCTACGTTTGTTTAAATGGTTTCGGATGGTAGCCACGAAGAGCTTTATAACGGACACATTATTGTTGTCCTGTAGCTGTTTGGAGAGCATACCTTGTTTCCATTGGATAAATTATTTCTTAATAGTGCCCTGAGCTCCAAAAACCAGCAGAAAAAAATCTGATGTGTTACACTTACATGACTTTCTCTACTCTTGTACAAACTATTTTTACAAACGCTTATTCTCCATATGCTTCATGTTAATCGAGATGTTAATCTTATTACTAATTTTCTTGTAGGTGCAAGGGGAGTATGGTAGCTTTAATCGAAAGTCAAATATTTTAAAGCTGGTTGGTATGTGAAGCATGTCAAAAAAAAACCAACAACAAACAATTCTCATTTGAGGAAACGTATAAGTATTGAAAAATTCAAACAAATAATAAGGAATATCTCGGAAAGGATTCCTCAACGAATCATAGTGTATGACATAAACTATGTGTTTTAACGATATATAAATTCTTTGTATAGTATCTTTTTGTCTATCTCTTACGGTTTACCAGTTATGCAAAATTCATTCAAAATGAAGTCGACTTTTGGGACATTCCCAGAAAATAGAAAAATTAAGATATGCGTTTCATTTTCCATTAAAGTACCTTAAACATATTATATTTTAACCAAAATCGTTAGAGCCATTTTTCAGAAAATCAAAACTTTCGAAAAATGTTCCATGTAAAGGATAGTCTGAGGTTGGGGATTTTCTTGAAAATCTGTAAGTCTCATCTGTGAAAGATGCTGGTATTTAACTGACTTTTCGTTTTTGAGTTATGCTGTTCACAGACATACACACACACACGAAATTTTTTCTAAAAATGCTTTATTCGATTCAGGTAACGTAAAAGCATGTATTTCCGGTGAAATCTCGATATCTAATTTTTGGGTGAAATGCAATACTTCCCCCATTTACTATACGTAGTAGAGAAACTAAAAACAGAATATACTTTTACGTTAAGTTTTCCTAACTCTACTTAATAACATATATATTGCTCAATTTACATTAAGTGTTAGTATAGAGACAGAGCTGGAATTTCATGTTACTGTTTTCTTGTGTGCACTGTCAGTAACTCTTAACTCGAAAAGCAGATAACTTCCCCAGTATCCCCAGGCAGATGTTATGTAACATTCATTTGAAGAGAGTGGGATAACTTACATTTCCCCGGAAATTAATTAAAGGCAAAGGAAACTAATTACTTACATAGTTATTGTTTCATTGTGGGTTCTTGCCGCACTCCTCTCTATTTCACAGCTGTCCCTATGGTAAGTTTCTCTCATTAAAGCACAATTAAAGACGATCACAGATCGCAGGAGATGGATTTTAGAAACGCTTCCAAAATGTGTCGCATATACATATACTTCAGACGAATTTAACAGCAGCGTAAAAACGAATAAGGGCCGTTCGCATAGAAACTTTAACGCAAATACAACATCAACACAAAAGATTGTTGCAGGTTAATAAATAGGGCCATTCACAATGATTTTCATTAACATGAGCACAAATACGAAACCTTGCAATCTCCGAGCCTTCATGGATTCGAGAGAAAAACGTCATTACAGTGCTTAGAAACAGAAAAGAGAAGAAACGGAGCCATTTATTGAGAAGTTAGTTGTTTTATTTTGAAAACATGATGTGATAAATTCACTCGACTTTCTCTAATCTCTATAATTTATTAGTGAGTATACAAATTAGTCTTACTAAAGCTTTTATTTATACCCAATTCATTTTAATCCAAATAAACTTTCGCAGAAATAGCTACACTACACATTTCTTTATAGATTCAAAGGAAACACCGATAGTCAAATATTTAAGAACTCAATGCTATACGCTGGTCTTAAAATTCCATATGTTTCCATTACATCGCGATAAACAACTGAATGTTGAAGGACTTTAAAAGAATGGCTGTATTGAACAATTCGAACAATTAAAAACGAATATATCGAAAATGGCTGATGCCACAAAAAAGTTGTTTGAAATAAATTGAGTGTTTTAAAGAGATCTGCATTTCTTGTGCAGTGAGTTTTTTTCTATCGCTTAACATTTACCGTGTTCAACATTATATAAAATTCCTTCCCACTGAAGAGGATTTCAAAGGCTATTCCCAGAAAATTCAAGATTTACATTTTATTTGTTGTGCAAATATATGATATTTTAATAAAAACCGTTAGAGCCATTTTTTGCAAAATAAAAAGTTTTCGAAAAAGTTGCATGTAAAGGGTAGTTTGGGATAGAGAATTTTCTTGAAAATGCTTGTGTTGCATCTTTGGGAAGTACTGAAAATATCTATCAAGTTTGGTATTGAACCAACTTTTCGTTTTTGAGTTAAGCTATCCAATGGCACACACAAACACAGATACACACATACATCTTTTATAAAAATGCTTTTTTTAACTGAGTAGACCTCAAAACATATATTTCCGTTGAAATCTCGAAATTGAATTTTGGGTACCTTCTTGGTACGTGGTAGAGAAAGAAAAAACAGGGTTGTATTTTGAAAAAATCTGATGTGATACACTCACATGAATTCCTCTACTCTTCTACAAACTATTTTTACAAACGCTTATTCTCCATATGCTTCATGTTAATCGAGATATCGAGATGTTAATCTTATTGCTAATTTTCTTGTAGATGCAAGGGGAATTGGTAGGCTTTAAGCGATAGTCAAATGTTTTAAGAGCTGGTTGCTATGTGGAGTATTCCATTCTCTTTGCATTACTAGGACAAAAAAATGAATAACGAATTTGAGAAAAAGTATAAGTATTGGAAAATTTAAGGAAATAACAAGCAATATCTCGAAAATGGCCCACTCAACAAAAAAAATGTATATGACACAAATTGTGTATTTTAACGCGATCTACGTTTTTTGTGAAGTACAAGTTTGTCTATCTCTTATGGTTCACCAGTTATGCAAAAGTCGTTCACAATGAAGTATACTTTTGGAGACATTCCCAGAAAATTCGAGATATACATTTCATTTGTCATGAAAATATCTTAAACATATGATACTTTAATCAAAATCGTTAGAGCCGTTTTTGAGAAAATTAAAATTTTCGAAAATTTTTCCATGTAAAGGGTAATCTGGGGTGGGGGAATTTTCTTGAAAACCTTCGTGTCGCATTTCTGGAAGATACTGAACCTAAATACCAAGTTTGGTGTTTATCCGACTGTTCGTTTCTGAGTTATGTTGTTCACAGACACACACGGACATGTTTCCAAAAATGCTTTCTTTGGATTCAGGGGGTCTCAAAACATGTATTCCCGGTGAAAACTCGGTATCGAATTTTTGGGTGGAATACAATACTTCCCCTACTTACTATACGTAGTGGAGAAAGTAAAAAGGTGTGTGCGTGCGCGCGCTTAATTTTCTGGGAATAGCCCTCTGTGAATTGCTCTTACCTTTGTGTAACTGGTAAATCGTGAAGAATAGACAAAACTTAACTGCACAAACATGTAGATATCGTTAAACCTAATACAGCTTGTTTAAAACATAGCGTGTATGGGGTGGGCTGGCATTAACCATTTCCAATATATTCGTTATTATTGGTTTGAATTTGCAAATATGTTATGGTTTTTGGAATTACTTAAGTCGATTTGTTTGTTTCTTGTTATGCAAAGAAGAGAATTTCAAAACCAGCTCTTAAATATTTGGCAATCGTTACAGTCTCCTGTATTCCTTTTGTACCTACAATGAAATGAGTAGTGAAACTATTTCTGCAAATGTAAATCTCGTTAACATGAAATAGATAGAAGAGTAAGCTTTTAAAAAATAGAAGAGAGAATAGAGAAGCTGATGTGAAATTAATACATTATTAATATTATTATTGTTTAGTTTAACGTCCTTTAACCTGGTATGACACAATATCGAACGATGAATAAAATGGGTAAAATTATGCTCAAATAAGCCCGGGGTCTTCTCCGGATAAGGAAAACCCCCAGAAAAACCTTGTTTTCTTCTTCTTCCAGTCAGGGTTTAGGTCGAAGCCTTCACATTTTTACTTTCTCTACTACGTATAGTAAGTAGGGGAAGTACTGTATTCCACCCAAAATTACGATACCGAGATTTCACCGGAAATATATGTTTTCAGACCCCTGAATCCAAAAAAAAAGTTTTTGGAAACATGTCCATGTGTGTGTACAGCATAACTCAGAAACGAAGTCGGATAAACACCAAAATTGGTATTTAGGTTCAGTATCTTCCAGAAATGCGACACGACGGTTTTCAATAAAATCCCCCCACTCCTGATTACCCTTTACATGGAACATTTTTCGAAAATTTTATTTTTCTCAAAAATGGCTCTAACGATTTTGATTAAAATATCATATGTTTTGGATATTTTCATGACAAATGAAATGTATATCTTGAATTTTCTGGGAATGTCTCCAAAAGTATTCTTCATTGTGAACGACTTTTGCATAACTGGTAAACCATAAGAGATAGACAAAATTTTACTACACAAAAAATGTAGATCGCGTTAAAATACACAATTTATGTTATATACATTTTTTTTGAGTGAACCATTTTCGAGATATTGCTTGTTATTCCCTTAAATTTTCCAATACTTTTTTCAAATGGGAATTTGTTATTATTTATTTTATGTCCTGGACATACAAATAATATGGAATACTCCATATAGCAACCAGCTCTTAAAAGATTTGACTATTGCTTAAAGCCTACCATATTCCCCTTGCACCTACAAGAAAATTAGCAGTAAGATTAATGTCTCGATTAACATGAAGTATATGGGGAATAAGCGTTTGTAAAAATAGTTTGTACAAGAGTAGAGAAAGTCATGTGAGTGTAACACATCAGATTTTTCATCGTTACCTTGGTCGTCCGGATGATGGTCATCCTGTAGGTCTGTATTTGAGGGCTTGTCTAGGAATTTGTTCTTGTCCCATTGTTTGTAAGTGCCTTCTCTATTTCTGTCTGTGTTTAGTAATTAAGTCTTAAGATTGACTGTACACCTAATTCTTGTTTAATTTTCTCATTCCTTAGATGTTCTTCTCTTGTGCAGCTTTTGAGTGAGCCAAGCATCTCATTTCTTAATCGTTCATGTCTTACTTCCATACAGAAAGACAGGTATGGCCATATGTGAATAGAATTTAAAGTTGGCCTCATTTCTCACTTTAGTTTTAAATGTACAGTGAATTGTTCCACAAATTTATTTTTTGTTTATATAATTACCTTCACCGTATGTTAAATAACATTCTAAGTACTATAATGAGACACTTGTTCTATTAAATGCCTTCAATCATAAACTTTGACCTTACAGGATAACTGCCATGGAATGCAATTGTTTTGTCTATAGATATACTCATGTTAAAGTTTTTACATGTTTCGTTTAGTTGAATACGTCATATCTATCTTCTGTGTCAAATATTAAAACCACATCATCAGCAAATAATAAAGCATTCAATATGTTTTGTCCTAAATTTGTTCCTTTATAAACTAAAATTTTCCATTCTTTATGAATTTCGTCAATATTTTCATTAAAAAGAATAGGAGAAAGAAACCTTGCTTTAGACCACAGTTTGTTTCTATGTTTACTTTTTCTACTACGATTAGTAAGTAGGGGAAGTATTGATACCGAGGTTTCACCGGAAATATATATTTTGAGCCCCCTGAATAAAAAAAAAGCATTTTTAGAAAAACGTCCGTACGTGTCTGTGAACAGCATAACTCAAATCGAAAATCTGGACAAATAAATACCAAATTAGGTGTTAAGGTTCAGTATCTTTCAAAGATACGCCACGAAGATTTTCAAGAAGATACCCCCAACCCTACATGGGACTTTTTCGAAAAGGTTGATTTTTTAAAAGATCGCTGTAATGATTTTGATTAAAATATGATACATTTAGGGTATTTTCACGACAAATAAAATGTATACCTTGAATTTTCTGGGAATGAGCACAAAAGTCCTCTACATTCTGAATGGCTTTTTCATAACTGATAAATCGTAAGAGATAGACAAGTTTTTTCTACACAAGAAATGTAGAGCTCGTTAAAACACACAATTTATGTCATATACTTTTTTGTGGAGTGAACCATTTCCGAGATATTTCTTGTTATTAATTGTTTGAATTTTTCAATACTTACAATTTTTTTCAAATGGAAATTCGTTATTCGTTTTTTTATGTCCTGGACATGCAAAGAGGATGGAATGTTCCACTTAGCAACCAGCTCTTAAATGATTTAATTATCGCTTAAAGCCTACCATATTCTCTTTGCATTTACAGAAAATTGACAATAAGATTGCTAACATAAAGTAGATGGAGAATAAGTGTTTGTAAAAATTATTTTGGGCAAGAGTAGAGAAAGTCATGTGAGTATAACGCATCATATTTTTCTCCTTAGTTTGCCATTAGCTTTAATGGCTATGTTTGTGTTTACACATAAGCTTTGAATAACCTTTATTAAGTACGTTGCATAGCCGCTCTTCGCCAATTCTCTACGCCATATTACAGGCCTTTCCAACTTATCAAAAGCTTTCTCTAAGTTAATGCATCCCACGTGGGCTTCAAAATATTATTCTCTGCGTTTCTCTATAATTTGTTTTAGTGTAAGGACATCTTACAAGTTTTGCCAATTCTAAATCCACTTTGCTTTTCATTTAAAAGTTTTAGTCTTTTAATTATAATTCTAGAGTATATAGCTCGATAGCTTTTGCATTCATTTCTTTTCCTTTTTTTGAAAATCTATATAACATTACTACTTGTCAGTCTATAGGTATCCTCTTTGAACTCCAACATATGTTTAGCAGATGTGGTAGTCGAAATTGTATCAAACGTTCTGCATATTCTGAATATTCCCAACGGTATATTGTCTGTTCCTAAAGATTTCCTATTTTTTGTGTTTTTGATGGCTTCTTGCATTTCATTTAGGATTATTTTGCCGTATCTTTTTCTGTTGACTTCAGCATGTTCCATTACCTTCCATGCTATATATTGTCTTCCATAAATGTCATGCTCTATTTTTGCTATAAATTTATTCCAGGATTGCATATCACTTTCTTTGACTTTTGCTTTGGTTACGCTTCTTTTCAGTTTAAAATGTGTCCTCATTTCTTCATTGGGAGTTTATAAGTATTTTATATAGGCTACTTTTTACTATCTCTACTACGTATAGTAAGTAGGAGAAATATTGTATTCCACCCAAAAATTCCGTACTGAGATTTCACCGGAAATATATGTTTTGAGACATTTTTGGAAACATGTCCGTGTGTGTGTCTGTGTGTGTGTCTGACTCTGAACAGCATAACTCAGAAACGAACAGTGGGATAAACACCAAACTTGGTATTTAGGTTCAGTATGTTCCATAGATGCGACACGAAGGTTTTCAAGAAAATCCCCCCACCCCAGATTACCCTTTAGATGGAACATTTTCGAACATTTTAATTTTCCCAAAAATGGCTCTAACGATTTTGATTAATATATCATATGTTTTAGATATTTACATGACAAATGAAATTTATATCTCGAATTTTCTGAGAATGTCTCCAAAAGTATTCTTCATTGTGAACGACTTTTGCATAACTGGTAAACCATAAGAGATAGACAAACTTTTACTACACAAAAATGTAGATCGCGTTAAAATACACAATTTAGGTCATATACATTTTTTTGGTTGGGTGAACCATTTTCGAGATATTGCTTGTTATTTCCTTAAATTTTCCAATACTTATACTTTTTCTCAAATTCGTTATTCATTTTTTTGTCCTAGTAATGCAAAGAGAATGGAATACTCCACATAGCAACCAGCTCTTAAAACATTTGACTATCGCTTAAAGCCTACCAGTTCCCCTTGCACCTACAAGAAAATTAGAAATAAGATTAAGATCTCGATATCTCGAATAACATGAAGCAAATGGAGAATAAGCGTTTATAAAAATAGTTTGTACAAGAGTAGAGAAAGTCATGTGAGTGTATCACATCAGATTTTTAAATTACTTTTTGCTTCAAGCACTTCTTTGGTGGTTTTAAGAATGACCTGTTTTATTACATCCTATTCTTTATCTAGGTCATCTTGTGTCTTAATTTCCATTAAATACTGTGCCATTCTATGTGGAAAGAGATCATTAATACTTTCTTCTTGCAGTAAATATATTTTATATTTGCCTTGTTTAGTTTTCTATCTCTATTGTACATTTTGCTGTGTTTCCATTTTGCTAGACACCAGGAAGTGATTTGTATATAATTCGGCTTCTCTGCATACAGTTCTGTCTCTGACAACATTTTTTAATCTTGCATTCAGAATTATGTAATCAATCAGGGTTCTAGCGCGTCTTGCTGCCCAGTATATTTATGTATATTTTTTCCTAAAGAAAATGTTCATGGATTTCAAGCATTGAATGTTGTAAAATTCCTCAATAACGGCCCATTCTGATATATATATATATATATATATATATATATGATCGCCATATTTTTCGCAAACATTTGGAAAGGAATCTTTCCAATTCTTGCGTTTAAATCTCCCTCATCTATAACAAAGCATATATTATTATACAGTGTGTCCGTAAAACTACTGGCATACTTTGAACTGGTATTGTGTCGCTTTGGATAGTCGTATTTGGATGAAGCTGGTGACATTCAAAAGAAAAACTCAAATATTTTTTGTATACCTCATGTGGTCCTCACGAGTGACGCTGCAGACATCAAGGCGATATTCCCATTCACGCCACACACACTCTCCATTATATCTGATGAAATGGACTGGATGGCAGCAGTGTACTTCTTGCAGATTTTGAGGCAATGGAGGTACATAGACACAATCCTTTATGTAACCCCGTAAAAAGAAGTCACAGACCGTAAAGTCAAGCGACCTCGGCGGCCACTTGTAGAAGACATTATGATCATTTCCGGCACATCCAATCTATCTTCCTGAAAACCGCTCATTTAGATGTTCCTGAACATGAAGAAAGAAAATGGACCAATACTTGACGTTTCGATACGGCACAAAAGACATTCACTCATTCAACTTCCAAAATGGCATGGGGATTCTGGCTTCCCCAAATCCAACATTACGTCTGTTTACTTTTCCACTAACGTGGAATGTTGCCTCATCATTGAAAATTATTTTTTCTGACAGATTTTCATTATCCCCCATTAGTACTAATAAATGTTCAGAGAAATCTAATCGTTTTGCAGGGTCATCAGGTTTCAACTTGTGCAGTAATTGCAGTTTATAGGGGTGAAACTTTAGTCGCGTACGCAGGATCTTAGACACGGTGGATTTAGGGATGTTTAACTGCTGACTAGCTCTACGGACACACTTCTTAGGACTACGTACAAATGCCTCCCGCACTTGTTCTAAAATTCCCGCATTGACAGATGGTCCCCCTGAATGGCCTTTCCTTTGACGATCCACAAAATCAGGGTACCACTTCAAAAGTGACGTGTGTGTGGGAGCTTGATGTTGCAACCTTGAGGCAGTATTTTTAACACTTAAATGATTTCAGTCAAATTATGTAATAGTAAATTCAATAACAGCCGCCTTAAAGCATTATGTGTATGTAACAATATATATTACAGTCATTGTATATGTTTATATTATTGTATACATATTCAATAATCTTATGTGAATGTATTACGCACTTTAATAATGTAGGAGCTGTGAGAATAATAGGTTAAAAATTGCTAACAATGAGGTAACAACGAGGTAACCTTGAGGCAATAACGAATATGAAAGTTTAAATGCTACCAGTCATTATTGGAGCAACAATAATGTAAATTTTGAGACAGTTTAAAAATAGCCAATCAACAACCAGAAAAAGCTTTAGTTAAATGAAGGTATTCTATTGGACTAGGATTAGCCAATCAGAAACTGAAATATAGCAAACTTTACAAATTTGGAGTTCAGTTGCTTGCGGACAGTGTTCCTAACCGGACGCGAGATACGTCCTCGAGAAATTTAATACGTTTTCGTGTGAGAAGAAAATAGTTTTGTGTGTTAAAAGGTGCAAGTAATTAATAAAAAAATCTCACAGCTCTCTCTATATCAGTGAAGTGTTATTTAAATCGTGTCAAGCATTAATAAAAGGAGTGAAGTAAAGTTATTATCTGTGTAAGCCTACATTCTTCAGTCGCACCACAGCCCTGCAAAGAGAAACATGTCTCTAACAATAATACTGACGCAGCCGAGGCGTTAAAGAAACATTAAAATTACAAAGTTTATATTTTTAAACCTAGAAACGAAGGCTACCGGGTACCATACGTGCGATTGCAACTACTTCAAGTTCGGCTCCCCAACAATCGAAATTCAATACAACTCCTACTTCAAATTGACTTTGCATACGTGAAGCAACCATCCTAATTCAACCCTCGCCTAAAAGCATGCTGAAGAATTTTACTTGAATTAATTTTTTGTTGATTTTTTAAAGTAAATTTTGTATTGTGCTAATTCATGAATAGGAGCATGAATAGGCTTAGAAACCAATTTACTCTCCTTTACTGCACCAGACTTTGCGTGCTATGATATTCCAAAACACACCAACTACATTCTTGTGGGTTCGCCATAACTAATTAAAACTTCTTTAATAACAACACAACTTTAAAAGCAAACATTCACATGTAACCTGCTTGCTAAATATCCTACAATGAACCCATATCGGCTAATCACATTTAGGTTCCGTGTTTGATTCCCGCAAACAGGTCCATTGTTGTTCATTGTTGACGTGCACAGAAATATTTTAGTTTTCCTTTCGAATGTCATCAATTTCATTTAAATACGATTATCCAAGGCGACGTGATGCCAGTTTGAAGTATGACAGTATATTTATAGACACACTGCACTTATTAATAATTCTTTGAAACGAGTTGTAAAATTGTGGCGGGGGGGGGGAGACCTTATCCGTGTAATGCGCCCTAAGTTTGAACTCAGGACCTTTTGAATGTGAGGCAGACACGCTACCCACACCACAGAAATGGGTGTGGGTAGCGTTTGTTTCTATTTTTAAACGTAAGATGTTTATTTCATTTCGTTGCGAACTTTGTTAATAAAGTCTGAGGCTAGCTTGAAATGTCCACAAGTGCCATAAACACTCCACTGTCGTAACAGTTTTTCATCACAACAACCTGACAATTGCAGTTCTCCCAACTCCTCCCCCTCCCCCACCTCTCTCTCTCCCGTTGTGAATCCAGTTGACGCTTTGGCTATCAGAATCGATTTAGTTTCGTTTATATCAGCAAAATATCGTAACAACTTTGGATGTATGTAAGAGACTCCGCGAACGTCATTTGTTTTTCACATTAAAACGATAGAGAGAGGTTGTAACGTTTATTGGTCATTAATCCAGTGACGTCAGCGATAAGTTCGTATGCGTACATTTGTTAGAAGAAGAGTGGGAAAATTAAATTGGTAACTATCCTTTTAATCTTTTTTCACGGTTCTCTTTATAGCAATAGCAGAGGGGGCAGAAAGAATTGAACTCCACATTTTAAGTCATTTTATTTTATTTTACTTTAAGCTACCATTCCTCGTTATAAAAACGAATAAAGGTAGACTTATGAGATTAGTAATGTTCTATGTATGCGTACTTTTTGTACGAAATGAAATGGGAAACCATTTTAATCTCTTTCCCAATTAAATACATTGATAGATAAAAAATTAGATGAAACTACAAATTCCAGCATATCTCTTCGTTACATTTTATCAGTTAGCTAGCAGTGTCGTGTATTGGAGAATTTTATTTCTGTCAGCCAAGTCTATATCATTTTAATGTGCTATCACAGCTGCTGTCAATTTCGTGAATAAACTACATTGTGTATTGTTTTGCGTTACAAATGTTTTTTGATCAGAAAAAACAAATAATTAAATAAAACACTTCAGTCTGTTCTATAGCCACAATAGGGATTTATAATAAAATCCTTTTTATTAAAAAGTTTCCTACAAATAAATAGCTCTTTATGAACGCCTGGCTGGACTCAATGACATAATAAAGCTATAATTTCTAAAGGTATATTAAAATATTTAACTGTGGCAGCTACTAAATAAACAATTGGGTATTGTCTTGAAAATTGTTTCTACGAAGATATCTTATATTATGAGGTAAAACTATGATAGACAAGTCTTATGTGATACATTCACATGACTTTCTCTACCTTCTAACGCTTATTAGTGGATATACAAATTATTCTTACGAAAGTTTATTTTCCTATCTACTTCATTTTAATCGAGATAAACCTTTCAGAAATAGCTGCATTACACATTTCGTTATAGACACGAAGGAAATAGCGTTAGTTAAATGTTTTAAAATTGGACGCTATATGCTGGCACCCTCTTTTGACAGATCTCATAGTCGTCTGCAACTCCGAAGCTGCGCATGGGAACTACCACACACCAGCTCCTAAATTGTTCGTAGTTTCACTAATAAAAGTAATCAAAATGGTATAGTAAGGCGAGTAGCTTCCCTTAATCCTTGAATTAAAACCCATGCTACAGTTGTCTGTGACAATACTGAATTCCTCCTTTTATGTAAATCTCTGCAGATTCAAAACTTATCATAATTCCTTATATTCACATTTCGCGGCATAATAGCAACGTGCTTGTGATTTGTAAACACCAGCCAAGTACCAACGGAGGTGATCTAACATACAGGTCAAGAAGCCCACGCCTGCTCTACGTCATATGAAAGAATTTCTGTACTTTAGTTTTAAAAAATATTATGTGTTGAACTCGCTTGACTTTCTCTACTCATTCTCTTCTACAAAATATTCTTACAAACGCGTATTGCTCTATCCAACTCTTGTTATTCCAAACAAACTTTCATTTCACACTAGCACATTTCATAAGTAAAACGACAATCAGATTTTTAAAAAGCGTTTCGCTAGGTAATGACGATAATTCCATGTTTCCTGTATGGTCACAAGGAAAAACGAATGACTTCCCAGTTGAGGAAAGTATAGGTATTTGAAAATTAAAACCAATAACAAGAAATATCTCGGAAATAGTTGTCACAAAAAATAGTTTATATGACAGAAACTGTGTGCTTTAACGAAATTATCTTTTGTGTAGTAAGATTTTGTCTATCCCTGTGGCTTACCAGTTATGCAAAATTCATTCGGAATGAAGAGGACTTCCAAAACTATTTCCATAAAATGCAAGATTTATGTTCATTTTATTTGCCATCTAAATACCTTATTTTAATCAAATTTATTATAGCTATTTTTGAGAAAGTCAATAATTTCAAAAAATGTTCCATGTAAAGGCTAGTTTAAGAAGGGGGTTTTGTTGAAAATCTTCATTTCGCATCTTTGGAAAATACTTTGGAAAATACTTTGGAAAATAGTTTGGTATTTATCGGACTTGTTATTTTTTAGTTATGCTGTTTACGTACACGCACATACGAACTTTTTTCTAAAAATCCTTTCTTGGAGTTCAGAGGGCCTCAAAACACGCAATTTTGGGTGGAACACAAACTTGCTCTACTCACTGAAAGTACGTAGTAGAGAAAGTAATAATCTAATGCAGATGATACCGTTGTTTTGTTTTCATTACTGTGGCGGTTTGTGTCCTAATATAAATTTAAATCCATTTGCAGCATGCTATAACGTCTGTATGTCTCTTATCTGCAAAGTTCGAAAATGTGAACAAGCAGATACCTCGTTTGAGAGCTTCTGAAGGATCTGTCTCTCACTTCCTGTTTAAAATCTTAATTACTTCAATCCCAAGTTATCTTGTATCTCGTTTCCAGTTCATCACTCTTAGAAATCGAAAATATAGCTTCACTCTCCATGCCTTGCCATAGAATATTGCAACAAATGAAAACACCAATTACTGCGAACACACTTTATGTATCCCTTAGGCACTCAGGCGCACAAACGTTATACTTGGGTCATTTTTGGCACACACTCGGAACATAACACTACTGATCCGTTGAATCACAGCTCACAACTGAACTAACTGGCACTGTCCACGTTCGCTATCCACTTTTCACTTCCTAACTAACAAAACTCAACTGAACTCCCGGGCAAGAACAGTCCTTTATATATTCCCGCATACAAAGCGGAACTTTCAAGAAGCGGAACCTACTCGAAACGGCCCAAAGGAATTCTCTGAATTGGGAAGCGAATCACGATTTTTTACTGTTCCGCACGCCTATTATTCTGGGGGGGCGGCCATTAACCCCACCCGCGGCCAGGTAGATAGTCGGAGGCGCTCTCACCAGCGGCCCGTAGGCACTTTCACGCGCGGTTACGATATCCATCTATTCAGCTGAAGTATTACCTCGTTGATGTAATTTTTTGCATGACTATGTTGTCACAGTCTAAAATCAGATTAGAAATGTACATGCTCTAAAATGAAATCAGTTATCAGTATCTTGTATTCTTATTGCTTTGATAATGTATTAATTCATCCGTAGGTGCATTAGCTTGGTAAACTAGTTATTAAAAACTTTTACTATATTTTTGCATTAAATTTTTCTATAAGTATTAATGATTATTAATTAATAAAAGTCCAGATGAAACACGGGACAGAATTCAACTAAAACCACTATAGTATGCATCGTTAGACGTCATTTCTGATGACGTGAATAGGACCTAATGATTGAAATAATGCACATTTTATAACAGTTTTCAACTTCAACGATTATTATTAAGGTATTAAGCTATATTTGAAAGTTCAAATATTCCCTTTTACCCTTAATCCGTTATCATTCGCTTTCTATATAACCAAAAATGTGTTGTACCCAAATTTCACACCTTTGATTAAACATTCTAACCCTGTCCCCAATAAATCATAACTTTCCTTTTATAGATGATGTCTCATAAGTAATGTCGATTACTTTATTTCAATGTGTTGTTACAGGAAATAATTCTAATCTTCAAAGTAAACACCATTAGATTCTATAGTTCTGAGTCACATTTCTGCGAAGTTTGTTATCCCGTAACGGTACCAGTTTCTGGTTTTTGATGCGAGGAATTCCTTGGTGCCCATTTTAACTGCTCGATGTTTTCAAAATTTCTTCCAGATAGGAAATGGGCCATGGATCTAAACAGATGATAATCTGATGGCGCAAGATCAGGGCTATATACTGGATGCGGTAGCGGTTTGATTCCTTCCATTGTTCTTTGAGTTGTAACGTCTGGCATTGTCCTTCTACTTTGTTTCTATTAACTAAAACCTCAAAACTTGATGAACTGGTGCCATTTGCAACAAATTCCCACACCTTCAAAATTCCACCAGACACATCGCTATTTGGGGCCGAACAGCTTTTTTTAACAACAATGTTTGCAGGCTGGCGGGTATCGAGCCACTGTTTCGAGGTGTCATGGTAGTGGTAATACATCCACGTTTCATCACATGTGACAATTCTCCTGATAAATCGTTCATCCCAGGGATTAGCGATAAGCTGACGACAGATATCCACTCTACTTTGAGCCTGATCTTGTGTCATTCATGTGTATTAATTTACAGCTTCTGAACGATTTTATAAGTGTCTTAATATGGCGATGTGTGGCATCTTTTGAAGCACCAAGTTCTTCTGACAACCTCCGAGTTTTGGTCTGTGGATTTCCTTCCAAAACTCTGCGTGTATTCTCAATATTCTATAACTTGGGTCTTCCAGAACGTGTAAATATTTAATGTTTTCGTCTTCATTACTGAAACGCTGGAACTATAGTTGTACCACTCGCACACTAACAACACCTTCGACTTCACATATTCTTCGAGCCGCGGCAGCAGCTTTATAATCTTGTATCCAGTAGTGCTTTAGAAGGACTCTAACCTCAAACTTTGTTGCCTCCATTTTAAAATGTTGCGTTACCAAATGCTGGCTGCCAACATGTTGACAATAAGCCCTGTCCACACTAGGTAACATTTAACAAAACTTGTCAAGTGCAACATGTTGACAGTTGCGTGTTGGCCAAATTTCGATGGCAGAATTGACTTCAGATGTTAACCGAAAGAGTTGTGCTTGACACTTTTAACATGTTGGGTGTTTTCCACTTCTAATAGAAAACTTGTTAAGTCAATTCGCTCTCTGTGTATGTGATTGGGTGAATTTCAGAAGTTTCCATACTGTAACCAAAGCAACGGCGTTTTTCTGATTCCTTCACGCTATTGTCTTCAGCAGTTCCGTGTTGACTCGTTCTGTGCTCGTATCATTGATTTGGTTTGCTTCATGTGAAGTTATGGAATGGACGAAAGAAGTGACATTTTCATTACTAAAATCTTTGTTGAGGCTATCATTATGGAACATTGTTATATATGTAATAAAAAGGATGGACAGTTATACCAAACTATGTGCAGTTTATTGTTGTTCCAGAGGTGTAATATCAGAAAAGAAAAATAGCTTCACTTTGTTAGAGAATTGCAAAAAAAAGGCTCAAGTCTGACAGCTGGAATGACTGCTCTCAAATGTGTTCCTTTTTGTGAATTATAGGTTAGAAACCTTGGTCAAAGCTAAGTTGAAGTCACTTTGACTTGTTCTCAATAAATTGAACTCAAACCTGCTCCGAATTTTAAACTCATTAAAAATATTTTTACTCTGTGCCGATTAACAAGATAGACACTCATCACCTTCTACTTTTCTTTTTATTACATACCAAGCACAGATACAAATAGCAATAGTCAAATCCTGATCACTGGAGTCCATTTTGCTTTTAGTTGAGAGATTTTGTTGTCCCAACAAGTCAACTGTGTGAATGGAATGTTAAAGGTTCACAGTTATAACATGTTGAAGGCATTCAACATGTTATGAAACATTTTGTTAATTGTTGAATGTTAACTGTTGATATGTTGAACAGTGTGGACTCACCTATACGGGACAATAACCATGGACACTAAAAAGTTGACAAAAATGTAAGCATACATACGTACGATATAAACCCAATTAAAAAACCGAAATTACTTATAAGACAACCTAATATAAAATCATCACACTATTTTACCAGATAATATGAATACTTGTGGCATGTGTTTATTGGAGGGGGACACCTAGTGCATTGCAACTAGCTTTCTCTATTGTAGCTACACCGCCCGGAAGACAGGGATGAGGCAAAGGGGCCGTAGGAGTTCTCAGGTTCGCAGACAGACAGGCACAGTGAGACGCGCAGAAGTCCCCAATATTGTCAGTTTGAACACCCATGCATAAGTAGAGGCGAAGAATCCCAAGAGAGTAACGAAGCGACTCTAACGTGCCGGACAACGTGAGAGAAATATTTACAATGCGCAGGCATTTTCGCCTTCTGCCCGTCACCGCCAGCACCGCAGCACCTGAAAACGTGAAAGAGAGGTATGAAATGAGGGAAAGGAGAAATCGTGATAGAAAAACCACTCCGGCATTCGCCTAGGCAACCAGGAGAAAACCACGAAGAACTCCTGGCCGTGGTGGGCGTCGAACCCGTGACCTCCTGAACGCGGGCCGCAAACGTGCCGCCTGCGCCATCCCGCTCGGTAGGTGTACTTGTATGTAGCATTCTAGAATATTCCAGTAAGAATGAGCCAATGAGAATGAAATTTTTAAGCTTTAGAAACCTTTCGGAATTTTTTAAAAGAAAAGCATTTTCCTGTTTTCCTTCTTATTGTTTATTTATGACATCTTTTTTTTAAACTTTGCTGTATTATTTTTAATTTCACTATTACTTATAGTAAGTTAGGATAAGTATTGCATTCCTCCCAAAAATGCGATATCGAGATTTCACCGAAAATACAAGTTTTGGGTAGCTCTGAATCCAAATAAAGCATTTTTGGAAACATGTCCGTGTGTGGTCTGTCTGTGTTTCTCTGTGAAAAGCATAACTCAAAAAGTCGCATAAATACCAAACTTGGTATTTGAGTTTAGTATCTTGCAAAGATGCGACACGAAGATTTTCAAGTAAATCCCCGACCCATAACTACCCTTTACATGGAACATTTATTCGAAAATTTTGATTTTCTCAAAAAATGCTCTAACGATTTTGATTAAAATATCACATGTTTAAGATATTTTCATGGCAAATTAAATATATATCTTGAATTTTCTGAGAATGTCTCCAAAAGTATTCTTTATTGTGAACGACTTTTGCATAACTGGTAAACCATAAGAGATAGACAAAATTTTACTGCACAAAAAAATGTAGATCGTGTTAAAATACACAATTTATGTCATATACATTTTTTTTGTTGAGTGAACCATTTTCTAGATATTGCTTGTTATTCCCTTAAATTTTTCAATAATTTTCTCAAATGGGAATTCGTTATTAGTTTTTTGTCTTGGATATGCACAGAGTTATAACCTGTGGCAAAGAGAATGGTGCTGCACCTAGCAACCAGCTATTAAGAGATGTGTATGTGCTTAAAGGCTACTGTTTTTCTACATAGCCCTGGTAAATATATTTTCCCCTTACATCTACAAGAAAATTAGCAATAAGATAGAGTCTGCAAATGTTTATCTCGATTAACATGAAGTAGATGGAGAATAAGCGTATGTATAAATAGTTTGTACAAGAGTAGAGAATGTCATGTGAGTGTAACACATCAGATTTTTTTTTTTATTTGAGTGAACCATTTCCGAGCTATTGCTGGTTATTTGTTTGAATTTTGCAATAATTATACCTTTTCTCAAATGGGAATTCGTTGTTCGCTTTTTTTCTTATTTTTTTCTTTCTTTTATATGTCCTGGATATGCAAAGAGAATGATTACTCCACATAGCAACCAGCTCTTAAAATATGTAACTATCGCTTAAAGCCTGCCATATTCCACTTGCATCTACAAGAAAATTAGCAATACCTGTATCTCGATTAACATGAGGTAGATGGAGAATAAGCGTTTGGAAAAATAGGTTGCACAAGAGTAGAGAAAGTCATGTGAGTATAACATATGCGATTTGTGTCTTTTCTAACTAACTTGTGTCGTCCTCCGTGTACTAGTGGTACCGTGCTACCTTCTAGTTCCCGAGGTCGCGGTTCAAACTCGGCGGAGGGCGATAGATTTTTTCGGGCGTAAAAATCCTTAGCACGGCTTCCTTCGGAAGGGAAGTAAAGCCGGTGTTCCCGTGTCGTAGATTTACGGCACGTAAAAGAACCTCAAGTCTGATAAGAGGCCTCTGAGCAAAATTTCCGATCTTTCACGCCCAATATAGAATGGGACGCTAAGAACCATAGTAATTAAAGAGCGTCCATAAATAAAATTCAATTTCAATTTCTTAACTAACTTGTGTATCTAATTCTGTGGAAAAGAAGGCAAATGAGCTTAACTGCAAGAGGAAAAAACAAAGGAATTTGTATAAAAACGCCCTCACGAATAACCTTAAAAAGCCAGGTGACACTTCATTCAACAAATATGATTAAAGTTAATTAATTGTTCCCATATTTTATAGTATTGGAAGGAAGTATACAGTGTAAATTTCGAAATAGTTTTTAGAGCTTAGGAAATCAATGTTCTGTATGTTAGGATAATATAGGACTAGAAGCGGAAGGGGAGTTGCACCTCGACCTAAGCAGATCTTTTGTGCCTAGAACACTGAGGGGCCGCCCCCGGGAGGGAGGGAGGGAGGGAGGGATGTATGTGTTGAGAGGAGACAGAGGGCAGGCAGAGTCCCTGCCATTTACAGATTTGAATTCCCCGGGTACTGGCTGTTGCCGCTGGCCCCTCTCCCCTGTAGGCTTACCATTCCCTGTGTGGCTGGAGACTAGGAGACCGTTTGCAGTCCAGGGACGGTTTACTCAAAGCATCCTTTTCCCCTGCCATGCACAGGCCGAGACCTCCCGCCGACACTTACAACCCTGAAAGAAACCAAGCAGATGAAAGATGAAGTGAAATGAGAATGGAGTTCCCGTATTCGCCTGACGACCGGGAAAACCCCGAAAAAACCATAGGTAAGGAAGGTCGGCCACGGGAATCGAATCCACGACATTCCGAATGCGGGCCACAGACCGCCACCTCGCTCGGTTTCGGAATGTTAACTTTACATTTCTTCCTTCATAATAATCACCACCATCATCACTCTAATGAATTTCTACAAGCCAGGAGGGTATGAACACAGATTTATATCATCAGTCGACAAACAGAATCCCAGAGTCAGGACGTGTTGTTATTTTTTCTACCACATACCTAGTAGGTAGAGAAAACATTGCATTCCAACCAACTACATTTCCACCGGAAATGCGTATTTTGAGGAACAACTGAACAAACAAACAAAGGAAACAACAGTTTGTTTTAAAACGGCCGTGTATGTATGTGTGTGTGTGTGTGTGTGTGTGTGTGTGTGTGTGTGTGTGTGAACGACATAACTCTAAAGCGAAGTATCTGTTAAATGTTTAACTTGGTGTAAAAGTTCAAAGATGCGACATGAAGATTTTCAAGGAAATTTCCACATCCTAAATTACCCTTTCCATGGAAAATATAAGGCAATATTTTATATCATAACATGCTGTGAATGCCAAAGTGATTGTAGTGTAAATTAATATTATTGTATGTACAGGAATGTAGATGTTTGTTAGCCATAAGTATTGTTAGGAAATAAGTTTACACGGCCTCACTGAAACTGACAATAGAAGTGGGTAACAATAAACCGAGGGGTGAGTTGTTTATTAAGAAGAGACAAACAAATGACGTCAGGGTAGCGTGCCTTTTTTTAGAAATGGAGGGAATATCTTCCCTAGAGTATATATGTTAGTAGCAGTGATTGGCTGATCAAAACAGACGCTAAAGTGGGCGCGATTTGGTAACCAATAGCAGCTATATTATAATGTTTAGGCAATTCGAGGTGAAGGAGTATATATTCTCGAGCCATAAGCAAGTTTCGCACAGTTCGGAAGAATCTCCCACGAGGTACACGTCGCAGAGTTAGTTACAAAAATGTAAAGTAGGCGAAATAATTGGTGCGCGGCAACGAATACGACTGTAGTTACATTCGGAAATATCACAGTTTCAGTCAGGCGTGTATAAAGATTAAATATGTGAATCATTAATTAAGTGTGAGGCAATAAAAGTGTAGAAACAAATTTTTTATCAGTTGTATCTTTTAGCAACAACTCCTTTCCGTTTACACGCCCTGCTTAGAGATACTTACTCGACTGAGTTATAATAGCTAGCCGGAGGACAAAGAACTCCAAATTTAAAATAATAAACCAAGAGGCGTTCAACAAATAAGATAACACGAGCCATGAGAACTGCGACAAATGTTTCGTATTTTTTATTTTCTTAAAAACAGCTTAAAGATGTTGATTAAAACACCGTATATTTCAATATTTACAACATAAATAAAATGATTACCTTTAATTTTCTGGCAATAGCCTGCAAAATTCTATTCATTCAGAATTAATTTTGTTCCATTTTATATACGTGGTAAACCATAACAGATAGAAAAAATATAATGCACAAAAAATGTAGATATCATTAAAATACACAATCTATTTCAATTAATCCCCCCACACACCGTCATTTCCGAGATATCCGTTTTCATTGGTTTGAATTGTTCAATTCTTCTGCAATTTATTGAAGTGGTATCATCATTCGCTAACCCTTGTCGTGGAAAGAGTATGGAATTTCAAAGCCAGCATACACGACCCACTTTTCAATCATTTAGCTATCGCTTCGGTCTCCTATATCCCCTTTGTGCCCATAACGAAATGTTAATGAAACTATTTCTGCAAACGTTACCCCAATTAACACAGAATAAATATAAAAATAAAGCCTTTGTAACAATAGATTGCAGAAGAGATACCAAAATAAACCATAGCGAGTAGACAAAGTCATGTAAATGTAATGCATCTGATTTTTTCCCTCTAAAAAGCATTGCTTTGAGTAAAATGCTTTTGCAACAGTTGTTACTTGTTCAAAAGTATTGATTCTTGTTTATGTTCATTAGAAAAATGTAAGTCACTTCTTTTGAAAACTGATATGAAAAATATTAATTTCAATTTTTAATGAAGTTCTTTTTACAGGCCACTAGCTTTTCATTAAAGTTGCTTTACAGTTTTTGACATGACTGTCACTGTACACTACCCAGGTAAACAATGCATCGTTCTTTCAATATATCAGCGCTTCTCTTTCTATCCATTTTTCATTCCGCGGTTATTAAAGCATCTAAAGAGGACAACTTAATTAAGCAACTCCCGCTCCGGCTATGGGATCTAGGAGCTATACAATTGCCATTGTATTTCATCGGCTTTGTTCTGGAGTCCGCAGTGACGCGAGCTGATAGACGTAATCGAATGCTTAAAATGTAGACAAAGAGCGGCCGAAGCTTGAAATTCGATATCTTCAGCTGCGTAGCTCTTTGCTTCAAAAGTTGGTCAAACTTCACACACGCTGTTGCCTGGAATGGGTTTTAAAATTCGTTGACAGATGTCGCGGCGCAACTGTTCGTTTCTTTCACTTAGTACCGCGCTGGCCGTTAGGGAGCAGCAGAGTTTTCATTTCGTTGTTTCTTCCAAGAGAACGTTTTGCCCGCTGTTTTTCTGCAGCGTATCACGGCTAACTTTAATTTAATTTCGTTCTCACTCTGTAAACTTACGTACTGAATGGGAGTTAAAGGGGCTTATCTTACCAGTGTTAAATTTATAAGGTCATGTGCCATTTACATCTGGAACTAATCAAAATTGCACAATTAAATAAATAATAATAATCCCTATCAGCGTATAGACCTTATAACTTTCAAGCCTTGTCAATGGTTACATACTTATAAATTTATTTACAATTCATCTATTCTATATAAGCATTTTTACTTTCTCTATTATTTGCCTATACTAAGTAGGGAAAGTATTGCATTCCACCCAAAAATTGGACACCGATTTCACGGGAAATACTCGTTTTGAGACACCTTCAATCCAAAAAAAACATTTTTAGAAAAGGTGTGAGTTTGTATGTATGTTTGCATGTGTGTGTGTGTGAGAGAGAGAGAGAGAGAGAGAAATGCGCATCTCAAAAACGGAATGTCGCTTAAATACGAAATTTGGTATTTAAGTTCAACATCCTCCAAGGATGTGACACAACGATTTTCAAGAAAATCACCCACCCCAAACTACCCTTTACATGAAAAATGTATACAAAATTGTCATTTTTTCAAATGTGGCCTTGCCGATTTTTATTAAAATTCTATGTGTTTAAGATATTTTCAAGACAAAACTCAATATACAGAGTGCAAAATTTAAGTTGAGACTGTACAATATCTCCAAAACCAAGCGTTATAGAAATAAATGTCTTAATAAAAGTTGCTTGATATTATGGGGGAAAGTAAATGCCATTAGTCGCGTTTTGTTTGCAGGACGTTATGATGGTCATTTTAGGGTCAATTTAATTTTTTAAACCTACAATTAGGATCATTTAAATCATATGCAACAATATAATGGCTAAGTATTGACAGTTCGAACCATTAATAACGGATATTTCGGAAATGCCTTATGCCACAAAAAATACCACTAAAATTTATATAGACCTACATTTTTTCTGTCTATCGCTTAACCAGTTGTACAAGATTATACAAAACCCCTCTGAATGAAGACTTCACGGGCTATTTCTAGAAAATTCAGGATATACATTTTGTTTGCTATGTAAAATATTCCATGTAAGGTGTGGTTAGGGGTTGGGGGAATTTTCAACAATAGTAGCACTAGTTTTAAAATTCATTTGAGGTTAACGAATGCTTCTTTTCATGATAATTATTTCGAGCCCGAAGGTCGAGAAATAATTATGTTATAAAAAGACGCATGAGTTTGAAACTGAAGTTACGTAGTTTAACACCAACCATGTTTGTTAGTCCTATAGAATGGAAGTAGTCTCTTTGTCGCTAACTGAGGCTCAAATTTATAATTTCTCTCGTACAGAACTCTGAAAAGTGGTTACACACCATACTGTTGTTCTTCTAGTGTTTTCTGGTGTTAAATTATATACAACTGCTTTTATATTACTAATATTTTGACTTCCAAAACGCGGCATTTTCAGTTGCGATTACTGTAGTCACAGCCTACGTGATCTCATTCCTTGCATTCATACAAATTAAAAACAAGTGCACCACCATGAAATACTATCACTGTAGTAATCGAAGGTGAATTGCTATCAGTGTAGTGCTGCTTTGATTGGTCAACTGAATGGCATATTCTAGCTGCCATTGGGTAATGGCGTATTGAGTACGATTATCTTGAAAATCTTCGTGTTGCAACTTGTGAAGATACTGTATTTAAATATCGACTTTGGTAATCATCCGACGTTTCGCTTTTGAGTTATACTGTTCACACACATACGCACACACGGACCTTTTTCTAAATTCACTCTTCTTTTTTTTAAATTCCGTTTTAGGAGGACTCAAAACTTGTATTTACTGTAAAATATCGATATCGAATTTTTGGATGGAATGCAATACCTTCTGGTGGTAGAGAAAGTAAAAAAACTAATACATGCTTATAATATTTGATGAGTTTTCTGCCTTAGGGCATTTCCTACATTCTTAGGCTAGTCCACGTGTAACAATTTGGCTTGTACAAAGAGCGCCAAAGAAAATCTCACTGCACCTCGCGTCTATGTCACATTGTTTATCGTTGTACGTGGCCTTGCGAAGCTATGACCATTTCATTGCTTGTCTTAGGCCATGGTGCAAGGGTGCACTAGTCCCTCCGCTAAATACTTACACCAATAACCACAAAGGTTACAAAATGGCGTAGAAACGAAATATACCTTTACGTCCTGGATCGTATTGGCTAAAAGAGAAAGAGGTAGAGTGAGTCATTCAGTTTGTCATACAGACCTCTTATCGTGATAGGTAGCCCATACCTTATCGGCTAGTGCAGGACACGCTTGAAAGGGTCAAAAGCTAAGGGAAAAACATTATGAGTGCCCAGGTTAGCGAAATGTAGAATGTGCAGTGTGAGAAGATTTTCAAATTAAAGTTTGATGGTATTCATTAAATACATAGCAATACTTTACAGCAAAAAATAAACAGAAGTGTATTCTCACAGTGGTATCAATGCTTGTTGCAGCATGTTTTCCCTCTAATTCAAACTACAATTGGTGGTTAATATACCTTTACTAACATATCGCTGATCATACGAATAGAACAGGATTATAGTCAAAAAATATAACCCAGTTTTATTGCCATAATATGTATGTCATATTCGGTAAACCATATACATTTATCTCTAGTTTCTAAACACGATCAATCAATTATAACAAAAGAGTAACTTGCATTTAGTAAACGAATATCATCATCTGCGGATGTTTTACGGGGAGTACCCACTTTCTGACGAGTATGTAGATCGTCTTCCCCACTTTCCTAGAATATTTTTATCCAGTAATTTACTATAAAACACTTTCATGCACTGCCGTTGCAATTTCTGTAACAGTGCGACCAGGATCCCACATACCCACGAGTCGTCCTCCGGGTGTAGTGGTTACCATGCTAGTCTCTAGTTTTCAAGGTCGCGGGTTCAAACCCAGCGGAGAGCGATGGATTTTTTCGGGCGTAAAATTCCTTAGTATGGCTTCTTTCAGAAGAGAAATAAAGCCGGTGGTCCCGTGTCGTAGATTTACGGCACGTAAAAGAACCTCAAGCCTGATAAAGAGGCCTCTGAGCAAAATTACCCGTCTTTCACGCCCAACATAGAATGGGACGCTAAGGACCACAGCAGTTAAAGAGCGTCCATAAATAAATCTCAGTTTAATTTTACATACTCACGATACGTCCACAGTAACTTCGCTAGTATACAGCATGACTGGTTCTGAGACAATAAACATGTTTTGGTTTCAATAACACCAGAAAAAGCAACGGCATCGCCCTCCCCTCTTTCCCTCCTTATTGCTGTGTTATCAAGCCACCACGCTCTGCGATAGGTAAGGTGAAGGACACGCCTCAAAAGACTCCAGAAAAGATACAAAATCCGCCGAAGATTTTCTTGGTGCTGTTTGTATAAGAACGTGCCACTAGTTGTCGAGGTGATACCTGTTAACAATGGTTTGTCATTGCCTTTTAACACCAGATGTAAGCATGCTTTGCATTTATCTTCATTCAAATCATGGAATGGATAGCTGAAAACCCGTCCCAAAGGTAGGGAATTGTTAAAATTATTGGCTACAACGTGCTCTGGGCCTTCCAATATTCCGTCTTTCCTGTTCTATAAATGAAAGCTTGCCAGGATGGGCGATCACGGGACATTATGGTTACGTATTTTAAACTTTATTCTGATCTCTTAATGTCCTCATAATACTGGTTATAATATTAAGTTATCTTATATCTTTATTCCCGATTCTGTCTCTTAGTACTACTCCCAGAGTTGACCTTAAAAATCTCACTTCTGATGTTTAGCTTTCCTTTTACGAGTGCCTCCGTGGTCGTCAGCAAACAACTTCCCTCTCGGAGGTCCCGGGTTCGATTCCAGCCGGGGGTTCGAACTTTTCTTTAATTAGGATTATTCCCCACCCTCATAGAGTCTAGAAGTGAGGGTGAGAGAGTCAATGCACTTGTGAAAATAAGCAAAGTGAAAAAAACTACAGTTACATAACCTAAAAACTTCAAAGAGTGAAAGTACCATCAAATGTTTCAGTGAAAGCCCCCGATATGACCATAGCAGTTAAAGGGGGCTATAGAGATATTCAAAATCGTAGGATCCAAGTTTCACTGTTGTAAAATAAAGTAGTTTGGTACCAACATTATCTAGTCTCATTGATTTCCCGAAATAGCTTTGTATACAGCTATTTATATAGTTTTATTTCTGTCGAATACTTTCTAGGTGGCGTTTATTTTGTTTACTGAGGTTTTGCATCCTAGATATCTAAAGTATCATAGCAGTTTCTCTACTAAGAGATGTAAATACACCTGTTTATACAATTTAACACTAAGGCAATATACATTGATCCTTATGTTACCAGGGCATATTTGTTCCATAATTGCCACGAAGTAAAATGTCTAAACAAGGAAACTGTTTTTTGGAGACAAAAGAATATACATTGACTGTCCTGTGTAATTAGGTTTTACATCTGTTTGTAGTGTAATTTCAATTCTTGACGATGTTGGAAATCTTGCATCAGCTTTAGTATTGCCAGTGAGGCTATCATTGTCATTTTAATTCTTCTTTTATCACATTTCCTTTCTCTTCTGAGTAAGCTGACTGTGGCTCCCTTGTAGCTCTCTTAGCCCTACCCATTGTAGAAATTACGGTCTAGTGTGAAATATACTTCTGAAAAAGTTATGTTTATTAAAAGTAGGCCTTTCATAAAACGTTATCTAAAAAGAACTACAGGCAGCAAGCTTTTAGTTTACACAAAACCAAAAATTATTAACGGAGGAAAACATAGCTTTGAGATCGTAAAGAGGTTGCCGCCAACGTATACAATGGGTTTTCTGAAACTTTAAACCAGAACACAGAAAATATTTTTCGGGTTAAACGTTTTTATAGGGAAAAGTGCAGAAGAAAGCCAAAAATCATACGGCCTGGAGCAAAATATATAAATATATATTTGAACTACTTCTAATCAGTTTAAAGTAACATAACAAGAAGTTAATAAGGTGAATTAAAATATGAGGCTATTCCAAAACTACGTTCCGGTGAACAATATTTAACAGATGGCAGGCGTGAATGACGTTTCACGCCTACAGCGCTGTCTACCAACTCCTGAGGAACCTACCGCAGTGTTAGTGTTACGTAGTAGGCGTTTGCCAGTCGGTGAGAGCAGATCGTAACGGCCGCGACAATCGTAGATCCCGCCAGTTGTGAGTGCGGCAAAAGGATCATCAGCTGCGGACATTCATCGTGAGTTACACCTCGTGTATGGACCGGACATAATGAGTGACAAACAGGTTCGACACTGGTGTCGATAATTTCGAAATGGCCGCACAAATGTGCACATGAACAGCGGAGTGGTAGGCCCAGTATTGGAACCGACGACATCGTTGAGCAAGTTATCCAAAAACTTCGAAGTGATCGGCGTTTGACGATTAGTGGTCTGGCTGATGACTTCCCAAATGTTGCTCGAACCTCACTTTACAGGATTGTCACTAAACAGCTTGGATATCGGAAACGTTGTGCGAGGTGGATACCAAAACTGCTCACCGGAATACTTAGGGCACGACAGTTTTAGAGGGATATAGACAAAATGGAGATGGTTTGTTTTCCACATTGTTATGGGCGACGAGACATGGATAGCGTACACCAACGCAGAATCGAAACAACAGGTAATGCAGTGTCGCCATCTCGGTTCACCCAAACCAAAAGGTATAAGCAATCGTCGCACAAGAATCGCAAAATTATGTCTACCGTGTTTTAGGACGAAAATGGCGTCCTTTTGAATGATTTCATGGACCGTGGGTCAACAGTTACAGCTGACGTGTACTGTGCAACACTTACCAAACTGAGATATGCGATCCAAAATCAACGCTGCAGGAAACTGTCGTATATGATGCAGTAATTTGTATCACAAATTACTTAAATGTAAAGAATGATTGTAATATGAATATGCATTTTTGTGTGACATTGATTTGAGATGTTTGTTGCTTGTAATTATTGTTGAGAAGTAAGTTTATACGGCCTTACTGAAACTGACAATAATAGCGTGCAATAATGCAGCGAGGGGGTGAGTTGTTTATCATTATTAGAAACGAGGAAGTTACGTAATGTTGGCGCGTTTTTCCTTTAGAATCTTATGGAACATTTCTCTAGAGCATATGTATTCATAATTTTCATTGGATATTAAAATAGACGCTAATGTTGGCGCGTTTTATTAGCCAATTGCAGCTCAGTTATAATCTTTAGGCATATCGGGGTGTAGGAGTATAAATAGGGCTAGGTTAGAGGTAGAGTCCGTCAGTTCGTCGAAAATATTTGTATGCTACACGTCGCCGTCAGTCCAGCAGAAATATTACACGTCGGCTATCGATTCGCAAGTTACGCGTATCAGAGTTATGAAAAATCTCAAGTATTGTAAAGTTAATGATACAAAAAAGTTGAAGTATGTGAATTAAGAATAATCAGTAAATAAGTTATTATAACAGTTTCAGTTTGGCGAGTGTCTAGATCAATGTGTAAATGTGATAGTGAATGTGTTCGACAATAAAAGTGTAAAACAAATTCCTTCATCAGTGTTATCTTTGGATAAAAGATTCCTTTTCGTTTACACAACCTGTATAAAGAGATGTGCTCGACCAAAAAGATCATAGCTAGCCGGAGGACAGTAAACAAAAATTAAATAAAATAACAGTCGCATTCTTTCAAACAAACACTAATACTACCGCAAATTGCTAACACCAGATGGAGCTACAAACCTAACAAATGAATCACGTCACAAAATGGCTTCAACATGTGGAGTAAACACACATACACAAACATTATAAGTATACCGCCGCAAATTGACGCCCATACGTGGGGCAGTTAAAATTATGTAACCAAACAAAACAAAAGCAGCACAATATAAGATCTTCAAGTTCTAATAATTTACGTAAAAACATATTACGTAAGCACAAAACCACTGCATCTAGCATCATTCTCCTGCACGACAACGCGCGCCCACATACCGCTGCCAAAACCTAAGAGAAGATTCAAGAGTTTCGTTAGGAACTCTTTGATACTATCCGTACAGTCCCGACCTGGCACCAAGCGACTATTTCCTCTTCTTGCATTTGAAACGGTGGCTGGGTGGATAACGATTTCAAGCCGACGATGAACTCAAGACGGGCGTTATCTGTTTCAAGTCCCATCGGCAGACTTCTATGCCGAAGGGTTTAAAGAAGCTAGTACAGCGTTACAGCAAGTGTACAGATGTGAACGGCGATTATGTGGAAAAGTAAAGTATATATGTAGGCTCATATTACTGTCAATGAAAACCTTGTCTGTTATTATGAGCAAACAGACCTTAGTTTTGGAATACGCCTCGTATTAATGTAACACAAAAAGCCACTTGTTGGCGTTTTAACGCTCGTTAAATTACTCAAAGAAAATGAAACAGCAGACCGGAAAAACGGAGATTATCATTTCTCCACGGTGTTCTCCATCTACTTGGAGTAGGCATTTGGTAAAGGTTGTTTCCAGAACAAAGGAGGAGTTTTGAGAGGACGAAGAGAATAAACTGTAGAAGTATAACTTTTCTGATGATGTGATACTCTAGCAAAATAGAACAACACCTAAGGCACTGCTAATAGACACGAATTGCAACGGTGGGTACACAAATAAAAGATGCGACCAGGGATATTGCAAGGATTGCAAACAATATACACCAACATTTCGAAAAGAAGTAATGGAGCTAATGGAAAACATTAAAACTGGCTTAGAGTAACCCGGAAGGAAAACCTGAACGTGAAGGACAAGTTTAAAATTACAACGCAAATGTTGACAATTAACCGGAAGCTTTACCGGATCCCCAAAATGGGAAAGAAGACTTAGTCCGGTTTTAATGTTTTCGTTTCCGTTCCCGGTAACGGCGTATTAAATCCAGCGTATCAGACTTTTCATTGTGGAACTTATTAAGGCAGCCATGACGTGAAATAGTCGCTATAGTTTCTCTAGACGTAAGCTGGGAAAATGAAACTGGAAGAAATTCCCGCAAATATGCATTCTGATTCCCTCAGATTCATTGAGTGCTGGTTCTTCTAGCGAAAACGTCATCTATAGTTTATGTGCAACTCAAAAAGGCAATTACAAAGCCTACGAAGAGCAGCTAAAACCAGTAGAAGTAAACAGAACAAATTAACAAAACCAAATACACTACGTGATTAAAAGTATCCGGACACCTGGCTAAACTGACGTACAAGTTCGTGGTGCCCTCCGTCGGTAATGCTGGAAGTCAATATGGTATTGGTCCACCCTTAGCCTTGATGACAGCGGTCACTCTCGCAGGCATACTTTCAATCAGGTGCTGGAAGGTTTCTTGGGGAATGGCAACCCATTCTTCACGGAGTGCGGAACTGAGCAGAGGTATCGATGTCGGTCGGTGAGGCCTGGCACGACGTCGGCGTTCCAAAACATCCCAAAGGTGTTCTATAGGATTCAAGTCAGGACTCTGTGCAGGCCAGTCCATTACAGGGATGTTATTGTCGTGTAACCACTCCGCCACAGACCTCGCAGTATGAACAGGTGCTCAATCGTGTTGAAAGATGCAATCGCCATCCCGAATTCCTCTTCAACAGTGGGAAGCAAGAAGGTACTTAAAATATCAACGTAGGTCTGCGCTGTGATCGTGCCACGCAAAACAACAAGGAGTTCAAGGCCCCTACAGGAAAAACACGACCACACCATAACACCACCACCTCCGAATTTCATGTTGGCACTGCACACGCTGGCAATTGACGTTCACCGGGCATTTGCCATACCCACACCCTGCTATTGTATCACCACATCGTGATTCGTCACTCCACACCACGTTTTGCCACTGTTCAATCGTGTAATGTTGACGCTCCTTACAGCAAACGAGGCGTCGTTTGGCATTTTCCTGCGTGATGTGTGGCTTATGAGCAGCCGCTCGACCATGGAATCCAAGGTTTCTCACCTCACGCCTAACTGTCATAGTACTTGGAGTGGATCCTGATGTAGTTTGGAATTCCTGTGTGATGGTCTGGATAGATGTCTGCCTATTACTCTTTACGACCCTCTTTAAATGTCGGCGATCTCTGTCAGTCAACAGACGATTTTGGCCTGTACGCTATTGTGCTGTGCATGTCCCTTCACGTTTCCACTTCACTATTACATCAGAAACAGTGGACCTAAGAATGTTTAGGAGTGTGGAAATCTCGCGTACAGACTTCTGACACCAGTGACACCCAATCACCTGACCACGTTCGAAGTCCGTGAGTTTCACGGAGCGTCCCATTCTGCTGTTTCACGATATCTAATGATACTGAGGTCGCGGATAATGAGTACCAGGCAGTAGGTAGCAGCACAATACACCTAAGAAGAAAAACGTATGTTTGTGGGGAGTCCGGATAGTTTTGATCACATAGTGAAGGTTTTAATATACACTGTTATTAAAGGTATAACAATTGGTAAGACGTTTTTGTTAAATGCATCGGAAACAGCAAAAGCTCTGCTTTTAGAAATTGTTTACTGTTATAGAATTTTGACGTTGGCTAACCTGTATGTTGGTTGAATTGGAAGCAGATGAAAAATATTACCATATATACAGGATGGACCACTTAAGTGGAGACTGTACAATATCCCTAAAACTAAGCCTTGTAGAAAGAAGTGTTAAATAAAAGTTGCTTGATATTATGGGGCAAAGTGAATGCCATTAGTCGTGCTTTGTTTGGAAGACGTTATGATGGTCATTTTAGGGTCAATAATTTTTTTTTGTATGTTTTCTTATTAGAAAATGGTTTATAAAAAACTGTTTATTTTGTGATGAATAAGCAACAAAACAAAAAATATTGGTTCCCAATTACTCAAGCTAACTTGACCATCAAATGATCATCATGGATGGTCAAACCATTCATTGCGCTCTTCGAACAGTCATTCGGAACTTACGTTTTATTTACGTTGGTGCAAGAACAATTGGAAAGTGGTTTATAAAATATTGTTTAGTTTTTTTATGAGGAGTGAGAAAACACCATAAAAAATTAAAAAATTAAATTGATCCTTAAATGACCATCACAACTCCTCCATATATAACACCACTAATGGAATTTACTTTCCCCCCATTATATCAAGCAACTTTTATTTAAGGCATTTTTTTCTACAACGCTTAGTTTTCGAAATATTCTAAGTCTCAACTTAAATGGTCCACCCTGTATATTACATTTCATAACATTTTTATATATCTCATACGCACAATCTTAAGAAAGCTTATTTTTGTCTATCGTGTCGATAAACATAAAGCGTTGCAGAAATACTTACATTTCGCATAACGTTGTAGGTACAACGGGATAGAGGAAACCGAATTCATAATCTAAAGTTTAAAAGCGGGCCGGTATTTGCTGGCCTTGAAATTTCACACTCTTTCCATGACAGTGCGAGAGCGGATATCTCGAAAGGCTGATACCACAAAAAGTTAGAATAAATAAATTGTGTGCTTTAAAATATACTACATTGTTTATGCAGGTTTGTCTATCTCTTAAGGTTCACCACTGAAATAAAATTGTACAAACTTCCTTCGGAATAAAGAGGAGATTTACAGTTCCACTGGCTTAACATCTTTCATATTAAAAATCTGATGTGTTACACTCACTCTCTACTCTTGTACAAACTATTTTTACAAACGCTTATTCTCCATATGCTTCATGTTAATCGAGATGTTAATCTTATTGCTAATTTTTTTGTAGATGCAAGGGGAATTGATAGGCTTAAAGCGATAGTCAAATCTTTTAACAGCTGGTTGCTATGTGGAGTATTTGATTCTTTTTGCATTACCAGGACTTTTTCCATTTGAGAAAAGGTATAAGTATTGGAAAATTTAAGGGAATAACAAGAAATATCTCCAAAATGGTTCACTCAACAAAAAAATATGTATATAACATAAATTGTGTATTTTAACGCGATCTACATTTTTTATGTGGTAAAAGTTTGTCTATCTCTTATGGTTTACCAGTTATGCAAAAGTCGTTCACAATGAAGAATACTTTTGGAGACATTCCCAGAAAATTCGAGATATACATTTCATTTGTCATGTAAATATCTTAAACATATAATACTTTAATCAAAATCGTTAGAGCCATTTTTGAGAAAATTAAAATTTTCGAAAAATGTTCCATGTAAAGGGTAATCTGGAGTGGGGAGATTTTCTTTAAAACCTTCGTGTCGCATCTCTGTAAGATACTAAACCTAAATACCAAGTTTGGTGTTTATCCGACTGTTCGTTTCCGAGTAATACTGTTCTCAGACACACACACACGGACATGTTACCAAAAATGCTTTTTTTGGATTCAGGGGTCTCAAAACATGTATTTCCAGTGAAATCTCGGTATCGAACTTTTGGGTGGAATATAATACTTCCCCTACTTACTATACGTAGTAGAGAAAGTAAAAATAGCAATTCCTCCCTAATGTGTTTCAGTTTTATGTGATCTAATTTTATACAACTTATAACTTTGCTTAAAATGTTCATTATTTGACGCTTTATGTTTTAGTTATCTTCTATGGAACGGTATAGGTCTTAACTCTTCAGCAAATACTCTAATTCATTTTGGAGGAATTGAGACAGAGTGAAGTTCGAGAAGGACAGAACTGGTAACCTGGTCTCCAAGAATGTCACACCATTAAGGCGGTATTTTTAACATTTAAATGATTTCATTCTAATTATATAATATTAATTCTATAATATCCCGCCTTAAAGCAATATGTGTATAATATATAAAATGCATGTAACAGTCATTGTATTAATGATTATGTTATTCTATACATGTATAATGATGTTATGTGAATGTATTACGTAATTTAATAATGTAGGAGCTGTGATAATATAGGTCAAAGGTTGCTAACAATGAGGTAACGATGAGGTAATCTTGAGGCAATAATGAATTGGAAAGTTTAATAATGCTACTAGTAATTCTTGGAAACAATAGTATTGTCGTAGCCTCTTTTAACTAATGCTCATTGTGAGGTGGGCTACTCGCTTGCAAAGGTACCGGAAAATTAACAAACTTGTAACATGGCGAGGCTGCGACGAGGGACGCAGCTAAAGAAAGTACAGAAATATTATCAAACACTGGCAAAAGGGCACTTACATGGCTCAAAATGAAAGGAAGGAACTTTATACTATCATAAATAATACAAGGAAAATATAGATGACAGAGGATTTATTAGATAAAGATGTATACGTTACCCCACATTCTTAGCTCCCATGTCTGTCGGGCGAGGCCGCCATGCATGCCTGCACGGAGAAGGCGATTACACGTCTTTACTGGTTGACTTCACCTCACTGACTCCTCTGTCTGTCCCAAGGCACGCTACCTAAAGCGTAGGGGACGCCAAACAATCTATCCCCACCTAAAATTGCTAATTCCCCCACCCAAGCCTTAACCGCCATCTCGAATCCAGGTGACCAGAGAGACGTATGCGCGAATATCTCTGCATACGTCACATCTCCCCCTGGCCACCGAGATCGACGCCCTCGTCGACACATGGCAAATGTACAAAAAACAATTACAAGAAAGAGCAAAACATGACATACACAAAAAAACAAAAGATAAGATGACTAAAGAAACAGTATCTATGACCATATATGGAACACCCAAACGAAGACATGAAAACAATATTGACTGGCATATTTATGAGTCTCGAGTGTTAACGGATTATGTATCTTCAGAGCACTTATGCTCGAGCACCCCGCACACGCACACACACCATGCTGTCACTGTCACATGCACACTACACTGCACCTGGATTGATGTTCCGACGTAACTGTTTGTGGGTGGGATTTGCAGATCACCCACAACGACGAATTAAATCCTAGCTGTAATGTTTTTGATGCTGCAGGTCGTTGAAGATGAAGAAGGGGTGGGCAATCGCTGGCTTGGACTGCCCCCCCAAAATAGTGGCTCCTTATGCCACTGCAGTGTAGTGGCTGCACGGCAGCTCTCCTGTGGTGTCTCTGGAACCTCTGGCGTGATAGGCGGGGAGTGCTCGTCTTATCCGCTCGAGCTCCGCCATCAGCAAAGTGACTACAACAGAAACCATAGAACGGTAGAAAAGGTGCTCCAACAGATCATCACACATAAAAGAAATAGTGTGTCATTTACAATAAAATATTTAAAATGTCCAAAAGGTTTACACTCAATGAATGCTTTTAATATGGGGCAAAGAGAGAGAAAAGATGACTACATTTTGACATAAAAACTAAATTTTACAGGGGTTTACCATCCAAAATTTAACACACAATGCTTTAAAATCCAAATACAAAATCACAAAAGGACCAGAATACATGAACATTATATCAGTGACATTCATTGTTTCCATACAATAACATGACAGAAAAATAGAAACTTATTTGGGATCCCAATATTATTTCTTAACCAGCTGGTACTATTAATGAAAAGAAAATAAGTGCACTTACAATACATTCATACATGACAATGAAATGGAATCATTCACACTGACCATGGCCCAAATTATACACAACACTCAACAAACTACTCAAAACTACTGTATGCATTACTACAAACTTCAAAAATAAATCCACAGTACATATTCAAACTACACCACGTTACATTCTTTCAACTACAATAATCATACTCTACTGTCACTAACACAAATTCTCCTCTACATTACTATCTTATTCATCTCATTATTGTCCTCATCATCTCAATCATCATCATCATCATCAGTATTTCAATCATCATCATCATCATCTTTATCTTAACTTTCAACTTTCTCTTGGACAGTAATTGCTGAGAAAACAAAACATCTTCACTGACGTGTCCCATTCAACATGCTGCAAAGTCAAAAATACCTAACATAGGCATAAACTTAAAGAAATCACATTAACATTTCAGGAATGAACAAATAACATGACATTATACTGTTGCATCCACATCCTCCGAATCAAAATTAAGCTGGAAAACAGGTGGTATTAAAACTTGCTATATAAGATGGTACTAAACTTGTTGCATAAACACAAAAAAAATTATTCTCATTGCATTCACCTCAATACATTTACTCTCTCGTGTGAATACATCACACACGCTATACTGGGCACGTTACAGCAACACCAATAAGCAAAATCTCTCAAATCATCACGTCAAATCAACTTTCCAGGTACATGTAGCCCTCCTGAAAAATCAACACATTTACACTTCAACTATCGGGGTTACACTTTGGCACTTCCACCGAAGCTGACATCATCTCATCTCTTTTCACTTTACCACCGTCGGGGTTACTCTTACGCACTTCTACCGAGGCAAATATTAACTCATATCTCTCACATAACCTCAAATATACACATACATACACACACTATTCATGCAACAATTTTCTGCAAATAAAAGATCACAGCATCATAATGAAACCCAAAATCAAATCAAATCAAATGCAACAGAATAAAATCATATCATTACTCAAAACAATACTGTCACATTACATTCCTGAAAATCAAAGCTTAATTAAGCACACGGTACACATCAAACACATTCCTGCAGCATAACATAACAAAACAAATGATTTGCAATGACCAAAACATAATTCAAAATTTAAGTTACACCAAAATAATAAACTTCCAATTTAGCAGAGACATTCATATCACACATTATTCCTGAAAAGCAAAGCTTAATTAAGCATCAGTCAGTGAAACAATAAAAATTTAGCATACCTGTGTGAGTTGTAAAACTGTTTCATTCGTCCAAACTTTAGCACACACAATGTTCACATACTTAAAGGTTATGTTTTTTTTTCTTATATTCTTTTTACCACAAAATTCCAGTGCAATTCTCCAAAATCTGGTAACACACATATAGCTGACCCATTAACATCCACGTCGTACTGGTCCATATTGGAGTCACATTAAACCTAATTAGTGAAGATACTGGCAAGGTTGATAGTAGCTCCTGAAACTTTTACTTAAATGAGTAATTTTGAAACATTTTCCCCCCAAAATATGCATTGCGTAACTAGATAAACCAAACATGGCAACGGTGAAGCAAAATTATCATCATTATGATTACCACTATGCGTATCGCGAGTGTACAATACACAAATATTTTCAATATATATACTCGACTTCTTTCGTTTTATTATTTTATTATTCCAAACAGATGCACCACACTTTTTATACACACGCAGGTTTTAAACACACAAAACACGAATTTTGAAATATTTGCTGCACTTTCAAGTCGTTAACACTTACAATATGACGCAATCAAGAATGCAATGTTACGTAGATCAGCTAACACACGCAACTATATTATCAAAGTTACAAATATCACCCAATTTTTTCACAATTCACAAAAATATATACTTTAAAATAACCAGCACGAATAATTTAGCACAGTAATAGAATTTAGTAGACATGAAGCCAAAGCAAGGGGAAAATGGAGCCAGGAGTTTTAGCGTCGCGCCGACAGACAATGGAACAAATATAAAAATGAACTTAAAATTGAAATTCAGACTCGGGAGCTTCAGAAAGCAAAGCAACAAGAATTTAGAACACAGAAACCACAAATTATACCACTGAAGCCCTTTCCCTTAAGCCAAGAAACAGATTTACATTTTTAGCAACCACGTGGAGGACCAAAAACCGTTACATTTTACAGGAGAAAAAGAATTTTGCACTTAAAAAACTCAGAAAAATTAAATTATGCCAGGCCCTCCACCAATTGTCGTAGCCTCTTTTAACTAATGCTCATTGCGAGTGTGCTACTCGCTTGCAAAGGTACCGGAAAATTAACAAACTTGTAACATGGCGAGGCTACGACGAGGGACGCAGCTAAAGAAAGTATAGAAATATTATCAAACACTGGCAAAAGGGCACTTACATGGCTCAAAATGAAAGGAAGGAACTTTATACTATCATAAATAATACAAGGAAAATATAGATGACAGAGGATTTATTAGATTACCCCACATTCTTAGCTCCCATTTCTGTCGGGCGAGGCCGCCATGCATGCCTGCACGGAGAAGGCGATTACACGTCTTTACTGGTTGACTTCAACTCACTGACTCCTCTGTCTGTCCCAAGGCACGCTACCTAAAGCGTAGGGGACGCCAAACAATCTATCCCCACCTAAAATTGCTAATTCCCCCACCCAAGCCTTAACCGCCATTTCGAATCCAGGTGACCAGAGAGACGTATGCGCGACAATCTCTGCATACGTCACAGTATAAGATTTTTAAAACAATTTATACATAGCCAATCAACAACTAGAAAGGCTAATAGTTAAATAAAAGTATTCTATTGGGGTAGGATTAGCCAATCAGAGACTTGAAATAGATGAAATTTTTAAATTCAGGCGGTAGAAGCCGGTTCCTTGTAGACAGTGTTCCTACCCGGACGCGAGACGCGTTCCTGAGCATTTAAATACGTATTCAGTGTGTGACATATAAAATTATAAAGTTTACGTGTTAAAAAAGTGCAAATAATTATCAAAGAATCTCACAGCTCTCTATATCAGTGAAGCGTTATTTAATCGTTTGAAGTATTAATAAAAGAAGTAAAAAATTATAATTTGTGTAAGCCTACATCCTTTAGCCGCATCACCCAGACACATGTTTCTACAAATTAATTCTGACGCTGCCGAGGCAAATCTAAATATATATCATATTTAAAGAAAAACATTAAAATACAAAGTTGATTCCTAAACTTGGGGCAAAGGCCACCAGAAACTGTGTGCCATACGTGAGGCATTCAACCTTCTTAAATTGGCTTTCCAACAGTGAAGCAACAAAATCTCCTTCACCATATATCTATACCCCAGGAGTACAAAGGTTCTAATTGTCCAGTGTGGGTTTTGACGAGCCTAGTAATGAAGGTTGAATTTTCATTAATGAAGTAACATTCGTCATTTCGCAGGATTTGTTGATTGTACTCATACCCATCAGGTAATGTTGTTACCCTAATGCAGTCAAGACGAAAACTCCTTATTTCCCGTAGTCCCAGAAGTACAGCTATTCTGCAACATGTAAAATACAAATGCATAATGCTGTTCGGAGGATAGAAGACAGAGGCATTCCAGATGCAACCCTAATGCACTTTTTTATTTTCTCTACCACGTACTTACGATACATATTATAGGTAGAGAAGGTATTGCAATCCAATCAAGTATTCGATATCGATATTTCAACTGAAATACATGTTTATCAGGACCCCAATAAAAAAAACATTTTTGGAAAAAGGTCCTTGTGTGTGTGTGTATGTATATGTGTGTGTGTGTGTGTGTGTGTGTCTGTGAAGAGCATAACTAAAAGAAAACTCGGATAAAAATCAAACTTGGTATTTAAGTTGGGTATCTTCCAAAAATGCGACACGATTTATATGTTCCTACCCCAAAATACCCCTCACATGAAAGATTTTTGGAGAAAGGTCCTTGTGTGTGTGTGTTTGTGTGTGTGTGTGTCTGTGAAGAGCATAACTAAAAGAAGACTCTGGTAAAAATCAAAACTTTGTATTTAAGTTGGGTATCTTCCAAAAATGCGACACGATTAGTATGTTCCTACCCCAAGCTACCCCTCACATGAAAGATTTTTCGAATTTTTTTATTTTCTGAAAAATGGCCTTAATAATTTTGATTAAAATACCATATGATAAAGATACTTACATCACAAATAAAACTTATATCTTGAATTTCCTGGCAATAACCTATGAAATCCTCTTCATTTCGAAGGATTTTTGTATAATCCTGTATATCAGGTAAACGTTGAGTAATAGACAAAAACTTACTACACAAATTTGTACATCTCTTTAAAACACACAATTTATTTCACATAACCTTTTTTGCGGCGTAAACAATTTCCGAGATATCCGTTATTAATATTTCGCATTTTTCAAAACTTCATCATTCTTTTAAAGTCCTGTCGACATTCAGTTGTTTTTCACGATTGCGTGGAAGAGTGTGGAATTTTAAGGCCAGCGTATAGCGTTCTAAACACATTTGACTATCGCTGTTCCCTTTGTATCCATAACGTAATGATTTCTGCAAAGGTTTATCTTGATTAAAATGAAGTAGATAGAAAAATTTTGTAAGAATAATTTGTATACCCACTAATAAATTATAAGGGGTAGAAAACGTCATGTGAATGTAGCACTTAAGGTTTTTTACAATAGTCAGTTCCTCGCTGAAAATGATTACCATGCAGTTTATATTAAGAAATGTTAATGTGGATGAAAAGCATTGTCTATCGTATCTGACTTTCTTCGAACATCTCAAACAGGAGATGCTATCCTTTGATATTTGAGGCAGTATTTTTAACACTTAAATGATTTCAAGCAAATTATATAATATGTAAATTCAATAACAGCCCGCCTTGAAGCAATATGTGTATGTAATAATTTATAAAATGTATGTAACAGTCATTGCATATGCTTATATTATTGTATCCATGTGTAATAATGTTATGTGAATATATTACGTAATTTAATAATGTAGGAGCTGTGAGCATAATAAGTTAAAAGTTGCTAACAATGAGGTAACCTTGAGTCAATAATGAGTATGAAAGTTTAACAGTACTACTTGTAATTCTTGGAGTAACAATAATGTAATTTTAGTGACAGTTGATAAAATAGCCAATCAACAACCAGAAAAAGCTTTAGTTAAATGAAGGTATTCTATTGGAGTAGGCTTAGCCAATCAGAAACTGAAATATAGAAAAATTTACAAATCTAGAAGTCAGTTGCCTGCAGACAGTGTTATTAACCAGACGCAAAAAGTGTCCTCGAGAAATATAATATGTATTCATGTGAGACGAAAAATAAGTTTACGTGTTAAAAAGTGTAATTAATTAATAAAAGAATCTCACAGCTCTCTATCAGTGAAGTGTTATATAAATCGTATCAAGTATTAATAAAAGTAAGGAAGTAAAATTATAATCTGTGTAAACCTACATTCTTAGTCACACCACAACCCTGCTAAGAGAAACGTGTCTCTAAAATAAATACTGACGCAGCCGAGGTAAATATAAATATTAAATATTTAAAGAAACAGTTTACTTACAAAGTTAATATTTTTTAAACTTGGGGCAAAGGCTACCGGAAACTGTTTACTATACGTGCGGTTGCAACTACTACAAGTTCGGCTCCACAACAGTTGAACTACAATACAAACTACTTAAAATTGACGCCCAAAGCTGGTGCAAATAACGTAACAAACCACCAACTTCAAATTGGCTTCCATACGTGGTGCTAAAATAACAACGATACAACTCTTTCTAATAAAATAATCTTTTCTCATCTGCAGAGGTTAAAACAGTAGGTACACAATTTTAGAAAGATACTCATAGGTGGTGGTGGTTAGGGGTGGAGAGGAAGGAAGAGAAGAAGGAACAATTTCCTCGTTTTCATGAACTAGACCCTTTCTGGCTAGCATAAGAAAGCCCATAAATGCGTAATCTCAGATCCCCAAGCTTAAAATCTTCTGACGCATCGAGTACCTCTTAAGACAAAGTCAACGAGGTGCAGCAGTATGGTGCCGAGTTTCGCTGTAAAATTTCTGTACCTCATTTGTAAACGCACCAGGAATAACTGTCACTCGTTTTTGCTATAAATGTACCAAAAGCAGATGAATAAAGCGGCTGAAGCCTTGGAATACAAATTTCAACCACTAGGGCATTCAATGCGAAATTTTGTGTAGTTAGGTTGTAGCGGTTACCCTTGGTAGGCACCCATTACGTTGATGATAATGGATGCTGTGTTACGTACCTGTAGGTTGTCTTGATGCCCGTACTCTCGGGACGTATCTCGACGTTCTCGTAGACTGGAATCTGATCATCGTATATCTAATTGTGCCACGGTTGCTGTATCTGTGTCGGAGAGCACGTGTGTCTTGTCAGGATTGGGTATGGAGAAGGTTAAAATATTTTGCATACACATATTCTGTTAATTATTTCACTTGTATTTTAGATAAACCACATACGATATTCACAATTCACTATTACCTTTGTCATGTTAAAATATGTATAACTGGTAGACTTTAAATATGTAGTTTTAGCGTCGATTTAGAGACGAGTTTATACATGGCCTTCCTGCTCGAAGACTGACAAGCTTCTGTTAGCGTTCCTTCTAACCGTTCTTCTTAACGTACGTATTTGAATTATAGGCATGTATCAATGTGCCTAATGGCGCTACTATACAATAACATTCAATAACTGTTTATGCTATATATATAAAATGTTTACAGACATACGTCTTAATTATAAATCAAAGGTTCGTTACATGCTTACGTAGATACTACTGAATTTCTGTAATTTTATATTACTGTATATATAGCTAACAATGGTCTTTCCCTCTTACGTTATACAGGGTGAATCACCTAAATCTTGCACCGCAAATATTTTGGAAATGGAAAGTGCTATTGATGTGCAGTTTTCACAGCATTGATTGGTAGTCAGGGGCTCGTACATTTAGCCTATAAACAGATTTTAATAATACTGAGAAAGTGTATTTTTTGAGCAAAACTAACTTTTTTAAATGCAACAATGCCTAGTTACATCAACAGAATAAAGGTAGGGTACATTAAAATGTCAATGGCGTTTGTTGCAAGATGCTAGTGCAAGTGGTTTACGAGAAATCTTATTTCGAAACTTTTACGCACCGACACTTGTACAACCTGTGATAGCATAAACTAAAGAAAAACAAACGGGAATTACAATACTTCTGTGGATTCTTACAAGTAAAGAGAACATAGCTCTTCAAAGGTTGTGTTCAAAATGACCACCTGCAGCTTCAACACATGCTTCCAGTCTGTTATGGAAAGACTGCTACACACGTTCTAGCATTTCAGTGGAAATGTCAGAGCAGGCAGCAATAATGCGTCGTTTCATATCGTCTGGTATAGTTGGTACATCCTTGTAGACAGTGTCTTTCAGCCTTGCTCACAGAAAAAAGTCTAAAGGGGTCAGATCCGGTGAACGGGCCGGCCAAGGTACAGGTCCGCTTCGTCCAATCCAACGATTTGGAAAAACTCCGTTTATACAAGCTGTAGTACTTCGTGCACTATGGGGTGGACAGCCATCATGTTGGTACTACAAGTTCCTCCTAGTCTGCAAAGGAACGTCTTCTAGCATCTGTGGCAAATGGTCTGTCAGGAGGCTGCGATACTTTGCGAGTTCATTGTTCCTTCTATGAACAAAGGGCTTATGAGCTGATGATTCACTATCTCACACCACACGTTTAAACTCCACGGACGCTGACGTTCCACCTGACGAAGCCAACGGGGATTGTCAACAGACCAATAGTGCATTTTTCTGCGGTTTACCTGGTCATGATTAGTAAATGTTGCCTCATCATTAAACAAGAATCTGGAGTATCATATCTTAATGCCCATGTACAAAAGTTAACACCGTGCTCAAAATCGTTTCCATGCTCTTCATGGAGAAAGATGTGATAGGGATGGAACCTATGTCAATGGAGAATGCGCAGTACACTTGCCTGACTTCGCCACTTGCACGTGCGATTGTGCGGGAACTAATTTGCGGATCTACTGCAACGGTAGCCAAAACATTAATTTCTGCCTCTTCTCCAGTCACTTGTTTGCTTCTGTTACATTTTCTAGGTTTTACAGTACCCCTTTCACGTAATTGGCTGAAGAGGTTGTTAAATAATTGCCGAGATGGTTGACGTCTATTGGGATACGTTTCCGCATGCACCGTACAGGAACGAACTGCATTCTTCCTACACTCTCCATACACCATGAGTATGTCGGCTTTTTCTGCATTAGTAAGCCCCATCTTCCACTCACGACTTACTGCTTGAACTGTCACAAACTAACTGACCAGAAAGTCGCAATGCAAACAAATATAACATCGTATCTAGCAACTAAGCAGGGACAAACAATTGTCGGAGTGGAAACTTTACAAAATACAACTTCTCGTGAACCACTTGCACTAGAATCCTGCAACAAAGACAATTGACGTTCTAATTTACCCTACCTTTATTCTGTTGATGTAACTAGGCATTGTTCCATTTAAAAAAGTGTATGTTTGCTAAAAAAATACACTTTCTCGGTATTATTAAAATCCGTTTATAGGCTAAATGTACGAGTCACTATCAACTGTCTTGCATAAATATAAGCATGAAGGAATAAATAGAGCAAGGTCAAGCAGCTTCCCTTGAAATAATTTCTAGCGTTATGCGTCTATCTTTAACATTTTTAGCATTATTAAGCCATTGGAAAATTCAAACAAATAGCAAGAAATATCTCGGAAATGGTTCACTCGACAAAAAAATGTATGGCACATAAATTGTGTGCTTTAAGGAGATCTACATTGTTTATGAAGTAAAATTTTGTTTATCTCTTACGGTTTACCAGTTATGCAAAAACCATTCAGAATGAACAGGGCTTTTGGAGAAATTCCCAAAAACTCCAAGATATACGTTTCGTTTGGCATAAAAATATCTTGAGTATGTTGTTTTAATCAAAATCGTTAGAGCTATTTTTGAGAAAATCAAAATTTTCGGAAAATGTTCCATGTAAAGATAGTCCGGGGTGGGGGGATTTCCTTGAAAATCTTCGTGTCGCATCTTTGAAAGATACTGGACCTAAATACCAAGTTTGATATCTATCCGACTTTGCGTTTTTGAGTTAAGCTGTTCACAGATACACACACACACGGATATGTTTCCAAAAATGCTTTTTTTTTATTCAGGGGGTGTCAAAACATGTATTTCCGGTGAAATGTCGATATCAAATTTTTGGGCGGAATGCAATACTTCCCCTACTTACTATACGTGTGTTTTCAGTGAAAACTCGCTTCCTCTTCCTACTGTAAAGAAAGTAAAACCATCTGAAACAACTGTCTTGCAGAAATGTAAGCATGAAGGAATAAATACAGCAAGGTCAAGCAGCTTCCCTTGAAATAATTTCTAGCGTTATGCGTCTAGCTTTAACATTTTTAACAGTATTAAGGCACGATTTGAAGCATCACTTTTGATTATGAAGCAATGAATTCTTGGTTGGAATACACTTTCTTGCTTAACATGTAGAGAAGGTAAAAACTGGAATATTAACCTTGTAGCAATTGCTACAGTTTTGCTGAAGTTTCTTTTAAGTAGCCAAAACGCATGTAACATGGTTCATTTTACGTATTATAAAATACCGACATAAAATCGTTTTAAATAGTTTTAATGTATGTTGCAGTACCACGCAGAAGAATATTTAATTATGCCTAAAGTTTTAATAATTGTTGTCGAAATTAACTAACGAAGCTACATGAAAGTTTGGGATATAACTATATATGTTAAAGCTTTTAAAATTAATTTTTAAATTATTATAATGATTTTCAGCAATTTTCATTGAACTTTAACTTAAAAATACTTTCTCTCACACTTTTACTCAGGCTTGGGTCTGGCAACTCTGTTATACCGCTGCTTTACTGACGGTTTGAAACTGATTTGCAGGAAAAGGTTTTCGACTGCGCTTTTATCCAGAAATGTTCAATAACTTGCAGCTCAAGGTTCCGTTTGGTATACATGGAATATTATTGACTAGTAAACATAGTAACACAAAACCAGATGCACTTTAAGGCGAACTATTCACCAGTGCAATACCAATACCTTTTAAGAAGGTAAATAGCAACACGTCGTGCATTCCAAGGGTGTAAACGTTCCTGGAAAAAGGGTCAGGCAGTCAAATTGACCATCAGTCCAATATTAACCAAAATTTTTAGTTCAAGAAAAATTCCTCTGCCTTAGCTGGGAATCCAACCATCTATGTAGGCTCGTTTATTGTTTTGTCATGCGGCGTTACATCCACATGACTTTCTGTACTCAATAGCGTTTATTTGTACACTATGTGATCAAAAATATCCGGACACCCCACAAACATACGTTTTTCATCTTAGGTGATTGTGCTGCCACCTACTGCCTGGTACTCAGTAGTCATTAGACATCGTGAAACAGCAGAATGGGACGCTTCGAGCGTGGTCAGGTGATTGGGTGTCACTTGTGTCAGAAGTCTGTACGCGAGATTTCCACACTCCTAAACATCCCTAGGTCCACTATTTCTGATGTGATAGTGAAGTGGAAACGTGAAAAGGACATGTACAGCACAAAAGCGTACAGACCGACCTCGTCTGTTGACTGACAGAGACCGCCGACATTGAAGAGGGCCGTAAAGAGTAATAGGCAGACATCTATCCAGACCATCAAACAGGAATTCCAAACTGCATCAGGATCCACTCCAAGTACTATGACAGTTAGGGGTGAGGTGAGAAACCTTGGATTCCATGGTCGAGCGGCTGCCACACATGACGTAGGAAAATGCCAAACGACGCCTTGGTGTAAGGAGCGTCAACATTACACGATTGAACAGTGGCAAATCGTTGTGTGGAGTGACGAATCACGATACACAATGTGGCGATCCGATGGCAGGGTGTGGGTATGGCGAATGCCCGGTGAACGTCATCTGCCAGCGTACGCAGTGCCAACAGTGAAATTCGGAGGTGGTTGTGTATTTCCTGGAGGGGGCTTGCACCCCTTATTGTTTTGTGTGGCACGATCACTGCGCAGACCTACATTGATATTTTAAGCACCTTCTTGCTTCCCACTGTTGATGAGCAATTCGGGGATGGCGATTGCATCTTTCAACACGATCAAGCACCTGTTCATACTGCACGGGCTGTGGCTGAGTGGCTACACGACAATAACTTCTCTGTAATGGACTGGCCTGCACAGAGTCCTGACTTGAATCCTATAGAACACCTTTGGGATGTTTTGGAACGCCGACTTCGTGCCAGGCCTCGCCGACCTACATCGATACCTCTCCTTAGTTCCGCACTCCGTGAAGAATGGGCTGCCATTCCCAAGAAACCTTCCAGCACCTGTTTGAAAGTATGCCTGCGAGAGTGAACGCTGCCATCAAGGTTAAGGGTGGGGCAACAGCAAATTGACTTCCAGCATTACCGATGGAGGACGCCACGAACTTGTATGTCATTTTCAGTCAGGTGTCCGGATACTTTTGATCACGTAGTGTATATCTCTTTTACGAGCTCTTCTTAGATACTAATAATATTTCTGGATTTGCGCCCTAAAGCCCAATTTAATTCATTCATTCATTTTGCAAGCGCTTCTTACAAAAGCTTATTTTTCTTCTAATTCATGTTAATCGAAATAAACATTTGCATAAATGGTTTCCTTAAATGCTTCCTTGTAGGTACAAGGGAATATAAGAGTGTGAAGCTACAGTGGAATCCTTAAAAAGCGGGTCGCTAGATGCTGGCTTTGAAATTTCTCTCTATGAATGTCTAGGAGAAACAGTTGCTTGGCTACTCAGCACTTCTAAGATATTAAATATTTAAAAACTTCAGAAAATAGGCAGCGAATAAATGGAAAATCGTTACTGCAACAAAAATATTTCTTTATATCACACAAACTATATGTTTTAATCAGATATAATTTTTCGTGTAGTATACTTTTGTTCATCTTTTATCATGGCTTACAAGTTATGCAAAATTATACAAACTCCATTCAGAGTGAAGAGGGCTGCAGTGAATTCAAAATAAATACTTTGTATTGATGAGAATATATTTTGGTATTTGATTTGATATTTTAATCAAAATCGTTAGCAATTAAAAAAAAAGACTTCAAGTAAAGGGTAGTTTTGGGTAGGAGGGTTTTCTTGAAATTCTGATCGTCTTATCATTGGAAGACGCTAAACTTAAATACAAAGTTTGGTATTTAAATGACATTTCGTTTTTGGGCTATGCTACACAGACACGGCGTGCGCACAAACAAGCGCACGCATGGACCCTTTTCCAAAAGTACGTTTTTATTATTATTATCATCAATGCGTTATTATTATTATTATTATTCAGGGTACTTCAAAACATGCATTTGCTGTGAAATCTCGTATTTAATTTTTGGATGAAATTCTATACTTTACTCACTAGGTACATGGTAAAGAAAGTAAAAACCGAGCGAGGTATCACCCTGGTAACGCATGCGACTCGCATCCGGGAGGTCCAGGGTTCAATTCCTAGCGACCGCCCATTCTGACCTATGGGTTTTTTCCGTGGGTTTCCCGGTTCGTCAGCCGAATGATGAAGTGGTATCTTTTAGCCCCCGAATTTCCTGTCCTTCCATTCCATTCCATTCCACTCATCATTTCATCCATCCTTCACCCCGCTAGGTCTGTTTCAGGAAGTGTCGACGATGGTGTTTCGGTGCTGCGTGGCAGGGGAAAAGAAAATTCTCTGTGGAACTTTCTCCATCTGGTTGCCGGGAATACGGACCGCATCTTCGGAGCAGGGTGTTGGACCCTCTGTGGGCGGGGGTCCCCGGTCTGCCTTTTCAACTGTCGGAGCGTCTCAATCTGGAACTGTAGAGACCCTGTCATTGCTGTGCCGTTATTCCTGCTCGCCGCCCAATGTCCTTTCTCACCGCTCTACCCTCCAAGGGCGCTCCTTTGTGTGGCATAGGTACAATCTTCTCGCTGGAGCAGTGTCGAGTAATCAGGGGAAATAAAAAGGAAAGTAAAACGTATGGAAGCAAACAGTTTTTAGTTTTAGATTAACTACATGCCAAATACGCCAAAATGTTTAACTTCTTCATTTATCGCATTCTCTTAATTTAAACAGTTCTAGACGCTTCGTCTATTAATAATTTTCATAGTCGTCTCGTGGACATAATATTAGGCTTATTTTATACCAACAGGTACTTCCTGACATGAATGTGGCTGCTAATATTCAGTCCACCTAATCTTCTTTTCCTCTCTTGTTTTTATCGTGCCATAAACAATTACCTAGGGCGCCGCACTTCCGTTAGCATGTCTTTTCCCCTACCAGGTTAACAATGTGACGATCAATCAAGTCTCAATCTGGGAGGAAAACACATAAGCCGTGGTCTTTTTTATCCTTCTCACTTGTCAGCCTGGTTGACACAGATGGTTGAGAGCTGGCTTTCTCCGCTCAAGATTACAGGTTCGATCCCGACCCAGGACGATGACCTGCGAAACCTCATGTTAATACAAAAGAATAATACTAATGTCCGGCATCAGCGACACTTTTACTAACCTGCCTATTGTTAACGTCGTGTAATAAATTCAAGAGTTTCACGTGTTCGTACTTAACCTACTAGATCAAGCGTGACCGTTAACACAATAACTGTTAGTTGCAGTGACCGATTAAGGGTCGTAGGAACTGCTAAAGTGCCTGCTACTGTGTAACACATTGACATGATAACGTATGCATACGTTAGACTAAACAATATAATTAAATTTCCGATTAAAATATTATGCTTTAACTGTTTTCATAATCATTTATTGACGTAATATATTCGAGCTTATTTTCTTTCTGTATAAATACTTGTGTAGTTATTTCGGCACACATGAAATAACTCGAAACGTAATTAATTTTCATGCATCATTAATTTTTTATGTAATGACCAAACAAATCGGTTAGATGAGATAAAAGATGAGCTACTGAAATGTTAAATTAATATTTTTCACTCGTTTTCAATTGTGTTAATCATTGGGTATATATTACTTTGGCTTGTTATTAAATTCCCTTCCAGTTTCTAGGGAGGATAATCCTGGTTAAAGACACACTCCCACCCTCCAGCCGGGAATTGAACAAAGGACCTCTGCATTTGGAGGACAGCACCAGACTGCAAAGTTATTTGAATGTATTTATGTATTTATTTATTTTTATAAGTGTAGCATCATTACCAACCTAACCCACATGAACAAGGATAAAAGATTTTATAAAGTGTTATTAAATCATTTAATAGCATTCAGATTCTTAAAGTTAAATATACTATATTATCTAATATAATAAAAGATGAAGTTTAACCTCACAATGCTGGTTGCATAATGCAAGGCATTATCGGAGTATATAATGTTTGTAATCCTATGTAATTACCAGGCATGCGAATTTCTAAGCATTAAAGCTAGGGCGGCGAAGATAACAAACCATCCCCATCCCTCGTACAGTCTTTCGGCGTTCGCAGACAGCACTCGGACCTGGTTTTACCTGCCTGTGTGTTGTTTAGCTTCTATGCAGTGATAAATGGTTTGAGAAGCCAACTGCTTAAGAACTCCTAATGTTTGGTAATTACGTTTAGTTAACTATAAGAGGCACCAGCTCCCATTAGCTTAAAGCATCCATACTGAATATAGTTATTCAGATTCTATAATAGTTACATTTTGTCGCGGTTATTTTAGTATAATAATGTGACCGTTATAAAGTAGCTGTTACATTTTTGGTCATTCCTGTTTATATCCACACGAGATGTAGGGAAATAATATGCCAATTAAATAACTAATTATATTTTAAAAGTTATTTCATTAGTCTATAACAATTATAGTTAAGATCGTAGTAGAGCATTTCACTGCACTAGGCCATATCTTTCGACCAATAAAATCGGGGGAATCGTTGAATTTCAACAAATCATGCCTGTCAGTCGCTACCATTTATCGCTACGAGCCTATGGTTTTCAATTCCTACTTCCCCAGCTTTTTTTTATAAACATTTCCAGAAAATGAGAGAATTGCAACGGCAGTCATAGCTCTACTTAAAGGATAGGTTTGTGTTATCGATAACCCCTCTTTTAAAAGATTAAAGATTAGAGTATAATCCTTAATTAAAACTCACTTACTTTTAGTTTAAAAATGTCTGGTTTTTATTTCGGTAAACACTAGACGTTTCTATACTATTGACATTTCTCATTTCCGTGGCGACTCCTCTGATTAATAAGTAGGAAAAACAGACAACGCAGACTGGATGATTAACACCAAAACTTCATATTCCAAATTATAAAGGCACTTAATAGATTAAGATGTTTTAGATTTATATAAAGATGGGACAATACCACTATTTCTCGATACTCAATACCGATACTGATTTTTGAGCACCTATACCTGATACCCAGTTTATAAAAAAACTAAAAAGCCCATATTTTGTTCGCTCAATTATGTTCATATTAGTAGTTTTCTGTGTATAAACGCATGTAACCAATTTTGTGTTGTATGCTAATTCTTAAATTGTTCCGTTTGACATTCTCCAATCTCTATAGTATTCCACCCAAAAATTCGATACCGAGATTTCACCGGAAATATATGTTTTGAGACCCCCTGAATCCAAAAAAAGCATTTTTGTAAACATGTCCGTGTGTGTGAACAGCATAACTCAGAAACGAACAGTCGGATAAACACCAAACTTGGTATTTAGATTCAATATCTTCCAGAGATGCGACACGAAGGTTTTCAAGGAAATCCCCCCACTCCAGATTACCCTTTACATGGAACATTTTTCGAAAATTTTAATTTTCTCAAAAACGGCTTTAAGGATTTTGATTACAATATCATATGTTTAAGATATTTTCATGAAAAATGAAATGTATATCTTGAATTTTCTGGGAATGTCTCCAAAAGTATTCTTCATTGTGAACGACTTTTGCATAACTGGTAAACCATAAGAGATAGACAAAATTTTACTACACAAAAAATGTAGATCGCGTTAAAATACACAATTTATGTCATGTACATTTTTTTGTGGAGTGAACTATTTTCGAGATATTGCTTGTTATTCCCTTAAATTCTTTTTCTCAAATTCGTTATTCAATATTTTTTGTCCTGGTAATGCAAAGAAAATGGAATACTCACATAGCAACCAGCTCTTAAAATATTTGGCTATCGCTTAAAGCCTACCAATTCCCCTTGCATCTACAAGAAAACTAGCAATAAGATTAACATTCGATATCTCGATTAACATGAAGCATATGGAGAATAAGCGTTTGTAAAAATAGTTTGTACAAGAGTAGAAAAAGACATGTGAGTGTAACACATCAGATTTTTTTACCTTGTCATAGGTTATATACGCCATATTGTTAGCCAAGGCTAATAATAATAATAATAATAATAATAATAATAATAATAATAATAGTGCGGCAGCTAAATCAGCTTCATTCGCAGCTCAGTTAACGCTGATTGTTACATAGTTACCTCTAATCCTTCCCCCCATGAAGTTGTTGTTATAGCCCCACGTTTAGGTGCTAATTTGAAAAAAGGTGTTTTATTGTATTTCGACTGTTTCTTTAAATATTATATATTTATATTTGTCTCGGCTGCGTCAGTATTATTGTTAGAGACATGGATGTCTTGGCAGGGTTGTAGTGCGACTAAGAATGTAGGCTTACACAGATTATAATTTTACTTCACTCCTTTTATTAATGCTTGATACGATTTATATAACACTTCACTGATAGAGAGCTGTGAGATTCTTTTATGAAGTACTTGCACTTTTTAACACGTAAACTATTTTTCGTCTCACACGAATACGTATTAAATCTCTCGATGATGTGTCTCGCGTCCGGTTAGGAACACTATCTGCAGGAAACTGAATTGATTTCAACCGCCTAAGCTTGTAAATTTCTGTATTTCAAGTCTCTGATTGGTTATTCCTAATCCAATAGAATACCTTCATTTAACTAAAGCTTTTTCTGGTTGTTGATTGGATATTTTTATAAACTGTCACTAAAATTACATTATTGCTTCCAAGAATCACAAGTAACGTTTAAACTTTCTAATTCATTATTGCCTCAAGGTTACCTCATTGTTAGCAACTTTTGACCTATTTCCCACAGCTCCTACATTATTAAATTACGTAATACATTCATATAACATTATTGAACATGTATACAATAATATAAGCATATGCAATGACTGTTACATACATTTTACAAATTATTACACACAAATATTGCTTCAAGGCGGGCTGTTGTTGAATTTATATATTATATAGTTTGACTGAAATCATTTAAGTGTTAAAAACACTGCCTCGCCCATTGGTTTGCCTGCTTTAATTTAGACACAAAAGACTATGGAATGTTGCATTCACCCAGAGGAAACGCAGTCAGGGGTATCAAGAAAGTTCAACAACTCTCTGGTGAGACTGCGAGGCAATAACGTGAAGTCTCGATTCCCTTCATTCCTTATCTAGCATAAAGTTAAATGCAACAACGTTCAATAATGTAAAATTTAAAAGTATGGTAAAAATATTAAAAGTGTATCTCAAAGTATTAGTCATGCTTCGATACACCGAGTATATCGGGCGGATTGTAGAATCGCCACAGTATCTAGCCACAAATGCGGCTTTATCTGTGGGATAAAATAAGTTTTGAAATTTTCGCAAGCTTTGTGTCGTGAGTCTTGGGCGGAGCTTCGCTTCCATGTTGCTATTGGCTGGGTCTTGGAGAACCACTCGAGCGGACAAGCGTTCAAGTGATGATCAAGCCCAATGCTGCTTAAATTGTGCAGCCAGTTCACGCATAGCGCGGCCGGCTGCAGACAAGAGTCTGTCTGCTCCGTTTGCGGCGAACCGGAGCACAAACGCCAGGAGTGCTCCCTCCCTGGCGTCCCGAGTTCAAAGCTCTCATGTTACAACTGTGGGGGTGGCATTCCTGTCACTATGCTAAATGCCCTGTCTGGCAGGAGGCCAGGATTGAGATGCATTTGAACAGCTTCTACGCCAGATTCCCTTCCAGTTTCAACCATCTCATCCGCGGTCTCGGGCATACGATATTGACCCTGGGGCTCGCTATAAGCAACCCAGACTTGCTCTAGGCCCTCCATAAACACAATAACACCATTCTCTATCTGAAGGGCTCACTTTACCAGTGCACAACTTAAATTTATAAAAACAAAACAAAATTCCTACACACAATCACCACCCACAACCCACCGTTTTCTCCTTACATCTCCTAAAGCCAGCAAGGGCCATGAGCCCAGAATGGCAAGAGTCGAAGGCCCCCCCCTTTTAGGGGAGGTTTCCCTTTAGTGACACCACACTGTGCAGCCGCTTGCGTGGTTGTCAAGTGAAGCAGGCCGGCTGGCAGCAAAGCAAAACAGGATGTGGGTATAGGATTTGGGAATAAACAAGTTAATAGAAGGGCGGGTCACTCTGAACGGTCACTCATCTAGCTAGTGCCCAAGTCCGATACTGCTTAACTTGGGTAATCAAGTTGGTTAATGGGCCACTGAATGGTACACTTATCCAGTTAGTGGCCAGGCCCAATATAGCTTAGCTTGAGGAATTGAGATGGAATGGTAGCCCTTACAGCAGTGGTCCCATGAGGTCCTTGGGTAGACGGTAGCTCTTCCCTCTTCTGGGGGCCCTGTGATCATAATGATCCAGGGCTGATTAGGATGGGTTGCTATTTCGATCGATCAATTCCACAATTTATTCCGAATTCGCCTCTGAAATGCGCGCCCCTATATCCATACGTGAACTAGACTGAGATGTGAATTTGAAATCGCATCACTTTCACATTTTAAGTTTTATTTACTCTTCACAAAGACGAAACTCTGTACTTCAGACAATCACATTAAACACTAATCATCTATAAATTTTCCTTTAGGACACATTAAAAACTAATTTATAATCACGTACTTCGATATTTCGTTAAATAACATTAAATATTGCAACATACAATGGTTAACAGTATTAAAGCTATCCACTGCTGCGACAGACCGTTCCGCATTACCTACGAAAATGTTCAACAATATACATATTTATTTAAGCAAAAGAGAGCCGTGTTTGTAACTCAAACGTGCTGCCACTGCCATCTTCAGTATTGTTTGGAAATTAGCAGTAACCGGTAACGAGAGTTCGAAATGCCGAGTTTGAATTTTATATACCTACGACTATCAAAGCTAATTGTATTTGGCTAACAGTAAAACTGTTAACGAATAATGCACAATGAATAATAATTATTACAAGGGATGCGACACATCAATCACATCAAAGGTAAAATCGTCACTGTCATTGTCGCTATGGTGATTTGTTTCTAATTTGACTCCCTGTTCCATTTGATGTCTTTAAAATGTATTTATGGACGCTCTTTAACTTCTATGGTTCTTAGCGTCCCATTCGATACTGGGCGTGAAAGACCTGAAATTTTGCTCACAGGCCTCTTTATCAGGTTTGATCTATTTGATGATATACATAATTTAAATATAATCTATTGCATTTGGTTCATGTAGTAGTCTTTAACAAAAGCACACTTTAGTTTTGGTCTTCTCTAGATAAGTGTATTCACGACTTCGTCACTCGTAAAATTATTCTATAGTCAAAAAGCGAGCAAGATAGCTGAGGCGGTTACGTGTGACCCGCATTCGGGAGGTCGTGATTTCCGTGGCCGAGCTTCCTCACCCTGGGTTTTTTTCGGGGGTGTTCCCGGGTTCCGAATGCTACGAAGGATTCTCCCATCCCCCGAATTTCTGTTCCTCCATTCTCATTTTACTTCATTTTTCATCCGTTGGTCTCTTTTAGGGTTGGAAGTGTCGGCGATGGTGTTTCGGTGCAGCGTGGCAAGAGAAAAGGATTCTTTTTGCGACTCTCCCCGTCCCTCGGCTGGCTGCCGAAAAATTATGTTACAAAGGGGGTATTCGAAACCCCTTGAATCGTTTTCTGTGGTGTAGTGGTTACCATTCTAGCCTCTAGTTCCCGAGGTCGCGGTTTCAAACCCGGCGGAGGGCGATGAATTTTATTCGTGCGTTAAAATCTTTAGCATGGCTTCCTTCGGAAGGAAATTAAAGTCGGTGGTCCCGTATCGTAAATTTACGGCATGTAAAAAAAACCCAAGCCTGATAAACAGGCCTCTGAGCAAACTTACCGGTCTTTCACACCCAATATAATTAGGGACGCTAAGGACCACAGCAGTTAAAGAGCGTCCATAAATAAAACTCAATTTTTTAACCTCCTTGAGGGGCGTTGGACCCTCTCTGTGCGGAATGGAGTCCTCGGTCTGCCTGCCTGTCTGTCTGCAGGGGTGTCTCTATCTGGAAACTCAGGAACCCTGCCGTCTGTGCCGTCACTATGGTTCCGGCCGTCCGGTGTCTCCTCTCGCTTCATCCTTCTACCTTGTGGGATGTAGATACAATATCCCCTACGTGGATCAGTGCCTAATCCCCTCCGTAGCCAATCCAAGCCAATAGTCAAAATATTTCTTATATTAGACTAAATCAACATCATCTTCAGTGTGTCGAATACTTGGCCCATGGTGAAGTAAATGAAAATGTTAAGTCAGAACCCCCAAGTTAACAAGAAATGTTGCAGTAGTACTATTCCTACAATTTTCCGTCGGTCGGCCTCCAAAGATTTTCTTAATACAGTTTCCTGTCTATCGTTAACTGTTTATAACTTTTCCATAGCTTCTTCAGCTGTTTCGACAATATCTGTAAGAATATTTCCTGATCTCTGCATTTTGTTTAACCGAATGAAACTCGTTTATTCGATGCAGAATTCCTAGTAACGTCAACTGCAAAATTTTGTTGCGAGTTTTCTTTGCTAGAAACAAACCTCATTTGTTTTCTGACATCTTATTTGAGCGTGGTTAATGAAACGCGCCGGTGCACGAATTCATCTCACGTGATACTCATAGTCCGGACATTGCCCAATAAAGTAATACTATAGTCGGCTAATATATCCAAATTATAAGTACAAAAGGGTACTTGGAGCAAGTTCTTATGAACTCGCATTACTATGAAGCTATTCAGTGTTGATGACGTCTAGAACTACGATTATCACAAGATAAAATTCGCGCCATAGCCTATCTCGTCGGCCACATGAAGTTGACGAACATTCGATGCTATTTTTCAGCTATTCTCCAAAATGTTACTTTTTCAATGATGTACTAATAAAACGTGCACTCGTCTATCACCTTGTTCTTAACCCCCTCACCTATACAGGGTATACCATTTCAGTTGAGACTGTACAATATCTCCAAAACTAAGCGTTGTAGAAAGAAATGTCTTGAATAAAAGTTGTCTGATATTATGGGGGAAAGTAAATATCATTAGTCGTTTATATTTGGAAGACGTTGTGATGGACATTTTAGAATCAATTTTAATTGACCTTAATTGTAGATTCTCGTTTACAAAAATTAAATTGGCCCTAAAATGACCATCACAATGTCCTCCAAACAAAACACAATTAATGGCATCTATTTTCCCCATAATATCAAGCAACTTATATTCAAAAGATTTCTTTCTACAACGCTTAGTGTTGGAGATATTGTACACTCTCATCTTAAATGGTCCAACCTTTATACAAGTACAAACGTCTTCATTATACAATAAATGTATAATTTATATCAACTTATATGTTGCCTTTAATATCTAGTGAAATCGTTGTCTTTAACTTTGGAAATAATTGCTCATCAGCAACAATAACGTATTTACATTTTGTTCTAATTGTTGGCCGTCAATGTTTAAACTCTGGTTTTAGAGCCTAGCATATTCATATGCTTTTTAGGTTTTAGAAAGCCATAAAAAGTAATATGAGGATATTTTCATGAAGTAAATGCTTGAATGAGCCCAAGCTTAGAGGCAAGTTAATTACATGAAAAGTTTGAAAAATGGAAAGGAATTTTTCAAATAAAACTATGCAAAATATTCAAGAGCAAAGAACTGCATTCTGTAATGTGTGACCAAGCTTCTCAAGCCTGAATACTATCAACTTTATTAATATAAGTTTGCAATGACCTCATTTAATTTCCTGAGGAAATTAATTATAATATTGTTGACCTTAGGTTTAGTATGTTTAAATATTATTATCTGTGAAGAATATAATATGAAAATATCTACAGAGGAAACAAAAGTAATGACATTTCAAGTTCAAGGAACCAATAAGAACAAAAATAAGAGATAACAAGTAATCAAATCTTAGAACAAGTGAGCCATTTCAGCTAATTAGGAAAGTATGTTAGTTGTAATAAACATTGATGTTTAAGTAAATAAACTTCAAAATATTTGTGACACTATTAATTGCACCCTAAGAAATAAAGTAAGAAGAGATACAAAGTTGAAATGTTATAAAGTAATGGCTGTTCCTCTGTTATCTTATGGATGTGAACAACAAAAGACCATAAAAAGAAAATACTGGCATCAGAAATGAAATTCTTAAGAGGAGTTAAAAGTGCTTTATACATGATCACATAAACAATTAAGATATACATCAAGAATTAAAAGATTTTTAATATTAATGATAATTTGAGGAATTTCATTGAAAAAAATCTAGAAAGAATGGATAGCTTAACACTTGACAAAAGAGATAATGATATATATGCCAATAGGAAGAAGATCTATGATTGGAAGATCTTTGTGTACAGAACAGGCAGTATGAATAGGTAATTTTTTTTTTATTTCCATAATGCTATACAAAATTCTTACAAATTTTAATACATTACTTTGAGTTGCTATTTTTTCTTTCTTTGATCCATCAGGCATTTTAACACTGTGATTATTTATGCATGGTGGGTCATAACAAATTCATATTGCTTTATTTTTCTAAACCATTTTTCTCTTACTCTCCCCATATATTTTCCTATTCTTTTTATATCCCTCTCCTTTTGTATTTCATTATCCTAACTTTTAATACTTCTGTGTTAATATTCTCCCATTCTTTAGGTAAAAACTGATCTCTCCACAACTTAGTTTCGTCACATTCAATTATATAATGCAAATCATTATCTGCCTCTCCACAAAGAGGACACCTATTCAAATTCGCTCCCTTCCTATCTCCCCTTAGCCTATATGCACTTAATCTAGACCAGGCCCACCCTTCTCTCACTAACCTATTACCTACATCCACATACTTCTCCCTTCCCCAGTCCACCTTTAATTGTCTATATAGTTCCAAACTTTTCTTTCCTTCCAGACTTTGAAATAATTCTTGTTTCTCTATATCTTCTACTCTGTTCCTCACTTCTTTCCAGAAACCTTTAGCTAACCCCTCTCTCACCAAAAATAATCCTGTAGTTACTTGAATAATTAAACATAAACCTAAAAGAGAACCAAAGTTTCCCCATAAGTTACCCATTTCTATTTCCTGTAACATTCTCCTTATTCCTTGAGCCCAGTTCATCCCATCATTGGATTTTTCTTGTATTATTAAACATTGCTTCAAGATATTATGCTCGTCCAATGATTTCAATCTATGCCAATATTTAAGTATCCTTTCTACTATCATGCCCTTGCTACCTACTCTTCCCAACTCCAACATTGCTGCTCCATTAGGTGATGAAATAGATAAAGTGGCTATACCTTGGAGTGTAGAAGAAGAAATATTATTTATTAATGTGAATTCATTTACACCTGCATTTATTGTGAAAATTAATTCAAGCTTTGTGCAATTTTACAATGTAACAGTGATATAAAAATATTTCAGAGTTCATTTCTATAAAAATGCAGGGAAAAGAAAGCTTTCACCCTTATTATCCATAACAACTTAATTTATTATTTATTCTGAAGCTTTGTTAATCACATGTTTTAATCTCAGATATGAAAATAAAGTGACAAATATAAAATACAATCCATTTCAGTGTGTCTTGAAGATAATGCAAGACAATGATATGAATGTTTGTACTCAGATGCAGTGTTTTAACTAATTCATCACTACTACAAATACATAAACGTGATGAAATTACCACTTTCTTAAAAAAAATAACATGACATGCTGTTTGACTCCAAAAAGAACACAAGAGGTAAATTTGAAAAAAAATATTTATTTACATTGACATTTATATAATTTATACCTTTGTACATTTTAGAACTTGGCAAGAGAGCTGACAATTTTCTTTAGACATCTAAACTAAACTAGTTATAGTTTACAGAAAAGCAGTAATACACTAAGAAGTCTTCAGTGAAATATTATGAGAATGAAAATACTAGAGCACATATTAGCAAATTCCAAGACATTGATATTTGAAAGAATATTATCATTATCATTACTAACTCATGAAGTGATTTAGAGCTCCAGCCCAAAGATTTATTTTTTTGAGTGTCAATGTTTAATTTATATATATTTCACAAGAAGCACATAAATCGTTACAAATATTTTATACAATGATATATATTTAAAAAAATAAACACTATATACACTAACAGCATATACATATATAATAATTTGCACTATCCAAATCATTTAACTCTCCACTACCCTGGTGCTTTGAGCGTTATATATGATATAAAACATATAAAGTAGTTAAAATAAAATAGTAATTGTAATGTGAGTGTATTTTCTGTTTTAAAAGTAGGCACTTGTCAAACCAAAAAGCTTTATTGCACATGATAAAATGTATGTGAACTAATATATTTTGCTTACGTATATTATATAAACTCTTATATGTTGATAAATTTAAAAATATTTCTCTGATTTATGTTAAGTTTTAAAAAAAGGCACTTTTTATAAAAACTCGGCTTATGAAGTTAATACTTCTACTATACTTTGAGATCCATCAAAGGTTTCAATTCATAAATTAAAAAACGCCCCCGGTCCCAGCTATTTTGCACAGGAAAATTTAAATTTAATATAATAAAAATTAGTTCTGATATGCTAAATCATAATTATTTGTGCTAATTTAGAGTGATTACCCATTTTTGTTATTACCTGTTTTCAAATATTACATTGGCAACTTGTGCATGATAATGCTGCCCAAATATTAGATGGAGCCATTGAATTTGCTCACACATACAAGCCACATCTCAAAATTGAGTCAGTAACTCTAAAGCAATGGTGGAGCTAATCATCGAGAATAGCAGATATTGGATTACTTTGAATGGACTACAGAAAAAACTGTGTTTAACATCCCACAAAACTTCAACTTTTGTAATCTGCTTTAAAGTTGACTTTGAATCAAATTTCCTTATTAGTTGTAGCTTTCTTAGCCTATGATAATTTATAAGCTGCAGTAGAAATTCAAAAATTCCTATAACCAGACCTTAAAATGCATTAATTTAAATGTGCTTGCAAAAGCGGAAGCTCAAATGGTTAAAAAAAACTGTGCTTAAATGATGCTTGAACATCATTTCATTAAATTATTATGTATTTATGAAAATATATTGAACAAAGCCTGATAGGAAAAGTGTTTACAGTCTAAACAACAAATAAAATGATGTACTGACAAATTATAATTTGATCTTTATGAAAAACACTGTTCTAAAATTGATTAATTAGAAGAGAAGATTTTGTTTAAGAAATACAATATATAGTTATTAAAATCATTGTAATAACATTGAACTCTATACAATAGATTTCATTATACAATTTTACAAAGTTTTAACAATGATGAAGCATGTCTTAAAATCTTTTTGGATACAAAAATTTGACACTTTTATTGACAGTATAAAATATTAGCTCTTTAACTTTTAGGTGTAATAAGCACATATCTTGATACACACATTTTGCATTTATTAAGCCTGTATTCACAAACCTTTATTTTATCAAAAAGAATAGAGACTTAAAACTGACAATATTAGTTACAATAATTCTTACTATTTGATGAGATCATGCATAAAACTTATTTATGATAATATCCTTAATGTGTGATACAAAATTTAATAGATAGGTATATTTTAAATTACTCTTTTCAGAATGCTAAATTTAAATTCTAGAATAATTTTACACAAACAAAGGTTATTCCTTTCAAAATCTTTAATGCACATCATGTCTGGTCTTAGACAAGAATTGTTTATGATACTGGTAGTAGGAAGTATGGTTTTTCTATATTACCTTGTGCCTAATATTTAGTTTTTGTTGCACATTTGCAGATAACTAGGATGTTTGTTGCTGTACTGAAATATGACTCGTAAAGCATTTCAGCCTTGTTTTCTGTTGCTAGTTGAAGTCATATTTCAACTATCCTAATTGAAGGCTTCATAGGATGAGAAAGATATGTAAAAAAATATCATTTTACAGAAATGGCTTTTTAAAATTTGAAACTAAGGCATGTAAATATTGTAAACTATTACTTTTAAGTGACTAATCTATGAGCTAAGGTCAAATACCAGCAGTAAGATGTTATCACATATGTATGCAAGATGGCAGTGTTAATTTATTTTTGTATTACCTCCCTTTTCCTCTGGAGCCCTCAATTGATAACTACAAGAGCATTAAGAATGGCAAAAATTACATAATCTAAATTACTTGATATGTATTGTATATCCAAAATTATTTGATTCTTAGAAAAACATTTATACATAACATGTCTAAATATACCAACATACGTTGTCAATTTCTGTTCTAATAAATCCTTTGTAAAACATATGTTAGCTGGTATGAACTCCCAGGAAGTTGAGGAAAGTAATAAAGACATTTCACAAACAAATAAAAGAGAGCAGTCTATTACACCATATTCTAATTATAAAGATCATAATTACGTCTCCATATTATTGCAAGTCAAATATTTTCAACCCTGTACATTTATATATATAGTATTTATTTATTCTTTACAGTTGATGTGACTAGCACATATCATAATATTTATATGTCTTAACAACTTTTTAGCTGCAATTTTGCCATTTTACTTCATTGGTGTTTCACATAAAGAAGTAAATAAATAACCATGTACCTACATATACTACACTTTCATGCTCAGAAGATGAGCAAACCATATAAAAATCACAGTTATAATGTCTTTTTATTCCCCAAGACACGTGTTTAAAAGGACTAGTATGCCCATTTTACATAATTTTTTAGTCTTAAGACCACTTTAGTTTGTTTTCTCCCCACTACATTTCAGGCATGCCAATGTAAAATATGAGTCATTGAAGGAACATGTTTTCAAAGCCCTGAAAAACATTTCAGATGTGGTTTCCATATTTTAGGTTATGTTTGGACGCGTATGTTCTAATTAATTGGAATTCGTTTAAAGATACAGTTCTTTTAATAAACCTATCATTCTTACACGACATGCTCCGAGGTTGCAATGTGCTTCAACTACTTGTAGAATACATTTCTACAAGTATGCAAAATAACATTTTTGGAACTATTTTTAGTGTGTCTTTCAAACGAACGTCCATGTTCATAAACTTTTTGTTTTGCTTGAACTGAATTTCAACACTAGACTTGCCAAGTCAAAGAAATTACGCCAGGTTTTTTCTGACATCCAAACATGGTCAAGTTTTATTTTAATACCGCTATGAAAGTACTAACATCTTTGGCAAGGCAGGTTTCCAAGGTGGTAAGCATTTTTAAATGCCAATTTTATTGCGTTGTTTTCTGAGATTAATAATTTTAGCCTGTCTGGTAACACGATTCCTTCATTTATTTCCTCTCGTTCTTTTATAACTGCTTCTCTCGGAACACGATCATTTTAATATCTCCCAGCCTTGGCCTCCCGTGTTTCAATATCAGACAGTTATGTTGACGTACTTTAATGGTCGTTAGTTGTTAGTATCCCTTAAAATATCACTTGGATAAGAAACGTTTTCCCTTGCGGTTTTTACGTGTTTTCTTAAAACCCGAAGCACGTTAATTTATGGCGCTTTGAGAGCGCTGTCCAGTGCGGGCGTTGTAAGGAAGCTGGTGCAGATCGTTCTTCAGAATTTATTGCCTCTGGCCGGTCGACATCTGATCAGCGTCCTCTTCTCTGTAGGGGGCTTCGCGAAAACGCTGTTGTCCTTCATCATCTTGGACAGAAGTTGAAGTAGGAGAAGAGGAAGCAATGGATGGACAGGAACCTGAAAACCATACCACAGATGTTAAACACGTGGCTAACGAAAACTCAGGGACATGTGAAGGATAGAGTTTTAGAATGCAGGTAGAATGGAAAACTTGCGAAAGGAGATTGAAAAAGTGAAAGGTTGGATGAACATATTGGTGAAAATTGCTTCTAAATGTTAATTAGCATAATTTATTTGATAATCTTCTTAATCTGAAGACTATATTATTTTATGCTAAAAATGTCTAATACTGAGCACAAAGGATGTCGGTTTATGCTTTTGCAGCAAAGCAAACAGGGTGCATACGATAACTGTGTAAATACAAGTAATAAACAATGAATTTATGGGGAATGACTGGGATGTCTCTCTTACTTATCCTTCTGAATGAGATCTGCTAGTTATTCGTGCTGAACTATTATGCAGACTATTCTATTCATACGTTGCCTATTTTATATTGACAAATAACGTTTAACAATGCCTGGGATATCGATCTATTACGGTCGTTTAGGTTACAATATGCTTCCAAGAATGTTCGTCTGAGGCAGTATTTTTAACACTTAAATGATTTCAGTCAAATTATGCAATATAAATATAATAACAGCCCGCCTTAAAGCAATATGTGTATGTAACAATATATAAAAAGTGTACATTACAGTCATTGTATATGTTTATATTATTGTATACATGTTCAATAAAGTTATGTGAATGTATTACGTAATTTAATAATGTAGGAGCTGTGAGAGTAATAGGTTAAAAGTTGCTAACAATGAGGTAACCTTGAGGCAATAATGAATTTTAAAGTTTAACAATGCTACTAGTCATTCTGGAAGCGATAATGCAATTTTTATGACAGTTTATAAAATAGCCAATCAACAACCAGAAAAAAGCTTAAGTTAAATAAAAGTATTCTATTGGATTAGGAATAACCAATCATAGACTTGAAATACAGAAATTTACAAATTTAGGCGGTTGAAATCAAATCAGTTGCTTGTAGACAGTGCTCATAACTAGACGTGTTACTAATCGGATGCGAGACACGTCCTCGAGAAATTTAATACGTATTCAGTGTGAGATGAAAATAGTTTACGTGTTAAAAAGTGCAAGAAATTAATTTAAAAAATCTCACAGCTCTCTCTGTATCAGTGAAGTGTTATTTAAATCGTGTCAAGCATTAATAAAAGGAGTGAAGTAAAATTATAATCTGTGTAAGCCTACATTCTTCAGTCGCACCACAGCCCTGCAAAGAGAAACATGTTTCTAACAATAATACTGACGCAGCTGAGGCAAACATAAATATATAATATTTAAAGAAACAGTCAAATTACAAAGTTAATATTTTTAAACATTGGGGCAAAGGCCACCGGGTACCATACGTGGTTAAAACTACTTCAAGTTCGGCTCCTTAACAGTCGACAAATAATTTAACTCCTTCAATACAACCTACTTCAAATTGACGCCCAAAGCGTGGTGCAAATAACCAAACAATAAACTTTCTTCAAATTGGCTTCCATACGTGGGACAGAAACTACTTCACGTCCAATTGATTTTTAATCAATCCACATTCAAATAGCACGAGTTTCCAAATAAACTGATTCTTAAAAAAGGGTCATTATTACATTCTGATTTTAGTTTTTATATATATTTGAACTTAACTACTTTCTCATTCCTACCGTTGGTAAGCAGTGCCACCAACAGTAACACATTCGATTGTTCAATTAGTAGGCATGCTGTGATCTGACAGCTTACACAATGGTGGTATGATTTTAACTATTGTTTATAAAAGCTATTACATTTTATTCATGGAATAGTCAGTAAATCCATTCGAGGTTACGAGTTTCATCAGATAAATCAGTAACCTTTTGTGGAATTACGTAATATAAACCATTGTTACATAATAATTTCATTAAACTGCATTTTATAACTTCGAGCCGATTATAGAAAAGTCTGATTCAAGTTTCCGACTTAGTTACTGCACAATTATCAAACTAAAACCATAATCAACATTCTTAACAGTATCAAACCATGAGATGAAAACTGACAAAGTCATTCGTATGGCTACAATCCCCTTTAAATTATTTGAATATTGAAACAAATACGTGAATTATTATAAACATATTTTGGGTTCTTAACATAGAAATGTTGTGATTGTAATGTTATGCGTGCTCGCGACACATTGAATTGTTTTCTAAGTTTTCTTTAGTGCGTGTAGTATGTATGTAGGGGTAGTATTGTATTACACCCAAAACAACCATTTTTAGAAAAGGTCAGTACACATAACTCAAAAAGGAAATGTCGGATAAATGCCAGACCTAGTATTCAAGTTCTTCCAAAGATGCAACAGTAAGGTTTTCAAGAAAATCCTCCCACCCCAGCTACCCTTTACGTGTGAAAGATTTTTCGAAGTTTTTTTATTTTCTGAAAAATAACTAACGATTTTTATTAAAATGCAATATATTAAAGATATTTATATGACAAATAAAATGCATCTCCTGAATTCTCGGGGAGTAGCCTACAAGTCCTTTCCATTCGGAAGGAATTTTATATAATCTTGTATAACTGTAAACGTTGAGTGATGATGAAAACGTACTACACAAAAAAGCACATCTCTTTAAAATACACAATTTATTTCAAATAAGTTTTTTTTTGTGTCGTAAGCCATTTCCAAGATATCCGTTGTTTCCCGCGATTGCATAGAAAGAGTAAGGAATTTAGGCCAGCATATAGCATCCTGTTCTTCAACATTTGACTATCGCTGTACCCTTTGTATCTATAACGAGATGTGTAATTTAGCTATTTCTGCACAGGTTTAACTCGATTAAAATGAAGCAGATAGAGAAAAAATCTGTTGTGTACACCCACATGACTTTCTCTACTTTTGTACAAACTATTTTTACAAACGTTATTCTCCATCTACATCTTATTGCTAATTTTCTTGTAAGTGCACGGGGAATATGGTAGACATTAAGCGATAGTCAAATGTTTTAAAGAGCTGGTTGCTATGTGGCGCATTCCATTCTCTTTGCATGTCCAGCACATAAACAAATGAATATGTAACGAATTCCTATTTGAGAAGAAGTATAAATATTGGGAAATTCAAACAAATAACAAGGAATATCTCGGAAATGGTTCACTGGACAAAGAATGCATGTTTTATAAATTGTGCGTTTTAACCAGATCTACATTTTTTGTGTGCAGTAAACTCTTACAGTTTACCCGTTATGCGAAAGTCATTCAAAATGAAAAGGACTTTTGGGAACATTCCCAGAGAATTTAAGATATACATTTCATTTATCATGAAAGTAACCTTAAATATATGATATTTTAATCAAAATCGCTACTTATTTTTGATAAAAATCAAAATTTTCCAAAAATATTCCATGTAAAGGGTAGTCTAGGGTAGGGGGATTTTCTTGAAAATCTTCGTGACGGTGATAAAATTAGTAACTTCTTTTGCGCTCCTGTGAAAGGTAGTAACTACCCAGCGTGGCTAAGTGAACAAGGCCAGAAGGAGGAAGCGAAGGAAGCAATAATTGTGTGTATCGCCAATCTGATAATATAAATGAAACCTCAAAATGGTAGTTTTTGAGTATAACTTTAGATCGTATAAACGGAAAAAAAGTCGAGAAGGCATTAGAATTCCAAAAACACGATACCCGCAAAATAAGAAATATATAAGGATAAAAAATCTCACTGAAAACAAGGGGACAGAAGAGCAAGACAGTAATAAGAAAGAACGAAAAAAGTAATAAAAAGGACGAGAAGGAAAAAATAACACGCTTCCTGCTGAAGCTCGTTCTTAATGGCAGGACATAACAAAATTAGAAGGGTTTGTTGAGAAAATAAGGTTATGTTTACCTACCTGGTGGGATCAATGCGTTTGTTGAAGCCGTCTATTTTGACGACGTTCATCTCGTCCTTGCTGTATCTCGAGTAGCTGAACGTGATCTGAAACAATAAACCTCAAATTAGAAGGTCTTCCCCCTTCATTGCAGGCTTCCAATTTCTCATCTGAGGTGACGTAAAACCTTCTCCTTTTTCATAAAATTCAAACAATAACATGAAGTAACACTAAACAAATACAATTCAAATTTCTAGACTGATATTTTAGTCCAGATGGTTCATTTTATAGTAGAAATAGAGAATTATCACTGCTAAAATTTGTTGGGGTAGTTGGTGAAAAAAGCTTAAAAAATGGTAGAACTTTGAGTCCTCGCATATAAACTCACATTAATTCTGTACCGATTTCAACCAAATTAGAAATTAGTCGACAAAGCAAATAAGCTTTTAGATGTTTGGCATTTGAAGAGCAGTTATTAGCAACACTTTGTGTACTCATATATACATGAAACTACTCGAGTATGAAATCAATATTTTATACGATTTAATAATTTAAAGAACACTTGAGTCATTTCAAATTTGTTTGAAATTACTTTGCATTTAAGGGTAGCTTAATCCATAGTAATAAATATGTGTATGACTAATGATCGGTCCCTTCAGAATAAAATTCGCATAACCAGCTCATTTGCACTACTTCCCCGCAGTTTAGGTGATTACTATTCCAGAAGATTACTTTGGGCCGGTTCTAGTAACCTCCCTTTCTAGAACAAAAACATTTTGTATGCGGTTCCTATAAAAGAGGCTGTTCTTGCCCGGGTAGGGTGTTCAGTCAGTTAAGAAGTTACGAAATGAAAAGAAGTGAACATTGAAAGTGGACAGTGCAGTTAGTTGCGAAATTTGATTCGACGGAACAGTTGTGTTGTGTTCCGAGTGCGTGCCAAAATTGACTCGTGTGCTACGCTGAGTGCCTATGTGATATATAAAATGTGTCTCGCAGTAACTGGTGTTCTGATTTGTTACAATATTATCATGCTATGGCATCATTTTCGCTACAAAAGAAACATCTGAACAATTTAACGTTATATGCACATTTACGCTCTTGTTAAAATATTATGTAGTTCAGAGTACTGAGAGCAAATTTGCGCAGCTGGTAACAGTGCAAGTAGGAAGCATTGGACGAGGCTTAGCAAACACATTCCGTTTCCGCTGTCTGCAATGCATTCAGTGAGCTACCCCTTTGCACTCACTCTCTGCTTCAGTCTCTCCTTAGGGTCATTTGACCAACAATTCTTACCACCAAGGTGCGTGAAAGACCATTTCCGCTATCAAGACTCCGGAACTAGAGTAAAGGGATCGAGTGACCATGTTATTTGCTTCAAGATGGGTTGGAGTGGCAGGTTCCAAGTTTCTGGAAATGTGGAGTTTATCGTGTCTCATGCTTTTATTCACACCATATTTTTCGGGTTTAAAAATTACAATGTTTATAACTGACATAGAGTCTTTACTCACTTCTAGTACCAAAAAATGTTATAAGTTGGATTTGTGTAAACTTGTGCAGAATGACTATGAAACCAATTGACGGTAGCGTATTAACAAATATTACTATATTTTGTAGCAGCACTGTCATTGTTAGCCATTTAAATGCTTCCTGCAACACTCTAACTTAGAAAAGCCGCAATCCTAATTGAACATGCACAAGTTTATAAAACAATAAAACAAACACAGTAAAAAATCAGATGTATTTTGCTTATTTGAATTAGGGGAACTCTGAGGAGAAATGTAATTTTTGTCTAAGCTTTCAAGTTTTCGCTTTCGCGCCTAAATATACTAAAAAATCTTCTACTGCAATTAGTGTCAGTAGACCTACAATCACGTTTACACCAATATGTTGAGACATTTTTATATGCTGTATACGGCACATAAAGTAAAATACAAACCCCTTATCCTGAATCTCGTATAAACTATTGCATTCAATGTTTTAAAAAAGCAGTTTAAAGTATTTAAAGGGTTTCTTGCAGCACATCGTATCGTGTTGAAGCTTTCATCAGGATATATTCATACGCGTAAGTAATAGAAATAGTTCTTATGTGCATAAGCGGGTTTTTATACGCTAATCATAGAATCGTAGTTATTTAGGCTATAAGTTACTGAAGCTTATTTTGTAACACTGCAATATTTCATTTACCTCTCATACAAAAAAAATCTGACGTGTTACACTCACATGACTTTCTCTATTATTGTACAAACTATTTTTACAAAAGCTTATTCTCCATATGCTTCATGTTAATCGAGATATCAATCTTATTGCTAATTTTCTTGTAGATGCAAGGGGAACTGGTAGGCTTTAAGCTATAGTCAAATATTTTAAGAGCTGGTTGCTATGTGGAGTATTCTATCCTCTTTGCATTACCAGGTCAAAAAAAATGAATAACTAATTTGAGAAAAAGTATAAGTATTGGAAAATTTAAGGGAATAACAAGCAATATCTCGAAAACGGTTCACACAACAACAAAAATGTATATGACATAAATTGTGTATTTTTTGTGTAGTACATTTTTTGTGTAGTAAATCTCTTATGGTTTACCAGTTATACAAAAGTCGTTCACAACGAAGAATACTTTTGGAGACATTCCCAGGAAATTTGAGCTATACATTTCATTTGTCAAGAAAATATCTTAAACATATGATATTTTAATCAAAATCCTTAGAGCCATTTTTGAGAAAATTAAAATTTTCGAAAAATGTTCCATGTAAAGGTTAATCTGGGGTGGAGGGATTTTCTTGAAAACCTTTGTGTCGCATCTCTGGAAGATACTGAACCTAAATACCAAGTTTGATGTTTATCTGCCTGTTCGTTTCTGAGTTATACTGTTCACAGACACACACAGGGACATGTTTCCAAAAATGCTTTTTACTTTCTCTACTACGTATACTAAGTAGGGGAAGTATTGTATTCCACCCAAAAATTCGATACCGAGATTTCACCGGAAATACATGTTTTGAGATCCCCTGAATCCAAAAAAAGCATTTTTGGAAACATGTCCGTGTGTGTGTCTGTGAACAGCATAACTCAGAAACGAACAGTCGGATATACACCAAACGTGGTATTTAGGTTCAGTATCTTCCAGAGATGCGACACGAAGATTTTCAAGAAAATCCCCCACCACAGAGTACCCTTTACATGGAACATTTTTTCGAAAATTTTAATTTTCTCAAAAATGGCTCTAACGATTTTGATTAAAATACCATATGTTTAAGATATTTTCATGACAAATAAAATGTATATCTTGAATTATCTGGGAATGTCTCCAAAAGTATTCTTCATTGTGAACGACTTTTGGTAAACTGGTAAACCATAAGAGATAAAATTTTACTATACAAAAAATTTAGATCGCGTTAAAATACACAATTTATGACATATACATTTTTTTTGTTGAGTGAACCATTTTCGAGATATTGCTTGTTATTCCTTTACTTGGATAGACAATACGAGAGAATGAACGCAGTGAATGTGCAAATCTACTACGAGTAAAGAGCTAAAACATCTGCAGTGCATCCTTGCCAGTGAAGAGAGCCTCAGCAATGCGGTTTAACGCCACCAGGATCGGAATCCGGATACACAGCTCAAGTTGAATATATTGCTGCGGTCGCTGATGTAATTTTATTTACCACTACACTAAGTACGTACTAGCAAGACTGCAATATTTATAATTGAAGACATATGCGTAAAAACTGTTTAATGCTCAATTTATTAAAGCTGAAAAAAAATCTAGTTTTGCAAAAGCTTTTAAAAAACGTTTTGATACTTTTCAAAACGTGATACTTTCATGTCAGTTTAATGCACTTCAATCTATGGCATTTAACAAGTTATTTAAACTTCCCTTTCGTGGTGTTCTATTGCAATAATTTTAATTATTATGCTTTGTCATTATTAATAGTGCACATTAGAGTGAATGAATATACCATAAGATTACCTATGAGGATGTCGTGGACTAAAAAAGTTAATATTTGAAACTAAACATGGTACGCAAACGCATTATTATCGTAAATGCAATCCTCGCATACTTATATACTATAACAATATAAACAATAATAATATTATTTCATGTTTAATGAAAAAATTAATCACAATCAGGGATATAGAAATGACTATCATCACCATCTGCACTATTTTCTCTGTTCCTTCTAATAGGCTGTTGGATTGTTATAATTAGGAATAGGAATTTCTAAGCATTAAAGCCAGGACGAAAGGAAATGTAGTTTAACTGTTACTGGACTTTACTCAGTTACGTTGCAGGTAACAAGTCACCCCATTCCTCGTACAGGCTGATGGCGTTTGCAGTCATCACTCACCAGACCGTGTTTATCCGCCCTGGGTGAACCTTGGCCACGTTCATTGTATTGATAACGGTGTGAGTGTACTGTCCATTCCAAACCAGAGTTCCTTCTGATGTAAACAGAAGACGTGCTGCGGCTTGTAACGAACCCAAGAACACATTCTTACGCCAACGTAAATAGTTCCTTAATACATGTATTGTATCACGAAATATTACAGCAGGAAAGGATTAGAACTGCACATTTTATTGCGGTTATCATAAGAACGCATCGTTAAAGGTAATGGATATGTACTAGCTGTTAAGAGATTACAAAATATGATTTTCGTCTGCTATTGCGCTAACGTCGAGAGCATCTTGCTTGTTAATACCAACCGTATGCATGACTGCCACTCTCTTACATATACAAGAAATGCAGCAATGAATTCCCAGAGTTGCTATCTGAGTATCGAATAAACACTTTGCGTAACACAGGAAATATAAGCGAACAGCCATTCATAATACGCTAGTACATGTATGCTCAGCTCAAATCAAATCTTTTGATTTAGTCAGTTAATATTTGAGTTCACATGGAAGAGGAAGGTGCGTGTAGTGCGAATAAACTGTTCGAACATAAAAGCGGGAAACAGTTATAAAGTGGCGAAAAACAAACAATACTTCATATATTCAACTAACTATTAACTTGCATAAGTTCATATTACGAAACTAATATCGAACTTTACAGGCGTTTCAGTGAGAAGTGTAACCAAGCGAGCAGGGAATTTAAACAGACATAATACAACATAGAAGAGGATAAAATGTGCGAACTTGTTTTGTGCGACAGTGCTGTGGAATTGATAAGCTTGTCATTATTTTGGAGAGTAGTTCTGATTCCGATATGGCAGCTGAGTCATCTTCGAAGGATTCGGATTTGGGTGTTGAACTTTCGCACGAGGATTGTGATCAATGTAAGTAAAATGTTCATTTCCGCATACTTATAAAATCAATTGTACCTCAAGTTGTATTTTGAACTATGATTCTCACGCAGGACGCGTTTTTATAGATTTAAACAGTATTCAACAAGCACGTAAGAGGGGAACAAACAGCCATTAGGGGCGGGGATTGCGAACTACTTTCGCGCGGATAATACAAAGGGTTTGTTTTCAGTGAAAGGCACTCTGGTTTGGAAGGGACAGTAGATACATAACTTGAGCTAATTGGTTAAGAACTCCTTTGTCTGCTTATACTCGTGAAACACTGGTGGTACACAAATTAATATCTTCAGCAAGTCTTTCAATTATTGACCTGGGACAGTCCTATTTATTTCATAACCTAACATTTAGAAGAGAGGTCCCATCTGCAATATATGAGTACTTGTACATCAGAATAACTGTGTTTGAAGAAAATCAGTGATGGCTTTCCTAGTTCTACCACTTTACTTATCAGTACCTGATGTTTTGAAAATCATAGGTTATTAGTTATTATTTTTCCTAACACTACATAGTAGGCAGACAAGGTATTGCATTCTACCCAAAAATTCGATACCAATATTCCACCGGAAATGCTTGTTTTCATGCCTCCTGAATCCAAAAAGGTATCTTTAGAAGATGATCCGTATTGTGTCTGTTAACAGTATAACCCAAAAAGGAAAAGTCGGATAAACACCAAACTTGGTATTTAAGTACAGATCTTCCAAAGATGCGACACAAAGATTTTCAAGAAAATCCCCCGCCCTCAACTACCCTTTACACGTAACACTTTTCGAAATGTTTGATTTTCTCAAAAATAGTTTTAACGACTAAGATTAAAATTCCATATATTAAAGATATTTATATGAAAAAAATCTGATGTGTTACACTCACATGACTTTCTCTACTCTTGTACAAACTATTTTTACAAACGCTTATTCTCCATCTACTTCATATTAATCGAGATAAACATTTGCAGACTCTATCTTATTGCTAATTTTCTTGTAGATGTAAGGGGAAAATATATTTACAAGGGCAATTTAGAAATACAGTAGCCTTTAAGCACATACATATCTCTTAATAGCTGGTTGCTAGGTGCAGCACCATTCCCTTTGCCACAGATTAATCCTCTTTGCATATTCAAGACAAAAAAATGAATAACGAATTCCCATTTGAGAAAATAATTATTGAAAAATTTAAGGAAATAACAAGCAATATCTCGAAAATGGTACACTCAACAACAAAAAAATGTATAGGACATAAATTGTGTATTTTAACGCGATCTACATTTTTTGTGTAGTAAAATTTTATCTATCTCTTATGGTTTACCAGTTATGCAAAAGTAGTTCACAATGAAGAATACTTTTGGAGACATTCCCAGAAAATTCAAGATATACATTTTATTTGTCATCAAAATATCGTAAACATATGACATTTTTATCAAAATCGTTAGAGCCATTTTTGAGAAAATTAAAATTTTCGAAAAATCTTCCATGTAAAGGGTACTCTGGGGTGGGGGTATTTTCTTGAAAAACTTCGTGTTAAATACCAAGTTTGGTGTTTATCCGACTGTTCGTTTCTGAGTTATGCTGTTCCCAGACAGACAGACAGACACACACAGACACACACACAGACAGACGCACACACGGACATGTTTCCAAAAATGCTTTTTTTGGATTCAGGGGGTCTGAAAACATATATTTCCGGTGAAATCTCGGTATCGAATTTTTGGGTGGAATACAATACATCCCCTACTTACTATACGTAGTAGAGAAAGTATATGTATATCTTGAATTTGCTGGGAACAGCCTGCACAAATCTGTTCATCCGGAAAGAAACAGTGGTTGCGTACAGATACTGACTACTCAAAGCGTTAGCCATTTTTGCTCTGGAAAGGCATTTTAGCTTGCATTGAAAAGCTTGACTGAAATATTTCAGCACCAGGTAGTGTTTAATGTTAGAAAAACTTATAGTTTCCATTGTGATCCACAGATGGAAGCAGAAATCAACAAATTTTCAACTTTGAGGTTAAGACTATTTTTGCGCAATGCCTTCAATTATAAGATGTATTTTGTAGCAAACAGTGAATGCTTGTACAAACGCGTTGAGGACAGTTATAGTCAACAAATGTAAATGTGTACTAAGATTTCTATATTATTACAAAGAAACCACAAACTGGAGACTTCTGCTCTAATCCCAAGACTATTCGAGTATTAAACTTCGAGGAGGAGAAGAACAATAGTTAAAGGCAATTTCTGTTGAGGGTATTGCTCAGGATTCCAGCTGTTTCTCAAGTCAGGGCGTGTTAATGACTGCCATAAATCAAGGAAGGAAACTTTGGCAAGAACCTGGTCACTTGATCTGCTGAGGACGTTATTAATGTGTGTTCTTCATAAATTGGTCCGCCTACAAGTAACAAGGGCGTGCACATTTTCGGAGCAATTAAAATTCGCAGTGGGGATGCTCGGCAGTGGCGTTCCTTGCTAAGAAGCATTTCCTGTTCACCTGTAACATATCTCGTTGCTTATTTCCTGCTGCTGGTTAGATGTGGGCATAACGACGGTTACCTGTAATGTAACATTCAAACTGTGTGGCTTTTGACAAATAGGCCTAAAGGTAATTTTTACTTTCTCTACTATCTACCTGTAATAGATAAGAGGAATTATTGTATTCCACAAAAAAATTGATATTTTTGAGACTCTGAATTCAAAACTTTTTTAAAAAAGGCCGTGTGTGTGTGTAAACAGCATAACTCTAGAACGAAATGTGCAATAAATAATGAACTTGACATTTACATTCGGCATCATCCAAAGATGCGATACGAAAATTTTCAAGAAAATCTTCCGCCCTAAACTACCCTTTACGTTGAAGATTTCTTTCGAAATTTTGGATTTTCTCCAAAATGCCTCAAGCAATTTTGATTAAAATAAAACTATTTATACGCAAATAAAATGTATTATATATATATTGCATTTTCTGGGAACAGACCGTGAAGTCCTCTTCATTTTGAATGACTTGGTAAACTTAAAGCCGCTTGTACAGGATCAAAGTTTTGTCAAATTCAGTACTTTACAATACTTTTTAAGAGTTGTCACAACTCTACAACTTTTCTTGTCAAATTGCTTCCAATACTTTTAAAGTCTTTGAAAGTCTTGAAAGCAAATAAGGACATGCTCTAAACAGCCAAAGAATTCACAATGATTTGATGGCTTTTGCCAATGAAATGCGAGTATTTACAGTGCGTCACGAAATCTGCAACATGGCTGAAAGCGAAAAGTTAACAAAAATGGCTACCCGGCCAAGGTATGTTGTATGCGAACTGATTAGGTCATACATAAGCAGGTCATGTCTGTACATCGAGGGCTCCGTGGATTATCACAAGATGGAGCAGATGAAGGCGGTCATGAAGAAATAATTGCCAGGCAGTTTTCCGGCCTAAGTATACATTAATGCAATGGTATGTAGTGTGGTTAATCTATCAGTTGGTGTTATTTTCATTGTATTCCACACTCGTAATGTGATTTCATTGGATATAATAGTGAAAGTGCTGCATAATATTAGTACAGAACAATATATTATTGCGAATTGTTATACTGTGACGGAAATACAAAATTGCTTTGCACCTGATAAATCATCAATGTGTTCTGAAGGGTTTCAGTTTGGCGAAGAGACTTGTAAACACACATTTTTGACATTGTCAAGTCTTGCCAGGTCTTGCCCAGTCTTTTCCAATCTTGTCACATATTGAAAAATATTTCGCAATTTTTCTCGAAACTGTTGAATTGGAAAAAGTTTGATCGTGTTCAAGGGGCTTAAGAGATAGACAAAAGCTTACTGCACAGAAAACTCCAGATCTCGTTAAAGCACACAATTTTATGTCAATTTTCTGTGGGATTAACAATTTCCGAGATATTCTTTAGTGTTGGTTTGAATTGTCAAGTACTTATACATTTTACTACTAGTAAGTCGTTATTCGTTTCTTCCCGAGGTCATGCAAAGAGAACGGTTCAAAGCCAACACATAGCGACTCCTTTGTAAAAGATTTGATTATTGCTTAAGGCTACAGTACTGCCTTTATACCTACAACGAAATGTGTAATAAAACCATTTCTGCAAATGTTTATCTCAAGTATCATTAAGCAGGTAGAAGAATTAACTTTTAAGAATAGTTTGTAGAGAAAGTAATGTGAATGTAACAGTTCAAGTTTTTCATTCCATTCTAGCGTTTATATCTGTATCGTAAAATTGTGGAAATTAATATTATAACTGAGGTTACGCGATCTCACAGTGAGTCGGCCGCGATATCAGTGCGTTTGGTAGGAAGAGGAACTAAACAGTTACGGAACAAGTGGAGGGAATAACAAAACAGTCAGGTAAAGAAAACAGTTCTGAGTTGCATTTAATACAGAGGTTGAGGCCTGTAAATGTAGTACTATTTTCAATGTGAAACTGCAATCCCCCTATTGCCTTGCTCCTCACTCCTCTTTGATCTGTTGACCTTGGTGGCATCAAGCATGTCAACAAAAACAGTGGCGCCTTCCTCCAGGCGCACTCATATCGTGGCCAATTATAGTACATGCCTACCAGTTATTTTGCTTTGTGCAAAATATGAGAGTTATCATGTCTTCTGCTCAGTACAGAAATGTATTTAGGACATTAATGTAGCAAAATAAAAAGCATCTTGAATTTCTTGTGAATAGCCTATGAAGTCCACTTCATAGTTATTCAAGTTTGAATAATGTGTAAAGAATAATCGATATAAAAAGGACTAGATAGCCCTTACGAATAACGCACACCCTTGTTAAACATCTAAATAGACCCCAGTCCAATCCAAGTATATGTTTTGGTCAAACTATGTATACCTACCCGTGTGGAGATTTTAAAGCTGCGTTGTAAGATAGGATGTTTTATAACTCAATGAGATTCCCCAATTCTCTATTTACTTTTGACGGTAGCATTGCATTATAACTCAGCTTGTTCGCGGGTATTCCTTACATACCTGGGCTATTCTCAATTCGCCACAATAAAATAGAAATCTTAAAAAATCTTAACAAATGAATGAGAATACTATTAACCATTATGGACCAATCAAGAAGAAAGGGAAAGAAATGTAATGGTAGGTGTAATTTCGAACTCCAGTCAAATATGGGGACGGACGCCTATCTTAACCATTACGCACAGAAGTCGTGTATGAAAGTGACATATAAAATATATTAATACCTCTAGAACTACTGCACAGGATTGCATTGTGATTGTACTTCACCTCTAATGACAATAATAACTAAATAAAACAGCTCATTTATTCCCCCTATTGAACTCGCAATGCAGAGGTATGGTATATGTGATCGCACTGTATTTTACGTTTAGGTAACAAACGTTTTAAGAAACATTTACTTTCGCTGAAACATTTTACTTTCGCTTCGGAAACTTTCGGCTTGACGTATTTTAAATTCGATTTAATATCTTAAATGCTATCAGTTTACAGCTTTTGGATTTTTTTTTTGACAATCTAGAACAAAAACGGTTTGAAAATAAGCCAAAAGCTTGTTAAATGTTTCAGTAGAACGCCGCAACTAAGGGTGTTCTGTGGAGTAGTCGTATTGGTATTAACGTCTTTATGGGTCATACATATACATACATAACTTCCGTGGTGTATTGCTTAAGATATTCGCCTGCCGCGTATTTGATGAGCTTCGATAACACTAAAAATTATAGCTGTATTCTTCCCGATTAGTCCTTAATGATTAATCTATTTCTCATTCGTCTCCTACTCCGCCGACGGTCAAAATTATTACGCTTTCAATTTTACATTTATTGCGATGAATTGAGAACGGGCTCAGGAATATCAGGCAGGCTAAGGATCCGGGAAAAGTTAGCAATCAACGAATCTCCAGCCTTACTACAGAGTTCCGTAAACAAGTACTGTTGATTTAAACAAAGATGCTAATACGCTGCCTATTTGCTACTGTAAACAGTGCAGTCAAGTGAAGTTGGAAAATGGACATACATCGGAATGAGATACAGAAGTCCATTGTACCACGAGCCGGATTGTACACGGCCTCACAGGTAAACAACAACCCAATGCGCCACCTCACTCCACCCTACTCGATGTACAGTAAGCGTTACTTCACTCTTAAGTTGTCCCGGAACCTTACCCTGTATATTATAATGCAATGCTATCGTTAAAAGTAAATAAAGCATTAGGGAACTTCGTAGATTCACAAAATATCCTATCACACAGCTAAGCCGTAAAATCCTCGCACGATACGTAGGCTTGCAAAATGTAAACTACACATAAGTAGATAGCAAAACAGTTTGAACTGGATTGTACTGGGGTGAATGACAAATTATGGTTTGTTACGATATGTATCAATGTTACGCGAATTATTCACACAGTCTACTTGTTATATTTTTACTTTCTCTACTACGTATAGTAAGTGGGGGAAGTATTGATTCCACCCGAAAATTCGATACCGAGATTTCGCAGGAATATATGTTATGAGGCCCCACGAATCCCCCCCAAAAAACTAGAAAACGAAAAGTTGGTATTTAGAGGGATGCGCACGAAGATTTTCAAGAAAATACCCCCCACCTCAAACTAATATTTATACGGAGCATTTCCGAAGTAATTAATTTTATAAAAAAATGACACCAAACAATCAATTTTTTATTTAAATATAACATATTGAAGATATTTACATGACAAATAAAATGTATATGAATTTTCTGGGAATAGCCTTTGAAATCCACTTCAGTTGGAGGAAATTATGTATAAACTTCTACCACTGCTAAATTTAAGCGATGGACGAAAACGTACCACAAAAAAATTGTAATCTCTTTAAAATACGCAGTTTACCTCAAATAAGTTTTTTTTGGGTGGCATAAGCCAGTTCTGAGATATCCGTTGTTAATGGTTCAAATTGTTCATTACTTGATCATTCTTTAAAGGCCTTTCAGTATTCAATTGTTCCTCGCGATTGCATGGAAACAGTATGGAATCTTAAGGCCAGCATATAGCGTCCAGGTCTTAAACATTTCACTATCGCTGTTCCCTTGGATTAAAATGTGGTAGAAAAATAAGCTGTAGTAAAAATGTTTGTATACCCACTAATAAATGATAGGATAGAGAAAGTCATGTGAATGTATCACATGAGATTTTTAAATTCTGCGTGCGTTTCTAAAGAGGGGTTGCCAAGACTGTAATGTATGTCACGCCACTGATGCACCCTGCAGCATATTTGCTTTACCTCATCCTTCACCAAACAGCGCCATCCGTCACTGCCTCGCCCACAGAGCCGACCCGATTCCTTCTTGAGCTCCCTTGCTGGGTCAATTATTTTATAGCCGGTCCAATTCATACTGGTCCACCACTATTCGCTACTCTCATTTGTAAAATGCAAAACCGCATCGCTCGGATGTGCTCTCTAGACCGCACAGATTTACACTGCGACGTGCACACAGTGTAATCCTGACAGTGTGACCATGCTTTTAGGTGACAGAGAGATGTGGGTTTAAACACCTGAACTGGTTATTTAATACGCCTTTTCTCAGTGCATTACACTGTAAACATTACTGATGAAAGGTGACTAAGTTAATTATAAAAGAAGCTTCTTATTTGAACTTTTTACTTTTCCTACTACGTATAGTAAGTGTTTAGAGGACCCCTGAATGAAAAAAAAACACTTTTAGAAAAAGACCCTTGTGTGTGTCTGTGTTACTGTGAACAGCATAGCTCAAAAACGAAAAGTAGGATAATTACCAAACTTGGAGTTTAAGTTCAGTATCCTTCAAACATGCAACACGAAGATTTTCAAGAAAATCCCCGCATCCCAGACAACCCTTTACATGGAACATTTTTCGAAATTTTTTATTTTTTTCAAAAATAACTCTAACGATTTTGATTAAAATATCATGTATTTAAGATATTTTAATGACAAATCAAATTTACAACTTGAATTATATGGAAATGTCCCCAAAATCCCTCTTCTTTCTGAATAGATTTTCCATAATTGGTAAATCGTAACAGATAGACAAAGTTTTTCTACACAAAAAAAGTATAGTTGCTTAGAACACACAATTTATATCATATACTTTTTTGTGCGTGGAGTGAACCATTTCCGAAATATTCCTTGCTTTTTGCTTGAATACTCCAGTATTTATACTATTTCCCAAATGAGAAATCGTTATTCGTTTTTTATGTACTGGACATGCAAAGAGAATGGAATGCGCCACATAGCAACCAGCTCTAAAAAAGATTTGACTATCGCTTAAAGTCTACCATATTCCCCTTGCACCTACAAGAAAATTAGCAATAAATATGTTCATCACGACTAACATTAAGTAGATGGAAAATAAGCGTTTGTAAAAACAGTTTGAACACAAGTAGGGAAACTCATGTGAATGTAACACAACAGAATTTTTACTTCCTGTACTACTATAGTAACTAGGGGAAGTATGTATTCCACCCAAAAATTCGATACCGAGATTTCACCGGAAATATATGTTTTGAGACCTCCTGAATCCAAAAAAAAAAACATGTTTGGAAACATATCCGTGTGTGTGTGTGTGTGTGTGTGTGTGTGTATCTGCCTGTCTGTGAATAGCATAACTCAGAAACGAACAGTTGGATAAACACCAAACTTGATATTTAGGTTCAGTATCTTCCACAGATGCGACACGAAGGTTCTCAAGAAAATACCCCCACCCCAGATTACCCTTTACATGGAACATTTTTCGAAATTTTTTATTTTCTCAAAAACGGCTATAACTATTTTGATTAAAATATCATATGTTTAAGATATTTTCATGTCAAATAAAACGTATATCTCGAATTTTCTGGGAATGTCTCCAAAAGTATTCTTCATTGTGAACGACATCTGTATAACTGGTAAACCATAAGAGATAGACAAAATTTTACAACACAAAAATTTTAAATCGCCTTAAAATACACAATTTATGTCATATACATTTTTTTTTTTTTTTTTTTTTGTTGAGTGAACCATTTTCGAGATATTGCTTGTTATTCCCTAAAATTTTCCAATACGCATACTTTTTCTCAAATTCGTTATTCATTTTTTTTTGTCCTGGTAATGCAAAGAGAATGCAGTGCGCCACATAGCAACCAGCTCTTAAAATATTTGACTATCGCTTAAAACCTACCATATTCCCCTTGCATGTACAAGAAAATTAGCAATAAGATTGACATCTCGATTAACATGAAGCATATGGGGAATAAGCGTTTGTAAAAATAGTCTAATTTCAGTCTAATTATATAATATATAAATTCAATAACAGCCCGCCTTAAAGCAATATGTGTATATAACAATATATAAAAAGTGTGTAATGTTATGTGAATGTGAAGTGTATAATGCTATGTTCAATAATGTTATGTGAATGCATTACGTAATTTAATAATGTAGGAGCTGTGAGAATAATAGGTTAAAAGTTGCTAAAATGAGGTAACCTTGAGGCAATAATGAGTAAGAATGTTTAATAATACTACTAGTCATTATTGGAGCAAAAATAATCTTATTTTTGTTACAGTTTATAAAATAGCCAATCAACAACCAGAAAAAGCTTTAGTTAAATGAAGGTATTCTATTGGAGTAGGATTAGCCAATCAAAACTGAAAAGGAGAAACATTTACAAATTCAGAAGTCAGTTGCCTGTAGACAGTGTTTGTAACCGGATGCAAGATGCGTCCTCGAGAGACGAAAATAATTTACGTGTTAAAAAGTGCAATTAATTAAAGAATCTCACAGCTCTCTATATCAGTGAAGTGTTATTTAAATCGTCTCAAGCATTAATAAAAGGAGTGAAGTAAAATTATAATGTGTGTAAGCCTACTTTCTTAGTCGCACCACAACCCTGCCAAGACATCCATGTCTGTAAGAATAATACTGACGCAGCCGAGGCAAACATAAATATATAAAGAAACAGTAAAAAATATTACAAAGATAATATTTTTAAATTTTTTTTGGACGAAGGCTACCGAAGCTTTTTACCATACGTGCGGTTGCAACTACTTCAAGTTCGGCTCCCCAACAGTCGAAATATAATACAACTCCTTCAATACTCGTACTTCAAATAGTCTCCCAAAGCGTGGGGCAAATAATAACTCGTACAACAAAACAAGTTCTTCAATGGCAACACAAAATATTAGATAAAGAATTTATGAATTTTAGTACTAACAATCTTAGTCAGGACTGTCAAAACAAAACAAAAATTTAAGCAAGCAGTCTTCTTTGAGGAACTGTGGAGCTTTTCACACACATCTGCGATATCATGGCACTTAGAAACAGGGATTTTACTGTATACAACATTCTTTGATAAAGGCGTAACACCTTCATATTACAATATTTCATAATTACTTAATAAAATTTTCTGTAATTGGTTCTTTCGCTTACAGTACGTTTTCTATATACTTTTTGTAATTCGCTTGAGGATTACGGGTATTTTCTACTTGCTTTTGTGTCCTAAAAAGGGCTTTAAAAACTTGATCTAGTTTTAAACGAAACCAAATGCTCGTTAACAAGCTTGAAAGATATGCAGCAGTACGTCACAAGCAGTGAACCTGAAGATAGGTATAATGCCGGCAAGTGTGTAGTGATGTTTACAACGATTTAGGTGAATGGATAGGTAATGCTTTTAATTGATATGCGAATATAAATGATTCAAGTCTCGTTAGGTTAGGTTTGGTTATACAACGGCGTGGCAACCCGCGCACTGCGACCTACATAGAACTATTGTGGCTACCATTCCCAGGAGGAAGGGATGAAGTGAAGGAACTACAGGAACTGCCTGAACGACACGTCGACCAAGCAGCCTTTTAGTATTCACGAGGAGTACTCTTTCCTTTGAACAAGCATCCGCACCATATGTCAGGCACCGCCATACACCAAGAAACCTAAAAATACACTTAAAAGATGACAAGAAAACGGAATGAAAGAGAAATGATGTAAAGGAAATTGTGGCAGATGAGAAATCGCCCTGCTATTCGCCTACCGACCAGGGAAAGCCACGAGAAACCCTAAGTCAGAGTGGGCAATCGACGGTAATCGAGCCAAGGGCTTTCCCAATGCAAAACTCGCACGTTACCGTTGAGTCATCTCGCTCGGTTCAAGCCTCCTTACTACAGTCAATATCCATTTGATTCTAGTCTGACAATAGTTTGGTACTCACTTGATCGTGAAAAGTGTCTTGACGTAGGAACTTCATGGGCTCTAGATGGGAGTGGAATTGTTCTATAACTGTCAGAGGCTTCCTCAGCAGGTGCTCTGTAAACAAGAAGCAAAACACATGTCATAATCACAGAAAACATTGTACTAAAATCTCTCTATAAGAACAGTAACAAAAATTTTATCTCTAAAAGACAACAATGACATCTGTTAAGTGCATGAGTAAATATCATTGTTGCTTTTAATAATAATAATAATAATAATAATAATAATATACTGTAAAGGAACGAAACAATATGAAATAAAGTTATTAAAATATTGAACATATTGACCCAGATGCCTCTTTAAGCATCGCATACAGGAAATCGCAAGCTCAAATCCTGTATACCAGCCAATTCAGCCGGAATGTTTCCTTATTTCCCTCATTCACTAGGTAAATACCGTATTGGATATTCCATACCATGACCCATAGTTCCCTCGTAACACAGTAAAGAAACGGAAATAAAATAGTGCACGTAGGCCATTACAAAACTAAGAGCATCTGTCTGTCACAACTTACAATAATCCTAAATGCAAACACCGCCCGTAGGGGTTAAATCTACATTACATCCAGCTAGTGAAACCTGTTTTAGTGTCACAAAAATGATCTAAGGTACGAAATACTCAGTTCTCTACCGCTTACCTAAGGTAAAGGAAATGTATTCAACTAAAACTCTAATAAGTTACATTCACATAAATTTCTCTAACCAGTATCGTTTATCTTTGTGTAACTTCTACGAACCGTTCTTGCAAAAGCTTATTTTTCTAACTACTTCATATTAATAGAGATAAATGTTTGCAGAAATAATATTACACATTTCTTTGTAGGTAGCAGAGGGATACTGTAGCCTGAAGTGATTGTCAAATCTTTGAAATCCCATACTCTTGGAAACAGCTGAATGGTGACAGCGCTTCAAAACTGACAAAGTATTTTGAAAAATTGAAATCAATGTCAACGAATACCTTAAAAAAAAGTTATTTTAAATAAACTGTATGCTTTAACGAGATTGGTCTTATCGACTGCCTCTCCTGCTTGGTAATGGTGTTAACTCGTATTCTCTTGTCGTTGGATTTCTTGCACTTTATGGGTTTTAATCATTAAACCACACACACACACACACACACCCTTATTCATACTTCCAGACTCTGGGGAGGATAGGAAATAATCTTGCCAGGGAATCGAGCCCGGGACCCCTCGCACAGCAGGCAGGTGCTCTACCGGCTGAGCTACGTGGCCGTCACTTGTGATTTACTTGTTATACAATATTAACAAAGTTCATTCCGAATGAAGAGAACTTCAAAGGCTAATTTCAAAAAATTTAAATATGGGTTTTATTAGTAATATTGCACTTTATTGAAAACCGTTAAGAGCCAATTTTGAAAAATTAAAAAATTATGAAACATTTTATATATGAAGAGTAATTTGATTTGGCGATATGTTCTTAAAAATATGCCTGCCGCATCCCTAAATATACTTGTCGGATACATAACAAACATGACATTTGCGTTGTTTCATTTTTCAGTTATGCTGTTCATACACACACACACACACACATACACACACACACACACAAATGAGCTTTTACTAAAGTTTTAAGAAACTTAAAAAAATTATTTTTTTGCAAATTTTCGAATGTTTGGATGGAATGCATACAAAAGTTGTATCGTGATTTTAGATGATTAGAGGCAATGCCTAGATTAAAAGGTAGTCAGTCTGTGTGTGTATGTGGGGGGATGGAGAGATAGATAAGTTAGTATAAAGAACAAAAAGTCAAACACCAAATTTCAAATTTAAGTCTAAAGGATACGGAGTGAAGGTATTCAACGAATTTCCCCCACCCCAAATGTCCCTTTATAGAAAATTGAAGTATGTTTCACTTATGGAAACTGATTTCTAACTATTCTCATTAAAATATGTGACATTAGATGTCTAATAAAATGTATATGCGTATATTCGATATTCTGTGAGGTCATTTTCATTCTCATTAATTTTATATACCTTTGAAACCCAAGGAAATAGATATAGACTTACTGTGAGAAAAATTCAGACATCGTTAAAATAAACAGCTTATGTGAAATAAAATATTCTGTGACATTAACCATTTCAGAAATATTCCCGCTTGTTTTGTTTGAACTTTTCCACATTTTAAGCAGAATCTACATTTCGAAATTTTAAGCGGTCGTTTTAACCATATCTATAAGCATTGCAAATTGGATTGTTAAAAGGATCGTTAAACAGTTAAAAAATAAAAATAAATGTTAGTTTAGCCATGTACTTTAATGAAACCATTCGTGACGACTGACAGGAAGTAGATAGAAAAATAAGCTTTTACATGAAGTTTGTAGAAAGACTGCGATAACAGGGTTAATGGGCAGGAAAAGTCGTGTAAATGTTATACATAAGATTTTTAAATTGCAATTCTCCTTATGCATGATATATATGCAACAATGCATTTAATAATACGTATTAGCTGTCGCAAAAAAATATACATATTGAATGAGGATTTGGTTATGGTAAAAAGTACACTGAATATTATTTGTATGAGTCCGCGAAATCAAGACACATCCCGCATTAGCAAGGTCCTGGTATCAAATCCCGTGCCCGACCAACTTGACTGGGTTTTTTTATTTCGTGGTTTCCCTCAGTTGCCAAGGTAAATACCTGATTGGATACCTAATACAACGACCCAAAGTTCCACCTTAAGTGTAAAATAATAGTAAATCATGAGAAATAGATGGTAAAGCTAATTTGACGCAGGTAGATTGGACGGCACCGTAATGCCATCTGCCCGACAGTGTGGAAGCATAGGTGCAGTATCTGTACTCATGTCTCTGCGGACATGTGACGAATTAAAATTAAATTAAGTTTTATTTATGGACGCTCTTTAACTGCTGTGGTCCTTAGCGTCCCGTTCTATATTGGGCGTGAAAGACTGGCAATTTTGCTCAGAGGTCTCTTTATCAGGTTTGAGGTTCTTTTACGTGCCGTAAATCTACGACACGGGACCACCAGCTTTACTTCCCTTCCGAAGGATGTGTATGCTCGAAAAAATCCATCGCCCTCGCCGGGTTTGAACCCACCTCGGGAACTAGAGGCTAGCATGGTAACCACTACACCACGGAGGACAACACATGTGAACAAAGTAAGATGGTATGGCACAGGGATAAGAACTAGAAGGTTAAAGTTAACCATACACTGATCCAGAAGTATCTCCCAACAGACCCGTCGCGATATAACCATGTAGTTAAAGCGACGTAAAATAATAGATAGGGGAAAAAATCCCTAAAGCTTTAACTAACTGTTTATTTATCCAGAAACATAACAAAGGAAATTTAGAGAAATGTCCGAATATGAAGGAAAAATTGCTGGGTATTTAAATTAAAACAAAAACTGCGTGAATTCTGATGCTAAGAATTATTATAATCCTGAACCTGAAACTGAACATGAGGCAGTATTTTTAACACCTAAATAATTTCAGTCTAATTATATAATATGTAAATTCAATAACAATCCGCCTTGAAGCAATATGTGATTGTAATAATTTGTAAAAAGTAAGTAAGTCATTGTAAGTGTTTATATTATTGTATCCATGTGTAATAATGTTATGTGAATACATTACGTAATTTAATAATGTAGGAGCTGTGAGAATAATAGGTTTAAAGTTGCTAACAATGAGGTAACCTTGAGGCAATAATGAGTAAGGAAGTTCAAATACTACTAGTCATTATTAGAGCAGCAATAATGTAAATTTTTGAGACAGTTTAGAAATAGCCAATCAACAACCAGAAAAAGCTTTAGTTAAATGAAGGTATTCTATTGGACTAGGACTAGCCAATCACAGACTTGAAATACAGAAATTTACAAGTTTAGGCGGTTGAAATCAAATCAGTTGCCTGCAGACCGTGATAGTAACCGGATGCAAGATGCGTCCTCTAGAGAAATATAATACGTATTCGTGTGAGACGAAAAATAAGTATACGTGGTAAAAAGTACAAGTAATTAAATAAAAGAATCTCACAGCTCTCGATATCAGTGAAGTGTTATTTAATTTGTGTCAAGGATTAATAAAAAAGGAGTGAATTAAAACTTAAAATCTGTGTAAGCCTACATTCTTCAGTCGCACCACGACCTTGCCAAGATATCCATGTCTCTAAAATAAATACTGACGCAGCCGAGGTAAATATAAATATTTAATACTAAAAGAAACAATCAAATTACAAAGTTAATATTTTTTTAAACTTGGGGCAAAAGCCACCTGAAAGTAAATTTGGGGCGAAGGCTACCGGAAACTGTTTACTATACGTGCGGTTGCAACTACTACAAGTTCGGCTCCCCAACAGTTGAAATATAATACATCTTCAAATCGGCTTTTCATACGTAGCAGCAAACAACGTAAAGAGCAATTCTACTTCACACAGAACAAGTATTTGTATTTGCCAAAGTTAAGGAAACATTAACTAAATTGCTTTACTGTAAAGGAGCATCCCAAAGCAAAGGAAGCGTTTTGACACGTATGCACTGAGTGCATCATCACTTCTTGAGGCTTGGCTTGGTGTATAACAAATTGCCCACTTCCTCTGAAGGTCTTGTCAAGTGCTTGGTAAACTATTTCAGCCATAACAATTAAGTTTCTGTGCGGTTGGAAGGTTAATAACCACGAGAAATTAAAAATAAACTTAAAGTAAACTAACGGCATGACCAATTCTAGGAGCGTTGTATTCTAGTGGTGACGCACTAAATAATTATATTGGCTACTGCTGCCGAATACCAACGCATTCGTGCGCGAAGAAAATAGTATACGCCTGATCGGTTTCAAAATTTACTATTCAGTGACCATTTTCTGTTAATCACTGATTGAAATATTAATATTAATGATATTACAATCATATTTTATAATGAAATGTTTGTAAATCGATAAAAGCTAATTTCCTCTGGAGAGCAATGCGCATGTGCAGCGAAGTTTCATGAAAGCATCCACTGCTAATTATTGCTTTGAAAATAAACAGCCAGAAACATTGGAAAATCACTAACTACTAACTACACTCACATGACTTTCTCTACTCTTGTACAAAATATTTTTACAAATGCTTATTCTCCATATGCTTCATGTTAATCGAGATATCGAGATGTTAATCGTATTGCTAATTTTCTTGTAGATGCAAGGGAAATTGGTAGGCTTTAAGCGATAGTCAAATATTTTAAGAGCTGGTTGCCATGTGGCGCATTCCATTCTCTTTACATTACCAAGACAAACAAAATGAATAACGAATTTGAAAAAAGTATAAGAATTGGAAAATTTAAGGAAATACAAAGCAATATCTCGAAAATGGTTCACTCAAAAAAAATGCGTAAGTAGTAGGGAAATGACAGAGCTGGCGCAGTTAATTTATGCATGGCTATTCATATGCAAATGAGCTCCCCCACCTCCTCCCTCCCCCTCCCCCCGCTGTGCCTTGGTAGTTTTAGCTGCACCTGCGGTCGTAAATCATGTTGAGTACAATGGAGGCTTGACAGTTAGGTAATTAAGGCTGTCAATCAACTGTCAAAACGAACAAAGGGGTCATAAATTTAAGGTTCTGTAACAAAGGCGAGATGTTTTTCCTACCCATTCCACATCCGGCCACTTCTGCACCTGGTCAGTTACCCGCCCCCACTTCCATTGTGTGTGTCGAACACGTGGCATACTCGTTCCACTAGCTTTTAACAAAAGAACAATGCTTGCCCTTCAGCTGTCAAAATGAACAAAGCCCATGATGAATTAGGGTTGTAACAAAGCCTGACCCTTTCCATTGTGTAAGAGATTCTATTGTGTGTGCCTTTCTATTGTTCGATGCAAGCATTCTTTAGAAAGACCACCTGGCAACCCAATAACAAAGCCTGACCCTTTCCATTGTGTAAGAGATTCTATTGTCCTTGGCAAGGCTAGTTTAGAAAGACACCTGCAGCGTTCCCATTGTTTGGCCACCTGCTAGTTTAACAAAAGAATTCGAGGGTTGCTTTATACTCGTTCTGTCCTTGTTTGTGTGAAAGAGAGAGAAACTTGTTTACCAACTCTGCGTGACGTCATACTTTAGAAAGACACCTGCTCCATAACAAAGCCTGACCCTTTCCATTGTGTAAGAGATTCTATTGTGTGTGCCTTTCTATTGTTCTGTGCAAGGCTAGTTTAGAAAGACACCTGCAGCGTTCCCATTGTTTGGCCACCTGCTAGTTTAACAAAAGAATTCGAGGGCTGCTTTATACTCGTCCTCTCCTTGTTTGTGTGAAAGAGAGAGAAACTTCTTTACCAACTCTGCGTGACGTCAGGTCGGCCATCATAATTTTGCCTGAGGGAGTTCTCCCCGATGTTTTACGACCTCCTACGAATATATCCGAGCATAGTTAACAAGCATTCTGTTTCAGCCAACGACTCCGAAAAGCATCTAATATACATTTCATTACGTGCATTAAACCTCTGAGTGATATCCATAGATCGGTGTTCGATTCTTACTGTAATCAAAAGTTTATTGCTAATGAGAAATTAATGATTGATATTATTATATCATTACCTTAAATAATAAAAAGGCGTTCAGAGAATTCTAGCTAGAGTCTTACCAAGTGAAGCTCTAACGCGAAATAACTATTAAACTATGCAAGACCAGATTGAAAATGTATTTAACAAATATAATTTAATTTTTATACATCATCATCCTAATTAATGAAAGACCGTTCAGAGGACCCTAGTTCGAATCTTACCCTGCAAACTCTAATGTGTAACATCTAGTAAATTACGGATGCGTGCTCTAAAAATATATTAAACACATGCGTATACTTAGGTATCCAAGTTGATATTTTCTTAGGGTAAAACATTATTATATCATTACCCTGATTAAAGCCCGTTCAGAGGTTTCTAGTTTGAGTCTTACCCTGCAAGCTCTATGCCTACTAACTATTAAATTACGGAAGCGTGCACGATAAGATTAAAATGTATTTAACAAATATAATTTAATTTTATACATTACGCTGTTTTAATGAAAGGTATTCTTAGGAACCCAGAAGCCCATAGTTCGAACCTTACCCAGCGAAACGCTATAATAAATACTAAATTATTGAAGAGTGAACGGGTCAGATTAAAATGTGTTTAACAAATATAATTTAATATACACGACATTACAATGTTTAACGAGCTGTATTCTTAGGAACCAGAGGTCCCTAGTTCGAATCCTGCCCTGCGAAACGCTATAATAACTATTAAACTATGCACGGGCATATTAAAATGTATTTATCAAATATAATTATTTATATTAAACCCCTGTGTATACTTAGATATTCCGATGCCTAGACACGATTCTTTATTTTCTTTCTTCTCCCTCTTTCTTTCTCCACGACTTGTACACATTCAGGCGTTCGCATATACACGAGCGCTTGTACACACATCAGCAAACATACACTGGTGCACACACACACTCACAAACATACAATAGTACACACACACACGCACATACACGCATTCACACAACTCATGCGTATACATACATACACCAGTGCTCTTACACACATACATATACATGGACACACACACACACGCACACACATACACCAGTGCACACACGCATACACGCATATGTAAGTACACACACGCACACACGCACCCACGCAAGCACATACACCAGCACATACACACACGCATATACATACACCAGCACATACATACACACACACATGCACATGCATACAATAGTACACACACACACACACATACACCAGTACACACACGCATTCACGCACCTCATGCGTATACATACATACACCAGTGCTCTTACACTCACACATTCACGCACCTCATGCGTATACATACATACATACACCAGTGCTCTTACACTCACACATACATATACACGGACAAACACACACACATGCAAGCACATATGCCTGTTCACTTACACCCAACAGCACCAACCCACACACGCACACACCAACTCACGCGCATGTCCTGAATGAAAAGAGACAAAATGATGCAATAAAAACTAATTATAGCTCGGGATGCAAGGCTCCATTTACGATTGCTCGAAACCGGTCTTCTAATAACTCCAAAACTAATTAAAATAAAGACAGTAAATAAACTTTATTACTTTTATGTCATTAGCTCGTTTCTTGTGCATGTATATTAGAGTCAGGGTGTCATGGGTTCGATCCTTAACTTTAAATCTCAATTATCTCAGAAACTAGCAGGGATTAAGGTGCGGACCAAAGCACGATTTTTAGTTCCTACGATGAACAATTAATGCTGTATATAATTTTCAACCAGTTGCCCCTAGTTCGAATCCCGATCTTTCAATGACTTCCTTAATTTTCCACTGTGTTCTAGAATATATCACTTAGATCAATGTTGCAACTGCATACAGGTCTTTTAAACACATCAAACTAATATTATAAATAATTTTGTTTCTGGCGTTCTGAGTTCGAATACCGATTCAATGAAGCTTACTTATAAATTTAATAACAGGAAATAATTAAGACAAAGGCACCAAATAAACCTATTACGTTTATGTCATCAGATAATATCTTGCGGGTGTATATTAGGGTACCTGACGTCCAGGGTTCGATCCTTAAGTTTAAATCTCAATTATCGCAGAAACTAGCAGAGATAGAGCTGTAGACGAAAGCATGTTTGATAGCTCATACAATGAACAATTAATGCTGTATATAATTTTCAATCAGTTGCCTCTAGTTCGAATCCCGATCTTTCAATGACTTCACTGATTTTCCTCTGTACTCTAGAACACATCACTTAGATTGATGCTTTAACTGCATGCGGCTTTGTGTAACGACATTATGAATGTACTCTGTGTGAGAGAGAGCGAGAGAGAGAGCGAGAGAGGGAGAGGAAGTGAACCAAGCAGGGATAGAAGTGCTGAGGGCCTCTGCGCATGCGTAGCAAGAGATGATGTCATTGGCTGCAATAATCACGTGACGTGTAAGCATCACAGCCATGATGACGTGCAGGCATCGCCTGGAGGGGGTTTAGATCCCTATATAAACAGACATCTTTCCCATGTTAGAACTGTTGTGTACTTATTAACTTTACATTCAAGTTTTAAAGAGCTTTAAAAGCAACGTGAGCTGCAGGCCGTCTACACATTCAGCACATATCAAAACGGGTGGCAATGCAAGGTGAGTTTTAAATAACTATACAAAATCACTGTTGGCTTTTACAATACATTTAATTTTATTTAAACGTTACAGTACATGAAAGACGATTCGTTACAAAGAGCATCATATTTTCTAATCTGTGCTTTACATTAACATGGATTTTACTGCATACTCTTCTTCAGTTCACATGATTTTCGCCACACATTCTTCTTACATAAACATTCATACGACTTTCCCCTCATTCTTTGTTTCACTATACACTCACATGATTTCCTCTACTCATTCTTTATTCCACCTACAGGTTCATGCTCTGTTAACATTCACATGACTTTCTCTTCACATTCTTTGCTTCCATTAACATTCACATGATTTTCGCCACACCTTCTTCTTACATAAACATTCATACGACTTTACCCTCATTCTTTGTTTCACTATACACTCACATGATTTCCTCTACTCATTCTTTGTCCCCCTGCAGGTTCATGCTTTGTTAACATTCACACGACGTTCTCAGCTCATTTCTCTATTGACATTCACATGATCTTCTCAACACATTCTTCTTACTTAAACATTCATACGATTTTCCCCCTCATTCTTTGTTTCACTATACATTCGCACACGATTTCCTCTACTCATTCTTTGGTTCTCTGCTGGCTCATCTTCAATGAACATTCACATGATTTCTGTACTTATTCTTTATTTCTCTACACCCTCATAGGCTTACTTACAAAACATACACACCCTAGTTCTTCAACTTGAATAATGTAGTGAAAATAATAATTTATGACAATGTCTGTTACAGATTGTTTAGCTGATAGACTCAACAAGATGGTGGAAGAGCGTAGTTTCCTACCGACTCGTCGAGTTCAAGATCTCGAAATAGGTCTTAACTATGAGATAAAGTCCTTAAAGAGAGTTCAAACAAGATATGGTACCAGGATCGTATCTTCGCTGGAGGATTGTCAAGTGTTCTTGCCAGAGCGCTATAATTCGTTAACCAATCAAGAGATTGCAGAAATACCTGGGAGCGTATACCTACAGTATAATGGCATGGCAGAGAAGGGGAAATTTAAGACATGTAAATTGTCTTTTTTACACGCAAAGAAGGTGCGTAGAAGTGTCAAACTTAAGTATTGAATGTTCTCCCATTTCACAATGAAAAATTCATAAATAAAACAACTGACTCATTGATATTACATATAAAGATACAAAAGATGCATATTATAGAATTTTATAAAAAATTAACGAAATTACAATATCACATGCTTGAGTTTAATTATATCTAACGCATTGAAATAACTCTAAATATCCGAATGTTTATACAAATCTTTGTGCTTCTTTTTACATGTGCCATATGCTTCATTTTACATGTATCATAACAAAAAATGTAATTCTTTCCAGGTTGCCTTTACTTGACCAAGATAGTTTTCTAAGACTTTCATTGTGCAATGTTTCAGGGTGTCCAATAAGAGGAAGAAGAAGAAGAGGAATAGCCTACTACCATGCAATGGATGCTGACGCTATTGGAGGGTGGAATACCTACAAGAAACATTTCGGCAAGAAACGGGTGCTGAGACATCTACATCACCGAAAAACATTAAGACAGGATCCTTATATAACATTACAGGGTATACAATGAAAAAATACGGTCAATTTTGTATACAATTAAATGCATGGCTGAGAGTTAGCTCGAACTAGTCTCCCTATATTCACTGAAATTAAGCATTGTGAGCAATAATTTAAGTGACTGTGAAAATACTTTAAGTAATGGTGAAATTTGTATCCTAAAAGACTTGAGCCCTGTATACATTAACAGCATTAAGGCTGTTTGCCACGCTGGAATACAAATTATGAAAATAAAAAGACTTTCATTTAAATAATAAGGAAATTTGCATAACCTGCTGTTACAAGTGTAATGACATATACAGAAACAATGAGTCGGACGAGAAAGTGATGGAAATGTAAGATAAATAATAACAATAAAAGAATTAAGGTATGTTTTACATAGTGTTTTTATTCATTAAAAATCCTTGTATTCCTAATGAAAAATAAATCATTACAATGATTAGTTTAAGTTATATCACAATGATCAAAAAGAGAACCGTCTTTAGATGCATTACTCGATCTTAAGTCAGAGCACCAAAAAATGACAAATCACGGCTTCTCCATTTTAGATGTGGTGTCACTATTCAGGTAAATTCATGTAACACAGCAGGTTGAGTATGCAGATCTGTGGTCCTAAATGGGTGAAACAGAGTCTTATCCAGCTTAACAGTCTTGAGATCTCACCATCAGAAAGTCGAATCACAAGCCTTCTCCACTCGCTGAGCACAGGTTTAACAACAGCATTCTCTTCACCCTGAGACGATGTAAAGTATATAAATATGCAATACTGCGCTAAATTCGTATGATGCTCAACTTAAATATATTCACTAGGAAATCAGATTCAGACAGCTGATTAGATGGAATAACTTTGTCACTGAAGGGTCGCAGAACGTTCCTATAGAACAATCACTGGAAAAAATCAAGAGTGAAAGGACATTATAATGACATTTTTATTATTATTATTATTCACTGATCACATAAAGAAGACATTCGCATCCTAATATGAGGAATCTTTCTAACTCTTTCACGGTTTTGCAAATGCTAATCACGCTATAAAACCACCCAGCTTTAAATCCTGAATAATGTCGTTAATCGCATCGGAAAAGTCATTTTTATCTGGTGTATGAAGCATCATGAGTACCCTTAGCATGTTTACCAAATCATTAGGATCGGTGTAGCGGTATAGCATCTCCTCTGTATTCGCTTTGGATATATCTTCTAATCTAGGTGATTTGACACTAGTATGCTTGCTTTCATTGGTGTGTTTATTCAGAGCTTGCTCATTCAAAGAAACTGCTCTCATTGCTTCATTAGTGGTAGCTCTTGATGTTATTACAGGGTCGCTTGAACTGGCTCCAAGCACGGTACATCTTGAATCCCGCTCTTCGGGACTTGAGAAGATTTCAGGATCTCGTTTGGGTGTGTTATTCAATGCACAGCTGGTCATTGCTTTACAGCATCTTCTCCTAAGTTGCTTAAGCCTTGAAATTGTCCTGTTTTTTAACGTTCTATTACATATGCAGCACTTAACAAAGCGATTACTCCCCCCTTGGGAAACATACGAAAAATCAAGATTCTCGTAAATTGACTGTAATTGTCCGTCTTTGTGAGTGTTCATGTTCAAGCTGTATATATAAACTAGTCAATGTATAATGTAGATGTTGAATTCGTATACGATAACACGAGACTGAGTTATTTTTTAACATTTATGTATTTATATATGTACTCAGGTTTTGATGCATATAAACAGCCATGTCCGAATTAGACTAAGCAAAATATTGTAGCATTTCCGCATAATAGTTGTAATTCCGTTAAATATAACTATCTCATTAAGCACAAGCAGATTCAAGTAGCTAGAAATGGATTCATAGAGGTAAGAGTACAAGTTTTCGTGATAGTTAGCACAGAGAATGCGAGAGTTAAGGGAGATACAGGTCATTTTCCCTTTGCAGGTCACCTTTGTTTCCCTTTGCTGGCCACCTTTTCCCTTTGCTGGTCACATTTTTCCCTTTGCTGGTCACCTTTTTCCCTTTGCAAGTCATGTTTTTCCCTCTTCTGGTCCCATTTTTCCCTTTGCTGGTCACTTTTTCCCTTTGCAGGTCGCATTTTTCCCTTTGCTGATCACATTTTTCCCTTTGCTGGACACCTTTTTCCCTTTGCAGGTTACGTTTTTCCCCTTACTGGTCCCATTTTTCCCTTTACTGGTCACCTTTTTCCCTTTGCTGGTCCCATTTTTCCTTTTACTGGTCACCTTTTTTCCCTTTGCTGGCCACATTTTTCCCTTTGCAGGTCACGTTTTTCCCTTTGCTGGTCCCATTTTTCCCTTAGCTGGTCACATTTTCCCCTTTGCTGGTCACCTTTTTCCCTTTGCAGGTCACGTTTTTCCCTCTTCTGGTCCCATTTTTCCCTTTGCTGGTCACCATTTTCCCTTTGCTGGTCACCTTTTTCCCTTTGCTGGTCACCTTTTTCCCTTTGCTGGTCACCTTTTTCCCTTTGCTGGTCACCTTTTTCCCTTTGCTGGTCACCTTTTTCCCTTTCCTGGTCAAAATTTTCCCTTTGCTGGTCACCTTTTTCCCTTTGCTGGTCACCTTTTTCCCTTTGCTGGTCACCTTTTTCCCTTTGCTGGTCACCTTTTCCCTTTGCTGGTCACCTTTTTCCCTTTCCTGGTCACCTTTTTCCCTTTGCTGGTCACCTTTTTCCCTTTCCTGGTCACCTTTTTCCCTTTGCTGGTCACCTTTTTCCCTTTGTTGGTCACCTTTTTCCCTTTGCTGGTCACCTTTTTCCTTTGCTGGTCACCTTTTTCCCTTTGCTGGTCACCTTTTTCCATTTGCTGGTCACCTTTTTCCCTTTCCTGGTCACCTTTTTCCCTTTGCTGGTCACCTTTTTCCCTTTGCTGGTCACCTTTTTCCCTTTGCTGGTCACCTTTTTCCCTTTGCTGGTCACCTTTTTCCCTTTCCTGGTCACCTTTTTCCCTTTCCTGGTCACCTTTTTCCCTTTCCTGGTCACCTTTTTCCCTTTCCTGGTCACCTTTTTCCCTTTGCTGGTCACCTTTTTCCCTTTGCTGGTCACCTTTTTCCCTTTGCTGGTCACCTTTTTCCCTTTGCTGGTCACCTTTTTCCCTTTGCTGGTCACCTTTTTCCCTTTGCTGGTCACCTTTTTCCCTTTGCTGGTCACCTTTTTCCCTTTCCTGGTCACCTTTTTCCCCTTGCTTGTCACCTTTTTCCCTTTCCTGGTCACCTTTTTCCCTTTGCTGGTCACCTTTTTCCCTTTCCTGGTCACCTTTTTCCCTTTCCTGGTCACCTTTTTCCCTTTGCTGGTCACCTTTTTCCCTTTGCTGGTCACCTTTTTCCCTTTCCTGGTCACCTTTTTCCCTTTGCTGGTCACCTTTTTCCCTTTCCTGGTCACCTTTTTCCCTTTGCTGGTCACCTTTTTCCCTTTCCTGTTCACCTTTTTCCCTTTGCTGGTCACCTTTTTCCCTTTCCTGGTCACCTTTATCCCTTTCCTGGTCACCTTTTTCCCTTTGCTGGTCACCTTTTCCCTGAATGGTTTACATGATAGGCAAGTCAAGAACATTGACATGAAACAGTTTTGCACTAAGTTCACATCTAAAGTCGCTTTCAAAGTCTAACATATGAATAGGCTGTGAGCATTCTTGTTTCATCCTCTCTAGCTTGACAGCTAAAGTAAAATAAATCGCTCTTAATGTATATACGCTAATGAGAAAGTATAAAAGAACTATCCTGAATAAAAATTGATTAGTATAACGTGAGGGCTAAGGTTTCGGTTTAATTAACTCTCTCACTAGCCTGCAACCATTAAAGTACATTTACCTGGTTACATAGGCTGAGGAACTGTGTTAAAGCTAGAGAAAAATTAAAGATAGGAGATCCTGGAATCATTCCGTTAGACGATTCGTGTAATCTTAGCGGCATTGCCAACGCTCAGCATAAGGTCTCTGCTTCGAGAAACATTGCTGCCAAGATCTGACTGAAACGACTTGGAAAAGCGTGCAATCTGATGTTACATTAGGTGAAAAAGTTGGCAGCGTGACTAGTAACAGCAATTATGAAGGGAAAGGTAGCTGTTGGTGCGGGATCCAGGAAGAAGAAACGAGGAGGATTTCTACCTTTCATACCAATTATTGCAGCTCTAGGCGCTGCTGCTGGAGGTGCAGCCCAAATTGCCTCAGCAGTAAATAAGAAAAAGGCAGCAGATAAACAACTTGCCGAAATGATGAGGCATAAGAGAGAAATTGAGAGAAAGGTATCTGCTGGCGGAGGGTCCAAAAAGAAGAAACGAGGAGGATTTCTACCACTCATACAATTATTGCAGCACTAGGAGCCGCCGCTGGAGGTGCATCACAAATTGCTACAGCTGTAAATACGAAAAAAGCTGCAGATAAACAACTTGCTGAAATGATGAGACGTAACAGAGAAATTGAAGCAAGAGGGAGAAGTTTTCGAGTGAAGAAGAATAAGGGAAGAAACACAGAAACGAAGAGGAGACAGAGCCTGAAAGGGAATTCAAAAAACTCTGGCAGAGGGCTATACTTGTCCCGGAAAAAACATTGAATAACATAGACCTTGACTTGTATGCCCGACGTTTAAAGGTTCCTCATATTAGGATGCGAATGTCTTCTTTATGTGATCAGTGAATAATAATAATAATAAAAATGTCATTATAATGTCCTTTCACTCTTGATTTTTTCCAGTGATTGTTCTATAGGAACGTTCTGCGACCCTTCAGTGACAAAGTTATTCCATCTAATCAGCTGTCTGAATCTGATTTCCTAGTGAATATATTTAAGTTGAGCATCATACGAATTTAGCGCAGTATTGCATATTTATATACTTTACATCGTCTCAGGGTGAAGAGAATGCTGTTGTTAAACCTGTGCTCAGCGAGTGGAGAAGGCTTGTGATTCGACTTTCTGATGGTGAGATCTCAAGACTGTTAAGCTGGATAAGACTCTGTTTCACCCATTTAGGACCACAGATCTGCATACTCAACCTGTTGTGTTACATGAATTTACCTGAATAGTGACACCACATCTAAAATGGAGAAGCCGTGATTTGTCATTTTTTGGTGCTCTGACTTAAGATCGAGTAATGCATCTAAAGACGGTTCTCTTTTTGATCATTGTGATATAACTTAAACTAATCATTGTAATGATTTATTTTTCATTAGGAATACAAGGATTTTTAATGAATAAAAACACTATGTAAAACATACCTTAATTCTTTTATTGTTATTATTTATCTTACATTTCCATCACTTTCTCGTCCGACTCATTGTTTCTGTATATGTCATTACACTTGTAACAGCAGGTTATGCAAATTTCCTTATTATTTAAATGAAAGTCTTTTTATTTTCATAATTTGTATTCCAGCGTGGCAAACAGCCTTAATGCTGTTAATGTATACAGGGCTCAAGTCTTTTAGGATACAAATTTCACCATTACTTAAAGTATTTTCACAGTCACTTAAATTATTGCTCACAATGCTTAATTTCAGTGAATATAGGGAGACTAGTTCGAGCTAACTCTCAGCCATGCATTTAATTGTATACAAAATTGACCGTATTTTTTCATTGTATACCCTGTAATGTTATATAAGGATCCTGTCTTAATGTTTTTCGGTGATGTAGATGTCTCAGCACCCGTTTCTTGCCGAAATGTTTCTTGTAGGTATTCCACCCTCCAATAGCGTCAGCATCCATTGCATGGTAGTAGGCTATTCCTCTTCTTCTTCTTCCTCTTATTGGACACCCTGAAACATTGCACAATGAAAGTCTTAGAAAACTATCTTGGTCAAGTAAAGGCAACCTGGAAAGAATTACATTTTTTGTTATGATACATGTAAAATGAAGCATATGGCACATGTAAAAAGAAGCACAAAGATTTGTATAAACATTCGGATATTTAGAGTTATTTCAATGCGTTAGATATAATTAAACTCAAGCATGTGATATTGTAATTTCGTTAATTTTTTATAAAATTCTATAATATGCATCTTTTGTATCTTTATATGTAATATCAATGAGTCAGTTGTTTTATTTATGAATTTTTCATTGTGAAATGGGAGAACATTCAATACTTAAGTTTGACACTTCTACGCACCTTCTTTGCGTGTAAAAAAGACAATTTACATGTCTTAAATTTCCCCTTCTCTGCCATGCCATTATACTGTAGGTATACGCTCCCAGGTATTTCTGCAATCTCTTGATTGGTTAACGAATTATAGCGCTCTGGCAAGAACACTTGACAATCCTCCAGCGAAGATACGATCCTGGTACCATATCTTGTTTGAACTCTCTTTAAGGACTTTATCTCATAGTTAAGACCTATTTCGAGATCTTGAACTCGACGAGTCGGTAGGAAACTACGCTCTTCCACCATCTTGTTGAGTCTATCAGCTAAACAATCTGTAACAGACATTGTCATAAATTATTATTTTCACTACATTATTCAAGTTGAAGAACTAGGGTGTGTATGTTTTGTAAGTAAGCCTATGAGGGTGTAGAGAAATAAAGAATAAGTACAGAAATCATGTGAATGTTCATTGAAGATGAGCCAGCAGAGAACCAAAGAATGAGTAGAGGAAATCGTGTGCGAATGTATAGTGAAACAAAGAATGAGGGGGAAAATCGTATGAATGTTTAAGTAAGAAGAATGTGTTGAGAAGATCATGTGAATGTCAATAGAGAAATGAGCTGAGAACGTCGTGTGAATGTTAACAAAGCATGAACCTGCAGGGGGACAAAGAATGAGTAGAGGAAATCATGTGAGTGTATAGTGAAACAAAGAATGAGGGTAAAGTCGTATGAATGTTTATGTAAGAAGAAGGTGTGGCGAAAATCATGTGAATGTTAATGGAAGCAAAGAATGTGAAGAGAAAGTCATGTGAATGTTAACAGAGCATGAACCTGTAGGTGGAATAAAGAATGAGTAGAGGAAATCATGTGAGTGTATAGTGAAACAAAGAATGAGGGGAAAGTCGTATGAATGTTTATGTAAGAAGAATGTGTGGCGAAAATCATGTGAACTGAAGAAGAGTATGCAGTAAAATCCATGTTAATGTAAAGCACAGATTAGAAAATATGATGCTCTTTGTAACGAATCGTCTTTCATGTACTGTAACGTTTAAATAAAATTAAATGTATTGTAAAAGCCAACAGTGATTTTGTATAGTTATTTAAAACTCACCTTGCATTGCCACCCGTTTTGATATGTGCTGAATGTGTAGACGGCCTGCAGCTCACGTTGCTTTTAAAGCTCTTTAAAACTTGAATGTAAAGTTAATAAGTACACAACAGTTCTAACATGGGAAAGATGTCTGTTTATATAGGGATCTAAACCCCCTCCAGGCGATGCCTGCACGTCATCATGGCTGTGATGCTTACACGTCACGTGATTATTGCAGCCAATGACATCATCTCTTGCTACGCATGCGCAGAGGCCCTCAGCACTTCTATCCCTGCTTGGTTCACTTCCTCTCCCTCTCTCGCTCTCTCTCTCGCTCTCTCTCACACAGAGTACATTCATAATGTCGTTACACAAAGCCGCATGCAGTTAAAGCATCAATCTAAGTGATGTGTTCTAGAGTACAGAGGAAAATCAGTGAAGTCATTGAAAGATCGGGATTCGAACTAGAGGCAACTGATTGAAAATTATATACAGCATTAATTGTTCATTGTATGAGCTATCAAACATGCTTTCGTCTACAGCTCTATCTCTGCTAGTTTCTGCGATAATTGAGATTTAAACTTAAGGATCGAACCCTGGACGTCAGGTACCCTAATATACACCCGCAAGATATTATCTGATGACATAAACGTAATAGGTTTATTTGGTGCCTTTGTCTTAATTATTTCCTGTTATTAAATTTATAAGTAAGCTTCATTGAATCGGTATTCGAACTCAGAACGCCAGAAACAAAATTATTTATAATATTAGTTTGATGTGTTTAAAAGACCTGTATGCAGTTGCAACATTGATCTAAGTGATATATTCTAGAACACAGTGGAAAATTAAGGAAGTCATTGAAAGATCGGGATTCGAACTAGGGGCAACTGGTTGAAAATTATATACAGCATTAATTGTTCATCGTAGGAACTAAAAATCGTGCTTTGGTCCGCACCTTAATCCCTGCTAGTTTCTGAGATAATTGAGATTTAAAGTTAAGGATCGAACCCATGACACCCTGACTCTAATATACATGCACAAGAAACGAGCTAATGACATAAAAGTAATAAAGTTTATTTACTGTCTTTATTTTAATTAGTTTTGGAGTTATTAGAAGACCGGTTTCGAGCAATCGTAAATGGAGCCTTGCATCCCGAGCTATAATTAGTTTTTATTGCATCATTTTGTCTCTTTTCATTCAGGACATGCGCGTGAGTTGGTGTGTGCGTGTGTGGGTTGGTGCTGTTGGGTGTAAGTGAACAGGCATATGTGCTTGCATGTGTGTGTGTTTGTCCGTGTATATGTATGTGTGAGTGTAAGAGCACTGGTGTATGTATGTATGTATACGCATGAGGTGCGTGAATGTGTGAGTGTAAGAGCACTGGTGTATGTATGTATACGCATGAGGTGCGTGAATGCGTGTGTGTACTGGTGTATGTGTGTGTGTGTGTGTACTATTGTATGCATGTGCATGTGTGTGTGTATGTATGTGCTGGTGTATGTATATGCGTGTGTGTATGTGCTGGTGTATGTGCTTGCGTGGGTGCGTGTGTGCGTGTGTGTACTTACATATGCGTGTATGCGTGTGTGCACTGGTGTATGTGTGTGCGTGTGTGTGTGTGTGTCCATGTATATGTATGTGTGTAAGAGCACTGGTGTATGTATGTATACGCATGAGTTGTGTGAATGCGTGTATGTGCGTGTGTGTGTGTACTATTGTATGTTTGTGAGTGTGTGTGTGCACCAGTGTATGTTTGCTGATGTGTGTACAAGCGCTCGTGTATATGCGAACGCCTGAATGTGTACAAGTCGTGGAGAAAGAAAGAGGGAGAAGAAAGAAAATAAAGAATCGTGTCTAGGCATCGGAATATCTAAGTATACACAGGGGTTTAATATAAATAATTATATTTGATAAATACATTTTAATATGCCCGTGCATAGTTTAATAGTTATTATAGCGTTTCGCAGGGCAGGATTCGAACTAGGGACCTCTGGTTCCTAAGAATACAGCTCGTTAAACATTGTAATGTCGTGTATATTAAATTATATTTGTTAAACACATTTTAATCTGACCCGTTCACTCTTCAATAATTTAGTATTTATTATAGCGTTTCGCTGGGTAAGGTTCGAACTATGGGCTTCTGGGTTCCTAAGAATACCTTTCATTAAAACAGCGTAATGTATAAAATTAAATTATATTTGTTAAATACATTTTAATCTTATCGTGCACGCTTCCGTAATTTAATAGTTAGTAGGCATAGAGCTTGCAGGGTAAGACTCAAACTAGAAACCTCTGAACGGGCTTTAATCAGGGTAATGATATAATAATGTTTTACCCTAAGAAAATATCAACTTGGATACCTAAGTATACGCATGTGTTTAATATATTTTTAGAGCACGCATCCGTAATTTACTAGATGTTACACATTAGAGTTTGCAGGGTAAGATTCGAACTAGGGTCCTCTGAACGGTCTTTCATTAATTAGGATGATGATGTATAAAAATTAAATTATATTTGTTAAATACATTTTCAATCTGGTCTTGCATAGTTTAATAGTTATTTCGCGTTAGAGCTTCACTTGGTAAGACTCTAGCTAGAATTCTCTGAACGCCTTTTTATTATTTAAGGTAATGATATAATAATATCAATCATTAATTTCTCATTAGCAATAAACTTTTGATTACAGTAAGAATCGAACACCGATCTATGGATATCACTCAGAGGTTTAATGCACGTAATGAAATGTATATTAGATGCTTTTCGGAGTCGTTGGCTGAAACAGAATGCTTGTTAACTATGCTCGGATATATTCGTAGGAGGTCGTAAAACATCGGGGAGAACTCCCTCAGGCAAAATTATGATGGCCGACCTGACGTCACGCAGAGTTGGTAAAGAAGTTTCTCTCTCTTTCACACAAACAAGGAGAGGACGAGTATAAAGCAGCCCTCGAATTCTTTTGTTAAACTAGCAGGTGGCCAAACAATGGGAACGCTGCAGGTGTCTTTCTAAACTAGCCTTGCACAGAACAATAGAAAGGCACACACAATAGAATCTCTTACACAATGGAAAGGGTCAGGCTTTGTTATGGAGCAGGTGTCTTTCTAAAGTATGACGTCACGCAGAGTTGGTAAACAAGTTTCTCTCTCTTTCACACAAACAAGGACAGAACGAGTATAAAGCAACCCTCGAATTCTTTTGTTAAACTAGCAGGTGGCCAAACAATGGGAACGCTGCAGGTGTCTTTCTAAACTAGCCTTGCCAAGGACAATAGAATCTCTTACACAATGGAAAGGGTCAGGCTTTGTTATTGGGTTGCCAGGTGGTCTTTCTAAAGAATGCTTGCATCGAACAATAGAAAGGCACACACAATAGAATCTCTTACACAATGGAAAGGGTCAGGCTTTGTTACAACCCTAATTCATCATGGGCTTTGTTCATTTTGACAGCTGAAGGGCAAGCATTGTTCTTTTGTTAAAAGCTAGTGGAACGAGTATGCCACGTGTTCGACACACACAATGGAAGTGGGGGCGGGTAACTGACCAGGTGCAGAAGTGGCCGGATGTGGAATGGGTAGGAAAAACATCTCGCCTTTGTTACAGAACCTTAAATTTATGACCCCTTTGTTCGTTTTGACAGTTGATTGACAGCCTTAATTACCTAACTGTCAAGCCTCCATTGTACTCAACATGATTTACGACCGCAGGTGCAGCTAAAACTACCAAGGCACAGCGGGGGGAGGGGGAGGGAGGAGGTGGGGGAGGGAGGAGGTGGGGGAGCTCATTTGCATATGAATAGCCATGCATAAATTAACTGCGCCAGCTCTGTCATTTCCCTACTACTTGCGTATGACATAAATTGTGTATATTAACGCGATCTACATTTTTTTGTGTAGTAAAATTTTGTCTATCTCTTATGGTTTACCAGTTATGCAAAAGTCGTTCACAAGGAAGAATACTTTTGGAGACATTCCTAGAAAATTCGAGATATACATTTCATTTGTCATGAAAATATCTTAAACATATGATATTTTAATCAAAATCGTTAGAGCCTTTTTTGAGAAAATTAAAATTTTCAAAAAAATGTTCCAATGAAAGGGTAATCTGGGGTTTGGGGATTTTTTTGAAAACCTTCGTGTCGCATCTCTGGAAGATACTGAACCTAAATACCAAGTTTGGTGTTTATCCGACTGTTCGTTTCTGAGTTATGCTGTTCATTGACACACACACGGACATGTTTCCAAAAATGTTTTTTTTTTTTTTTTTTGGATTCAGGGGGTCTCAAAATATATTTTCCCGGTGAAATCTCGGTATAGAATTTTTGGGTGGAATGCAATACTTCCCCTACTTACTATACGTAGTAGAGAAAGTAAAAATCTGATGTTTTACCTTCACATCGCATTCTCTACTCTTCTACAAACTATTCGTACAAAATCTAATTCTTGTGTTCACTTTTTGATAATAGAGGTTAACTTTCATTGCACATTTCGTCTTAAGTATAAGAAGGATACAGTAGGCCAAGGATGGCGAAAACGACTTCCTTCCGCGAGTCACCAAATATGCAATACGCACTGCAACACTCAGCAGCATGTGAAAATCAAACGGACGGTTGCAGAGAGGGAACGTGCGCCTGCGAGTCACGTTTTCGCCACCTCTGCAGTAGGCTATAGCGATATTCAGATCTTTAAAAAGGGGATCGCCATACACCTTGTATTAGGACTAGAAAAAAACAATAGTGAAACCACTTGAAACATTTTAAAATGCAAACAAATAATTAGGAACAACTCGAAAGTAATTAGTATGCTCTAACGAGATCTACATTGTTTGGTAATAAGATTGTCTTATTTCTTACGGTTTAGCAATCATTCAAAGGCTATTCAGAATTAATAGGACTTCAAGGGCTATTCGCAGGAAATGAAAGTTATACGTTTTATTTGACGGTATTTTAATAAAATCGCTTGAGCAATTTTTGAGAAAATGAAAAAGAACTAAAAATTTTCCGTATTAAGGGTATTTTGGAGTAGGAGAATTTTCTTTAAAATTTCCTTGTGGCATCCTTGGCAGATGCTAACTTTTCGTTTTTGAGGTACACTGTTCACACACGCGCGCGCTCACGGATGCACGCACAGACGTTTTTCTAAAAAATTCTTTTTTTATTAAGAGAGCCTTAAACCCGTATTTCCGCTGAAATCTCGGTATCGAATTTTATGGTAGAATACAACACTTCAAAGTAATGCCCTATCTATACACAGTATTGTTCATTCCTTTCAGTAAATGTTAGATTACGCAAAAAACTATGCTCATAATTTCTGTTGATTCAGATGGGGTTGAATTTGTATTCTACTAACAGTATTTTTGGTATGGATTCAATATAGAGGCGAAATTTAAGCACGGTAAGGTTAGAGCCTGAATGCAATATACAGTTTTATTTATGGATGCATTCTTTTTCTCCAAAAGTAAGGCCAAAATAAACATCTCATTGAGGATGCTGTTATGTTTAACTACCCTTACACGTTAGACTGCCAGTGACTCGTGAATGTGTTTAAGGGCACTTGGTAGAGTTCGCAGGGTATTTTTGTGCTTTTTCACAATTGAAAGAAACAATTACTCCATCTAGGACAATAAACGTTTTACTGCTTATTAAAAAGGTTTTCTGAGCATACCGGCATGAATATTTTTGCTAGTTTTAAATCTTTTCATTATAAACATATTTAAATGTAGTAAAATAATTTCTGAGAATTATTTTTTCATTTATAGGTACCTTTTCTCTGAAAATATAGATCAGAACTCCAATTTTTTTTATTATGAGTTTTTATAAGAATATTAAGATAGCCGGTTAAATATTTTTCCATTTGAGTGACTAATTTAATTTTTAAAAAATAGACACAAGAAAACAATTTTGTTTAATTTTTTATATTTATAATTTTTTCGTGGAAGTCATGTAATTTAGGGTCAAAATCTTTAACCTAATAAATACAGCTAAACGTTCGGTACAGCCAAAAAAAAAAAGGTTTCAAACGTAATAGATTTTGAGCAAAGTGTACCTTAACTTGAAAAAATGGAACTTAAAGGAAATGGCAAAAAACAACAAGGTGAGCACATTGTTATACGGGGTTATTCAAAAAGAAGGAACAGACTTTAAATGTTTATTTCTAATGAACGACAATAGATAGCAGCACATACGACACATCATTGAATAGAGGAAAGTTCAAAGTTGTAAGCCCCACCTATTAGTTCCATTCAGTGCCTACATGCGTCACTGGGTTTGTTTACAAGGAATTGGCAACGCCACAGGAAAAGTCGTTTTGTGTGCTGAATCCACTGTTTCATTGCAGCGTGCATTTTGTTGTAAGTTAAACAAATAGTCACCTCGTTATAAAAAATTTACAATTGATACAATAAATTCGTGAAAGATGGTTGCGTATGCAAACGGAAAAGCACTGGTCGTCCTCGCATAACAAATGGTGCTCATTTTGAACACATAAAATAAAATTTTGAACTTTCCTCCGTACAGTGACGTATCGCATGTGTCGCGCTGTGTCGCCATCTATTCGTTCATTAGAAATAAATATTTAAAGTCTGTTCCTTCTTTTTGAATAACCCTGTATACCAGTATACTGTAACATCTTTTGACTATTGATAAAGTTTCTATTGAAGGAGTTGTATTATATTTCAACTGTTGGCGAGCCGAAATTGTAGTAGTTGCAACCGCACGTATAGTAAACATTTTCCGGTAGCCTTCGCCCCAAATGTGCTTTCAGGTGGCCTTTGCCATCAAGTTAAAAATAATATTAACTTTGTAATTTGATTGTTTCTTTAAGTATTAAATGTTTATGTTTGCCTCGGCTGCGTCATTATTATTATTATTATTATTATTATTATTATTATTATTATTATTATTATTATTATTATTATTATTATTATTTTAGAGACATGGATGTCTTGGCAGGGTTGTGGTGCGACAAGAATGTAGGCTTACAAAGATTTTAAGTTTTAATTCACTCCTTTTTATTAATCCTTGACACAAATTAAATAGCACTTCACTGACATAGAGAGCTGTGAGATTCTTTTATTTAATACTTAACACGTATTTTTGTCTCACTCGAATACGTATTTAATTTCTCGAGGACACATCTCGCGTCTGGTTATGAGCACTGTTTGGAGGCAACTGAACTGTTTTCCACCTCTTAAATTTGTAAATTTCTGTATTTCAAGTCTTTGATTGGCTAATCCTAGTCCAATAGAATACCTTCTTTTAACTTAAGCTTTTTCTGGTTGTTGATTGGCGATTTTATAAACTGTCACTAAAATTACATTATTATTACTCCAAGAATCACAAGAAACATTTAAACTTAGTAATTCATTATTGCCTCAAGGTTACCTCATTGTTAGCAAATTTTGACCTATTTTTCACAGCTCCTACATTATTAAATTACGTAATGCATTCGCATAACATTATTGAATATGTTTACAATAATATAAGCATTTGCAATGACTGTTACATACATTTTACAAATTATTACATACACATATTGCTTCAAGGCGGGCTGTTATTGAATTTACATATTATATAATTTGACTGAAATCATTTAAGTGTTAATAATACTGCCTCACTATACGAGCCCTTTAAACGTCCAAATAACAAAAACATTACATAGGTATGTTCCTTATGCCATTTATAATCCAATACAACAAAAAATCCATTTTTATGAACTCAAATCTCGACCAAGTGTCCTTAGAGTAGCTAAGTTCCTTCATCGATGGGAATTTATACTATTTTTTTACCCTAACAAATGAGAGTTTCTCTTTTTTCTGCCTTTCTGGGTTTTTTTGGTATTTGAAGCAACTTTCCTTGCTTATGAAATTTCACAGCTACATCGCATTAAAAAGCCAAGAGTAGGTGGGCATTTTTAGCTGCTATATTAGATGTTTTACAAAAACAAATTAAATTCTCACGCAAACTTAATGTAGCGTTAAGTTTTTTTTACCTTAAAAAGAACTGCCTTGTATGTAACGAAAGCAAATAAAGGAAAAATTGCTGTAAGGTTAAGAAACTGCATGAAACATGTTCCTTTAGTTTCCGACTTTACACAAGTTGAGCGTTCCACTGCTTTACAAGATGTGGCCTCTGTATACATGAGAGAATCTCTCTCTAGCATTACTTCCCCCCCCCAGAGTTTAAGTATAATAATTAACCCGCTCTAGAGGCGAACCTTAATGACTGTGTATACGTACAACGCACGCGGTTAAGAAACTGGTTCGAAAACGTAATTGGTGTGTAACAAAACAAGATCAAAACTTTCAAGGCCACCTGAAAACATCGTTCTGGATGTAGTATTCTTTTTATACATTACAACGCCCGATATCTTCGCAGATATGTTGGTTCTAATTTTATCTAATTTCCGTATCTTGCAGAATGCGTAGTTTAAAAGCGCTTGTGTTTAAACAGAGGAAAAGAACTTCAAAACTAATACGTGAAGTCTTAATACCTTCTTAGGTTTGAGTTCCATTTTAATTTCTGGCCACCATTATACTCTCCGCGCAGTCCACTGAGGTTAGCGGAAGCGAGGTAATCTAATTTATTAATTTCTCTACTGTTAGCAATAGTAAGTAGAGGAAATATTGCATCCACCCAAAAATCCCATACCGAGATTTCATTGGAAATACACGTTTTGAGACATCCAGTATCAAAAATTAAAAAAACTGCTTTGATACGAGGGTCGTCCAATAAGTAAGTTTCCCTATTTTATAAAAAAACATTACCACAATTGATCATGTTGAATTCATTTTATTTATATCGTGCAATCCAAGCCAGTGTTGTACCAGGTCGAGTCCTGTGCTCGTAACCAGCTGTTCACTTCTGATTGATCTTTGTCACGGTGTTAAAGTGCTTACCTCCATGATGACCCTTGAGTCAGGCGAACATGTGAAAATCACTTGGGAAAAGATGTGGTGAATATGGAGGATGCGAGAAAACTTCCCAGTTGAATCTTCTGAGGTCCGCCTGGGTGAAAATTCAACTTGGAAGTTTTCTCGTATCTTCCGTATTCAACGGAGCTTGCCCCAAGTGATTTTCACATGTTCCTCCAACCCAAAGGTAAGTAATTTTACACCGATGATGAAGTCAAATCAGTGAACAGTTGGTTGCGAGCACAGGTCCCGAGCTGGCACAACACTGGCTTGGAAAAACTGTGTCATGTCCCCAAACGAAACTTACAAGGAATGGCTGACTCTGTGATTCCCCAAGAGCTAGCAGGCCCTTACCTTATCTTACGTAGCTTTAGTGTTATTAACTACGGAACCAAAGGGAAAATATAAAGGTTTAAAATTCCCCCTACTGTAATTATCTAAAAAATAGCTCGACTATTCCGACTAATGATTGTTCCACAGTCAAAGGATGCTTATAGTCTATTTTCAGAACTTGAAACACTCTAGGGGGGAGGTAAAGGAAGTCAGACGTTCCGCCGATATTTCATATCCTTTTGCGTGAATATCAGGTTATTGGAAATAGCTGGGGTTATAAGAAATTACAATTATAAGGGGTAAAGGTGAGGATTCCTCAGAAAAATCCTCTAGATCAGCTATCGCCAAGTACTGAGCAGACTGGCTGGGAGTTTGTCTGCTCAGCACATATGCGTGATGGGAGCAACTGAAAGAGGAGCTAAGGGGAAAATGTTGACGTCATTTATACCCTCCCTCAGCACAGCGGCAGTTCTGTCGGGTAGTTTTCATTTACCAAGAACAGTACGTCAAACAACACTAACTAGATTCAACCCTGCTTGGGAGGAAACATATCTTATTACAGCGCAATATAATTTTGTAAAGTGTTCATATATAACAAGATGTTAAACCACACAAAAAAGTTTAATCTACATAGACATTATTTATCTTGGCAGGCGAATCAGTATGAAAATACCAAGGGGAAGAAATAATAACTAAAATGTACAACGCAATTTATACTGTAATTTATTGCTACTGCTGAATTTGTTCATGCTGATCATACTCACAACTTGTTTATTTTGCATTTCAACACACGAATTATCATCCTTCTATTAAATAATTTATTACTCCCCGTGCAGTTACAAGAAACGCCACTGAGTTTACAAACCGGCCTGCTGCTCAGATTTCCTTGTGGCAAAGCTAACGGGAGTGGAGCAGGTAAATCTGGTTCCTCAGAGCTACATATTGATGATGCCTGCTCTAGATTACTGTACAATACTTGCATTAAGGAAGAGGAAGTAAATGGAATTAATTGATTAATTAATTAATTGGTCTTTCGAGCTAACCGTGCAACACTGGGTAGGCCAGTTACAAAATAAGTCCGCAGTAAAATATGACCATGAGCGAGTGCGTTTACTCTGCTCCGCGTTAGTCAAAAATTAAAACAGGCATGAGCTGTTACAACTCGTTTTAAAAACAAACTAAAAACGTTTACGCTCCACTGAGTAAATGGGTGTGTCCGTTCTTCACAGTCTTTGACTCGCTGGCATTTCCATATCCAAAAAAATGAGCCCCACGTCTGAGCAGACCAATCTGATCGCAAGGAACAACTTACCCTGATGAGAGTATTTTGCACGTACTTGGCCTCCAGTTGAGGAACAAGTCTGCATTATAGCGTGTGTGAGACGACCCCATGGCGGTTCCCTTCAGGTGCCAAACCATTAACCTCTTGATTAATCGAGCCATTTGTGGCTGGGATGCGATAAAGGAAAAGCTTTGGTCCAGCAGTAATTACTGATTGGTTTTCTGGATTGATAGCGAAGATGGTAATTAAGATAGTGGCAGCATCCAGCGAGCACCTGGTGATTAGTTCTTTTGCCTTGGGGGGGTCCTCTTTCTAAAATGTCAGGGCTCTCTTTCTCTCTTGCTCTGGGCTTCTGCTTGCACCATAGACCAGTGCTGTATTGTGATAATCAAGGGAAGAAAAACGAGAGTGCTATAATTCGGTTCAAACTTGTAGACACGATATGTATATCTACTCAAAACATAAGAAGCAACCTAATCAGATTACGACCCTCCATAAACCTCATCAGATTTTCCGTCATCATGGGTTGACTCGCTAAAAACTCCTACCACAGCAATGGAGACACTCTTGAGCCTGACTCCATTGCATTTAGTTGTAATTAAGGAAGCAAGAATAGACTGCAACACGCTAAGCAACCGAGAATTCTTGAAATAGACTCAGGTTTGCTCAGAATTAGGGAATAAATAGGAGATGCATCTTTAGAGATACCGACAGACTATGTAATTCCAATTAAACACTTTATAAAGAACTTCTGGATCATTACTGGTCCTGAACGTTGGACGATAAAGCTCTGGAAACTCCTGAGAAAACTTTGATGTGGCGGCTCAAAGGATGGCTCGGGAACAGGATAGGAGTATATGTCATAAGACCAAGGTGCAAAAAGGTTTTTCTCTTGGATGGATATGCTACTGTTTTTAAACAGAAATTTATGCTATTATTCAATGCATACGTGAAAACATAAGGAGAACCCATACCCGTATTCAGATTCTTATCTTCCCAGATAGCCAGGCTTCACTTAAGGCTCTAAGTAATCATAAGGTAACGTTAGGACTGGTTTTAAACTACCTAAACATGCTCACAAGCAGAATGAAGCTCAACTAATCTGGGCGCCGGGTCACAGTGGCATAGAGGGAAATGAACTGCAAGACAAGAAGCAGCTTCACAATTTATTGGGCCAGAGCCGGCTCTAGGAACATCTCGATGTTTAGAAAGGGAGGCTGTTAAGAACTGGTCCAAAGCAGAAAATCATAAAACCTGGCTTAAAACTACAGGAAACAAACATAGTAAACTATTTATTAGAAAACCATGTAAGAAGAGAGTTGAAAACTTACTTAAATAAAACAGACTTCAGCTGAGACCGATTATTGCATTTCTCATGGTAAATTCTCCTGTGAAAAAGCATTTTAACATGAAGGGAGCGTCTGGGTAACTAGATTGAGAAATGTGCAAGAAAGAAACTGAAACAGCTCAGCATATTACATGCTCCCGCGAGGTTTTGATTCACAGGAGATATACTGTTCTTGGGAAAATGGTTTTGGACCAGAAGAATTTGAAATCATATGTGATATGAGACTAAATTCCTTGATAAAGGGTGCAGGCATAATGAATCGGCTTTAGAACGATACAGGTAGCACAATAAGCCCAAGGCTGAACTTTTTTGTGAGTTTAATATCCTCTAACCGGGTCTTGTTCATTTTGATACTAGTACGTAACCTCTTTTATCCTGTCGGTGGTAGCTTCGTAGGCCACCATATTAGTTCAGCTGTTTCATGCTTTCTTGTTGCTCTGTTTGTTTCGGGTTGTTGTTGTGAATGGGCCTAAACCCTCAAGTCCTTGATTTTCCTACGCAGTATCTTCTAAGCTGCATTAAAAATAGAGCGGAAGAAATAAAAATCTGATATGTTAAACTCACTTGGCTTTCTCTACTCTTGCACAAACTATTTTTGCAAACGCTTATTCTCCATATGCTTCATGTTAATCGAGATATCGAGATATTAATCTTATTGCTAATTTTCTTGTAGATACAAGGGGAATTGGTAGGTTTTAAGCGATAGTCAAATATTTAAGCACTGGTTGCTATGTGGAGTATTCCATTTTCTTTGCATTACCAGGACAAAAATAAAATGAATAACAAATTCCCATTTGAGAAAAAGTATAAGTATTGGAAAATTTAAGGGAATAACAAGCAATATCTCGAAAATGGTTCAATCAACAAAAAAAATATATATATATGACATAAATTGTGTATCTTAACGCGATCTACATTTTTTGTGTAGTAAAAGTTTGTCTATCTCTTATGGTTCACAATGAAGAATACTTTTGAAGACATTCCCAGAAAATTCCAGATATACATTTCATTTGTCATGAAACTATCTTAAATATATGATATTTTAATCAAAATCGTTGGATACATTTTTGAGAAAATTAAAATTTTTGAAACATCTTCCATGTAAAGGGTAGTCAGAATTTTCTTGAATATCTTCATGTCGCTTTTTGAAAGATACGGAACCTAAATACCAAGTTTGGTATTTATCCGACTTTTCGTTTTTGAGTTATGCTATTCACAGACACACACACGGACCTTTTTTCTAAAAATACTTTTTTTTATTTAGGGGGCCTCAAAGCATGTATTTCCGGTGAAATATCGGTATCTAATTTTTGGGTGAAATGCAATACTACTCCTAATTACTATACCTAGTAGAGAAACTAATTAAAATGTTATAATTGAAAAATATTTTGTATGTTTACCCTTATGTGCAACAAGGTATTAATCCGGAATTACGAATAGTATTCTTTATATTTTAAAATCTGACTTTTTTAGAATACTTTTGTTTGCCATTTTTGGTCGTTGAAGATGCTCTACATCAAGGGTGGCGAAAACGACTTCCTTCGCGAGTCACCAAATATGCAACACGCACTGCATCACTCAGCAGAATTGAAAAAACAAAGGGACGGTTGCAGAGAGGAACGGCGCCTACAAGTGAAAATGACTCGCGAGTCACGTATTCGCCACCTCTGCTCTACATTCTGGAGTTTATATCAAATTCTTCTGAAATTTGAAATAATTAAAATAGTTATATAAATGTTTAATGCTATTATCGATTTTTGGTTTATTTATTTTTGAAGAAAAGAGGAGATATAAGAAATAGACATTTTAATGATAAGTGTTTAAAAATCCCTTTCTTTTAAACTGAAACTAGCATAAAACATAGGACAGCCGTTGTTAAGCTTCCCATGGTTGACTGTAACGTCAGGTGACTCCACATATAGACAATGTGTAATATGCCCCTGTGGTAGGAATTTTGAACTATAAGCCATTGACTACTGCCTCAGGCCTACAATAATAATGCTTCAGGAACTAGTGGCAGATGTTTAGTTTACAACGTATGTAATGTTATATTTAATTTTACGGAGCAGTGTTCGTTGAATGTTGCCTCATCCTTGGTTACTGTTAACTGTTTTTGTTTTTAACAGAGTCGCTTTCCTTCTAGCTTCTACTGCGGTCTCGCTTCGTAAATATCAAAGGATTCGTCTTTTATCAAGTAGTTAGTGTGGTAGAAAGTATAATCGGATGGGAAAAAACTTTAACGAAAATAATCTGAGAGGAATTACGGGGGTAAGGAAACCAGTAGGACAAGAATGAAGATACAAAGAAACGCAGAAGTCAGGTATAGGATTAAATAAAGAAAAATAATTGCAAATAAAAATGCAAATAGCAAAAAAAGAAAACGAAATCGGATATGTTGCATTCACATGTCTTTCTCTATTCGACTTTTACAGACCATCCTTAAAAACCGTATTATTTTATCTACTCCTCGTTAATCCAGATAAACCTTCAATTCAATTTATACCTTTCGTTGTAGGTTATAGAAGCTGAGAAAATCTCTACAGGTCCTTCAACGCAAAATTTTTGGAAGAGACGAAAAATTAAAATTTTTATGCGAGAAAATACAATGTCAAAATCATGCACATGCACTTCTCAAATGCCTATTACAACTTTAGAAATCTATTATCAGAAGTTCTCTTGTATTAAAGAATTTGCATAAATTCCTAACTGTGTTAGTATCGAAATGAGTTTTTTAAACACTATATAATGCATATGGTCATTTTAAATAACAAATAGTTGGTTCGAACATTATATTTTATCAGGATATTATTGTTTTTTCGTTTTCTTCTCATTTCTTCTGGAGGTAGCACTATTTGTCATTGTCACATGTACATATTTCAGTAAAACTTCAGCTCAACTCTTTGAGGTTGTTAAGAATATCCATTTTTACTTTCTCTACTACGTATAGTAAGTAGGGGAAGTGTACTTCAGAAACGAACAGTCGGATAAACACCAAACTTGGTATTTAGGTTCAGTATCTTCCAGAGATGCGACACGAAGGTTTTCAAGAAAATCCCCCATCCCATATTACTCTTTACATGAAAGATTTTTCGAAAATTTTAATTTTCTCAAAAATGGCTCTAACGATTTTGATTAAAATGTCATATGTTTACGATATTTTCATGACAAATAAAATGTATATCTTGAATTTTCTGGGAATGTCTCCAAAAGTATTCTTCATTGTGAACGACTTTTGCATAACTGGTAAACCATAAGAGATAGACAAAATGTTACTACACAAAAAATGTAGATCGCGTTAAAATGCACAATTTATGTCATACATGTTTTTTGTTGAGTGAACCGTTTTCGAGATATTGCTTGTTATTCCTTAAATTTTTCAATACTTATTTTCTCAAATGGGAATTCGTTATTCAGTTTTTTGTCTTGGATATGCAAAGAGTATTAATCTGTGGCAAAGGGAATGGTGCTGCACCTAGCAACCACCTATGCTTAAAGGCTACTGTATTTCTATATTGCCCTTGTAAATATATATACCCCTTACATCTACAAGAAACTTAGTAATAAGATAGAGTCTGCAAATGTTTATCTCAATTAACATGAAGTAGATGGAGAATAAGCGTTTGTAAAAATAGTTTGTACAAGAGTAGAGAAAGTCATGTGAGTGTAACACACCAGATTTTTTGTCATGGATTGGAACACAACCCGCGGTCCTTTCTTTTCTTATTATCAATTTCCAATTGAACCTACAAGTACTATTGCCAATGTCAAGTCAAACAAAGGAGAAAAATCACATGTCTAGAACATGGGAGTATCTCTGTCATTACATCTTCATTCTCGTCTACAATGCTAAGTGGAGAAGTGAGTTTTCTCCCTTAATACATTGCTACCATATAGTGATTTTACCCAAAAAGTGGACATGTGAGCATTCTCAATTTCGTGATTCAGTTATGTACTTATAGTCAGAATTTTAAAGAGTGTGTCGCTTTGTGATGGCTTTGAAATTCCATGGTCCTTGAATGACCACGAGAAAACACGAATGGCTTCTCAGTTGATAAATGTCTTTTAAGTATTTGAAAATTCAAACCAATAACAAGGAATAGTTAACTCCACAAAAACAATCTATATGACACAAAGTGTGGACTTTAACAATAATCTACATTTTTTGTCCGGCGGCGCCGTGGCCGAGTGGTTAGACCGCTCGCCTCCCACCGAGGCGGCCCGGGTTCAATCCCAGGGACCTGCATGTGGGATTTGTGGTGGACGAAGCGGCGTCTGGGCGGGTTTTCTCCGGGTTCTCCGGTTTCCCCCGCCATTCATTCCACCAACTGCTCCATCATCACCTTTCCTTTCATCCATTTCACCATCATTTCGTTCCATCTACTTCCTTCCTCCCATACCAGGCATCACCCATCCTGGATGCTCTGTCTGATCCATGAGCGTCTGCTCCTCGACGGGCCTCTGACCCCAGGCACCCGCTTGTGTAAGGTGTAAGTCCTACATAAGAGGAGGGTAAACAGATAATGAATGAAAGATTTTGTCCATCTCTTAGAGTTTACCATTATAAATGAATCATTGCGAATGAAGAAGACCTTAAAGGCTATTCCCAAAAAATTCAAGGATAAACATTTCATTTGTCATAAAAATATCTTAAAACACATGGTATTTTAATAAAAATCCTTAGAGCCATTTTTGAGAGAATTAAAATTTCCGAAAAATGTTCCATGTAAAGAGTAGTTTGATTCTTTGAAGACGCTGAACTTAAATAGAAGTTTAGTATTTAAAGAAGTTTCGTTTTTGAGTTATACTGCTCACACACACATACACACACACAGACACACAATTTTTTTCTAAAAATGCTTTTGCGTGGGAATCACGGAGTTTTAAAACGTATTTCCGGTGAAATCTCGGTATCAAATTTTTGGGTGTAATGCAATACTTTCTTTACTTACTTACAGAAAGTAAAAAGTCACATGGTACAGTCAAGCACATTTATCTATTACAAATTCGCAAACAAACCGTATGCCTTAATTAAACAGTGATTCTTCCTCCCATATTACGTCATTTACGATACTAGTTTAGAGGTGATTTCAAATTAAGGAATACCTACACAACATCCGCAAACATAGTTAAATTTTTATCCAAGCCACTGCATCCTCAGCACTCCTTTTTCTATACATTCATGAAATGTTTATTAACAAAACACTGAATACCATCATTATACTGCCATTCTATTAAATAATCTAACCTCTCCTAATTAATTTAGGAGAGGAGGAGCTGCTGGGAGCTTTGAGGAATAAATTCAGAAATCTTTCATGGTCATAGTAACGATCTCTGGCGAAGGAAAAGAAAAATAATTAAAATTTCAAGCATATTCCGTCAGAAGATGCGGTTATATTTGAGAAAACTAATTGAAGAATCGAATATTTCAAAAACCGTTAATCTTACAAAAAATTACTTCATACAAATATATTGTTTAAAATGCATTTGTCTCTCTTTTATACAAAATTCAACAAAAAGGAAGATAATTTCACATATATTCACAGTAAATTGAAGATATGTAGTTAATTTATGAATATGTCAAATACTTGATATTTTATCAATAGTTAAGGCCGTTTTGAGTGAATAACGGGTTTTTTTAAATAAAGGATAGTTTCGAAAATTCATGAAAAACTGTGAGTTATGTCCTTGAATTGTGGTGGATTTAAATACCAGTTATAAAATTACAGAAATATGCAAAATTTATCCATAGGCTGGTTACAGAAAATCCAAGATATACATATTATTCGCCAAGCAGTTATGTTAAACATAAGTAATATGTTTATGCAGTATTTTAATCAAGATAGGTAAGAGCCGTTTTTGAGAAAACCAAACAAAAAAAAACTCCAATGTAAGGACGAGTTAGGTTAGTTGAATTTTCTTGAACAACTTCTTGTGGGATCCTTGAAAGATTATGAAATTAAATACTAAGGCTTTTTTGTTTTTTCTAAAAATGCTTTTTTTTTTAATCAGGCAAGCACAAACCGCGAATCTCTAATGAAATAACGGTATCGGATTTTTGGATGAAGTACTATTCAAACTATTTTTACAAACGCGTATTCTCCATATGCTTCATGTTAATCCAGATATCGAGATATTAATCTTATTGTTAATTTTCTTGTGGATGCAAGGGGAATATGGTAGGTTTTAAGCGATAGTCAAATATTTTAAGAGCTGGTTGCTATGTGGCGCATTCCATTCTCTTTGCATTACCAGGACAAAAAAATATGAATATCGAATTCCCATTTGAGAAAAAGTATAAGTATTGGAAAATTTAAGGGAACAACAAGCAATATCTCGAAAATGGTTCACTCAACAACAAAAATGTATATGACATAAATTGTGTATTTTAACGCGATCTACATTTCTGAGTAGTAAACTTTTGTCTATGTCTTATGGTTTACCAGTTATGCAAAAGTCGTTCACAAGGAAGAATACTTTTGGAGACATTCCCAAAAAATTCAAAATATACATTTCATTTGTCATGAAAGTATCTTAAATATAGGTTATTTTAATTAAAATCGTTAGAGCCATTTTTTTAGAAAGTTAAAATTTTTGAATAATGTTCCATGTAAAGGGTAATCTGGGGTGGGGGGATTTTCTTGAAAACCTTCGTGTCGCATCTGTGGAAAATACTGAACCTAAATACCAAGTTTGGTGTTTATCCGATTGTTCGTTTCTGAGATATGCTGTTCACAGACAGACACACACAGACATGTTTCGAAAAATGCTTTTTTTGGATTCAGGGGTCTCAAAACATATATTTCCGGTGAAATCTCAGTATCGAATTTTTGGGTGGAATGCAATACTTCCCCTACTTACTACACGTAGGAGAGAAAGTAAAATGGTTTTAGTATTTCATTATTAAGAATAAAGCTTCATTATGGGGTTAGACCTGCAGGAAAAGAACGCAGACATTCTTGTAGCAATGAGTCAGAGCACAGTTGCGTAGCTACCTCACCAGACATAATCTCTAACTTCATCGCGGCACCATCATTTGGAAACGATCCCTCTCTACGGATAATTAAAATCCTTTTATGTGAAATACACAGCCTTCTTATTAACTCCGTTCTCGGTATGGTCAGGCGTGACCAGGAAGCACCAGCCAGAACCTCGCCTACAAACTGCGCAAGGGATGCTGGGTGATGCACAGCAACTGTTATTTGTTACGCCTCAAAAGTCGTAGTTCAGCTTTCTCTATCAAAGGGAATTTTCACTGCTGCAGCTTGAAATTCTAGTGTGTTATAAATGTGTAGAAACTTCATTCGATTCGGCTGGGGGATTTTTCTATAGCCAAGATTATTCCTTATCCTTTTCAGAGTCTGGAAGTGTGAATGAGTTTGTGATTTAATGATAAAAAATTCTGATGTGTTACACTCACATGACTTTCTCTACTCTTGTACGAACTATTTTTACAAACGCTTATTCTCCATATGCTTCATGTTAATCGAGATATCGAGATGTTAATCCTATTGTTTCCAAAAATACTGTTGTTGGATTCAAGAGCCTTCAAAACATGTATTTCCTGTGAAATCCTGGTATCGAATTTTTGGGTGGAATGCAATACTTCCCCTACTTACTATACGTAGTAGAGACAGTAAAAAACAAAGTGCAAGAAACCCAAGGACAAGCGAATGCGAGTTAACACTATTGACTTAGGCAATACATTCCAAAGGAAAGGCCGCAATAAGACCAATGTAGTTAAAGATGGGGTATAAATGGAATTAAAAAAAAATCATTCCCAAAAAGAATAAAAATCTAATGTGGTAGATTGACATCACCTTCTCTGCCCTCTATGCTTATTCGTGGGTATACAAACTATTTTTACTAAAGTTTATTTTTCTATCTACTTCATTTTAATCCAAATAAACCTTTGCAGAAATAGCTACATCACACTTTTCTTTATAGATACAAAGAGAACAGCGACAGTCAAATGTTTTTAGAATTGGACGCTATGCACTGGCCTTAAATTCCACACCGTTTCCATGCAATTACCAGAAACAACCGAAAATCGATGTGACTTAAAAAGAATGATAAAGTAGCGAACAAATCGAACCATTAATAACTGATATCTCAGAAATGTTCCAAACTACAAAGAACTTATTTGAAATAAATTGTATTTTTTAAATAGCAAATGTGGTGTTCATCCGACTTTTCGTTTTTGAGTTATGTTGTTGACAGACACATTAAAATTATTTTTTTCGAATTTTTTGATGGAATGTAATACTATGAAGACTGTCCCAGAAGTATCCGACCTAACAAAGAAAGCACAAGAATGTTGGGAAAAAACATCTTTATTTCCCTACATAGTCTCCCTTCAGCTCAATACACTTTTCCCAGCGATTTTCAATAGCTTGATACCCTGTTTATACTGAGAACCGCCGAGTTCTGGAACATAGCCATCAACTGCAAACTCCACCTCTTCATTGTTGACAAATCTTTTACCACCAAGCCATTTCTTCAACTTTGGAAACAGAAAATAATCAGAGGGGGCGAAGTCTGGCGAATAGGGTGCATGGGGAAGGAATTCGAACTTTAACTCATTGATTTTGGCCATGAGATAATGGATGTGTGAGCTGGTGCATTGTCTAAATGAAACAGAACTTTCTTTTTCGCTAAATGCGGCAGCTTTTGCTTGATTTAATCATTCATACGCTGCAATAAATTTGCATAATACTCATCATTGATTGCTTTTCCTTTTTGAAGATAATCAATGAAAATTATCTCACGCGCATCCCAAAAAACTGACGCCATGACCTAACCTGCAGATAGAACTGTTTTCGCCTTCTTTGGAGCTGATTCTCTCCTTTCAATCCACTGTTTTGACAGTTCCTTCGTCTCAGGGGTGAAGTGCTGGACCCATGTTTCATCCATGGTTATGAATCGACGCAAAAACTCGGTTTTATTGCAGCGAAACGTCGCCAAACACTCTCTGAAACATCCTCACGACGCTGCTTTGTTCCATTGTGAGTAAACGCGGCACCCATCTTGCGTACAGCTTTCTCATGTCTAAATTTTCAGTTAGTATGCGATATACAGTACTTTTTGAAATACCTACGATGTCTGCTAGCTCGCGCGCTTTCAGTCGACGGTCATCCAATACCATTTGGTGATTTTCTTCACAATTTCTGGCGTGGCCACATCATTGGTCGACCACTGCGATGTTCGTCTTGGCAACTCGTACGGCCTCGCTTAAACCCTGCCACCTAATATTTTACTGTTGTAAACGAAGGAGCATGTTTACAAATTTGCTGAGAGGGTTCACTATTAATGGCTTCCAAATAATTACTAAACAACGTAGCATCTTCAAACTGAAGCTTTATAAGGGTGGTACTTTCTACTATAGTCATTTGTTTGAAACAACATCCGCTATATATACGTCAGGTCGGTTACTTCTGCCCTCGTATGTCTACCTTCTAGGCATTTGATAGAGAAAGTAAAAAACAAGTGAAGCAACCGAAGAGGTATCATTACTTATATTACAAGTTTTAATGAAACAACATAAATTTATTCTATTCCCTGAATCTTCCTTGCTATGGGCGGAGATGCGCGTGAGAAAATAGTTTTTAGCGAGAAAAGTATTAAGACTCGCGGGCAGCTAAGATTATAAATCAGTTGCAGTGCCCTTTAGCAAAACCTAAGCTCCTTCAAACACCTGTTTTCTGAGAGGTTAATTTCTGAATCAAAGCGTATTAAAGATTTCTAAATTCCAGTCGTGCACTGGTAGCCATTCTTTTTTGCAGATATGAGGGGCTTGCCACGCCTCAAAGGGAAAGAAATGAACCGCGGGTATTAGCTTCCATGGGAACTGCATCCTCACAATTAAACATGCGGCCCGGACCGAAGTCGTGATCGCAGATAACAGCCTCGCGAACTGCGCCTTTTCGACCAGCTGTTAGGCCCGTGGCTGTTTTCTGACAAGGGTTCCCTTCTCATTTTCAAAGACAAATATTATAGTAAGGGACAATGGCCACCGAGGACCGGTTTCTATGGTTACTCACCAATGATGTACCCCATTGTGACGTCATCCGGCAGTCGAATCTTCTCTCCGATGCTAATAAATTTACCACCACTGAAAAATAAAAGAAAACATAATTTATTGTTTATGGACAAACTAATTACAAGGCACCTATTGAAAGTTGCCCAGAACTGTTTACGTTTAAACCATGCATGCAAAAGGGATTCTTTCTTAGTGGCAATACTCTCCCAGCACATTACGGCTACTTTGCTGTTGGATAGAACAAGTACTGCTGAATCTAGCATGTCTGGTTTAAACAGCAACTATGGTTGTATGCGAGGTGTGATAAAAAATAACATTTTTTTTAATTTCGAGAGCTTTATACATCCGATGTTCAAAACGTTTGTTTTATCTTGTTGGTACACATGTTCGTGATATTCGTTTGCATTTCCAGCTGTTTTAAATATTTAGTTTATTGTTGACAGTCTAAAAAATTATAAGTGTTTTCGAGGGCTCGCGAATTTTTACTTTCAAAAAAGATGGATCAAAGAATTTGCATTACATTTTACTTGAAAAACGGGATAAAGTGCAGCACCGCAATGTTGACTGTGGCGTTTGGCGAATCTACTACGAGTAAGGTAAATGTTTACGAGTGGTATAAACGTTTCAAAGAGGGTCGAGAAGACGTTGAAGACGACGACTCCTCTGGATGCCCTAGCACTTTAAGTACTGAAGACAATGTGGAAAAAGTAAAGAAAATGGTTCTGGAAAATCGCCGATTCACCATCAGAGAGGTTTCTGATGATGTCAGCATATCCCTTGGCTCATGCCAAGCAATTTTTTCGGATATTTTGGGCATGAAACATGTAGCAGCAAAGTTTGTTCTGAGATGTTGAATTTCGACCAAAAACGACGTCGCGTAGACATTGCTGAATGAAGTCGAAAACGATCCAGAACTTCTAAAAAGGTTATAACAGGTGACGAAACATGGGTACATGGGTATGACGTCGAAGCTAAGGCCCAATCGTTCCAATGGAAACTGCCTGAAGAGCCAAGACCGAAAAAAAATTCGACAAGTTTGATCACATGTGAAGGTTCTTCTCGATGTTTTCTTCGATTACAATGGGATAGTGCGTCAGGATTTCCTGGCTTATGGTCGTACGGTCAATAGGGAATACTACCTGGAAGTTATGCGCCGTTTGCGTGAAGCAATCCGAAGAAAACGACCAGAATTGTGGTAAAACCACTCGTGGAAATTCATCACAATGATACACCCGCTCACACCTCAATGCTTGTTTGTGACATTTTGGCAAGAAACAAAACCGTTATGCTGCCTTAGCCACCGTATTCGCAGGACATGGCCCCCTACGACTTGTTTCTATTCCCGAGACTGAAGGGAACCATGAAAGGACGACGTTTTGCCACCATTGATGAGATAAAAAGAGAATCGCTGAAGGAGCTGAACACCATAGCGAAAAGTGAGTTCTAGAAGTGCTTCCAAGATTGGCAAAAGCGTTTGCACAAGTGTATTATATCTGAGGGGAATTACTTGTTGATGATTAAATAAAAATTATTTAAGAAAAACAAAAATTCCCTTATTTTTTATCACACCTCGTACCTTAGATGCTTCGGAATTTTAGTAAATGAATTTGTTACTGAAGCATTATCGCCGTTTTAAGAGGACCAATCTGTGAATTTCCCAAAACCTGAAGTAATCACGGAGTCTCTTGAAATTGTTTACCAAATCTTATATCTGTATAAAGGAGGATTGTTGCAAATGTTGGTACATATATGTTAAGTCTCTGAATTGTGCATTTTATATTCACTTATATAGACTATTTTATACAAAAATATCCATTACGATGCTATTTTCATGTTGTAAACAAAATTTCAGATTAATGTTCCTTTATTGGGGTACAAATATGTTTTATAAGAAATTGTTTTATTTGTCAAATTTCAATTTTTAAATAGCAAGTTTTAGTTAACCTGTTTAATCTGTAATGGCGACATTGTTTCCAAACGTTTAATATGAAAGCTTGATTGTTATTTCCTCGCTCATAACTGGCAAATGCAGGAGAAGTAGCCAATTATTTCATGTATGTATCAATCAGTGGTGCCGTATGTAAGAACGAACGTTAAATGCTAACAAAAAGGTGATTACGCAACTAAGGCCAACTGTTTAGTATACTCTGACTCGGGTGAACCAACGATCGACAGTAACCGTCGCAAAATGACTCGATAAGTTGAGGAAACCACTCGTGTTGCATTTTTGAGCTTTTAAATCCTGTTTTTACACATTCCTATTCTGACCGATGAAGAAAGTTATTTTGTTACGTTATTTGCACCACGCTTTGGGCGTCAATTTGAAGAAGTTAGTTGCTGCTACGTATTGAAAGTCAGTTTGTAGATGCTGTATTATATTTCAACTGTTGGGGAGCCGAACTTGTAGTAGTTGCAACAGCACGTATAGTAAACAGTTTCCGGGGGCCTTTGCCCCCCAAAAATGTATTTTTAGGTGGCCTTGCCCCAAGTTTAAAAAAATTAACTTTGTAATTTGATTGTTTCTTTAAGTATGAAATATTTATGTTTGCCTCGGCTGCGTCAGTATTATTGTTAGAGACATGGAAGTCTTGGCAGGGCGTGATGCGACAAGAATGTGGGCTTACACATATTTTAAGTTTTAATTCACTCTTTTTTATTAATCCTTGACACAAATTAAATAGCACTTCACTGATATCGAGAGCTGTGAGATTCTTTTATTTAATACTTGCACTTTTTAATACGTAAACTATTTTCGTCTCACACGAATACGTATTATATTTCTCGAGGACGCATCATGCATCCGGTTACAAACACTGTCTGTAGCCAACTAACTAGATTTCAACAGTCTAAACTTATAAATTTCTGTATTTCAAGTCTCTGATTGGCTATTTTTACTCCAATAGAATACCTGCATTTAACTAAAGCTTTTTCTGGTTGTTGATTGGCTATTTTTTTTATAAACTGTCACTAAAATTACATTAATGCTTCCAAGAATCACAAATAACATTTAAACTCTCAAACACATTATTTCCTCAATGTTACCTCATTGTTAGCAACTTTTAACCTATTTCTCACAACTCCTACATTATTAAATTACGTAATGCATTTACATGACATTATTGAACATGTTTACAATAATATAAGCATATAAGCATATGCAATGACTTTTACACACATTTTACAAATTATTTACATACACATATTGCTTCAAGGCGGGCTGTTATTGAATTTACATATTATATAATTTGACTGAAATCATTTAAGTGTTAATAATACTGCCTGATTTGTAATCTGAGTGAAGATTAGCACCGATCATTATCATCTTCGTCTTTATCTAAGGAATAAAGCTACCCGTGCAGTGATACTGTACAAACCGCCGAGGTGTTGTATTCACAGTGTCATCAAGGCAGCCTGTTAGAAACTGGAAAACCCAGGTTCGGCAGCAGAGCCAGTGTAATGGCGTGACGTAACTTCCTGAGAAACACCTGCCGGCGTGCGACTGTCGTGTGGCGGATTCCGGTCCTGGGAACAACCCGCGTGCCAAAGAAAGGTCGTCCGCTCATTTCGTTCTCGCTAGCTACCTACATTGTCTTATGTGATAGACAAAATAATATGGAATGAAGAAATTACAAACACCTGCCCAGTGTTACTGCAGTTTCATTCAATAATGGAAGAAAACTGCCACTGTAGTCGGCGTTCTGGTTGACCTTAATGGAGGTCCTGGAATCGTTTCCGGGTTGGGGCAAGAGATTTATTTTTAAAATTTAATTCTGTAAATATGAATGTGGGAGTGAATGTGTTTCGTAGCTAAAATAAGCATAAAAATACTGATGTGTTACACTCATATGACTTTCTCTACTCTTGTACAAACTATTTTTATAAACGCTTATTCTCCATATGCTTCATGTTAATCGAGATGTTAATCTTATTGCTAATTTTCTTGTAGGTGCAAGGGGAATTGGTAGGCTTGAAGGGATAGTCAAATATTTTAAGAGTTGGTTGCTATGTGGCGCATTCCATTCTCTTTGCATGTCCAGGACATAAAAAATGAATAACGAATTCCCATTTGAGAAAAAGTATTAAGTATTGGAAGATTTAAGGGAATAACAAGCAATATCTCGAAAATGGTTCATTCAATAAACAAAATGTATATGACATAAATTGTGTATTTTAACGCGATCTACATTTTTTGTGTAGTAAAATTTTGTCTATCTCTTATGGTTTACCAGTTATGCAAAAGTCGTTCACAATGAAGAATGCTTTTGGAGACATTCCCAGAAAATTCAAAATATACATTTTATTTGTCATGAAAGTATCTTAAATATATGAAATTTTAATCAAAATCGTTAGAACCATTTCTGAGAAAATTAAAATGTTCGAAAAATGTTCTATGTAAAGGGTAATCTGGGGTGGGGAGATTTTCTTGAAAACCTTCTTGTCGCATCTCTGGAAGATACTGAACCTAAATACCAAGTTTGGTGTTTATCCGACTGTTCGTTTCTGAGTTATGCTGTTCACAGACACACACACACACACACACACACGGACATGTTTCCAAAAATGATTTTTTTTTATTCAGGGGGCCTCAAAGCATATATTTCCGGTGAAATCTTGGTATCGAATTTTTGGGTGGAATACAATATTTCCCCTACTTACTATACGTAGTAGAGAAAGTAAAAAACCGGAGCTACACACCCTCAGTTGTTTCTCAAATCAAAGCTCTGGATAAAGAAGTTAAAGAGGGCTATACAAATAAAACAACAAAATCTTGTGCTACATACACATGCTTTCTCTAGACACTGTCGTTTACTATTTCCAAATCATTCTTACAAAATCTTATTTCTCTATCTCAAGTAAATCGAGGTGACTTCATTTATTGTGTGTGCAAGGATGATAAGAGTAGAGTAGACTGAAGCGATAGTCAAATCTTTAAAAAGTGTATGCTGCCGTTGAAATTCCATAGTCTTTGCATGACATCACGAGAAACAACTGAATAATGACAGCACTTCAAAAAATGTATTGTAAAGTTCAAACTAATAACAGTCTCTTAAATGCTTTATGGCACAAAGGAAGGAAGGAAGGTTGGGAAGGAAGGAGGGAGGAAGGGTTTTAAGGTAATCCTATTGTGAAATTTAAAAAAACCGCAATTCCTACCCCACTATTTTTTTTTTTTAATTTTAACAACATATTTAGAAGGTTGTCCTACAATTGAGTACAAACTTTTATGTAGCTAGTGCAAACGTTTTAGCAGTTATTAATCATTCTTTATATAACTGTTGTTAGTTTTATAAAATGTCTTACACGTGAAATTATTTAAGTTATTACAATATAATTTTTCTTGGCATTACCTAAAGATATTGCTAAGACACTTAAATCGGCCTTTTTTCTGTATTTGTTTTACTATAGACTAAAAATTGTCTTTCTTCTGTTCTGCAGAGAAATCCACCCAAAATTTCACTTACTTTACGATTCATACAATATTATGTGGGAAGGATTCACGTATTTTAAAAGAGGACTTTTTGAAGTTCTTTGGCTATGTATTGTATGCCTAACTTTCACATTTCAGAAAGTTTGAGAGATATTTTATGTACTGGAAAATGTGGAAAATTTTGCTCCATTAAGGCGTAAATGGATAATACTACGGCATAGTATGTTGCTATAGGCTTTAAATTACTAGAGTCGTCCTCCGTGATCTAGTGGTTACCATGCTAGCCTCTAGTTCCCGAGGTTGCGGGTTCAAAGCCGGCGGAGGGCGATGGGTTTTAGTACCGTGTGTAGATTTACGGCACGTAAAAGTACCTCAAGCCTGATAAGGGCCTCTTTTATGCCCAATATAGAGTGGGACACTAAGGACCACAGCAGTTAAAGAGCGTCCATAAATAAAACTCAATTTAATTTAATTTGTAAATTATTAGAAAATGTAAAAACAAAACAGTGTGAAATTCTTAATTTTCAGCCAAAATCTCACCATAGCGTTGCCTTAACGAGATCTAAACTTTTGGTGGTAAATTTTTATCTATCCCTTATGGTTTACCAGTTATTCGCAATTGTGCAAAATCCTCTCCAAATAAAGAGAACTTCTCCATCTATTCCCAGAAAATTTACTTTTTGAGAAAATGAAAAAAAAAAAACAAGATTATTTCGTGTATAGTATGGTATGAGGAGATTTTGTTGAAAATCTTTGTGTCGTATCTACAGAAGATGCTGAACTATTTATCCGACCTTTCGTTTTTGGGTTATGCTGAACACACTGCCTCTACGTTCTATAAGTGTGTGTGCTAGAAAACGTGGAAAGGGACACATAACAGAACACAGTTGTGATGTAATCCTTAAGCATACCTTAAGGTCAAGCGTGATACGGTTATACGCGTTAGGGAATATTGTCCACGACCAGAGCACCAGTGCCGAGGTCGTACTCGTCAACGGAAGTCTGCGTTTCAAATCCTGCCGTACCACCGCCCTGATTAAGGCTTTTTCCATGTTTTCCTCAGCCCACATAAATGGCAAACGCCGAGGAGGTACCCTAAACTTTGGCGTGGAACGTTTCCTTCCCAAATTTGCTTTCCCACTTATTTCATTGAATATACCATCAGTGTCACCGTTGCTGCGGAAAGAAGGGCGTTAAACACTAGTAAATAGATCGACCAGAGCAACACTTCGCCATAATGGGGAAACTTGACGGTTAAGTAAAGCTAGAACTATTTGGCGTGAACAGAATGCACCTCAAAATATCAATCACATATCGTTCAGCATCATTACTGATGGGCGACAGCAGCTAAGCAGGCACTCCACGGGCTACATTGAAGTGGTTTAATGTTATATTTAATTTGTTTATTGAGCCCCACATTTGGGAGCCAATGGTATTATTTATAATGTTTGTGTATTTGTGTTTACTTCACGTGGTGAAGCCATCTTGTGACGTGATTCATTTATTAGGTTTGTTAGCTCCATCTGGTGTTAGCAATTTGCGGCAGTATTAGTTTTTGTTTGAAAGAATGCTACTGTTATTTTATTTAATTTTTTGGTTCTCTGTCCTCCGGCTAGCTATTATCCTTTTGATCGAGCACTTCTCTTTATACAGGTTGTGTAAACGGAAAGGAATCTTTTATCCAAAGATAACACTGATGAAAGAATTTGTTTTACACTTTTATTGTCGAACACATTTACTATCACATTTACACATTGATCTTGACACTCGCCAATCTGAAACTGTTATAACTTCATTACTTATCACTCTTAATTCGCGTACTTCAACTTTCTGTATAATTAACTTTACAACCTTTAAGATTTTTTATAACTCTGTTACGCTTAACCTGCAAATTGATAGCCGACCGTACAAATATTTCTGCTGGACTGAAGGCGACGTGTAACGTGCAAATATTTTCGACGAACTGACGGACTGAAGGACTTTACCTCTAACCTAGCCTCTATTTATACCCCTACACACCGATATGCCTAAAGATTATAACTGAGCTGCTATTGGCTAATAAAACGCGCCAACATTAGCGTCTATTTTTATATCCAATGAAAATTATGAAAACATATGCTCTAGGGAGAATGTTCCAGCAAATTCTAAAAGAAAAACGCGCCAATATTACGTAACTTCCTCGTCTCTAATAATGATAAACAGCTCACCCCCTCGCTGCATTATTGCACGCTATTATTGTCAGTTTCAGTAAGGCCGTATAAACTTGCTTCTCAACAATATTTACAATCAACAAACATCTCAAATCAATGTCACACAAAAATGCATAGTTATACTATAATCATTCTTTACATTTAAATAATTTGTGATACAAATTACTGCATCAACATGCATCTGTTTATACACAACTGTAGACCGAAGATGAGGTTACAGGAAGTAATTCACCTCTACACTGCAGAGCTATTAGATTCTAATGTCTCTGTGTGATGTATTTTATTAGTCTGACTTGACTCGAGTTTTGCCCGAAGTCAGATTCGACCCCGTTAGGCTAGGCCGAGGGTGTTGACCATGACTCGCATCAGGGCATACTAGTCTAGGTGATGATAATGCCTTTATCATTACCTTGAGAAGTTAATCGTGAAAATATAAACAAATGTATATTTTACATGAAACTCAACTAAAAATAACATTTCCATCCGCTGTATTATCTCACGTCTTTAAGTTCTGATTTGTTTCTGCTGGATTCACAGAGTAGGTAAATGTAATGACTGAGAGTGAGTCGCCAAGCCAGTCTGTTGCAGAAACGTGATTTAGTGCGTCAGCTAAATCACCTTCATTCACAATTCAGATAAAGTTACATGAGTACGTCTGCTACTTCCCCCATTAGTTTGCATATTACTTTCTCTACTACGTAGAGTAAGTGGGGGAAGTATTGTATTCCACCCAAAAATTCGATACCAAGATTTCGCCGGAAATACATGTTTTGAGACCCCCTAAATCCAAAAAAAGCATTTTTGGAAACATGTCCGTGTATGTGTCTGTGTGTCTGTGAACAGCATAACTCAGAAACAAACAGTCGGATAAACACCAAACTTGGTATTTAGTTTCAGTATCTTCCAAGGATGCGACACGAAGGTTTTCAAGAAAATCCCCCCACCCCAGAGTACCCTTTACATGGAAGATTTTTCGAAAATTTTAATTTTCTCAAAAATGGCTCTAACGATTTTGATTAAAATATCATATGTTTAAGATATTTTTATGACAAATAAAACGTATATCTTGAATTTCCTGGGAATGTCTCCAAACGTATTCTTCACTGTGAACGACTTTTGCATAACTGGTAAACCGTAAGAGATAGACAGAATTTTACTACACAAAAAATGTAGATCGCGTTAAAATACACAATTTATGTCATACACATGTTTTAGTTGAGTGAACCATTTGCGAGATATTGCTTGTTATTTCCTTAAATTTTCCAATACTTATACTTTTTCTCAAATTCGTTATTCAATTTTTTATGTCCTGGATATGCAAACAGAATAGAATGCGCCACATAGCAACCAGCGCTTAAAAGATTTGACTATCGCTTATAACCTACCATGTTCCCCTTGCATCTACAAGAAAATTACCAATAAGATTGACATCTCGATATCTCGATTAACATGAAGCATATGGAGAATAAACGTTTGTAAAAATAGTTCGTACAAGAGTAGAGAAAGTCATGTGAGTGTAGCACATCACATTTTTTTTATTTAGACACAAGAGACTATGGAATGTTGCATTCATCGCAGTCAAGGTCTATCAAGAACTATAGTCCACCAAGTCTTTGGGGACACGTGCGAGGCAACGATATGAAGACTCAACTCCTTTCATTCCTTTCTAGCATGAAGTTAAACACAGCTTTCAATAATGCAAAACTTATATTTAAAAGTATCGAAGGTTTATCTCAAAGACTAACATACTTCGATACCACCGAGTATCAAGGTATCGACCGTATCGAGGCAACTAATAAGAGCAGGTATTAAAAATGCATCCCTACAATTTATTCACATACATTAAGAAGGTAATCATATTGTAATTTTTAGTTTCTCTACTACGTATAGTAAGTAGGGGAAGTATTGTATTCCACCCAAAAATTCGTTACCGAGATTTCACCGAAAATATATGTTTTGAGATCCCTTGAATCCCAAAAAAGCATTTTTGGAAACATATCCGTGTGTGTGTGTGTGTGTGTGTGTGTGTCTGTGAACAGCATAACTCAGAAACGAACAGTCGGATAAACACCAAACTTGGTATTTAGGCTCAGTATCTTCCAGAGATGCGACACGAAGGTTTTCAAGAAAATCCCCCCACCCCAGATTACCCTTTACATGGAACATTTTTCGAAAATTTTAATTTTCACAAAAATGGCTCTAACGATTTTGATTAAAACATCATATGTTTAAGAACTTTATCAAATGGGAATTCGTTATTCATTTTTTTTTCTTGGATATGCAAAGAGTATTAATCTGTGGCAAAGGGAATGGTGCTGCACCTAGCAACCAACTATTAAGGGATACGTCTATGCTTAAAGGCTACTGTATTTCTATATTGTCCTTGCAATTACAAAACTAGGGGAACATAGTAGGCCTTAAGCGATAGTCAAATATTTTTAGAACTGGTCGCTATGTGTAAAATGTAATTCTCTTTGCATGTCAAAAGATCGTTTCTGCAAATGTTTATCTCGATTAATATGAAATAGATGGAGAATAAGAGTTTGTAAAACTAGTTTGTACAAGAGTCCAGACAGTCATGTGAGTATAACACATCAGATTTTTTAAAACATGCCTGCAAGTGTGAAAACATTTTTCAAAATAACAAAAAAATAAAAATAATGTTAGGTAATATCTCGAATTGAAATAAGTATATAGATGTAAGTACATACACTTTCATTACATTCCAATTATGTGTGAAAGTGTAAAAAAAATTCATTTTAAACTATGAATTTTAAAAATTGCACAGCTCACTAACCTCAAAAAGAATTGAAATTAATACCTCAGTGGACAGCTGTTACGCGAATAACATTGTGTGCACTGAGGCCAGTACTGTCCTGCTGTTTTGCAAATATACCCTTGATATTTAAAGTTCTTAAGGTTATATGCTAGGATTCCTACAAGCTCTTGTGGGTGAATGCAGATTGTTAGTGCTTCGAAGGTATTCTTAGCATGCCCTCTAAGTGACAGGCGACAGCTATTTAACTCTCTTCGACTTGAAGTCAGTCGAATGTTTGGCCGCGGTCCAGAAGGCAGAATCACTGGCGCTGGAATTCTGATGGAACCAAGCAAATAGAAGGTCCTACATCAAGCCACGAACCCAACCACATTTTCACACGGTATTTGCAGCTGCCACCGGACTTTCCATGTTGGGCGAGGGTTTCGCCCCCGCTTCTCCGGCTGGGCGATATTAAGGATTCCGTGGGCGACCCGATTTCGCTTCAGTGATACATGGGCCCTAATTAGCTGCCGACAAAGGAAAGGGGACATGTCCCAGAAGCCAGTGGCGTTGTGGATTACCGCTGAGAAGGCATTTAGTGGAAATATCTGTAAACGTGCATATATTACGCTTTATTCTACGAGATGATAATGGAATTCAGGTGCCCTTAGCAATGGTTCCGTGTAACATTGTTAGACGAGACATGTAATGAAGATTAAAGGCCATTTATAATTAAATGTTTGTGTAATCCTCGTGTAAACATAAAATCGTAGTACAACGTAAAAATATTATACCGCGTATTAAAGCTCCCAACGGGGTCAAAATTGAAATTGAGTTTTATTTATGGACGCTCTTTAACTGCTGTGGTCCTTAGCGTCCCATTTGAGACAGTATTTTTAACACTTAAATGATTTCAGTCTAATTATATAATATATAAATTCAATAACAGCCCGCCTTAAAGCAATATTGTGTATGTAACAATATATAAGGAGTGTATATTACAATCATTGTATATGTTTGTATTATTGTATACATGTAATAATGTTATGTGAATGTATTACGTGAGAATAATAAGTTAAACGTTGCTAACAATGAGGTACAATGAGGTAACCTTGAGGCAATAATGAATTTAAGAATGTTTAATAATGCTACTAGTCATTATTGGAACAACAATAATGTAAATTTTAGTGACAGTGTATAAAATAGCTAATCAACAACCAGAAAAAGCTTTAGTTAAATGAAGGTATTCTATTGGAGTAGGATTAGCCAATCAGAAACTGAAAAGGAGAAAATGTTACAAGTTTAGACGGTTGAAATCTAGTTAGTTACCTGCAGACAGCGTTACTAACCAGACACAAAAAGTGTCCTCAAGAGATTCCTCAAAAGTGTCCACGTATTCGTGAGAGACAAAAAATAGTTTGAGCTAAAAAGTGCAAATAATTAATAAAAGAATCTCACAGCTCTCTATCAGTGAAGTGTTGTATAAATCGTATCATGCATTAATAAAAGCAGTGAAGTAAAATTATAATCTGTGTAAGCCTACATTCTTCAGTCGCACCACAACCCTGCTAAGAGAAACATGTCTCTAACAAAAATACTGACGCAGCCGAGGCAAACATAAATATTTAATACTTAAAGAAACAGTCAATCGTAGTACAAAGTCAATATTTTTAAAACTTGGGGCAAAGGCTACCGGGAACCATACGTGCGGTTGCAACTATTTCAAGTTCGGCTCCTCAACAGTTGAACTACGATACAAACTACTTCAAATTGACGCCCAAAGCGTGGTGCAAATAACGTAAAGAAAACAATCTTCTTCAAATTGGCGTCCATACGAGGAGCTAATAAATAACCTGCTTCACATTCTATATTAGACGTGAAAGACCGGTTAGTTTGCTCAGAGGACTCTTTATCAGGCTTTAGGTTCTTTTACGTGCCGTAAATCTACAACACGGGACCTCGGCTTTACTTCCCTTCCGAAGGAAGCAATGCTAAGGATTTTTACTCCCGAAAAAAATCCATCGCCCTCCGCCCGTGATCTCACATCACCATGGAGGACAACAGGCGTGATCGAGCGCCTTAGCAGTAAAAGAAACAGTCGAAAGTGCTATGGATTCACGTGGCAACGAAGGGTGGATGAGGCGAATTTGCAATAGAGATAAGTGCGTTAAGAACTCAGATGTGTTGCATTCATATCACTTTCTGTACCCAATATCGTTTATTTTTATACAGCTTCTAAAAATTCTTCCTGATAAACCTTATTTTTCTGTCTACTTCATGTTAATCGAGATAAACCTTTCACTGCACATTTCTTTGAAGGGAGATAAAGAAAGCCGAATCGATGATCACATGTTTAAAAACCGGATCGCAATAACATCACTTTTAAAAAGAAGTGAAAATTCAAACAACGGATATTTCGGAAATGGTTAATGCCACAAAAAGTTATTTGAAATAAATTGCGTTTAATAAATAATTGTTTTAAACAGATCTACGTTGTTGTTTTTTTATGTGATAGGTATATTTATTCTGTCTCTGGTCGTTTTTATCCGTTATATGCAATTCCTTCCGAAAGAAGACTTTTAAACTATTCCCAGAAAATACAAAATATACGTTTTATTTGTCATGTAAATATTTAAAAAATATTCTTTATTGTCGCTTCAACTTTAGCCATATCGCGACTGCTTTTAGAATACAGAACATGATTACAATGAAAACACAATATTTTAAACAATACTAGTATATATAACATTATATTCTCTGGATAGGTGTGCTATACATTGTTATACAATTTTGTCGCTTTCATAAAGTTTAAAGTTCTCTGTTGCGTTTGTTAACGACGCTATCAACTGCCAGGATCATATCAGCACCGCCGGTGTGCTGGAATTTTGTCCGCAGATGTTCTTTTACATTGATAGTAAATCTACCGACATGGCGCTGTCGCTTTTAAGCATACTTAAAAACCATCAGTCTGTGCCAGGTTTGAACCCGCGACCTCAAAAATTTCGATAAATTTTTCACGTAATAAATATCTTGGGGTGGAGGGATTCTCTAGAAAATTAACTAATAAATGATAGCAGAAACAACGAATGTAATAATATTATACAAATGGTTCACACCAGGAGTTAACCTTGTACGAGAAGAAGGCGAGAATAGGCCCCCAGCATAGTTTATAAACTAATAATCTTCTTCTTATTACATCTAAGGTCATATCGGAGGCTTTGTCTTTGGAATAATTGCTCATCGGCAACGATGTTCACTCGTTTAATGTGCTGTTAATCTTTAGGTTTGTTTATTTTGAGTTTTCAATTTAAACATTAATTTCACACACACATTTACACTATCACTCATATTTCCAGACTCTAGATACGATGGGGAATAATCTTTGCTAAAGAAAAATTCCCATCCTCCAAACGGAATCGAACCTGGGACCACCGGATTTGGAAGCTAACCACCAGACCGCAGATGCGGTCCACTAGTCTTATTATTTCAAGCTTAATCAACTACGAAAATTACATTTATTGGTCTACTTCCTATTTTATTCTCCTAAGAGTTTTCAAAGTTCTATCGATGTTTTGTAACAATTTTAATACATTGTAATATGCTACTTCAAGATTACATTTATATTATACATTTTGTTTAGTGTAAGCTTGTTTAACCGGGTAGGTCATTTCGGACGATGAATTAATGAATTGTATGAAATGATGCTCATATGATACCGGGATCCATAAAGCTTAAAGTTATCTGATATTTCAGGATATGGGAAAACCATGGAAAAAACCTTATTCGGGTAATTCACCCTTAATAAGATTCGAACTCTGGACCTCTTGAATGTGAAGCAGACACGCTACTCTCACATCCCCACGGAGGTAGGCAAATTTATTTTCTTTCATATTTCTAATTAATTTCATGTATGTTTAAGCATTTGTTTGTGTTTTATTTGTAATTGCAACCCCTGAATTGGTGAAGATGAAAGATAAATCAGTCTTTCGAATATTTTTATTATCATCATCAACATACAAAACCTGAAAGTTTTATGGCAAAAAACAAAAATTTACACTAAAAACTCAAAATTACGCAATTGGTTAAGCTGAATCCAAGAGAGGACCAAACAAGCCAGCACAACGCCACTGCTACAAACATGAAACAAAGATCAAGAAAAGGAAAAAGAAAGAGAAAGTCCGAAGATCCAGTGAGCAGAAATTCCAACTTTTTCGTCAAATCAGTCCGAGAAATTGACAGGAAACACCGCAAGGATGATTGATGACCTCAGCTTATAGACATGCTTTCCAAAATGTGCGGCAACGAAAGCGATTTCTTTAGACACCAGTATCGCATTAGAATTCATTGAGCGACTTGGTCAACTCTTAACAACATATCAAGAAGGTAACATAAATCTTCCCTTTAATGGACTATGTTGAACGCAGAAATGTTTTATCATAATTGTCCATAACATTCTGACTGTAATTGTCGCTAAAGTGCAGGGAAGGGAAAAGATTTGTAAATAATACCGGCTTTGAAAATAAATGTTGTTTAGACAGCATGGCTTAATAATAGAATTTCCAACACAGTGCACATGAACTAAAAGCTTTAGATTACCGTACTAGTGTAATAACTTCGTTGTGACCAACTTCGGTTTCAAGTCCAATCACATGGCAATTATCCTTTGTATTCGTACATGTTTGGTCTTTTTACTTTCTCTCATACCGAGATTTCACCGGAAATATATGTTTTGAGACCACCTGAATCCAAAAAAAGCATTTTTGGAAACATGTCCGTGTGTCTGTCCGTGAACAGCATAACTCAGAAACGAACAGTTGGTATTTAGGTTCAGTATCTTCCAGAGATGCGACAAAGATTTTCAAGAAAAAGACTTTAAGCGACAATCAAATCTTTTAAGAGCTGGTTGCTATGTGGCGCATTCCATTCTCTTTGCATGTCCAGTACGTAAAAAAATGAATAACGAATTCCCATTTGAGAAAAAGTATTGGAAAATTTAAGGGAATAACAAGAAATATCTTGAAAATGGTTCACTCAAGAAAAAAACTGCATATAACATAAATTGTGTATTTTAACGCGATCTACATTTTTTTGTGTAGTAAACGTTTGTCTATCTCTTATGGTTTACCAGTTATGCAAAAGTCGTTCTCAATGAAGAATACTTTTGGAGACATTCCCAGAAAATTCGAGATATACATTTCATTTGTCATGAAAATATCTTAAACATATGATATTTTAATCAAAATCGTTAGAGCCATTTTTGAGAAAATTAAAATTTTCGAAAAATGTTCCATGTAAAGGGTAATCTGCGGTGGGGGGATTTTATTGAAAACCTTCGTGTCTCATCTCTGGAAGATACTGAACCTAAATAACAAGTTTGGTGTTTATCCGACTGTTCGTTTCTGAGTTATGCTGTTCACAGACACACACGGACATGTTTACAAAAATGCTTTTTTTGGATTCAGGGGGTCTCAAAACATATATTTCCAGTGAAATATCGGTATCGAATTTTTGGGTGGAATACAATACTTCCCCTACTTGCTATACGTAGTAGAGAAACTAAAAAGCTAGTTACTATATGCCAAATTCCGCTCTGTCCTAACATTACGAGAAACAAAATAATGGTAACAAATCACTTTAAAAGAAATGCACGATAAAATAGTGAGAAATTCAAACCAATAGCATTGAAAATCTTGAAATGGTATGCAAGAAATAAAATTCACATAAATTGTCTGCTTTAACGAGATCTGCTTCTTTCCCCCGCAGTAAGTTTTTATTTATCTCTTACAGTTTACCAGTTGAAAGAAATTATACAAAATTCATTTAGAATGAAGAGGACTTCACAGGTTAGTTGCAGAAAATCCAAAATATGCATTTTATTTGTCGTGTAAATATTTTAAACATATGGTATTTTAATGAAAATCGTTAGAGCCTTTTTTATAAAATTAAAAATAACAAGTCATGTTCCTAGTAAAGGGAAGTTTGGAGTGACGAGATTTTCTTTAAAATCTTTGTGTCGTAATCTTGGTTTTATGCGAAATTTAATTTTTAGTTATGCCGTTCTAAATGTTATCTGGGGGTTGAGGGATTTTTTAACTGTATATTTTTTGGTGAAATCTTTATACAGCATTTTTTAACAAAATACTATACCTGCAGGGTTATTCAAAAAGAAGGAACAGACTTTAAATATTTATTTCTAATTAATGACAATAAATGGCGACACATGCGATACATCACTGAATAGAGGAACGTTCAAAATGTTATTTTATGTGTTCCAAATGAGCTTCATTTGTTATGCAAGGACGACCAGTGCTTTTCCGTTTGCATACGCAACCATCTTCTACGAATTTATTGTATCAATTGTAAATCTTTTATGACGAAGTGGCTCTTTGCTGAACTTACAAGGAAATGCACGCTGCAGAAAATAATGGATTCACTCTTTGCATAATGCAGCACACAAAACTATTTTTTTTTGTGGCGTCACCATTTTCTCGTAAACAAACCCAACGCCGTGTAGTCACTAAAATTGTTCCTATTTATTGTCGTTCATTAGAAGTAAATATTTAAAGTCTGTTCCTTCTTTTTGAATGATCCTGTATTTGCTCTACCTACCTATTCTATCTACTATACGAAAGTGGTAAAGAAAGTAAACATGAAAGCACATAATATATGAATCCATTTCGTTACTTTCCGGTTACAGTGGGTTTCTTTCTTTCTTTTCCCCCATTTGTAAACTTAATTGTACTCAATGGTACTATACAGTTTTACTAGGCATATTGTATACAAAAGCACATGGAATGGGTATATGGATACTACCCAGGGGTAGTCCCAAGGTTGGTTGTACATATGAGGGCAGTCCCAGAAGTACCTAACCTGACGTATATTTAGCGGTTGTTCTTTCAAACAAATGACTATGGTAGAAGTACCATCCCTATAAAGCTTAAGTTTGAAGTTTGACAATGCTACGTTGTTTAGTAAATTGTTTGGCAGCCATTAATAGTGAAGTTTGTATCGTTATGTGATACAATACTTTCATTTTAAAGGCCTAGTCCACTAATATTAAAGCTGAGCTAGATTCTACTCTGGGGGAGTCTGCTCCTTCGTTTACAACAGTAAAGTGTTGGGTGGCAGAGTTTAAGCGAGGTCGTACGAGCTGCCAAACATCGCAGTGGTCGACCAAATGAGGTGACCACGCCAGAAATTGTGAAGAAAATCACCAAATGATATTGGATGACCGACGATTGAAAGTGCGCGAGCTAGCAGACATGGTAGTCATTTCAAAAAGTGCTGTACATCGCATACTAACTGAAAATTTAGACATGAGAAAGCTGTGCGCAAAATGGGTACTGCGTTTACTCACAATGGAAGAAAAGCAGCGTCGTGAAGATGCTTCAGTCGAGTGTTTGCCAATATTTCGCTGCAATGAAGCAGAGTTTTGCGTCGATTCATAACCGTGGATGAAACATGGATCCATCACTTCACACCTGAGACGACGGAACAGTCAAAACAGTGGATTGAAAGGGGAGAATCGGCTCCAAAGAAGGCAAAGCAGTTCCATCTGCAGGGAAGGTCATGGCGTCAGTTTTTTTTTGGGGGGCGGGGTGGGCGGGAATAATTTTCATTGATTATCTTCAAAAAGGAAAAGCAATCAATGGTGCGTATTATGCAAACTTATTGCAGCGTTTGAATGATGAAATCAAGCAAAAACGGCCGCATTTAACGAAAAAGAAAATTCGGTTTCATCCAGACAATGCAAAAGTTCATACATCCATTATCGTCCTGGCCAAAATCAATGAGTTAAAAGTTAATTGCTTTCTCATGCACCCTATTTGCTGACGTAGCCCCCTCTGATTATTTTCTGTTTCCAAAGTTGAAGAAATAGCTTGGTGGTAAAAGATTTGCCAACAATGAGGAGGTGGAGTTTGCAGTTGATGGCTATTTTGCAGAACTCGACGGTTCTCACCATAAACAGCGTATCGAAGCTATTGAACATCGCTGGGAAAAGTGTATCGAGCTGAAAGGAGACTATGTAGAGAAATAAAGATGGGTTTTTTTCTCCAAAATGTTTGTGTTTTACTTGTTAGGTCGGGTACTTCTCGGACAGCCCTCGTACTTTGGTTAAAATCCCTTCTTTGAGTGACTATCTCTACATATTTTTTCTCACTGTATGACTAATGACATGACTAAGTTTGTTTTCCTGTAAACATGACGTTAGAGACTATATCTGCCTACACAGCAGCGCGTTTTGACACAAATGAAGTTTACAAGTAAACTTTTTATAAGTTCCCCCTAAACGCTGCAGGTTATAAACTAGCAGACAGCTGCGCCCCCTCCCTAACTACAAGAGATGTGCTCTTGTTTTCGCGCTTGTATGACGTGGCAATGTTCCAGAAAAGAACATCGCCTAGAGATGCTGTTACACATAACACCTGCCGCTCGAATTTTCGGAGGCGCTGGAACTATACAGTCGCAGTGATAGGAATCGGGTGCTATCCTTCAGTTTTAATTATTTCCCGCCACGCCCGCCATCTGACGGCGTCGTGACCAAACCGTATGTTTTCTTTCGATGTGGAACAAAATTACCTACGCACGCAAAACGATGAAACCTAGGTTTCATGCGCAGCTGCTGGGGGAGTTGATGCTTCCATAAAAGAGCAAATAGTAAAGAAATCGTGAAGTAATAAAAGTGTGTGTTCTAAAAGATACGCGTAACAAAATAAAACAGACATAAAAGCTGCTACTCCATACAAAAACAAACAAATGATGAATGTCTCGCGGCAGCAAAGGGTATGAATGGGATCTACAGATGTGGTCAAATTAATTATTACTTAAACATTAATATACACTTAAATTTACATTAATCTAGTTCTAAAACGAATTGTGATAATTAGATAAACATTTACACAGCTATTAAAGAAGCTCATGCATTTTCTTATGTGTGAGTCGTTTGCAACCAAGCCGTAGGCGAGGTTAGAATTCCCGCACTTTCTTAGTGATTGAAGTATGCGAAAATCACATTATCTTTTTAATGAACGTTTTAAAGTAGAGCTTATTGCTTGCCTAGACCAGGCTAAGATCTATTAAAAGTATAATTAATTTATACAATAACAATAAAAGAATTAAAAACCCTGAATAAATTATGTACCCAGCACTGAAGTACTTGCAATAAGCAGGTCGCCGCTAAGTTTGTCATCTCGATGGAGATCCCTTGGTAGGTATGTCTGGGAAACAATTTGAGTCAATTGGGGAACTCAGTGCCCCACCGGCATGTTGTCACAGTAGCTCAATGGTTAGAGCAACCGCACGGAGAGCGGGAGAACCGTGTTCAAATCCCGGCTGTGGCGTTGAATTTTTCAGTTGACTATACATTAAAGACTTGCCTAGGCCAGGCTAAGGTCTATTAAAAGTATGCTTAATTTATACAATAACAATAAAAAAATATTGAGAGCTTGTTGAAGATGCAGGTATACTTTGGTACCGTTCGTTAAATGATAATATAAACAACTGTCTGGAATGTGCATGAAAGTTTGAGAATCTGTCGTAAATTTCTTCTTGTTCGGTGAAGTAATAAACTAAAGCACTTGAGTGTGATTTATTATGAAAACAATATTGTTTTAGAATTTATATCTTTATATGGTACAATATGAAATTGTCTACCATTTTATTTCTTCTTCTTTTTACTTTCTCTACTACGTATAGTAAGTAGGGGAAGTATTGCATTCCACCCAAAAATTCGATACCGAGATTTCACCGGAAATACATGTTTTGAGAATCACTGAATCCAAAAAAAGCATTTTTGGAAACATGTCCGTGTGTGTGTCTGTCTGTGTGTCTGTGTGTCTGTCTGTGTGTCTGTGTGTCTGTGTGTCTGTGAACAGCATAACTCAAAAACGAACTGTCGGATAAACACCAAACTTGGTATTTAGGTTCAGTATCTTCCAGAGATGCGACACGAAGGTTTTCAAGAAAATCCCCCCACCCCAGACTACCCTTTACATGGAACATTTTTCGAAAATTTTAATTTTCTCAAAAACGGCTCTAACGATTTTGATTAAAATATCATATATTTAAGATATTGTCATGACAAATAAAATGTATATCTCGAATTTTCTGGGAATGTCTCCAAAAATATTCTTCATTGTGAACGACTTTTGCATAACTGGTAAACCATAAGAGATAGACAAAATTTTACTACACAAAAAATGTAGATCGCGTTAAAATACACAACTTATGTCATATACGTTTCTTTTGTTGAGTGAACCGTTTTCGAGATATTGCTTGTTATTTCCTTAAATTTTCCAATACTTATACTTTTTCTCAAATTCGTTATTCATTTTTTTTATGTCCTGAACATGCAAAGAGAATGGAATTCGCCACATAGCAACCAGCGTTAAAATATTTGACTATCGCTTACAAGCTACCATATTCCCCTTGCATCTACAAGAAAATTACCAATAAGATTGACATCTCGATATCTCGATTAACATGAAACATATGGAGAATAGGCGTTTGTAAAATTAGATTGTACAAGAGTAGAGAAAGTCATGTGAGTGTAACACATCAGATTTTTTCTGTTAGCTTAACACTTAGTGTGGGAAATAAGTACTGAAGTGTTAGGTATTTTGAATGCTGCTTTGAGTTTGGAAAGAATTTTAACACTATATGATACAAAGTTATATGCACATTCTAATATATACGAGTATATGTATATACAGGATGTACCATTTAAGTTCTAACTGTAGAATATCTCCCAAACTAAGCGTTGTAGAAAGAAATGTCTTGAATAAAAGTTGCTTGATATTATGGGAGAATCTAACATTAGTCGTATTTTATTTGGAGGAAGTTGTGTTGGTCATTTTAGGATCAATTTAATTTGACCCTATTTGTAAGTATCCATTTAAACAAATTAAATGACTATCATAACGTCCTCCAAACAAAACACGACATACGTCATTTACTTTCCACCACAATATCCAGCAACTTTTACTCAGACATTTCTTTCTACAACGCTTAGTTTTGTAGATATTGTACAGTCTCAACTTAAATGTCCACCCTGTATAATTTGTTTTTAAAAGGGGCATCATTATCAAATTATAGCAAATCTGTACATCATCTAATTTATGTGCTATACTTAGATATGAGCGATGTCTTACGATGTTTTTCGATGTCTCACGATATATTTTTGTTTCACTCTTCTCGAGTGAAAAAGAATTCAGCAACTATGCACATCCTTCTTAGCATATCCAGAAAGGCTCACAACCCGTTTTGGAAGCATCAGAAAGTGCACACAGCGAAATTCTGCTGTAGTTATTTAGGTCCCCGTAGGGGAGGGGTTCGACCCCTTCAACTCCGTGGTGCGGGCGCTGCAGACCCTTAGCACTCGTGGTACTTCTGACGTTACTAGAAGTACGTCGGGCCGAACGTTCGAGCCCCTCCCGTTGGGGAGCCGTTCGGATTGCGTTGGTCTCGACGGGGCAGTGGTTCCCGATACCCGTGGGAGATTGGGTATGACTGTATGGTTTTCCGTGCAGCCGGGGTTGTGAGACGCCTCAATGTCCTCCGGTACCGCCCTGGAGAACCGATAGACGGCATTCTAGATTGCTGTCGGCCCCATCCAGGTTATCGGTAGTCGCCCTTTGGGGATGACGCGCGTAAGTGGCGTATCCACTTCCATCTCCGCGAAGGCGGGGGGGGGGCCTTTTTAGACTCCAGATATTGGCCTCACGGGAAACCTCCACGGATGGAGAGCAACTCGGTTGTCGCTATCCCTGGGCTTAGAAGGAGGGTTTGGGCTTTGGCTCTTACTCTGGTAGACCTTTGCTCAACATTGTAATTACTTAGGTATCTACCAGAAACAAAAAAACAATTTCTCAAAGAGAGAAAGGCTTTACGAGCTGTCATTAGAAAAATCTGATGTGAAAAATTCACACGTTTAATGATAAATTCACATAACCCATCATATACTATCGTATTTATATAAAAAACTATTCTTGCATCCATGCTACGTTATTCACCATATACTTTTTACCTAAAATAATTTAAAATTAAGCAAGAAGTACTTGGTTACAATATGCGAAACAACTTTGAAACGCGTATTCGTGGTAACAAGCCCTTGCAATGTGGGGGAGAAGGTGAAAACAAGAATTGTAAACCTTGAAGCATGTCCGTTAGGCAATGCTTTGGAAAATCCTGAACTTGCGAGATGGAATATTTTGAAAATGGCTAACGTTACGAAAAAACTAATTTGACACAAATTGTATATTTTTATGGGTTTTACTTTTTTCCAGTAGTACTTAAGCGTTTGTCTACCGTCTATAGCTTCCTAGTTCTAAAATTTATATAAAATTGAATCAAATAAAACGTTCTTTATGGGCTATTCAAGAAAAGACAATATATAAATGCCATGCAAATATCTTCAAAAATCTCAAAATCATTAGAGCAGTTTTTCAGAAAACAAAAATAAATTTTAAACATTTTTCATAATGGGGATTGTTTGGGGTGGGACGATTATTTTTTAAATCTTCGTGTCGATATCTTTGGTAGACACTGAATTTAAATATGTGCTTTGGTAGGACTTTTTGTTTTTCAGTTATACAGTTCACAATCATACAGAATGACAGACGGACACACGCACACACGGAGCTTATTCTAAAGAATTATTGGGTTCATTGGACCTCAAAACATGTATTGCCGCTGAATTTTGTTTTATTTTTTGAGGAATACAATGATTCCTTTACCTATCATAGTTGTAGAGAAACTAAAATTCATGCACTTTTTATGATTTAAGATTATTTTCACCAAAACCAATAGCAATAACAAGTAATATATAAGGATGTGCAAATATAAATTAGAAATGCCAACTAAACGGATAGAAAGAATGTATGAAGCATAGGTAGAAGCAAGAATGCTATATGCAGTAGAAATTGGGGGAGGGGACTGAATTAAACAAAAAAATAGATCAGCGCTATAGAATGTTTTGTAAAAAGCTTTTGGGGTTACTAAGATCAGCACCAGGGGAAGCAGCATTAGTGGAATTAGGAAGAAAAAGAAGAAAGGGGTAATACTAGAAAGGATATTAAAATTCTGGTTTAAATGCCTGACAAAAGATGAAGAGGAAATGTTAAAGATATGCATGGATGGAACAACAAAAGAGTATGAAAAATAAAAATAGCTGGTGGACAGGGGTAGAAAAAATTATGGAGAAGATAGGAATGGGAGATATTTGGAGAACAGGAGAAAGAAATAGCAATAGTTTCTGGATAACAGTAAGAAACAGAGTGGAGGACATAGAAAGACAAGAGATTTGGGGAAGCTTAGAGAATAAAAAGTCAGTAGGGTGCTATAGATTAGTAAAAAGGAAGTGGGGAAGAGAAGGGTATGTGGATTATTGTAATAGAGCAAAAAAAAGAAGCGTTTGCATGGATGAGAACAGGATCAATGTATCTGAGAGGGCTAAGAGGTAAAAAAAACGGAATTTTTTAATTATGCGGAGGCAGTAAAAGCACAGAGCATTATATGACAGAATGCAAAGAATTAGCAGAATGAAGACAAGAAGTAGGGGAAGAAAAATGGGAAAAAATGGATAGGAAAATAGTAGCAATTAAAATGCTAACGAGAAAGGAAGAAAAGCAAAATAAGAATATGGGGGAGTTCTTAAAGAAAGTAAAAGAGAAATAAGAAAGGTAGAAAGGCAAACGGAGGAAGGAGAGGATGGGCAATAGGGATTAAAGGTAGCAAGGGATGCTTAGAGGAGCCAGGAGGCCAGGGTGCTAGACAAAAAGAGCAGCATAGCTGGCAAGGAAATTTGTACATAGGTTAAGTTAGTTTATAAGTGGAATGTTGTAAAAATAACTGTGTAAAAATGTACAAATAAAGTGCCTGCCTGTCTAACAAAGAATCTGGAGAGACGCATTCATACGACTTTCTCATCAGTGACAAATCAACATATACTCACTATAGTATATTATATTATTCAAATAACAAGTGATTCTTCTATCTTTGCTACGTTACTCACGGCATATATTTTACGTAGGAAATAGCATTCCGATGTTTATTCTTGTTAACAAGCTCTTGTGATGGCAAGAAAAGAAGGGGGTTAGAGCAGAATCGCAAACTTTCCCATGTAACTTGTAACATGGAATATATTTAAAAACGACTCATTGTGGTCATTTGATACAAACTGTGTATTTTTATTAGCTCTACATTATCTCCTGTAGTAAGTGTTAATCTTTTATGGTTTCGCAATTATACAAAACTGAAACAAATGAAAGGCACTTCATGGACTATTAACAGAAAATTTAACATCTGCATGTTATGTAAATATCTTAAATGTGTGTTTTCATTAAGCTTGTTAGGGGCACATTTCACAAAATAAAAACTAACGAAAAATCTTTCATGTAAAGGGCAGTTTGTGATGGGGACTTTCTTATTCGCACCCAAGTATGGTATTTATTCGAAATTTAGTTTTTGAGTATGTTGTTCACGCACACGTAGACCATTTTCTATTTTTACTTTCTCTACCACTACATAGTAGGTAGAGAAGGTATTGCATTCCACCCAAAAACTCGATACCGAGACTTACATGTTTTGAGGACCCCTGAATACAGAAAATGCATTTTTGTAAAAAGATCTGTGTGTGTATGCATGTGTGTGTCTGTGAACAGCATAATCAAAAACGAAATGCCGAGTAAATACTAAACTTGGTATTTAGGTTCAGTATCTCCCAAAGGTGCGACACAAAGGTTTTCAAGAATGCCCCCCAACCCAAGTTACCCTTTACATTGAGCATCGAAATTTTTTATTTTCTACAAAATCATTTAACGATTTTTACTAAAATACCATACATTAAAGATATTTACATGAAAAATAAAATTTATATCTTGAATTTCTGGAAAAGCCTGTGAAGTCCTCTTCATTTAGAAGGAATTCTGTATAATCTTGTATAGGTGGTAAATATTAAACGATACACGAAAACGTATTACACAAAAAATGTAAATCTGTTTTAAACGCCTATTCATTTCAAATGATTTTTTGTAGCATCAGCCATTTCCGAGATATGCATTACTAATGGTTCGATTTGTTCAATATGTTGTCATTTTTTTCAAGTCCCATCGATTTTCAGTTGTTTCTCGCGATGTTTTGGAAAGAGTATGGCATTTTAAGGCCAGCGTATAGCATCCAGTTCTAAAACATCTGACTATCGCTATTCCCTTTGTATTTGTAATGAAAGTGTAATGCAACTATTTCCGAATATGCTTTTCTCAATTAAAATTAAGTCGATAGGAAAATAAACTTTCGTAAGAATAATGTGTATACCTATCAATAGGCGATATATGGTAAAGAAAGTGAATTAACACATCAGATTTTTTTATTTTATTCGCGTATTTCTAAACCTGTGTTCCCGGTGAAATTTCGATATCGAAGCTTTGGGTGGAATTTGAGGCAGTATTTTTAACACTTAAATGATTTCAGTCTAATTATATAATATATAAATTCAATAACAACCCGCCTTAAAGCAATATGTGTATGTAACAATATATAAAAAGTGCATATTACAGTCATTGTATATGTTTATATTATTGTATCCATGTGTAATAATGTTATGTGACTATATTACGTAATTTAATAATGTAGGAGCTGTGAGAACAATAAGTTAAAAGTTGCTAAGAATGAGGTAAGAATGAGAAATAGAGTTTGAGAGTTTAACAATAGTACTTGTGATTCTTGGAAGCAATAATGTAATTTTAGTGACAGTTTATAAAATAGCCAATCAACAACAAGAAAAAGCTTTAGTTAAATGAAGGTATTCTATTGGATTAGGATTAGCCAATCAGAAACTGAAAACGAGAAAATTTTACAAATTTAGAGTTCAGTTGCCTGCAGACAGTGATTGTAACCGGATGCGTGATGCGTCCTCGAGAGATTTTATAAGTATTTTGAGTGAGAAAAAAAGTTTACGTGTTAAAAATGCAAGTATTTAATAAAAAGATCTCACAGCTCTCTCTCTCTATCAGTGAAGTGTTATTTAAATCGTATCAAGCATTAATAAAAGGAGTGAAGAAAAATTATAATCTGTGTAAGCCTACATTGTTGTCGCATCACAACCCTGCCAAGACATCCATGTAACCAACAATAATACTGACGCAGCCGAGGCAAACATAAATATATAATATTTAAAGAAACAGTAAAAATACATTTAGGTCAAAGGCTACCGGAAACTGTTTACTATACGTGCGATTGCAACTACTACAAGTTCGGCTCCCCAACAGTCGAAATATAATATACAATCATCTTCAAATTGGCGTTCATACGTGGTGCAAATAACGTAATAATAACCTTCTCAAATTTAAATACCTTTCTTGCTATAAGTAGGTGACAAAACAGCAAAAATAATAAAATACAGTTATACATATAATTATGAGGGTGAAGAAAAATGCAAAAGACATAGGGGTCCTCAGATTTCTTCGGCCGTTGCCACCAGTTGGCGGTCTGCGCATGACGTCAGTACCTTGAAAGGAGTTTATTACCAGTGGAAGGGGTGGATGATAACAGTTTCGAGGTCACCTTAGTGAAACAGGACTTATATGTACCTTCCAGTATTTATATTTGGAACGCTTACGCCTCGTAAACTCGCAATCTGGTAGGTAATTGAAATACTTGGACGGTTTTTGTAGCATAGTGTCTCGGCTTAGTATATATGATCGGTGGACACTTCTATCTTGCATACAAAGAACGCACAAACTTCCCTAGTGAAAAACAGTTCTGCACCGCCGCAGTACATCAACCTATTTACAATTCAAGGTTCAATTCTGCACATCCCCTTTGAGACAAGAGGTTTTCTGAAATAATAATGACGTTATTCATTTAAACCGACCGGCAGTAAAGGCCGAATAAATCTGAAGACACGTTATAATACATATTCATTTTTAGCCAAAATCTCAGTTCCTGGGTCCTTTTGATCTTTGTGTGTTTATTATTTAGTTAGACTTCTGTACTTTTATAGTCTTTATTGCAATGTTACCCATGCTATCAATTGGATTTTGTTGTCCTATAAACGTTTATCTGTAATATCCCCATCAATTCTAATCTGATAGAACGGTGTGTTTATTGTTACAGACCGGCGGTTTTCGGACGTGCGTCTGTGAAATACAAAATTTCTCCAAGTATTTAGTTCATTTGTTGTTTTAAAGAAAATGCCGAGATAAATGCCACGGATTTTATTCTTCCACATTTTTTGGAATTTCCCACAGGGGATAATGCTAATTAGGTACTGTAACGACCGAATTGTAAATGTAAATTATGATTCCCCTTAGCAACTTTGGAATGGCAACTTCTCCTACAAAAATAATTCAAGCAGGTAACTCTTCGGAAAAAAGACTTTTGATCCTCGCTAATTAGACGGATTTATTTTCCCTCTGGTTTTACAGAGCGGTAGCTCGTTAATCGTTATCAGTCTGGCCAACCTCGGCTCACAAAAGTCTCCACATCATACTAGTCATTCTTTCCCAAAGGGGAAATAATTAATGGACCCGATCAACTGTCAATTAGGGCGCAGCACTCTCAATCTCTGTATGCCCCGACCGCATTCTTTGGCACGAAAAAAAAGAAGGCATTCAAAAGTGTTCTTTGCTTATTTATTCGCGTCGCTGGGTGCATGAAGGAACTACGTCGATCTTTATATTTTTCATCCATCTTTGATATGAACTTTACCTCTAGTTGAAACTCAAAACCTTCGGTGTCTTTCTCTTGAGGGTGGTAAACATAAGGCGTTTTAGCATATTTGTAGACTCCTAAAAATCTGTAGACTCCTAACGCGATCTACATTTTTTGTGCAGTAAAAGTTTGTCTATCCCTTATGGTTTACCAGTTATGCAAAAGTCGTTCACAATGAAGAATACTTTTGGAGACATTCCCAGAAAATTCGAGATATACATTTCATTTGTCATGAAAATATCTTAAACATATGGTATTTTAATCAAAACCGTCAGAGCCATTTTTGAGAAAATTAATATTTTCGAAAAATGTTCCATGTAAAGGGTAATCTGGGGTGGGAGGATTTTCTTGAAAACCTTCGTGTTGCATCTATGGAAGATACTGAACATAAATGCCAAGTTTGATGTTTATCCGACTTTTCGTTTCTGAGTTACGCTGTTCACACACACACACACACACACACACACATGTTTCCAAAGATGCTTTTCGTGGATTCAGGGGGTCTCAAAACATGTATTTCTGGTGAAATCTCGGTGTCGAATGTTTTACTGGAATACAATACTTCCCCTACTTACTATACGTAGTAGAGAAAGTAATAAAAACACAATACCAGCATTTATTGCATCCTCTAGCACCTTATAAATGGCAGAGAACATTTCTAAAGATGGGACACCAAGAATTTCCTGAGTCACCCACTCAAACGAGCTTTTATATGGAAAACGTTTCGTTATTTTGTATTTTCTCAAAAAAGGCTCGTATAACTTGATTAAGTGTTTAAGATTAATGTTTAAGATCTTTGCATGCGAACTAAATTTTATATATGAATTTTCTGTAAATATCCTATGATGTGTTTAATACTCTGAATGAATTTTAATATAATGTTGTGTAACTGGTAAGCCGTAAAAAATAGAACAAAATGTACTATATGCAAAATGTAGATCTCGTTAAAAACCTTATTTGTCAAATAATTTTTGTGCTTTTAATTATTTCCGAGACATTGTTACTGCGTTGATTTTTGAAATGCTTCATACTTTTTATTCAACTACTATTACTTTCTCTACTACGTAAGGTAAGCAAGGGAAGCATTGCATTCCAAGCAAAAATTCGATACCGAAATTTCACCGGAAATACATGTTTTGAGGCCCACTGAACATAAAAAAGGTTTTTAGAAAAGCAAGTCCGTTTGTGTGTCTATGAACAATATAAATACCAAGCTTGGTATTTAGGTTCAGTCTATTTCAAAGATGCGACACGAAGATTTTCAAGAAAATCCCCCCACGCAGACTACCCTTTACATGGAACTTTTTCGAAAATGTTTATTTTCTCAAAAAAGGCTTTAACCATTTTGATTAAAATATCATATGTTTAAGGTATTTTCATGACAAATAAAATGTATATCTTGAATATTTTTGGGAATATCCGCGAAGTCCTCTTCATTATGAATTCCTTTTGCATAACTGGTAAACCGCAAGAGAAAAAATCTTTGTGCACAAGGAATGTAGATCTCGTTAAAACACACAATTTATGTCATATACATTTTTTTGTCGAGTGAACCATTTCCGAGTTATTTGAATTTTCCGTACTTACACTTATCTTATTAATTTTTTTTTATTTCCTGGACATGCAAAGAGAATGGAATGCTCCACATAGCAACCGGCTCTTAAAAGATTTGACTATCGCTTAAAGCCTACCATATTCCCCTTGTACCTACAACAAAATTAGCAAGAAGATTAACATCTGGATATCTCGCTTAACATGAAATAGATGGAGAACAAGCGTTTGTAAAAATAGTTTGTACAAGAGTAGAGAAAGCTGTGTAAGTGCAACACAATATTTTTTTTTCTTTTCTCGTGGTCATGCAAATAGTGATATTTCAAATTCATCACAAAGCGACCCGCGTTTTAAACAATTAATTGTGCGATGAGAAATCACACTTTTTGGAAAATTACACAAAATCACTGGGCTACAAAATCATTGTACTGTACGTAGATCCCTTCTACACGAAAGGGAGGTTAAAGGGGTGGGTGTTGGAATGCGAAGGCGACAAACACCATCCTGCAAACAGACGGCAGCTGCATTTACCTGCGTTACTCATACACCTCGCATACGATTATGGTCCCTAAAGCGTTAGGGTGTCCCTGCAGTCTAGAGGCGGAATTCCCTGTCGCCTTTGGGAGCAGGTGCACCGCGAGTTTTGTAATAAACGTCCGTCAGTCGATGACTTATGTGGTACTCCCTTGCGACAACCGGTCATGGCAGGCGTTAAGATGGAATTAATAGAGCGGTCGCAATAAATAACAGGGGTTCTTCTTGCTCTTGTAAACTGATAAGGTATATTCTTCTTCACTTTATCACAAGCACTATGTCGTAGTTTCATTTCCCCTTCCTCTCCTAGATAACATTGCACGTTTTGCTTTATCACTACGGTCACTATAAATAACTCAAGAACACCATAAATACTGTTAAGATTTGAACCCAACAATATGAAAGAAATTAAAATTCCACAGAGATTACTCCAGTCAACACCATGCTGCAACAAAAGCTGAGCAGAATTCCAACCATGGTACGTGAATTCCAGAACTAGAAAGTGTCTCAAAGTTTCACGCCAGAATTAGATTCTCTACAACTTACCTATGGTAGGTCTAGGAAGCATTCTGTTTCACTCAAAAATTCGATACTGAGATTTCACTGAAAATACACATTTTGATTGTTACACTCGCATTCTCTACTCTTGTACAAACTATTTTTACAAACGCTTATTCTCCATATGCTTCATCTTAATCGAGATATCCAGATGTTAACCTTATTGCTAATCTTTTTGTAGATGCAAGGGGAATTGGTAGGCTTTAAGCGCTAGTCAAATATTTTAAGAGCTGGTTGCTATGTGGAGTATTCCATTCTCTTTGCATTACCAGGACAAAAAAATGAATTAACGAATTCCCATTTGAGAAAAAGTATAAGTATTGGAAAATTTAAGGGAATACTAAGCAATATCTCGAAAATGGTTCACTCAACAACAAAAATGTATATGACATAAATTGTTTATTTTAACGCGATATACATTTTTGTGTAGTAAACTTTTATCTTTCCCTTATGGTTTACCAGTTATGCAAAAGCCTTCATATGAAGAATAAGTTTTGGAGAAATTCCCAGAAAATTCGAGGTATACATTTTATTTGTCATGAAAGTATCTTAAATATATGATATATTAACCAAAATCGTTAGAGCCATTTTTGAGAAAATGGTGTTTATCTGACCGTTAGTTTCTGAGTTATGCTGTTCACAGACAGACACACACACACGGACATGTTTTCAAAAATGCTTTTTTTGGATTCAGGGGGCCTCAAAACATATATTTCCGGTGAAATCTCGGTATCGAATTTACTTACCTGGTAGAGAAAGTAAAAAAAAAAACATTTTTAGAAACAGTTCTGGAAAGGTGTACGTGAACAGCATAACTCAAAGACGAAAATCGCTTAAATATCAAACTTGATATTTCAGTTTATCTTTCAAGGATGTCACACGAAAATTTTCAAGAAACCGTCCTCATCCTGAACTATCCCTTAAATGGAAAAGCTTTTCGAAATCTTTGTTATTGTCTTTTTCAAAAAAACAACAACAAAGATTTTGATTAAACTACCATTAAGATATTTACATGATAAAGAAAATATTTTACTTTGAACTTTCTAGAAATAGCTTCTGAAGTTCCTCCTTCTGAACGACCTTACTACACAACCAATATAGATCTCCTAAAGAACACAATGTCTACTACGTATAGTAAGTAGGGGAGGTATTGCATTCCACTCAAAATGTCAATATCGAGATTTCATCGGAAATACATGAATCCAAATAAAGCTTTTTTTGATAAAATGTCCGTGTATATCTGTGTGTGTGTGTGTGTGTGTGTATGAACACCATAACTAAAACATGAAAGGTCGGATAAATACCAAACTTGGTATTTAGGTTCAATATCTTCCAAAGATTTTAAACAAAATCTCCCCATCTCAAACTACCCTTTACAAGGAACATTTTCCGAAATTTCTTAATTTTCTAAAATTGCTCTAACGGTATTGATTAAACTGCCTTTTATGAAAGATATTTACATGACAAATAAAACGTATATCCTTTTCATTTGGAGGGAATTTCTATAATATTACATAACTGGTAAACATTAAGCGATAGACGAAAACCTAATACACAAAACATGTAGTTCACTTTAAAACACGGAATTTATTTTAAATAAGTTGTTTTGTAGCATAAGCCGTTCCTGAGATATCCGTTATTGAAGGTTCAAATTATTCTATTCTTGGTCATTCTCTTAAATATCATTCAGTTGTTTCTCGCGATTGCATGGAAACAGTATAGCGATAACGAAATGAGTAATGTAGCTATTTCTACAAAGGTTTATTTTAAAATGTAGTAGATGTACTAGTTAGAAATTTTTTTTTGAGTAGGAATAGTTTGTTTACCCACTAATAAACGACAGACTAAGGTAGGAAAAGTCATGTGAATGTGAATTTTTAAAATTTTATTTTGAGTTCAGAGTTTTAGAGATATTCGTTATTATTGGTTTGAATTTTGCTTTTCTCAACTGGAACGTCGTTATTGTGCGCTCTCGCTCTCTCTCTCTCTCTCTCTCTCTCTCTCTCTCGGTCACATAAACAGCATGGAATTTCAAGGCCATGAAATAGCGACATGCTTTTCAAAAATCTGACTAATGCTTTACCTACCGAATTCTACAATGGAATATGTAAATCTGAATAGAACGTTTATTGAAACTTTAACAAGAAATTGGCAGGTAGAATAGATAAGTTGCCGTAAGAATAATTTGAGAAGGAGTGAGTAGAGAAAGTCATACGTGTAACACATCCATTTTTTTCTAGGTATGTATGTAGTAGTATCACAGATAATGCAATATATAGGTTTCTTCTTCATACCATTACCTCAAACGTATCATAAGTTAAAAAAATCTGATGTGTTACACTCACATGACTTTCTCTACTCTTGTGCAAACTATTTTTACAAACGCTTATTCTCCATATGCTTCATGTTAATCGAAATATCGAGATGTCAATCTTATTGCTAATTTTCTTGTAGATACAAGGGGAATATGGTAGGCTTTAAGCGATAGTCAAATCTTTTAAGAGCTGGTTGCTATGTGGAGTATTCCATTCTCTTTGCATTATCAGGACAAAAAAAAACAGAATGTCGAATTTGAGAAAAAGCGTAAGTATTGCAAAATTTAAGGGAATAACAAGCAATATCTCGAAAATGTTTCACTCAACAATAAAAATGTATATGACATATATTGTATATTTTAACGCGATCTACAGCTTTTGTGTAGTAAAATTTTGTCTATCTTTTATGGTTTACCAGTTATGCAAAAGTCGTTTACAATAAGAATATTTTTGGAGACATTCCCAGAAAATTCAAGATATACATTTTATTTGTCATGAAAATATCTTAAACATATGATATTTTAATCAAAATCGTTAAAGCCATTTTTGTGAAAATTAAAATTTTCGATAAATGTTCCATGTAAAGGGGGATTTAATCTGGGATGGGGGATTTTCTTGAAAACATTCGTGTCGCATCTCTGGAAGATACTGAACCTAAATACCAAGTTTGGTGTTTATCCGACTGTTCGTTTCTGAGTTATGCTGTTCAAAGACAAACGCACACACGGACATGTTTCCAAAAATTCTTTTTTGGGATTCAGGGTAGTAGGATATATAGGAGAGAGCTGGGCCACTTTTTTGCGTTTATATGGGAAAGGATAGGGAAAACGAGGCTAGATGGGACGGTTCAAGGAGGAAAATGCGTTTATATGGGAGAGATAGGGAATACGAGGACTGACGCTAGGCTAGAGAGGGTTGGAGGAGGGAAATACGTTTATATGGAAGAAATAGTAGAGAGGTGCTAGGCTAGACGGAGGCTGAGGAGTAGAGTATGGTTTATATGAAAGGTATAGGAAAACGAGGAGGGGTGTTAGGCTAGACAGAGTTGAAGGGTAGAGTATGTCTTTTATATGAGAAGTATAGGAAAACGATGAGAGGTGTTAGACTAGACAGGGCTTGAAACGTAGTGCAGGGTTTATATGAGAGATATAGGAACAGGAGGAGGGGTGTTAGGCTAGACAGAGGTTGAGGAGTAGAGTATGGTTTTAGATGAGAGATATAGGAAAACGAGGAGAGGTGTTAGGCTAGGAGGGTTTAAGTATGCGTTTATAAGGAGAGACGAGAAAACGGAGAGAGATCCTATGTTAGGATACACAGGTGTTAAAGTTAGGTTAGATAGGAAACCAAAGAGATACTCAGCTAGACAGGGGACAGGAGAGGAATGCGCTTTATGAGAGGTAGAGGATACGGGGAGTGGTGTTAGGCTAGACAGAGGTTGAGAGTAGAGTATGCGTTTATATGTTTGAGAAGTATAGGAACAGGAAGAGGGTGCTAGGCTAGACAGAGGTTGAGGAGTAGAGTATAGGTTATATGAGAGGTATAGGAAAACGAGGTGAGGTGTTAGGCTAGACAGAGGCTGAGTAATGTATGGTTTATATGAGCGGTATAGGAAAACGATGAGAGGTGTTAGACTAGACAGGGCTTGAAACGTAGTGCATGGTTTATATGAGAGATATAGGAAAACGAGGAAAGGTGTTAGGCTAGACAGAAGTCGAGGAGTAGAGTATGGTTTATATCAGAAGTATAGGAAAACGAGGAGAGGTATTAGGTTAGGAGAATTGAGTTTGTGTTTATAAGGAGAGACGAGAAAACGGAGAGAGATCCTATGCTAGGATAGACAGGTGTTAAAGTTAGGTTAGATAGGAAACCAAGGAGTGATACTCAGCTAGAGGGGGGGTAGGAGGGAATGAGCTTTTGAGAGGTAGGGGATACGGGGAGTGGTGTTAGGCTAGACAGGGCTTGAAACGTAGGGCATGGTTTATATGTATGAGAAGTATAGGAACAGGAAGAGAGGTGCTAGGCTAGACAGAGGTTGAGGAGTAGAGTATAGTTTATATGAGAGGTATAGGAAAACGAGGAGAGGAGTTAGACTAAACAGAGGTCGAGGAGCAGAGTATGGTTTATGTGAGAGTCATAGGTAAACGAGAGAGGCGTTAGGCTAGACAGAGCTAGAGGAGTAGAGAATGATTTATATGAGAGGTATAGGAACAGGAGGAGAGGTGTTAGGCTAGACAGGTAGTGTAGCAGTAGGAATATGGACTTATATACAAGAGAGATAGGGAATAGGAGGTGCTAGACTTGAAAGCGACTTTAGACGTGAACTTAGTGGAAAACTGTTTCATGTCAATGTTCTAGACATGCCCATCACGTAACCTATTCAGGGAAAAGGTGACTCGTTCAGGGGAAAAAGGTGACTGCTCAGGGAAAAAGGAGGCCCACAAAGGGAAAAAGTTGACTAGCAAAGGGAAAAACGTGACCAGTAAAGGGAAAAATGTCACCAGCAAAGGGGAAAATGTGACCAGCAAAGGGAAAAAGGCGAGCCATAAAGGGAAAAAGATGACCTGCAACGGGAAAAGCTAACCCACTAACACTAACAGCTAAGTAATTCAGGTAGTATTGCAAGAGGCTGTCTGGATCATAGCAGTGTATGATTTCACAGGTAATTCAGCTAGTATCGTATGTATTTAGGCTAATTCGTCTAATAACACAGGATAGATTCCAGATGCTAACTGCATCATGGCTCTGCATGATTTCACAGATAATTCAGCTAGTATCGTAGGTATTTAGGCTAATTCAGATAGTATCACAAGAGGATAGATTCTAGGGTTGGGTATAGCATAGTTTCATATTTCACAGGTAATTCAGGTAGTATCAAGGGTGCTCGTGCTAATTTAGAGCAGGAATTAGTATCAGGGCTAGTTAAGGTAATTTCACATGATTCGGGTAGTATCACAGGTATTTAAATCATTTTCACAGCCAATTCAGCTAGTATCTTGAGCATTTAAGCTAATTCAGCTAGTATCACAGGAGGCTAGATTCCAAAGGCTAACTGCATCATAGCTATGCATGATTTCACAGCTAATTCAAATAGTATCGTAGGTATTTAGGCTAATTCAGCTAGTATCACAGGAGGTTAGATTCCAGGGTTGGGTATAGCATAGTTTCATATTTCACAGGTAATTCAGAGGGTATCGTAGGTATTTAGGATAATTCAAGTAACATAGGTGTTTAGAGTAATTAAGCAAGCATTACAGGAGGGTAGGTTCCAGGGGTTGGTTATAGCCTAGTTTCGTATTTTACAGATAGTTCAGGTAATATCGTAAGTATTTGGGTAATCAGCATAGTTTCACAGATGCTCGTGATAATTTCGATCAGAGATTTGTATCACAGCTATTTAAGGTAAATGCAGGTGATTCAGGTTGTATCAATGGTATTTGTGTCATTTTAACAGGTAATTCAGATAGTGTCTAGGTATTTGGGCTATTCAAGCATCATAGGTGTTTAGAGTAACTCAGCTAGTATCACAGGAGGCTAGATTCAATGATCAGGGTTTCGTATCAGAGCTATTTAATGTAATTTCACTTGATTCGAGTAGTATCACAGGTATTTAAGTCATTTTAACGGGCAATTCAACTAGTATCACAGGTACTCATGGTAATATAGAGAGTAATTAAATTATAAAACATTTCTCATCCAACGTTACAACAATTTATATACTTTTTTCTAAATCTTACAAACTTATTATATGTTAAACAGTTATTGTACGATGCGGAGAGGGATAAACTGCATATTGGTTCACAAATTGAAAAGCTTTACGTCAACATACCTTTATTTTAGTTAGGTGTAGATGTCTCTCCCCTTTTATCTAGGCTTGAGACTAGCACTAGGATTGCTCCTAATGGCAGGGTTACCACCTTCCCTTCCATCTTCTTCTTTCTTCATCAGGCGTCAGCTATCTGCATATACAGCACACAGATAACCTTCTTTTTTAAGATTGTAGACTCACGATAAAATCTTTATCTTTAACTTACATTCTTTTAAGCACTGTTTGTAATGGCGTAATGTCCATACGCATATGTCGTTATCCCATCCTCAGCAATAATTCTTTTATCATCAAACGGAGTCAATGCAATTTTATTCACTTGCACTGTAGCAAGAGCTTGCTTTCGTGATAGGATCAGATTCATAGGTGTTCTGATGATTTCACAGGTTTTAAGACAGTCTGTATAGCTGTCAAACGAAATGTACTGCTTAATAGCGCTACGTTTTATACCTTTAATCTTTTTTATCATTGACCCTTGAATATCTAAGGCATACATCTTAGGACGTAGTCCAACAAAGCGTAGGATGATTTTGCTATTAGCCTCATCTTTAAATTTTCCCAATACCTTTTTGTTCTGAGTAGAGTAACATATATGGTTGGCAGGGTAATCAGCTGTATCGAGATGCTCAAGAAAACGTAGCTTGTCCTGGTACACATCTTCAGTTGTTACACGATGAATGAACGAATCAGTGTCCATATACATAAGCTTCAGGTTTTTAGCTCCATAATAAGGCAACAAAACATCGTAATGATAGTTATACATTAATGTCTTGGAGATGTCCAACACACTCATACCAATGTATATAGGCTTGTTGAATACAATCTGACGAGAGGCCATATGTACAGCAGCTAGATTATCAGCATATATCGTCCTGTCGATAAACGTAGGCTTGGCGATCAGCTTCTCTAGAGTTTTTTCATTGGTCACCAGTCGTATATCCATGCGGTTACGCAGGTTCTCCATAGTTTTTCCAAACATAGCGTTGTTAAAGAGCTTGTAGAGATCCTTCTCGAAATCATTTGCAGCTTGTTGTCGTAGCCTGTTGTTAAATTCCACATAAGGTTTCAACCACTGAGACTGTCGGAATTGTAGCACACGATGGATTTTTGTTAGTCGTAGTCCATGACTAAGAGCTTGCTTCAAAGCCATGTAATGCGCTACATACTTCTTTCGAGGTCCAAGATGAGGTATCAGTTTCTTTGTAGATGATTCCAATGGTTTCATACACTCTGGCAGGAAAGGTAGATCGTTGTGTAGATCGTGAAGTTCAGCAGGATACTCGATGTCGACTTCTAATATGTACCCATGAGGATCATCTTCTTGTAGTGTTTCTAAGTTGATTTCTTCAGGTGACACCCACTGAAATCCAGCAAAAGGAAGAGCGTGACACATTGCCCACCCATATTGGTTATTAGCGTCCTCGTATGTGATAAATTGGGTTGGTCTCGCCGGATCAAACTTCTCCATATAAGTGTTATTAGCCTCAGCATACCGATGAGAAACTTGACATAAACCTCCTCTTATACCTGATTCCACCATGAGTAATTGATCATAATCTTGTAACAGCTCTAACTTAATTCCAGTATACAGTAACATGGCGTCCCATGTAAGACCTGGAGAGGTAAAATAATGGGCAGGATCAACTTTGTGTGTTTTAAGGGTTTGCTCTCTGAACGTCTCAAAGACATCAGCTAGAAGAAGTACATCCGAAGTTAAGTAGAGATCGCTGTACTCTCCCAGGTTTCTCACATTGAACAGCTCCCATACATTTCTAGCATGATCGTAGTCAGTATCAGTAATTTCTTCTTCATTTAATCTATTGTAGAAGGAGTCCTTAGGAGGCAAGCAGGTCTCGTTCAGGGCATCCCATGACGTAACAAAATCATATGGAAATACACCCTTACGGGTCATCAACTTCAATTTGTCTTCTCCAAAGTACTTTAGCGTTTCAGGATACGAGGTTAGATTTTTTACCAACTTATCCAAGCTTGTACTGAGGAATCGGAAGCTATCCACAAATCGAAGCTTTATATCTCCTACATACTTGGTGAATGAGATATAGCTTTCTTCAGAGTTAGGAATTACCTCCACATGTTCACTTGTGCACCCCAGCTCCTTTACAATGAAATGCGAGTCATATCCGCTAAGGTTATGCATGAAGACTGGTATATATTTAGGTGTTTTACAGGCTAAATTACATTCATTATGAAGACTTCCACGATATTCACCGCTGATGTGATCATGGTCGCGTACTTTATAGTTCTCTTCTGTAAAGGGTTTTCCACACAAGTAGCATGCTGAAGAAGACTCAAAATCCTTTTGCTGTTGATCCGTAAGTTTCAGAGGCTTAGCAGATTTGTATATATTACCAATCATTTCTGCAAGAGATGTAAGGTACAGCATAAACTTCTGAGCAGCATCAGCACCACGATACACATAGGGTTGCTTAGGAAGACCAGTTTCGAGATGTTCAACACTGGATGTAGGCTTCACGTAAACACAGAAGCTCATTGGTGTGTGCTCTTGATAAGGGGTTGTATAGGAAGTTTCAGGATTGGGTATACACGTTTGGCATGGAGTGAGAATACTCTCAAAATCAGCATAGATGACATAAGGTACTTTCAGCATCCTCTCAACATTTTTAAACTGAACAATTGATTTCTCCTTGGTAGGCATAACTACCCTCGCAACACCATGTTGAATACAGAAGGCTACATGTTCTTGCAGTTTTTCCTGTCCACTTCGTCCATATCGATCATCAAAATGTGTAAAGCAGCGCTTACAAGTATAAACCCGTCCATTATGGTTAGTTTTCTGGCGTCGAACGAGTTTCTCAAAATTCTTTATATACACGTAGTGATGTTTTCCACTGATGTCATTCAATAGTAGCAGGTCGCGATGTTCAGGTAGTTCAATGTCAGCAACCTTTATTGGATACACTTCATGCTTCTCATCCAGCCCGAAAACGTTAATGGATATCTTGTTAAACTTCTCAAATTTAGGTATTTGAGAAAGTGGAGTAGGGTAGGAAACACAGCTGAAGTCGTACTTGTCTTGAAGTTCTTTGTATTTGCTGACGCGTTGAGGCTTGATGCTCACGAATTTGGCCAGTATAGAGTACATGAAACATTTCTCGTCGCTAAAGTTCTGGATGTTTATACATGCTTTCCTTGCTTCAACAGCTGACGGTAGTGGTATGTAGCTACTTCCTCGTAACGGGTTGTACTTGTTGATACGAAGTCGAACTCCTTCCACAGCAAGCAAAGCCCAGCTGCTACCCTTAAGCTGAGACTCCTCCATTTCAGTCACCAATTTCTTGAATTTCACTTCCATCGTTGAGTCCAGATCAGTTTCCAGGAAAACAGCTTGATTCCGTGTTTTAAATGTTTTGTCACAGGTTTCTCCAATACTGTTAACAAATCGACACTCAGCCAGCAGATTAATTTTAACACTCTTATGAATGCTAAGCTCTTTATGCACAGCATGGATTATACGTTGTTTTGCCTCTTGCAGATACATATTTAGGTCCTTAGCTGATTCGCATCGTATAAAATACGATTTCAATCGTCCTTCGAATGAAGTTTCGTATTCTTTCATATCGCAGTCCTCCATTGTTGACAGCAACTGATGTTTAGTTGGCTCCAATCTTCTTTTCTTCTGAGGGCTGCTTATTTCACATATATCTTCGTGTCGCTGTCCCTTATAACCATCTTTGAAGGTTACATTACAATGTTTACATTTGAAGAGCTTCTTACAGCTCATCTCGTGTCTTCTCTTGTCATAACCTCGGAGGAACTTCTTCCCACATTTTCCGCATGCATATCCAGTAGCGCTTGGAATAATATCCTTATACGCTGAGTTATTCATCTTTATTCTTGATGTAATAACGTATTAATCACTGATCAATGAAATGTAGACCTCTTCACCTTGACACCACTTTAGAAAGCTGATTATTCTTGGAGAGAACACGATGTTAACACCTCAAGACTAATTAGCACAATGAAGTCCAATGCCCTAGATCACCATATTTATAGAGGGAGCACGAACCTTTTTAGATCAATCATAAACTCGCTCCATAACCACCTGTATATGATCGCTCAACGTGTACTAACCCCCCAGCCATATAACCTCAAGTCTAGAGACAGGATGTTTATGACGTCACACCCAGAGACAGGATGTCTGGCAGCATCAAACACGTTTAAACTCGTCTCATAACTACCTGCTTATGCTGTCACACCAGCAAGAGAAGTATTCCCACACGCTCATTCAGACATATATTTCAAATTCAAGCCCACCACCACCACCATCACCACCTATTGTACCAAGGTTAATTCAAGCTGTATTATCACAATACTTAAAAGTAAAAGCTTAAAAGGAAACCTAGAAGATTTTCCCCCTTATTTACTTAATTATTTCATGTTTTTATTCCCTTTTCAATTCTTCCTTTCCATCTTCTCACAGAAAGACCATTACATTTCACTACAATCACGAGAAAAGCAATTTTTCCAGAGTTACACAGATTCTAAGCTTCTAAATCGAACCCGGCAATACTTTAATAAATGTATTTTAGCTCCCCAATATCAGCATCTACCATTTAATCTTTACTCGAACCTGATATGATCCATAAGCTTGAAGATATATGAAATCACCCTTCAGGATTCGATCTAAGTACTTTAAAGTAATTTTTGTCACGATAACGATATTTAAGGACTAGATACTCTGTTTACGCTTACCTCGACATGTATATCTAAATTAAATTACGAGTTATTAAATGTTTGCAAGTAAATTTCATTGAATCGGTATTCGAACCCAGAACACCAGGAACAAACTAATTTATAATATTAGTCTGACATGTTAAACAAAGTTGTATGCAGTTACATCATCGATCTAGGTGATATATTCTAGTGTACAGAGGAAAATTAAGGAAGTCATTAAAAGATGGGGAATCGAACCAAGCACAACTGATTGACAATTATATACAGCATTAATCACCCATCATAGAAGCTATCAATCATGCTTTGCTGCACTCCTCTACCTTACTTAGTTCCCGAGATAATGAAAATTTAAAAATTAAGGATCGAACCCAGGACGTCAGATATCTAATTACACATTTACAAGATACTACCTAATAACATAAACGCAATAAAGTTTATTTGCCGTCTTTATCTTAATTGGTTTAGGAGTTATTAAATTTATAAGTAAATTCCATCGAATCAGTATTCGAACCCAGAACACCAAGAACAAAATAATTTACAATATGAGTTTGGTATGCTTAAAGGTGCTGTATGTAGTTACAGCATCAATGTAACTGATATTTTCTAGAGTATAGAGTAAAATTAAGGAAGTCATTAAAAAATCGGGATTCGAACTAGGGACAACTGATTGGAAATTATATACAGTATTAATTACCCATTATAACAGCTATCAATCATGCTTTGGTCCATTCCTCTAGCTTTCTTAGTTTCCGAGATAATGGAGTTTTTAAAATTAAGGATCGAACCCAGGACACCAGGTACCAAAATATACATCCACAAGAAACTATCTAATGACATTAATGTAATAAAGTTTATTTGACGTCTTTATCTTAATTAGTCTCTGAGTTATTAGAAGATGAATTTGCATTCACTCCTAGGATTCGAACCCAGGCATCCCGGTCAACTTGCAACAATGTCCTAATGACGCGGCGCATTCCAAAGAATTGATTAGTTTTTATCCCAATGTTCTATCTCTTGTCATTCAGGAGATATAAGCGATTAAACAGTAGAGATAATATGTATGTTTGAGCGCACAGAGAGATGCCGACATCTGATAAAGTTCTTTTGATCTATGCCGGCAAGCTCCGCCCATATTATCTCCACTGTTTAATCGCTTATATCTCCTGAATGACAAGAGATAGAACATTGGGATAAAAACTAATCAATTCTTTGGAATGCGCCGCGTCATTAGGACATTGTTGCAAGTTGACCGGGATGCCTGGGTTCGAATCCTAGGAGTGAATGCAAATTCATCTTCTAATAACTCAGAGACTAATTAAGATAAAGACGTCAAATAAACTTTATTACATTAATGTCATTAGATAGTTTCTTGTGGATGTATATTTTGGTACCTGGTGTCCTGGGTTCGATCCTTAATTTTAAAAACTCCATTATCTCGGAAACTAAGAAAGCTAGAGGAATGGACCAAAGCATGATTGATAGCTGTTATAATGGGTAATTAATACTGTATATAATTTCCAATCAGTTGTCCCTAGTTCGAATCCCGATTTTTTAATGACTTCCTTAATTTTACTCTATACTCTAGAAAATATCAGTTACATTGATGCTGTAACTACATACAGCACCTTTAAGCATACCAAACTCATATTGTAAATTATTTTGTTCTTGGTGTTCTGGGTTCGAATACTGATTCGATGGAATTTACTTATAAATTTAATAACTCCTAAACCAATTAAGATAAAGACGGCAAATAAACTTTATTGCGTTTATGTTATTAGGTAGTATCTTGTAAATGTGTAATTAGATATCTGACGTCCTGGGTTCGATCCTTAATTTTTAAATTTTCATTATCTCGGGAACTAAGTAAGGTAGAGGAGTGCAGCAAAGCATGATTGATAGCTTCTATGATGGGTGATTAATGCTGTATATAATTGTCAATCAGTTGTGCTTGGTTCGATTCCCCATCTTTTAATGACTTCCTTAATTTTCCTCTGTACACTAGAATATATCACCTAGATCGATGATGTAACTGCATACAACTTTGTTTAACATGTCAGACTAATATTATAAATTAGTTTGTTCCTGGTGTTCTGGGTTCGAATACCGATTCAATGAAATTTACTTGCAAACATTTAATAACTCGTAATTTAATTTAGATATACATGTCGAGGTAAGCGTAAACAGAGTATCTAGTCCTTAAATATCGTTATCGTGACAAAAATTACTTTAAAGTACTTAGATCGAATCCTGAAGGGTGATTTCATATATCTTCAAGCTTATGGATCATATCAGGTTCGAGTAAAGATTAAATGGTAGATGCTGATATTGGGGAGCTAAAATACATTTATTAAAGTATTGCCGGGTTCGATTTAGAAGCTTAGAATCTGTGTAACTCTGGAAAAATTGCTTTTCTCGTGATTGTAGTGAAATGTAATGGTCTTTCTGTGAGAAGATGGAAAGGAAGAATTGAAAAGGGAATAAAAACATGAAATAATTAAGTAAATAAGGGGGAAAATCTTCTAGGTTTCCTTTTAAGCTTTTACTTTTAAGTATTGTGATAATACAGCTTGAATTAACCTTGGTACAATAGGTGGTGATGGTGGTGGTGGTGGGCTTGAATTTGAAATATATGTCTGAATGAGCGTGTGGGAATACTTCTCTTGCTGGTGTGACAGCATAAGCAGGTAGTTATGAGACGAGTTTAAACGTGTTTGATGCTGCCAGACATCCTGTCTCTGGGTGTGACGTCATAAACATCCTGTCTCTAGACTTGAGGTTATATGGCTGGGGGGTTAGTACACGTTGAGCGATCATATACAGGTGGTTATGGAGCGAGTTTATGATTGATCTAAAAAGGTTCGTGCTCCCTCTATAAATATGGTGATCTAGGGCATTGGACTTCATTGTGCTAATTAGTCTTGAGGTGTTAACATCGTGTTCTCTCCAAGAATAATCAGCTTTCTAAAGTGGTGTCAAGGTGAAGAGGTCTACATTTCATTGATCAGTGATTAATACGTTATTACATCAAGAATAAAGATGAATAACTCAGCGTATAAGGATATTATTCCAAGCGCTACTGGATATGCATGCGGAAAATGTGGGAAGAAGTTCCTCCGAGGTTATGACAAGAGAAGACACGAGATGAGCTGTAAGAAGCTCTTCAAATGTAAACATTGTAATGTAACCTTCAAAGATGGTTATAAGGGACAGCGACACGAAGATATATGTGAAATAAGCAGCCCTCAGAAGAAAAGAAGATTGGAGCCAACTAAACATCAGTTGCTGTCAACAATGGAGGACTGCGATATGAAAGAATACGAAACTTCATTCGAAGGACGATTGAAATCGTATTTTATACGATGCGAATCAGCTAAGGACCTAAATATGTATCTGCAAGAGGCAAAACAACGTATAATCCATGCTGTGCATAAAGAGCTTAGCATTCATAAGAGTGTTAAAATTAATCTGCTGGCTGAGTGTCGATTTGTTAACAGTATTGGAGAAACCTGTGACAAAACATTTAAAACACGGAATCAAGCTGTTTTCCTGGAAACTGATCTGGACTCAACGATGGAAGTGAAATTCAAGAAATTGGTGACTGAAATGGAGGAGTCTCAGCTTAAGGGTAGCAGCTGGGCTTTGCTTGCTGTGGAAGGAGTTCGACTTCGTATCAACAAGTACAACCCGTTACGAGGAAGTAGCTACATACCACTACCGTCAGCTGTTGAAGCAAGGAAAGCATGTATAAACATCCAGAACTTTAGCGACGAGAAATGTTTCATGTACTCTATACTGGCCAAATTCGTGAGCATCAAGCCTCAACGCGTCAGCAAATACAAAGAACTTCAAGACAAGTACGACTTCAGCTGTGTTTCCTACCCTACTCCACTTTCTCAAATACCTAAATTTGAGAAGTTTAACAAGATATCCATTAACGTTTTCGGGCTGGATGAGAAGCATGAAGTGTATCCAATAAAGGTTGCTGACATTGAACTACCTGAACATCGCGACCTGCTACTATTGAATGACATCAGTGGAAAACATCACTACGTGTATATAAAGAATTTTGAGAAACTCGTTCGACGCCAGAAAACTAACCATAATGGACGGGTTTATACTTGTAAGCGCTGCTTTACACATTTTGATGATCGATATGGACGAAGTGGACAGGAAAAACTGCAAGAACATGTAGCCTTCTGTATTCAACATGGTGTTGCGAGGGTAGTTATGCCTACCAAGGAGAAATCAATTGTTCAGTTTAAAAATGTTGAGAGGATGCTGAAAGTACCTTATGTCATCTATGCTGATTTTGAGAGTATTCTCACTCCATGCCAAACGTGTATACCCAATCCTGAAACTTCCTATACAACCCCTTATCAAGAGCACACACCAATGAGCTTCTGTGTTTACGTGAAGCCTACATCCAGTGTTGAACATCTCGAAACTGGTCTTCCTAAGCAACCCTATGTGTATCGTGGTGCTGATGCTGCTCAGAAGTTTATGCTGTACCTTACATCTCTTGCAGAAATGATTGGTAATATATACAAATCTGCTAAGCCTCTGAAACTTACGGATCAACAGCAAAAGGATTTTGAGTCTTCTTCAGCATGCTACTTGTGTGGAAAACCCTTTACAGAAGAGAACTATAAAGTACGCGACCATGATCACATCAGCGGTGAATATCGTGGAAGTCTTCATAATGAATGTAATTTAGCCTGTAAAACACCTAAATATATACCAGTCTTCATGCATAACCTTAGCGGATATGACTCGCATTTCATTGTAAAGGAGCTGGGGTGCACAAGTGAACGTGTGGAGGTAATTCCTAACTCTGAAGAAAGCTATATCTCATTCACCAAGTATGTAGGAGATATAAAGCTTCGATTTGTGGATAGCTTCCGATTCCTCAGTACAAGCTTGGATAAGTTGGTAAAAAATCTAACCTCGTATCCTGAAACGCTAAAGTACTTTGGAGAAGACAAATTGAAGTTGATGACCCGTAAGGGTGTATTTCCATATGATTTTGTTACGTCATGGGATGCCCTGAACGAGACCTGCTTGCCTCCTAAGGACTCCTTCTACAATAGATTAAATGAAGAAGAAATTACTGATACTGACTACGATCATGCTAGAAATGTATGGGAGCTGTTCAATGTGAGAAACCTGGGAGAGTACAGCGATCTCTACTTAACTTCGGATGTACTTCTTCTAGCTGATGTCTTTGAGACGTTCAGAGAGCAAACCCTTAAAACACACAAAGTTGATCCTGCCCATTATTTTACCTCTCCAGGTCTTACATGGGACGCCATGTTACTGTATACTGGAATTAAGTTAGAGCTGTTACAAGATTATGATCAATTACTCATGGTGGAATCAGGTATAAGAGGAGGTTTATGTCAAGTTTCTCATCGGTATGCTGAGGCTAATAACACTTATATGGAGAAGTTTGATCCGGCGAGACCAACCCAATTTATCACATACGAGGACGCTAATAACCAATATGGGTGGGCAATGTGTCACGCTCTTCCTTTTGCTGGATTTCAGTGGGTGTCACCTGAAGAAATCAACTTAGAAACACTACAAGAAGATGATCCTCATGGGTACATATTAGAAGTCGACATCGAGTATCCTGCTGAACTTCACGATCTACACAACGATCTACCTTTCCTGCCAGAGTGTATGAAACCATTGGAATCATCTACAAAGAAACTGATACCTCATCTTGGACCTCGAAAGAAGTATGTAGCGCATTACATGGCTTTGAAGCAAGCTCTTAGTCATGGACTACGACTAACAAAAATCCATCGTGTGCTACAATTCCGACAGTCTCAGTGGTTGAAACCTTATGTGGAATTTAACAACAGGCTACGACAACAAGCTGCAAATGATTTCGAGAAGGATCTCTACAAGCTCTTTAACAACGCTATGTTTGGAAAAACTATGGAGAACCTGCGTAACCGCATGGATATACGACTGGTGACCAATGAAAAAACTCTAGAGAAGCTGATCGCCAAGCCTACGTTTATCGACAGGACGATATATGCTGATAATCTAGCTGCTGTACATATGGCCTCTCGTCAGATTGTATTCAACAAGCCTATATACATTGGTATGAGTGTGTTGGACATCTCCAAGACATTAATGTATAACTATCATTACGATGTTTTGTTGCCTTATTATGGAGCTAAAAACCTGAAGCTTATGTATATGGACACTGATTCGTTCATTCATCGTGTAACAACTGAAGATGTGTACCAGGACAAGCTACGTTTTCTTGAGCATCTCGATACAGCTGATTACCCTGCCAACCATATATGTTACTCTACTCAGAACAAAAAGGTATTGGGAAAATTTAAAGATGAGGCTAATAGCAAAATCATCCTACGCTTTGTTGGACTACGTCCTAAGATGTATGCCTTAGATATTCAAGGGTCAATGATAAAAAAGATTAAAGGTATAAAACGTAGCGCTATTAAGCAGTACATTTCGTTTGACAGCTATACAGACTGTCTTAAAACCTGTGAAATCATCAGAACACCTATGAATCTGATCCTATCACGAAAGCAAGCTCTTGCTACAGTGCAAGTGAATAAAATTGCATTGACTCCGTTTGATGATAAAAGAATTATTGCTGAGGATGGGATAACGACATATGCGTATGGACATTACGCCATTACAAACAGTGCTTAAAAGAATGTAAGTTAAAGATAAAGATTTTATCGTGAGTCTACAATCTTAAAAAAGAAGGTTATCTGTGTGCTGTATATGCAGATAGCTGACGCCTGATGAAGAAAGAAGAAGATGGAAGGGAAGGTGGTAACCCTGCCATTAGGAGCAATCCTAGTGCTAGTCTCAAGCCTAGATAAAAGGGGAGAGACATCTACACCTAACTAAAATAAAGGTATGTTGACGTAAAGCTTTTCAATTTGTGAACCAATATGCAGTTTATCCCTCTCCGCATCGTACAATAACTGTTTAACATATAATAAGTTTGTAAGATTTAGAAAAAAGTATATAAATTGTTGTAACGTTGGATGAGAAATGTTTTATAATTTAATTACTCTCTATATTACCATGAGTACCTGTGATACTAGTTGAATTGCCCGTTAAAATGACTTAAATACCTGTGATACTACTCGAATCAAGTGAAATTACATTAAATAGCTCTGATACGAAACCCTGATCATTGAATCTAGCCTCCTGTGATACTAGCTGAGTTACTCTAAACACCTATGATGCTTGAATAGCCCAAATACCTAGACACTATCTGAATTACCTGTTAAAATGACACAAATACCATTGATACAACCTGAATCACCTGCATTTACCTTAAATAGCTGTGATACAAATCTCTGATCGAAATTATCACGAGCATCTGTGAAACTATGCTGATTACCCAAATACTTACGATATTACCTGAACTATCTGTAAAATACGAAACTAGGCTATAACCAACCCCTGGAACCTACCCTCCTGTAATGCTTGCTTAATTACTCTAAACACCTATGTTACTTGAATTATCCTAAATACCTACGATACCCTCTGAATTACCTGTGAAATATGAAACTATGCTATACCCAACCCTGGAATCTAACCTCCTGTGATACTAGCTGAATTAGCCTAAATACCTACGATACTATTTGAATTAGCTGTGAAATCATGCATAGCTATGATGCAGTTAGCCTTTGGAATCTAGCCTCCTGTGATACTAGCTGAATTAGCTTAAATGCTCAAGATACTAGCTGAATTGGCTGTGAAAATGATTTAAATACCTGTGATACTACCCGAATCATGTGAAATTACCTTAACTAGCCCTGATACTAATTCCTGCTCTAAATTAGCACGAGCACCCTTGATACTACCTGAATTACCTGTGAAATATGAAACTATGCTATACCCAACCCTAGAATCTATCCTCTTGTGATACTATCTGAATTAGCCTAAATACCTACGATACTAGCTGAATTATCTGTGAAATCATGCAGAGCCATGATGCAGTTAGCATCTGGAATCTATCCTGTGTTATTAGACGAATTAGCCTAAATACATACGATACTAGCTGAATTACCTGTGAAATCATACACTGCTATGATCCAGACAGCCTCTTGCAATACTACCTGAATTACTTAGCTGTTAGTGTTAGTGGGTTAGCTTTTCCCGTTGCAGGTCATCTTTTTCCCTTTATGGCTCGCCTTTTTCCCTTTGCTGGTCACATTTTCCCCTTTGCTGGTGACATTTTTCCCTTTACTGGTCACGTTTTTCCCTTTGCTAGTCAACTTTTTCCCTTTGTGGGCCTCCTTTTTCCCTGAGCAGTCACCTTTTTCCCCTGAACGAGTCACCTTTTCCCTGAATAGGTTACGTGATGGGCATGTCTAGAACATTGACATGAAACAGTTTTCCACTAAGTTCACGTCTAAAGTCGCTTTCAAGTCTAGCACCTCCTATTCCCTATCTCTCTTGTATATAAGTCCATATTCCTACTGCTACACTACCTGTCTAGCCTAACACCTCTCCTCCTGTTCCTATACCTCTCATATAAATCATTCTCTACTCCTCTAGCTCTGTCTAGCCTAACGCCTCTCTCGTTTACCTATGACTCTCACATAAACCATACTCTGCTCCTCGACCTCTGTTTAGTCTAACTCCTCTCCTCGTTTTCCTATACCTCTCATATAAACTATACTCTACTCCTCAACCTCTGTCTAGCCTAGCACCTCTCTTCCTGTTCCTATACTTCTCATACATATAAACCATGCCCTACGTTTCAAGCCCTGTCTAGCCTAACACCACTCCCCGTATCCCCTACCTCTCAAAAGCTCATTCCCTCCTACCCCCCCTCTAGCTGAGTATCACTCCTTGGTTTCCTATCTAACCTAACTTTAACACCTGTCTATCCTAGCATAGGATCTCTCTCCGTTTTCTCGTCTCTCCTTATAAACACAAACTCAATTCTCCTAACCTAATACCTCTCCTCGTTTTCCTATACTTCTGATATAAACCATACTCTACTCCTCGACTTCTGTCTAGCCTAACACCTTTCCTCGTTTTCCTATATCTCTCATATAAACCATGCACTACGTTTCAAGCCCTGTCTAGTCTAACACCTCTCATCGTTTTCCTATACCGCTCATATAAACCATACATTACTCAGCCTCTGTCTAGCCTAACACCTCACCTCGTTTTCCTATACCTCTCATATAACCTATACTCTACTCCTCAACCTCTGTCTAGCCTAGCACCCTCTTCCTGTTCCTATACTTCTCAAACATATAAACGCATACTCTACTCTCAACCTCTGTCTAGCCTAACACCACTCCCCGTATCCTCTACCTCTCATAAAGCGCATTCCTCTCCTGTCCCCTGTCTAGCTGAGTATCTCTTTGGTTTCCTATCTAACCTAACTTTAACACCTGTGTATCCTAACATAGGATCTCTCTCCGTTTTCTCGTCTCTCCTTATAAACGCATACTTAAACCCTCCTAGCCTAACACCTCTCCTCGTTTTCCTATATCTCTCATCTAAAACCATACTCTACTCCTCAACCTCTGTCTAGCCTAACACCCCTCCTCCTGTTCCTATATCTCTCATATAAACCCTGCACTACGTTTCAAGCCCTGTCTAGTCTAACACCTCTCATCGTTTTCCTATACTTCTCATATAAAAGACATACTCTACCCTTCAACTCTGTCTAGCCTAACACCCCTCCTCGTTTTCCTATACCTTTCATATAAACCATACTCTACTCCTCAGCCTCCGTCTAGCCTAGCACCTCTCTACTATTTCTTCCATATAAACGTATTTCCCTCCTCCAACCCTCTCTAGCCTAGCGTCAGTCCTCGTATTCCCTATCTCTCCCATATAAACGCATTTTCCTCCTTGAACCGTCCCATCTAGCCTCGTTTTCCCTATCCTTTCCCATATAAACGCAAAAAAGTGGCCCAGCTCTCTCCTATATATCCTACTCAGGGGGTCTCAAAATATATATTTCCGGTGAAAATCTCGGTATCGAATTTTTGGTTGGAATACAATACTTCTCCTACTTACTATACGTAGTAGAGAAAGTAAAAATACCTTTAATACGTTTTTTAACAAAAATTATGTTGCAGGTTTATTAGTGGGTGTACAAATTCTTCTTACAGCAGTTCATTTTCCTATCTTCTTCGTTTTAATCGGGATAAAGTTTTCCGAAAAAGCTGCATTAGGCATTTCGTTAAAAATATAAAGGTAATAGCGACACTTAAACGTTTAAGAACTAGATACTATACGCTGGCCTTAAAATTCCATGCTGTTTCCATGCAATCGCGAGAAACAACTGAATGTGAAAGGACTTAAAGAAAATGACAAAAATTAAACAATTCGAAGCTTTTACTAACGGACATCTCAGAAATGGTTTATTACATGACAAAAAGCTTATTTTAAATAAATTGTGTGTTTTAAACAGCTCTACGATTTTTGTGTAGTACGTTTCAGTCTGTCGCTTAACTTAACGTTTACCAGCTATACAAGATTACACCAAATTCCCTTAGGAATGAAGAGGACTTCACGGACTGTTTCTAGAAAATTCAAAATGTGTATTTTATGTGTCATGCAAATATCTTTAATATATGGTATTTTAATCAAAATAGTTAGAACCACTTTTTGTAAAATCAAATGTTCCATCTAAAGGGGAATTTGGGTAGGAGCACTTTGTTGAGAATCTTCGTGTCGCATCTGGTAGATATTAAACCTAAATACCAAGTTTGGTATTTATCCGACTTTTCGTTCTTGAGTTATGCTGTTTACAAATACAGACACTTACACGAATATCTTTCCGAAAATGCTTTATTTGGGTTCAGGGCACCTCAAAACATACATTTCCAGTGAAATCTCGATATAGAATTTTTGGGTGGATTACAATACTTTCCCTACTTACTATACGTAGTAGAAAAAGTAAAAATGCTTTTATGTTCATGCATCATTTTATTCCAAACACAAAGGAAAATCTTATTTCTTTGTTTTCGTTATGCCGAGCTGTAACATTGAGAAAGTAGTGGAAGAACTCCTCACAGATCGAAACTTGCCATAAAAGGAGTTGGGGTAATGATGTTCTGAACAGCTTCATTTAAAACAAAATGTGGACGCAGCTTCAGTATTTTTCCTCTCTTAAATATGAGCCTTCGGAAACTTAAAACCACAGTTGCAGTAAAAAGAATCCTAGAAAGTGCTTCAGCTCTCGAGTATTATAAAACCTTTCTTAATAAGGACACTCCCCATAAAAAGACAGCATCTTTAAACGTTTCAGGCTTGGTGAACTAATTTTTTTTCTTCTCTGCTGTTTCGTTCTGAATACGTAAAATGGAGTATGGCCGGGAGTTTTATAGCAATGATAAAAAGCTGACTTACTGTAACAGCTTTCGGCAGCTTCATAATCATAATATATTCTTAAAATATATCTTCTTCTTTCATGGATTAGGTTGTCAGACCTGTTTTGGCTTCTCTAATGTGAAGACCTCTTTTAGGTCTGCTTTACTTTAGCTCCGTTATTTCTGCTTCTCGTGTCGTACAAGAGCATTTAACAAATATGTAAAAAACAATATTCCTCTACTGCTTATCTATAGTAGCTCAGAAACTTTTGCATTCCGAATAAAAATTTTATGTCTAGATTTCTCTAGAAATATACGTTTTCTGGTCTCCCGAATAAAAAATCTGAAATTACGAGTGCTGTCCCAGAAGTACACACAAAAAATTTGGGAAAAAACATCTTTATTTCTCTACATAGCCTACTTTCAGCTCGATACACTTTTCCCAGCGATGTTCAATAGCTTGGATATCCTGTTTATACTGAGAACCGTCGAGTTCTGCAAAATAGCCATCAACTGCAGACTCCACAAAGGTTTTCATGAAAGTCCCCCCAATTCAGATTAGGCTTTACGTGGACATTTTTCGAAAATTTAAATTTTCTCAAAAATGGCTCTAACGGTTTTGATTAAAATATCATACGTTTATGATATTTTCATGACAAATAAAATGTATATCTTGAATTTTCTGGGAATGTCTCCAAAAGTATTCTTCATTGCGAACGATTTTTGCATAACTGGTAAACCATATGAGATAGAGAAAATTTTACTACACAAAAAATGTAGATCGCGTTAAAATACACAAGTTATGTCATATACATTTCTTTTGTTGAGTGAACCATTTTCAAGATATTTCTTGTTACTTCCTTAAATTTTTCAATACTTATTTTCTCAAATGGGAATTCGATATTCATTTTTGTTGTCTTGGATATGCAAAGGGTATTAATCTGTGGCAAAGAGAATGGTGCTGCACCTAGCAACCAGCTATTAAGATATATGTCGATGCTTAAAGGCTACTGTATTTCTATATTGCCCTTGCAAATACAAAACAAGCGGAACATAGTACGCCTTAAGCGATAGTCAAATATTTTTAGAACTGGTCGCTATGTGTAAAATGTAATTCTCTTTGCATGTCAAAAGATCGTTTCTGCAAATGTTTATGCCAATTAATATGAAATAGATGGAGAATAAGAGTTTGTAAAAATAGTTTGTACAAGAGTAGAGAAAGTCATGCGAGTGTAACACATCAGATTTTTTCTGTTTATCCCTGTTGTCACTTATTTAAGGTAGCAGTTTCCTTCGAAAGTCTCTCCTACTGCCACTCCTCTCTTGTAACGGAAACAATTCTTCTCCTACAGTAGTTGAGCTGTGTGGGTGATACCAGGAGTATCCTCTTATTCTGGCTTGGATTGTTTTCTTTATAGAAAATGAGATTATTTTACACTATATTTAATGTGGGTAAAGTGAATAATTATTTAAATGTAGATAATAATAGATAATAGCTATCTAAATGCACTAGCTTACGACTTCTTGCTTAAGTATGATTACACTATTGTAAACCACCCTCTCCATAACCCAGCGGGATGGCCTTAGGCGGCAACGTCTGTGGTCTGCATACGGGAGGACCTGGGTTCGATTCCCGGTGGCGGGTCACTCTGACCATGGTGTTTTTTGTAGTTTTTCTCTCGTCACCTAGGCGAATTCTCCTTTACCTCATTTCCTGTCATTTCATCTTTCTCCCTTTCGCCTTTCAGGCTGTCTCTGAGTTATGTAGTATGTCTGCTGGTAGTCATAGTGTATAGTCGCTTGCGATTTGGAAAAATTTCTCCCCACCAACGACAGGAAGCGTTGGCCTGCCTTCAAAGGCCGCTTCGTCTCGCGAGATCCGCATCTACTGGCCGAGTGCGGGTGATTCGAACTGGAAATGATAGAGACTTAAGTGCGTCTCTATAATCCCATCTGCCTGCGGCTCCTTCTCTTCACTTGCTCTAACTACTGAGCTACCATAGCAACATATCGGTACAACACTAAATTCTCCAAGTGATTCACATTTTTCCGGCTAAAACACAAGAAGATCTCAAATTGTACTGAGATGACATACCCCAATGGCGACTTAGAATGTTGTAAGTACTTCAAGTCCCGGGCTTCATAGTTTCACCACTATTAGATCAATTAATATTAGAGCAACCGGATGCAGACCGGGAGATCCATGGTTCAAATCCCGGCTATGGCATTGAATTTTTCAGTCGTCTGATTCTATGTTTCCGACCTTGTGTAACACACGGCTTGTGTGGAAGAACAATTAATTCCATTTCAACAACTTGTTAACTTTCATTTCCAGACATGCAATTCCTGTACAGAAAACGTTGGCAACAACAATGTCCACCTGCGTAGCCAGTACGACGCTGATATCTTCTATTCATAGGAGCTATGAAAAACAAAGTTACAGCGTTTGCATTGCTCGCGGCCGAGCCGACTACCGCGTTCTACCAAATTACACGCCCTCCCCTCCCTGCTGCCTCTACCCGTCCCATGTAATGAGCCATGGCTGGACAAAAATCGAAAGAAGAAGCTGAGGGAGACCGCAAGCAATCAAAACGGAAGGACAAGCTAATTAGATAACATTCTCCCATCACTTCACACAAAATAAAACATCACAACAGCCGCACAACCTCAGCAATTGGCAGATACATTTTGCTCTCTAGAGCGATATAGCAAGTTACGAATGAGTGCATTCGCTGGATACATGGCATTTGCAACGGCATACATCTGCGTGCCCTTTAGTAATCCAAAAAGGACAACAATTTGTCACTAAATGCACAATCCTGTGCAATAAAATACTAATATAAAGAATAATCAACAAACACCGTTACCTTACAGTCAGGAACAATAATAAAAAAAATCTGATGTGTTACACTCACATGACTTTCTCTACTCTTGTACAAACTATTTTTACAAACGCTTATTCTCCATATGCTTCATGTTAATCGAGATATCGAGATGTTAATCTTATTGGTAATTTTCTTGTAGATGCAAGGGGAATATGGTAGGTTTTAAGCGATAGTCAAATATTTTAACGCTGGTTGCTATGTGGTGCATTCCATTCTCTTTGCATGTCCAGGACATAAAAAATGAATAACGAATTTGAGAAAAAGTATAAGGATTGGAAAATTTAAGGGAATAACAAGCAATATCTCGCAAACGGTTCACTCAACAAAAGAAATGTATATGACATAAATTGTGTATTTTAACGCGATCTACATTTTATGTGTAGTAAAATTTTGTCTATCTCTTATGGTTTACCAGTTATGAAAAAGTCGTTCATAATGAAGAATACTTTTGGAGACATTCCCAGAAAATTCGAGATATACATTTTAATTATCATGACAATATCTTAAACATATGATATTTTAATCAAAATCGTTAGAGCCGTTTTTGAGAAAATTAAACTTTTCGAAAAATGTTCCATGTAAAGGGTAGTCTGGGGTGGGGAGATTTTCTTGAAAACCTTCGTGTCGCATCTCTGGAAGATACTGAACCTAAATACCAAGTTTGGTGCTTATCCGACTGTTCGTTTTTGAGTTATGCTGTTCACAGACACACAGACACACACACAGACACACACACACACACAGACACACAGACACACACACGGACATGTTTCCAAAAATGCTTTTTTTGGATTCAGGAGGTCTCAAAACATGTATTTCCGGTGAAATCTCGGTATCGAAATTTTGGGTGGAATGCAATACTTCCCCTACTTACTATACGTAGTAGAGAAAGTAAAAAGAATCTACATCTACCTCATGTTAAACGAGATAAACATTTACAGAAATCTTATTGCTAATTTTCTTATAGCTGTAAGGGGAATATGGTAGGCTGTAAGTGGCAATCAAATCTTTTAAGAGCTGGTTGTTTTGTATTCCACCGAAAATACATGTTTTGCGGCCCCCTGAATCCAAAAATTTTTGGAAACATGTCAGTGTGTGTGTCTGTCTGTCTGTGAACAGCATAACTCAGAAACGAACCGTCGGATAAACACCAAACTTGGTATTTGGGTTCAGTATCTTCCAGAGATGCGACACGAATTTTTTCCCGAAAATCCCCCCACTCTAGATTACCCTTTACATGGAACATTTTTCGAAAATTTTAATTTTCTCAGAAATGGCTCTTAACGATTTTGATTAAAATATCATATCTTTAAGATACTTTCATTACAAATAAAATGTATATCTTGAATTTTCTGGGAATGTCTCCAAAAGTATTCTTCATTGTGAACGACTTTGGCATAAGTGGTAAACCATAAGGGATAGACAAAATTTTTCTACACAAAAATGTAGATCGCGTTAAAATACACAATTTATGTCATATACATTTTTTTAATTGAATGAACCGTTTTCGAGATGTGGCTTGTTACTCCCTTAAACTTTCCAAAATATACCTTTTCTCAAATGGGAATTCGTTATTCATTTTGACATGCAAAGAGAATGGAATGCGCCACATAGCAAACAGCGCTTAAAATATTTGTCTGTCGCTTAAAACCTACCATATTCCCCTTGCATCTACAAGAAAATTAGCAATAAGAATAACATCTCGATTAACTTGAAGCATATGGAGAATAAGCGTTTGTAAAAATAGTTTGTACAAGAGTAGAGAAAGTCATGTGAGTGTAACAGATAAGATTTTTTCATGTGGTAAGCTACTATTATTTCTCGCGGACAGGCAAGGAACATGAAATTTGAAAGACATCAGACAGCTATCCGCTTTTTAGAAATCTAACTATCGGTTTAGCTTACTGTATCGTTCTGAAACCTACAACGAAATGTGTAAATGTGTAACGAAAATTTATCTCGAAGAGAGCAGAGAAAATCATGTGAATGTATCACGATTTTTCTCGTGGTCATAAACAGAGAATGGAATCTCGAAGCCATTGCATATCGATCCACTTGTAAAAATTCTGACGATCGGTTTTATCTATTCCCTTCCTACAACGAATGCGTAAATGTGTAAGAAAGCTTATCTTGATAATCAAAAGGAAGAAAAAAGAATAAGCTTTGATGAGAATAGTTTCAAGCTGAGTGAGTTGAGAATGTCATGCGAATGTAACGCTTCACAGTTTTTACTTTATCTAATACGTATAGTGAGTAGGAAAAGTATTGCATTCCTCCCAAAATTCCAAACACATGTTTTGAGGTCCCCTGAATCCAAATATAGCATTTTTAGAAAAAGACCATGTATATATGTCTGTATGGGTGACTGTGTGTCTGTAAACACGATAACTTAAAAACGAAAGGTCGGATAAACTTGTTATTTTGGTTCAGTATCATTCAAAGATGCGACACGAAAATTTTCAAGAAAATTCCCCCTACCTCAAGCTACCCTTTACATGGAACATTTTTCGAAAATTTTGATTTTTTCAAAAATGGCTCTAACGATTTTGATTAAAATACCATATGTTTAAGATATTTTCATTACAAATGAAATGTATATCTTGAATTTTCTGGGAATTTCCCCAAAAGTCCTCTTCATTCTGGTAAACCGACAAAATTTTACTACACAAAAAACACACAATTTATGTTCTACATTTTGGGGGAGGAGTGAACCATTTCCGAGATATTTCTAGTTATTTGTTTAAATTTTCCAATACTTACACTTCTTCTCAATTGGGAGTTCGTTATTATTATTTATTTATTTGTTTTTTTTAATGTCCTGAACATGCAAAGAGAATGGAATGCTCCACATAGCAACCAGCTCTTAAAAGATATGCCTGTCGCTTAAAGTCTACCATATTCCCCTTGCACCTACAAGAAAGTTAACAATAAGAAGTTTCTGCAAATGTTTATCTCGATTAAAATGGAGTAGAGGAGAATACACGCTTGTAAAAATAGTTTACACATGAGTAGAGAAAGTCATGTGAGCGCAACACAGATTTTGTCCTACAACGGTTATAATGATTTTGATTAAAATATCGTATGTTAAGGTATATGGATAATGAATATAAGTGTGGAATGCTTTTTCTGCAAAGAACTGTTGTCTCCTTCAACCTAAGGAGATAGGCACCCAAAAATTACAGTACGATTGTAGAACTCGTTAAAATAAGCAGTATATCACAAATAATCTTTTTCATAGTAGCAGCCAATACCGAAATATTTTACCAGTTTAAATTTTAAAGTGAAAATAACTCCTTTTCTTCTTCTTAGGTTCGCATGATGGATGTATTTCTGAAGTCACTAACACACAGAAATGCAATACAAAATGTTTTTCGCGTTATAAACAAATGTGTAGTTTGGCATATTCTGCTATCGTCTGTGGACTGGTTCTCGTTTGCACAATAGCATGCAATTTAGGAACGGTTGCGCAGGATGTTGGCGGCAATCATCCCAAAGGCATTCGTCGCGTGATTTCCCTGAACTGAAGAATCAAATGTATATCTTTAGGTACAGATAGGCTCTTCTCTTATTCTGCGAAAGGTAATAAAAAGCTTGATAGTTCATTATATGGAATTAAATCGACATTATGTGAATGGGATGTTACGGTTTAAGCTTTTCGCTGTTACATACCTCGCCCATCCATTGACTTTCGCGGTTTGAGATCTCATGCTTTATTACTTCCCTTGTTTACTTTCCCTTGTAAGCTAGACAAAGAAATACGAGTACTTTATTTCACAAATAGGAAATATAAACTAGTAACCGTATCCAAAATAATACAAAAACTGCTGTGATACATTCACATGACCTTTTCTACTCTCTATCTTTATTAGTGGGTACACAAACTATTCTTATTAAAGCTTGTTTTTCTATCTGCTACATTTTAATCCAAATAAACCTTTGCAGAAATACCTACATTACACATTTCGTTGTAGATACTAAGAGAACAGCGATGGTCCAATGCTTAAGAACTGGATGCTATTCGCTGGCCTTAAAATTCCATACCGTTTCCATGCAATCGCGAGAAACAACTGAATGTTGACAGGACCTTAGAGAATGACAAGTAATGAACAATTCGAACCATTAATAACGAATATCTCAGAAATGGCTTAAGCTGCAAAAGACTTAGTTGAAATAAATAGTGTGTTTTAAAGAGACTTATAGTTTTTGTGTGGTACGTTATCATCTATCGCTCAACGTTTACCAGTTGTACAAGATTATACAAAACTCCTTTCGAATGAACAGGACTTCACAGGCTATTTCCAAAAAATCAAAATATACATTTTATTTTTCATGTAAATATCTTTAATGTATGGTATATTAATCAAAATCGTTAGCCATTTTTCATAAAATCATAATTTTCGAAAAATGTTTCATGTAAAGGGTAGTTGGGCTGGGGAGATTTTCTAAAAATCATCGTGTCGCATCCTTAGAACAAATTGAACTTAAATACCAAGTTTAGTATTTATGCATTTTTTTGCGTTAAGCTGTTCACACACACACACACACACACACAGACTATTTTTCTAAAAATTCTTTTTTTTATTCAGGGAGCCTCGAAAAATGTATTTTCGGTGAAATCTCTGTATCGAATTTTTGAGTGGAATGCAATACCACCTCTACCCATATGTACGTGGTAGAGAAAGTAAAAAGGTACTAAACTCACATATAATTTAGAAGGCCAATGGTTCTCGAGGTCGAGGGTTCAGTCCTGGAGGAGAGCGATGGATTTTTTTCGGTCGTAAAAATCTTTAGCATGGCTTCCTTCGGAAGGAAAACAAAGCCGGTGGTCCCTTGTCGTAGATTTACGGCACGCAAAAGAACTTTAAGAGGCCTCTGAGCAATATTTCCAGTCTTTTGCGCCCAATATAGAATGGGGCGCTAAGAACCATATCAATTAAAGAGCGTCAATAAAAAAATATCTGATGAGTTACACTCACATGACTTTCTCTACTCTTGTACAAACTATTTTTACAAACGCTTATTCTCCATCTACTTCATGTTAATCGAGATGTTAATCTTATTGCTATTGTTCTTGTACGTGCAAGGGGAATATGGTAGGCTTAAGCGAGGGTCAAATCTTTTAAAAGCTGATTGCTCTGTGGCGCATTCCATTCTCTTTGTATGTCCAGAACATAAAAAATGAATAACGAATTCCCATTTGAGAAAAAGTATTGGAAAATTTAAGGGAATAAAAGCAAAATCTCGAAAATGGTTCACTCAACAAAAAACTGTATATGACATAAATTGTGTATTTTAACGCGATCTAAATTTTTTTTGTAGTAAACGTTTGTCTATCTCTTATGGTTTACCAGTTATGCAAAAGTCGTTCATAATGAATACTTTTGGAGACATTCCCAGAAAAGTTGAGATATACATTTCATTTGTCATGAAAATATCTTAAACATATGATATTTTAATCAAAATCGTTAGAGCCATTTTTGAGAAAATTAATAATTTTCGAAAAATGTTCCATGTAAAGGGTAATCTGTGGTGGGGGAATTTTATTGAAAACCTTCGTGTTGCATCTCTGGAAGATGCTGAACCTAAATATCAAGTTTGGTGTTTATCCGACTGTTCGTTTCTGAGTTATGCTGTTCACAGACAGACACACACACACACACACACACACACACACACACACACACACACTGACATGTTTCTAAAAATGCTTTTTTTTATTCAGGGGGCCTCAAAACATATATTTTCGGTGAAATCTTGGTATCGAATTTTTTAGTGGAATACAATACTTCCCCTACTTACTATACGTAGTAGAGAAAGTAAAAAGTACATCTCAAGGCACAAATATGTTGCCAGTAAGGAAGAAACCAAACTGAATCGCAGCTGACGAGCACGAAATCAAACGGAAGGTTCCATCGTCAGCAGAGATGGCCAGAAATGTATCAAATGAAGCAAAGTTTCTCGCAGGAAAGTCTTACTAATGCTCTATCTTCCTGCAGTTCGTTCACTGAGTGGCATACAATACATTCCCTACCTACCATAGGTAAGTGACAGAGAAACTAATATAGCACACAACCTTTTCAGAACTTCCAAGAAGTTCGCATGGTTGCATACGTACTCAGTGACTACACCTCGTTTTCTTCGATACCCGTATTCAAATATGAATGGCTTTGCCGAAATAAATAATAAAAACAATGATAAAGTTCTCCGTGTGAAAAGTAATTCGAGGAGGGGAATTTTTGTTTTTAAATCTTCGTGTTGCATTCTTAGAAAATACTGAAAAAATACCTAGTTTAGTATTTATCTGAATTTTCGATTTCGAGTTAGGCTGACACACCACACGCAGATATTTTCCTAAAAATGTTTGTTTTAATTCAGGGGACCTCGAAACATATCCGATGAAATATTTTTGGAACACAACACTTCATCTACTTACTATAAAAAGGTGGTATAAAAAGGTAAACATTTTATGTACTTCATTCACATTACCTTTTCTACTCATTCTTACAACATCTTATTCTTCTGTCTACTTGTTAATCCAGATAAATGACTTACTTTGTTGTGAGATATAGTAATTGAAGTGGTAACTAAATGTTAGAGATTTGATGGCTATGAAATGCCACGCTCGTTGCATGACTAAGGGGGAGCAGAAGGGGGAGAAGAAGAAGAAGTTGTTTACCATTTCAGAGAAGTATAAGTATTTGAAAATACAAACAAATAATAAGGAATATCTCAAATTGCCTAACTCACAAAAAAAAACTACTTGACGTAAACTCTGAGCTTTAATGAGATCTATATTTTTCCGTAGTAAGATTTTTGTCTATCTCTTACGATTTATCAGTTACACAAAAGTCATTCAGAATGAAGAGGACTTCACAGTCTATTCCCAAGAAGTTCAAGATATATATTTTGTCATACAAATGCCTTAAACATATGGTATTTTAATCAAAATCTTTAGAGTCAGTTTTTATACAATAAAAAACAACGAACATTTTTCCATGTAAGCTATAGTTTGAGGTGAGGGAATTTTCTTGAAAATATTCGTATCACATACTTGGAAGATATTGACTTTTCGATTTTGAGCTTTGCTGGTCACACACACACACACACACACACACACACACACACACGCACGCGCACACACACACACACCACATTTTTACTTTCTCTACTACGTATAGTAAGTAGGGGAAGTATTGTATTCCACCCAAAAATTCGATACCGAGATTTCACCGGAAATACGTGTTTTGAGACCCCCTGAATCCAAAAAAAGCATTTTTGGAAACATGTCCGTGTGTGTGCGTGTGTGTCTGCGAACAGCATAACTCAGAAAGGAACAGTCGGATAAACATCAAACTTGGTATTTAGTTTCAGTATCTTCTAGAGATGCGACACGAAGATTTTCAACAAAATCCCCCCACCCCAGATTACCCTTTACATGGAACATTTTTCCAAAATTTTAATTTTCTCAAAAATGGCTCTAACGATTTTGATTAGAATATCATATGTTTTAGATATTTTCATGACAAATGAAGTGTATATCTCGGATTTTCTGGGAATGTCTCCAAAAGTATTCTTCATTGTGAACGACTTTTGCATAACTGGTAAACCATAAGAAATAGACAAAATTTTACTACACAAAAACGTAGATAGCGTTAAAATACACAATTTATGTCATATACATTTTTACTTTCTCTACTACGTATAATAAGTAGGGGAAGTATTGTATTCGACCCAAAAATTCGATACCGAGATTTCACCGGAAATACATGTTTTGAGACTCCCTGAATCCAAAAAAAGCATTTTTGGAAACATGTCCGTGTGTGTGTGTGTGTGTGTGTGTGTGTGTGTCTGTGTGTCTGTGAACAGCATAACTCAAAAACGAAGGGTCGGATAAACACCAAACTTGGTATTTAGGTTCAGTATCTTTCAGAGATGCGACACGAAGGTTTTCAAGAAAGTCCCCCCACCCCAGACTACCCTTTACATGGAACATTTTTCGAAAATTTTAATTTTTTCAAAAACGGCTGTAATGATTTTGATTAAAATATCATATGTTTAAGATATTGTCATGACAAATAAAATGTATATCTCGAATTTTCTGGGAATGTCTCCAAAAGTATTCTTCATCATGAACGACTTTTTCATAACTGGTAAACCATAAGAGATAGACAAAATTTTACTACACAAAAAATGTAGATCGCGTTAAAATACACAATTTATGTCATATACATTTCTTTTGTTGAGTGAACCGTTTGCGAGATATTGCTTGTTATTCCCTTAAATTTTCCAATACTTATACTTTTTCTCAAATTCGTTATTCATTTTTTTATGTCCTGGACAAAGAGAATGGAATGCGCCACATAGCAACCAGCGTTAAAATATTTGACTATCGCTTAAAACCTACCATATTCCCCTTGCATCTACAAGAAAATTATCAACAAGTTTGACATCTTGATATCTCCATTAACATGAAGCATATGGAGAATAAGCGTTTGTAAAAATAGTTTGTACAAGAGTAGAGAAAGTCATGTGAGTGTAACACATCAGATTTTTTTATGTCCTGGACATGCAAAGAGAATGAAATGCGCCAGATAGCAACCAGCGTTAAAATATTTGACTATCGCTTATAACCTACCATATACCCCTTGCATCTACAAGAAAATTACCAATAAGATTGACATCTCGATATCTCGATTAACATGAAGCATATGGAGAATAGGCGTTTATAAAAATAGATTGTACAAGAGTAGAGAAAGTCATGTGAGTGTAACACATCAGATTTTTTTATGTCCTGGACATACAAAGAAAATGGAATACTCCACAGAGCAACCAGCTCTTAAAACATTTGACTATCGCTTAAACCTAGCAATTCCCCTTGCATCTACACGAAAATTAGCAATAAGATTAACATCTCGATTAACATGAAGCATATAGAGAATAAGTGTTTGTAAAAATAGTTTGTACAAGAGTAGAGAAAGTCATGTGAGTGTAACACACCAGATTTTTCTAAATAAAAATGCTTTTGTGGGGATACGAAGGTCTCAAAACAGTAATTCCATGAATTGCAGAATCGAATTTTTGGGTGGAATGCAATAGATAGTCTCTGGCTACTGCAGGTAGAGAAAGTAAAAAGGGAATCGTTCTCCTTTTACGTCACCCACCTTTTCCAGTGTTTTGTTATTGTTACGGTAACGAATTCCTACTGTAAAATCGTACGGTTACTGGAGTTAAAAATAGCCAGTGCCCCACTGACTTAGAAGACCACCCTTTCGCGTTCCTCCATGTTCAATGCTCGTTTCGGGCAAAAAGCTGACGTATATTGGAACAGCAGTCACGGACGTATTTAATGACTTGGCTCTCCCTGTGGTGGTATGAAACTTAAGGATTTCTTACTCTTGACCAAGTAATGATATACACGGCGTTAATAACAGCTCTGTGTTGCTCGCGTAATAAGTAAGGTGGAGTAATCGTTTCAGCCACTTGCAGAAAACTCGACTCCTCAGGGGGCCGTAGAAATTCTAGACGTACATTCAATTGCACTCATTGTTCTGCGAGCTTGTTCTGCAGCTTTCATCATTACAACTTCCAGGATAATTTTAGACGATAACGACAGTGCAAAGAAGTCGTAAAGTGGAAATTTGAATCAGATTTGAAATAATTAATGCCAGAGCCTGGACCCGGAATTAGAATTTGCTACACTTCGTGCCCATTCTCTTCCGTTGAGTGGCTGTGATGAGATTTCTAACTCTGGACTGAACTTTCCTCTCCTTACTGATGTTCATTTTTTTATCGCTTAAGACATTTAAACGTAACACTACAAGATCTAGTTAAATAAAATTTTATAAATCACATTTTCAAGTCAAATATTTCTTGACACTATAAAGAGAATTTGTAATTGTTTTTTAAATAATTTATATCGATTAGATTAAAGTAAATCAATAAATAAATTTAAAGCTGTATATTAAAATGTTTTTGGATTGTTAACCATTTGCGTTTATTTATACATACGTCCATAGATACTGCAGCACTATACAGGGTGGACCATTTAGGTTGAGACTGTACAATATCTCCAAAACTAAGCGTTGTAAAAAGAAATGTCTTTAATAAAAGTTGCTTGGTATTATGAGGGAATATAAATGCCATTAGTCGTGTCTTATTTGGAGGACGTTATAATGCTCATTTTAGGGACAATTTAATCTTTTTAAATGGGAACCTGCAATTAGGGTCAATTTAATTTGATCCTAAAATGACCATCACAACGTCCTCCAAATAAAACACGACTAATGGCATTGCTTTCCCCCATAATATCAAGCAACTTTTATTCAAGACAACGCTACAACGCTTAGTTTTGGAGATATTGTACAGTCTCAACTTAAATGATCCACCCTGTATATACTGTCAAAAGCTCAAAGTAAAATGCTAAAACTTTAATAAAAAAGGTAAGAAATTTTGGCTAGAAATAACCTCAAATTAACCAATATGGACTTGGTTGCATGCACCAAACAACAAAACAACCCTGCTCGTATACAATAACTCAGTTGATTATTACTAATGAAGCCACGCTGAAAAAAACTCATATGATTCTTTGTGTGTCGTATAATAGTTCAACTGAAAAAGTTATTGATATAAGTTGTACATTTAAATAAGCTATAAATTTTAGGTATGTAAATAGTCAATCTCTTATTGCATAACGTTATACAAAATTATTCAATTATTGAATTTTAATTATAATCACTAGATATTGCTTAAAAAACAAAATTGTTTAATGTTTCCGTATAAAGGATAGTTTAAGTGCTGAATTTTCTTGAAAATCTGTGTCGCATCCGTGGAGGATGCTGCACTTAAAATTTGATATTTATCCGACTTTTTGTTTTTTAGTATCGTTTTCCTCATGCGCGCGTACACACTCACATGTACGTTAAAACAAACAACGGAATATTTTCTCTTAATTACTATAAATAAGCGATAGAAAAATTAAACATAATACCGGACACAAAACTATACTATTAAAATGTAATGTGTTGTATTTCCCCAAAGCATTTTTTTCTGAGAAACTAATTTTATTCTGAGTTGATAAAATTAGCATTACTTTAAAGATAAATACAACAAAAACAACAAACCATGCCAAGACATAATATCTGTTTTTTTGCGCTTAGACAACCATCTTACATTTTTAAAAACACATGCAAAAGTAGCAAAGAAAACAGTTTTAAAATATAGTAAAACGATAACTACAAGTGTTTTAATGTTCAAATGATAGCATAAGGTATACACACGCTTCAGCTAAAAATGAAAATTAATTTTAGTGACTGTTTTATGTCTGCATTACCACAGTTATTGATGGTAATTAATCTTTAAATGGGTTCTGCGGATTTATAGGATTGAGAAACGCTCCAAGACCACGCCAAAGACCACGATAGATTTATAGTGTTTTACTTCCATCTGCTCATTCTTGGAGAACGTCTTTCAGTTTCATATCTGTTACTGTTTATTCCAGCACTGTTTGCGAAACAGAAATACACTCTGTGAGGAAAGATAAATTAATTACTTTCTCTACTACGTATAGTAAGTAGGGGAAGTATTGTATTCCACCCAAAAATTCGATACCAAGATTTCACCCGAAATACATGTTTTGAGGCACCCTGAATCCAAAAAAAGCATTTTTGGAAACATGTCCGTGTGTATGTCTGTGTGTCTGTGAACAGCATAACTCAGAAACGAACAGTCGGATAAACACCAAACTTGGTATTTAGGTTCAGAATCTTCCAGAGATGCGACACGAAGGTTTTCAAGAAAATCCCCCCACCGCAGATTACCCTTTACATGGAATATTTTTCGAACATTTTAATTTTCTCAAAAACGGCTCTAACGATTTTGATTAAAATATCATATGTTTAAGATATTTTTATGACAATGAAATGTATATCTCGAATTTTCTGGGAATGTCTCCAAAAGTATTCTTCATTGTGAACGACTTTTGCATCACTGGTAAAACATAAGAGATAGACAAAATTTTACTACACAAAGAATGTAGATCGCGTTAAAATACGCAATTTATGTCATATACATTTTTTTTGTTGAGTGAACCATTTTCGAGATATTGCTTGTTATTCCCTTAAATTTTCCAATACTTACACTTTTTCTCAAATTCGTTATTAATTTTTTGTCCTGGTAATTCAAAGAGAATGAAATACTCCACATAGCAACCAGCTCTTAAAATATTTGACTATCGCTTAAAGCCTAGCAATTCCCCTTGCATCTACAAGAAAATTAGCAATAAGATTAACATCTCGATATCTCGATTAACATGAAGCATATGGAGAATAAGCGTTTCTAAAAATAGTTTGTACAAGAGTAGAGAAAGTCATGTGAGTGTAACACATCAGTTTTTCTTTTTAATGTATTCTGATGCTCCATCTTGAACATGCTTGTAGATAAACAATGAGGCATGATTTTAAAGATCACCATACCAACCATGTTTTAGCTAAAGTAAAACCTAACCTCTAAAGTTTCTCGAAGGTGGCTTGTCAGGATTTCATTAGTGCAGCAGGTTTTGTTCATCAAAAAAATTATGATCTCACTACAAGAAGTTAGTGGCAAGAAAATCCGTACCTAATCAAAGGTCACGAGAACAACATTCCAGACCCAAGTAAGGATGAAACATTAACACAGAAGAAACAAATGAGAAGCTGCTCTGAGCAGTATTTTAAAACAAAACAAATGACACAGTCCGTTTCACTTCTGCCACAGAAGTGTTAGGTGTTTTGGCTCCCCACGTGTGAAATTGCCTGTCGCAGTAGCATGCATGACCTGTCAAATTGACTACACCACTGCAGGGCGCAAAATGTGAATCCGTGAGCTTTGTTTGCACGATTTTACGAGACTCATCACCTTTGTTATTCTCCCTCTCTCGCCTTTTGTTTTTGTTATTGCTTTGTTTGTTCAGACCGACGCTGCCTAATTTCCAATTCGTTCCGCTTACTCTGCATTATTTGAATTTTTAGCCTACTATGTGCGTCATATTTATGATTTATGAAGTTTAATGATCGGTCTAAAAACACTAATGGACATAAGGACAATTCTATGCTTTAGACTACGTTCCAGATGACAAAAAAGTCTGACTGTAACAGCCCTATCACGCTCTCTACGCTTATCAACTCACAGGTAGCTCCTATATATTTTAATATTCGTATAAAAAGTAATTCTTCCTTCTACGGTTGGTTAACTATGACTGTTCGCACAGAAATGATTTTAAATTAAACAATACAAAGGTGTTACCTACTTGTAATATGTGGGGAAATACACTCAATATTCCACGTAAGTTAATGGAAAAAAGAAAGAACAAAAGAACAAACCAAGCTACACATTTGTTTACTGTAGTAAAGTTTTATCTCTTAAAATTTGCCATTAAAATTCAAAGAGAATGTAGGGAACATCATAAACTGTTGCCTTTAAGGTAACAATTTTGTTTATATTTCAACATCTCAAAGATAAGAGCTGTAATTTAAATCACTAGAGCCATTTTCGAGAAAATACATATATGAAAAATAAGGGAAGGCTTCCGTATTAATTGTGGTTTCAAATAGGAGGAATTTCAAGAATGTCTTCGCCTTGAATCCCTCCAAGGCACACACTTTTTATAATTTGGGGGAGAGGCTTCGGGAGATAATAAATCGTATCTTTCAGAAAAATCTTGATATGCATTTTTTTTTTTATGTAATGCAGTACTTGCTCTACCACAGGTAAACGGCAGAGAAAGACAAATCAGTACAAAAAAATATAGTAACTGCTTTAAAGAAGCCAAAATGTAAATCAAAAGCAACTTTTTATTCCTATAGATATAATGAAACTATCTATGCTCTGGTAATTTTTGGATTTTTCTGAATTAAGCTTTGTCTGTTTGGCAGCCCCTATTTTTGGGAAAGCTGAAAGGTTTCTTTCTGATTAAAAACGTAATAATATAAACGTGTTTAATGGACTACCCTGAAACCAGAAATCGCATTATTAAAATACGCCCATGTGTTGGGGAGGTTAAACGGATTAAATGAAATTTGGTGTGTAAATACATTAGGATTCACATAGGAAACAGACTATAAGTTATCTTAAATAGTACTTTGCCCTGAGAGGGGATTTTCTAAAGCACGCAAAATTTAAAAATCTCACTTAAAACCGTTATAGAACGGAGTTTATGTTCCTCCATAATATTTCTGACAAATGTTATGAACGAGTATTTAAGAAGGTATATCAGTTGTTCTTCAATATTATTCGTGTACGTAAACTTTACCCCAAGAAACAGTATATAGTTCCAATTGCATTGCTACATAAGAAAAGGGCAAACGTTTATATACCTAAACCTTTTACTTATATTTTAATTTGTATACGCACAAAAACACTTTTATTTCTGGTTTTCAAAAGACATCTGACAGGTTCATTGAGCACAGAAGTGGAGAAGAGGTGACGATAGGTGAGAGAGTTGAAGATAATGGAAAGGGAGAGAAAGAGGGAATGAGGAATGACAGGAAGCGACACAAAGTAAAGTCTTCGAATTTAATTCACTAATCCGAGCAGAGCTGAGGGTGCTGGTAGCAAAACTATGAGATTCTTTTTTAAAAAAAAAAATTACGTCGCTTTAACTCCCTAGTTATATCGCGACGGATCTGTTGGTGGATAACTCTTAGAACGATATGTGATGGACAGTTAGCTTCTAGGTCTCATCCCTGTAACCACCCGCTCGGTCACGTGTCACAGAGACCCTAGCGCATAGCTACTGAATCTTTTGCTCCGTGCCGTGCAGACGGCATTAGGGTGCCGTCCAGTCCAAACGCCGCTCCCATATAAAGGCGGACAGTTAGCCTTCTAGGTCTCATCCCTGTAACCACCTGCTTCATGCCGTGCAGATGGCGTTAGGGTACCGTCCATTCTAACCGCTTACATTGTAGATAGAATAGCATTCGCTATTACGACTTATTTTTCATTTTAATATTGTTTTAGACTTAAGGTAGAACTTTGGGTCGTGGTATTAAATATCCAATCCGGCATTTACCTTGGCGACTGAGGAAAACCACGAAAAAACCTCAGACAGATTGGTGGGTCCACGGGATTTGAACCCGGGACCTCCCGAATGCGGGCCACAGAATTTACCGCCCGAGCCATCCCGCAACAGAATTCCGAAAATGTGTATTTATAGTTGAAGTTTTGTTATAAACGAGCAGTTTTTTCAGAAGTAGCATTAGAGTATAAATTATCATGCTTATCATATAGAATGTACCTATGTATTGCCGCAATAACCCTTTCTTAAGAAAGAGTGTAAGGGGTCTGCTGCGATATCGTTAAATCACATACATCTTCGTGTTTTATTGGTTGGAAAGGGACGCATTTGGTCCCAGAAATAATGGATAGCAGAGAAGCGGTAGCCAGCCATCCAATTAGAAACAAGGCTGCTTCAGAATGCCCTTGTTATCGCTTTTGGAGGAAATCAAAGGCATTCTCGGAATATTCCGGTGGCAATTAAACGACAAATATCCTCTTTTTTCTGGTCGATGAACAAGTTCTGGCTCGTTAGATTGTGCCTCTCTACCAGACCAAGTTTTTAGAAAATATCCCTAGTACTTGAATGTATGAGATTGACTTTCGGCTCGTAATTAGAAATTCCTACATGGGAACCTCCCCCTGCTCTTGGACTTGATAGGCAAGGCAGTAAATTTAAGAGAAATTTCTCTTCAAAGTTTATGTTCCCAATTAAACTTTGTAAAGTTACAGAAACCTTTAAAATATCCCTACCTATACTTTAAAAATTCCTTAAAACCTTGCAGGTTTGTGTATCTTCCATTACCAAAACTAGTGTACATATAAATTGAGTGAATACATGTTTCATTTTGGAACACAGGCTTAAGATAAAAATTGGAAAACTCAACACCTTATTATCCAAACTTTGAAAAATCTATTAACGCTCAATCACATTAATAAAAAATTCTAAACACATTTTTTTCTAATTTAAAATTTATACTAGGTGCCCAATGCGTTTTTTAAATATGTGGGAAGATCAGGGTCTGAATGCCCATTGATTTTTAATTTCTTTTTTGAAATACTGACAATTATTGAATACTTCACATATTTTTGTCGATTTTTAAATGCCTAGGGTACTTACTAGATGTTTTAGCCCATAGGGCGAAAATTATGAATTTGTGAACTCCTTTAAAAAATCTTGTTACATTCATATTACTTTCTCTACCATCTAGCGTTTATTAGTGGGTATATAAAATATTCTTACAAAAGTTTATTTTTCTATCTGCTTCATTTTTATCGAGATAAACCTTAGCAGAAATAGCTATGTTACACATTTCGTTATAGATAAAAAAGGGAATAGCGATAGTAAAATGTTTAAGAACTAGAGGGTATATGCTGGCCATAAATTTCCATATTCTTTCCATGGAATCGGGAGAAACAACTGCACATACACAGGATTTTAAATGAATAATGTAGTATTGAACAATTCGAGCCATTAATAACGGATATCTTCAGAATGGCTTATGTCACAGAAAAAGTTATTTGAAATAAATTGTGCATTTTAAGAGACCTATATTTTTACTTTTTTTATTATGTATACTAAGTAAGGGAAGTATTGCATACCACTCAAAAATTTGATACCGAGATTTCACCCGAAATACATATTTTGAGGTGCCCTGGATCCAAATAAAGCAATTTTGGAAACATGCCGTCTGTGAGCCTCGTATCTGTGTGTCTGTGAACAGCACAACTGAAAATCGGATAAATACTAAACTTGGTATTTGAGTTTAGTATCTTCTAAGGATGTGACGCGAAGATTTCCAAGGAAAATCCCCCCAACCCAGACTACCCTTTATATAGAATATTTTTCGGAAATTTTTATTTTCTCAAAATTGGCTCTAACGATTTTGGTTAAAATATCACACGCTTAAGATGTTTTTATAGCAAATGAAATGTATATTTTGAATTTTATGGGAATGTCCCGAAAATTCCTCTTCATTCTAAATGCCTTTTGCTTAACTGGTAAACCGTAAGAAAGACAAACTTTTACTACACAAAAAATATAGATCTCGTTAAAATACACAATTTATGTCGGGTTTTTTTCGAGTGAACTATTTCCGAGATATTTGTTTGAATTTTTCAATACTTATACTTTTTCTCAAATGGTAATTCGTTATTCTTTTTTTATGTCCTGTACCTACATGCAAAGAGACTGGAACGTCCCACATAGCAACCAGCTCTTAAAACATTTGACTATCGCTTAAAGCCTACCATATTCCCCTTGCACCTACAAGAAAATTAGCAATAAGATAGTCTCTATGAATTTTTATCTCCATTAACATGAATTAGATGGAGAAAAAGTCATGTGAGTGTAACAAATCAGAATTTTTGTGTATATTTTTCGTCTATAGCTTAAAGTTTACCAGTCATACAATTCATTCATTATCTGTTTACCCTCCTCTTATGTAGGACTTACAGGCGGGTGCCTGGGGTCAGACAGAACATCCAGGATGGGTGATCAGCCCGATGTCTGGTATGGGATGAAGGAAGTAGATGAACCGAAATGTTGGTGAAATGGATGAAAGGAAAGGTGATGATGAAGCAGTTGGTGGAATGAATGGCGGGGGAAACCGGAGATCCCGGAGAAAACCCGCCTAGACACCGCTTCGTCCACCACAAATCCCACATGCAGGTCCCTGGGATTGAACCCGGTCCTCCTCGGTGGGAGGCGAGCAGTCTAACCACTGGGCCATGGCGCCGCCTAGCAGTCATACAAGATTATATAAATTTTTTCAGAATGAAGAACCCTTCACAGGTTATTCCAGGAAAATTCAAGAGATGCATTTCCTTCGTCATGTAAACGTCTTTAATATATGGCATTATAACCAAAATCGCTAGGAGCACCTTTGAGAAAGTAAAAAAGTTCATAAATTTCCATGTTAAGTGTAGTTTTTAGTGAGGGGATTTTCTTGAAAATCTTCGTGGCCATCTATGGAAGATACTGAACTTAAATACCAAATTTGGTTTTTATCCGACTTTTTGTTGGTTTTAGGAGAACATAAGAGCCTGCAAGGTGAATTTTACTTAACCTCGGGCACAATTAATGTGAAATTCATGTTGCTTTAACAAAAACGCTCAAACCCCTTTTTGTAGCAAGTAAAATATCCCATGCACAGCGACCTTCTTTATTTTACATTGTATTAAAATATTTCACACATTAATGCAAACAGCGGTTGCTGCAAAAATTGTAAATATTCTAGATTTGGGATTTGTAGCAACAATTACAATTAATTGGATTCATATGAGAGTTTAAACTTCATCATCAAATATTTTCATGAGTACAGATACTGAAGTTACACAGTATCACCTGCATTATCATACATAACAGCACTTATACATAATGCTCTTGAGAATATTAAGCATCAACGGATATACAAGCAAACTTGAAGAGAATTAATTGAAGTGAGTAGAAAAGTTCATCTGCCCTAGTTTTTTTGTTGTTCTTTTTTTTCTCTTTACTTTCTCTACCACGCACAACATAGTAGTTAGAGAAGGCATTGCATTCCGCCTACAAATTCAATCCCAAGATTTCACCAGAAATGCATGCTTTGAGGCCTCCCTAAATTAAAAAAGAAGCATTTTTAGAAAAGTGTCTCTGAATGCGTATGTATGTGTGCGTGTCTGTGAACAGCATAACTCAACGAAAGGTCGGATAAATACCAAACATGATATTCAAGTTCAATATCTTCCAAAGATGCGACACGAAGATTTTCAAGAAAATCCCCCACCCCAACTACCATTTGCATGGAACATTTTTCGAAAATTTTTATTTTTTTAAAAAAACGGCCCTGACGATTTTGATTAAAATACCATATATTAAAGTTATTTACATAAAAATAAAATTCAATCTTGAATTCTCTTAGAATGGCCTGTGAAATACTCTTCATTCGGAAGGATTTTGTATAATTTTGTATAACTGGGAAACGTTAAACGATAGACAAAAACGTGCCATACAAAACAAGTAGATCTCTTTAATACACGCACCTTACTTCAAATAAGTTTTTCTGTGGCATAGGCCGTTTCTGAGATATCCTTTATTAAAGGTTCGAATTGTTCAATACTTTTAAGTCTCATCAGTTTTCAATTGTTTCTCGCGATTGCATGTAAACAGTATCTATAACGAAATTTGTAATGCAGTTGGTTTTGCAAAGGTTTATATGATTAAAATGTAGTGGATAGAAAAATGAGCTTTAGTAAGAATACTTTGTATACCCATAATAAAGGCAGAGGGTAGAGAAAGTCTTGTGAACGTACCACATCAGATTTTCTTAGCGTTTAACAGCCTTCCTTACTACATTCGGTGGACAATAATGATACATGAGATGAAATGATAATTGGAAAAGGAAATTGGGAAGGAAACGCTCCAGGCCTAAGTTTACGTAGCTCCTTCATTTGCAGTCTTAAAAAAGTGTCAGTATGTTATTGAAGATTGTTTTAGAGATGTCAATTCTTGATGGGAAAGGACAGCGGTGATACGGTGGTGAGTTTTCCATTACAGAAGAGTTGGAAAAGAAAGTTTTGATGCTCTGTTGTTCACCCAAATAGACGATTCACTTTCGTTCATGACGTTCAGATGTATGTTTCGCGATATGTAGTCAATGAGGTTATCACACATACACACACAGCCTCAAAACGTAGATCGTGAACGTAAAACTGCATAACTCAAGAGGGACATTAGGATATAACAAATAGAGAGAAGAAAGCAGCTAGCAAAGAGAAAGGAAAAATGGAGTGAGTGGGATAACGACTCAATTTTATGTAAAGAGAGAGCTTGAGAGTAGAGGGAAAATTTGCTCTCAAACAAGAAAGGCGGGGGAAGATGCATGGCATATAAAACAAGCACGTAAGTAAAATAGAACCTAAATGGAAAGCAACAATCGTAGAAAAAATCTAAATTCCCTAATAAGTAAATAAATAAAAGCTAGGGCAATATGCTGAAAACGAGCAGTATAAGGCAGTGTTTCTCAAACTGTGTAGAGTTACTTAATGGGGCAGCAGTTAATTATTGGAAATAGGAACCAAGATGTTTTAGAACAAATTAATATTCAAACACGGAAACATAGGAGAATTTTAGAAGAATGAGGGAATATAATAAACTTCAAATTAATTAATCAATCTTCTCTGTAGAAGAACTTTTAAAATGCGAATGCTTAAATGCTATTTTGCATATAAATGAAAAAAATTTCTGATGTGTTACACTCACAAGACTTTCTCTACTCTTGTACAAATTACTTTTATAAACGCTTATTCTCCATCTACTTCATGCTAATAGACATAACAATTTGCAGAAACTATCGTATTGTTAATTTTCTTAAGCGAGCAAGGAGAATATGGTAGGCTTTAAGCGACAGTAAAACTTAAATGTTTTAAGAGCTGGCTGCTATGTGGAGCATTCCGTTCTGTTTGCAAAAAGAACAACGAATTCCCATTTGAGAAAAAAGTGTGAATACTAAGTGTTGAAAAATTCAAACAAATAACTCGGAATATCTCCGAAATGGTTCACTGGACAAAAAAATGTATATAACATAAATTGTGTGTTTTAACGAGATCTACATTTTTTGTGCAGTAAAATTTCGTCTCTCTTACGGTATACCAGTTATGCAAAATTCATTCAGAATAAAGACTACTTTTGGGGATATTCCCAGAAACTTCAAGATATGCATTTCATTTGCTATGAAAGTATCTTAAACATATGATATTTTAATAAAAATCGTTAGAGACATTTTTGAGAAGATCAAAACTTTCGAAAAATGTTCCATGTTAAGGATAGTCTGGGGTAGGGGGATTTTCTTGAAAATGTTCGTGTCGCATTTTTGAAAGATACTGAACCTAAGTACAAAGTTTGGTATTTATGCGACTTTTCGTTTTTGTTCACAGACACACACACGAAACCTTTTTTCTAAAAATTCTTTTTTGGATTCAGGGGCCTTCAAAACATGTATTTCTGGTGAAATCTCGATATCGAGATTTTGGGTGGAATGAATGCTTCCCCTCCTTACTATACGTAGTAGAAAATGTAATAAGGAAAGCAACACTTATTTAAAAGGGTTTCATTTCGGTATGCATTTAGGTTAATTGTGTTTACGCTTAATTTTTATGTAAGACGGTATAATAAGCGGATTAACCTAAACTATGACTTCCTTAATGGCTAAAACACATGTTGGGGGTTCTGTATTTTTCTTGTAAAGGAGGTGCAGGGAAACATTTAACAAGCATTGCTTGCAAAGAGGAGCACGGGCCAGGTTACTTGTGTATCCATGCGTTGAACTCACCTCGCTATAGGCATCATCTTGAGTGCCAGGGCGCGACTCAGGCAGAAACCCGCTCCTCCGGTCGCGAACCAGAACGAGATCTTTTGCTGAAAAAAACCAAACAGAAATCGCCATCATCATTAGTGTTCTACTTTATTTCCCTGCTCCTGCTGCATCTTCCTTCCCATCCCCCTTTTTTTAACATCCTACTTTCCCGATAATCTTCTTCATCATTGTGGTCGCCGTAATGGCGGCTTTTACTTTGTTCACCCGCTGTGAAAATACTTCTGATTGCTTTCACACTTTGTGCATTTGGAGTAAAGCGAAACTTAAGGTTACCTAAGCAGTGGCAGAGTGAATAACACAGGTAGTGTAACTTCCGGATAAGTTTCCCTAAATGTGTAAACACCCTGGTTTCCTTGTGACTAATCACAAAACACATATTAAACAATGCTGGCACTAAATAATATTAATAATAATAATAATAATAATACTAATACTATGCTATTAGAAGCCTATAAGATGATAGGTCGGAGTTTCGGCGTTCTAATCTCGGTAGAACTTATGTCCCGCCCGGAGCTAGTCGTCTGTATTATTCAAGCGAGATAGCCGTAAGTGGTGAAATTGAAGTGATTTTAAGAAAAATGGCGAAGGCCAATAAAGGAAACTGAAAAATAAATTCAGTGGCGCTGCTTTAAGTTACACAAAATAAAGGCATTATGTGGCTATAAATACCTAAATAGATTACATGTTATCGAAATTAAATGTTTACAGAGGCAAGCACAAATAAAGATGTAACATAAAAATCAAAGTTTTCTCAGATTGAAACTGATGCAGCATCTAAATATGCTATTCCTTATTCTCATTTCTTACAAAAACCGCCTCACATATAGAGTTGATTTGTTAGTTTCTCTACCACGTACCTAGTGCACAGAAAATTCAAGATATACGTTTTATTTGTCATTAAAATAATTTTGACTATTACAGCAAATGAAAACCCCAGTTGCTGCTAAACGCACGTTATTTGTCACGTGCTCAGCGTAGCACAAACTTTGCACTTGAGACACTTGAGACAGAACAAAACTGCCCCTTCGAATCGAATCACAACTGAACTGAACCGAACTCGAACTGTCCACTTCTAACTTTCTAAACTCTACGACTCCTCGACTGCACTTAACTAACTGAATTGCACTCCACCATGGGCAAGAGCAACCCCCTTAGATAGGCCTCGCATACAAAGTGGAATGTTCTAGAAAGGGAACCTACTCGAACTACCCAAAGGAATCCTCATCAGCTGAGGAAACTGCACAGCCGACAGCCAGCCTTCAGAGACGGGCGGCTATTGTTCTGAAGGCCGGTCAAGGGCCCCACCCAGGTCCCGGGCCGGGATGCGCTTACCGGCGGTTCGCAGGTAGCGTCGTGCGCGCCCATGCAAAATAGTATTGTATTAGGACTATTTTTGAGAAAATCAAAATAACGAAAACACTTGCATGCAAAGGCTAGTTTGGGTGTGGAAGTGTTCTTGAAAAATCTTCGTATCGCATCCTTGAAAGCTTCTGAACTCAGATATCAAGTTTCGTATTTATCCGCCTTTTTCCTGGGGCCTCAAAACACGTATTTTTGGTTAAAGCTCGACATCAAACGTAAATGTGGAATACAGCATCTGTAACTACGTTTAGAGACGTTAGAAATGCTTCTTTTTTATTCAGGAAATCTCAAAACGTGTATTTTCAGTGAAATCTCGGTATCGAATGTTTTGGGTGGAATGCAATGTTTCCCTCTACTTACTGTAGGTAAGCACCTAGGTAAGACAAAAGTATTCAAAAGATTTTCTCGGCAAACGAATCTTGGGACACCTGGTATATTGCACCTGGTATTTATTAAGTTTTGGCTTATTTTCTCAATGTGGACCATACTTCTGGTTACATTCTTGGCCGTTTGAAAAGAGCAAACCAGGAAAAAAAAATGTGTATAACATTCGGCACGCCTATAAGCTTGTGGAACGAATTCATTTCTGCTGTTACAAGCTTTCACCTCTCTAAGCACCAGTGGTGACAACTTGTCTACTTTCACAGAAACTGGCCCCTGCAGGTTTGTATTTTATGTTGGTACTCTCCGGTGTTAGCCGTAATAAAATACAGTTACTGCGCCAGCAGTTGAACTTCCTGCTTGGTTTAAGTTATGATCTCCCGAGTAGCAGTTAAATAGATGCTCCCGGTAATCTGGTGTGGCCCGTGAGGTTGTTACCGCCTGGGGTAATTCTCCAACAGGATGTGCAATAAACTTAATCTTGTTACCGAGTTCGTTACACCCGTGCTAATATCTAGATATGTTCCCTCTTGCTTAAAAAGCCATGTAACCCCTTCTATCGTGATATTCGCCTCGTGTTTAGAGTTATTCAACATCCTTCTCCTGAAACACACGAATGAAAATTGTTGTTCATATTTTGTATTACAAATGTGCATATAAACGCTTTTCGCTGTCAAAATAATTACAATCAAATTTGTACTCGAGAGGAGTATATTGGTTTGGTGTTTATAAAGACTGGTGAGAGGTAAAGTGGTATAAGTGTCAACAAATCCATATTTGGCTGATTATTAGGGCTCGGAACCTGGAGACCTATAAATTCCTTTAAAAAAAATGTATAAAAGACGGACTTCTAAACGGACTTAATAACTTGAAAAACGAACTTAAATTAATTAATATTCTTAATAATTTTAGTTTTAATTACCAATTCAAATAATGAATATAATGCTTGACGTCAGGCATCAACATCATTACATCAGCCATTGTTAAGAGAGAATGTGTGTTGAATTCCACCTAAATAGTTATTTATGGACTGTTCATACATTAATACATACATTATGCACTTAATTTCTCACGTAACACCCAAATGTTTAAACATTTTTAATAATACAAAATTATGGTGGTATAAAATATACAGTGCGAAAACCTTGATGAATAAAATGCTTCTTCTTTTAGTCATTTTTAGGTGTTGTTAATTGTACCGCATCATTATTGTGTTCGAATCAAGAAAGAGTAGTAAAACTGTGCTCGAAAGAAGGTGAAGTTGCATAAAAAGCCAAATACCTTAAAAAACGATTAGGACTAACGGAAAAGCAATCCAGGACGAATAACTCGCCTTTTCTGGCTTACAGCGACCCAAAAGGGAACACGTGCAGGGTTATTCAAAAAGAAGGCACAGATTTTAAATATGTATTTTTAATGAACGACAATAGGTAGCGACACATACGACACATCATTGAATACAGGAAACTTCAAAGTTTTAAGCCCACCTATTAGTTCCATTCAGTGCCTACAGCAGCGCTGTGTTTGTTTGCGAGAAAATGGCGACGCCACAGCAAAAGCCGTTTTGTGTGCTGCAGTATGCAAAGAGTGAATCCATTGTTTCATTGCAGTGTGCATTTCGTTGTAAGTTCAACAACGAGCCGCCTCGTCATAAAAAATGTATAATTGATACAATAAATTCATACGAGGGCAGTCCCGAAAGTCTCAGACGTTGTGGCCTATCGTGGCGATGAGTAGGGCTAGAGCCGCCATCTTGATGTTAGAACGTTCCTACATTCAGTACGCATCCAGCTGTGGTAGGTGAGGACTGTGTCTTCCTTACTGTACTCTCTGTTAAAATGTGCGCTGCAATCGAAAATCCCGCCACTTGTGAAGTGCGGTTGGCTAAAAGGTACAAACCAATTGAAATTTATCGTCAACTTTGTTATGTTTACGGGCAGGGAATAATGAGTGAAAGCCGAGTCAAGCAATGGTGCATTGATTTTAAAATGACCGTACCAATGTTCACGACGAGGATCGCAGTTGTAGGCCTAGCCTTATGACTGATGAACCGTCAATGCAAAGCAATGACAAAATTCGTGAAAATCGTCGTTTTACGATTACAGAACTTTCGGGACATTTTTTTCCAAATTTCACGGAGTTTGGTGCATCAAACTGATGCTTTGATACTGACGCTGAACTGCATGCCGGTGTAAACCAATGGTTGAAGTCGCAGGTGGCAGATTTCTACAGAGAGGGTATTGAAAAACTTGTCCCACGGTATGATAAATGGCTCAATTTGAATGGCGATTATTTAGAAAAATAGCTTAGGAGTGTACCTTTCAATTGTAGATAATAAACGTTGATATTTGCATTTTGTTAATTGTTTATTTCAAAGCGTCTGGGACTTTCTGGATTACCCTCGTAGAAGATGGTTGCGTATGCAAACGGAAAAGCACTGGTCGCCCTCACATAACAAATGGTGCTGAGTTTGAACACATAAAATAACATTTTGAACTTTTCTCTGTTCAGTGATGAACTGCATGTGTCACCTCTATTGTTGTTCAATGGAAATAAATATTAAGTCTGTTCCTTCTTTTTGAATAACCCTGTATTACGTTAGGCCTGTCTCCAGGATTTTTCTTCAATTTCTGGGTTGAATACTTCGAAGTGAAATGCCTTCACAAGCAGCAGCACTTGTCAAAGAGCAAAATCGGAGTCGCTAAGCAGCGCCAACGCTCATTGTCAATATACTATTTAACCTGTTGCGTTAACTTACTCTGCCCGAGCGTGTTTCATTCTCATTATTTTATTTGAATACACACATTTTTATTTGAGGTTCTCAGTGTGGAATTTTAGTCTAATTTATTGCATGAAAAGCATGCAACCAAAATGGAATCGTTAGACCTTTTAACAAACTGATATGTGCATACGCAAGATATCCCGGAATCACCATTTATTTCTTGGGGATGTCGAAGTGAGTTTTGGAAGTTTGGAATGTGTACTTGGGATCAACTAGCTTGAGCTAATGTCAACAAGTTAAACGGGGAAAGCAATAGCAAAGGAATCATTTGATAGAAAAGCAAGCATTTTTGTGGAAAGGACTACGAGGGAGGTTGAAGAAGTGTTTTGTAGTGTGGTATTCTTAGGTATGTGAAGAAACTTGTATGTGCGACAGAGTAAGGAAAAGAAATACTGTATGAAGAAAAATGGAGCATATGAAAAGAATAAACAAAAATAAATAAGAAAGCTATTTTGTATAGAGTGAATGAAGAACAGCAATATGGAAACTGACTTGGAAGAGAAAGAGAAATTTGTTGGGATACTGGATGAGATGAAACACGTCTGCCTCGGGCTCAAGAGCTCCCGCATTCGATTTTGAAGTAGATTATGTTTACGTTATTTGCATCACGCTTTGGGCACCAAACTTCAGGTAGTTGCAGCCCCACGTACGGCACAAACTTTCCGGTGGCCTTCGCACCCACGTTTAAAAAATCAACTTTGTAATTTAGTGCTCCTTTAAATATTATATATTTATGTTTGCCTCGGCTGCGTCAGTATTAATTTGCAGAAACACGTATCTCTTAGCAGGGGGTGGTACGGTTAAAGAATACGGCTTACGTAAATTATAATTGTTTACTTCACTCTTTTATTAATCCTTCACACGATTAAATAACACTTCACTGATATATTCTACTGTAGAGGTGTGAGATTATTGTTAATTGTACTTTTTAACACGTAAACTTTATATTATTCACGCCGTAATGAATTTTATATGTCTCACACTGAGTACGTACCGAGCGAACTGCTCGAGAATGCTGCTTTCTAGCATCTGCCGCCTGAATTTGCAAATTTCATATATTTCAAGACTCTGATTGGCTAAAGCTACTCCAATAGAATACCTTTATTTAACTTAAGTTTTTTCTAGTTTTTGATTGGCTATTTATAAACTGTTTTAAATATTACATTATTGTTCCAAGAATTACTAGTAGCATTATTAAACTTTCTAATTTATTGTTGTCTCAAGGTTACCCCATTGTTAGCAACTTTCGGCTTCTATTCTCACAGCTCCTACACTGTTAAATTACTTAATACATTCACATAACATTATTATACATGTACATAATAATATAAACATAATACAATGACTGTTACATACATTTTATATATTATAGTATACACATATTGCTTTAAGGCGGGCTGTTATTGAATTTATATATTATATAATTAGACTGGTATTATTTAAGTATTACATACACTGCCTCAAATTTCATTGGAGGGAGTTATATAGTTAAGGTTTACTTCCAATGTCCTAAAACACGATGTTTGATAGATCTTATTGTTTCACAGTTCGATAGGACCGACTAGGTTAAAAGATATTAAACTGGCTTTAAAAACGGAGTCAGAAATTACTTTTACAAGATCGAATGGGAGGAAACGTGATTGACAAAAACATTCGAGACAGTGATGAACATATTGAGTGGTTCACACACGGTAACGAAGAGAAAAGCAAAAGAATATGCCCCTCCCCAGGAACTTACTTCGGTAAGTGCGGGATTGGCGTTCCCAGGGTCCCGAGCCAACGGTCCTCCAGGTTTTGGGGGTTGGGTTAGGGTCAACAGCCCTGCCCGTAAAACTGCAACGTTCTCCATCCTTTGTGTGTGGACAGCCGTCTTTAGAACAGTTTGACAGTCGCTGATTTGGAGGATAAATTAGAACTTCTGAATGCAGATACTCCGGCAACAATGGAGCTAGATGTGCACAGCAAAGAGAACAACCTTGATGCCAAGCTAGATGATGACAATGCCCTGTTCGGATCCCATTCGGTGGAGAACGAGAAGCCACTACATGTAATTGATATCGAAAAATCTGATGTGTTACACTCACATGACTTTCTCTATTCCTGTACAAACTATTTTTACAAACGCTTATTCTCCATATGCTTCATGTTAATCGAGATATCCAGATGTTAATCTTATTGCTAATTTTCTTGTAGATGCAAGGGGAATATGGAAGGTTATAAGCGATAGTCAAATATTTTAAGCGCTGGTTGCTATGTGGCGCATTCCATTCTCTTTGCATGTCCAGGACATAAATAAAATGAATAACGAATTTGAGAAAAAGTATAAGTACTGGAAAATTTAAGGGAATAACAAGCAATATCTCGAAAACGGTTCACTCAACAACAAAAAATGTATATGACATAAATTGTGTATTTTAACGCGATCTACATTTTTTGTGCAGTAAAATTTTGTCTATCTCTTATGGTTTACCAGTTATGCAAAAGTCGTTCACAATGAAGAACACTTTTGGAGACATTCCCAAACAATTCGAGATATACATTTCATTTGTCATGAAAATACCTTAAACATATGATATTTTAATCAAAATCGAAAATTTTCGAAAAATGTTCCATGTAAAGGGTACTCTGGGGTGGGGGGATTTTCTTGAAAACCTTCGTGTCGCATCTCTGGAAGATACTGAACCTAAATACCAAGTTTGGTGTTTATCCGACTGTTCGTTTCTGAGTTATGCTGTTCACAGACACACACACACACGCGCGCGCGCAGATATGTTTCCAAAAATGCTTTTTTTGGATTCAGGGAGTCTCAAAACATGTATTTCCGGTGAAATCTCGGCATTGAATTTTTGGGTGGAATACAATACTTCTCCTACTTACTATACGTAGTAGAGAAAGTAAAAATATGCCAAACGAGAAGACGCACTTAGAACGTATGCTCATACTTGCCCGGTAAGATACGATGAGGACGAAATGTAAAAACGAAACTCGGAGAGTGAGAAAAACCCCTTTGGAGAGAAGCAGATGAGGCTGCAGCAAAAATTGGTGTTTGTTGTTTAGTGAGAGTATCCGGCCGTCCAAAAGGAGAGCTACAGTAAAGTATACCGGGTGTTTCAGAAATACTTTTACAAACTTCGGGTATGGGTTCCTCACACCAAAAGAAGGCAAAAAGTCCATATGAACATATGTTCCATAATCCTTGGTTTTCGCGTTATTCCTGTCACAATGAAAGTGTGAGTTCAACGGCCTTCATGGTCCAACCTAAAAACTTTAATCCTCTATGCATCCATGGAAGGCGTTGACCCAATGTACTACATACGGTAGATGGCGAAGTGTTGTCATGGAGACTTGTTTACGTTTGTCATTTGTCATTAGTCTGGCTTCAACGTTTCAATTGTGTACAGGTAGTGAGTTAACTGCACGTGTTTCGTTCCACCATGGCTGGATATTCATTTCGTGAACAGGCAGACATGATTTTTATGTATGGTCGCGTGAATGGTATTGGACGCGAGGCTGCACGGCTCTATCAGATGGAGTTTCCAGACCGAAAACAACCGAGTCATCCAACCTTTGTCGCTGTTTATCGTCGCCTTGCTGATAAATGTGATAAATTCCTGGCACCGGCACATTTTAGTCGCATTGTTCGAGATGCACTGACTGGTATCTACCATGACCGATGGATAGGCAGAGGAGGACCAGTTCCATGGCCTGCACGTTCTTCCGACCTCAATCCTGTGGATTTTTACCTCTGGGGACATCTTAAATCATTGGTTTATGGAGGAGCCATCCCGGATGCAGAAACGCTTCTTCGACGTGCCATGGAAGCCTGCGAAACTATTCGACACCACCCCGGAGTTTTTGACAGGGTGCGACATTCCATGATTCGACGAGTACAGGCATGCATAGAAGCAAGAGGAGGACATTTCGAGCATTTATTATGTGTTTTGTGTGTTATAAGTGTACCACTGTGTTGAACACCTAACGAGAAAACAAAGGATTATGGGACATATGTTCATATAAACTTTTTTCCTTCTTGTGTTGTAAGGGACCCACACCCGATGTTTGTTAAAGTATTTCTGAAACATCCTGTATAGGTTGTGTGGAATTCAATCTAGGCTAGTGAACTGGTGTCAAGTATGCTGAGCCTCCCGGAAAGACTGATGTTAATGGCCACAAATCCTTGGACTGCCCGCCGAAGTATGGTGGACTTGTTAGACCTGTGCATATTGAAATCGCAAATTTGCTAGTGGAAGATTCTGAGCTGGATGTACTTTAACAACGCAGTGTTTTCACTCATTATTGTCTCTTATTCTGGATTTTCTTATATATTTTGCTACAACTATGTACTAAATTTGAAACTATCACTTTGTATGTTTCGTTTCTGTTCCTTTCGAATCTTATGGTGTTCAAAGTTTGTATTGTTTTTGTACCAGGCTGTAAATAAATCTGTAGTCACAGTGTGACGCTGATGACCCCAGCAGTTTTACGCCACCGAAAAGCTACTACTTCTACAAAAGAATATGTCGTTGGGCAGAAAGCTGTGTTCCTCTAATCGTCACTATCAACATTGTAATTGTTATTAATGCTATAAAATCGGCTAGAAATTGTTAGTAGATCTTGTCCCTCACTATCATTACGCCCTAAATCTCCTGTTTGATTTTCTCCCATCCTCATTTGAGATATTCACATAAAATCAGATACCATTCCCTTTATGCGCTAGGCTTATGTTCTTAGTATCAATATTTCATCTCCTAGAGGAATATCTCAGTGTGTGGTCCGCCACGGTACATTTCACTTTCATATATGCGTTTGCTATCTCGAGCTACATCACTAACCCACTTGTGTGCATCAGTGGGTTGATTCCTTCGAGCACTGTTTCCTAGCATCTACACTCCAATCTCTTCATATTTAGAATACACTTTGTCGTCCTTAGTCGCCCATATTCCGTGTGCATTCACAAACTGTATATTTAAAACACATCTATGTACAGTAAAATCCGGCTTAATCGAAACGGCGGAAGAGGAGAAAAATATAAGAAAGAGAAAAAGAAAGAAAGGCAGAAAGAAACAAAGGAAAGGAAAGGAAGGAGAGCGGGAGGAGGAAAGGAAGGAAGAAAGAATACAAGATGCTGAATTTCTGGAGGCGTTTCTGCAATTGGCAATATTCTTTTGCTCCAACCCTAAATTCCAATACAGGTATTTTTTCTTACCCCTTCCCCTACCCACATACCAAAAAACCGTTAGAAGAAGTGTTAACTGCATGCACACGCATTCAATGTGAAGGCCCACCATTACTTTACTGTTGGTGTTAGACAATGTTGGTTTATTTGTGTTTAAAATATCGGTGAAAAGAAAGGTGTTGTAATAAGCAATGAACAGACTCTCCAAGCCGTTAGCGACAGAGTAACAAACAGCAAAGAAGAATTCAAAGCATTAGCGGTAAGAAAGACTAAACATTTGTATTTAGATCTTAACTGGAAATATTGAATTATGGCACTATCAATAACAAAAAAAATCGGATGTGTTACACTCACATGACTTTCTGTACTCTTGTACAAACTGGTTGTTAGGTGCAGCACTATTCCCTTTTCCACAGATTAATACTCTTTGCATATCCAGGACAAAAAAAATGAATAACGAATTCCCATTTGAGAAAATAAGTATTGAAACATTTAAGGGAATAACAAGCAATATCTCGAAAATGGTTCACTCAACAACAAAAATGTATATGACATAAATTGTGTATTTTAACGCGATCTACATCTTTTTGTGTAGTAAAATTTTGTCTATCTCTTATGGTTTACCAGTTTACCAAAAGTCGTTCACAATGAAGAATACTTTTGAAGACATTCCCAGAAAATTCTAGATATACATTTTATTTGTCATGAAAATATCTTAAACATATGATATTTTAATCAAAATCGTTAGAGCCATTTTTGAGAAAATTAAAATTTTCGAAAAATGTTCCATGTAAGGGGTACTCTGGGGTGGGGGAATTTTCTTGAAAACCTTCGTGTCGCATCTCTGGAAGATACTGAACCTAAATACCAAGTTTGGTGTTTATCCGACTGTTCGTTTCTGAGTTATGCTGTTCACAGACAGATACACAGACTGACAGACAGACAGACATACACACAGACATGTTTCCAAAAATGCTTTTTTTGGATTCAGGGGATCTCAAAACATGTATTTCCGGTGAAATCTCGGTATCGAATATTTGGTTGGAATACAATACTTCCCCTACTTACTATACTTAGTAGAGAAAGTAAAAAATGATTTTAGATTGCCTTGCGTTTTGTGGAACAAAGCAGTGAATCAAAACCAACAGATGTAATCATATTAAGCAATGACGTGATATAAAAAATACAGATTTTATGAAATAGTCTTTGTAAATTGTAATGCATATTTTAATCCTGTATACAGTATTACTTTTATATTTATAAAACTTTATTACATGTATATCTAAAACAAGTATTTTCATCTTTTCGCTGATTAAAATAGTTACCATAGATTATCCAAAAACACTCTGCCACTTTTAATTCAGCTAAGTGGGGTCACACTGTATTTATTTAGTCGGTACAAGTAATGCACGTTTAATACTGTTAACAAAATATTCTCGGTACATGTGCACCTAGGTATTAGCGCGTAATGCAGTCACGGAAACGGCAAACGGATATACAAATCATTTAATTTCTAACATATTATGCAGATGGTGGTAGTATTTCTTGTTGTAGCTCATTAGCATAACAGGAATCGAAAGGAAACAAGTGAGTTGCGTGCTAAAGTCGCCACAATAAAATAATTATACCAACAAAATGCACAAATCTTAAAGTGAAATAGCCTCCATAAGTTAAGCCTTGTAAATATCGCATGCAAAAGACCATTAAACTCTAACGAAGATTTAGGTATACTGTGCAAAGTGCAGAAGAAAAACAAAATCTGATGTGTTACATTCACATGACTTTCCCTACAAACTCTTCTACAAACTATTCTTACAAAGGATTATTTTTGTTTCTGTTTCTTGTTAATCGAGATAACGATTTGCAGAAATGGTTCATTGTCCAATGATACTGAAGCGATAACACTAGTTTGCATTTTCAAACTTTTTGTCAGATGATTTCTTAAAAGTAGGTGTTCTTTAATCAAGTTTTTATGCTGATTCCAGAAATAACTTCCTTTTTTTCTATCACGACAGGGTTTTACACAAAATAAGTAATGTTTTGACAATTTTACTAATGAGCATAGAAAAGTATTCAAACACCATTTCACAAAAGGTATGTTTTTATTCAAGAAACATTTTAAGAATACTCTCAAGAACTCCCTTAATTTATTTCATGACTACATTTTAACAAAACAAGAAGCCAAAGTGTTTCATTTAATTTTTTTCAAACTTTCTCTTCTTTGACTTCCTTGCAGATCCTTGAAGACGATTGTCCCTCCTCAACATCCAACAGTAGTCGGCCATCATAGTTTCATTCTATCTCCCCTGGTATCTCATCTCCATTTCCTTAATATCTTGGTGAAAACGTTCACTCTGCTCTTCACTATAATGTCCCAGATTTTCTGGAAAGTGTGATATGTGAATGCAGAAAATGCACCTTTACACTCATGTTACAACCCATCTTCTTGAAATTTTCCAACATTGTTTCGAAAATGGCCTTGTAATTAGGATCTTTGTTATTGTCTAAGAAGTTTTCAGTAAATGATCGGAAGGCGGTCCATGGTTCTATTTCGCCCATTCATTGTCTTCTCAAAATCTTCATCCCTCAACAATTTCTTTATTTGAGGACCAACAAAAATTCCAGCCTTTAATTTGTCTTGTGTAATGAAGAGAAATTTCTTGGAAAGATACTTGAAGCAGGGTCCATATTGTGGTAGAGCCCTTACAAATTGCTTCATCAAGCCCAACTTTATGTGTAGTGGCGAAAGCAATATCTTTATATCTCTATATTTTAGAAGTGAAATTGTGAAAAACCTGTACGTGATAGAAAACAACTAAAAGCAGTTCTGAAATCAGCATAAAACTGTGAGTCAGAATCACTTAGTAGTTTTCAGTCATCCGATAACATGCAAACTAGTGTAATCAAATCGGTCGCTACGCGCACGCTTTGAAATCCCACACTTTCAATGACCACAATAAACAAATAAATGGACTTAACACTTCAAGAAAGGACTTAAGTTCTTAAAAATTCAAACTATTAGCAGCGAATATGATGCAAATGGCTAAATGAAAAAAGTAAACAAACAAACAACAACAATCAAGAAAAGTTGATAAATTCTGGATTTTAATCAGATTTACGGATTTTGTGGAATAAGTACTGTACTGTTTTAATATTTTGCCACGCGACTTTGAGCATGCGCGATCATCACATTGTGTTTTCCTGTTGTTAGAGCGTTTCGAAATGTTCAAAACAATCAAACGACCCCCGATTGTGAAGTCCGATCTGTGATTCGTTTTTTGAGTGCAAGAAATGTCCATCGCCAATTGTGTGAGGTTTCATGGGGAAACAATAATGAGTGACAATCCCCGGATACACACAGCTAAATAAACTCAAGATATGATCGTATCATTTGGTTGGGAAGAATTCAACCTCCTCCGAACTTGGCACCAAGCGATTTTCATTTGTTTCTTCCTCTGAAGAAATTCCTTGGTAGAAAACGTTTCAACGATGATAATTTGTGAAACAAGAAGCACACACTTGGCTTTCATCACAGGCGGCATCATTCTTTGACGAAGGCATTCAAAAACTGGTTTCCCGTTACGACAAGTGCCTGAATAATGGTGGTGACTATGGAGAAGTAGTGTAAGGTAATGCTTGATAATAAAGTATTCGGACATAATGTTCTATTATTTTTTAAAATTATCGGTATTTACTTTAAAAACATGCCTCGTACGAATGAATGTGTTTATTCATCAACTTTCCTATACGTACATAATATCTTTTGATTACAATATCTATATAAATTAATACTAATAATAACATTCATGTTTTCCAATTTACATTCCTGTATTTATGGAGTTGCATTTACTACCTGTCATACTTATTAACAATGCAACTTAAGTAACATGCTTTTGCCTCTGTCTTACGTTTATCCATTATATAAATGAATACAAATCCATTCAAAATGAAGAGGAATTCACAAGCTGTTCTCAGAAAATTCAAGGTACGAGAGGAGGTAGAGGTGATTCAACGGAGGGTGACACCTCGCGCGCTGCGACCTGCACAGATCTATTGCTACACCACCAACAGGAGGGATGAGGTACAGGAACATCAGCAGGGTAGAGGCGATACGTAGACAGGCCACAGAGACGCGCGGAAGTCCCTAACATTTCCAAGCTTGCTGACCCATCCAACTGGTGGAGCCGCCGAAGAGGGAAAGAACGAACCATCAAGCAGCCCTCTGGTGTCCACAGGGAGTACTATTTCCACTGAACAAGCATCGCCAGACGCCACAATACCCAGAAGAACACCTGAAAGCTCAGAAGGAAACCGAATGAAAGGGAAATGGTGGAAGGAAATCGTGGCGGAGAAGAAACCACGCTAGCTATCGCCTGCCGTCCAGGGTGAAACCACCAAAAACCTATGGATCAGAGTGGGCGGTCGCGGGGATCGAATCCGGAACCTCCCGAATGCGAGTCGCACACATTACTGCGGCGTCACCTCGCTCGGTCAAAAATGAGTACTTTATTTGTTATGAAAACATCTTAAACATATGGTATTGTAATAACAATTCTTAGAGCAACTTTGGGGAAAGTAAAGAATAATCGGTATTTTGGGGTTGAGGGAATTGAAATACTAAGTTCTGTCTGTACGACATTTCGTTTTGGAGTTATGTTCATACATACATACATATGCCCGAGCGCACGCGATCTTTTTCTAAAAAATTTGATGTGTTACACTCACATGACTTTCTCTACTCTTGTACAAACTATTTTTACAAACTCTTATTCTCCATATGCTTCATGTTAATCGAGACGTTGATCTTATTGTTAATTTTCTTGTAGATGCAGAGGGAATTGCTAGGCTTTAAACAATAGTCAAATATTTTAAGAGGTGGTTGCTATGTGGGGCATTCCATTCTCTTTGCATTACCAGGACCAAAAAATGAATAACGAATTTGAGAAAAAGTATAAGTATTGGAAAATTTAAGGGAATAACAAGCAATATCTCGAAAACGGTTCATTCAACAACAAAAATGTGTATGACATAAATTGTGTATTTTAACGCGATCTACATTTTTTGTGTAGTAAAATTTTGTCTATCACTTATAGTTTACCAGTTATGCAAAAGTCGTTCACAATGAAGAATACTTTTGGAGACATTCCCAGAAAATTCGAGATATACATTTCATTTGTCATGAAAATATCTTAAATATGCGATATTTTAATCAAAATCGTTAGCCATTTTTGAGAAAATTAAAATTTTCGATAAATGTTCCATGTAAAGGGTAATCTGGGGAGGGGGGGGAGTTTCTTGAAAACCTTCGTGTCGCAACTCTGGAAGATACTGAACCGAAACACCAAGTTTGGTGTTTATCCGACTGTCCGTTTCTGAGTTATGCCGTTCACAGACACACACACACACACACACACACACACACACACACACGGACATGTTTCCAAGTTAGAAATTAATCGAACTCTGGGCTCACTGGCTGCAAGACAGAGAGTGCAAGTGAGAGTAAGTGAGTGTGTGTGTGATAGAGGGGTCGAGACAGAGATACTCCTAACAACTTGTGTATAACGAATACCATTCTGAGATTCGATCCTAAATGTCCGTGCTTAGCAAACATTTGTATCCGGAATCGGTGGGAAATATGTTTACAAACTGCCTCATTTCATCCCCAGGTCTTTCGTGACACGAAAGGGGGAGAAAATAGCATACACCTACGCCTTCGGGGGTGTCTACATTTTCCGAAGTCACGCAAAATGTTAGGTGTATGCTTTAGGGTGTACTGGCGTCTTTCGTGCCAAAAAGGAATTTAACGGCAAGTTTTTTAAAAATGCCAAACTTCTGCGTCAAATTATATATAATGAGAGCGTTTAGGATGCTATCGAGCGGGCTTTTGTAAGTGAATCATATAAAGCAACCTAGAAATAGGAATGAAACTACACATGGTAGCAAGTTCGGTTAAACGTTTTAAAAGGACCTTTTCTCCTTTTCCATCCGGACAGTTCCTATCGGATGAAATGAGTACTCGAATTGAGCATAGTGTCTGTAAAAAATGAGATATGTGGCATTTCTTTTTTCAGAAGAGGGTAAACCCAGAAGGGAAAAAAAACATTATGTGTTACATTTCCATGATTTCCTCTATCCTCCTTCGTTTACTTAGCAACTATACAAATTATCATTCTTAAGAAAGTTTATTTTCCTATCTATTTAATTTTAATCAGATAAACCTTTCTGGAAATAGCTGAATTACACATTTCGTTCTAGGTATAAAGCGAATAGCGATAGTCATATGTTTAAGAACTGGACGCTATATGCTGGCCTTAAAATTTCATATTGTTTCCATGCAATCACGAGAAACACTGAAAATCGACAGGAGTTTAAAAGAATGGGTAAGTATTGAACAAAAAGCTCTACATTGAGTTTCGTCTATAGCTTAACGTTTACCAGCTATACAAGATTACACAAAATTCCTTCCGAATGAAGGGGACTTCACAGGCTATTCCCAGAAAGTTCAACAGATACATTTTATTTTTCATGTAAATAACTTTAAGATAAAATCGTTAGAGCCAGTTTTTAGAAAATCAAATATTTTGAAAAATGTTCCATTTAAAGGATAGTTTGGATGGGGAAATGTTCTTGAAAACCTTCGTGTCACATCTTTGGAAGATACTGAACCTAAATACCAAGTTTGGTGTTTATCTGACTGTTCGTTTCTGAGTTATGCTGTTCACAGGCACACAGACAGACAGACAGACACACACACGGACATGTTTCTAAAAATGCTTTTTTTTTTGGATTCAGGGGGTCTCAAAACATATATTTCCGGTGAAATTTCGTAGATACATAATAGAGAAAGTAAACAAGAACTGTTGGAGGAGGTGTGATATCTTCATTCATTCGGTTATGTTATCTTGGCATTTGGACATTATAAAAATATTTGAATATGTTTGGTTCGATTGTCATACAAAATCATAAAAGGGGATGAGCCACGAGTATTAAAATCTATGTCTCCTTCGGTTTTACTGGACAAAAACCACATGACGTAATAAAAATGGAATATTCTACAAAAATGCATTTCTTATACATACTGGCAGTAATGATTACATGAAGGATTAGGAGACAAGGAGGTGCTGTCTATAATCCATGGTAGAAAAAAATATTAGGTAACAACGGTTTGGACACCTAAAAAATGCGAATTAAGAATAAGTTAGGAATGTTCAACCCAAAGATTTTTCGACTTTTTGCATTAAAAAACTTGTTTTACATTTTCGTGGAACAAACCCACATTATAGAATCAGGAATGAAACCAAGTCTTTGCATATTTGACCATTTAAATCTCAAATACGACGTTAAAAATGGTCGTGAGCTGGTGTGTGTCAACAGCGCTTGAAATTTTAAACTTGATTTTCTCACAGTCTAGTTTTATAACATTTCAGGCTAAAATGCTTTCCAGATTCAATTTGTGTTCCAATTTCTTTCAGATTTCACTATATATTCTTTGATAGCTATGAAGAAATCTACAGAGTCTTTTCTTGACATCAGGTAATAGTTTTGGTTTTAAATTTTAATAATTAAGTCCATTATTGATTTTAAAAAATTAAAAGTATTAAATACGTTCTGTCAGAAACAACTTTAATATTACACAAAATGTAATCTTCGGTTATGCAGGACTACATATAGAGGAATAATATATAAAACTTAAAAGTTTAAATGTTCCGAATTTTCATCGCGCGTGTCATTTAACATATGATTCGATTTTCATGTTTTGAAAATTGTTTTCTTGAAAAGTTAGTTACATAAGACCTTTAAAATTAATTCTAAGCTATAATTATATTGAGCAAATTTGACATTTCAGTGCCGAGTACACATAAAGAACAAAATAAGAGATAACTAGGTACAAAGTAATCAGGAACACTCGATAATTCGGTATGACCAATGTCAGTAGTAGTAGTAGTAGAAGAAGAAGAAGAAGAAGAAGAAGAAGAAGGTGTGATGTAACAATGAGGCAGCATTGATTAAGAAAGGTGAATTGTGAGTGATACCAAAAGCAAGGTAACAATAGGGAGACGAAGAGAAAAATAAATAGAAAAAATCTGATGTGTTACACTCGCATGACTTTCTCTACTCTTGTACAACTATTTATACACACGCTTATTCTCCATCTACTTCATCTTAATCGAGCTAAACATTTGCAGATTATCTTATTGCTAATTTTCTTGTAGATGTAAGGGGAATATATATTTACAAGTGCAATATAGAAATACAGTAGCCTTTAAGCATATACATATCTCTTAATAGCTGGTTGCTAGGTGCAGCAGCATTATCTTCCACAGATTAATACTCTTTGCATATCCAACACAAAAAAATGAATAACGAATTCCCATTTGAGAAAATAAGTATTGAAAAATTTAAGGAAATAACAAGTAATATCTCGAAAATGGTTCACTCAACAAAAACAAATGTATATGACATAAATTATGTATTTTAACGCGATGACCATTTTCTGTGTAGTAAAATTTTGTCTATCTCTTATGGTTTACCAGTTATGCAAAAGTCGTTCACAATGAAGAATACTTATGAAGACATTCCCAGAAAATTCAACATATACATTTTATTTGGCATGAAAATATCTTAAACATATGATATTTTAATCAAAATCGTTAGAGCCGTTTTTGAGAAAATTAAAATTTTCGAAAAATCTTCCATGTAAAGGGTAGTCTGGGATGGGGGATTTTCTTGAAAACCTTCGTATCGCATCCCTGGAAGATACTGAACCTAAATATCAAGTTTGGTGTTTATCCGACTGTTCGTTTCTGAGTTATGCTGTTCACAGACAGACACACACACGGACATGTTTCCAAAAATGCTTTTTTTGGATTCAGGGGATCTCAAAACATGTATTTCTGGAGAAATCTCGGTATCGAATTTTTTAGTGGAATACAGTACTTCCCCTACTTACTATACGTAGTAGAGAAAGTAATAAAGGGTTCTGTAAAGAAATAGAGCGATAGAGAGGAAGCTCCTCTTGCACAAATGTATTCACTAAACAATGAACAGTCGCCTAGAAGCCTCCCTATCCACATGCACTGCGAACAAAGCAGCAGACAACCTAGAAAATAGTTTAGCTGCTCCTGTGAGTGACACAGAGCTGGCGATGTAGGTTGTAATATATTGTAGTTTAAACGCTTTATCACTAAAACTCGTTGCACTACTTTTCAATGTGCTCCTATCTGCGCCGGGGTATCCAAAAGGGCATCACAGCAGGACACGTGTTTCGTGTGCTCCGCCAGCCTCCCGCTGTTCACGTTTTTGCTCCTATTCCGTCTCTTCGCATTTCATTATCATCCCATCTATCTGGCGGGAGCAGATAACGTGCATCGTATGCGGTTTCCTAGGCAATCAATAGATCCAATTGTTGGCTACAAGGCGCCGCAATCTGCTATTCCTTTCTTTTTCTTCCCCTCTTAAAGACTCCCTACATATCCGAGACTTCTTGGTACATCCTATTGTCTACCTTTGTGCTAGCAGGTTGGTATCGAATTTTCCAAATTAACAAAACGTCATCTATCCACAGAACATCATACTAATCTTATAAGAAAAATCTGATACGAGGGCTGTCCCAGAAGTACACGACCTAACACAGAAAGCACAAACATTTGGGGGAAAAGCATCTTTATTTCTCTACATAGTCTCCTTTCAGCTCGATACGCTTTTCCCAGCGATGTTCAATATCATCCATACCCTGTTTATAATGAGAACCGCCGAGTTCTGCAAAATAGCCACCTCTTCATTGCTGGCAAATCTTTTACCACGAAGCCATTTCTTCAACTTTGGAAACAGAAATTAAACAGAGGGGGCTAAATCTGGCGAGTAGGGTGCATGAGGAAGCAATTCGAACTCTTAACTCACTCTTTTTGGCCATGGCGATAACGGATGTGTGAACTGGTGCATTATCTTGATGAAACAGACCTTTCTTTTTCGCTAAATGCGGCCGTTTTTGCTTGGTTTCATCATTTGAACACTGCAATAAGTTTGCATAATAGTTCCTTTTTGAAGATAATCAATGAAAATTATCCCAAGCGCATCCCAAAAAACTGAAGTCATGACCTTGCCTTCGCCTTCTTTGGAGCCAATTCTCCCCTTTCAATACACTGTTTTGACTGTTCTTTCGTCTCAGGTGTGAAGTGATGGACCCATACTTCATCCATGGTTATGAATCGACGCAAAAGCTTCGTTTTATTGTAGCGAAACAACGCCAATCACTTGACTGAAACATCCTCACGACGCTGCTTTTGTTCCATTGTGAGTTAACGCGCACCCCATCTTGCGCACAGTTTTCTCATGTCTAAATTTTCAGTTAGTATGCGATGTACAGCACTTTTTAAAATGTCTATGCTGTCTGCTAGCTCGCGCACTTTCAGTCGACGCTCACCCAATACCATTTGTGGATTTTCTTCACAATTTCTGGCGTGGTCATCTAATTTGGTCGACCACTGCGATGTTCGTCTTGGCAGCTCGTACGACCTCGCTTAAACTCTGCCACACAATATTTTACTGTTGTAAACGAAGGAACAGACTCACAGAGAGTAGAATCTAGCTCAGCTTTAATATTAGTGGGACCTTTCAAATGAAAGTATTGTATCACATAACGATGGCCAGTTTTATCAATGTTTACAAATTCGCTGAGAGAGTTCACTATTAATGGCTGCCAAACAATTACTAAACAACGTAGCATCGTCAAACTTCAAACTTAAGCTTTATAAGGTTGGTACTTTCTACCATAGTCATTTGTTTGAAACAACCGCCATACATACGTCAGATTTGGTACTTCTGAGACTGCCCTCGTACATTAGCCTACTTTTTCTATCCAGTCTGCTCTTTAAATTAGTCATACCAAACCTTATTTACCTACTTCATGTTAGAGATAAACGCTTGCTGGGGTAGTTTTATTAAACATTATTTGTAGACGCAAGGGGGTAGACGCAAGGAAAAGTTAGCTTTTTTAAAGTGGGTCCCTATATGCTGGCTTTTGAAATGTCATTCTATGCATGAACACGAGAAACAAACGAATGGCTTGGCGCTTCAAAAATATAAAATATTTGAAAATTCAAACCAATAATAACAATGAAAAGCATCTTATTTCTGTATTAAGTTTTTGTCACTAAATTACACAACATTTATTCAGAATGAAGAGAAATTCATAGCTATTTGCAGAAGATAAACGTTTTCTCATGCACGTATCTAAAACATATGGTATTTTAATCCAAATCGTTAGAGCCATTTTTGTGAAAATAAAAATGACGAAAATATTTCCGTATACTGGGTAATTTGGGTGGAGATTTTCTTTAAAAAACCTTCGAACCTTGGAAAATGCTTAACTTTTCCTAAAAATGACTTTTGAATCCGAGCACCACAAAACGTGGATATTTAATGTAACCTTTATTTTTACTTTCTCTGCTATGTATAATAAGTAGGGGAAGTATTGTATTCCACCCAAAAATTCGATACCGAGATTTCACCGGAAATATATGTTTTGAGACCCCCTGAATCAAAAAAAAAAGCATTTTTGGAAACATGTCCGTGTGTGTGTGTCTGTGAACACCATAACTCAGAAACGAACAGTCGGATAAACACCACACTTGGTATTTAGGTTCAGTATCTTCCAGAGATGCGACACGAAGGTTTTCAAGAAAATCCCTCACTCCAGATTACTCTTTACATGGATGATTTTTCGAAACTTTTAATTTTCTCAAAAATGACTAACGATTTTGATTAAAATATCATATGTTTAAGATATTTTCATGAAAAAGAAATGTATATCTCGAATTTTCTGGGAATGTCTCTAAAAATATTCTTCATTGTGAAGGACTTTTGCATAACTGGTAAACCATAAGACATAGACAAAATTTTACTACACAAAAATTGTAGATTGTACACAATTTCTGTCATATACATTTTTTTTGTTGAGTGAACCATTTTCGAGATATTGCTTGTTATTCCCTTAAATTTTCCAACACTTATACTTTTTCTCAAATGGGAATTCGTTATGCATTTTTTATGTATTGAACATGCAAAGAGAATGGAATACTCCACATAGCCACCAGCTCTTAAAATATTTGACTCTCGCTTAAAGCCTAGCATATTCCTCTCGCATCTACAAGAAAATTAGCAATAAGATTAACATCTCGATATCTCGATTAACATGAAGCATATGGAGAATAAGCGTTTGTGGAAATAGTTTGTACAACAGTAGAGAAAGTCATGTGAGTGCAACACGTCAGATTTTTTTCTTTTGGAGCATTTGCTCATCAGCAACGATGTTCAACATAGTGCTTAATCTTTGGGTTAGCATTACTTTTGATTATTTCTTAAATTCATTCATATTTCCAGACTATAGGGAGGATGGAGAATAATCCTGGCTTAAGAAAAATTCCCACCCTGTAGACGGGAACCGATCTCGGAACTTTTTATATCATATTTTTCTATCTTTGTAAAGAGTCACAAGCCAGGAAGTGAACCTCGTGAAATCGTAAGGTACTCAAATAGACTACTCTGGCATCAGACACATTACCAATCGTTTCAAACTAGTATTGGCCACGGTCCAATAAGATGACACATATAAATAAATATAATCTAGATTTATTCAGTGTATATTTAAAAGAAGGTAAAATGTTCTGATTTATTTATTTAGTGTCCTTTATATTTAAGTTATGCGTTCCACAGAAAATGAGCCCTGAATAGGGCTGAAAACTGCGTTTATGGACAGCTGTGACGTTTTCGCGCTCTTCCATGTTGGAAAAAGTGTTAATGCATTCCGGATTTATTTATCACATCGTGTTAATATTATATTAATAACTTAATCACGTAGCCAAATTGATGAGCTGCCATCTTTTCCGTTTGCCAAGACGTTGAAGTGGATGATGATTTCTTTGTCGCCATCTCACACTTAGCTACTGAGAAAAACGCCAGAAGACCGTTTGTTTTATTTCAGTTTATTTATTGTGTTTGAAATAAAATATATAGTAATTTTAAAATCTTCTTCCAACTCATTAGTGTACTATAAAGCATATACTATTTAAAGCTAAAACATAAGAAATTCTAAAAAAGATTTAACACTACGCATTTTCATACAATTAATAGTCTAATAATTTACAATCGCCTAAAATAAACACAAACAAAAATTTGTACGCAGTTTATGGTTGCTAAGTGCATTGCAAAATATCCGAAATTGACAACACTAACCTTGTTTCCGCATCCTTGCCACGCTCGTAATCCAATATTAACGGATTCAGCTTGGTCCATAAAACGACGTAAGGCCTGCAAACCACAAGAATGCTTGCAACACGAAAGCGCTGTGCTGCACGAGGGGACTGTACTTACACAGCAGTAAACAATCTATGAATGCGAGCAGATAAACTCGTCGCAACATGGCACGCAGCAAGGTAGTAAGCATTCTTCTCATCTGTAAACTGTAGTTTGCTATGAGAATGCCGCTACCTAACTGCGGCGTTAACTGCAGAAACACCAGATCAAAGTTTAATGCTACAATAAAAGGATGCAGAAATATTACTTTCTCTACTACGTATAGTAAGTAGGGGAAGTATTGTATTTCACCCAAAAATTCGATACCGAGATTTCACCGGAAATACATGTTTTGAGACCCCTGAATCCAAAAAAAAGCATTTTTGGAAACATGTCCGTGTGTGTGTGTTTGTGAACAGCATAACTCAGAAACGAACAATCGGATAAACACCAAACTTGGTATTTAGGTTCAGTATCTTCCTGAGATGCTACACGAAGGTTTTCAAGAAAGTCACCTCACCCCAGATTACTCTTTACATGGAACATTTTGGAAAATTTCAATTTTCTCAAAAATGGCTCTAACGATTTTAATTAAAATATCATATGTTTAAGATATTTTCATGACAAATAAAATGTATATCTTGAATTTTCTGGGAATGTCTCCAAAAGTATTCTTCATTGTGAACGACTTTTGCATAACTGGTAAACCATAAGAGATAGACAAAATTTTACTACACCAAAAATGTAGATCGCGTTAAAATACACAATTTATGTCATATACATTTTTTTGTTGAGCGAACCATTTTCGAGATATTGCTTGTTATTCCCTTAAATTTCTCGATACTTATTTTCTCAAATGGGAATTCGTTATTCATTTTTTTGTCTTGGATATGCAAAGAGTTATAATCTGTGGCAAAGGGGATGGTGCTGCACCTAGCAACCAGCTATTAAGAGATATGTATGTCCTTAAAGGCTACTGTATTTCTATATTGCCCTTATATCTACAAGAAAATTAGCAATAAGATAGAGTCTGCAAATGTTTATCTCGATTAACATGAAGTAGATGGAGAATAAGCGTTTGTAAAAATAGTTTGTAGAAGAGTAGAGAAAGTCATGTGAATGTAACACATCAGATTTTTTTGTTCTTCTTCTGTCATTAGACGTCACGATCTGTTGCGTCTCATAGGTCCGATCATCTTCTCTTGACTCTTCGAACTCCTCCTTCCCCTCTCGGCTTGTACTTTAGAATCTTCTTTGTCATTCTTTCATTACCCGTTCTATTAACGTGGTCTTCCCATGTCTGTCTATAATCAGCTATTTTGTCATTTAATTCGTATATTTCCTAACGATTACGAATGTCTTCATTGTATAATCCATCTCTTTTTATGATTCCCAGATATCCTCTCAAAAATTTCATCTCTACTGTTTGTATCCTACTAGGTGTTTTTGTATCAAGGGTCCAACTCTCACTGCCATATAATCCACACGGTAACGCCATTGTTTTGTAAAATTTCATATGTGTCCCTCCTGACCTCACCTTTTAATGTTCTTCTAATAGTCCCGCGCATGCGATTAAGTTTTTCAATGTTTCATTCTGCATCTATCTCTCCTATATATGACAGGTAACACCTTAAGAATTTGAAGGAGCTTACTTGTTCAATGCTTTGGTTCTATATCACTAATTTACATCTAAGAGGAAATCTTCCTCGAAATGCCGTTTTTGGACAGATATCTCCAAGTCATATTCTCCAGTAATCTTTTATAAATCGAAGAGTGATCTTTGTAAGATGTCTTCATTGTCCGATACAAGAACCTGCAAATAAAAGGATCTTTATAAAATTTCTCATATTAAAATCATCTCTAAACTTTAAAACATTCATTTCCTGTTTCCACCTTCGCATTGCATCGTCAAGATATATTTTAAAAAGTATGGGCGAATGCAGCACCCGGAGAAATAATTCAAAATATATGAGGGGCATTCAAATGAAACCTGGTCAGTGCGTCTAACTTTGCACTACACGTAAGGTGGCACCATCTATTGGTAGAGCGACTACAGCGTGTGCAACGTGTGGTTTCACGCCGAAGAGAAGGTGGTCACACAAGTTATCGTCCACTACTGAACATGAAGGCGAGTAAGCAGGAACGAGGAGTGAGTCAGAGCAAGCAGTGGAAACATGAGGCTTCACCACCTCCAAAGAAATCAAAGGGCGCGCACACCAGTTCTGGTAAGGTCATTATGTCCATTTTTGACCACAAGGGCCCAGTGCTTGTCGAGTTCCTGGAACATGGAACCACCATCAATGCCCAGCGTTATCAAGCCACTTTACAGAACCTTAAACGAGCCATCGAGTCGAAACGCCCAGGCATGTTGTCCAATGGCATTATTCTCCTGCATGATAATGCCCGCCCACACACTGCCAATGCGGCGAAGACGACATTGCAGCAGTTTCGATGAGAAGCGCTGGAACATCCACCGTACAGTCTAGACGTTTCACCGTGTGACGTACACGCTTATGGACCTTTAAAACAAGCTATTCGCGGACATCGATTCACAACGGACGATGAAGTGTGTGAATGGGTCCAGGCCTGGATCCAACAGCAGCCTACTAGCTTCTTCAAAGATGGAATCGACCGGCTAGCGTCGCAATGAGATAAATGTGCTAACAGTTTTGGCGACTATTTTTGAGTTAATAAAATCATTACCGTTACTTTACACAAGTGACCGGGTTTCATTTGAATGACCCTTATATTAAGAGTATTTCGTTCAAGATAAAGTTGTCTAATTTGAAGAAGGTAATCCTCTTTTGGGGGTTCCTTTTGGTGCTGCTCTTTATTTTACTGCTTTTTACTGTATAACTTTCAACTTCTTTGTTATACGTAATTGATGTTATTCAACTCAAGTTTCTGTTTAACAACACAAAATGTCCATGCGAAAACATAATTTGTCCAAAACGTTCTAATGAATGAATGAATTCCCTAAACGAAAGTGTACATATGAAGTGCATTAGCGTTTTCATGCGAAACGTTTTTTATGAAGTAATTCCACGCCTATCCCTTTGGAACAGAATTAAAACTGATTTCATGGCATAAACTGTTCTGCACACTTTTGTTTAGCTAAGCGTTGAAGAAGTATTGTTCTTCAACTGTTGTAGTTTATTGTTGTTGAAGTTTTACTGTTGTTGTTAGCCACACGCTTGGGAAGCCAACTTGAAGTAGTTATTGTCTTGGAGTTTGTTTATTATTCAGCTTCACGTATGAACGTCAATTTTGAAGTGAATTGTTTGTTACGTAATATGCTGTTACGTATGAGAAGCCGATTTGAAGATGTATTTTTGTTGTTATGCTCCAAGTTTAAAAATGTTAAAATATTAACTTTTAACTTTGTTATTAAACTGCTTCTATAGAGAGTATTTATGTTTATGTTTGCCTCGGCTGCGTCAGTATTTCTTTAGACATGTTTCTCTTAATCAGGGCGTGGTACGACAAGAATGTAGGCTTACACAAATTTTAAGTTTAAACTCACTTCTTTTTATTAATACTTGACACAAATTAAATAGCACTACACTGATATCAAGAGCTTTGTGATTCTTCTATTTAATACTAGTACTTTGTTAACGCGTATATTTAATTTTACGATTCACACGAATACGAAATATTTCGTTAGAGAACACATCTTCCATCCGGTCACTACCAAGGTCTGCCAGCAACTGAACATATTTCAACCGTCCAAACCCGTAAGCTTCTGTATTTCAAGTCTCTGTTTGGCTAATCCTAGTCCAATAGAATATCTGCATTTAATTAAAGCTTTTTCTGGCTTCTGATTGGCTATTTTAAGAACTGTCACAAAATTTACGTTATTGCTGCCCTAATCATGACTAGTAGTATTCAAACTCTCAACTCATTATTGCGTCAAGGTTACCTCATTGTTATCCTATTGCTAGCAACTTTAAACTTATTATTCTCATAGCTCTTACATTATTGAATTACATAATGCATTCACATAACATTATTAAACATGTTTACAATAATATAAACATATGCAATGACTGTTACATATATTTTATAAATTATTACATACATATTGCTTCAAGGCGGGCTGTTATGGAATTTACATATTATATAATTTAATTAAAATTATTCAAGCGTTAAAAATACTGCCTTGTCGTTAACACCATTTTGTACGTCGGAAATAATCGTCTGTGTGGATTGAAAGGCTTATATACTCGTATCAGTAATACACCCAGTATTCACCGACGATCGTGTTTAAATTATTCACACAGACAGGATTTCCTTGAGTACATATATTCTGGCGCTGACCTGCACCTTTGCGTGCTTGCATGCGATCCTTCCACATCTAATATTCCGGAACTAATTTCCTAACGCTCGATTTGAAGAGCCATCATCTCCAACAGCATCTATCAAGCCCTGATGGATTTTACTAAGCGCTAAATCTTCACCTGATAACTGAAGGGAATAGTTCTGTTACGTGCTCTGCAGAATCTCTCTGTGAATAAAGGATAATGAAAACATAGCCGGAAACAGCGAAAGAATAATAACATATTGCAATAAAAAATGCTTATACTTATACTTTCAGCTAGAGAGAGAGAATGAAGCAAATGACCTATTTCCCAGGCTTGCTGTGCGTCAATTTCCTAGGTTCAATTTAAGTCTTCTATAGCGACCAACTTAGACGAGGAAAGCTAATACCATTAAAACGTGTGATATTGATAAGGTATTGACATAAAGCAAGTCGGAAGTTGTTAGGAGCTCATATTAAGTCTGTTATATACCAGAGTAAACACCGGTTCACAGTAACCGAGAACGGAAACCAGAACAAAAGTTAAAATACAAGTATTATAATGTGGGCGTTCACAATTAACGGGAAGCTTTCCTGGGTCCGGGGACGAGAAAGAAGACTTGGTCAAATATAACTTTCTCGTTCTCGTTCCCAATAACGGCATACTAGATCCACATTTTGTGTGTTATACAGGGTGATTTATGATGAACTGACACATTTATTTCTTTAATTGTTTCAAAAAGAGTTATGCTAGCGACAAATTATTATACCTGAAGTGCAGAGGAATTTTGGGAGATTATTTACCTTTATATGAAACGTTGCAAATGCCCTCCATTCTGCATAAGGCACAACTCAACACGTCGTTCCATGTTACTGGCCACACGTTGGAGGACTCTGTTGTCAATAGTTTGAATCTCAGGTGTAATGTTGTGCTTCAGATCGTCCAATGTCTGGGGACGTGTGGCATAAACCCTTAGAAAGAAGACCGGCGATGTCAAATCCGGAAATCTCGGTGGCCACAGGTTCTTGGAAATTATCCGGTCTTCAAAGAAACTTGCAATTAGTGCCATGGATTCATTTCATGTATTGCATGTAGCGCCGTCCTGCTGAAAATATTCTTGACTCAGTTCTACATCGTCTAGTTGCTCAGCAAACTCAATCAAAATTCGTCTGTACTCTGCAGTTTCACATTGTTTTAAACAAAACTGGTCCCATTTTTCTCTGTGCGGATATTGCGCACCATACTCCGATTTTAACCGAGTGCATAGGTGCTTCATGAATAACATGTGAATTTTCGCTGGCCCAATAGCGTGAGTTATTTGAGTTCACATAGCCGGATAAATGGAACCATGCTTCATCTGTGAACCATGTGATGGACAATATGGCAGGATTTTTCACAATGAGCGCCTGAAACCAACGACAATTATTCAGTCGTCTATCCTTATCTGGTTCCTGTAACTGATGGACAACAATAATCCTATACGGCGTTAGGCCTGCACTTTTCACAGCTCTCTGACACATTGAGTAGCCGTATCCTGTCTCTTGCAACAAACGTCTTAATGATTTTTGGGTGACTGATCCAGTCGTGCTCTTACGCCAATAACAACCGTGGGAAGCCTAGATGAACGAGTTTTGACTTTTTCACTCACCAGAGATCCAGTTGTTTCCGATTTATTTACCAGTTCCAGTATTGTGTTCTTTTGGGGAGGATTCCGAACACCAAATTCTCTCTGGTGTGCCCTTTGAGTAGCTATAGTTGATTTCGTAATCCAGTATTACTTTACAAGGAAGAGTCGTTCATTAAATGTGTACTTCATTTTCACGTTGACTAGAATAAAATCTCAAAAACAGTTGCCGACAATAAAACCAACAATTACGAATAAAACATGAACATCTGCGCATCTAGTGACTGGCAATCGAAACTCCAGAACATTCTGCTTAATTTGGTGCTAAAATTGGGATATTGAGTGGATTTCGAACAGAATAATTAAAGAAAGAAATGTGTCAGCTCTTTATAAATAAACCTGTATATACTCTTTACTTCCTTTGAGTTGGAGGAACATGTGAAAATCACTTGGGGCAAGCTCCGGTGAATACGGAGGATACGAGGAAACTTCCAATTTGAATCTAGACCCAGGCGGAGCTCAAAAGATTCAACTGGGAAGTTTTCTCGCATCCTCCATATTCTCCAGATCTTTTCCCAAGTGATTTTCACATGTTCTCCTGTCTCAAAGATCATCATGAAGCGCTTTAACACCGTGACGTGGATCAATCAGAAGTGAACAGCTGGTTGCGAGCACAGGACTCGATCTGGTACAACACTGGCTTGGATAAACTTGTGTCACGTTCCCAAAAATGCTGGGAAAAACATGTTGACTATATTGAAAAGCAACAGAAGGATTGTACAATATAAACAAAATTAATTCAACATGATCAATTGTGTGTAATGTTTTATTTATAAAATAGGGAAGCTTCTTATTGGTGTTTATCCGACTTTTTGACTTGTGTGTACACTGAGGCAATATTTTATATCATAACATGCTGTGAATGCCAGAGTGATTGTAGTGTAAATTAATATTATTGTATGTACATGATTTTAGATGTTTGTTAGCCATAAGCATTGTTAGGAAATAAGTTTGCACGGCCTAACTGAAACTGACAATAGAAGTGGGTAACAATAAACCGAGGGGGTGAGTTGTTTATCACTAAGAAGAGATAAATGACGTCAGGGTAGCGTGCCTTTTTTAGAAATGGAGGGAATATCTTCCCCAGAGCATATATGTTAGTAGTAGTGATTGGCTGACCAAAACAGACGCTAAAGTGAGCGCAATTTGGTAACCAATAGCAGCTATATTATAATGTTTAGGCAATTCGAGGTGAAGGAGTATATATTCTCGAGCCATAAGCAAGTATCGCACAGTTCTGAAGAATCTCTCACGAGGTGTACGTCGCAGAGTTAGTTACAAAAATGTAAAGTACGCGAAGTAATTGGTGCGCGGCAACTATAACGACTGTAGTTACATTCGGAAATATCACAGTTTCAGTCAGGCGTGTATAAAGATTAAATATGTCAATTATTAATTAAGTGTGACGGCAATAAAAGTCTAGATTCAAAATTTTTTATGAGTGTTATCTTTTAGCAACAACTCCTTTCCATTTACTCACCCTGCTTAGAAACACATGCTTGACTGAGTTATAATAGCTAGCCGGAGGACAAAGAACCCCAAATTTAAAAATAATAATAAAACACGAGGCGCCCAACAAATAAGATAACACAAGCCATTGAGAACTGCGACAACAAAGACACACACGCGCGCGCGCGAGCGCGGCCTTTTTTTTCTAAAAATGCCTTTTTTTTTTATTCAGGAAGCCTCAAAATAAGTATCTCCGCTGAAATCTCGGTATTGAATTTTTAAGTGAAATGCAATATCTTCTCTACCTACTATATATGTGGTGGAGAAAGTAGAAAACCTCGTATTGGAAAAATAGATTACACACTACGGGATAAAAGCATAGTTTTTCACTCGGTACTTTCCCAGCCCGAGGGATTTGCCATCATGTGTTTTTCTCCCTTGATGCGTAATACCTATACCATAAAGTATCCATTTATACAACAAAAGTATGACTTGCCTATTCTGTTGTTTGCGTAACAAAACGAGCAGTATAATATGCATAAGATCCACGACAGATGTGTCTACAAGCGGTGTATTCGCCCAGAGGTCCCTGAATATGAATAATGCAGAGTTCTGACGATGGTGCATCTGGAGTCCCGTAGGATTTCGGATGGAAATGCATTCAACCGTATCAGACAACGCTACACAATTTGTCACTCCAATATATGAAAGCCAAACTACAGCCCAAGTTCTAACCGCGCATACCTACACGGACAAATTGTCACTGAATCACGGTTTATTTTCGGAATGTCACCAACTGGACCTTCGTATTTACCCACCTGTGTTTGTGACACTGCAGTGTTTTTGTTAGGTGGCAAATAATAATTTAATGATGTGAACCTGCTACATAAGGTTCAAACCGGGGCTATGGGGGAGGGAGCTATCAGCAGCATCTTTCGTTAGCGTTAATTTGAGGCAGTATTTTTAACACTGGAATAATTTCAATTAAATTATATAATATGTAAATTCAATAACAGCCCGCCTTGAAGCAATATGCATGTAATAATTTTTAAAAATGTATGTAACAGTCATTGCATATGCTTATATTATTGTAAACATGTTCAATAATGTTATGTGAATGCATTACGTAGTTTAATAATGTAAGAGCTGTGAGAATAATAAGTTTAAAGTTGCTAACAATGAGATAACCTTGAGGCAATAATGAGTTTGAGAGTTTAAATGCTACTAGTCATGATTAGGGCAGCAATAATGTAAATTTTGTGACAGTTTAAAAATAGCCAATCAACAGCGAAAAAAGCTTTAGTAAAATGCAGGTATTCTATTGGACTAGGATTAGCCAATCGGAGACTTGAAAAACAGAAGTTTACGGGTTTGGACGGTTGAAATATGTTCAGTTGCTGGCAGACCTTGGTAGTGACCGGATGGAAGATGTGTTCTCTAAAGAAATATTACGTATTCGTGTGAAACGAAAATTAAGTATATGCGTTAAAAAAAGTGCAAGTATTAAATAAAAGAATCTCACAGCTCCTGATATCAGTGTAGTGCTATTTAATTTGTGTCAAGGATTTATAAAAAAGAAGTGAATTGAAACTTAAAATCTGTGTAAGCCTACATTCTTGTTGCACCACGCCCTGATTAAGAGAAACGTGTCTCTAAAGTAATACTGACGCAGCCGAGGTAAACAAAAACAAAAATAATATCTATAGAATCTGTTTAATACCAAAGTTAATATTTTTTTATACTTGGAGCGTAACAACAAAAATACGTCTTCAAATCGGCTTTTCATACGCAGCAGCATATTACGTAATCAACAACCTCAAATTGACGTCCATACGTGGAGCTAAATAAATAAATAACTCCTTCAACTTCAACAACAAAACACTTTCTCAAATTCTACTTCAGTATTGCTAGACCGTTTTAAATTTCCCTACTATTTACCCAAAAATTCGATACTGAAATTTCATCGGAAATATACGTATCGAAGCTTCCTGACTTCAAAACAAAAAGCATTTTCTAGAAAAAGGTACGTTTGTGTGTGACTGTGAAGAGTATAGTCAAAGTAGAACGCCTTCCAAGGATGTGACACGAAGATCCTCAGCAAAATTCCCTCCATCTCAAACCACCCTTTACATGGCAAAATGTTCGTTCTTTTTTATTTTCTCAAAAACAGATCTAACGATTTTGATTAACATACCCCATGTTTAATATATTTACATGACAAATAACATTTTTATCTTGAATTTTCTGGGAATAGCCTGAAGAGTCTTCATTCTGAATTAATTTTGTATAACTTGTTATCCATAAGAGATTGACAAAAACTTACTGTACAAAAATGTTGATCTCGTTATTTATGTAGAATAAGTTTTGTGACATTAATTATTTCCGAAATATTATTTATTATTGGTTTGAATTGTCATATACCATGTACTTTTTTCAATTGTTGAGCGCTATTCATTTTTTCTCCAAGAGAACGAAGTTCAAAGTGAGCACATAGCGACCCGCTTTTAAAAGATCTGACTAGCGCTTACCTAAGCCTACTGTACTCTCCTTGTACCCACAATGAAATATCTAGTAAATCATATTTTACAAATGCTTATCTCAAATTACATGAAGCAGATAGAAGAATAAGCCTTCATAAGAATAGTTTGTATAAAAGGGTGAGAAAATCTTGTGAACACGTGTTTCATTGTCGACGAATGGGTGGTAACGTCTGTGGCCCGCATTCGGGAGATCATAAATTCAAATCCCGTAGGCCGACCTTTCTGACTGGAGTTACTTTCATGGTTTCCCTCAGTTGCCAAATGGACTCAAAATTCCACCTTAAGTATAAAACAATAGTAACTATGAAAAGAGGTGGTGATAGCAAATGCTCTGTCATCTATCCACAGATAATGAAAGCAGGCAGACTGGACGGCACTCTTGTCATCTCTTCGGCACTAAGGTCTCTGTGGATACGTATTGAAGCTGAGGTACAGTTGCCTAACACTAAGGCACCTGTGGACGCGTGACGAAGCAATGTCATCTCCTAACAGATGCGTCGCAATATGACTACGTAGTTAAAGCGACGTAAAATAAATAAGACAAAAGAATTAAAAAGCCGGTAAACGAGCTACAAGTAGCAAGAGTTGTTTCTAACAGTCTTAACTTCCAGCTATGGCAATAGAAGTTAAACGGGATATACATTCACATTACTACTAAAACTACTCTTACAAAAGCTTGTTTTTCTCGTGTATACTGCTTGTTTATACAGATAAACGTATGCAGAAATGCTTTTATTACACATTTCATTGCAGCTACGAGAGGGATACAGTAGGTTGAAATCAATCTTTAATGAGCTGGTGTTTATATGATGAATTTGAAATTCCACTCTTAATAACCACGTTAGCCACTTAATACTAGAAGAATGTATAAAGCATTTGAAAATTAAAACAATAACATAGACACCCCCGAAAATAATAAATGACACACTAAATTAATAGATATAAATTGTATGTTTTAAGGAGATCTACATTTCTTGTCTACCAAGCTTTCTCCCATTTCTCGTGGTTTATAAGTAATATTAAATTATACAGAAAGTATTTAGATTGAAGAGAACTTCCAGCTACTTCATGCCTTAAGAGGATATACAAATGTAAACATTTGGGGCGCTTAACAAATGTAAAAAAAATCTGATGTGTTACACTCACATGCCTTTCTCTACTCCTGTACAAACTATTTTTACAAACGCTTATTCTCCATATGCTTCATGTTAATCGAGATGTTAACCTTATTACTACTTTTCTAGTAGATGCAAGGGGAATTGGTAGTATTTAAGCGACAGTCAAACATTTTAAGAGCTGGTTGCTATGTGGCGCAATCCATTCTCTTTGAATTTCCAGGACATAAAAAAATGAATAACGAATTCCCATTTGAGAAAAAGTATTGGAAAATTTAAGGGAATAACAAGTAATATCTCCAAAATGTTTCACTCAACAAAAAAAATGTATATGATAAATTGTGTATTTTAACGCGATCTGCATTTTTTGTGTAGTACAATTTTGTCTATCTCTTATGGTTTACCAGTTATGCAAAAGTCGTTCACAACGAAGAATAATTTGGAGACATTCCCAGAAAATTCAAGATATACATTCTGTTTTTCATGAAAGTATCTTAAATATATGATAGTTTAATCAAAATCGTTAGAGCCATTTATGGGAAAATTACAATTTTCGAAAAATGTTCCATGTAAGGGATACTCTGGGGTGGGGGGATTTTCTTGAAAACCTTCGTGTCGCATCTCTGGAAGATACTGAACCTAAATACCAAGTTTGGTGTTTATCCGAGTGTTCGTTTCTGAGTTATGCTGTTCACAGACACACAGACGGACATGTTTCCAAAAATGCTTTTTTGGATTCAGGGGGTCTCAAAACATATATTTCCGGTGAAATCTCGGTATCTAATTTTTGGGTGGAATACAATACTTCCCCTACTTACTATACGTAGTAGAGAAAGTAAAAGTTGTTGTATTACACAGTGTAGTCATTTTAATCGAGATAAACCTTTCCGGAAATAGCTACGTTACACATTTCGTTATATATACAAAGGGAATACTGATAGTCAAATGTTTTAGAGCTGGACGCTATATGCTGGCCTTAAAATTCCGTACTGGTTCCATAACATCGCGAGAAACAACTGAATGTTCAAAGGACTTGAAAATAATGGCTAAGTATTGAACAATTCGAACCATTAATAACACATATCTTAGAAATGGCTGATGCCACAAAAAATATTATCTGAAATAAATTGTGTGATTTAATGAGATCTACATTTTTTGTGCAGTACGTTTTCGTCTATCGCTTAATGCTTACCAGTTATACAAGATCATACAAAATTTCTTTCGAATGAAGAGGACTTCACAGGCTATTCCCAGGAAATTCAAGATATACATTTTATTTGTAATTTAAATATATTTAATATACAGCATTTTAATCAAAAGCTCCGAGAAAAATGTTCCAATGTAAAGGGTAGTTAGGGGTTGGGTATTTTGTTGAAAATCTTCGTGTCGCATCTTTGAAAGGTACTGAATCTAAATACCAAGTTTGGTATTTATACAAATTTTCGTTTTTGAGTTATGCTGTTCACAGATACACACTGCCTTAAAACATACTTCCGGTGAAATCTCGTCATTAAATTTCGGGTGGAATGCATTACTATGAACCGTAATATAATCTTCGTCCAATATGAAGATAAATACAAATAAAGAATATAGAAGCACCATTAGAGTAATCAACTTAAAACAATAGGGTTGTAGTTAATAATAACATTTGTTTTGCACTCAAAAAGTATTGAATTATCAATTTTCCTTAAAATAAGTAAGAAACAAATAAATTTAAACAGTTTGTTCAAATGATTTCTAAGTATAGACCATCTATTGCATGACGATCAATAATTTTTTTTGTTATTAAAGATATAATTATATAACCGGTCTTTATTAGTTTATATTTAAGAATTTAAATTATAACAGGGTTATTTCTAGCTATACAGTATTCAGCCCATATTGATTTAGATCAAGTCATATAGTTATAACTTTATCTTTTGTACTACCATTAAGATTCATAATTACTTTCTCTACTACGTATATAAGTAGGGGAAGTATTGTATTCCACCCAAATATTCGAGACCGGGATTTCGCCGGAAATATATGTTTTGAGACTCCCTGAATCCAAAAAAAGCATTTTTTGAAACATGTCCGTGTTTGTGTCTGTGAACACCATAACTCAGAAACGAACAGTCGGATAAACACCAAACTTGGTATTTAGGTTCAGTATCTTCCAGAGATGCGACACGAATGTTTTCAAGAAAATCCCCCCAACCTAGAGTACCCTTTACATGGAACATTTTTCGAAACTTTTGATTTTCTCAAAAATGGCTCTAACGATTTTGATTAAAATATCTTATATTTAAGATATTTTCATGACAAATAAAATTTATATCTCGAATTTTCTGGGAATGTCTCCAAAAGTATTCTTCATTGTGAAGGACTTTTGCATAACTGGTAAACCATAAGAGATAGACAAAATTTTACTACACAAAAAATGTAGATCGCGTTAAAATACACAATTTATGTTATACTTTTTTGTTGTTGAGTGAACCATTTTCGAGATATTGGTTGTTATTCCCTTACATTTTTCAACACTTATTTTCTCAAATGGGAATTCGATATTCATTTTTTTTGTCTTGGATATGCAGAGTATTAATCTGTGGCAAAGGGAATGGTGCTGCATCTAGCAACCAGTTATTAAGAGATATGTATGTGCTTAAAGGCTACTGTATTTCTATATTGCCATTATAACTATATATTCCCCTTACATCTATAAGAAAATTAGCAATAAGATAGAGTCTGCAAATGTTTATCTTGATTAACATGAAGTAGATGGAGAATAAGTGTTTGTAAGAATAGTTTGTACAAGAGTAGAGAAAGTCATGTGAGTGTAACACATCAGATTTTTTTTGGATGTATTAATAACTCTAAATATATATTTGCTCATTTTAAATGTTTACGTTTAGAAGAAAATACTCATAAACCACATAAAAATATAAAACAAAATACTATTAACATTAAGCGATTTCAATACTTTCCTTACCTACTATGTATGTGGTAGGGAAAGTAGAAATTATCAAAGCAAGGCCGAGTCTTGCGCTAGAATACAACGATAAAGAGAAATCTTAAGGAGCTGTCTGCCCAAGGATTTGTCTGCCCACCTATAAGTGAACTTCATGGTATGTGTCTTCTGTTCTGTTAAATGCGGAGAAGTAAGAGGAAAGGAATTCATTTTCACAACGTAGAAATGAACAATCTCCTGCACACAGGTCCTAGCAGAAGCAGAACATGAACATCTGGTATTTCATCAACCAGTTGTGAGGCAGTATTTTTAACACTTTGATTTGAGTCTAATTATATAATATATAAAATATAACAGGCCGCCTTAAAGCAATATGTGTATGTAACAATATATATATATATATATATATATATATATATATAAAGTGTATATTACAGGCATTGTATATGTTTATGTTATTGTATACATGTTCAATAATGTTATGTGAATGTATTACATAATTTAATAATGTAGACGCTGTGAGAATAATAGGTTAAAAGTTGTTAACAATGAGGTAACAATGAAGTAGTCTTGAGGCAATACTGAATTAGAAGGTTTAATAATGCTACTAGTCATTCTTGGAGCAACAATAATGTAATTTTTGTGACAGTTCATAAAATAGCCGATCAACAACGAGAAAAAGCTTTAGTTAAATGAAGGTATTCTATTGGATTAGGAATAGCCAATCAGAGACTTGAGATACGGAAATTTACAAATTTAGGCGGTAGAAATCAAGTCAGTTGCTTGTAGACAGCGCTCATAACTGGACGCGTTGGTTGTAGACAGTGTTCCTAACGGGACGCGAGATGCGTCCTCGAGAAATTTAATACGTATTCATGTGAGACGAAAATAGTTTACCTGTTAAAAAAAGTGCAAGTAATTAATCTCACAGCTCTCTGTCAGTGAAGTGTTACTTAAATTGTGTCAAGGATTAATAAATATAGTGAAGTAAAAATTATAATCTGTGTAAGTCTACATTCTTAGCCGCACTACTCCCTGCAAAGAAATCCATGTCTCTAAAAATAAATACTGACGCAGCCGAGGCAAACATAAATATATAATATTTAAAGAAACAGTCAAAATTACAAAGTTAATATTTTTTAAACTTGGGGCAAAGGCCACCGGAAAGTACATTTGGGGCGAAGGGGCTACCGGAAACGTTTTACCATACGTGCGGTTGCAACTACTTCAAGTTCGGCTCCCCAACAGTTGAACTACAATACAACTACTTCAAATTGGCTTTCCATACGTAGCAGCAACAAACCATCTACTTCAAATGGGCTCCCAAAGCGTGGGGCAGAAAACAATACAAAACAAACCATCTACTTCAGCTGTTACTCATATCCAAATTCAAAACAGGAAATTTGGCTCTTTATGATGAAAACTGAAATGCAAGCAAGTGGTGCAAAACTTTGACTCCATCTACCAACAGTTGTAGAAATGTGAGTTGTATGAATCAATTATATTGTATCACTACAGTAGAGTAATTAAGTGGAAAACTCTAGTTAGGCGCTTCTTTCTAATTTGAAAAGCCCATTGAGTAGAACATACCACCATGAAGAATCTCGACATTCCCTTGCAAGCAAATTCTATGCTACATCTCCCGGCCAGGTGTACAATTAACGCCACACTTGTTATTTTCAACAGCGAAGAATTCGTTACGCTTCAATAAACGTGTTGCTGTGTACGCAGAAGGGGAAAAAATAACGAGTTGTTGTTGAGGTGGTCCATATAAGGATTGAGAAGCCCATATAATGAGGAGAACTTCTGTGGAAAACCAATAGTTAAGGCGAGGAAATGATTGCCCAATCAAGGCAGCACTCGAGGATGGAAGACCGGCGGGCTTGGAAGTGACAGCATGTGCTCCGCCTCAGAAATTATAATTTAGGACCTTTATACGTGCAGCCGCTACACTGCGTCTATTAGCCTTAATTCGTTTACTGCATCCTTGGTACACAGCGACATTTAGGGCATGTAATATATTGTCTGCTTGTTGAACAGCTCCTTAATCATTTGATCGGTCTGAAGCACATGTGAGTCATGCTTCTACCAAGTGCTTATCTCTTTGGTGGCTTATTTCATTTCTTTTAAACACTAACCTTAATCCTTGCCCGTTCCATTATATCAATCCAGCTTAGTGCGAGACTTTCTAATTCCTCCTGAAGCGGTACCAGACCTTTAAGGACACAGCTGCCTGAAAACTAAAGTTTAATATAGTTACGATCCTATCAACTTTACTTTATGGAATTGAAACTTGGGTTTTGAGTAAAAGAGATTTCAAGAGGCTGGAAGAAATTGAATTGACGTTACTGGCTGTAAATGTATTTATATAATCCCAAACGATAACAAGAGAATAATTTCAAATACGTTATGCCATTAATAAATTAACAAAATTCAGAGGCAACTAGAAAAATCACGTCGCTAGGATGCCAAAAGAAGGATACAGTATAGCACCAATCCCAGGACGCTGCAAATTCGGAAAACCAAGAAAAAGAAGAAGTGAGGGTGTGAGATTGGATGAGAGAATATAAAGCTGAAAGGATAAATGCGGCAATGCAAATGGAGAACATCTATCTATGAGGGGCATTCAAATGAACTGCGTCTAACTTTGCACTACACGTAAGGTGGCACCATCTATTGGTAGAGCGACTACAGCGTGTGCAACGTTTGACGTTGCATGGCGACAGTGTGGTTTCACGCCGAAGAGAAGGTGGTCACACAAGTTAATCGTCCACTACTGAACATGAAGGCGAGTAAGCAGGAACAATGAGGAGTGAGTCAGAGCAAGCAGTGGAAACATGCGACTTCACCACCTCCAAAGAAATCAAAGGCCGTGCACACCAGTTCCTGTAAGGTCATGATGTCCTTTTTTGACCACAAGGGCCCACTGCTTGTCGAGTTCCTGGAACGGGGAACCACCATCAATGCCCAGCGTTATCAAGCCACTTTACAGAACCTTAGACGAGCCATCAAGTCGAAACGCCCAGGCATGTTGTCCAATGGTGTTATTCTCCTGCCCGCCCACACACTGGCAATGCGGTGAAGACGACATTGCAGCAGTTTCGATTGGAAACGCTGGAACATCCACAGTACAGTCCAGACCTTTCACCGTGTGACTTTCATGTTTATGGACCTCTAAAACAAGATACTCGCGGACATCGATTCACAACGGACGACGAAGTGTGTGAATGGCTCCAGGCCTGGATCCGACAGCAGCCTACTAGCTTCTTCAAAGATGGAATCGACCGGCTAGTGTCGCAATGGGATAAATGTGCCAACAGTTTTGGCGACTATTTTTGAGTTAATAAAATCGTTACCGTTACTTTATATAAGTGACCGGGTTTTATTTGAATGACCCTTATACGTCCTGTTGGCAAAAGTTTAACTCATGTTCTCGCAAATATGTCCTTCAGAAGCAATTCTTCAGCCTCGGTTATGAACCTCTGCAGCATTATTTAGGCACACTGGATATTCAGTTATACTGAATACATAGAAATGGTTATTGGAATACCACGACCTAAGTTCCACCCAGAAAATCAAAGGAATAGAAACAAAATAAATGAACGTTCACTGGTATTTCCTCATGGTAGTTGACTAGCATCATCGATCCGGGAAACACTGGCTTCGTGTGTGTAAAAGAACGCTTCATAAATTCATCGCAGTTAAGGGTATTTATTTAATATTTTTGTTATTGCAAGCACGCATCTCATAACACAAAATTCAACACATATAATAACTGTTGAGAAACTGTTGTTTTATTAGTTTCCCTACCATATAGGTACCTATATCAGGTAGAGAAAAAAATGTATTCTATCCAGCAAAGATTCGATGAGATTTCAAACGAAATGGACGTTTTAAGGTCCTCACAAACAAAAAGTCAGATGAACAGAAAACTTGATATTTAGCATCCTCGTCTATATCAAAGCTCATAAATATGGAATTGAGTGTTATTAAACATTACAGACCTACGTTTAAAGTATGTCATACTACGATTTAAATGCCTGTAGGCTTAGTTTCCTATACAATTGTTGTAAAAAAGGGTAGGTTTCGCCTACATTCAGGTGAACAAATCATTCAAGAGAGGCCTCAGCAATCTTCAAATCCTAATTTAGCTGTAGAGAAGCAAACATAAGACGAAGGACCAGTTTATGCACTAAATGATTTTTAACGGGATTAAGTCAGTAACTGTATTATTTTAGCGTTATAATTTTTAACTATCTTTTGTTGGCACGTTCTCGTTTTCAAATTATTCCTTACGATGTACTTTTCGGTATACATTTTGAAAATCGTTAGTACCTCTTTGCGAGTAGCTGGATAAAAAATCTGATGTGTTACACTCACATGACTTTCTCTACTCTAGTACAAACTATTTTTACAAACGATTATTCTCCATCTACTTCATGTTAATCGAGATAAACATTTGCAGACTCTATCTTATTGCTAATTTTCTGGTAGATGCAAGGGGAAAATATATTTACAAGGGCAATAATGAAATACAGTAGCCTTTAAGCATATACATATATCTTAATAGCTGGTTGCTAGGTGCAGCACCATTCCCTTTGCCACAAATTATAACTCTTTGCATAGCCAAGACAAAAAGAATGAATAACGAATTCCCATTTGAGAAAATAAGTATTGAAAAATTTAAGGGAATAACAAGCAATATCTCGAAAATGGTTCACTCAACAAAAAATATTGTATATGACATAAATTGTGTATTTTAACGCGATCTACATTTTTGGTGTAGTAAAATTTTGTCTATCTCTTATGGTTTACCAGTTATGCAAAAGTCGTTCACAATGGAGAATAGGTACCTTTGGAGACATTCCCAGAAAATTCAAGATATACATTTTATTTGTCATAAAAATATATTAAACATATGATATTTTAATAAAAATCGTTACAGCCATTTTTGAGAAAATTAAAATCTTCGAAAAATGTTCCATGTAAAGTGTAATCTGGGGTGAGGGATTTTCTTGAAAACCTTCGTGTCGCATCTCTGGAAGATACTGAACCTAAATACCAAGTTTGGAGTTTATCCGACTGTTCGTTTCTGAGCTATGCTGTTCACAGACAGACAGACAGACACACAGAAACACAGACACACACACACACACACACGGACATGTTTCCAAAAATGCTTTTTTTGGATTCAGGGGATCTCAAAACATGTATTTCCGGTGAAATCTCGGTATCGAATTTTTTGGTGGAATACAATACTTCCCCTACTTACTATACGTAGTAGAGAAAGTAAAAATAAGATGAATTTTTGCTAACAGACTTAGTTTTGAAGTTATTAAACAATAATACTCATGCTGTATAAATTTTAAGAAAAAATAAGCTTCTTATGTAGTATCTCAGGAACTAGTTTAAAAATGCACGAAAAGTTGTGTACATATTTTATATATTAAATGCTGATTTTGCTGGATTAAAATTTCAAATTTATCGGATTGAAGTTGTGGATTTTAGAAAAATCACGGATAGGTATACTCAGCTCAGCATATTCCAAAGATGTGACACAAAGATTTTCAAGAAGCCCCCCATGATAAACTCTCCTTTATATGGAAATATGTTCTTAAATTTCTTTCTCAAAAATGGCTGCATTTTGACTAACATACGATACTTTTAAGGTACTGGCATGACTAAGAAGGTGTATATATTGAATTTTCTGTGAATAGCCTGTAAAGCCCTTCATTCTAACTGAATTTAATAGAATAATTAAGACATAGAAGATATACAAATCTTACTTCAAAGCACGTATTAAAATATACATTTTTGTTCTTTTTTAGCTTTAACCATCTGCAAGATAAGTTCTTTTGTTGGTCAGAATGTTCCTGTATTTCAAGCTAAACACTTCTGATATGTTAGGTCTGCGCTTTTTTCTCTGTCTCATCAGGGGCCATTCAAAGAGTATTCAAAATATCAAGTCTAGCAAACATATTGAGAGTTTCTTTTTAAACATTCACGTCCTGTATGCTTCTATGTAGCTACAACTTTGACTGAAATAATTTCGGAAAACGTTTATAATTGAGAAAGGTGTTGTTTGCGCCACGTTTGGGAAGCTAATTTGAGAAATAGGTTTTTGTTGCTGCTTATGGAAAGTCAGTTTGAACATGATAGATTGTTGTAGGAGTTGTATTATATTTCAACTGTTGGGGAGCCGAACTTGTAGTAGTTGCAACAGCACGTATAGTAAACAATTTCCGGGAGCCTTCGCCCCAAATGAACTTTCAGGTGGCCTTTGCCCCAAGTTTAAAAAAAAATTAACTTCGTAATTTGATTGTATCTTTAAGTATTAAATATCTATGTTTGCCTCGGCTGCGTCAGTATTATTATTAGAGACACGTTTCTCTTAGCAGGGTTGTGATGCGACAAGAATGTAGGCTTACACAGATTATAATTTTACTTCACTCCTTTTATTAATACTTGATACTATTTAAATAACACTTCATTGATAGAGAGCTGTGAGATTGTTTTATTAATTACTTGTACGTTTTTAACACGTAAAACTATTTTTCGTCTAGCACGAATACATATTATATTTCTTGAAGACACTTTTTGTTTCTGGTTAGTAACGCTGTGTGAAGGCTACTGACTTCTAGATTTGTAAATTTTGCTATATTTCAGTTTCTGATTGGCTAATCCTACTCCAAGGAATACCTTCATTTAACTAAAGCTTCTTCTGGTTGTTGATTGGTTATTTTATAAACTGTCACTAAAATTCCATTATTGTTGCTCCAATAACGACTAGTAGCATTTAAATTTCCAAATTCATTATTGCCTCAAAGTTACCTCATTGTTAGCAACTTTTGACCTATTTCTCCTAGCTCCTACATTATTAAATTACGTAATACATTCATATAACATTATTGAACATGTACATAATGTAAACATATACAATGACTGTAATATACACTTTTTACTTTCTCTACTACGTATAGTAAGTAGGGGAAGTATTGTATTCCACCCAAAATTTCGATACCGAGATTTCACCGGAAATACATGTTTTGAGACTCACTGAATCCAAAAAAAGCATTTTTGGAAACATCTCCGTGTGTGTGTCTGTCTGTGTGTCTGTGTGTCTGTCTGTGTGTCTGTGAACAGCATAACTCAAAAACGAAGAGTCGGAAAAACACCAACCTTGATATTTAGGTTCAGTATCTTTCAGAGATGTGACACGAAGATTTTCAAAAAAATCCCCCCACCCCAGACTACCCTTTACATGGAACATTTTTCGAAAATTTTAATTTTATCAAAAACGGCTCTAACGATTTTGATTAAAATATCATATGTTTAAGATATTGTCATGACAAATAAAATGTATATCTCGAATTTTCTGGGAATGTCTCCAAAAGTATTCTTCGTTATGAACACTTTTTCATAACTGGTAAACCATAAGAGATAGACAAAATTTTACTACACGAAAAATGTAGATCGCGTTAAAATACACAATTTATACATTTCTTTTGTTGAGTGAACCGTTTGCGAGATATTGCTTGTTATTCCCTTAAATTTTCCAATACTTATACTTTTTCTCAAATTCGTTATTCATTTTTTTGTGTCCTGGACATGCAAAGAGAATGGAATGCGCCACATAGCAACCAGCGTTAAAATATTTGACTATCGCTTAAAACCTACCATATTCCCCTTGCATCTACAAGAAAATTATCAATAAGATTGACATCTCGATATCTCCATTAACATGAAGCATATGGAGAATAAGCGTTTGTAAAAATAGTTTGTACAAGAGTAGAGAAAGTCATGTGAGTGTAACACATCAGATTTTTATATATAGTTACATACACATATTGCTTTAAGGCGGGCTGTTATTGATTTTATATATATATATATTATATAATTAGACTGAAATCATTTAAGTATTAAAAATACTGCCTCAAATGTGAGAGCCATGAACTAAGAACCGATTGTTTTTTCACTAGGCAAGTGGACACATGATTCCGCGCTGCTGCTGCTGCTGCTGCTGCTCTGGTTCTGCAGTATTGAGTTGGCAGTAATATAGTATAGTTCAGTTATTACGAGTTATTTATTATTTTGTACTGTATTTAGTCACAAAGTACATTATAGCTCAGTATATGTTTTCTACTGCGCAGTGTATATTTATTTATGATTCGTATGTGTTAACTCAGTCAGCACGTCATATGAAAACACCATTTACAGAAAGATTTCCGGGTGTGAAAATTCCTGGTAGTACAACAACCGATACACTTTATAAAAAATTTCAGGCCACAGGAAGTGTTCAGTCTAAGAAACCTAAGAGACACCTTAGGGTTCTTACCGAAGATACATTAGACGACATCGGTCATCGTTTGGAAACTTCCCTCAAAAATCGCTTAGACGTCTTTCACAAGAGGCAGGCATTTTTTATAGCTCTGTGCAAAGAGCTACTAAATTCCTGAAGCTAAAACCATATAAAATACCTATGGCATATGTTCTTCAATCCGATGATACTGTAATTAGGCGCACGTGTTGTGAGTGGAATCTTAGTAGTGTATACAATGGCAAAATAGACCCATGTTTAATATTTTTCTCGGACGAGACTTGGCACCACCTACATGGATATGTGTGTACACAAAATAATTGTTATTGGAGTTTTGACAAAACCTAATATTGTTCGTGAAGTACCCCTCCATGACGAAAAACTTGGTGTATTATGCGCTAACAAAGACAAGAGTTACAAGACCTTTTTTATTTAGTCCATAGTTCACGCCCGTATATAAGTGAATACAATCCCCCGCCCTTTATGGAAAATCAACAGGCAGGGAGCGTGAATTTGCCTTTTTCAACAAGACTCAGGCACAGCCCATACGGCCAATATTTCGATGAAAATATTTCAGCGTTTGAGGACAGAAATATTAGTAAAGATTTGTGACACCCTCGGTCTCCCAACCTAACCTCCTGCGATTTCTATCTCTGGGATAAATTAACACATAAAATATACCAGACAAACCCCCACACATTAGAAGAATTAAAGTTTCCGCCAGCAAATTGCCAGCATTTCTCAGTATGAAATACGACGAGTGATGGATGGATAGTTTCCTAAAGAGGTGGCCAGATTTAGCACCTCCTTTCATGAACTTGGTAAATAAAGCCATTAAAAGTATTTTTAAAAATGTATAGTTGCACTCGCACCATTCTATGATAGCCGCAGACGGTAACGAGTGCCGATAACGCCAACAGAAAAAACACCGGTTCTTAGTTTGTTCGTCTCCCGGTAGATATGAAAGTAACTAATAGTGGGTAAGTGAAAGTAGTGGGTAAGTTATTACTTTCTCTACTACGTACAGTAAGTAGGGAAGTACTGCATTCTACCCAAAAATTCCTATCGAAATTTCACGGAAATACATGTTTTGAAGTCCCCTGAATCCGAATGAAGTATTTTTGGAAACATGTCCGTGTGTGTGTGTCTGTGAAAAGCATAACTCAAAAACGAAAACTTCGATAAATACCAAACTTTGTATTTGAGTTTCGTATCCTCCAAGAATGCAAAACGTTGATTTTCAAGAAAATCCTCCCACCCCAACTACCCTTTTCATGGAACATTTTTTGAAAATGTTGATTTTATAAAATATGACTAACGATTCTGATTAAAATACTTTATCTGAAAGATACTTAAATGACAAATAAAATGTATATCTTGAATTTCCTGAGAGTAACTTTAAGAAGTCCACTTCATTGAGAAGGAATTTTGTATAATCTTGTATAAACGATAAATGAAAACGTAAATACAAACAATGTACATCTCTAAAACTTTATTCAAAACAAGTATTTTTGTGGCACAAGCCGTTTCCGAGGTATCTGTTATTAAAGGTTCGAATTGATCAATACTTAAATCTTTCGAAGTCCCATCGATTTTCAGCTGTTTCTCACGATTGCATGGAAACAGTACGGAATTTTAAGGTCAGTATACAGAGTCCAGTTCTTAAATATTTGACTATTGCTGTTCTCTTTGTATCCATAACGAAATGTGTAGTGTAGCTATTTCTGTAAAGGTTTATTTGGACTAAATGTAGCAGATAGAAAAAAAATCTGATGTGTTACACTCACATGACTTTCTCTACACTTGTACAAACTATTTTTTACAAACGCTTATTCTCCATCTATTCATGTTAACCGAGATAAACATTTGCAGACTCTATCTTATTGCTAATTTTCTTGTAGATCTAAGGGGAATATATATTTACAAGGGCAATTTGGAAATACAGTAGCCTTTAAGCACATACATATCTCTTAATAGCTGGTTGATAGGTGCAGCACCATTCCCTTTGCCACAGATTAATACTCTTTGCATATACAAGACAAAAAAAACTGAATAACGAATTCCCATTTGAGAAAATAAGTATTGAAAAATTTAAGGGAATAACAATCAATATCTCGAAAATGGTTCACTCAACAAAAAAAATGTATATGACATAAATTGTGTATTTTAACGCGATCTACATTTTTTTGTGTAGTAACATTTTGTCTATCTCTTATGGTTTACCAGTTATGCAAAAGTCGTTCACAATGAAGAATACTTTAGGAGACATTCCCAGAAAATTCAAGATATACATTTTATTTGTCATGAAAATATCTTAAACATATGATATTTTAATCAAAATCGTTAGAGCCATTTTTGAGAAAATTAAAATTTTCGAAAAATGTTCCATGTAAAGGGTAATCTGGCGTGGGGGGATTTTCGAAAACCTTCGTGTTGCATCTATGGAAGATACTGAACCTAAATACCAAGTTTAGTGTTTATCCGACTGTTCGTTTCTGAGTTATGCTGTTCACAGACAGACACACACACACACACACGGACATGTTTCCAAAAATGCTTTTTTTTGGATTCAGGGGGGTCTCAAAACATGTATTTCCGGTGAAATCTCGGTATCGGATTTTTGGGTGGAATGCAATACTTCCCCTACTTACTATACGTAGTAGAGAAAGTAATAAGCTTTAGTAAGAATAGTTTGTATAACCATGTGACTATCGCTTAAAGCTTACCATATTCCCTGCACCTATAAGAACATATATTCTGCACATGTTTATCTCGATTACCATGAAGTAGATGGAGAATAAGCGTTTGTAAAAATAGTTTGTACAAGAGTAGAGAAAGCCATGTGAGTGCAACACATCAGATTTCTTTTTCCGAAGCAATGAACTGAGCCCTCGGGAGAATAACGCAAATTGCATTTCCTGAAGGCAGAACATAACAATTTACATCAATTTGTTTAGTTGTGGTTAAATATGGAATAGGTAAACAGACACAAATAGCACGGTATGAAGCTACGGCAAATGGGTAGTTGTAACATAAGCTTGTATTTATTATATTTGCATGCCGGAATACTGATCGTAAGATAGAATTCCAGTATCCTTTCTACGACTTTAACATAAAGAAACAGGGTTGTATTGTCAGTCACAACTCTACTGCAGCTCTGCAGAATCAAACTCCATCTCTTGCATTTTTCAAAAAACGTTCCAAAAGTGTGTATACTTTCACTGACGTAAAATGCAATATTCAAGGAATGTGACTATAACGGAAAACGATGCGGACGATTTCGTGTTATCTTTTTCTCTTGGGGCCGGTTGCCATGGCTACAAAAGGGTTGTTTATTTCCAATGTTGACCTTTATACAGGCTGTGCCTACAACTTTGTAAAATGTGTTTTAATTTTAAAATTATATTATGTTTTGGAATATAATTCAAATGCATTAATAGTATTACTCTCACTCGCACCCACTCCCTCTTCCCCCGTCCATCTCTCTCTCCCTCTCTCCCTCTGTGCTGTGTAGATAGTCAATGTAGAGGAAATATCGTGTTCGACCCAATAATTTCATCAGAAATATACCTTTTAAGGTCCCTAAATAAAAGAAACAGTTTTTAGAAAAAGGGTACTGCGTATGTATTTTGTGTATCTATGAACACCATAACTTCAAAACCCGAAGTCGGGTAAGTACAAAATTTTGCTTTTTTTATAATTCCCCCAATCCCAGCAACCATTTACTTAGAAAAATGTTAACATTTTATTATCTCAAAAGTGATAATGATTTTTATTAAAATACAGTAAGGTTTACAAATACAGCTATAAGAAATAGAATGTCCAGCATTAATTTTCTGTAAACAACGTGTGTAATCCTCCTTTATTCCCATTGAGATTTATGTTATATCAAGCATTTGATACAGAACATAATAATAATAATAATTAATAATAATAATACTGTTGAAGCACACAGTTTACCTCAAATGTAAGTTTCTTAAAATATTCACAGCATTCGTTTGGATTTTCCACTAGTTAAAGGATTGAACTTTGAAATGTTAAGTGTGTGTGTCTGAACAGCATAACTCAGAAACGAACAGTCGGATAAACACCAAACTTGATATTTAGGTTCGGTATTTTCCAGAGATGCGACAAGAAGGTTTTCAAGAAAATCCCCCTACCCCACACTACCCTTTACATGGAAAATTTGTCGAACATTTAAATTTTCTCAAAAATGGATCTAACAATTTTGAATAAAATATCATATGCTTAAGATATTTTCATGACAAATGAAATGTATATCTCGGATTTTCTGGGAATGTCTCCAAAAGTATTCTTCATTGTGAACGACTTTTGCATAACTGGTAAACCATAAGAGATAGACACAAAAAATGTAGACCGCGTTCAAATACACAATTTATGTCATATATATTTTATTTGTTGAGTGAACCATTTTCGAGATATTGCTTGTTATTCTCTTAAACTTTCCAATACTTATACTTTTCCTCAAATTCGTTATTCATTTTTACTTTCTCTACTACGTATAGTAAGTAGGGGAAGTATTGTATTCCACCCAAAATTTCGATACCGAGATTTCACCGGAAATACATGTTTTGAGACCCCCTGAATCCAAAAAAAGCATTTTTGGAAACATGTCCGTGTGTGCGTCTGTGTGTGTGTGTGTGTGTGTCTGTGTGTCTGTGAACAGCATAACTCAGAAACGAACATTCGGATAAACACCAAACTTGGTATTTGGGTTCAGTATCTTCCAAGGATGCGACACGAAGGTTTTCAAGAAAATCCCCCCACCCCAGAGTACCCTTTACATGGAAGATTTTTCGAAAATTTTAATTTTCTCAAAAATGGCTTTAACCATTTTGATTAAACTATCATATGTTTAAGATATTTTTATGACAAATAAAATGTATATCTTGAATTTCCTGGGAATGTCTCCAAAAGTATTCTTTATTGTGAACGACTTTTGCATAACTGGTAAACCATAAGAGATAGACAAAATTTTACTACACAAAAATGTAGATCGCGTTAAAATACACAATTTATGTCATATACATTTTTTTTGTTGAGTGAACCATTTTCGAGATATTGCTTGTTATTCCCTTAAAGTTTTCAATACTTATTTTCTCAAATGGGAATTCGTTATTCATTTTTTTGTCTTGGATATGCAAAGAGTATTAATCTGTGGGAAAGGGAATAGTGCCGCACCTAACAACCAGCTATTAAGAGATATGTCTGTGCTTATATTGCACTTGCAATTACAAAACAAGGGGAACATAGTACGCCTTAAGCGATAGTCAAATATTTTTAGAACTGGTCGCTATGTGAAAATGTAATTCTCTTTGCATGTCAAAAGATCGTTTCTGCAATTGTTTATCTCTATTAATATGAAATGGATGGAGAATAAGAGTTTGTAAAAATAGTTTGTACAAGAATAGAGAAAGTCATGTGAGTGTAACACATCAGATTTTTTTTGTCCTGGTAATGAAAAGAGAATTGAATACTCCACATAGCAACCAACTCTTAAAATATTTGACTATAGCTTAAAGCCTACCAATTCCCCTTGCATCTACAAGAAAATTAGCAATAAGATTAACATCTCGATTAACATGAAGTATATGGAGAATAAGCGTTTGTAAAATAGTTTGTACAAGAGTAGAGAAGTCATGTGAGTGTAACACATCCGATTTTTTTCTACCTACTACATTTTAATCCAAATAAATCCTTGCATAGCTACTGATGCATTTCGTTACAGATACAAAGATGACAGCGATAATCAAATGGTTAATAACTGGATGCTGTATGCTGGCCTTAAATTCCACAGTTTCCATGCAATCGTGAGAACAACTGAAAACCAACGAGACCAAAGAATGACAGTATTGAACAATTCGCACCTTTTAATAACAGATATCACAGAAACAGTTTATGCCACAGAAAAGCTTATCTTAAATAAATTGTGTGTTTTAAACAGATCTACATTTTTTGTATGGTACATTTTCGTCTACCGCTTAACGTTTACCGTTATACAAGATTATACAAAACTCCTTCCGAATGAAGAAGACTTCACAAGCTATTCCCAAAAAATTCAAGATATACATTTTATTTGTCATTTAAACATCCTTGATATATGATCTTATAATTAAAATTGTTGGAGCTATTTTATAAAAAATAAACATTTTCGAAAAATGTTCCATGTAAAGGTTGCAGGATTTTGTTGAAAATGTGGTGTTGCATCTTTGTAAGGTAGTGAACCTAACTATCAAGTGTGATATTTGTCCGTCATTTCGTTTTCTAGTTATGCCGTTCACAGACACGTACAGGCACATACACATGGATCATTTTCTAAAAACGATTTTTTGGATTCAGGGGGCCTCAAAACATGTGTTTCCGGTGAAATCTCAGCATTTAATTTTTGGGTGGAATACAATACCTTCTCTACCTAGTATGTACGTTATAGAGAAACTAAAAACGGTTGCATATTAGTGTATGAAAAAATCTGATTTGTTATACTAACAAGACTTTCCCTACTCTTGTGTATACTATTTTTACAAAAGCTTATTCTCCACCTACTCCACGTTAATCAAGATAAATCTTTGCAAAACTATATTATTGGTATCTTTCTTGTAGGTGCAAGGAAAATACGGTTTAAGCGATAGTCAAATCTTAAGAGCTGGTTGCTATGTGAAGCATTCCATTCTCTTTGCATGTCCAGGACATAAAAAAACGAATAACGAATTCCCATTTGAGAAAAATTATAAGTATTGAAAAATTGAAACAAATAACAAGGAATATCCCGGAAATGAATTCACTCGATAAAAAAAATGTATATGTCATAAATTGTGTGTTTTAACGAGATTTACATTTTCTGTGTAGTAAAATTTTTCTATCTCTTACTGTTTTCCAGTTACGCAAAAGTCATTCAGAATGAAGAGGACTTTTGGAGACATTACCAGAAAGTTCATGATATACATATAATTTGCTATAGAAATATTTTAAACATATGACGTTTTAATCAAAACCATTAGAGCCATTTTGAGAAAATCAAAATTTTCGAAAAATGTTCCGTATAAACAGTAGTTTGGGGTGGAGGGATTTTCTTGAAAATCTTCGTGTTGCATCTTTTGGTATTTATCATACTTTTCGTTTTTGAGTTATGCTGTTCACAGACACACAACATACATCCACACAGACACACACACGGACCTTTTTCTAAAAATGAGTTTTTTGGATTCAGGGTTCCTCAAAACGTGTATTTCCGGTGAAATCTCGATATCGAATTTTTGGGTGGAATGCAATACTTCCCCTACTTACTATACGTAGTAGAGAAAGTAAAAATAGATCTGAAGGAAAATGATAATTGAACGATAAAGCGCTATACAGCAGAATATTTTCATTTGGTTCTATAACATGACATCGTAAAAGGCATCCAGTGTTACTTTTTATCCAAACTGGCGGTTAATGTAACCTGCTATACATACGTCCAATCTCTGAGATGGTTCTCAAACATCTGCCGGTTCATTAGTTAAGAATCTCCCCACGAAAGACATAAAGCAGTTCTGTAGAGCATCACAAAAACATACCAAGTCTTACTGAAGAGTCAGGACACGTAACAACTTTTGGCGCCTTACCTGAGTGCCAAGGTCATTTCATGTCCTTCACATTATCCGAAATGTTTTCTTAAAATGGCCCAGACCAGGCCAAACATATCCTATAGGTATACATCAAACAAACCTTACTACACTAAAATAGAAGCTATTGTTTTATTTTCATTATTTTATTTAATTCTACTCACTCAAAGGGCTCAAATTTCCATGAAAACGTAATATTAAAGTATTGCATTCCGCCCAAAAATGCCATATCGCGATTTCACCGGAAAAAACATGTTTTGAGACTCCCTGAAGAAATTTTTTTTTTAAAAAAAAAAAAGAGGTCCCTATACGCGTCTGTGAAAAGGTTAACTCAAATGAGTTATAATTCATTCTGAATAGCTTTTGCATAACTTACACCTTAAGAGAGAGACAACATTTTACTACACAAAAAATGTTGATCTCGTTAAACACACACTTTATGTCCCATACTTTTGTTTTTGTGGAGTGAAACATTTCCGAGACATTCTTTGTTATTTGTTTGAATTTTCCAATACTTCTACTTTTTCTCGGATGGGAATTCGTTATTCGTTTGTTATGTGCTGGACAAGCAAAGAGAATGAAATGCTCCACATAGCAACCAGCTCTTAAAAGATTTGACTATAGCTTAAAGCCTACCAATTCCCCTTGCACCTACAAAATAATTAACAATAATTAACAATAAGATGAAAATGTTTATCTCATCTAACATGAAGTAAACGGAGAGTAAGCGTTTGTGTAAGAGTACAGAAAGTCATGTGAGTGTTTCACATCAAAAAATGTTTTTCATCTACGTATTCATTATCATAAATGCTGAAGAAGTAGTTTCAGTACAAATCTTATAGCAGTTGCACAAGAGCATATTGAAGGATGATTTTTACTTTCTCTACTACGTATAGCAAGTAGGGGAAGTATTGTATTCCACCCAAAAATTCGATACCGAGATTTCACCGGAAATATATGTTTTGAGATCCCCTGAATCCAAAAAAAGCATTTTTGGAAACGTCCATGTGTGTGTCTGTGTGTCTGTCTGTGAACAACATAACTCAGAAACGAACAGTCGGATAAACACCAAAATTGGTATTTAGGTTCAGTATCTTCCAGGGATGCGACATGAAGGTTTTCAAGAAAATCCCCCACCCCAGATTACCGTTTACATGGAAGATTTTTCGAAAATTTTAATTTTCTCAAAAATGGCTCTAACGATTTTGATTAAAATATCATATTTTTAAGATATTTTCATGACAAATAATATGTATATCTTGAATTTTCTGGGAATGTCTCCAAAAGTATTCTTCATTGTGAACGACTTTTGCATAACTGGTAAACCATAAGAGATAGACAAAATTTTACTGCACAAAAAATGTAGATCGCGTTAAAATACACAATTTATGTCATACATTTTTGTTGTTGAGTGAACCATTTTCGATTTATTGCTTCTTATTCCCTTAAATTTTTCAATACTTATTTTCTCGAATGGGAATTCGTTATTCATTTTTTTGTCTTGGATATGCAAAGAGTATTAATCTGTGGGAAAGGGAATAGTGCTGCACCTAGCAACCAGCTATTAAGAGATATGTATGTGCTTAAAGGCTACTGTATTTTCAAATTGCCCTTGTAAATATATATTCCCCTTACATCTACAAGAAAATTAGCAATAAGATAGACTCTGCAAATGTTTATCTCGATTAACATGAAGTAGATGGAGAATAAGCATTTGTAAAAATAGTTTGTACAAGAGTAAAGAAAGTCATGTGAGTGTAACACATCAGATTTTTTATTTATGGTTGCCTTAATATTATCCTCTTTGCATTAATTCAGGAGAAACAAAACAAAAGGACAACAAACAATGGCGGATATCTTGGAAGCAGTTAATGCTAAGAATTTTTTTTTTCTTTCTTCAATATCCATGAAGTTCGAGTTGCTTATCTGAAGTAAAGGTTGTGCTTGCTGTGCTGTAATTTTTGGGGATTGATAGGTCTGGAAATAAGCATAAGAAATTCAATTCACCCTTAAAAAGTTGCTGTATTGTACATATTATACTTTTAAAACATCCATTTTAAAGGGGGTTGGGAAGAAAAACGAAAACAGAGAAACTACATTCTAAAAACTTTTGCATTAATTTCGCGCTTATCTGCATCCATTAAAACTCTTGAAAATATAAGTGAAAGATCCATAAATACAGCTATGCGAGGATGAAAGATTCGCATTTCAGAAATTTTAGTTGCATAATGAAAACAGAAAAAGAACAACAGATTTCTTGAGCCGTTAGAGTTGTAACATTTGCGAGCTGAAATGATTTATTTAATATAAAATATAATTGTAAATTGTTATTTAGGCTTAAATTCATTTCTCAATTAAATAAGAATCACATATTCTGATGTGTTACATTCACATAACCTCCCTATCCACTCTTCTACAAACTATGCTTACAAAGGCTCATTCTTCTTTCTACCTTAAGTAAAATTAGATAAATAAGATAATGAAATGCTTTCATTACACATTTGGTTGTAGGTATAAAAGGGGCTATAGTAGGCTGAAGGGATAGCCAAATCTTTAAAACACGGATCAGTTTGTGCTATCTATAAATTGATACTTAAGTATAATCCAATCTAATAACGAATATCTCGCAAATGGTTAATGCTACCACAAAAAAAGCCAGTCGTCATAATGTATGTTTTAACGAGGTATACATTTGTAAGGGCGCCGGGGTAGCGTAGTGGTTTCGTTTCCCGCTCTCATTCTGATGGTCTGGGGTTCGAGGTTCGGGTGGGGTGGCGATTTTAAACCGGCCCTATTCACGCGTTCTACTCTGACTTGCTCATGTGAAGTATCCTCAAGGCTCGGAGTCCACTGCAAAAGCTGTAGGTCCTTTCATTTCATCGCCATCCTTATCTTCACGTTAGAAACGACATTTTTATAGTACGCTTTTGTTTATTCATTGAGGTTTACCAACTATACAAAAAAAATAAGATATACTCGTCTATTTCGTATTATGCAAATATTTTAACATGTAAAATTTTAATTGTAATTAAAGCCATTTTTTGAGAAAATAAAAAATGACGAAAAATTGACGATGTAGTGATTATTTTAGATAGGAAGGTTTTGTTGAAAGTCTTGCTGGACGCTAAATACTAAGTTTGGTGTTTATACGAAATTTGTTTTTTTTTTTAGTTATGGTGTTTACACCCCCCCCCTCACACACACACACACACACACGATTGTTTTCTAAGAATGCTCTTTTTTGATTTAGGGAATCCCAAAGATATATTTCCGGAGTAATCTCGATATAGAATTTTTGGGTGGAATACAATAATTTCTCTATATGTGGTAAAGAGAGTAAAAACTATTCCAGAAGCGTGAGGTAGATTTGTACACGACTCAAGCACAATGTCATCGCTTTTTTCGTTTTTCCACAAAGGCTAGAGAATAAATCTCAGAGCTCAGAAATAAGACGTGAACTGTAGAGCTGTAAACCGCAGTAGTAAAGTGCAGTGTGCGGTCAGTCTATGTTAAGTATCAAATTGTGGCTAGCCTGTAATTATACGAACAGTTCACGGCCCCATGAATGTACACATTTTATAACATCAGAGCATCGCTTTTTAGCGTTTTTCCCAGAAAAGCAGGAGAAAAAAAATCTGATGTGTTACACTCACATGACTTTCTGTACTCTTGTACAAACTATTTATACAAACGCTTATTCTCCATCTACTTCATGTTAGTCGAGATAAAGATTTGCAGAGTCTATCTTATTGCTAATTTTCCTGTAGATGTAAAGGGAAAATATATTTACAAGGGCAATATAGAAAAACAGTAGCCTTTAAGCATATACATATCTCTTAATAGCTGGTTGCTAGGTGCAGCACCATTCCCTTTGCCACAGATTATAACTCTTTGCATATCCAAGACAAAAAAATGAATAACGAATTCCATGTTAGAAAATAAGTATTGAAAAATTTAAGGGAATAACAAGCAATATCTCGAAAATGGTTCACTCAACAACAAAAAAATGTATATGACAAAAATTGTGTATTTTAACGCCATCTACATTTTTTGTGTAGTAAAATTGTCTATCTCTTATGGTTTACCAGCTATGCAAAAGTCGTTCACAATGAAGAATACTTTGAGACATTCCCAGGAAATTCAAGATATACATTTTATTTGTCATAAAAATATCTTAAACATATCATATTTTAATCAAAATCGTTAGAATCATTTTTGAGAAAATTAAAATTTTCGAAAAATGTTCCATGTAAGGGTAATCTGGGTTGAGGGATTTTCTTGTAAACCTTCGTGTCCGTGTGTGTCTGTGTGTCTGTCTGTGTGTCTGTGTGTCTATCTGTGTGTGTGTCTGTCTGTGAACAGCATAATTCAGAAGCGAACAGTCGGATAAACACCAAACTTGGTATTTAGGTTCAGTGTCTTCCAGAGATGCGACACGAAGGTTTTCAAGAAAATCTTCCTACTCCATATTACCCTTTACATGGAACATTTTTCGAAAATTGTAATTTTCTCATAAATGGCTCTAACGATTTTGAATAAAATACCGTAAGTTTAAGACATTTTTATTGCAAATGAATTGTATGTCTGGAATTTTCTGGGAATGTCTCCAAAAGTGTTCTTCATTGTGAACGACTTTTGCATAACTGGTAAACCATAAGAGATAGACAAAATGTTACTAAACAAAAAATGTAGATCGCATCAAAATATACAATTTATGTCATATACATTTTTTGGAACCATTTTCAGTATATTGCTTGTTATTCCCTTAAATTTTCCAATACTTATACTTTTTCTCAAATGGGAATTCGTTATTCATTTTTTTTGTCCTGGTAATACAAAGAGAATGGAATACTCCACATAGCAACCAGCTCTTAAAATATTTGACTATCGCTTAAAAGCTACCATGTTCCCCTTGCATCTACAAGAAAATTAGCAATAAGATTGACATCTCGATATCTCGATTAACATGAAGCATATGGGGAGTAAGCATTTGTAAAAATAGTTTGTACAAGAGTAGAGAGAGTCATGTGAGTGTAACACATCAGATTTGTTATAGATACAAAGGGAACAGCAACAGTCAAATGTTTAAGAACTGGACGCTACACGCTGCCCTTAAAATTCCATATTGTCTGCATGCAATCGCGTGAAACAACTGAATGATGACAGGACATCAAGAGGATTACCAATTAATGAACAATTCGAACCATTAATAACGCATATCTCAGAAATGGCTTATGCCACAAAACACTTAATTGAAATGAATTGTGTGTTTTAAAGGGATGTACATTTTTTTGTGTAGTGTGTGTTCGTCTATAGCTTAACATTTACCAGTTACACAAGATTATGCAGAATTCCTTCCGAATGAAGAGGACCTCATGGGCTACTCTCAGAAAATTCAATATATATATTTTATTTGTTCTGTAAGTAACTTTAATGTGATAAGTTAAAATCGTTAGAGCCACTTTTTATAAAATCAAACATTTCGTAAAATGTTTCATGTAAAGGGTATTTGAGGTGGGGATTTTCTTGAAAATCTTCGTGTTGCATCTTTGAAAGATACTGAACTTAAATACCAAGTTCAGTGTTTATCGGACCTTTCGTTTTTAAGTTATGCTGTCCACAGACACACGTTTTTCTAAAGAGGCTTTTTCTGGATGCAGGTGCCTCAAAACATGCATTTCCGGTGAAATCTCAATATCGAATTTTTGGGTGGAATGCAACATTTATCTGTGCTTACTGGGCAATGTAATATCGCAACTGCTTTGATGCACAAAGCATGTTGTACTGCCTGGATGAGTCTGACTGAAGCATATTCTGGTATTTTCTCAAGACATAGACTGTATTTAAGCCAAGGGACCGCTATGTTGGTATATTGAAACCCCAGGGAGGTATGAAGGAGTAATGAATTTGGAGAGGTACAACATGAGATGGTATCTTAAACCAAAATGCAAGCGATGCGGCCAGACACCTGTTTCTGTTTTTGCAGCCCCCGGGTATGTACATCAGATACCACACAAACCCGTACACATTTTGCGGCTATTTGCTATCTCGCTACGATATGTTTCCCTTGCCCTACAATTACACCGTTTGGCAAACACAATTTAATTGAAGCCGCGAGACACAACCTCACTTTTTGCTTCTGCCTGGTGTATTTTTTGTGTACACCGTTTACCCACCCAGCCAAAGCCGTAAAGGTGCTGCTCTGTGCCATAAATTCAACACCTCCAAGGTGCGAAAGAGAGTATATGTGGGCACACAGATGCCGCCTTTTTGTTACCTTAACAATTTGCCCCCTTTCACTCAAGGTATAAAAAAGCGTCTGGTGGAATTAATCCCTTGGTAAGATTTGTTTGTCTGTCCGACAGACCTTAAGCCTTCTAGCCCTGCTATTTTATTTATTTATTCGCTCAGAAGGCTTAGTGCATAGGTCTGCTCTTCAGCTTCAAAAAGGAGTACACGTTAATACGGCAGAACAGAATAAAACGAGAAGGTACAAGGATAATTGAAATACGTGGGTTTATGTGAGGATGGGCTGGAGTTTTGTATGAAGGGAGGGATTATTTTTATCGTTGCTTAAGGCAATTGAATGTAATACAACGGAGGGAGACTCCTCTCGCACTGCACCTACATAAATCTATTGTAGCTACACCACCCTCCAGGAGGAAGGGATAGAGTGAAGGGACCACAGGAGGCCACAGGCCCGTCCCATTGCTGGAGCTGCGTAGAGAGGGCGATGAACGACCCGTCGACCAAACAGCCTTCCAGTCTACGGGAAATACTCTTTCCTTTGAGCTACGACGGTTTTCTCGCACCGCCATACGCCACGAAACCTAGAATTCCACATGAAAGTTGAGAAGGAAACAGAATGAAAGGAAAATGACGGACAGGAAATAGTGGCCCATGAGAACCCACCTAGCATTCGCCTACCGACCAGGGAAAACCACGAAAAACTCAAGGTCAGAGTGGAAGTTGACGGGAATCGAACCCGGGACGGGTAAGACATGCTTAATATTGCCAATGTTTACTATTCTCGTGCTTCTTGGAATAGTAACTTTGTTCCATACCTCTTAACTGTCACATGAATTAATCACCTCTCATTGTTTATCATGTAATGGAATGTTGTTCGATATAAACTAGTTCCTTGTTCAATATAATCATTTATCTTAGTATGCGTATTCCAGGAGAATATTCAAATTCACAGTTTCACATCCCTACGAGTCAAATATATTATGTAACAGAGTTAATGCATGTAAATTTTTATTAACAAATAGAATAATCTTAGGCTTAAACCTGCCTCTCAGGATGATAAAAGTACTGCGTATATCCTGAGAGTGTTTATATCGCATTGCATAGCATCATTCAAACGTGTACATTAGCCAATCAGGGGAAAGGGAGCGCAGAAGATTACATGTCAGTGAGGCAAGTTTATAAGAAGCAGGGCTTAGAAAACCGATGAGCTTAGTTCGGTTTGTCGAGTAGTATTATGGCATTATGCTTCATTTTCAATTCTCATAGCTGGAATATAGGCGCTGATATTATTACTTTCTCCACTACGTATAGTAAGTAGGGGAAGTATTGTATTCCATCCAAAAATTCGATACCGAGATTTCACCGGAAATATATGTTTTGAGACCCCCTGAATCCAAAAAAAGCATTTTTGGAAACATATCCGTGTGTATGTCTGTGTATCTGTGTGTCTGTCTGTGAACAGCATAATTCAGAAACGAACAGTCGGATGAACACCAAACTTGGTATTTAGGTTCAGTATCTTCCAGAGATGCGACACAAAGGTTTTCAAGTAAATCCCCCCATCCCAGATTACCCTTTACATGGAAGATTTTTCGAAAAGTTTAATTTTCTCAAAAATGGCTCTAACGATTTTGATTAAAATGTCATATTTTTAAGATATTTTCATGACAAATAAAATGTATATCTTGAATTTTCTGGAAATGTCTCCAAAGTATTCTTCATTGTAAACGACTTTTGCATAACTGGTAAACCATAAAGATAGACAAAATTATACTACACAAAAAATGTAGATTGCGTTAAAGTACACAATTTATGTCATATACATTTTTTTTGTTGAGTGAACCATTTTCGAGATATTGCTTGTTATTCCCTTAAATTTTTCAAAACTTATTTTCTCAAATGGGAATTCGTTATTCAGTTTTTTGTCTTGGATATGCAAAGAGTATTAATTTGTGGTAAAGGGAATGGTGCTGCACCTAGCAACCAGCTATTAAGAGATATGTATGTGCTTAAAGGCTACTGTATTTCTATATTGTCCTTGTAAATATATATTCCCCTTACGTCTACAAAAAAATTAGCAATAAGATAGAGTCTGCAAATGTTTATCTCGATTAACATGAAGTAGATGGAGAATAAGCGTTTGTAAAAATAGTTTGTACAAGAGTAGAGAAACTCATGTGAGTGTAACACATCAGATTTTTTACTTAAGGACTACAACGCAATGTTATGGATAGCCTGGCGTAACAAGGTCTGGTTTCAAAACTACCAATAGATGTTTAAAATTGTGTTGATCAATATATAAAATGTAACAATAGATACGGTCAACCTTTGAGGACACATTCTTCAAATATTTAAGAGAAAAAATAATGTTATACAGACACGTGTCTGGAAAAAGTTTATTTCCATATTAGAAGTCATTTGCTACAGATGAATAAGCAATTAATGCTTTTATGTCTACTTGATGTAAAGCTATTAAACTACTTGAGCTTGATTTATGTAAACTGATTGTATATTAATTATAGTTATAATAAAATTTACGGCTCCTGTTTTTAAAGTTAGTGTTCGATTTGTATTTTCATCAATTAAATATAGAATTCGAATCAACCTAGTTTATACTTTTAACTTCTTAATAATCACACCAATTATATACTTCATAGTACATTAATCGTGGGAAACATACAGGAACAGAACGTTCAGCATGCCACATGTAACTCTTTAATCTTCAAAATGCCCTTTAAGTTACATCATGTTTTGCGTTCCATTTGAACAAAGATAAGGTTAACATACGGTTCTCTTCATTGCCTTACACATGTAACACCAACTGTTTAGTGTCCATTTGCGCACTTCTCAAGCACGTAACTGTTTACTAGCATTCATCACAGACTTCGTTTCCTACAGTGGAATGTAAGTGTACACAAATGCAGAGCTGATAGGATGCTCATTTATTGTACAGAGGGTCCTTCGGGGCTGTGCTGTGGAAAGCTGCGAAACAATGTGCAATTCTCCAGGGATACATCAGCGCATCCGGGATTCAATGCATGCATTAATGCTAACAGGGGCATTTTGAACATTTCATGTAAGAAAGAGCTTTATTTGGTATGCTGTTACATTCTGTTCATGTGTGTTCCTTGTTACGTACTTCACTACTTTCATTCATTACAGTTTTGAAATCAGAAGTTGCCTCCAGCGCTCTAACTTCGATTTTCAATGGTTCTTACTTCCATTAAAGACATAAAAAGCTCAGTAATGGGCTGAAAGCTGTGCTGGAGAAATTATAAGGGAGGGAGGAGAAAGAAGGTGGTTTTACTTAAACGATTCTTTGGTTTGATTTTATTCTTTTTTACAAGAAACTACATATTTTAACTATTTTTTGTTTAGTTTGAAAGGATCAAATATTTCTAAGAAATGTTCATGTATATGGATGAAACTTCGTCATCCCACGTTATAGTGAGGTTCTGTTTATGTCGGACCACTAATCATATATCCGATCCTTGTTTATTACCATAGTGCCTGTTGGTTTTACGTAAATATGATATATTTCCTTTCATTTTTTGTTCTTATTGGTAAGCTTTTCTGACAAATGTCCGAACATTTTATTTTACGGAAATTTATTTAAGCCAAAACCACAATTTTGGCCTGAGCTGGAGAGAAAACATTTTGTGGCATTAAGAGCCACGATGGCTTTGATTTATATACGGCTATGATTTACTTCCTTTAGAACTCCATTCGTAGAAAGACTAATGCTAACAGAATATGCAATTTTTAATACTTTTTCCACCATGGTCGTTGGTAACTAATGCTTCTGAGGTATATTTATGAGTCGGTAGTATAGTTAAATATAACATGTAATTGTTAAAATCATTATGGTCTTCTTTGATTCTTCAACAAATATATGAAAGCATATTTTAAGAATAATTTATTAATAACACTAATTTCTTATCTGGAACTTTATGGATGCATTAGTTAGTAAAGGGTTGAAAATAACGACATGGGTAGCTTTTGAAACTCTTGAGTAACCTATGTCTTTGGTTATTATTACTCAAATGATGCAAATTTGTACATAAGGGGTTGAAAACATGAGAACGGGTAGTTTTTTTAAGTTACAAGATATCTATTTTTCGCCACGTCATATCTACATCTCAATTTGAACAAATTGGTGCCCTGATTGGCCAAGCAGTCTACAAAGTGTTGAAAATAAAGTTTGAGGGTACTATATGATTGAAAATAAGCATTGTGTAGTGTTGGAAATTGGAAGGTAACCCATGATTTTCGAAAGGACCTAAAGTATAATTGTAAAATCTATTATCAAATTGGTTTAACAGTCTAGATTAGTAGAAAACATGGTAGGGGTAGATTTGAAAGTTGATATCTAAAATTCTTGTTGGGTCCTAGTATAAATATGCAAATTGTTGTCTACATAAACCAATGAGTGTTGAATTATATGTTAGGGGTTGGAAATACGGTAGCAGAAGCTTTTAAAGGTTGTCGGGTAGCTTATCGTTTTTTCGAGATTTTAGTTATATCAAAGTTGTCCTGGATAAAATTTGAGAGACATCGGAAGGATATTTGGTAACATGAACACGTCAATTTGGATGGCCTCCCCATTTACTCTTTTGGGCTGCAAGTCATTAAAAATCTAACATGCTCGCAACAAACTGTCAAGAAATATGTTCCGATATTCATATCAAAGGAAACGGGATTGAAGTTGAGTGACATGAATATGAAAAATCTGATGTGTTACACTCGCATGACTTTCTCTACTCTTGTACAAACTATTTTTACAAACGCTTATTCTCCATATGCTTCATGTTAATCGAGATATCGAGATGTTAATCTTATTGCTAATTTTCTTGTAGATGCAAGAGGAATTGATAGGCTTTAAGCGATAGTCAAATATTTTAACAGCTGGTTGCTATGTGGCGCATTCCATTCTCTTTGCATGTCCAGGACATAAAAAAAAATTAAAAATCTGATGTGTTACACTCACATGACTTTCTCTACTCTTGTACAAAGTATTTTTACAAACGCTTATTCTCCATATGCTTCATGTTAATCGAGATATCGTGAGGTCAATCTTATTGGTAATTTTCATGTAGATGCAAGGGGAATATGGTAGGTTTTAAGCGATAGTCAAATATTTTAACGCTGGTTGCTATGTGGCGCATTCCATTCTCTTTTCATGTTCAGGACATAAAAAAATCTGATGTGTTACACTCACATGACTTTCTCTACTCTTGTACAATCTAATTTTACAAACGCCTATTCTCCATATGCTTCATGTTAATCGAGATATCGAGATGTCAATCTTATTGGTAATTTTCTTGTAGATGCAAGGGAAATATGGTAGCTTTTAAGCGATAGTCAAATATTTTAACGCTGGTTGCTATGTGGCGCATTCCATTCTCTTTGCATGTCCAGGACATAAAAAAAATCTGATGTGTTACACTCACATGACTTTCTCTACTCTTGTACAAACTATTTTTACAAACGCTTATTCTCCATATGCTTCATGTTAATGGAGATATCGAGATGTCAATCTTATTGATAATTTTCTTGTAGATGCAAGGGGAATATGGTAGGTTTTAAGCGATAGTCAAATATTTTAACGCTGGTGGCGCATTCCATTGTCTTTGCATGTCCAGGACATAAAAAATGAATAACGAATTTGAGAAAAAGTATAAGTATTGGAAAATTTAAGGGAATAACAAGCAATATCTCGCAAATGGTTCACTCAACAAAAGAAATGTATATGACATAGAGTAGCGTGGGGCAAGTGTACGCACTTAAATTTTCAAGACCTCTGCAACGGTACCTATTCAACCAGTATATCTGAAATTTTTATTATGCAATCTTTATTCTATTGTCCATCACAAACAGTGGTTAAAACCTATTTTTACGTGCGAAAAATAGTTTTATAAATGTTCAATTAAAATGTGACCCATGCGAACTTTTGCCCCATAGATGGGGGTAAGAGTACGCATAAGGTGGGGTAAAAGTACGCAGAAAACACAAATGTTTAATTTTAATGCTTGGTGCTGTAACTTTTATTACATTATAAGAATACACCAAGAAACTTAGTCTGACTAATATTGAACATCATTCTAAGAATAAGATGATAACCTAAATATAAAAATATTTGAATAAAGAAAAGATTGAAATATTCTCATTGTCTGTCATTTTTAACAATAGTCGCAGATAAATTTGCTGCCTCCCTCATGGGTGGCACAAGCTACATGCCACCATTCTGCACACTTTTGGCACTGAATCCAGTCCTCTTCTGGTGGTTCAACATACTCCCCGTCGCATCCTGGACAGTGGATTTTCTCATTTGAAGTTGAAGTTGACGCTTTGGGTAGGACTGAATGGTATTTGGTCCTTTGGGGTCTCATATCGTTTTGTGCATATTTTGATTCATCACGCTTGACGTGTTTTGAAGCACTGGATGATTTAAGGCTTGATTCATTTCCAATCTTCTTTTAAACGGTGAGCTAGTCAGTACTTCCAATTTTTTACTTCTCTTACTTCTTTCCTCTGCAATTGAAATTGTGTTATTAGACGTCCTGGGTTATTTAGTAACCGTTTGTCACACATTGCAGAATATAGATCTTTTAACGGCTTGAAAAATGATCTGTCAAGGAGCTGCAACCTATGTGAAGTATCGGGAGGAATCGATAATAGATGAATACCATTGTGTCTACAGTAGACAATTGCTTCCAAGTTTATATGGGATATGTGGTTATCTAGCACCAGAAGTATTGGATTCTCCATGCTTCTGAAAATGCTTCAGCCACTCAGAAAATAGCTCACTGTTGATGTAGTCACTGTCTGAGCACATCATGATTGAACCTGGTGGAGTTCCGTGCATGAGTTCTTGTTTAGCTCTTTTTCTTGCAAATATTATGGCTGGGGGAACATAATTTCCACTGCGCTGACTGCCAAACAACAGTTGTTAAATTTCCTCTTTCTGTAGAAACAATTGTTCCAACTGCTTTCTTACCAGTAGGTGATACAACCTTAGGAGTCTTACTAGGGACAGTGCTTATTCTGATTCATCCATTTTATACATTCTTGATAGACAGAACTTGTATTGATCCATCATTTGTTCAAGATTATCAAAAAACAAAGAAACTTGAGCTTTATTAAAGCCCATAACTCGAGCAAGACTTGTTTTGGTGGAAACACGGAGTGATAGTTTGTGCAGTTTCATAAATTTTAGTGCCCAGTCTCTGCCAGCTAATTTGCTGTCCTTGTTAAATGGATGGATTACCTTGTTAATGTCAGCAAACTAAAATGCCAGTTCTACGCAAATCCTTCAATGTTAAACTATACAAGTGAGAGTCAAGGAGTCTGCAAAGCTCTGCCAATTCCTTCGCCTGCTGTTTAGTGCGTACTTTTGCCCCACTCCACAGTTCGTACTCTTGCCCCGTTGTCGTCTTTAACATTTCCCAGACCGTACTGCCATCTGTGGCCAGTTTCACACAATGTTCAAGGCACCACACGTTATTACAGAAATTGAAATGACATAATGCTAAAATACCTGTCCCACATTTCTAATAGCTCAATCACGTTTCCAAAACCACGAAAAATAACATCAAGATGAATGATTTACAATCTTACCTCATAGTTTAAAGACGAAACACACCAGCACAACGAAACTATGTAGAGAGGCTATCGGCCATGTAATTCTTCCAACAGCATACAGTACTGCCAATTGCACGGCCGTCTTCATATAAATATCCCTTGTGCGTACTCTTACCCGCCGCGTACTTTTGCCCCGCACTACTATAAATTATGTATTTTAACGCGATCTACATTTTTCGTGCAGTAAAATTTTGTCTATCTCTTATGGTTTACCAGTTATGAAAAAGTCGTTCATAAGAAGAATACTTTTGGAGACATTCCCAGAAAATTCGAGATATACATTTTATTTGTCATGACAATATCTTAAACATATGATATTTTAATCAAAATCGTTAGAGCCGTTTTTGAGAAAATTAAAATTTTCGAAAAATGTTCCATGTAAAGGGTAGTCTGGGGTGGGGGGATTTTCTTGAAAACCTTCGTGTCGCATCTCTGAAAGATACTGAACCTAAATACCAAGTTTGGTGTTTATCCGACTCTTCGTTTTTGAGTTATGCTGTTCACAGACACACAGAGACACAGACACACAGACACACAGACAGACACACACACGGACATGTTTCCAAAAATGCTTTTTTTGGATTCAGTGAGTCTCAAAACATCTATTTCCGGTGAAATCTCGGTATCGAAATTTTGGGTGGAATACAATACTTCCCCTACTTACTATACGTAGTAGAGAAAGTAAAAATGAATAACGATTTTGAGAAAAAGTATAAGTATTGGAAAATTTAAGGAAATAACAAGCAATATCTCGAAAACGGTTCACTCAACAAAAGAAATGTATATGACATACGTTGTGTATTTTAACGCGATCTACATTTTTTGTGTAGTAAAATTTTGTCTATCTCTTATGGTTTACCAGTTATGCAAAAGTCGTTCACAATGAAGAATACGTTTGGAGACATTCCCAGAAAATTCGAGATATACATTTCATTTCTCATGACATTGTCTTAAACATATGATATTTTCATCAAAATCGTTAGCCATTTTTGAGAAAATTAAAATTTTCGAAAAATCTTCCATGTAAAGGGTAGTCTGGGGTGGGGGGATTTTCTTGAAAACCTTCGTGTCGCATCTCTGGAAGATACTGAACCTAAATACCAAGTTTGGTGCTTATCCGACTGTTCGTTTTTGAGTTATGCTGTTCACAGTCACACAGACACACAGACAGACACACACGGACATGTTTCCAAAAATGCTTTTTTTGGATTCAGGAGGTCTCAAAACATGCATTTCCGGTGAAATCTCGGTAACGAATTTTTGGGTGTAATGCAATACTTCTCCTACTTACTATACGTAGTAGAGAAAGTAATGAATAACGAATTTGAGAAAAAGTATAAGTATTGGAAAATTTAAGGAAATAACAAGCAATATCTCGAAAACGGTTCACTCGACAAAAGAAATGTATATGACATAAGTTGTGTATTTTAACGCGATCTACATTTTTTGTGTAGTAAAATTTTGTCTATCTCGTATAGTTTACCAGTTATGCAAAAGTCGTTCACAATGAAGAATACTTTTGGAGATATTCCCAGAAAATTCGAGATATACATTTCATTTGTCATGAAAGTATCTTAAATATATTATACTTTAATCAAAATCGTTAGAGCCATTTTTGAGAAAATTAAAATTTTCGATAAATGTTCCATGTAATGGGTAATCTGGGGTGGGGGATTTTCTTGAAAACCTTCGTGTCGCATCTCTGGAAGATACTGAACCTAAATACCAAGTTTGGTGTTTATCCGACTGTTCGTTTCTGAGATATGCTGTTCACAGACACACACACACACACACACACACACACACACACACAGACACACAGACACACACACGAACATGTTTCTAAAAATGCTTTTTTTTTGGATTCAGGAGGTCTCCAAACATGTATTTCCGTTGAAATCTCGATATCGAATTTTTGGGTGGAATACAATACTTCCCCTACTTACTATACGTAGTAGAGAAAGTAAAAAACAAATTCTAAATTTCTGTCATGTAAAGAGTAGTTTGAGATGGTGGGAAGGATTTTCTTGAAAATCTTCGTGTTGCATCTTTGGAAGGTAATGAACTTTAATTTCAAGTTTGGTTTGTATCCGACTTTTCGTTTCTGAGTTATGGTGTTCCCAAGCACACACACACCAGACCTTTTTCTAAAAATGTTTTTTTTCATTCAGGTGGGTTAAAAACGTGTATTTCCGGTGTAATCTCGGTATGGAATTTTTTGTTGGAATGCAATGCCTTTTCTACCTACTATGTATATGGCAGAGAAAGTAATGAAGGAAATCACGCGACGTTTTACATAAATAAAACAAAGGTAAGTCAGGTTAGCTGATGGCATTTTAACCGAAAGATTGGCGCTTCCATGCAAGCAAGGAGATATACCAGATCGGCTGGCATCTTGAAGACCTTATTCCGCGTTGACGCAACACCTTGATTTCGCTCCGAGCGAAGATAAGATCAGCACTGCGCGCGGCCGGAATGGGCGTGGTTCGACTCTCATTCACCGTGCTCAGCTACAGTGGTCCCCGCAAACACCTGCCTGTGTTTTCCTTTTTCCCAAGGTGAAGCGATAGCATCGAGAGAGAAGTTGCCAGCTCACCTTGGGCACTCGCTAGTGCCAACATTGCTTGTCACTCGAAACTGGGTCTGCAAACCTTCGTGCCCTCCTTTCTCTCCATTTCTCGCTTTTTCACACTTATCGGAATTGAAGTGTACAGAATTCCTTGCCATATTATGTTTCATTTACCGCATAAAGTGTACCTATATAATCTGTTCTGTCACCGACTAAATATATATCGTCCTCCGTGGTCTAGGGGTATCATGCTAGCCTCCAGTTCCCGACGGAGGTTGATGGATTTCTTCAGGCATAAGAATCCTTAGCACGGCTTCCTTCGGAAGGGAAGTAAAGCCGGTGGTTCCGAGTCGTAGATTTACGGCACCTAAAAGAACCTCCAGCCTGATAAATAGGCCTCTAAGAAAATTTCCGGTCTTTCACGCCCAGACACTAACCACTACAATAGTTAAAGGTCGTCCATAAATAGCTCGATTTAATTTTTAACTTGACTAAATCTATCATCATAATCTTTATATAATTCCTTCTACTGCTTGAAAGTTTGCTAATCTTTCTCCCCCACTTTCTTTTCCTCCGACACAAGAGCTTGTTACCACGAACAAACGTTTCAATGCTGTTTCCACATGTTGGAACCTTCTGGCTTAATATGAAACCTTTCTAGGTAAAAATACCTATACTGTGAGTAAAGCAGCTAGGATAGAACACAGAATGGATATATTATGTGAAGTTATCATGTGTAGTGGATGTCTTGTGAATAAATCGCGTCATATTTTTTACTTTCAAATTTAACTTTTATTTGCACCAAACCTCATGACGAATATTATTAATTAATAAAGCCTTATTGGCTTTAACGCCAAGAATAGCGTTTTAGTTCAATACTTTATGAGTGCAAATCAAATAATATAACTAACTAGATCCCTACATTAAGAGGTTCATTCGAGAGATACTTGTTTTCATACATGGTCAAAATTATATCTGCTATAAATGGTATTCCACAAACTTTTGATATTTATATATAAAGAGAAATTAATATCACCACCGGCATGTACATCCTTAAAACGGCTAACGCTAAGAAAATGTTTGACACAAGTTGCATATTTCAATGAGCTCTGATGTTTTTCCTGTAATAGGTTTCTGTCTTATATGTTAAGATAGATCGCAATTCAAACAAAGGGAAGTTCACATGATATTCACAGAAAATTAAGATATATGTACCTGCATTGGTCGAAGATTCTTTGGAAACAGTTTTAATCTCCTGAAAGCTTCTGAATGTATGTACCCTTAGCGAAATCTCATAGGCTAAACGTGCATCGATTTACAATTTTCAAATTCTATAAGGTGCTACATAAAATTCAATTATCAGTCACTTTAAGACTATTTTGAGGAATGTCTCTAGGGTTTCCGCTCACTGCTCATATCTGTTTTTACTTTGTACAGAAATTGCTCTAATTCATTGCAGTATTCATCCCCTTCAGGTCAGCTTTGTTGATTATACCTTTCCATTTTATATCAATAGCTTTGCCCATCCAGTTGTTCCAGTACATTCGTATACCTATTGTGTGCGCTTCATCTTCCTTAACGACGCATAATGGAAAAGTCCTTTATATATATGCCACTATCTATACCAATCCTTCTCTTTTTTCTTTGCTAACTTTTTACTTTCTCTACTACGTATAGTAAGTAGGGGAAGTATTGTATTCCACCCAAAAATTCGACACCAAGATTTCACCGGAAATATATGTTTTGAGACACCCTGAATCCAAAAAAAAAGCATTTTATCCGTGTGTGTGTGTCTGTGAACAGCATAACACAGAAATGAACAGTCGGATAAACACCAAACTTGGTATTTAGTTCAGTATCTTCCAGAGATGCGACACGAAGGTTTTCAAGAAAATCCCCCCACCCAGATTACCCTTTACATGGAACATTTTTCGAAAATTGTAATTTTCTCATAAATGCTTCTAACGATTTTGGTTAAAATATCATATATTTAAGATACTTACATGACAAATAAAATGTATATCTTGAATTTTCTGGAAATGTCTCCAAAAGTGTTCTTCATTGTGAACGACGTTTGCATAACTGGTAAATCATAAGAGATAGACATTTTACTATACAAAAAATGTAGATCCGTTAAAATACACAATTTATGTCATACACATTTTTTTGTTGAGTGAACCATTTTCAAGATATTGCTTGTTATTCCCTTAAATTTTCCAATACTTATACTTTTTCTCAAATAGGAGTTCGTTATTAATTTTTTTTGTCCTGATAATGCAAAGAGAATGGAATACTCCACATAGCAACCTGCTTTTAAAATATTTGACTATCGCTTAAAGCCTACCAATTCCCCTTGCACCTACAAGAAAATTAGCAATAAGATTAACATCTCGATATCTTGATTAACATGAAGCATATGGAGAATAAGCGTTTGTAAAAATAGTTTGTACAAGAGTAGAGAAAGTCATGTGATTGTAACTCATCAGATTTTGTTATCAAAGGATCACAAATTATTGTACGTATGGTATATAACCTGATTTCTTCACTTACACAAATTTCTTTTGATAAGTGTCATTTCTATATTCATATGCAGATTATAATTATTTTCAGATAGTGTTTTAAATAGGTGCAATTTTACTAACAGTTATTTGTATTGTTTACAATTTCAATTATGTATTTATATCCCTTTGTTGTTTGGTATGCTTTCTTTATGGCAGCCTCCATTTGGTGAGGCTGAATTTGCTAAATATTTTAGAAGTTTCTTTCCCCCGTCTCCAGAATGTGTGTCCAGATAGTTCTAGAATGTCCTGTGGAAGATGTCATTGATTATACAAGCGAGCGTTTTCGCGAGAGGGGTCAAGTCGGTCAGTCAGTGAGCGAGTGAGTCAGCGAGAGTAATTATGGTGCGACGAAGAGTGCCGCTCTCCGAGCGAGTTTGTGACTACCGCTGTGACGTTCTTCGAGTCTACTGCGGAGGGAGAAGTAAAAGTCTTGTGTTCGTCTACCCAGCGAGTGTACCGGAAGAGAAGGCTACGTCACGAATGAAGTGAAGTGACGGGAAACTGAACTTGTTCAGATTAGTGAAGTGACAGGGTGAACTAAGTGAAGTCTCACTGGAAATTGAACTAGATAATAACAGTGAAGTGACATTGAGAACTTAGAGTGAAGGGACAGTTAGAAACTGGACAAAGTCACAATGTATACATATTACAATATTCAATTGGTTAACCTTACTACTGAGCCAATTGTGGCTCTTTTATTTCAAGGAGTAGGTGTTTTAGAGATGGCCGCAGTGAACGTCTCTGGAATGATGAACTACAACTTTCGACCCCTGCTCGAAACTACATCGGCAGCCCGATTAACAGTCGGTAACCGGCTGCATCAAATACCAACAGCGCTCACCAAGTTGCGCCCTCTCTGCCACATAGATAACGATTATGCAGTCTCCACGTCATCACCTGACCTTCCCGGTGCCCCTCGAGCAATGCACTCCGACGAAGAACACAGTGTGTAACAGACTTAGTTCTCGACGACCATGAAGAAGGATGTTCTTGAGCTTCGTGTTTCGGCGGGCCGGCTCCGCACTTTTCGCCCTTGTCTAAATTTATACACATATTTTTCGGCGTAAGTAAACTTCTAAATTATTTCTATTGTGTGGAGCGGCACTTAAATGCCATCAAAGCGAGTTCATATTGAAATATTATCACGCGTTAAATTATATTTAAAATGACAAATATTTATGTGAGGACAAAGCAAAAATGTTATGTATTTGAATTGTAATTTATTAATGTTTCTAGATTTGAATGTGAATATAGTTAGCGCTCATTAGTTTCATTTGGAGCTGTATTAAATCACTGCTTCATTTTCTTTTAGCGCCAATTGTAGTACAAAGATTATTATTCTGGGGGGATGCTTATTCCAATGCCTTCTAGACTGGGTCCGGCATTTTACTTTTAGTTGACATTTTACTTTCACTACTACGTTTAGTAAGTAGGGGAAGTATTGTATTCCACCCAAAAATTCGATACCGAGATTTCACCGGAAATATATGTTTTGAGACCACCGGAATCCAAAAAAAGCATTTTTGGAATCATGTCCGGTGTTTGTCTGTGAGCAGCATAACTCAATCGGATAAACACCAAACTTGGTATTTAGGTTCAGTATCTTCCAGAGATGCGACACGAAGGTTTTCAAGAAAATCCCCCCATCCCAGATTACCCTTTACATGGAACATTTTTTCGAAAATTTTAAATTTCTCAAAAATGGTTCTAACGATTTTGATTAAAATATCATATGTTTAAGATATTTTCATGACAAATGAAATGTATATCTCGCATTTTCTGGGAATGTCTCCAAAAGTATTCTTCATTGTGAACGACTTTCGCATAACTGGTAAACCATGAGAGATAGACAACTTTTACTACACAAAAAATTTAGATCGGGTTAAAATACACAATTTATGTCGTATACATTTTTGTTGTTGAGTGAACGATTTTCGAGATATTGCTTGTTATTCCCTTAAATTTTCCAATACTTATACTTTTTCTCAAATGGGAATTCGTTATTCATTTTTTTTATGTCCTGGACATGCAAAGAGAGTGGAATGCGCCACATAGCAACCAGGTCTTAAAACATTAGACTGTCGTTAAATCTTACCATATTCCCCTTGCATCTACACGAAAATTAGCAATAAGATTAACATCTCGATTAACATGAAGCATATGGAGAATAAGCGTTTGTGAAAATAGTTTGTGGCATTCTACGCATTGACTATATTTAAATCGGCTATGCAAGAATGTTACACTGCGCATGAGTATATATACGAGGGGCGTCCAATAAGTAAGTTCCCTATTTTGTAAAAAAAAATTACACAAAATTGTTAATGTTGAATTAATTTTATTTATATTGTACAATCTCTCTGTTACATTTTTACATAGTCAATTTTTTTTTTCCAAGCATTTTTGGGGACGTGCTACAAGTTTTTCCAAGCCAGTGCTGTACCAGGTCGGGTCCTGTGCTCACAACCAACTGTTCATTGATTTGACTTCGTCATATATATAAACATATATATATATATATACCTACAACTGATTATTAATATGAATATATGCATGTTGAAGAAATAAGACTAAATTATCTATATCTGTCTGTCTGCTTCCCTCTCCTATTTGGGTTTCCCTGATATATAGAACATTTGAACCCTTCACTATCAGATTATCCATTAGCTTTTGTGTTCCTATATTCAAAAGACCCCTTGCTTTTGTTCAATAGTTGCTAAACCACCCGTGTCTAAGTCCCTCTTGCATTTACCCAGTGCATTCCAGCCATAGAGATTGCTTGTGATACTTCAACGTACAGCGTCCCACTGGTTTGGACGATCATGTTTGTGTAGTGATGCAGGATACACGTACAAGATTGAGAAATACCCTGTGGCTGACCAACAGGTTTCATCTTATCTCATTTAGAGGGAAGAACGCCGCAGGAGTCCTGCGCCAGTGGCTGTCAAGAGATTCTGCTAGCAGAACTCGCAACGCATATAATAACGGAGTTGGACGCTCGGACTTATTACAGTTCTGAGGAACAGGAGCCGAGCTGGGCGCTGCAGGAGGGCCTCTGGTTCAGATGGAAATTAATAACTCCTATGCGTAAAGATTAACCGTCTCAGATTGGGATTGATATTAATAACGTGGCTTCAGTTGGAATTGCCAGAGCAAGACATCAAGTGGGATTAGGCTACAGATGTTTCGTCATCTGGGGGGCATAACCCGCTAGTTGAACTCCTGCAGGATCAATAACATGCAATGAAAAATCACTTTAATAGCAAACTTGATTCCCCTTCCAAACTAAGACTGCCCTCTGTAACCGATAACCTGCCAGGGCGGGGTCGGCAACCTTTCGGTAACAAATGCACCGAAGCAAATTCCTAGTTATTTAACTTTCTCCACCACTTGGGTACCTACGATAGAGGAAGGCTTGCATTTGATCCAAAATTCCATTCCGGGTTGAGGTTTGAGAATTGCATTAAGACTACCTCCTAAAGGTAACCCACAATCCAGATATTCCGTAAATGAATGTAAACTGTAAAGGCATTTACTTCAGCACTATTAAGAAACTCTGGAAACCTCTGAAACCGAGCAGGTTGGCTTAAGGGTTAGCGTCTGGGCTCGTATTCTGAAGGTCACGGGTTCAAATCCCGTGCACCGGGTAATCTGACTGGGGACTTTTCGTTGGTTGTCGCCAGATACACTAGATTTGTTATTAAGTCCCAAAATTCAGGCTACAGAATAGATGGATAGTAGATGGCTCAAGATATTGATATAGAATTTTTACGTGAAATACAATACATTTTACTTTCTCTACTACGTATTGTAAGTAGGGTAAGTATTGTATTCCGCCCAAAAAATTCGATACGAGATTTCACCGGAAATACATGTTTTGATGTCCCCTGAATAAAAAGGTCCGTGTGTGTCTCTCTCTGTATGTGTCTGTGAATAGCATATCTCAAAAATCTTATGTGTTACACTCACATGACTTTCTCTACTCTTGTACAAACTATTTTTACAAACGCTTATTCTCCATCTACTTCATGTTAATCGAGATAAACATTTGCAGACTCTATCTTATTGCTAAGTTTCTTGTAGATGTAAGGGGAATATATTTTTACAAGTGCAATATAGAAACACAGTAGCCTTTAAGCACATACATATCTCTTAATAGCTGGTTGCTAGGTGCAGCACCATTCCCTTTGCCACAGATTAATACTCTTTGCATATCCAAGACAAAAAATGAATAACGAATTCCCATTTGAGAAAATAAGTATTGCAAAATTTAAGGGAATAACAAGTAATATCTCGAAAATGGTTCACTCAACAAAAAAAATGTGTATGACATAAATTATGTATTTTAACACGATCTACATTTTTTGTGTAGTAAAATTTTGTCTATCTCTTATGGTTTACCAGTTATGTAAAAGTCATTCACAATGAAGAATACTTTTGGAGACATTCCCAGGAAATCCAAGATATACATTTTCATTTGTCATGAAAATATCGTAAACATATGATATTTTAATCAAAATCGTTAGAGCCATTTTTGAGAAAATTAAAATTTTCGAAAAACTTCCATGTAAAGGGTAATCTGGGGTGGGGGATTTTCTTGAAAACCTGAACCTAAATACCAAGTTTGGTGTTTATCCGACTGTTCGTTTCTGAGTTATGCTGTTCAGACAGACAGACACACACAGACAGACACACAGACACATACACGGACATGTTTCCAAAAATGCTTTTTTTGGATTCAGGGGGTTTCAAAACATATATTTCCGGTGAAATCTCGGTATCAAATTTTTGGTTGGAATACAATACTTCCCCTACTTACTATACGTAGTAGAGAAAGTAAAAACGAAAAGCCAAACATCTAACTTGGTATTTAGGTTTAATACCATCCAAAGATGCGACACGAAGATTGACGAGAAAATCCGCCTATTCCAGACTACCCTTTATATGGACGATTTTTTGAAACTTTTCATTTTCTAAAACAATTTTCTGAAAAAAAAACTCATATCCCAGAAAGCCGTTTCTGACATATCCATTTTTAGAGGTTAGGATTGTTCATTTCTTGGTCATTCTCCTAAAGTCCTTTCAACATTAAGTTGTTTCTCGCGATTGCATGGAAACAGTATGGAATTTTAAGGCCAGCGTAAGGCTTCCAGTTCTTAAACATTTGACTATCGCTGTTCGCTTTGTATCTATAACGAACTGTGTAATGTAGCTATTTTTGCAAAGGTTTATCTGAATAAAAATGTAGTAGATAGAAAAATAAGATTGAGTGAGAATAATTTGTATACCCACTAATAAACAATATGGTGTAGAGAAAATCATGTGAATGTATCACTTCAGATTTTTCTTTCATACGCGAATGACTATTCATTCTTTTCTTATGGCCATGCAAGGAACATGTAATTCCAAAACCATCAAATAGCAAACCGTGTTCAAAGGTTGGACAATCGCTTTAACATCCTGTATCCAATAAAATGTGTAATAAAAAAATCTACATACTTTTAACATGAAGTAGATAAAAGAACACGTTCTTGTAAGAATACTTTTATAGAATAGTGGGAGGAGAAGGACCTGTGAATGTAACATATTAGATTTTTTATTCATTTTCTATTGCTTCGTTCGCCAATTAGCAAGAAATGCGTTTACAATATAAATGACTATATACGTATACCTTGAAGAGACACAGCAACGTATCGTATCAGTATCATGGGAAAGTGGTTACCTTGTGTAATGTCATGAGAATACAATGCACGTACTTCTGTACTCAGCAACACAGACCACAGGAAATCTGCTGCCACAACAATATTTGCGAACACAATATTTTCTCAGGATGTGTATTGCTGATGCATGTACCTACAATGAAAGGCAGAACGAAGCAAATGCGTCGCTTTCTGTAACACGATGTAATTAGCAGAGACGGATTCAGGATTTTAAATTCCGATTTAGGGAATCCTAACTATAAAAAATGTGATGTGTTGCACTAACATAACTTTCTCTATTCTTGGATAAACTATTTTTACAAATGCTTGTTCTCGAGATAAACATTTGCAGAAACTATCGTATTGCTAATTGTCTTGTAGGTGCAAGGGGAATATGGTAGGCTTTAAGCGATAGTCAAATCTTTTCGAGCTGGTTGCTATGTGGAGCATTCCATTCTCTTTGTATGTCCAGGATATAGAAAAAAAAAACAAAAAACTAATGAGTTCCCATTTATAAAAGGAATAAGTATTGAAAGATTCAAACAAATAGCAAGAAATATCCAGGAAATGGTTCACTCCATAAAACAATTTATAGCTCTTACGGTTTAGCAGTTATGGAAAAGCAATTCAGAAAGAAGAGGACTTTTGGTGATATTCCCAGAAAATTCTAGATGTGCATTTCATTTTCCATAAAAACATCTTAAACACAAGATATTCTAATCAAAATCGTTATAGGCATTTTTGAGAAAATCAAAATTATTGAAAAATGTTCCATGTAAAGGTTAATCTGGGATGGGGGATTTTCTTGAAAATCTTCATGTCGCATCGTTGAAAGGTACTGAACCTAAATACCAAGTTTGGTATTTATCGAACTTTTCGTTTTTGAGTTATATTGTTCACAGAAACACACAGAGATAGACACACACACGGACCTTTTTCTAAAAGTGTTTTTTGGATTCAGGGAAAGCAATAATCTTTTTAAATCATATCCAAAATTTTCACCTAATCCTGATATAAATATTATTAGAACATAAATTACTAATTAATCTAATAGATAATGAAAACATGTTAATTAATATTCCAATTTCTGCCTCAAAACATATACTTGTGGTAAAATCTCGGTATAGAATTTTTGGGTGGAATGCAATACTTCCCCTACTTACTATACGTGGAATTTACTTTCCCCATAATTCAATCAACTTTTTTAGAGACATTTTTTATAACGCTTAGTTTTGGAGATATTGTACGGTCTCAACTTAAATGGTCCACCCTGTATATTCAGTGAATCAAATTAAAACGTTGACCGCCCTGACATGCGGCATCAGCCTTCTTTGTGTTTTAGCTACCTGACTTAGGCTGTGCCCTCCTATAGAAGAAACCTTTTCTGCAGAATTATTTGCCTTAAACTTCTGGTTCAAATTTTGTCTTTTTAAAAAATGATAAAATTCAAACACTATAATATTTATGTTTGTTACTCAAAATAGTGAACTTTCAGCTATTATTACAATAGGTACTACTTCTGAAGTAAAAGTAATTTTGTAAACTGAAACACGTTCACTGTGAGAGTTAATCCGCAAGCTCGTAACTTTGTGAAGCAGTGCGATCGCTGAGGTAAACAGCAAAGGCGATATTGAGTCTGCTATTGTTGTTAGTCCCCTGGCCTCTGCCACCCAATAGTTACTATTCAAGGGGTGTGTGCTCATCCCTAGTGAACACTTTGGTGACATACGTACGTATTTAAGGCAGAAATAAAACTGTTTAATGAAATTAAACTAAACACTTTGTAAACTTAAATATAACTAAAGGGGTCTCCCTAGATCCGCCTCTGGTGATTAGGTATGTATGCATACCCTGAAGCAACAAATATCAAGCACTCTGAATGGTTACAAGTGTGCCACTGACCTCTGCACAGTCATGCAACTCAACGATGTACCCAGAGGCGCTTTGTCACGCAGAAAACATTTCTTGTAACTGTTTAAAGATACGGCTGAAAGAATCCAAAAAAAACAACGTTGATAAATCTTCCAGTCTTATTTACTAGCATACTGTTGTCTTAGCGGTTTTTAAATGTCATAGGAACAGATTATTTATTGCAGATAGGTATTTCTTGAAAAGCCTTTAGCCACTATGAAGGGTTTTTTTTATAGAATTTAGTAATAGTTGAGGTATAAATTGCAATTAACAATTTACACACTTTATAAGCTTGTATGTTTTATCTTTCGCTCATCTACTATTTTTAATAAATGCACATTTGTTTATCTACTTCCTGTTATTCATGACAGATGTTCGCAAACGTAGTTTCAATTAGATAAATATATATTTTAGTATGAAACAGCACTCAGCTGTGAGACAATGAGTGTGTGCCAGCCATAAACATTACATACTTGCAAAGCTCATTAGAAATAAAAGAACGATAAGCTTTTCGAAGTGTACTGCTTAATTTTTTTTGTTACATTTATATACTGCATTTAACATCTAAGCTCATATCGGCGGCATTGCCTTTGGAACTATTAATATTCACTCGTTCACTATTCTGTTCACCTTTGAGTTGTTTACTTTAGGTTTTTACTTTCCCTACTACGTATAGTATAGATTTGGTAAATATTATTAAAGTTTGGTTAAAAGTGTGCCAGCATCCGCGGTAATACAATAAAATTAAATAATCTATTTGAGAAAAGAATAGTGAACTTGTAAACAGTTATTATATTAAGGGGAAGGAGGAAATTCTTAAAATCTTCTTAAATCCTAAAAATAAAGTTTGAAATATATTCATCCGAAGTTTTGCTTTTACTTCAGCTATCACAACACACACACACACACACACACACACACACACACACACACACACACACACACACACACACTCGTACACAGACTTCTTTTTACTTTCTCTACTACGTATAGTAAGTAGGGGAAGTATTGTGTTCCACCCAAAAATGCGATACCGAGATTTCACCGGAAATACATGTTTTGTGACCCCCTAAATCCAAAATAATCATTTCTGGAAACATGTCCGTAGGCGTGTGTGTGTGTGTGTGTGTGTGTGTGTGTGTGTGTGTCTGTGTGTCTGTGAACAGCATACTTTAGAAACGAACAGTCGGATAAACACCAAACTTGGTATTTACGTTCAGTATTTTCCAGAGATGCGACACGAAAGTTTTCAAGAAAATCCCCCCATCCAGATTACCCTTTACATGGAGCATTTTTCGAAAATTTTAATTTTCTCAAAAATGGCTCTAACGATTTTGATTAAAATATCATATGTTTAAGATATTTTCATGACAAATAAAATGTATATCTCGAATTTTCTGGGAATGTCTTCAAAAGTATTCTTCATTGTGAACGACTTTTGCATAACTGGTAAACCATAAGAGATAAACAAAATTTTACTACACAAAAAATGTAGATCGCGTTAAAATACACAATTTATGTCATATACATTTTTTTGTTGAGTGAACCATTTTCGAGATATTGCTTATTATTCCCTTGAATTTTTCAATATTTATTTTCTCAAATGGGAATTCGTTATTCATTTTTTTGTCTTGGATATGCAAAGGGCATTAATCTGTGGCAAAGAGAATGGCGCTGCACCTAGCAACCAGCTATTAAGTCTATGCTTAAAGGCTACTGTATTTCTATATTGCCCTTGAAAATACAAAACAAGGGCAACATAGTAGGCCTTAAGCGATAGTCAAATATTTTTAGAACTCGTCGCTATGTGTAAAATGTAATTCTCTTTGCATGTCAAAGGATCGTTTCTGCAAATGTTTATCTCGATTAATATGAAATACATGAGAATAAGAGTTTGTAAAAATAGTTTGTACAAGAGTAGAGAAAGTCATGTGAGTGTAACACATCAGATTGTTTACACTATGTAAACACTCAAAGTGCTGCAGGTAAGAAATTACACTTACCAACCTGTAGAGAAATTTCAGAAGCCAGAATTTTCATTTTCTCTACCGCTTACCTAAAGCAAGTAGAGCAAGGATTGCACTTGATCCAAAAATTCGATATCGCAATTTCAGTAGAAACACGCGTTTAAGGGCATCCTGAATAAAAACAAATAACTAAATACAAAAAATGCACGTGCATGAGTTATGTCTGTAGATATGTCTGTTGTAAACAGCATAACTCAAAAACAAAAAGTCGAACAAATACTACTGTTTAAAGATACCAGGTTTAAGATTTTCAACAAAATCTCAACACCTCAAATTACCCTTTAGGTACATGGAAAAGTTTTGGATGTTTAGTTTTATTTTCTCAAAAATCCTCAAACGCTTATAATTAAAGACAACGTATTTCACCAATGTACCTGATAGCTAAAATATATATCTTGAATTTTCTGAGAATAGCCTTTGAAGACCTCTTCATTCGGAAAGAATTTTGTATAACTGGTAAACTGTAGGATATAGACAAAACATTTGCAACATAAAAATGTAGGTATCTTTAAAACATAGAATTTATTTCAAATAATGTTTTTGTAGCACTCACCATTTCCGAGATATCCGTTATTATTAGTTTGAATTTTTCAATACTTTGTCATCTTAACTTTTTCTACTACGTACATAATAGGTACAGGAGGTACAGCATTCCATCAAAAAATTCGAGATTCCACCGGAAATACATGTTTTGAGACTCCTTAAATAGAAAAAAAAAACATTTTTAGATAAAGGTTCGTGTGTGTGTGTCTATGTAGGCGTATAACTCAACAACGAAAAGTCCGATAAATGCCAAACTTGGTACTTGGTTCATAACTTCCAAAGATACGACTCGAAGACTTTCAAGAAAATCCCCCCACCCAAACTACCTTTTATATGAAACACTTTTCGGGATTCTTATTTTCTAAAAATGGCTTTAACGATTTTGATTAAAATACCACATATTAAAGATATTTATATGACAAATAAAATGTATGTCTTGAATTTTCTCGGAATAGCGAGTTTCTCTTCATTCGGACGGAATTTGTATAATCTTGTAGATGTAACTGGTAAACCTTATGTGGTAGAAAAAAGCTTACTATAGAAAAAATGTAAACCTCTTTCAAGCACACAGTTTAATCCAGATAACTTTCTTGTGGAATCAGCCATTTCTGAGATATCCGTTATTAATGGCTAGAAATGTTCATTAATTGGTCATTCTTTAAAGTCCTTTCAATATTCAGTTCTTTCTAGCGATTGCATGGAAACAGTATGGAATTTTAAGGTCAGCATATAGTGTGCAGTTCTTAATCATTTGACTATCGCTGTTCCGTTTGTACTGTCTATAACGAAATGTGTAATGTAGCTAGTTTTGCAAGGTTTATTTGGATTCAAATGAAGTAGATAGAAAAAAAAATCTGATATGTTGCACTCACATGACTTTCTCTACTTTTGTACAAACTATTTTTACAAACGCTTATTCTCCATATACTTCATGTTAATCGAGATATCGATATGTTAATTTTATTGCTAATTTTCTTGTAGATGCAAGGGGAATTGGTAGGCTTTAAGCTATGGGTAAATCTTTTGCTATGTGGAGCATTCCATTCTCTTTGTATGTCCGGACATAAAAAGATAAATAACAATTCCCATTTGAGAAAAAGTATAAGTATTGGAAAATTCAAACAAATAACAAGGAATATTTCGGAAATGGTTCGCTTGGTATATGATATAAATTTGTGTTGCAATAAGATTACATTTTTTGTGTAGTAAAATTATGTCTATGTCTTACGGTTAACCAGTTATGCAAAATTCATTCAGAATGAAGAGGACTTGGGGACATTCCCAGAAAATTCAAGATATACATTTAATTTGCCATGAAGGTATCTTAAACATATGATATTTTAATCCAAATCGTTAGAGGCATTTTGGAGAAATTTAAAATTTTCGAAAAATGGTAGTCTGGGGTGGGGAATTTTCTTGGAAATGTTGAGGTCCCATCTTTGAAAGATAGTGAATCTAAATACCAAGTTTGGTATTTATCCGAATTTTAATTTTTGAGTTATGCTGTCCACAGACACACAGAGACATACACGGACCTTTTTCTAATTTTTTTGTTTGATTCTGGGGGTCTCAAAACATTATTTCCGGTGAAATCACGGTAAGAATTTTTAGGTGGAATGCTATACTTACTATACGTAGTAGAGAAAGTAAAAATCTATAGTAAGAATAGTTGTATACCCATTAACAAGCGACAGAGGGTAGAGAAAGTCATGTAAATGTAACACATCAAATTTTTTCTCTAAAAAAATCCGCCAATTATTAGCAAAGTGCCCTTTTCTTCAAAGCGCAATTGTATGGAAGCAGGTTTTATAATCGAATGAGTTTATTTCCTTGTTGAAACCAGACAGTAACAAATGTTTTCTCCACTTTCACGTTGAAAAGGTAAAACATTTTTATACTGGTATAAAGTTTTAAACTCCTGTTTCGTACATTCCGTGCTCTGCATCACTAACTTCCTGTAAATAAAAAAGAAACAACCTGAGACTGTGGAAAGCCGCAGAAATGCCCTTACAGGATGAACTCCATTCGCTCACGCACCAAGAAATGTTAGCTAAAAGTGCTGTTATACATATTCAAAGACTGGCTTAATGCGGAGCAGCGCCACGATAACTTGTGGAATTTAATGGCTACTGTCGCGCGCTACCTCTGTCGCACTTCCATGAACTGTAACAACCTTGATATATCATATATCATGTTCCTTATACATGTAATAAAGTGAGTAACTAATGGTTTCGTGCTGAAAAGTTTCCGTTCTTTTATATTTTAGTTTAGAGACCGACTTGGGAGCTGTTGTTTTAGCATTCTTTCTATCGAGTTGCTCCATGTAAATAATAAAGTTAACTTCATTTTACTCAGTTTAATCTCTAAGCCACGATTTCGTATTTGGCAGACGTTTCTACCAACTGCAGTCACGGACCGTATAAGACATTTTATGTGAGACTGAATGCTATTAAATCAAAAGTTACATGTATTTGAAACTGAAAATTTTGTGAGCGTTTTCCCGTTTTCTTCGATCCTTAGAGGTTTATAACATTTATAGTGGGGAGAAGTGATTTCTAATTTATCTTAGAGAAAGTTTATACCTGCTACATATGTTATTAGGTAGCACTAGGCATATTTAAATATTGTTTTGAATAACATTGTATTAACTGCAGATAATTTTTACTTTCTATACTACGTTTAGTAAGTAGGGGAAGTATTGGATTCCACCCACAAATTCGATACCGAGATTTCACTGGAAATACATGTTTTGAGGCCCCTTGAATCCAAAAATTTTTTTAGAAAAATGTCCGTGTGCGTGTGTGTCTGTGTGAACAGCACAACTCAAAAGCGAAAAGTCGGATAAATACCAAACTTGATATTTAGGTTCAGTATCTTTCAAAGATGCGACACTAAGATTTTCGAGAAATTCCCCACCCTTTACATGGAACATTTTTCGAAAAATTTTATTTTCTCAAAAATGACTGTAACGATTTTGATTAAAATGTCATGTATTTAAGATATTTTCATGACAAATGAAATGTATATCTTGAATTTTATGGGAATATCCCCAAAAGTCCTATTCATTCTGAATCGCTTTTGCATAACTGGCAAACCGTAAGAGAAAGACTACTACTCAAAAAAATGTAGACCTCGTTAAAACACACAATTTGTCATACACATTTTTTGGGGGGGGTGAAGTGAACCATTTCCGAGATGTTATTTGTTTGAATTTTCCAATACTTATACTTTTTCTCAAATGGGAATACGTTATTCGTTTTTTATGTCCTGGACATGAAAAAAGAATGGAATGCTCCACATAGCGACCTGCTCTGAAAACATTTGAGTATCGCTTAAAGCCTGCCATATTCCCCCTGCACCTACAAGAAAATTAGCAATAAGATAATTTCTGTAAATGTTTATCTCGATTAATATGAAGTAGACGGATAATAAGAGTTTGTAAAAATTGTTGTACAAGAGTAGAGAAAGTCATGTGAGTGTAACACATCAGAATTTTTGGCATTACATTTATGAAGTTTTACCTCCTAATGATTTCACCTCACTGTTATCGAACCGCTTCCCAAAATAACCTTTTTACCTTCTCTGCCACGTACCTAGTAGGTAAAGTGTTGTTTTCCATCCAAAAATTACATACCGAGATGTCCCCCGAAATACATGTTTTGGGGGTCCCTGAATCCAAAACATAAGAAGCATAATTCAAAAACGCTAAGTCGGATGGACACCAAACTTGGTATTTAGGTTTAGTACCTTCCAAAGATGCAACACAAGTTTTTCAACAAAATCCTAAAACCCCAAACTACCCTTTACGCAGAAGATTTTTCGAAATTTTTTATTTCTTAAAATATTTCTCTAACAATTGTGGTTAAAGTAGTATATACTAAAGATACTTACATGACAAATAAAATGTATATCTTGAATTTTCTAATAATAGCCTTGAAGTCCTCTTCTTTCGAAAGTAATTTTGTATAGTATTGTATAACCTGTAAACGTTAAGGGATAGACGAAAGCGCACTATACAACATATCTAAATGTTTGTAAAACATACAGTTATTTCAAATAACTTTTTTGTGGTCATTTCCGATATATCTGCTATTAATGTTTCGAATTGTTCAGTACTTAGCCATTCCTTTCGGGTCCTGAAGATTTTTAGTCTTTTTCGCGATTGCATGGAAAGGTATGGAATTTTATGGCCAGCGCGTAGCGTCCAATTCTAATACTTATTGCATCGCTTTCAACGTTGTATCTACAATGAAATGTGCAATGCGGCTGTTTCCGGAAAGGTTTATCTCGATTAAAATGAAGTAGATAGAAAAATAAACTTTGTAAGAATAATTTGTATACCCATTAACAAACGTTAAAGGGTATAGAAAGTGGTTAATTTTCTTGTAGATGCAAGGGGAATATGGTAGGTTTTAAGCAATAGTCAAATATTTTAAGAGCTGGTTGCTATGTGGAGTATTCCATTCTCTTTGCATTACCAGGACAAAAAAAATAAGAGCTATAGATTTTAACTGTGCAGTAAACACACCGTAGTGATAGCACTGGAAAAATGTTTTTAACACACTGCATAAATCTATCGGTATGATCCCTTGTAATGCAAAACTATTTGTCACTGCATTGCAGATTACTTTTATATCATCAATTACAATGTCCTGCAGCCAAACCTCATCAGCGCACAAGTAAGGTGGATATGCTATAACACCATCATAATTTGAAACTGATTTCAAGTGCAAATCATAGCCTAAATGAAGAATTTTATCAATTACCTACTTCAGAACTCCAAATATCAATATTTATTACAGTTGAAAAACATAACGCCATCACCAAGTTGCTTGTGCACTGTGTGTTTTTAACCTCACCAAATATGTCGTTATTTTGGCTCAAGGTGCCAGCAATCACTTTGGCTACTTTCCCGGAAAACAACTTCTTAACATTAAAATTAAAACTGGTTCGTTTCTTACTAAGCATTATAAAAATTCTTAAAACGTAAACCAGTAAATAAAGAACAGAAACCAAAACAGAAACACCAGAAAATGGTACTATAACAAATAATATATGAATGAATAAAATGAAACAGCCCTTAAACCGCGGAAACAAAAAATATAAACTAAAATAGGAACATTTAAAATGCTACTATAACGAACAATAAGAGGGGAATTAATAAAATGAAACGATCTTACGAAATTGGTTCAAATCAGCATTCCTTTGAAGCAAAAGCCGAATAGAAGATTCACAAAATCATAGCAGTTTGTTTATTTCTCAGTATAAAAATATTTTACTACCACTACTATGTTCCCCTTGTTTTCTATTTGCAAAGGCAATATAGAAATACAGTAGCCTTAAAGCATATACATATCTCTTAATAGCTGGTTGCTTTGTGCAGCACCATTCTGTTTTCCACAGATTAATACTCTTTGCATATACAAGACAAAAAAAATGAATAACGAATTCCCATTTGAGAAAAAGTATAAATATTGGAAAACCTAAGGGAATTGATAAGCAATATCTCGAAAATGGTTCACCGAAAAAAACAAATGTATAGGACATAAATTGTGTATTTTAACGCGATCTACATTTTTGGTGCAGTAAAATTTTGTCTATCTCTTATGGTTTACCAGTTATGCAAAAGTCGTTCACAATGAAGAACACTTTTGGAGACATTCCCAGGAAATTCAAGACATACATTTTATTTGTCATGAAAATAATTTAAACATGTGATATTTTAATAAAAATCGTTAGAGCCATTTTTGAGAAAATTAAAAATTTCCAAAAATGGTCCATGTAAAGGGTAGTCTGGGGTGGGGGAGTTTCTTGAAAATCTTCGTGTTGCATTTTTTAAAGATACTGAACCTATATACCAAGTTTCGTATTTATCTGAATTATCGTTTTTGAATCATGCTGTTCACAGACAGACGCACGGACCTTTTTCTAAAAATGCTTTTTTTGGATTCAGTGGGGTCTCAAAACATGTATTTCCCTTGAAATCTCGGTATTCAATTTTTGGGTGGAATGCGATACTTCCCCCACTTACTATACGTAGTAGAGAAGGTAAAAAGACTGACTTTGTTCTTTTCGTTAACCCTTCAAATATCAATAGGTTTAGTACAGTACAGTAAAGATCCAGAAAGGAGTTTATTGAACGGAAGAAAGGTTTTTAAAAGAAACTCTTGTGGCCTTGGGCTTTTAAAAGAATTTATAAAACTCGCTGCTATTTTGTGCTTCTGTACACATGAGCGTGCAAAACAAATGTTTTCAACGAGTGAAATGGCTTAATGGTAATGCTGATACTCGCATTAGTGAGGAATTAAGATTAAAATCAATCCTTAAGCCTACTAACCTCTTAGTAGTTTCACTTTTCCTTTTTCTTCCCGGAGGGAGGGGAATGCTAAGTATGCCTACTACTGCTAAATATCACGTGACTGCAATAAAGGCAATAAAACTAAGGTAAACAATACACCATCAAAAGAAGCAACAGATTGTACAGAGGCAACTGTAACCAGCGTAAACGAATTACTTTTCCTAAGTACCTTTGAGTAAACGCTAAGGATGTCACAACATAAAAGCTGTTAAGGCAGTGTTCCTGAGAAATTGGGTATAAATATGGAAAAATCGAATATGTGTAATTTTTCTATTATTTTTAATCCCATGTGAACATTTAGCTATTTTGATTTATTAGTATGATGGATCATTGGTTGTGTGCTATCTAAACATTTCTATATATAGGACTGTAAAACACATTCCAATTTTAAATCTGGTTTTCTTTTAATCGTTTTTCTCAGCATTTTTCATTTCTTCAAATGTTCAACACATCAACATTTTTTACTGATTTCAGTAAAAATTCAGGAATGATTGTTAAAAACATTCACTTGATCTCTTATAGAATTGCTTATTTACCTCATCTTTACTTTATCTTTTCTTTGTCGCATTACTTCATTTGAAATGAAAAGATTTCGTTTATAATTAACCGTTAAAGCCAAAATAACATTTTGAATGCGCTATAACTAACCGCCTGACACGTGGGACATTTTAATTTAACGCATAGTAAGTGATTAAAACAAGAAGAAAAAAAATAATACCTCGGAGATAAACGCATGTAGCTCGTTGAAATTCGTGTACAGTTACTGTGGCGAAATGTTCAAGATATTGAAATGAAAAACTCCGATGTGTTGCACCCACATGATTTTCTCTACTTTCACAAAGCGCTTATTCTCCATCTACTTCATGTTAATCAAGATAGTTTTCTTATTGTAGAAAGGGGAATTGCTAGGTTTTAAGCGATAGTCAAATATTTTAAGAGCTGGTTGCTATGTGGAGTATTCCATACTCTTTGCATTACCAGGACAAAAAAATGAATAACGAATTCCCATTTGAGAAAAAGTATATGTATTGGAAAATTTAAGGGAATAACAAGCAATATCTCGAAAATGGTTCACTCAACAAAAAAAATGTTATATGACATAAATTGTGTATTTTAATGCTATCTAAATGTGTTGTGTTGTAAAATTTTGTCTATCTCTTATGGTTTACCAGTTATGCAAAAGTCTCACAATGAAGAATACTTTTGGAGGCATTCCCAGAAAACTCATGATATACATTTCATTTGCCATATAAGTATCTTAAACATATGATATTTTAATTAAAATCGCCAGAGCCACTTTTGAGGTAATCAAAACTTTTGAAAAGTGTTTCATATAAAGGATAATTTCGGGTGGAGGGATTTCCTTGAAAATCTTCTTGTCACATCTTTGAAAGATACCGAAGCTAAATACCAACTTTGGTATTTATCCGAATTTTCGTTTTTGACTTATGCTGTTCACAGACACTCAGGCACACACACGGACCTTTTTCTAAAAATGATTTTTTTTATTTAGGAGGCCTAAAAACATGTATTTTCAGTGAAATCTCGGTATCGAAATTTTGGGTAGAATGCAATACTTCCCCTACTTACCATACGTAGCGGGGAGAGTAAAAATTGTTTTTTTAAAGTTTTTCACACGCGCATTACATAAAAAACTGGTCAAGTGTAAGTTTAACTATTGCAGTAAATAATAAAAAACAAACACAAGCAAAAATTTCAAGAATGACGTTTTTAAGAGACCCTTCTTGTTATAAAAAGAAATATTGCAGTTGACGTTTTTATTGATAAACTACAATGCATAATCGATAACAATTAACGGTAATGAGTGAGAGAAAAATACTTAAGAGTATCCTGATTGGTAAAAAGTGAGGTTATTCTGGAGTTGCATTCTTCAATTCAAGGTGCAAGAGTATAAGAAATAATCCATGTTTAAACGCTGCCGCTTGTGTGTGGTAAAAATGTGTAGCTGAACTCTATAAGCATCCGAATAACACGTTTTACATGGAAAAGCTTTCGCTGAAGTGCATTTGATGTGCTAACAGAAGCGAGCATGACTGAGCGATCCTGTTTGACGAGCTGATACACAACCGCCAATTAATTACCTGTAGCCTCCATAGAGACTGCGAACAATTGAACGCTAACAAATTTCCAAAGCATGCAGTGGTACCACTACCACAATAGTTTCGTGCTACATAAAAGAGGCCAATTTCTGCACGCCGCCCGCCGTCTCCCATTCTATTGTGGGCGGGAGAGAGCGTGGCCTCCCTCAACTCTATTATACAACCCGTGCCCAAATTCCCAAAACAAGCCAAATCGTTACTTTATTGCACGATACTGTAACGGGACAGATTCTGCTCGTAAAAACTGTTGTAGCGAATAATGCAACTTGGCCACAGGAGGCCTATGAAATGCCTCAAACAATTTAAAGCTTTGCAACTGCTTAGCAAAGACGTCCAACACTTTTCAGGGCACCGGTAGGTAGATATTGTTGAGTTTTCATTTTATATCTGATAAAAAATCTGATATCTTACACTCACATGACTTTCTCTGCTCTTGTACAAACTATTTTTACAAACTCTTATTCTCCGTCTATTTCATATTAATCGAGATAAACATTTGCAGAAACGATCTTTTGACATGCAAAGAGAATTACATTTTACACATAGCGACTAGTTCTAAAAATATTTGTTTTGTATTTGCAAGGGCAATATAGAAATACAGTAGCCTTTAAGCATAGACATATCTCTTAATAGCTGGTTGCTATGTGCAGCACCATTCTCTTTGTCACAAGTTAATACTCTTTGCATATCCAAGACAAAAAATGAATAACGAATTCCCATTTGAGAAAATAAGTATTGAAAAATTTAAGGGAATAACAAGCAATATTTCGAAAATGGTTCACTCAACAACAAAAATGTATATGACATAAATTGTGTATTTTAACGCGATCTATATTTTTTATGTTAAACTTTTGTCTATCTCTTATGGTTTACCAGTTATGAAAAAGTCGTTCACAATGAAGAATACTTTTGGAGACCTTCCCAGAAAATTCGAGATATATATTTCATTTGTCATAAAAATATCTTAAACATATGATATTTTAATCAAAATCGTTAGAGCCATTTCTGAGAAAATTAAAATTTTCGAAAAATGTTCCATGTAAAGGGTAATCTTGGGTGGAGGGATTTTCTTGAAAACCTTCGTGTCGCATCTCTGGAAGATACTGAACCTAAATACCAAGTTTGGTGTTTATCCGATTGTTCCTTTCTGAGTTATGCTGTTCACAGACACACACGCGGACATGTTTCCAAAAATCCTTTTTTTGGATTCAGCAGGTCTCAAAACATGTATTTCCGGTGAAATCTCGGTATCGAATATTTGGGTGGAATACACTACTTCCCCTGCTTACTATACGTAGTAGAGAAAGTAAAAAGTACAGATCTTTAATTTATTGAGCAATTTGGCCCGTTAAATTGCCAATTTAAACATAGCGGCGCATAACCACACCTATTGGATTTTTCTTGCCTCCCAATTTCCCTTATCTTAGTTCTTTCCTGCTCTAGGTCCACTTTCCACAAAACGTATTCAAGATGTGCACCAAATTTTTAGGATATTTGTCCCTATAGGAAACTGCTTTCCTTCAGATGTTTAAACAAATATGAGAATAAAAACTACTTATGAAGAAAAATATAGTGGCCTGGTTTATTTCTTATTCTTGACAGGTTAAAGATATTAGAAAAATATTTTGTTCACTGTAGGAAAGTGCGCCTGAAATATAGGTTACAACATATTGAGTTAAGAAAGGTGTCACTTATATCACTTTTGCCCAACTTTGAACGAGCGTTAATTTATGTTTATTATAATTATTTACAGGAATCGGAGAAAAGTTATAACGAAGTCCAAAGAAACCTCTAAAAACACCTTGCATAGGAGTCAGGAATTTGCAAACTTCGGCTTAGAATACCACTAAACTTTTAAAATTAAAATCCCATAACTGTACAACCACAGTTACTAGAGTTAATTTTGGAATGGGTATTAGGTAATCTTAATTATCGCCCTATTGACACGTGTTTAATTATTTTTACAGACGAACCATAATTTTATTTACATGACCATGAGGAATTAATTAATGTTAATGCAATTCTTCTTAAAAGGTGTGAGAGATGCGTGGCGACACAAGGACAGAATTTCCAATATCTTTCATGACGAAGGTATGAAGTACACTGTATATGAAAAATCTATGATGCGCTTGAGTTTAAGGGGCTATAAATGTCCGACTCCCGGAAAGCAGTGTGATACCCGGTGTCAAAAAAATGTACAGATAGCCCGGCCGCACGTCCAAGAGAACGTTCTGTACAACGCTTTTTAAAGATTTGACAATCGCTCTAGCTTCTGTATCCCCTTGTATCTTCAAAGAAATATGTAATGAAATCATTTTTGTAAAGTTTATCTGCATTATCATGAAGCAGAATAGATATAAAAATAAACGATACTAGAATATAATACAACAAATTTTAAACAAAACTTTTATTTTTACCTTCTCTACTACGTATTGCAAGTAGGGGATGTATTGCATTGCACCCAAAACCAGAGGCCCTGAGTAAAAAAAGTATTTTTAGAAAAAGGCCCGTGTGTATGTCTGGGTGTCCGTGAACAGCATAACTAAAAAACGAAAAGTTTAATAAACACCAAACTTGATATTTAGGTTCAGTATCTTTCAGAGGTGTGACACGAAGATTTTCAAGAAAATCCCCCACCCCGAATACCCTTTACATAGAACGTTTTAAAAAAGTGTAGACTTTCTCAAAATGGCTCTAATGATTTTGATTAAAATATCATGTATTTAAGATATTTTATGACAAATGAACTGTATATCTTGAATTTTCTGGGAATTTTTCCAAAAGTCCTCTTTATTCTGAATGACTTTTGCATATAGTAAGAGATAGGCAAACTTTTATTGCACAAAAAATGTATCTCTCTTTAAAACACACAATTTATGATATAAACATTTTTTTGTGGAGTGAACCATTTCCGAGATATTGCTTGTTATTGCTTGAATTTTCCAATACTTTTACTTTTTCTCAAATCGGAATTCCTTATTCGGTTTTACTTTCTCTACTACGTATAGTAAGTAGGGGAAGTATTGTAGGTTTGTTCCCACACGATTCAGAATCGATTCCGAATTATCTGAGTGTGCGCAGTAGCTAAGTGGCGTTCCAACATGACAGAGAATCAGTTCAGAACCAATTCTGAATTTCCAGTTTGCTGTTCCAACGTATTTGGGAACTAGTTCGGAACGAGTGAAATCGGTTCGTGATTAAGAATAGGAACTGAAAATTCCAGACATGCGCAGATTGTATGGTCTACAGCGCATAATCAGTTAATTCAGAATCGATTCTAATCGCTTGGAACAAACCCGACGGAGAGTATTGAAAAAGCGACATACTCTCTGTATTCAGTAGAAAATAAATTTGAATATGTAATTTATTCCTCCATTCGTGTTTATTTCTCAATACGGAATAGCAAAGGTGTTTGGTAAGCAGTTGCTCGCTGTTGAGTAGTATGGCGACATACTTGAGGAAAAGAACAAACGTCTAACAAAGCCAGGGAGCAAAACATCGTTCAAAGATAACAATAATGAGTGATTTAGAAGGTGACAGTGATCTTTTTAATGATGCATCGACTTCCGAAGAAGAGGATTGAAATCCATTTAAACATTATTCCGTTATTTTGGGACCTTTACCCCTTTTTGGCACCTTTATACCATTTTCCCCCAACCATGCCCATAATCCCCTTTTTTCTTTTAAGTTTCATTCCAATTTATTCTTTAACTTTCAATTAACGTCTCCTCAGCTTGCTGTGTACGTGCGAATAGTAAGTCTACCTCTTTCAGTAAACGCCGCGCGGGAATTGAAAGCACACCCGCAACAATGGAAAATAATTGTGTGTTCGACGAAAACCTCTTTCTCTCACTTTACTGCTATAAAGTAGCCCACACTAATGCAATTGACAATGAGTGATTCTATCCCACCAGAATCAGTAGCCTGCTGTTCGTGAATGTGAGTTTGTTGCTGTGAGAGACGTCATCTGTTTGCGTGGAGACAAAGCCTGGGCAGGCAGAGACGACAATAACCTCAACCGCGCAGTTCTGAGAATTATTAAGACTGGGTTATAATTCACAAAACAATTATATATAAAGAAATAAAAATTTCAGCCCAATTGAATGGATAGTTTAGAAAATAGCAATTTCAGTTGTGCATCCCCTTAAATAAACCAGCACCTTATTGTGCCTTTTTTCACCTTATTTGAGCACCTTTTCCCTTCCTTTTTTCATCTGAAATTTGCAACTAAACATCCTAACCCTGATCATAAGCATACATTGGTACCATGTAGTTTTGTATTATTTGCATTACGTTCGGAATAGAATTTATGTGGGATGTCATTGTCTCAGAGTATTGGAGTTTTAAATTAAACATTGTGTTTAGAAGTTTCTGTACCAGGAAACCTAATGTTAAATTGGAATTGTGTTAAATTACTTTTTCCGGGTTCTGGTTTAAATATAATATCTATATATTACAATTGTTATTCGCAATAACTCAGTATCAATGGCTTTAAGCCGATAAACGAACGTGATTTATTTTTGCTCGAATATTAGGACTGGAATCAGTATGAAAGAAACGCTTACGATGAACGTAATACGTACATCGGCGGAGTTTGATTTCATTCATCAACGCTGTAAACGTAGATATTTGATTGTCTTCTGATTGACCGTGCAACGAAGGCCGTAACAGAACGCGAACGGTTCAAGTAATGTTCCAACCACACAGAATTCAGAATTAGTTCTGTGAGCGTACCGGATTGGCGCATGTGCATTAGCATGTGTTGGAATTAGTTCGGAACCCGTTCAAAACCGTATGTTGGAACAAACCTTGTATTCCACCCAAAAATTCGATACCGAGATTTCGACGGAAATACATGTTTTGAGACCCCCTGAATCCAAAAAAAGCATTTTTGGAAACAAGTCCGTGTGTGTGTGTCCGTGTGTGTGTGTCTTCTGTGTGTCTATGTGTGTGTCTGTCTGTGAACAGCATAACTCAGAAACGAACAGTCGGATAAACACCAAACTTGGTATTTAGGTTCAGTATCTTCCAAGGATGTGACACAAAGGTTTTCAAGAAAATCCCCCACCCCAGAGTACCCTTTACATGGAAGATTTTTCGAACATTTTAATTTTCTCAAAAACGGCTCTAACGATTTTGATTAAAATATCATAGGTTTAATATATTTTTATGACAAATAAAATGTATATCTTGAATTTCCTGGGAATGTCTCCAAAAGTATTCTTCATTGTGAACGACTTTTGCATAACTGGTAAACCATAAGAGATAGACAAAATTGTACTACACAAAAAATGTAGATGGCGTTAAAATACACAATTTATGTCATATACATTTTTTTTTTGTTGAGTGAACCATTTTCGAGATATTGCTTGTTATTCCCTTTTTTGTCTTGGATATGCAAAGAGTATTAATCTGTGGGAAAGGGAATGGTGCTGCACCTACCAACCAGCTATTAAGAGACATGTATGTGCTTAAAGGATACTGTATTTCTATATTGCCCTTGTAAATATATATTCCCCTTACATCTACAACGAAATTAGCAATAAGATAGAGTCTGCAAATGTTTATCTGGATTAACATGAAGTAGATGGAGAATAAGCGTTTGTAAAAATAGTTTGTACAAGAGTAGAGAAAGTCATGTGAGTGTAACACATCAGATTCTTTTATTCTTAGAAAAACACTATAAAATCGTATTAATTGGTCCATTTTTAATAAATCTGAAATAAAATTGTTATGGTGTTCAATGTTAGTATACAAAATATGGAATTCATGTTCCATAGGCAATTTCTTCCTCACTGCAGTAACAGGTTAAAAAGGAGGAGAGAATTAAAGGGGAAGGGATAAGTAACGAGCAACAATAAAATTAACGAGACACTGTTTTGGAGTTACTAATACCTGCGCTAATAGCCGGTGCAGAGGAAGCCGAGCTAAGCTAGAAGTTGTGGTACAAAGCCACGCCTCTAAAAGCTGCAGTTCTAACCCCTGATATATTGCTCACCAAAACGGATAAAATAAGCAGGCGGTATTCGTGAAGTTACATCATTATATTCCAACCCAAAACTGGAACATGCTCAGGCACTCCCCCGAATATATTCACATAGAACTGGTTTTTCAGGTGCAGCCAGAAAATTCTTAGATTATATTCTTCTGAATCGTAATTATGCGGTTAATAAATAATTACACAAGTGATGGGACCACCCTGAGGCGCAGTGATACCAACTTGCATTGTTAATAGTTACATGATACTCGATAAACGCTTAATGTTCTTTCGTAAACTTTGAAGCACCTGCCTAAGTGGCGGTTGAAACACAATGTAGAATGATGAGGTCATTTGAAGGTCGTTGCAAGAGAGTGCAAGTGGATTTTGAATACAAATTAAGTAAAGAAAGAAAAAAGTGTGAGTATGACAGAGAACGGAGGCGACACCTCGTATCTCGATCCAACGCGGATCTTCTGTGCTTACTATCTCCTGGAGGAATGGATAAGGTGAAGGAACCACAGGAGGCTATAGACCGCAGGCAGGCCGGGTGTAGGGGTTCCTAGAGCCCGGTCAAACTGGCGGGTTGCTCAGAGATGATTTCGTTCTTGAGGAACCGAGGAGTAGGTACTGGACCCACCTGAGGGGATTCAGAAAAGGCTGCCATCTGGCAGAGCCAAGAAGAACTTTCCAACCTGCGCAATCTGCCCGATACCGACCAACACTGCACACCCCTAAGCCTACCTAAGAAAGGAGAGGAGAAATGATAGGAAAGGAGAGAAAGGAAATACGTGGTAGAGGAGAAACCACCCCAGCATTCGCCTTGCCAAAACCATAAAAAAAAAAACCATGGTCAGAGTAGCCGGTTCCAGGAATCGAATCCAGGACCCTCCCCCCACTCGAGGCTCTCGCACGTTACCGCAGAGTCATTTCGCTTGGTTAAAGGTATTTGTCTGCTAAGAGTAAGTACTTTTGAGATCTTTTGCCTGTAGGGGAAACACCCAGGCATGTATCTAATCATTGCCCCAACGCTTTCCTAATAGCACCTCTCTCAAATATTAGCCTAACAAGATTTGCTTGATGTTTTCACCATTTATTTTTCGATTTTTAAATTTATAAATTAAAAATCTAATATATAACATTATTTATAAATATATAATAACATAATCACACTGCTTTGATTATACTATTGTTTTTTTCTTCAGAATTTTCTTCCATGTGTGAAACAAGCTGGGTCGGCTGCAAAAAGTAGTGCCCTTCTGCCATGCCATTAGTTAAATAAAACAAGTTTTAATCTGTATAAAATGAAAAGGAATCCGAGGCGGAGCTAGATAACGCTGGTGAAAGTCCTTAGCCAATAGCGAGGTTGCCTAGTTCTAGTGCCGCGTGGTCTCACCACGGTTTCTAGTTTTCAATTGCGCTTTAAAAGTTGTTAAGTACTCATCATTTATAGTATTATAGCTGAGCAGGGCTAACAATTTTGAATCAGACTGTTCCAAAAACCGTGTGTCTACAAAGTTTGATTCTTTAGTTATGTATCAAAATAGATATTTCTGAGGGTTGCTGAAAGACCTTGACCATTGTACACCGCTATCAGTAGTGTTGTGTTTACGTTCGGTCTGTTTGCAAGAGCTTAGAGAGTTGATTCTGAGATTAGCGATGTGAAGGCGTGTCAACTTTAGTTCTTAATTTGTTGCTTCAAATTTACCTTTTACACGCGAAAGTATTCTTTATATAAGCTTAAAGATTCTAAGTTACTATTATAAGTGTAGTGGTTTTAATTAAGTGTTTAACAATTATGAAAGCATGCCCGCTGGACTCCGCGCCAAGTGATCGGGGTGAATGTGTGTGCTATACTGGCTGTATCTTGCTTTATGCTGTGTCTCGTCTGTCTCTGTCACTCACAAACCATCTGCCAACGCAGCGCTCCCGCTGGTGCTCCATTGGCTTGCTTCAGATCCCTTCTCGTTTCGTACGGATTATTGAATTACATGTTTTAAAATAAATGTCTTTATTTCATATGCACGTATATACAACGAATACGACACGCATGCGGTAGCTCTCAGAGAAATTAACGAAGCCACAATGCATCTTTACTACTTTATGGGAAGTTGAACCAGACTTAAAAAATCTGATGTGTTACACTCACATGACTTTCTCTACTCTTGTACAAACTATTTATACAAACGCTTATTCTCCATCTACTTCATGTTAATCGAGATAAACATTTGCATACTCTATCTTATTGCTAATTTTCTTGTAGATGTAAGGGGAATATATATTTACAAGGGCAATATAGAAATACAGTAGCCTTTAAGCATATACATATCTCTTAATAGCTGGTTGCTAGGTGCAGCACCATTCCCTTTCCCACAGATTAATACTCTTTGCATATCCAAGACAAAAAATTAATAACTAATTCCCATTTGAGAAAATAAGTATTGAAAAATTTAAGGAAATAACAAGCAATATCCTCGAAAATGATTCTCAACAGAAAAACGTATATGACATAAATTGTGTATTTTAACGCGATCTACATTTTTTGTGTAGTAAAATTTTGTCTATCTCTTATGGTTTACGAGTTATGCAAAAGTCGTTCACAATGAAGAATACTTTTGGAGACATTCCCAGGAAATTTAAGATATACATTTTATTTGTCATGAAAATATCTTAAACATACGATATTTTAATCAAAATCGTTAGAGCCATTTTGAGAAAATTAAAATTTTCGAAAAATCTTCCATGTAGAGGGTAATCTGGTGTGGGGGGATTTTCTTGAAAACCTTCGTGTCGCATCTCTGGAAGATACTGAACCTAAATACCAAGTTTGGTGTTTATCCGACTGTTCGTTTCTGAGTTATGCTGTTCACAGACACACACGGACATGTTTCCAAAAATGCTTTTTTGAATTCAGGGGGTCTAAAAACATGTATTTCCGGTGAAATCTCGGTATCGGTGGAATACAATACTTCCCCTAGTAGAGAAAGTAAAAATTGAGCCACAGACAGGACTCTTTCTGCCGATGCTCTTACCGCTTGAGCTACAAGGAAAGATAACGATACGCGCATTAAATCGCCTTATCCGATTCAAATATCCTTGCAATGTTACCTTTGAGGATTCGTGCCTGGATTGCGGTGGCACGTCTCAGACATGCGCAGAAGAGTGCAGAGCTTCCAATTCTGGATTAGTGCGGGTGTCGAGGAGTGAGAGGGTGGCATATAACCGTGCCAATTAGTGCCTGACACGGTTCCATGAGGCACCATTACAAATACCTGGTTCAGCGAGAGTTGTTATGTACGTATCCTTCCGCGCGTAAGCGGAAAGGATAAAATGTTGGCGTAGGGGGAAGGAAAGGAGGCATTTTTTATCGGTTTACTACATTACTTCTTCTTCTTTATCTGTTTAACCTCCTCTTATGTAGGACTTACAGGCGGGTGCCTGCGGTCAGAGGCCCGTCGAGGAGCAGACACTCATGGATCAGAAAGAATATCCAGGATGGGTGATCAGCCCGATGCCTGGTATGGGAGGAAGGAAGTAGATGAAACGAAATGATGGTGAAATGGCTGAAAGGAAAGGTGATGATGGAGCAGTTGGTGGAATGAATGGCTTGGGAAACCGGAGAACCCGGAGAAAACCCGCCCAGACGCCGCTTTGTCCACCACTAATCCCACATGCGGGTCCCTGGGATTGAACCCGGGCCGCCTTGGTGGGAGGCGAGCGGTCTAACCACTCTGCCACGGCGCCGCCCACTTACTACATTACACTGTCTGTTAAACCGCCCAGTCCCGTCAGCTTTGTTTCGTAAATATTTACGAAGTAACACAACAATATTTTCTGATAATAATCACTTTCGATTTTTTCCTGTTCAAAGCCGATTCAGTATTAAATAAAATGAAGTCCTTTTGCCACAACTTGAACTACTACCTTCACTATTCATACCATGACTGAACGGCAATAACTTGTTGGTATGTGAAAATGGGCCCGTTCCTACCTGAAAATGACCCAGGCAGGAGAGGAAGAGGATGAAGTAGGTACGTGGATAAGACAAGCTTCCCTCCTCCGTATCGACCGTGGTATTTCTCAGAAACAGATATTTGCACCACTAAAATAGATCTAACTAATCCAGCTATATGCAACCACATTATAGGTGTATAAATAACATTAAATAACCGCCCCAAAAAGCTTAAACTGAGTCAATGTTATGGGAACTACTTGTAGATGAGGAAGAATACGACACCCGTGCAACGGACAAGAACACGTGCATTTGTTTACATTGCGGCTCAACTCTCGCTGATCAAGGTAAAGTAGAGAGTTCAAATTGCGTTATACAAAAATAATTTGTGCAATGATTAATTAAGGCATTCCTGGTATTTAGCAATGTAAAAAGCGCAAAATCGTATTTTGTTTCACTTCACGACAAGTGCGTTCCTGTCTCTTTACTCGTATTTAAAACTAAACAGCCAACTCGTTTCCAATAATCTTTACCTCCACTGCTCACAGAGCTTTCCAAAAGTGGCAGCGGCGATAAACCAATCCTCTCAATTTCTACAAGTCTTTTCCTTTCCAAATATCCTTTCCCGAGTATTTAATTTCATGTATCACCCGTATCAACACCGGTGGTGCCGTATGAAGTAATAGCGCGTGTTAAACACTAATAAAATTGAATTAGGGTCGTGTTGGTAACTTTTGACTAACATTAATTGGCAACACTGGTGTTACAGGATTCAATCGACAAACTTTCGGAGCGCACTTTGATATAGGACACATGATTTTTTTTAAATCTGCTTGTTTATAATAGATAAAAATCAATAACGAGCCAGTACGCCACTGATAAAACCTCCTTGAGTTGCTGCTACTTGCAGGTAACAATGGCCATGCTATGTTCAAACATTCCATCTGAATACCTCCGTTAAATTTACTTAAACTATGAAAGAAACGCGAGGGTTTAAAATTGGGCTCAATCCAAAAGCAGGTCATTCATCTGTTTGGAAAAAACAAGTTTAACCGCCTGTACATGGTTTGAGGCTAGCACCACCAGATTTTTTTTAAGTTCCCTTTTTCACCCAGTTTATCATTACTGTGTTTTACTGTTTACGTTACCGCTTATAACGCAATTTACATACAACACCCACACAAACACCCATGCCCATGGCGGGACTCAAACCCGCGACCCTCAGCTTGGCGGAGCGCCGAAGCTATACGCTTGTGCGACCACGGCTACGAGGGCCGACTTGACAGCCAGCACGCTAATGACTGTGCTATTACTACAGCTAACTGTTGTTTGCCTCTCTGATGCATAAGATTCCTCATGTGAAAGCAGAGGTGCATTGGCCCTCGTTGACGGAGCATTTTACCAGAAAAAGCAAAGCTTATAACTTTGAAAACACTTCAATGGTAGCTATGAGTCGGTGTAATGCTGGACAGACGAATTTAGCAGTGGTCGCCTTCCTGTACTATCGCTTAGGTAATTTAATAGACGGCCATAGTTGCGTAGTCAGCTTTTACACTCTATTTTGTTGTTCTGTGGGTGGAACTTAGGTCGAGATTTTGAATATTCAGTTGTAGTTACTGAGGGAAACCACGAATACAGAAAAGATTAATAGACCGGTACACGGGATTTGAATCTGCGCTAGGGCTCTGCTTATCTTATGTCTTCAGTGTGGGTCCATATGTTCAGCGAATGCGAGACATTTCGAAAGTGTTGCTAATTGCTTTGGCCCACTGTGTAGTAGCTCGTTTCTGGAGATCCTGGAATTAGTGACCTTAAGACCGCAGTCGAAACGGATCTCGCATGCCCCGCCCTCTGGAAGGCCGCAGTTAAACCAAACAACGTCTCCTAAAATAGAAATGAGCGTTACGCTGCGCTAGTTAGAACGTTCAAGAGGGTGTGGAAGCCCCTCACTTATCATTCCCGCTGGATAAGGGTCATTAGTTCAATACCGACAGGTTCCTTTCTAATTTGTTTTATTTCTGTTTTGTGCTGGTAAACGCCCTACCCACGCGCGGACTGAAACTCGCTCCCTTCACAGCGCTTTCCTTTATTCATTTGTCTTACTCAGACGAGGAAGTGCGGCTATTTACAAGCGGAACGGCCAGTAGCATCATCAAAGGTCGCGCCTTTTCGGTGTACACCGTGACATCCGGGGAAAAATGAATAAATATGCTAGAAGGCAGGGACACAATAAAAACATCGCAAAATAACATCTCTTTTCCGTAACCTTAGGTGGCCAACGCACAGAATGTACAAGTATTGCTAATAATTTAACTGTGAAAAGCAAAAAACTAAACTAAGAGTAGAGATAGCAGCGAAAGATAATGTGAATTTACGGGATGGTCATTATTTAAAGAGGAAATAAATATAAAACACACTTTATATATTATTATGTGGTATATGCATGTATAATGCATGTTCCTTATTAGCTCTTCCATTAAATAAGGCTGGACCAAATTTTGTACTTTATATTTCTCATCCTTCAAGTCAAAATACAAAGACTAGGTGTCGCGTATAAGTGAAATTTTAGGAGGCAAACACAAAAACAAATTTTAAACCAATATTCTCCCGAATATATTATAAGCAAACACAAAACCCACTTTTAAACCAATATTCGAGATTTTTCTATCACTAGGAAGGACAAAAATCATGAATATTACAAAACTTTGAGAATAATTTGACGTTTTATCAAATACACTGTTATTTCAAAAAAAAGTGTGGTTAACTACAGATACTTTTATTGCATTGGCTCATTTAGGTTTTTTCTTGCGAATCTAAGACTCACAAACTTAATTCTGAATCAATTAACTAAAAAATAATATAAATAATACCGAATAAAATAAACCAAATATTCATAAAATACAAATAAACCGTTGACAACCCAGACGCCAAACGTCTAAGAAGCAACAGTTTACTTAAATTCAAAGATGTTAAGTTAGTACTTACCGCTGTGTTATCCCTGTTGAGAATCTCCAGTGGTGCCCGTATGCTGGGCTTCCCTAAGTACCAGTCCTCTTGCGAGTTGTAATCCCCTAGAAGGGATACCAACCGTGGAACGTTTACGTAGTTGTCATCATCAAAGTGACAGAACCACCTGTAAGAAAAGAAATAAAAATATTGTTAATATGTGCTCTTGTTTTCCTTGTGGGATATTCTGTAACAACAGTCAGCTGTTTATAAGACAATTAGATTACTAGCCAAACTTTCTGATATATACTTTTTATATTTAACACCAATCAAGACACGCAGTTATAATGTATATTTAATACTTAATGTCTGCGATTATGCTTTTTCGGAATAAAACGAATATTTTCGACAATTAACTTTTACCCCTACCGTTAAGGATATTGGACACAGAATTTTAGACAAAATTTCGAAGGGAAAAAATTGTTTTTTTAAAACTTTTCATGCAAAAGTCTTCAACCACTGTGGAATTAGATGCAACTGTGTTTTTCTCTTGAAAAAATCTATTACAAATTACAAAATCTTTACTTAAATTACATGCAGTAATGAGATTTGCATATTGATCTGTAGCTATTTTGCCTATTAAGAGCTTCCGTGTCCTTTACCAATTTGATATCTTTATAAAAGGTATTATACCCATTTTTTTCAGAGTATTGAAAATAAGAAAAACTGATCGAGGAAAGAAATTAGAATTTAAGTAGAAATTTTCCAGAAAATTTCACTTTGCAGCCTTGGAAGAATTCTGACATTCATTGATAATCACGCACGCGCACACACATACACAATTACATTTGTGTAGTAAACTGAGTTGCCTACAGTAGTAGGGACTTTAAAAAAACTTTAATTCAATTTCTGTCTAAGCTCTCCTTATATGCAGGCAACTTCATCGCTTCACTTGTGTAGCGGGTCAATCTACTCTAAAGGTTAAAGCTACAGTTAAACGACGGAAGAAAAGAGAAGAAAGGGAGGGGGAGAGGAGACTATAGAGAGGATATAGCATTAAGGCAAATAATGATACTGTAAATTGTGTTCAAAACTAGCCTTTTTCCAAGCTGCTACACTGCAGGCAGCCAAGTCTACTGTATTGTATGTATAAGTCGCTATACCTATGTAGAAAAATATGTGATACATTCACCTGACTTTCTCTACCCTTTATCTTTTATTAGTGGGCATACAAATTATTCTTACTCAAGCTTATTTTTCTATGTACTACATGTTAACACAAATAAGCCTTTGAGAAGAGCTACATTACACATTTCGTTATAGATACAAAGGGAACAGCGATAGTCAAATGTTCAAGAACTGGACGCTCTATGGTGGCCTTTACTGTTTTCATGCAAGCGCGAGAAACAACCAAATGTTGAAAGAACTTTTAAGAGAATAACCAAGAAATGAACAATCCCAACCTTTAATAACGGATATCTCAGAGACGGCTTATGCCAAAAAAAAACATTTTAAATAAATGGTGTGTTTTAAAGAGGTCTACAATTATTCTGTAGCACGTTTTCGTCTGTTGCTTAACATTTACCAGTTATACAAGATTATACAAAATCGTTGGAACCATTTTTTAGAAAATCAAAAGTTTTCGAAAAGTGTTCCATGTAAAGGGTAGTCTGGGGTGGAGGGATTTTCTTCAAAATCTTTATGTCGCATCTTGGAAGGTACTGAATTTAAATACCAAGTTTGGTGTAAAACGACTTTTCGTTTTTGAGTTACGCTGTTCACAGACACACACATGAACCTTGTTCTATACATGATTTTTATTCAGGGGACCTCAAAACGTGTATTTCCGGCGAAATTCCGATATTGAATTGTTTGGTGCAATATAATACTTCCCCTTTACTATGCGTAGTAGAGAAAGAAAGAAAAAAAGTTGAATAAAAGTCTAATGGTAATTTTGTATACATCTCACCATGCTTCATCAGAAATTCCATTATTATAACTACAAAAATAAAGTGCAACGAGTGGATACGTTATATGTGACCATTACTGTACATCACCTGCAAGCACTATCGACCTTTGCCATCCACCTAGGGTTAGTGATTGCTTTTAATTCCTTCAGCATTTTCACCAAGGCTATATAAATTTACTTCGTTCAGCGAACAAACGCGAACACAGCAAAAACTAATTAAAAGTCCTTTGTTTTGGTCTGATAGCCATAGCAAGTTCTTTCTCCTTTATCTCCAACATCACTGGTTGGAGCAGACTCAAGTACTAGATCTTGCAAAGTCAGTTCCGCGTTTTATTGCTTGCCTTGCAGAAACACCGTAATCACGTAATGCTCCATTAAAAAGCACTAATAACAAAAAATTCCACTCAGTTTTCTGCTCCCATTGTTTAAAACATTCTTGCTCTCATCAGTCCCCACGGATAAGACAAGTCTACATTACAATGGACTGCTATGTGCACCGATTATACCAACATAACCTCGTTAACTAACCAGATACATCAGTGGCGTGCATGGTAAGTGATGTCCCTTTCTCAACCCCAATGACAGTTTCTTTTATAAGTAAAATTATTATTTACAAATTCAAAGCAATCATTTTCTATCCCTGTAGTTAACCCGATTAATATTTTTGAAAAAAAATTGTTTGTTGTTTTAGCAAATTAGCCTCCTCTGCTTAACAGAAAATCAAACTCAACATAAAGATTAAAAATCTGATGTGTTACACTCACATGACTTTCTCTACTCCTGTACAAACTATTTTTACAAACGCTTATTCTCCATATGCTTCATGTTAATCGAGATGTTAATCTTATTGCTAATTTTCTTGTAGATGCAAGGGGAATTGCTAGGCTTTAAGTGATAGTCAAATCTTTTAAGACCTGGTTGCTATGTGGCGCATTCCTTTCTCTTTGTATGTCCAGGACATAAAAAAAATGAATAACGAATTTGAGAAAAAGTATAAGTATTGGAAAACGTAATGGAATAACAAGCAATATCTCGAAAATGGTTCACTCAACCAAAAAAATGTATATGACATAAATTGTGTATTTTAACGCGATCTACATTTTTTGTGTAGTACACTTTTGTCTATCTATTATGGTTTACCAGTTATGCAAAAGTCGTTCACAATGAAGAATAATTTTGGAGACATTCCCAGAAAATTCGAGATATAAATTTCATTTGTCATGAAATCATCTTAAACATATGATATTTTAATCAAAATCGTTAAGAGTCATTTTTGAGAAAATTAAGATTTTCGAAAATTTTTCCTTGTAAAGGGTAATCTGGGGTGGGGAGATTTTCTTGAAAACCTTCGTGTCGCATCTCTGGAAGATACTAAACCTAAATACCAAGTTTGGTGTTCATCCTACTATTCGTTTCTGAGTTATGCTGTTCACAGACACACAGACACACACACGGACATGTTTCCAAAAATGCTTTTTTGGATTCAGGGGGCCTCAAAATATGTATTTCCGGTGAAATCTCGGTATCGAACTTTTGGGTGGAATACAATACTTCCCCTACTTACTATACGTAATAGAGAAAGTAAAAATCTGATGTGTTGCATTTATATGCTTTCGCTACCCTTTATCATTTACTATCTATTCTTATATATAAACTCATTTTTCTGTCCTTCATTTTAATCCAGATAAACTGTTGTAAAAACAGCTACATTACACATTTCGTTATACATACTAAAAGGACAGCGATAGTCAAATGTTTTAGAATGGACGCTATATGCTGGCCTTAAAATTCCATATTCCTTTAATACAATCGCGAGAAACAACTGAAAATGACCGGGATTCAAAAGAGTGACAAAATATTGATCAATTCGAACCATTAATAATGAATATCTCAGTAATGTCTTTTTTTACAACAACCAGAAAAAAGCTTAAGTTAAATAAAAGTATTCTATTGGATTGGGAATAGCCAATCAGAGACTTGAAATACAGAAATTTACAAATTTAGGCGCTAGAAATCAAGTCAGTTGCTTGTAGACAGTGCTCATAACTGGACGCTTTGGTTCTAGACAGTGTTACTAATTAGACGCGAGATGTGTCCTCGAGAAATTTAATGCGTATTTTGTGTGAGACAAAAATAGTTTCCGTGTTAAAAAGTGCAAATAATTAATAAAAGAATTTCACAGCTCTCTATATCAGTGAAGTGTTATTTAAATCGTGTCAAGCATTAATAAAAGGAGTGAAGTAAAATTATAATCTGTGTAAGCCTACATTCTTCAGTCGCACCACAACCCTGCAAAGAGAAACATGTCTCTAAAAATAAATACTGACGCAGCCGAGGCAAACATAAATATATAATATTTAAATAAACAGTAAAAATTACTAAGTTAATATTTTTAAAGTTGGGGCGAAGGCTACCGGAACTTTGTACCATACGTGCGGTTGCAACAACTTCAAGTTCGGCTCCCCAACAGTTGAACTACAATACAAAACTTCTTCAAACTGACTGTCCATACGTGAAGCAACAATGTCTTCAATGTTGAGTATAAGGGGTGGTTAAGTGTGCGGCGATTTTCTTGGAAATCTTTGGAAGATACTGAACCTAAATACTAAGTTTAGTGTTTATTCCCCTTTTTGTTTTTGAGTTATGCTCTTCACAGGTACACAAACACACATGGACCTTTTTCTAAAATGATTTTTATGCTGGGTCCTCAAAACGTGGTGGTGGAGAAAGTAAAAACAAATCTAAACGAGTGAACATCCTGATGATTAGCGATTGTTCCTAAGCCACCGGTTGATCTTAAAGGCGGTATGTAAAGAAAACACAGAAAAAACAATCGCATTGTGTAGACAGAAGGGTAAAGAAGAAAAGAGTAGGAGCTCAGCATTTTCAAATACCAACCTAAAATCTCGAACAACAGCGGCGACGTAAATTGTGCACTTAAATGTGATTTGAAGTTTTCTGTAGAAACATTTTTTATGCTTCCCTAATTCCATGGAGTTACATTTAACATCTATTGTACAAATAATGATGTGCATTTTGTCATGCTATTATGTTTAAGATTAGCTCTTGATGTGACATTCCTAACAGACGAAGGAAATATTCCAGTAATCATGCTAATGTAGATAAATGACAACGGTAAAGATTACAGGATGAAGAAAATAAGAGAAAGAAAAAAAGATGAATGCAGTTATTTGGATAGAAGCAAATGCATTTGTGAATTCGAAAAGTGTTGGCAGACAAATAACTAGAACCGTTGACAGTAAACAAAACATAGGAAAGCATAGCAAAAAAAGCTTTTAACCGAAAAACATCTTTGGAGGTTGAACGAACTAAGGAAGAGATTAGTGTGAAGTGTGGCAATACAAGCATAGTGCAGAGGCGTGTGAAAAAAAAAACAATTGTGAGGATTTCAAATGTAAAGAAAACTGGAACGTGTGAAATAAACAGACAAAATAAGCAATGAAGAATGAAACTGATCAGGAAGATGAAAACAAGTTTTCTAGGACACTGGATGAGAAGAAGCACCGAAAAGGTTTGGAGCAGGGGATGGATGATAGTGACGAGGGAAGAATGTAAGAGGCTGGGTTATAATGAAAATACGACTCGTTTATTCAAATTATTCGCTTGAAAATATTACAGTCATTGATACAATTAAGAATAATGAAAGTTATTTCTAAGTAAGGGTAAACCTGAATGGGGAAAGGGGAATCCCCTAAATTTCGTTGCCGTTCTTTGAAGATGCCTGAAATTAATACTGTTTTGAGTTATGCTGTTAGCGAGAGAGCACGCAAGCAAGTCACCAGCGCTATCTAGCCCTTAAACGGTAAACAATAGTATCTACAGGGTTATTCAAAAAGAAGGAACAGACACTAAATATTCATTTTTAATGAACGAAAATAGATAGCGACACATCATTAAATAAAGGAAAGTTTAAAATCTTTAAGCCCCACCTATTAGTTTCATTCAGTGCCTACAGCGGCGCCGTGTTTGTTTACGAGAAAATGGCGACGCCACAGAAAAAGTCGTTTTGCGTGCTGCAGTATGCAAAGAGTGAATCCATTGTTTCATTGCAGCGTGCATTTCGTTATAAGTTCAACAACGAGCCGCCTCGTTGTAAAATATTTACAATTGATACAATAAATTCGTAGAATCAGTCCGGCATTTATTTTGGAGCATAGGAGTAAACTTTATTTGACATGGATGGGTTACCAGCCCTTCACACAACTTCTAATCCTTAGAAGTAGGGGTTTGTCTTACGAGTTTCCTTCTCCTAGTCATGTTGCCTTTCCGGCTATTGAGTCATCCTACCCAGGTAAGTAATAGAATATAGAACTGGAAACAACATTTAGAAAGAATGTCATTAAATAGGATACCCCGAGCAACATATAACTTCAGACCCCAAGGATACAGAAACCCAGGACGACCAAAAAAAGAGATGGACACAACAAGATTTTGGAACCGGAACAGACTAAACAGCCTACAACCGTGAAGTAGAAGAAGAAGAAGAAGAATTCGTAGAAGATGGTTGCGTATGCAACGGAAAACACTGCTCGTCCCCGCATAACAAATGGTGCTCATTTTGAACACATAAAATATAACTTCGAACTTTTCTCAGTGATGTATCGCATGTGTCACCATCTATTGTCGTTCACTGTGGTAGGTTCCTCAGGAGTCGGCCGACAGCGCTGCAGGCGTGAAACGTCATTCAGGCCTACAATCCATTAAATATTGTTTACTGGACCTTAGTTTTGGAATACGCCTTGTATATCCAAAAGTAGTGTTTGTTTTAGAGAGCTAAAGAAGTTTAACTGAAAGTTGAGATAATCAACAGTTCGGTGTACCAGTATGTCGGCCATGAACTCATGAACTTGTTAATGTTCAAGATTCTACAAAAATTCGAATGTTTCTGTTTAATGACAGTGACTCTCAACAGATTCTAAATGCTTAGTATTCATTAGCAATAACCTCTAAACAGAACTGGTTTATATACCACGCCACTGATACATGAGGATTAATTGTATATAGCCGAGAATTGTGAAGAGCGGAGAGAAATGATACGATAATGACACGTTTCTTCAACCAGCCCTGTCTATCGTCAGAAACACGATAAAAAATAGTAAACTGCTTTGTAAAGAACGCAATTATTCTCCAGGTTGTTGCTGACTCACTGGCCTTAATTTGGGAAAAGTTTCCCGACGGTAGGAAGTGCACGGGGTGGAGTCCTGATTAAATCAACCTGATAGGTTCACGCATAATTCCTCTATACATCGTTGGCACAAACAGCGTGACTGACTCTCGGCAGAAGCTTCCACGATTCAAAGTTAATATCAATTAATATGCTGGAAACAATGATCCATTTCAATTTAGTAGGCAGAAGAAGGCAATAAACCCCTAAAAAAATATATGTGGTACATTCACATGACCTTCTCTACTCACTCTTCTAGAAACTACTTTTTAAAAAGCTTCTCTCTACTTCTTGTTGATAGATATAACTTTCATTAGACATTTAACAATCCTTGTATATCAGGCTGGCTTCGTAGCTCAGTCGGTAGAGCACTTGCCTACCGTGCGAGGCGTCCCTGGTTCGATTCCCGGCTGGGGATGGGAACTTTTCTCTAGCCAAGATTATTCTCTATCCTCCCCAGAGTCTGGAAGTATAAATGAGAATGTGAATGTGTGTGATCTAATGTGTAAAAACCATAGAAAAACCAGAAATTCAATGACAACTCTATACGTTCCAAAGGTAAAAGGTGCCGATATGACCATTGCAGTTAAAAGTGCGGTATAAATGGAACAATTAAAATAGAAGAAGGATTACACTAAGCTAAAGCATAGTCAGATGGCTTTGCAATTCCATGCTCTTTGCATGACCACCAGAAAAAAAACTGAAGTATTACATTCACATGACTTTCTCTACCCACTCTACGACAGCTTAATTTTAATAGTTTCATCATACATTTCGTTGGAGATACAAGGGGGATAGAGCAAACGAAAATATAGTCAGATGCTTGAAAGCGTGTTGCTATATGCTGGCCTTGACATCGCGAGAAACAAATGCACAGCGACGGCACGTCATAAAAATGACAACTTATTAATAAATATTTGGGAGACAGCTGATGCCAAAAAAAATTGTATGAGATAAAGTGGTGTTTTAAAGGATCCACACTTCTCTCTCCCCCCAAAAAACCTTTCGAATGAAGTAGACTTCACAGGCTATTCCCAGAAAATTCAAGTTAATTACATATTTTATTTGCCATGTAAATATCTTTAATATTTGGAATTATACTCAAAATCATTAGAGCCCTTTTTCAGAAAGTCAAAAGTATGAAACATTTTCCATGTAAAGGGTAGATTAGGGTAGGAGGGGATTTTAATCCGCGTGACTGTAATGCCCCTATGCCCCGTCATCGTGTAGCAATACTTTTACAGTGTTCAAATCTTTGACGCCTTGTTGCTTTTTAGGAGTACGGGAAAATTCAGTTCTAAAATCAACATTTGAGTCGTTTAATTTACAATAAATTGTGGCAGTATAAATGAAGCTACCTAAATTAGTGTACATTACGTTTCCAAAGGATTCAGAAAAACAAACAAGTTAGAAACATTATGGTGCAACATGCTTCGACTAATGTGATAATGCTAGGTTGTGATGAAAATAAAAAGCAGTTATTTTCGGGCTAAGGAGCCGTGGTTTACTGCAGGTTTCCTGTCCAGACGTTTTGTTGCCACGAATCCTTATCCAGGAAATAACTTCTACTTAGTTGTAATTCTTACTCCGGCCGTGAAAGCCTACGCCTATTGTTGACTTTAAATATCCAAATTTGCTATCAGTATCCCGAAGATAACATTAGTAACGTTAGAAAAAATCTGATGTGTTACACTCACATGACTTTTTTTGCTCTTGTTCTAACTACTTTTTACAAACTCTTATTCTCCATCTGTTTCATATTAATCGAGATAAACATTTGCAGAAACGATCTTTTGACATGCAAAGAGAATTACATTTTACACATAGCGACCAGTTCTAAAAATATTTGACTATCGCTTAAGGCGTACTATGTTCTCCTTGTTTTGTATTTGCAAGGGCAATATAGAAATACAGTAGCCTTTAAGCATATACATATCTCTTAATAGCTGGTTGCTAGGTGCAGCACCATTCCCTTTGCCACAGATTAATACTCTTTGCATATCCAAGACAAAAAATGAATAACGAATTCCCATTTGAGAAAATAAGTATTGAAAAATTTAAGGGAATAACAAGCAATATCCCGAAAATGGTTCACTCAACAACAAAAATGTATATGACATAAATTGTGTATTTTAACGCGATCTACATTTTTGTGTAGTAAAATTTTGTCTATCTCTTATGGTTCATCAGTTACGCAAAAGTCGTTCACAATTAAGAATACTTTTGGAGACAACCCAGAAAATTCAAGATATACATTTTATTTGTCATGAAAATATCTTAAACATATGATATTTTAATCAAAATTGTTAGGGCCATTTTTGAGAAAATTAAAATTTTCGAAAAATGTTCCATGTAAAGGGTAATCTTGGGTGGAGGAATTTCCTTGAAAACCTTCGTGTCGTATCTCTGGAAGATACTGAACCTAAATACCAAGTTTGGTGTTTATCCGACAGTTCGTTTCTGAGTTATGCTGTTCACAGACACACACACACACACACAGAGACATGTTTCCAAAAATGCTTTTTTTGGATTCAGGGGTTCGCAAAACATATATTTCCGGTGAATTCTCGGTATTGAATTTTTGGGTGGAATACAATACTTCCCCTACTTACTACACGTAGTAGAGAAAGTAAAAATGTATTAAGGATATACTGACATTGAGCACGTATTGTAGACACGTAAACAACTTCCTATCCTTGTTTGCTTGCCTGGTTTGGACAGAAATTAACGATTTATAGATACGTGCAGCATTCATCGAAGAAATAAGAGGTGGACGGAACATCTTTCATGTAAAGAAATGTTTAAGATCTTTTTTACAAATGTAATGAGATACATACACGAAGTGGAAAATAATAACACTTGTTTTATTTAGCTTTAAAATGTCGACGTCTTTAACTGAATGTATAGACGAACTTTTGGCACAAACACCATAACTGTCCTGTAACGACTTGTATGAAGTGGAACTATAACCATACTTCTACTGCAAAACAGGTTGTCTAAGTTTTATAGGAATTTGTAATGTTGCTTTTCCTTTTCTACATGCATCCTTAACTGAAGGTCTCCATTTATCATTTGTTATTCTATAGTACACATCAACCAATAGTAACGTAAAGATACAATGCTATGATCTTATAAACTGAGGGGCCTCGACTACCGGGGCAGAGAATCCGATACTTTGTGCTTCTACCCTGACCATGGGAGAGAGAGAGAGACATGAGAGGAGAGCGACCAGATCCGGGTGACGAATGCGCAGGCATGGACGGGGTTCCCAACGTTTCAGTTTGCACGCATATTTCGCCGCCCAAGGCCATTAACAAGCCCCTAACCCCTGGGAGTCGCTGAGGCGGAACCAAGAAGGAACCTCAACTAAGCGCAGATACACCGCCCAGCCGCAACCCGTCAAACACCGTCGACTGGTTCTACAACCCTGAAATAGATGGCAATGAAGGAAGTGATGAGTGCAGGAAATGAGAGACAGGAAATTTATGGTAGAGGAATAGCCACCCCAGCATTTGCCTACCGACACAAGGAAACCACGAAAAACCCAAGGTCAGAGGGCTGTCACCAGAATCGAACCCGTAACTCCACGAATGCCTTACACGGAGCCATCTGGCTTGTTAATAGTGATGTAAATGTATATATATATATAATATACCAGAAATTACCCAAAAAATGTATAACTAACATCTTATACTACTTAGGAAACAGCACCGCATCAGTTGTCAAAATGATGCATTTTTAAATATCCTTGCGACTGCAGTAGCGTCTACTTGTTTCGCTTTGCTGTCTATTCGTCCGCATGTATTAAGCAGCTTACGAAACGTTGCATGCACAACGTTGAAATGTCTTACATGAGAGTTTGAATAAAGTTTGTTGACACGATTCAAATGTGTTGAGAATCTGCATAAAATTTAGGGCGCTTTAAAATAAGAAAGACCTCCTAAAACTTACGAAGGCGAACCAATGAAACATTACGTATCAGAGTTTGAAGTAAATTTGTTTACGTCTATAAAATGTGGTTGATATCAGTTAAAAAATTAACGTTTAAGCATTTAAAAATTAAAATTTAAACATTTGAGTGATAGAACTCTAATAAATCTTATTCAGCCAAAACATGAACGCATCTGAAATTAATGCTGTCCTTGATTTACGATTTTGTTGCTAGTATACCAGTAATACTTTAGTTAAAGTGTAGTAACAATACAGAATGTGTATTTGCTGGTAATCTTAGCATATGGTTTAATAAACGAGTACGGGAATGATATACAGGGGGGACCATTTAAGTTGAGACCGTAATAAACGTTTAATAAACATTTCTCAATTAACAAAAATTAGATAGAAAAATAAACTTTTGTAGGAATAGTTTGTAGAAGAGAGATAAAAACAACGATAGTGGCTAGAGAAAGCTATGAGAGCACATACTAATGAATCGTTGAAGAATTACTTACATTCGAACGCAGTTGGTAGTACTGGATATATTCATTATACGGAAGGAAGTCTGTAACATCGCCCTGTCAGTGTCGTTAACCGTACCAAGGATTATAAACCTGAATTCCTGCGGTAATATATGTTTTTCTGTAGCTCGTTTCAAAAAAAGGCCGGCAGCAGGATGCGTGGTTTGCCCCCAGGAACCGCTGACAGGTTTGAGCAACCGGCCCAACGCCCAAGCAATTAAAAACATATACAGGCCAGCAGCCTGTCAAAGCCAGTTTTCTCTGTCAAAATTATAATGCTCCGACTGCGTACAGAACAAGTTCTATATCTCGAATTCCTTATTACTTCGTACGCGGTGAACTCTTGAGGAATGAAGCTGCGTTAAAAATAACTGTCTCTATCACATAGTTTTATGGAAATGTCTCAGTTTAAAAAATATGTCAGGAATTCTGTTAGCAATCCTTAGAGAGGGAGGAGGTGCAACATCCTTTTGTTTCAATACCCTATCATCATTGTTGCGTAATGGAAACACAATGAACAGTGACTCCAGAAAGTATTCATCCCCACTTTAAAAAAATCTGACGTGTTACATTTACATGACTTTCTCTAACCTCTACTACTATTAGTGGGTATACATAATTATTCTCACTAAAGCTTATTTTTCTATCTACTTCGTTTTAATGCAAATATACTTTGCAGAAATGCCTACAGTACACATTTCGTTATAGATAAAAAGGTAACAGCAATAGTCTAATGTTTAAGAACTGGAATGTTAAGAACCAAATGTTGAAAGGGCTTTAAAAAATGACCAAGTAATGAACAATTCGAACCATTAATAACGGATATCTTGGAAATAGCTGATGCCACAAAAAAGTTATTTGATATAAATTCTGTGTTTTAAAGAGATCTACATTGCTTGAGTAATACGTTTTCTTCTATCGCATAACGTTTACTAGTTATACAAGATTATACAAAATTCGTTTTTAATGAAGAGGACTTCTAAGACTATTTCCGGATAATTCAAGATGTACATTTTATTTGTCATGTAAATATCATTAATACGTGGTATTTTAATCAAAATCATTAGAGCCATCTTTGAGAAAATCAAAAGGTTACAAAAATGTTCCATGTTAGGGTAGTTTGGGGTGGAGGATTTTCTTAAAATATTCGTGTATCATCTTCAGAAGGTACTGAACCTAAATACCAAGTTTGATGTTCATTGCAATTCAGGAGACCTCAAAACATGTATTTCCTGTGAAATCTCGGCATCGAATACAATACCTTCTCTAACTACTATGTACGTGGTAGAGAAAGTAAAAATTCGAACATCCAAACTGAGGTAGAGAAAATTCTGATTTTTAATATGCAGAAACTGTAGTAGGTACCTATTTATGATACAAGGGTTAAAAGTGGGGTTCTATTTTGCGCAAAATAAAATCGATTATAATAAAAGTTGTCATATAGTATTTTTAAGACAGTCCTGCATATTAAATTATAAATTATCCAGCTAAATTTGTGTGGAAATAGTAGTATACATTCGCATATGACCAATGGTGAGCTCTAGCCTGTTATTGTTGGGCCTTCGTTGTTATTTGACCTTCGTAGTATCAGTGCTGGCAACTTATCACTTAAACAATCACAACATTGTATAATATATAGGAGGCTGTGTCAAAAATAAATCAACTGAATTTGTGTAACAATAATTTTATTCATAAGCATATATTTATTTAGCATTATTATTATTCCGTTGATTAATTGTAATGTTTGCACTGTTTTCTCGAGTTCTTTGGTAACAATTTCAACGTTATCCTCTGCGCTGTTTGCGAAATTCCTTCTGGTTCTGCAGAATACATTTTCGAGTCATTCATATAGTCCACAGCTCCGCCACAATTTCAGCCACAGGAAACAACGCTGGTATCAATAAAATTCTATAAAAACGTTCTTCCACTGAATGTTAAAACCTTCAATTTCTAGTGAATGGCTGAGTTAAAAGTTTTAACTTCTAGTGCCAACTGTCTAAAAACGAAGTATGTGTTTTGGCACTTCTCATAACCTTTAATTTCATTAGTTTTATAATTGATTTGAAAGTTGCCCTGATTCTTAAAATATTTCGTATGTGATGTTTAAAGGACTATTTTACATGCATGTACAAGTTCAAATGTTTTGATATATCAGCAATACGTGAAATCGCAGTGGAAATGGGTTTTAATGCTCAGCGATTTTGCTCATTGCAGTCTCAGTTCTTAAGACTTCACCATTTGTTTTCTTCATACTACCAAAACAATTGCCCCAACAAATACATATAAAATAATAACTCGAAAGAGTTGAAAACAATGTAGTTTTCAAAAAATGTTAAAAGTTAATGAAACGGAAACTCTTAAAAAAATCTGATGTGTTACACTCACATGACTTTCTCTACTCCTGTACAAACTATTTTTACAAACGCTTATTCTCCATATGCTTCATGTTAATCGAGATATCGAGATGTCAATCTTATTGGTAATTTTCTTGTAGATGCAAGGGGAATATGGTAGCTTTTAAGCGATAGTCAAATATTTTAACGCTGGTTGCTATGTGGCGCATTCCATTCTCTTTGCATGTCCAGGACGTAAAAAAATGAATAACGAATTTGAGAAAAAGTATAAGTATTGGAAAATTTAAGGGAATAACAAGCAATATCTCGAAAACGGTTCACTCAACAAAAGAAATGTATATGACATAAATTTTGAATTTTAACGTGATCTACATTTTTTGTGTAGTAAAATTTTGTCTATCTCTTATGGTTTACCAGTTATGCAAAAGTCGTTCACAATGAATAATACTTTTGGAGACATTCTCAGAAAATTCGAGATATACATTTCATTTCTCATGACAATATCTTAAACATATGATATTTTAATCAAAATCGTTACAGCCATTTTTGAGAAAATTAAAATTTTCGAAAAATGTTCCATGCAAAGGGTAGTCTGGGGTGGGAGGATTTTCTTGAAAACCTTCGTGTCGCATCTCTAGTAGATACTAAACCTAAATACCAAGTTTGGTGTTTATCCGACTGTTCGTTTCTGAGTTATGCTGTTCTCACACACACACACACACACACACACACGGACATGTTTCCAAAAATGCTTTTTTGGATTCAGGGAGTCTCAAAACATATATTTCCGGTGAAATCTCAGTATCGAATTTTTGGTGGAATACAATACTTCCCCTACTTACTATACGTAGTAGAGAAAGTAAAAAACACAACACGTAAATTGTAATATCGTTTGTTCTTTCTGCACACTAAAAATGAAAGTTTTCTCTCCGTTAATTTGGCTACCAGAATCTTGTTATTAGGGTAGATGAGAATATATTCATGTCATGCGGCTGCTTTGAGGACTAAATAAAAGCGTTGCACAGGCAAATATAACAACGATAACAAGGAAACAAAAACCGCTCCTTTCATCTGAGCTGGACATGCTTGCGTGGCATTATGTGGGAACCTGCTCATTAATTTTAACGACATCGCTAATATATACGAACCGTCTGAGGAAGAGAAAGAAAAACTGATTTGTACACTCAAACCACATTCTTCTCCAATGACAAATTCACTCACATAGATATATTCATTCCATATTATAGAATATTGTATATTTCGTATAAAACTCTGGTGTTATATTCATATGTTTTTCTGTCCTCTATCGTTTAATAGCGGGTATACATTTATTCTTACGAAAGCCTATTTTCTAAATGCTTCATTTTAACCGAGATAAACCTTTGCAGAAATAGCTACATTACACATTTCGTTAGGATACAAAGAGAACAGCATGGACGTCATATGCTGGCCTTAAAATTCCATACTGTTTCCATGCAATCACGAGAAACAACTGAATGTCGACAGGTATTAAAAGAATGACAAAGTATTGAAGAACTGGCTGGACCCGTAGTTCAGTCGGTAGAGCATCTGCCTGTTGTATGAGGGGTCTCAGGTTCGATTCCCGGCTGGGGGGTGGGAATTTTTCTCTAGCCCAGATTATTTCCTATCCTCCCCAGATTCTGGAGATAATTACACCATTGCCGATTTAAATGGAACTAAAAAAAATATTCAAACCATTAGCACTTGTCTGCTGTGCAAGGGGTTCCGGATTCGATTCTGGCTGAGGGGTGAGAATTTTTCTCTAGCCTAGGTTATTCTCTATCCTTCCCAGAGTCTGGAAGATGATCTAATGAATTCCTAGAAACCCAAAGACAAGCGAATTCGAGATAACACCATTGCCTATAGGCAATAATATGTTCCAAAGGAAAGGCCGCCGATAAGACCATTGTAGTTAAAGGCGGGGGTATTGAACCATTAATAACTGATATATTGTAAATGGCTTACGCCACAAAAAAGTTATTTGAAATAAATTGTGTGTTTTAAAAGAGATCTACATTTTTTGTGTAATGTGTTTTCGTCTACCGTTTCACGTTTACCAGTTATACAAGATTATACAAATTACTTCCAAATGAAGACGAGATTCAAGATATAGCCTTTTATTTGTCATCTTTAATATATCGTATTTTAATCAAACTCATTAGAGCCATTTTTTAGAAAATAAAAAGTTTCAAAACATGTTCCATGTAAGGGTAGTCGGGGTTGGGGGATTTTTTTAAAGTCTTCATGTCGCATCTTTGAAATATACTGAACTTAAATACCACTTTTGGCCTTTATCCGACTTTTCGTTTTTGAGTTATGCTGTTCATAGGCACACGCGCACACACGGGCCTTTTTCTAAACATTCTTTCTTTTGGATTCAGGTGTCCCAAAACATGCACTCCCGGTGAAATCCCAATATCGAATTTTTTGGGTGAAATACAGTATTCCCTCTATTTACTGTAAGTACGTAGTATAGAAAGTAACAAGTGATTCTTCTATCCGCGCTATGTTACGATACTTTTACCAGAAATTGTTTCAAATTAAGAAGACTTCAACATGCGAAAACAGCAAATGCTTTTTCGTGAAAAGAACCCCTTGCGATGGAAAGAAAAGAAAGGGGGGAAGATGGATCGCAAACTTTCAAGCATGTCCGTTTGGTGACGGTCAAGAAAGGTCTAAATAGTAACATGAAAAACGGCTAACGCAACGAAACAATTTGACACAAGCTGTATTTTAATGCACTTCACATTTTACTTGTAATAAGTGTTTGTCTCTCTTGAGTTTTTCTTGTTTTACAAACGTACACAAAATTCAATCAAATAAACTGAAGTAAATCGGATAGTTACAAAGTTTTCAAGATATACACCTTCTCAAGACAATGTGCTGTACATGCAACATTTTAATCAAAATGATAGAAACGTTTTTGAAAAAATACAACGAAAACTTTTCCATATAATGGCTAGTATACGGATATTATGTTGAAATACTTCATGTCGCAACCTAAAAGATCTGCGGCCAGATCTACATATTGAAGTTTTAGTTTAATATAATTTCTCATCTACTTACTTTAGATAAACAGAACTAGAGAAAGTAAAAATCTGATGGGTTGCACTCACATGGCTTTCTCTACTCGTGTACAAACTATTTTTACAAATGCTCATTCTTCATCTACTTCATATTAATCGAGAGAAACCTTTGCAGAAATTATCTTATTGCTAATTTTATTGTAGCTACAACGGGAATACGGTAGCTGTAAGCGATAGTCAAATCTTTTAGGAGCTGTTTGCTGTGTGGGGCATTTCATTATCTTTGTATGTCAGGATATAAAACAAATACAATAACGAATTTCCATTTGAGAAAATGTGTAAGTATTAGAAAATTCAAACAAATACACAGGAATATCTCGGAAATGGATCACTCGAAAAAATAAAAGTTTATGACATAAATTGTGTGTTTTAACGAGATCTGCATTTTTTTGTGTAGTAAAATTTTGTCTATCCCTTACCGTTTATCAATTATGCGAAAGTCATTCAGAATGAAAAGGACTTTTGGGGACATTCACTGAAAATTCAAGATCATTTTATTTGCCTGAAAATACTTTAAACATATGATATTTTAATCAAAATCGTTTGAGGCAGTATTTTTAACACTTAAATGATTTCTTCAGTCCAATTATATAATATAAAATATAACAACAGCCCGCCTTAAAGCAATATGTGCATAAATAACTACTAAAATGTATGTAACAGTCATTGTATTAATGTTTATATTATTGGTACATGTTTAATAATGTTATGTGAATGTATTACGTAATTTAATAATGTAGAAGCTGTGAAAATATCGGTCAAAAGTTGCTAAAAATGAGGTAACCTTGAGGCAATAATGAATTGGAAAGATTAATAATGCTACTGGTAATTCTTGGAGCAACAATAATGTAATGTTTTTGAGATAGTTTATAAAATAGTCAATCAACAACCAGAAAAAGCATAAGTTAAATAAAAGTATTCGATTGGATTAGGAATAGCCAATCAGAGACTTGAAATAGAGGACATTTGCAAATTCAGGCGGTAGAAATTGGTTCAGCTGCTTGTAGACAGTGTTCCTAACTGGACGCGAGACGCGTTCTCGAGAAGTTTAATACGTATTCAGTGTGAGCCAGAAATTCATTACGGCGAGAATATTATAGAGTTTACGTGTTAAAAAGTGCAAGTAATTAATAAATAATCTCATAGCTCTCTATATCAATGAAGTGTTATTTAGTCGTGTCAAGGATTAATAAAAAGGGGTGAAGTAAACATTATAATTTGTGTAAGCCTACAATACTCTGTTCATGTTAGTGCGATTTTTGAGAAAACCAAACCCTCTGGAGTGGGAGGGGGGTTTCTTGAAAATCTTCGTGTCGCATTCTTGGAAAACATTAAACTCAAATATCAAGTTTGATTTTTATCCGACTTTTCCTTTTTGAGTTATGCTGTTCACAGACAGACACACGGACATGTTTCCAAAAATGCTTTATTTGGATTCAGGATACCTCAAAACATGTATTATCGTTGAAATCTCGTTATCGAATTTTGGGTGGAATGCAATACTTCCCCTACTTACTATACGTATAAGAGAAAGTAAAAAGTAGAAGATTCCAGTTTATATGCTTTCGATGCGAGTAGGATAAGCTGTTCCTTGTTTTTCTAGATTGCCATTGTTTTACTAACTCCATTCTTTCCATATAATGTGGCTACGATAGCATTAGCGAGACACACAATCCATTTCCTATAACCATTACGTCTTGGGAAAACCCTATACGTCGTGACATACAGACAGTAAACATTTGCTATCAGCAGGCTTTGGTTTGGAGAAACAAACCATGGGAGGTCAGGCAATCGCGGCTTTGAATCGCAATTTATGGTATTGCTAGTTACCACCCATACATAAGGAGGAAAATGTACCATCTTGAGCCGGTAAATACCTTCGTTGTTTACTTCCACCGTTAGCCTAAAGAACCAAAAATCTCACTCAAAATTAAAGCTGAAACGTTGGTATTCTAGGTTCTGTTTCTCGCTATTTACTTCTCTAGCACCTTCTTATAGTATGTAGAGAAAGTGTTACACACCACCCAAAAATTCTATACCGGGATTTCTCCAGAAATACATATGAGGAACCCTTAAATAAATAAATTAAAAAAGCGTTTTAGGAAAACGTCTGTGTGTGTGATCTGCGGACAGCATAACTCGAAAACGAAAAGTCGGTTAACTTTAGTTATTTTAAAGGGACAAAGTAGTGTGAACACATAGAAATTACACAAGTATGTTAAATTACCACGGCTCTTAAAGTACTCAATGGTTTTTCCTGAAACTTTTATGAATTATTCTATAAATCATGACAATTATCTCAAGTAGTTGTTTGCATTGATAGTTTATGTAGTTGAATCCGTAAAAATTATTTCGTTCAGCAGAAAAATAATAAAATTTACTTTAAAGCATGTGAATTCATGTACCTTTTTCTCTGATACTACTTGCAATACAGAATCACACTTTTGCATACTTGTTCTTAGTATAATCAACTATCTTCTGAATGTAAATTATTTAGTTATGTATATCAGTTCATTATAAATTGAAAAAAAATATTTGCAAAGTCTAAAATGTAAAAATGCGGAAATTTAGCAATATTGCTGCTTTCTTAATATCACTAATATACATTATAAAGTTATGATTGTGGTTCAGAAAGTTTAACTATGCGCTGTAAACATGATCTGAAAATTTCAGCTCTCTACCTTGCATACTTTCCGAGAAAAAAGTACATTAAGTATCCAAAAATGGTGTTTTGAGAAAACTGAATTTAAAGTTTGAACATTAAAATTCTGACGCACTTCAGTACATTCCGGGTCATAATCATCTGCACCTTCATTAATGAATTGCTTCAGCTTTTCTGATTGCCTTCTCTTAATCCTTGTCTCTTTTGTTAATTGCTGAACTGCTCGCTGGGTATGGTCATTCGTTGTTAAAAGATACACAAAAATGTTCTAAAAAGGGGCGTTGCATGACAGCTTTAAAGGAATGCAGATTAGCATTTAAATGGTATTTAAATGTGTTAAAAGCTCTTAACCCCCAAAAAGTATTAATTTTCTGAAATTGTAAATAATAGTGATTTCATTGGTGTCTAAAACAAAAAATGTGATTTTTGACCATTTCAGAATACCTTGTTCCCTTAAGTTCAAAATCTTTCAGGGATACGACACGAAGGTTTTCAAGAGAATTCTCCTATCCGAAACTACCATTTACATTGAACATTTTTTCTCGTTTTTTCACAATAGCTAACGATTTTGTTCAAGATATTGTTTACGTAACAAATAAAATATACAAGGTGGCCATACTTAAAGGAGAGGTGCTTGAGGTGCCATAAGCAAACAACGGTGAGACTAAATGAATTGAAATTTGATATACATATATTTCAGACAATGGGAATTCCATTCTGAGAAGAAAAAAATTGCCACCAGAGGACGAAATGGCGCTGTATGGGGTGGTACAGGACATCTCTGGATACAGTCATTAGGTTACATTGCTCTGCTTTGCTAGTCAAACTTTATTATCATAGTAACAGCAATGCTTCCGTTGCGAAGGACCAATGGAGAGGTCCCATGACCATTACTTATGTGTGAAAGATGATCTCAAGCTTTGAACGTACTGGCCCTTTATACGTGGAACCAGAAGAGGACGCAAGTCTGTATGCAACGAAGATTAGGGAAACCGTTGCAACTGCTGCGACGTTCTGCAGTGGACAGTATGATTCAGAAATTAAATTAAATTGAGTTTTATTTATGTACGCTCTTTAACTCCTATGGTCCCTAGCGTCCCATTCTATACTGGGCGTGAAAGACCGGTAATTTTGCTCAGAGGCCTCTTTATCAGGCTTGAGGTTCTTTTACGTGCCGTAAACCTACGACCGGGACCACTAGATTTACTTCCCTTCCGAAGGAAGTCATGCTAAGGATTTTTACGCCCGAAAAAATACATCGCCCTCCGCCGGGTTTGAACCCGCAACCTCGGGAATTAGGAATGGTTCTCCTAGACCACGGAGGACGACAGCAGTTTGTCGAACATGTTCTAGGGCAGTGTATTGACCTCACTTGGATTAAAATCACCAGCAACATTTTGCTTACGTTACCCCATACAGTGCTATTTCATCTTCTGGTGGCGATTTTTTCTTTCTTCCCAGAATGGAATTCCCTTTTTCTGAGGCGTATATACACCGAACTTAAATTTATTTGGCCTCACCTCAAACACCTCCTGTTTATGGCCACCTGGTAAATCTTAAATTTTTTGCGGATAGCCTGTGAAGCCCTCTTCATTTGAAATTACTTTAAAATAAACTGTTTATTTGAAATACTTTTTGTGCCCTCAGCCATTTACGAGATATTAGCGTTACTGCAGGATCAGAAGCTCATCAAGTCTGAGAAGTGAAATGCAGCTCTCTCACCCTGCATGGAACGTTTTTAACGTAAAAGTAGTGGCCCTGCTCCAGTGAAGCATGCGATTATTGCAGGGAGAGCTGTGCAGTGTTGTAAAGTTAGCTAATCTTGTTAGTGCTGTATGACATTCCCACCGTAAAGAACAAAGCCAGCCACAAGATATGCGTTAACAAGAACATAACCCAGGTGCATGGCTTTTATCCCGAGTTACATCGCACTCTGCGGTGTGTTAACTGATGGCTGTACGCATTTCCTTAGTCGCTACAGTCGCCTGGAGATACGATAGGATTCTACGAGCAGTATATCATTAATCACCGTCTACTTCTTCATCGGATAAGCCGTATTTGTCTCTTGCTTCCTTTAGCCATCTCTGCTTTCACCACACTCGGAGAAAGGTGTGTAATTCTCACAAATAGCTTTAGTTCACTTTCAGTAAAGCCTATATAATGAGGCAGTATTTTAATGCTTGAATAATTTCAATTGTATTTTTTATAAGTAAATTCAATAACAGTCCGCCTTGAAACAATATGTATGTAATAATTATTTAAATTGTATGTAACAGTCATTGCATATGCTTATTTTTATTGTAAACATGTTTAATAATGTTATGTGAATACATTACATACTTTAATAATGCAAGAGCTGTGAGAATAATAAGTTTTAAGTTGCTAACAATGAGGCAATAATGAGTTTAAGAGTTTGAATGTTACTAGTCATGATTAGAGCAACGATAATGTAAATTCAGTAACAGTTTAAAATTAGCCAATCAATAGCAAAGATAAGTTTTAAGTAAAATGCAGATATTCTATTGGACTAGAATTAGCCAATCAGAGACTTGAAATACCGAAGCTTACGGGTTTAACGGTTGAAATAATGTTCAGTTGCTGGCAAACCTTTGTAGTGACCAGATGGAAGATGTGTTATCTACAGAAATATTACGTGTGAATCGTAAAATATGTCTAAACGTTAACTAAGTGAAAGTATTAAAGAATCTCACAGCTCTTAAAAAGTGTAGTGCTTTATTAAAATGTGCAAAGAATTAATAAAACAAGTGAATTTAAAAACTTAAATTCCGTGTATGTCTACAATCATTGTCGTACCGCACCTTGCCTAAGAGATACATGACTCTACAAACATTACTCACGCAGCCGAGGCAAAAATTAAAACATAAAATAATATATAGAAGCAGTTTTAAAAAGAAAGTTAAATACAGTGCAAAACTTGGAGTGTAACAAAAAAATTACATCTTAAAACCAGCTTCTTGTACGTAGCAGCATATTGCGTAACAACAGTAACTATTACGTAATCAACAACTTCAAACCGACGCCCAAAGCGGTTGCAAACTTCTTAAACAAAGTAAACTCCAAGAACAATACTTCTTCAAGCTAGCTTCCAATGCATGAAGCTTTATAAATTTACGTAAAAAAATATTACGTAAGCGCACAACTAGTTCAAGTTGGTTCCCATACGTAGGGCATAACTACTTCAATAATTAAAATGCTTCTACAAATTGTGGCTTACATTTGACGAGAAAAATCGCACAACCGAGAGGGATAGATCAGGTGGGGCCCGCATTTAGATTCAATCTAACTAAGGTTTTCCGCCAACATAAATTCCGGATTGGATATTTAATACCACGACCAAAAGTTCCATCAAGTCTAAAAAGATAGTAAACATGAAAAATAGATGCAAAGGTAGAATCGAATGACTGAAAAATTCAATGCCATAGCCGGGATTGAATTTTTCAGTCATCTGATTCTATCTTCCCAACCCTGTCCAACACACGGTTTGTGTGGAAGAACAATTAATTCCATCAATTGACCTAATAGTGTTTGAAACTATGAAGCCCGGAACTTAAAGTAACGGGAGAGCCAAGAAACTATGAACCGGCTGCGCGGTGTTTTTCCACAGGGCGTGTGGAAACATGATAATGCACTGCTGCTATAAACAAGTTCACGCTGTTGACGTGATTTTGCTCTGCAATGTGAAGTGCAGTATTGAGTTGACGGTGATGTGATGTACTTCACTTATTACGAGTTATTTATTATTTTGTACTGTATTTAGTCACTAAGTATATTATGACTCAGTATATGTTTTCTACTGCACAGCGTGTATTTATTTATGATTCTTATATGTTAATTCAGTCAGCTAGCCAAGTTAAAGTACGATTTGCAGAAAAATTTTCAGGGATAAAAGCTCCAGGCCATATAACAATCCATGAACTTTACAATAAATTTCAGGTCACAGGAAGTGTTCAGGCTAAGAAATCTAAAACGCAGCGTACGGCTCTTACCGAAGAAACATTAGACGACATCGGTCATCGCTTGGAGAACTCCTCCCAAAAATCACTTAGGCGTCTTTTGCCTTTTTTCAACAAGACTCTGCAACAGCTCATACGGCCAATATTTCGATGAGAACAATTGAATGTGCGTTTGAGGATAGAAATATTAGTAGAGATTTGTGGCCCCCTCGGTCCCCCAACCTAACCCACTGCAATTTCTATCTCTGGGGTAATTTAAAACATAAAGTGTACAAGACAAACCCACACACCCTAGAAGAATTAAAACATAATATCCGCCAGGAAATTGCCAGCATTTCTCAACGTGAACTACGGCGAGTGATGGATAGTTTCCTAAAGATGTGCCAAAAATGTATGGACAACGACGGTGGCAAGTTTCAGCATCTCCTTTCGTAAAGTTGGTAAGTAAAGCCTTTACAAGTTGTTTTAAAAATGTTGTATGGTTTCATCCGCGCCTTACTGTGATAGCGGCAGACGGCAGCGAGCGCCGAGGACAAGGACAGGACGGCTCCGCGGCCGGACCGTAGTTTTTGACTCTCTCTGTGCTTACGACATTGTAAGTCGTCATTAGGGTATGTCATCTCAATACAACTTGAGATCTCCTTGTGGCATACTGGGAAAAATGCGAATCAGTTGGAGAATGTGTGGTGCCGGCATGTTGCCATGGTAGTGTTTAGAGCAACCGGACGGAGATCGGGAGATCCGTGGTTCAAACCCCGGCTATGACATTGAATTTTTCAGTCATCTGATTCCACCTTTCCAACCTTGTCCAACACATGGACAATTAATTCCATGAAAAATAGATACTAATAGCGAATGCTCTGTCGTCTATCCACAGATAATGAAAGCAGGTAGGCTGGACGGCACCTAATGCCATTTACGTGGCACCTGTAGAAGCAGAGATACAGTGATATGCAGTAAGGTCTCTGTGGATACGCGAAGAAGCTGCCATTTGTCCGTGACAAAAGCAGAGGTACAGTTCCTATGCATTAAGCCCCTGTGGGCATGTGATGAAGAAAGATGGTATGGTACAGGGATGAGGCCTAAAAGTTAACTGTCTGCTACATACCCATCCACAAGATATCTCCTAACAAATCCGTCGCGACGTAAAATAAATAAAGGGAGGAAAAAATTGCATACTTTCGTAAATACGCTTTCACTGCTGTTTGTAATCGTCAATGTTACAACGAATATTTTTTCTTGATTACTTCACTCTTACTACGACACGCTGCTTTTGAAAACCAAAAGGTACGCAACGCAATTTTTATCACCTCCACAGCATTTTTACTTTCTCTAATAGTTCCCTAAGTTAGAGCAAGTAATGCGTTCTACCCCCAAAATTTTATACCGAGATTTTATCGGAAATGCACGTTTTGAGGCTCCCTGAATACACTAAAGCAATCCGTGTGTGTGTTTGTGCGTGTAAACAGCATACCTCAAAAACGAAATCTCGGATAAATACCAAACTAAGTATATAAAGTCAGGATCTTCCAAAGATGCGAAATGAATATTTTCAAAAAAATCCCCCATCCCGAAACTACTATTTACATGAAAAACATTGTCGTAATTTTTTACTATCTCAAAAATGGCTCTAAATATATATCTACCATATTACCATATATTTTAAGAGATTTACATGACAAAATGCATAACTTGAATTTTTGGGGAATTGTCTATAAACCCCTCCTCGTCCTTCTGTTTAACCGGCAAAAAGACAAGACAAAAATGTACTACACAAAAACTGCAGAACTGCTTAAAAGTCAAACTTTATTTCAAATAACCTTCTTTTTCCACCCAAAAATTCGATACCGAGATTTCACCGGAAATACATGTTTTGAGACCCCCTGAATCCAAAAAAAAGCATTTTTGGAAACATGTCCGTGTGTGTGTGTGTGTGAACAGAATAACTCATAAACGAACAGTCGGATAAACACCAAACTTGGTATTTAGGTTCAGTATCTTCCAGAGATGCGACACGAAGGTTTTCAACAAAATCCCCCCACCCCAGATTACACTTTACATGGAACATTTTTCGAAAATTTTAATTTTCTCAAAAATGGCTCTAACGATTTTAATTACAATATCATATGTTAAAAATATTTTCATAACAAATAAAATGTATATCTCGAATTTCCTGGGAATGTCTCCAAAAGTATTCTTCATTGTGAACGACTTTTGCATAACTAGTAAACCATAAGAGATAGACAAAATGTTACTGCACAAAAAATGTAGATCGCGTTAAAATACACAATATATGTCGTATACATTTTTTTGTAGAGTGAACCATTTTCGAGATAACCCAGTTTCCGATACTTATACTTCTCAAATTCGTTATTCATTTTTTTTTATGTCCTCGACATGCAAAGAGATTGGAATACTCCACATAGCAACCAGCGCTTAAAATATTTGACTATCGCTTATAACCTACCATATTCCCCTTGCATCTACAAGAAAATTAGCAACATGATTGACATCTCGATATCTTGATTAACATGAAGCATATGGAGAATAAACGTTTGTAAAAATAGTTTGTACAAGAGTAGAGAAAGCCATGTGAGTGTAGTACATCAGATTTTTTTAGTTCCATTTATACCTCGTCTTTAATCACATTGGTCTTATCGGCGGCCTTTCCTATGGAACATATTGCCTATTGGCAGTGGTGTTAACTCGTGTCGTTGGGTTTCCTGCACTTTGTTTATTAATCATTAGATCATACAATCACACTCTCATTCATACTTCCAGACCCTGTGGAGGATAGGGATTAATCTTGGCTAGAGAAAAATTCCCACCCACTCAGCTGGGAATCGAACCCGGTACCCCTCGCACAGCAGGCAGATGCTCTACCGACTGAGCTACGGGGCCAGTCAAATAACCTTCTTGTGCTATCAGCCGAAGAGAGATATCGGTTATTGTTGATTGGTTTGAATTTTCCAATGGTTTGCCATTTTTAAGTGTTCTCGCTACTCAGTTGTTTAACATCTGATTATTGATTCGGTGTTCTCTGTCACCCTGTATTTATGACAGATGAAATGTAACTGTTTCTGCAAAGGTTTACCTCGATAATTAAGCTTTCGTATAAATAGTATTTAGAGAAAGTCATGTGAATGGAATACTTCAGACCTTTTTTGTTTTACCACCTTCTGAGCATTTGCTTCTTTGTTTAAATGAAAATCATCAAAGCCTTCTTGACCACACATCGTCATCAATGATCACATCCAATATCTGATTATGAATTGTGACATATGGGATGCACCTGTTTTAATAAAACCGAAATTGTATCAACAAAGCCTTCTTGACACGCAGTATATAAATTTCAAAGAACGTTGTCATAAATAGTAACAAAAGTACAGCTAATCATAACGCACTACTGCCAGCTAGTGGAATATTTTTAATGATGAGATGGTACAAGATAGTTATATTTATATTTATTCCTTCTATTATATATATAATGAAATAGGCAATTAAATCCCATTCGAGTATTGATTTTCTCTAGGTATACTCAAACCTCTAGTGAGATTGCTGTTGACAAGTTTAGACGTCGTACTGTGAAGTATACAATTGTTGGGAGAGAGGTCTCGAAACTTCGCGATTCATCGGAGAGAATCGTTTTCAGGAGTAAAATTTAACTGGCAGTTGTCTTCCGATACTGAACTAGGCAAATTAACTGGTCATTTATTTGAAGACTTGATGAGATTTGGTTCAGGCCGTGCCCTCGCGTGGTTTCCGCTCCTGGCTGTTCATGATTTACCAAACTACCGGTTGCAACTCTGAAGGTGGTTCTTATCCATGGTAAATATTAGTAATTCAGAACAAATATACGTAAAATTCTACCTTCTGAGTTTTTCCCTCGTAATGTCAGCGTTTATCACGGTCCATCTTTCTGCTAAAAATACCTATTGGTTTCAGTTATCGTTAAATGGAAAGCTACCATTTTGCGGGTCCAATATTGCATAAAGCCATGCACATATTGTTATGAAGAATTAAGTACTTTACAGAAGTTATTTAAGGTGTAGTTTCTACCAAAATAAAACAATTAGAAATGCCTATGTGTAAAATGTAATCTAAATTCAAATTTAAATTTTAAAGCAGGTATTACACTCGGTATCCATGCAGTTTACAACCTGAGACATGTTAAAGCTGTCTCTAACCCGCTCAAGGGTTCTCAGTATTCAATTTAGTTTTAGTTTTAAAAACAACCTCAGCAGTAAACTTTCTTTACGAGTTTAACCTCCAGAAAGACTCAAGAAACAATTAAAATTAAGTTTTAAACGGTTGGCCGGTGATTGTAAAACAAAAAAGCCTACCGTTAGTTGCTTCTCGTCCTACGACACTTTGAGGTTTAATGAAACGTCTTTACAAATGAATGGTACATTAGTTTTCAATTACCTCAGAACCACAGGTATGCGACATGAAACATTTTCTCAACTTACTCTTCAAGTTCCTTCGAGTCTCTCGATTTTAAAACTGATGGGATCTTGCATTATTTGGTCCTAATGACTCTTTTAAGAGTTACGTAAAAATGTAAAGTCTATCAAATCCAATACTGCACAACCAGTGAAGTTTGCTTTTTTAAATTTTCCATCTGCATACGGTTTGAATGTTTACCATTGTAACCAAAACTTAATTTAATATTAGTACTCGGTCATTTCATACGAAAACCTTGATTCACTTTGATACATGTGATACAACGTTGTTTTAAAGAAAAAATGTCTATATCAACGACTGAGAAAATTTACAGCATTAAACGCTTCAAAGGAACTCCAATTCTAAAAGTCAGTGTTATAAATTATTTTATTAATGTTATCAACAGACACATTCTATGAAATCAGCCTTCAAAATACTGATTTGTTCAGTTTTCACAGTCACCTTACTAAGTGTGATTTAGCTCAGTTTCCACTCCACTCTTCCTCACGACGCAGCGGCGCAATGAAACACGTGCGACGCACCCTCTTCTACCTTCCGCTTCACTTGCTGGGGCGTCGAACACAAGACCTCTCTAATCTCTTGCAGTAGCAGCACTCACTGCACGTCAGCACCTCACTCGTAGAACCAACTGAGTTAACAACGCTTTATGTCGCACCATAAAGGCACTCATTGACTGATTAACGAGCACGCCTGCTTATATTCCACTATAAGTGCTTCTGGAAGCTTCGTGGGAAGGAAGAAAGAAGCTTACAGAGTTAACTCATTCCTCGCAAACGCTTCTTGAATTTACATCGGGGAGAGAGCGCTCCTCCTTATCTCTACAACCGGCATCGCCACACACTTAATAAGCTCAGCACATACCTTTTTTTTTTTTTTTTGTAAGAGTAAGAAATTTGGAAAATATTAAGTTGCTGGCTAGAAAATTCTTCACAGAGAACAATGCTCTATGGACAAAACTAAATCCCACGGCTTAGTCAGAAAGTGTCCCCCCTTCCCCAAATATTATAAAGGTATAACGTTTTGAAGTTAGAGGTGACTTTTGAGAGAGCCTATACGGGACGGAAAGAGATGCATCATATTCCTTTCAAGGAGCAATTTTTCATGATAAACTGTGACAAAGGTCCAATAGTATTCTGCTGTAATAAGGTCCGCATGGTCACACATTAAGATTTAATCGCGTGTATATTTCTATTTTGGATAATAAATAAGCACGTTAATTAACGACTGTTGTATATATTAGCTCAGGATAGCTGTAACAAATACATTTCTTGTGTTGTGATTAGTCTTCTTCCACATTAGTCGTGTTAGAAAGCTGAAACTTCAGCCGTGAAACTGAATTTTTCATGTCTGAATCAACTAGGTGCCCACACTCGGCGGTGTAAAGGAACTATCAAAACACAAATTAAAACTAACAGTGGTTTAACTATAAAACCTTTAAATTTAAAGGACTTGTATTGAAGTCGCCTGCAATCATATATCACGTCCCCAATATTTGCGATCGTCTTGAAGGTTTATTTGGACACGAATACATATCTCGTCATGGTAGCTCAAGCGGTAAGAGCATTGGCATGGAAGCTGAAGTTTCATGGTTTGGGTCCCGGCCGTGGCATTGAATGTTTACTTCCTTTACTGCTTACCATAGTAGGTAGAGGAAGTGTTGCATTCCACTCAAAAACTCAACGGAAATACACGTTTTGAGGCTCCCCGAATAAAAAAAACATTTTAAGAAAAAGTTCCCTGAGAGAGAGAGAGAGAGAGAGACGAAAAGTTGATTATACCTATTTCAAACTTAATGATTAAGTTAATTGTCTTTCAAGGATGTGACACGAAGATTTTCAAGAAAATTTCTCCACGTCAACTACTTTTACATGGAATAATTTTGTCAAAAACGTTCTATCGATTTTGATTAAAATAATGTAGATTTAAAATATTTAAATGACAAATTAGAAATAGCTTCTGAAGATCTCTTCATCCTGGAGGACTTTTGTGTAACAGAGATAACAGAATTTTTGTATAACCGTTAGAGATGAACAAAGGTTTACGGCATGAAAATGTGAATTTCGTTAAAGCACACAATTTATGTCAAAAATGTCTGTAGCGTTAACGATTTCCGAGATATTCTTTGTTACTGGTTTTAATTTTCAAATACTTAAACTTGTTCAGTGGTAAGTCGCTACTTGTTTTTTCTCGTGAGAATGTGAGGAACATGGAATTTCAAAACCATCAAATAGTGATTCCTTTTTAAAAATCTGATTATTGCTTTAGCTTGTTGTATTTTCCTTATACTTACCTAAAACGAAATGTGTAATGAAAGTTTATCTCTACTAACAAAAATAAGCTTTTGTAAGAATAGATTCTAGAAAAGTGAGTAGAGAAAGCGATAAGGATGCAACATTTAAGATTTGTAAGTGTGATTCAAGCTTCCAAATGCTTCCTTCTCACAACTTTTGTTCATTCTTCTTGTTTCCTCGGAAATTAATATTAAACATCATTTTGTGGTACTTTATAATTTTGCGTCCAATAGGGAATCCTTTTCTTATAATGTATGGATATAGATGCACTGCAAGTTGCACGTGCCAAATTTTAAACACACGATTTAAATTGCGCGTCGTTGCCTCTTGATATTACTCTACTAGTACGATAACTATAAAACTTAAAAATCTGCCGTATTACACTCACATGACTTTCTCTACTCTTGTGCAAACTATGTTTATAAACGCTTATTCTCCATCTACTTCATGTTAATCGAGATAAACATTTGCAGAGTCTATCTTATTGCTAATTTTCTTGTAGATGTAAGGCGAATATATATTTACAAGGGCAATATAGAAATACAGTAGCCTTTAAGCACATACATATCTCTTAATAGCTGGTTGCTAGGTGCAGCACCATTCCCTTTCCCACAGATTAATACTCTTTGCATATCCAAGACAAAAAAATGAATAACGAATTCCCATTTGAGGAAATAAGTATTGAAAAATTTAAGGAAATAACAAGTAATATCTCGAAAATGGTTCACACAACAACAAAAATGTATATGATATAAATTGTGTATTTTAACGCGAGCTACATTTTTTGTGTAGTAAAATTTTGTGTATCTCTTATGGTTTACCAGTTATGCAAAAGTCGTTCACAATGAAGAATACTTTTGTGAGACATTCCCAGGAAATTCAAGATATACATTTTATTTGTCACAAAAATATCTTAAACATATGATACTTTAATCAAAATCGTTAGAGCCATTTTTGAGAAAATTAAACTTTTCGAAAAATGTTCCATGTAAAGGGTAATCTGGGATGTGGGGATTTTCCTGAAAACCTTCGTATCGCATCTCTGGAAGATACTGAACCTAAATACCAAGTTTGGTGTTTATCCGACTGTTCGTTTCTGAGTTATGCTGTTCACAGACAGACACACACACAGACACACACACGGACATGTTTCCAAAAATGCTTTTTTTTGGATTCAGGGGGTCTCAAAACATGTATATCCGGTGAAATCTCGGTATCGAATTTTTGGGTGGAATACAATACTTCCCCTACTTACTATACGTAGTAGAGAAAGTAAAAATGAATAACGAATTCCTATTTAAGAAAAAGTATATTGCAAAATTCAAATAAATAACAAGTAATATCTCGAAAATGGTTCACTCCACAAAAATAATGTATATGACATAAATTGTGTGTTTCAATAAGATCTACATTTTGTCTCTCTCTTACGGTTTATCAGTTATGCGAAAGTCATTCAGAATGAAGAGGGATTTTGGGGACATTCCCGGAAAATTCAAGATATACATTTCATTTGCCATGAAAATATCTTAAACATATGATATTTTAATCAAAATCGTTAGAGCCATTTTTGAGAAAATCAAACATGTCAAAAAAATGTTCCACACACACGCACATATGCTTTATTTGCGTTCAGGGCTCCTAAAAACAGACATTTTCCGGTGAAATCTCGGTATCAAATTTTTGGGTGAAATGCAATACTTTCCCCACGTACTATATGTAGTAGAGAAATTAAAAAAAGGCGCAACAAAATGTATAGAGATATTTTTGTGTCTCTGATTTGTAAACATTCCTGCAGTGGGTAAATGTGAAATTTATATCTGTAACTGTGTTTTAGAATCCGGAAAATTTGAGCCTGTTGGAGTCCCTCTTTCTTTCTGGACTAATGCTGGAGTAATTCATGAAGCAAAGAGAGAGCATTTTTAATGTAGTTGTTATATTCAAAAGCAATTCAGTACCATAAAGTTCAGCAGTAAGAAAACATGGCCTGATACAAAGTGCAGGAACAAAAGAGCATCTGCTAGAGCTAGGTACTACACCATACTAAGTAGAGAGATGCTAGTTTTTTGTACACTGGAGGTACCTACGTGGCTCCCAAATCATAAAGAGGTAGCCGGCGCGGAACGAATGTCCAATTACAAAACGAAGATTTACTACAGCAGCACACGTGCAGCCAACCTCATGAACAGAAAATCCCGTGTAATTGCTAGTTCTGGGAGGCCAAGGGTGCACTGCGGCCTAATCTGAGCAGAATTAAGACCTTCTACGTCTCAGTACCTTCGTGATGCAGGCTCTGAGGACGTGACGACCTTCCAAGTCTTCACCACATGTATAAAATGAAACTTTTAATGAGATTTAGAAATTGGCAACTGATGATTAATTGTAATTGCCATATTCACTTAGAGAATGGCCGGCAAGGTAAGGTATACCGTAATCCCTTACTGCTTTTCAAACTAGTCCCGAGATAATTAAATAAAAATTCCTTAAAAATATTGGCAGTTTCAATTTTAATAGTCAAATCCACGCATTGGCACTGGGTTTTACAAATATGATTCAACTTTTCAATCTACGCAAACCAGTATTAGAAACTAATTACTGCATATAAACATAGGCAAAGTGCGACCGCACCCCCTTACTCGTAGTTTGCTTCTATAACTAAAAGCTGAACCGGCACTTTAGCATTTGCAACATTTGATTTTTTCGTTATTTCATGTCTTAATCTTTCAATTCTTCCATGCTCTACCATTAGTTTCTTTCTCTCTCTCTCTCTCTCTCTCTCTCTCTCTCTTCATTAGCTTTTTCCTTTATACATTCTCTTCTTAGCACTACGTTAACCTTATTCTTCTGCATCACTAAAAATCTAGTGTTTTTGTTTCCTCCATTCTCCAAATTAGTCAGAAATTCTCATTACTTACTAGTGTTTCTATTCTCTCTTTCCTGTGTATGTTCGCTAATAGGGAACACCTATGAAATTGGGAGCATGAATCACTTCGTGAAGATCTGCAGTATGTATGAGATGAACTCGTATATACATATAGACGAATCATTAAAATAATAAAGTTATTACTGATGCGTTGTTTCCAAAGAACCGAAGTCCGGATAAGTGTTAATAAATGGAGTTATTTATATACGAGTATATTTGTAGAGCAACTGCACGGTAGCACTTTTCTTATTTTATTTATGGACGCTCTTTAACTACTTTAGTTCTTAGCGTCCCACTCTATATTGGGCGTGAAAGACCTGAAATTTAGAGGCCTCTTTATCAGGCTTGAGGTTCTTTTACGTGCTGTAAATCTACGACATGGGACCACCGGCTTTACTTCCCTTCCGAAGGAAGCTAAGGATGTTTACGCCCGAAAATATCCATCGTCCTCGGCTGGGTTTGAACCCGCCACCTCGGGATGACGGTTATCGGATACCGCATCAGATTTAAACATCTGTAAAAAATCTGATGTGTTACTCTCACATGACTTTCTCTACTCTTGTACAAACTATTTTTACAAGCTCTTATTCTCCATCTATTTCATATTAATCGAGATAAACATTTGTAGAAACGATCTTTTGACATGCAAAGAGAATTACATTTTACACATAGCGACCAGTTCTAAAATTATTTGACCTATCGCTTAAGGCGTACTATGTTCCCCTTGTTTTGTAATTGCAAGGGCCATATAGAAATACAGTAGCCTTTAAGCATAGACATATATATATATATATATATATATATATATATATATATATATATATTAATAGCTGGTTACTGTGTGCAGCACCATTCTCTTTGCCACAAATTAATACCCTTTGCAAAAAAAACAAAAAATGAATAACGAATTCCCATTTGAGAAAATTATTGAAAAATTTAAGGTATAACAAGCAATATTTCGAAAATGGTTCACTCAACAAAAAAAAATGTATATAACATAAATTGTGTATTTTAACGCGATCTACACTTTTGGTGTAGTAAAAGTTTGTCTATCTCTTATGGTTTACCAGTTATGCAAAAGTCGTTCTCAATGAAGAATGCTTTTGGAGACATTCCCAGAAAATTCGAGATATACATTTCAATTGTCATGAAAATATCTTAAAATATGACATTTTAATCAAAATCGTTAGAGCCATTTTTGAGAAAATTAAAATTTTCGAAAAATGTTCCATGTAAAGGGTAATCTGGGGTGGGGGGATTTTCTTGAAAACCTTCGTGTCGCATCTCTGGAAGATACTGAACCTAAATACCAAGTTTGCTGTTTATCCGACTGTTCGTTTCTGAGTTATACTGTTTATAGACACACACACACACACACACACACACGGACATGTTTCCAAAAATGCTTTTTCTGGATTCAGGGGGGTTCAAAACATGTATTTCTCGTGAAATCTCGGTATCGAATTTTTGTGTGGAATGCAATACTTCTCCTACTTACTATACGTATAGAAAAAGTAAAAAAAAAAAAACGGAAAACTCCAGCATACGGAAAATGTAATGCCGTTTGTCATTTCTGCATATTAAAAATGAGATTTTCTCTCCGTTAATTTGGCTGTTAGAATTGCCTATCTCGGAATACTCGAGGTCGCTTTGAAGGTTCATCGAGACACGTGAGTCAGAAGAGAATGGATGAAATTGCATAGATTTGCTCAAAGGTATTTTTACCATTAGTTGCAAGTTTACATTATGTGTGAAAGACAAAGGATCTTTGGTAAAGGAGATCTAAATCCACACGGAAAATACAGCTTTTGTGTTTTTACTTAAATTGAGGCATACTTCCAGCTATAAAATGCAGCACCGAGGGCACTATTATTTGTACATACGAGTATTTAATGTAATAAGTTATTGTAGGTACCTTTATGGACTACGATATTGCAGAAATTGAGATTATATAACAATATGTAGCTTTATTCCACTGAAATCAGTATGCATTATTACATTTAAAATCTGAAGCTAGTACAGAAATATGCATTCTGATAACTTTTGGAACATTTCTGTGACTTGAGCGTGAAAAGTACATGTTAGCATCTCACGTTTCAGAAATATTTGCTTACGTGAAGAAAAAGATTTGTAGGAAATTTTAAATTTGGTTAAAACTGGTGCAAATTGGCTATTTATTACCCACTAAATATCAAAATACAAGTCACAAACTGTTACATACGCCACTGATATTTAAGTCCGTGTACATTTACGATCTCGTTAAAACACATTTTCATCTTCGGTTGTCTGCATTCCTGGCATTTATTTTTCCTTTTTATGTTTAATAAAACACCATTAAATATAATAGCTCTACTTGTTTATTTGTAGGCAACAGCTGACGGTCGAAACTCAGGCCGCCATCCGAGACTTCCAGCGGATAGGGTAGTTACTCTAATCGATGGTATCGACAGTAATAATAATCGATTCTTGGTACAGATCTTGATAATTAACTGGCCCCTGCTGGACAGAAACAGGTTCCGATCGTAATTATAGCCCAGAGTGAAGCCAGGAGTAATATGGTCACGACATGGCACCCATGACCCTTGGGGAAACCTGCGATGTCTTCACAAAACACTTCCGTACTATATGGTTCACTGGCAAATTGCTCCCGTCTGCCACATCTCGCGAGGTTCCTCAGATTTGTGGAATAACGTAACAGGAAACTCACGGAATAACTTTAACTTGCTTATTCGAAGTAGTTCCTCTGCGTGAAATTTCACGCTCTTGTACAAGCAGACAATTTTGTTGTTACACAGGGCATGCCGGGAAATTAGTAGTCGTGCACTTGGGTACTGTAAAGGCAAATTGGAAGAGAGAAAGAGACAGAAGTGCATGCCGGGTAAGGAAAGGAAGATAACTAATGGCAAAAACATTAGCAGAGCTGAATGAGCTAATTCCGCTAAGTCCTTGAAATAATAATAATAATAATAATAATAATAAAAATAATAATAATAATAATGTTACTGTAATAAACGTAAAGATATAGACAAAATATGCATTTATACTCCCATCACACTGTATAATATATATTTCAAAAGGGATGACACAAAGATAAACGGAAGGAAAAAGGAAAGTTAAACAGAAAAAAAAAACAGAAGAAATGGAATATCATACGTGTTGATGGGATTGGAGAGTTCAACTGAAGGAAGAAATTAGAGAGAAAAACACAGAATAGCACACCTCCGTTTACAAAAGCAGAATTAAAATAATGATAAACAAAAAATGGGGTGAGGAGTAAGGAAGCACAAAATGCGAAAGAAATACTTAATTAAACATTAAACAAAATACTGCAAAACCGAGAAGAAAACTAATGAATGGGGCATGGGGCAGAGGATATTGAACGGAATATGAAAGAAGACGGTATGTAACTAAAGACAAAATTAGGTTAGTTCCAAGAAGAAATAAAAAAGAGAAGGAAAACCATATAGTAAAAAAAACAAAAAAACAGCAATACAAAAACCTTAAAAGCCTCGAGAAAACGTTTAAATATAAAAAAAATAATAATACATAAATAAATAAAATGTGAGAATGGCAGTCACGCGACTTTCATGCTAAATATTCTCCGAAAATATTTTCACTTACATACTGCTACATACATTTTGGGTGAAATAACGCTCAACTTTTAAACATTAAATGATAATTATATAAAAAAAATAAATTTTATTTTATTTATGGTCACTCTTTAACTGCTGTGGTCCTTAGCGTCCCATTCTATATTTGGCGTGAAAGACCGGCAATTTTGTTCAGAGGCCTCTTTATCAGGCTTGAGGTTCTTGTAGATGTAAGGAGAATATATATTTACAACGGCAATATAGAAATGCAGTAGCCTTTAAGCACATATATATCTCTTAATAGCTGGTTGCTAGGTGCAGCACCATTCCCTTTGCCACAGATTAATACTCTTTGCATATCCAAGACAAAAAAATGAATAACGAATTTCCATTTGAGAAAATAAGTATTGAAAAATTTAAGAGAATAACAAGCAATATCTCGAAAATGGTTCACTCAACAACAAAAATGTATATGACATAAATTGTGTATTTTAACGCGATCTACATCTTTTGTGTAGTAAAATTTTGTCGATCTCTTATGGTTTACCAGTTTACCAAAAGTCGTTCACAATGAAGAATACTTTTGGAGACATTCCCAGAAAATTCAAGATATACATTTTATTTGTCATGAAAATACCTTAAACATATGATATTTTAATCAAAATCGTTAGAGCCATTTTTGAGAAAATTAAAATTTTCGAAAAATGTTTCATGTAAAGGTAATCGGGGTGGGGGGATTTTCTTGAAAACCTTCGTGTCGCATCTCTGGAAGATAATGAACCTAAATACCAAGTTTGGTGTTTATCCGACTGTACGTTTCTGAGTTATGCTCTTCACAGACACACACACGGACATGTTTCCAAAAATGCTTTTTTTGGATTCAGGAGATCTCAAAACATATATTTCCGGTGAAATCTCGGTTCGAATTTTTGGGTGGAATGCAATACTTCCCTACTTACTATACCTAGTAGAGAAAGTAAAAAAAAAAGAGCAAGACCGAAAGACAAAGAACGCATGTAATGTGAAAGAAAGAAATGTATGAGGTGGACATGAAGAAACAAATAACAATGATAAAGGCTCTGTAATTAATCACAACATGACATAAGGCGTGATTAAGTGCTCACGGTGCTTTTTATAGGGTTCATGGGGGTTAAACTGCCCCGTAGGGGAGTACTGTCTTCTCCTCCTCCTCCTCCTCCTCCTCCCAAGTTAATTTCATATCGACCCAGGAGATACCGCTGCTGTACCTTTATCAAATAATGAGGTGCTTCTAATATTGCTATCCCATCAATCTCTCTCTTGCAAACTTGGAGTTTATTGTTCACAGCCTTATGGTGCTGTATAACGACCTGGCCTGGCCTGTAACCCAATAGGAAATCAATGCTCTCCTTTCAACTCTGTGCCTTTAATGTTTATTTGCTCTGCATTTTTATTCTGATAGTATCGACTAGGAAATGAGCTCTCTCCTTCTCTCGGGAGATGAAGGAAGTAATGATAATACACAAGTGTAAATTACCTACTACACTCGAATAAACCTGTAGTATCTTGGAGAGGGTTTGCAAAACATTGAGTTACTAGTAGAACCAAAAAATGCACTCAGGTTACTACGTTAATGTAATATTCCTCTCTCTCACACCTATTTTTACTTTCTCTACTACGTATAGTAAGTAGGGGAAGTATTGTATTCCACCCAAAAATTCGATACCGAGATTTCACCGGAAATACATGTTTTGAGACCCCCTGAATCCAAAAAAAAGCATTTTTGGAAACTGGCCGTGTGTGTGTCTGTCTGTGAACAACATAACTCAGAAACGAACAGTCGGATAAACACCAAACTTGGTATTTAGGTTCAGTATCTTCCAGAGATGCGATACGAAGGTTTTCAAGAAAACCCCCCCACCACAGAGTACCCTTTACATGGAAAATTTTTCGAAAATTTTTATTTTCTCAAAAATGGCTCTAACGATTTTGATTAAAATATCATATGTTTAATATATTTTCATGACAAATAAAATGTATATCTTGAATTTTCTGTGAATATCTCCAAAAGTATTCTTTATTGTGAATGACTTTTGCATAACTGGTAAACCATAAGAGATAGACAAAATTTTACTACATAAAAAATGTAGATCGCGTTAAAATACACAATTTATGTCATATACATTTTTTTTGTTTGAGTGAACCATTTTCGAGATATTGCTTGTTATTCCCTTAAATTTTTCAATACTTATTTTCTCAAATGGGAATTCATTATTCATTTTTTTGTCTTGGATATGCAAAGAGTATTAATCTGTGGCAAAGGGAATGGTGCTGCACCTAGCAACCAGGTATTAAGAGATATGTATGTGCTTAAAGGCTACTATATTTCTATATTGCCCTTGTAAATATATATTCCCCTTACATCTACAAGAAAATTAGCAATAAGATAGAGTCTGCAAATGTTTATCTCGATTAACATGAAGTAGATGGAGAATAAGCTTTTGTATAAATAGGTTGTACAAGAGTAGAGAAAGTCATGTGAGTGTAACACATCATATTTTTTCTACCCTTCTCTTTTCGCTCCCTCTTTCTATGCAACGTACGTGGCATGTGATTGGCTAGAAAACTGATAAATATATAAAGATAAAACTTATTTTTCTCGGCTATTAGAAGTTGAAATTAAGTAAAACGTTTAACATCTGACCTGATCATTTTGGGTTTACAACAGTACATACTATTTCTGAATGTGTCCATATCGCCTCTGTTTTATCTCTCACCAGGAATTGCATATAGGTTGAATAGCATATACATTGCAATATAAGGGAGCAAGTATATTTTAACAGAATCAGACCAAAACGGATAGCCTAGATGATTAAGTCACAGTGAACGGGAGAACTGCGGTTCAAATCCTGCCTGAAACCCCCTGAGAGTTTCCCAGGTTTTCCTCAGTTCTCACAGCTGGGAGATGAACCCTAAACTTAGGAATGGAACCTTTCCTTCTAAAATATCCTTTCCCAATTACTATTTCACCTGAGTCGCCGCCGTATGTAGTAAAAGAGGACGTTAAACCTGTTTAAAATTTTAAAAAATTTGATGTGATACATTCACACGATTTCCTCTACCCTCTATCGCTTATTAGTGGGTATACAAATTATTCTTGCTTAAGTGTATTTTCCTATCTATTTAATTTTATTCCGATAAACCTTTTTGAAATAGCTGCATTACACAACTCGTAAGGGAATAGAGACAGTCGAATCTTTTAGAACTAGAGTTATACGCTGGCCTTAAAATTCCATTTTTATGTAGCACGTCTTCGTCTATCGCTTAACGTTTACCAGTTATGCAGGATTGTGTAAATTTCCTTCCGAATTAATAGGACTTCACAAGCTATTACCAGCAAATGCAATATCTGCACTTCATTTGTCATATAGTATCTTTAATATATGGCATTTTCATCACTGTTAGAGCCATTTTTCATAAACTAAAAATGTTCCATGTAAAGGGTTGCTTAGGGTAGGAGAATTTTCTTAGAATCTTCGTGTCGCAATTTTGGAAGCTAATAAACTTAAATACTATGTGTGGTATTTATGCGACATTTTGTTTTTAACTATGCTGTTCACAGACACACACAAACGTGCGCGCGCGCCAACATTTTTTCTAAAAGTGAATTTTTTATTTTGGGGGCCTCAAAACGTCTATTTCTGGTGAAATCTCGGTTTCGAATTTTTTGGTAGAATGCAATATCTTCTTTACCTACTGTTTACGTGGTAGAGAAAGTAAATACAGAATCGAGATGAAGTCTAACTTGTCCACACTTCACACACATGTACCTATTACTTTCTATTTTTGGGACGATGAGCATTCATATTAACTAAAATATAGTAACAAATAGGTTAAAATATTTAATAGAAGTGACTGCTATGAGAAAAGAGCAGTTCTTTAGCAGTTCCTTCTACTTCTGTAGAAATAAATATTATAAGCACACTCAGTTTGGAGAAAACAATTTTGCAGGTCCAGTAACATTCAAATGTAATTTAATATTCATATTTTAATATTTGAATGTAAGAGATTTACTTACCGCATATGTTATTATTTTGTCTGTATGAGTACTCCGTTTTCTTTTGTTTCGATAACAACCAGGTTAGATGTGGGATTGCCAACCTGTGATCCATGAGTAAGTATTGTAAATTGGTCTCATCGTCCATAAAGGAACATTGCTGTCTGATTACGATGAAAGTTGTTGAATCACTTCATTTACAAGCACGGATATCACATCTTATAAACATGGTTCCAGAAAAGTGAATTAATTACGGGTAACCTAAGGACGTATTACCTAATCATCTTCCCAGTTTAATCTCCCTTTCAGAAGAATCTCGGACTGCAGTAATTAAGCTGAGGAAAGGCGGGTTCATCAGGTCGAAAAACAAGTCTACGCCCAAAATAAGAGCCTTCTACTGGTGACAACCTTTTACAAGGTAGATAATTACTATCTTTTGCGTTAACTTGGTTCTCTTTATAACTACACGTGATGGAAGTTGAAAACCTGACAGAATGTAGATAGTAAGAACCTTCAATCATTAGAAGGCTGGATCTGATAACGTCTGGAAGAATACACAAGGATTTCCCTTCCAAATTTGGCAGTCTAAATGACTAACTTGAGCAACAACGGAAATTCACAATTTCCAATTGCAGTACCTAAATTTAAATACACAGATTTTAAAAAATGAAATTGAATAAAATTATAAAACTAACTCTCTTGCATATTACAGTATGAAAATGAAAGAGAGAGCGAGGGAGAGAGACGTAAAGATCGATAGATTTTCTGAATGTATAAGGAATTTCGTATCGATTCTCGTCCTTGGGTCGAAACTTTTTCATTGGTAGAGACAAATAATAACGAACATTTAAATTAACATAAATCTTCAAAAGTGCACTCTGAGGCAGTATTTTTAACACTTAAATGATTTAAGTCTAATTATATAATATGTAAATTCAATAACAGCCCGCCTTAAAGCAATATGTGCATGTAATAATATATAAAAAGTGTATATTACAGTCATTGTATGTGTTTATATTATATGTACATGTTCAATAATGTTATGTGAATGTATTACACAAGTTAATAATGTAGGAGCTGTGAAAATAATAGGTTAAAAGTTGCTAACAATGAGGTAACCTTGAGGCAATAATGAGTAAGAAAGTTTAATAATGCTACTAGTCAATATTGGAGCAACAATAATCTAAATTTTGAGACAGTTTAAAAATAGCCAATCAACAACCAGGAAAAGCTTTAGTTAAATGAAGGTACTCTATTGGACGAGGATTAGCCAATCAGAAACTGAAATATAGCAAAATTTACAAATTTAGAGCTCAGTTGCTTGTAGACAGCGCTTATAACTGGACGTGTTTGGTTGTAGACAGTGTTCCTAACCGGACGCGAGATGCGTCCTCGAGAAATTTAATACGTATTCAGTGTGAGACGAAAATAGTTTACGTGTTAAAAAATGTAAGCATTTAATAAAAGAATCTCACAGCTCTCTATATCAGAAGTGATATTTAAATTGTGTCAAGGATTAATAAATGTAGTGAAGTAAAAATTATAATCTGTGTAAGCCTACATTCTTCAGCCGCACCACGTCTTGCAAAGAAATCCATGTCTCTAACAATAACACTGACGCAGCCGAGGCAAACATAAATATATAATATTTAAAGAAACAGTTAAATTACAAAGTTAATATTTTTTTTAAACGTTTTTTATGGGGCAAAGGCCACCGGAAAGTACATTTGGGGTGAAGGCTACCAGAAACTTTTTACCATACGTGCGGTTGCAACTACTTCAAGTTCGGCTCCCCAACAGTTGAACTACAATACAACTCCTACTTCAAATTGGCTTTCCATACGTGAAGCAACTAACTACTTCAACTCTACATAAATTTTGTTTTGAAAATTAGGTGAAAATTGTGGACCACTTCATGTTATCTGCCTTACAAAATGACATAAGAATGTGATAACAAAACGTTCTATTACAAATTGTAATTGAGTACGGTAATCATATTTGACTCCAGAACAAAAAATATCTACAAATCTTTGCATGTATATATATACATAGTCCGCTCGGCTATAAACAGCATTACAAATTTACTACATATAATACATTTAAATTCCTCTATTGGTAGAAAACTATTCCAGAAGCTAATAATTTGTTAATTATAAAATTAGATGCAATTTCTTTGACGATTTGCATCGAATGATCTTGCAAATTAATTCAAGAAAAGTCACCAAAGAGGTTTCTAATTGTTTCACTTCTATAGTCATATTGGGCGCTTTGACTTGAACAACTGATGGTGTTCATAACTTTTTCAGGTTTTCAACGTTAATTTTACTCCTTTACACTACGAAATACACTCACATTCACTCCCACACTCATATTTCCAGACTCCGCGGAGAATAGGGAATGTTTCTAATTAAAGAAAAAGTTTCCCAAAACAGTCGGGAATAGAACCGGTACTTCTCGGATGAGGAGCCAGTACGATGACCACTCAAATACATGGTCAGTCTTTGTTGACATGCTTTGCATTCACTACATATGTTACACAATAAGCTTCTTAACAGTTGCTTGAGTTAAAAGGCATCTTATTTCGTTTTATCATGACATTAGCTATTACCTGACAGTGCATGGATGCGTTCTATAAGTAAGGATTTAAAAATAAGGTTAAGGGTAGTTTTTCACAGCCGTAAACAGCCTACAAAGGTCTAAGTGCCCCAGCTGTTGTCCAAATTGGTGAAATGGTGCCAATTTGTACATAAGGGATTGAAAATACAAGTGTAGGTTAATTTCTGAAGTCTAGGGTATTGTATAATTTTCCCCATGCCCAAGTGCACAATTTTCCTCCGATTAGTAAAGCCTATGAGTATAAGGGAATAAAAATAATGAACAAGGGTAGATTTTGGAAGTTGTAAAGGTAACCTATGGTTACTATAATTCTACAATATTTTAACCAGATACGTTAAATATAGCTACGTTGTAGATACATTTCTGCATACGCAATTGAAAATATAGTAGGGGTAGCTTTTGAGAGCTGTAAGGTAGCCCTATATAGTTTTGTCTCGACAGGTCAGAGGCTGATTTGTGTGTTAGGGATTGGAAATAGGGACGAAAATAAGAACAGTGAGAAAGCTGTACGGTATCATGTCATTTTTTGGGAGTTTGTAAAACTCAAGTGCACCAAATTATATCAAAACCGTACCAAAAATACTCCTTGATAACAAAATTCTGCAAAATCAGAGGGAAAATTGGTGATATGGAAGTCTTTACAAACATGCCATTTTCGAAATAAAGATTCAAACATTTCCTCTAATACTCATTCAATGAAGTGGGATTTTTAAATTCGATGACATGAATATCAAAGCCACCTAAGCACGTCCTCACAACAGTTTAAAAATTTTTGGAAATATTTTATAGTCTATGACATACACGTATATATTATCTTTCTTTATGATATAGATGTAAATATAGACAAATGACCTTCCTTGACTTTACAATAAACGTAAGTCTAGAAGTAAAGAATGTGTTTCCATCCTACGTTAACATCAACGAATTCTTGTGAATTGTAACATTACATTACAAGACTGCCAGCTTTTGTATTCACACCACGCTTACGGTTAATTTTCACTGTGACAGGCTCTATTAGCTTTTATAGAAGTACCGGAAGTTTCTCTGTCGGTGCATTATTTTCCCCCATGTTTCCTTCATTTTTCTCTCTTAATAGTAGTAGTTGTTTTTTTTTCGTCTTATCTCTTCCTTTCATTTCTAATCGCTTACTTTTCAACCATGCCTGACAAAAACAGTTAAGTAAGAGGCAATTAACGTCTCCAGATTAAGATGCAAGAAGCAGTTCCATTAAGCATTGAAATGGCCGGCAGCTGCTTCGTTTGGAACACACAGCATCAAGAGCCTCGGTAAAAAACCTGACGAGCGTCGTTGCAATAAAGCGTTATAACCTCTGGTTCCCCTTCACCTGTGGCGTCTATTGCGCCATCATAATCACTATCTTAGAGCAAATGATCGGATCGTGATTTAGAAAGCTTGTCCCAAAGCGGACTCTGTATTAAACACAGCCCACATTTGTCTCTTATGGCGTGGCACATCTACAGGAGTAAAAAAATCTGATGTGTTACACTCACATGACTTTCTCTACTCTTGTACAAACTATTTTTACAAACTCCTATTCTCCATCTATTTATATTAATCAAGATAAATATTTGCAGAAACGATCTTTTAATGAATAACGAATTCCCATTTGAGAAAATAAGTATTGAAAAATTTAAGGGAATAACAAGCAATATCTCGAAAATGGCTTACTCACCAAAAAAAATGTATATGACATAAATTGTGCATTTTAACGCGATCTACATTTTTTGTGTAGTAAAATTTTGTCTATCTCTTATGGTTTACCAGCTATGCCAAAGTCGTTCACAATGAAGAATACTTTTGGAGACATTCCCAGAAAATTCGAGATATACATTTCATTTGTCATGAAAATATCTTAAACATATGATATTTTAATCAAAATCGTTTGAGAATGTTAAAACTTTTGAAAAATGCTCCATGTAAAGGGTAATCTGGGGTGGGTGGATTTTCTTTAAAACCTTCGTGTCGCATCTCTGGAAGATACTGAACCTAAATACCAAGTTTGGTGTTTATACGACTGTTCGTTTCTGAGTTATGTTGTTCGCAGACAGACAGACAGACACAAACACGGACATGTTTCTAAAAATGCTTTTTTTGGATTCAGGGAGTCTCAAAACATATATTTCCGGTGAAATCTCGGTATCGAATTTTTGGGTGGAATACAATACTTCCCCTACTTACTATACGTAGTAGAGAAAGTAAAAATATAATCAGGTAGAATCAGACGACTGAAAAATGCAATGCCATAGCCGGGATTTGAACCACGGATCTCACGGGCTTCATAGTTTCAACCACTATTAGGTGAATTAATGGAATTGTAGTTCGCCATTGGAGTATGTCATCTCAATACAATTTGAGATGTCCTTGTAGTTTACCGAGAGAACTACGAATCAGTTGGGGAAGATCGGGAGATCCATGGTTCAAATCTCTGCTATGTCCAACACACGGCTTGTGGGGAAGAACAACTAATTCAATTACATAATTCTGTGGAAAATAAATGTTGGAACACCTGAAGAAAAATAGTCTATCTTGTGCACCAAACCAGAAGCTTCAATACCTTATCGGATTTCCTCTGCTCAGACAATTGGGCATGCTGCTAACAAGTTTAGCAGGCTATGCAGCTGAAATTTTGCCTCACTCTTCACTGAGTCTCCGTTTCAAATACTCCTTTGAGGATATTGGCTGACTGCAGTAATATCCAATTCATCCCATAAATTCTCAATTGGATTCAAGTCGGTTATTGTGGAGGCAGAGGAAGGATATGTGGACAGTTGAGTAGCCACTCTTGCACAACCCCGGAAGTATGTTTTGGGTCATTACCTTCATATAACTTAATAGTAGCACTGATACCAATTTTCTCTGCACTCCTGCACAAGTTCTTCAGAAGGTTCAAGTATTTCATTTTATCTACTTTTCCCTCGATGAAAACCAATTCTCCAACTCCAGATGTCGCCATGCAACCCCATACCATCACACTACCATCACCATGTTTTACAGTAGGTCGAAGATTGTGTTTTTCCATTTCCGTGTTAGGTTTCATCCAGACCATTGTCCTACCATCTGATCCGAAAACGTTAAGTTTGCTTTCATCTGCAAAAATAACGTTCTTTCATCAGTTTTCTTCTTTATGAATGAACTCTCTTCATATTTTAGCCTTTTCCTTGTCCCCCCCCATTTATATTGAAGATGTTTGCTTCACGTATGGAAAGAGTTTGAAGATGATGTATTATAGTTCAACTGTTGGGGAGCCGAACTTGAAGTAGTAGCAACCGCACGTAGGGTACCCGGTGGCTTTCGTCCCAAATTTAAAAATATTAACTTTGTAATTTGACTGTTTATTTAAACATTATATATTTATGTTTGCCTCGGCTGCGTCAGTATTATTGTTAGAGACATGTTTCTCTTTGCAGGGTTGTGGTACGACTGAAGAATGTAGGCTTACACAGATTTTAAGTTTTTCTTCGCTCCATTTATTAATGCTTGACACGATTCAAATAACACTTCACTGATATAGAGAGCTGTGAGATTCTTTTGTTAATTACTTGCACATTTTAAACACGTAAACTATTTTCTCACACAAAATACGTATTAAATTTCTCGAGGACGCATCTCGCGTCTGATTAGTAACACTGTCTGCTAGCTACGCGCCCAGTTATGAGCACTGTTTACAAGCAACTGACCTGACTTCCACCGCCTAAATTTGTAAATTTCTGTATCCAGTCTCTGATTGGCTAATCCTACTCCAATAGAATACCTTTATTTAACTTAAGCTTTTTTCTGGTTGTTGATTGGCTATTTTATAAACCGTCACAAAAATTACACTGTTGTTGCTCCAAGAATGACTAGTAGTATTATTGAACTTTCTTAGTCATTATTTCCTCAAGGTTATCTCATTGTTACCTCATTGTTAGCAACTTTTAACCTATTATTCTCACAGCTCCTACATTATTAAATTACGTAATACATTCACATAGCATTATTGAACATGTATACAATAATATAAACATATACAATGACTGTAATATACACTTTTTAGATATTGTTACATACACATATTGCTTTAAGGCGGGCTGTTATTATATTTTATATTACATAATTTGACTGAAATCATTTAAGTGTTAAAAAATACTGCCTCAACATTGGGCTTTTTCCTGGCCACACGACCATGGAATCCCTTCCATTTCAGTACATTCCTAACCGTTTGGGGGGGGGTACTTTCTTGCCAGTAGTATAGCCTAACTCGGCACACAGTTTGGGGGCACTCAATTTAGGATATTTTTTCACACTTCTAACAATATTTGTTTCCTCTCGGTCAGTAAATGTTTCTGGACGACCAGTTTGAGGTGTCAAATCGATTCTGTTCTCATTTATGTATCTTTTAATTATATTTCTAACTGTTCAATATATCGGCAATCATTCTGTAACTCCTACCTTTTTCATAATGAAAGATGAGAAGCTGCCTTTCCTCAAAGGTCCTATTCCTAGCTCTACGTCCCATTTTTGTGAAACTGAACTGTTTGTTTTGATTACATAGTTAAGACTATTTACTACCCATAGCTAAACCTTTTGTGCCTCCCCCCAGTGAGCATTTGAAACGTTTAATTGGGCGTACAAAATGAAGTGTACCAATATTTATTTTGCCTAAAATTATGTCAATATTCGAATATACAGTTGTTACACTTAACACAATAAGACGTATAACAATTATAAAGACATTTACCGAGATTACTCGGATTATGGAAAACAATAGAAAACGAAATTATGATTTTCAGTTTCAGTTATACAGCTAAAATAGAAGGGATACTATTGGGCGTCCCAATAATTACCTTCTCTACTACGTATAGTAAGTAGGGGAAGTATTGCATTCCACCCAAAAATTCGATATCCAGATTTCACCGGAAATACATGTTTTGAGACCCCCTGAATCCAAAAAAAGCAGTTTGGAAACATGTCCGTGTGTGTGTGTGTCTGTCTGTCTGTGAACAGCATAACTCAGAAACGAACAGTCGGATAAACACCAAACTTGGTTTTTAGGTTCAGTATCTTCCAGAGATGCGACACGAAGGTTTTCAAGAAAATCCCCCACCACAGATTACACAGACTATCGCTTAAAGCCTACCAATTCCCCTTGCATCTACAAGAAAATTAGCAATAAGATTAACATATCGATTAACATGAAGCATATGGAGAATAAGCGTTTGTAAAAATAGTTTGTACAAGAGTAGAGAAAGTCATGTGAGTGTAACACATCAGATTTTTTAATTCAGGTGCCTCAAAACATGTATTTACGGTGAAATCTCGGTATCGAATTTTTGGGTGGAATGAAATATTTTCTCTACCTACCATGTATGTGAAAGTAAAAATAAAAATTCTGATGAATACCAACCTTCGTATTTGATCTCCTCCAATCCAAAACTATGTATATTTATTTTCTCCAACACGGCTCTAAAGGTTTTGACTCAATTATTATAGATCTGATATATTGCATGAGGAGCAAAATATAAATATTGACTTTACTGTGTTTTAGTTTGTGATGTCCTGTTTATTCTGATTTAACCTCTGAAATCATTACAAACTAATCCTACTACAGGGAAATGTGCAAAGCTCGTTAGAATGCACAATTGTGCCAATGTTTTTCTTAGTATTAGCCATTATCGAAATATTTCATGTTTCATATTTAAATGTTCCTATCCGTAGGTGCACCACCCGTTGGAACACGCGTGAAGAATTGCAATCCTCCTCTTCTTTATTTTCTTTTGCAACAGCTCCTTACTAAGATTATAATATAAATTTCTGAATGTTGTTTTCCCATGTGGTATGTAACTAAGTCCCTATTGTTTCATCTGATATCATTTTATATATGTTATCACGCAATATTTATCAGGAATATCGTAACATGGGTAGAAAAATTACTTTTTTAAATTAGTATTGTTACGTACCAGGGTGAGGCCAAACTAGATATTAAATTTTAGTTACAATAGCATATACATTAGGATGCACAACTGCAGAGGTAGCAAGAGGACCAGAATCCTAAACTACACATTCCGGAGCAGGCGTGTGATAGTTATCACAAAATACACAGAATTTCTCATTAATCACAGTTTCTGTAGTTTATTCAGTATAAACACGGTGCCCTTACATCACACACAAAAGATAAAAAGAAAGAAATTGAAGGGAGATGCTCCACATTCGCACGATTCACATACGACCCTTTCAGGCCCATACTCGAACAAAAGTGACGCTAACACACAACACAAGGAAGTAACGCTCACTTCTCACCAGCTAGACGGTGGCGAGTCACCACGCCAGACGAACTTCATAGCACAAAGCCGAAAGAATTACCTCAACAATACTGTCGCCAACGACGCAATAATGTGTCTGGCGTGCCAATACACACATGCCACAGTATATAAACTACATATGCATTTGTAATTGGTAGAGATAGTGGTGTCAGTGGTGCGCATAATCTTTCTTTCTTCTTCTTCTTCTTCTTCTTTAATTTAGAAAAGTATTTAGCCTTTAAAATTAAGGCAATATCGCCGGCTTTGACTTTGCAAACAAATCAACAATTGTGTATATTGGTTTCAAAGTGGTTATTTTAAAAAAATGTTGTTTTTAACTTTGGTTGTGAATGTTGAGTCTCCCCTATCCCTGTTCCTCTCTCTCTCTTATTCATTCTTGTAGACTCTAATGGGGAAAGGGAACAATCCTAAATAAGGAAAATCTCTCCTTCTGCTGGGAATGAAACCCAGCATCTCGGGATTTATAAGTTAATAATCTGACCACTAGCTTCCAGAAGTAAAAATGCAATACTTTGTACTTTTGGAGATTATTTATACCGATGTTTCTTTTATTTTATGGTTACACAAGCTGCAATCATATATATCTACATGACAATTGTTCAAGAAGTAATCGAAAATTAAATTTTCCTTTGGAGCTTCAAGGAGAGCTCTTACTTTAAGCTGTGAACTTTCCAAATCATGCACAAAATATAAGGAATATAGTTCAATAAAATTGGAATTTTAAGGGAAGGTCAAGATAAATTTTCAAAATTGTTCGTTGAGGCAGTGGTTTTTAACACTTATATGATTTCAGTCGAATTATAATATATAAATTCAATAACAGACCGCCTTGAAGCAATGTGTGTATGTAATAATTTGTAAAATGTATGTAACAGTCATTGTATATGCCTATATTATTGTATACATGTTCAATAATGTTATATGAATGTATTACGTATTTTAATAATGTAGGAGCTGTTAGAATAATAGGTTAAAAGTTGCTAACAATGAGGTAACCTTAAGGCAATAATGAATTAGAAAGTTTAAATGTTGCTTGTGATTCTTGGAAGCAATAATGTAATTTGTGACAGTTTATAAAAATAGCCAATCAACAACCAGAAAAAGCTTTAGTTAAATGAAGGTATTCTATTGGATTACGAATAGCCAATCAGAGACCTGAAATACAGAAATTTACAAGTTTAGGCGGTTGAAATTAATTCAGTTGGTTATAGACAGCGTTACTAACCAGACGCAAAAAGTGTCCTCAAGAAATTTAATACGTGTTCGTGTGAGACAAAATAATTCATAAAAGAACCTCACAGCTCTCTATCAGTGAAGTGTTATTTAAATCGTGTCAAGCATTAATAAAAGGAGTGAAGTAAAATTATAATCTGTGTAAGCCTACATTCTTAGTCGCACCACTTCCATGCCAAAACATCCATGTCTCTAACAATATTACTGACGCAGCCGAGGCAAACATAAATATATAATATTTAAAGAAACAGTCAAATTACAAAGTTAATATTTTTTTTAAAAAAAACTTGGGCTAAAGGCCACCTGAAAGTACATTTGGGGGGAAGGCTACCGGAAACTGTTTACTATACGTGCGGTTGCAACTACTACTTCAGCTCCCCAACAGTTGAAATATAATACAACTCCTTCAATATAAACCTACTTCAAATTGACGCCCAATGTGTGGTGCTAATAAATATCTTCTTCAAATTGGCTTCCATACGTGGTGCAAACAACGTAAAAGAAAACCCGATCTTCATCGTTCTGTTATGATTTTATTTTTGAAACGCGAAATCCGTGAGGTGGAACAGAAAAATAACATAATAACACTAAACATAACGAAAATAACGCTAAAGAGAAACGGAGGGGAATTAAACGAGAAACGAATGTAAGAGAAACACTTAATAAAAAGGTAAGGAGCATCAAGATAAATGACGAAACTAACGGCAAGGCAACATTTAGTCTAATATATTTGTATGTGAAAGTTGGTAAGTGCAAAGAAGAAACCAAGCTAATGCCATAGAATGAGCGAGAGGTTTTCTATGCCACTGTGTCAGTTGCCCTTATTTTTCTAGAAGTTATACAGCTATTAATTCATGAACGAGGGAATGACCAATATTCGCTCCTCTCTCTTGGTAACAGATTAAAGCAAAATGGGTTCTATGAAACACCCACGGAACAATAACACGACCGTTTTGAAAGTGCAGTGCTAAAGCGGGCTGTTGAAGCTATCTGTTTTACGAGGACGTTAAAAGTTTGTGGCGTATAATCAAATAAAGTGCAGTGCAATGTAAGGGCCGGACATAATGATTTGGAAAAAACATTAACATTATGCTGCGGTGAAATGATTGTTATTTGTGTAATAAACAAACCTGTTACGAGGTCGCGCCACAAGCGCAGTTTAAGCAGTGTTGGGGATTGAAATATAACCACATTTTAGTGACTTTTAAAGCATTCTCCTCTGTGTGTTAAATATATGCATTATACCTCTATTATTCACAAAAATCTGATGTATTGCACTCACATGACTTTCTCTACCCTTTTACAAACTAGTTTTACAAACGCTTATTCTCCATCTACTTCATGTTAATCGAGATAAACATTTGCAGAAACTTCTTGTAACAGAAATTTCTTATAGGTACAAGGGGAATATGATAGACTTTAAGCGATAGTCAAATCTTTTAAGCGCTGGTTGCTATGTGGAGCATTTCATTCTCTTTGCATGTCCAGGACATAAAAAATGAAAAACGAATTCCCAATTGAGAAAAAGTATGAGTATTGGAGAATTCAAACAAATAACAAGGAATAAGTTGGAAATGGTTCACTCCAGAAAAAAGTATATGACATAAATCGTGTGTTTTAACGAGATCTACATTTTTGTGTAGTAAAATGTTGTCTAATTTCTTACGGTTTTACCAGTTATGCCAAAGTCATTCAGAATGAAGAGCACTTTTGGGGACATTCCCAGAAAACTCAAGATATACATTTCATTTGCATTAAAAGTGTCTTAAACATATGATATTTTAATCAAAATCATTAGGGTCATTTTTGAGAAAATAAAATTTTCGAAAAACGTTCCAAGTAAAGGAGACATGGGTGGGGGAACTTTATTGAAAATCTTCATGTCGCATTATTGCAAGTTATTAAACTCAAATAACAAGTTTGGTATTTATCCGGATTTTCGTTTTGAGTTATGCTGTTCACTTACAGACAGACCTACAAACTATTTTTACAAACGCTTATTCTTCATATGCTTCATGTTAATCGAGATATTGAGATGTTAATCTTATTGCTAATTTTCTTGTAGTTGCAAGGGGAATATGGTAGGCTTTAAGCGATAGTCAAATATTTTAAGCGCTGGTTGCTATGTGGAGTATTCCATTCTCTTTGCATTACCAGGACAAAAAAATGAATAACCAATTCCCATTTGAGAAAAAGTATAAGTATTGGAAAATTTAAGGGAATAACAAGCAATATCTTGAAAATGGTTCACTCAACAACAAAAATGTGTATGACATAAATTGTGTATTTTAACGCGATCTAAATTTTTTTGTGTAGTAAAATCTTGTCTATCTCTTATGGTTTACCAGTTATGCAAAAGTCGTTCAGAATGAAGAATACTTTTGGAGACATTCCAGAAAAATCGTTAGAGCCATTTTTGAGAAAATTAAAATTTTGGAAAAATGTTCCACGTAAAGGGTAACCTGGGATGGGGAGATTTTCTTGAAAACCTCCGTGTCGCATCTCTGCAAGATACTGAACCTAAATACCAAGTTTAGTGTTTATCCGACTGTTCGTTTTTATGTTTTTCACAGACAGACAGACAGACAGACACCCACACGGACATGTTTCCGAAAATGATTTTTTTGGATTCAGGGGGCCTCAAAACATATATTTCCGGTGAAATCTCGATATCAAATTTTTGGGAGGAATACAATACTTCCCCTACTTACTATACGTAGTAAAGAACGTATCCATTAAAATAATAAATACAACAATTAAAAGGCAAATCTTATGCGGTAACTGTGACGCTCGCATTCGAAAGTCCGGGTTCGATTCCTGTCGATCGCCCAGTCTGACATTGGGTTTTTCGTGGTTCCCCCTGACTGGTAGGCGAATGAGGGGTGGTTTCTCATCTGCCACGATTTTCCTAACTTTCATTCCGTTTACTTTTCATCTTTCAGTATGCTTCTAGGTTTCATGGACCGTGGCGGTGCTGAAACGATAACCGGATGCTTTGTCCCCGTAGATGCTAGAGGGCTGCCTGGTTGAAGGGCTCTCTTGGGTAGCTCCAGTAGTGGGACAGATCTTCGAGCCAGGAACTGTTAAGGGCTTTTCACGTCTCTGGGCCTGTCTGCCTGTGGTCTGTAGCCTCCTGTGATTACTTCACTTCATCCTTTCCTCCTGGTAAATAGCCGCTATAAATCTCTCGCATGTCTCCCTCCGTTGTAAACAAAAATTGAAATTTATTAAGGAACGTCTTTAAGTACTGTGGTCCTTATCGTCCCATTCTATGTTGGGCGGAAATCTGTAATTTTGCTCCTATGCCTCTTTATCAGGCTTGAGGTTCCTTTACGTACCGTAAATCTACGACACGGGACTACCAGCTTGACATCCCTTCCGAAGGAAACCATGCTAAGGATTTTTACGCCCGAAAAAAATGCATCGCCCTCCGCAGGGTTTGAGCCCGCCACCTTGGGAACTAGAGGTTAGCATGGTAAGCACTACACCATGGAGAACGAACCCCTCTGTTGTGTACTCCATATACTACATCCTACATGAAAGTAAAAACTCCTCCGTGTCAAGCTCAAACATCTTTCTCCACCAAATACAACGTCGCATAATCCACAACATAGTATTCGTATAAAAAGTGATTGTTCAATTCATGGTACGTTACTCAAGATAATTTACAACTAAGTGATATTGGATTTGATTGCATGAAAAATACGATAAAGAAACCATAAGTATTCGAAAGACAATTTTGGTTGTTGATGAATCCACGTGGGATAAAGAAGAATCGCGTAAAACGTTTTACACAGGTCACATGACGGTTCTACCTGGAAGAACATATGTAACAACGAATTTTTCGAAAATGGTTACTGCTATAAAAATATTTGCCATAAATTGCATGTTTCAGTGAGCTCTACATTTTTGTGATAAGAAGTTTCCAACTTGCGACTAGAGAGAGCACTAGCGGCTGTTTCAGGTCAAGGCATCTTAAAATAAGAGTCTATTATGCCGTGCCATGTGAGTGTAACACATCCGTGTTACCTGCTCTGTTGAGTTTTATGATGTCCTCTCTCAGTGCGTTCCATGTAGTTTCGTGCGCCTGCTCTAGTGGTTTAGCTACGACTTCTTTATTTCGGAGTATGCGTGAGTGTATTGTTAAAGGATAACAGGAGTTTAGTTAGCTGAGACACTTTAATATGAACTTTATATGTTGAGTTTGAGAAGAGTCGCCGACTGTTTAATTTGGTCGGTTGCCGTAAGTCGCAGAAATGTTACTCGGAAAGATCCCTCTCAACAGCCGCTAAATCTTTCTAACGCCGGTGCGTTTAAAAATTACACAAGCGAGTCAAGTATCTCAGGAGAGTCACGAATGTATGCACGAATATACGCACGAATGTGTCTTGAATGAATGACATTTTTATTAACTTATGCCCCGCCTACCTATCGCTACCTCTATTAACGTCCCTATACAAAGCTCTACGTATACGTATCTAACATTGTTACTATGCGGCATCTCCCCGAATCTCACAGTTTCATTCCCTTTCTAATTTACAGAATCTGTTCCTAAATGACTTTGCAAACATACTAAACTCCACTCTAACTGCATTCCAGGAACTTTTATTCTAACCTTTCGTAACTCGGCTGTTACTAATGACTTTCGCTAATTTAACTCGCTAATTGTCTTTATCTCTGGACAAATCTTTTCAACTAAGGCTTAATACATTATGCATTGATTTAATGGAAATTATTTATTGCAATTATTTCTCTGTTACTATAATTTCTTAATTTAATTGTTTATATCTTCTTGCCAATAATTACGTTATCATTCTCTCGGTTGCTGTGAACCAGCCTTAAGAGATTGGCTCACCCAAGGCTTGTGTATAACACAGATGATAAGAGTTTCTGTCAATATTAAATAAAACTGCACTATAGGAAACCAAAGGAGTCGTCACGTTTCTATGCACTCGAATACACGTGTGAAACAGTTCCAACTGAGCAACCGAGCATGTTAAAGGACAATGTGCCGAAATCGTTTCGAATTAGCCGAATTTTCGTATTATGAAGTTTCAGATTAACGCATCACCGCTGTAATACAAAATGTGAAAATTGTTTCTTATGTTTGTTTAAGCTAATTACGTTTTCACGATCACAAAGGTTAGTATCTTGAAAGCTCCTCCCCACTAAATAACCCTTCATCCGCCCACGTTTGATAATGTAATTCCAGCTGCTTAAAACATTACAAGTGACATTTGAATTGTTGAAAGTATACGTTGTTACAACAGCTACACATTTGTCATCAACAAGATAGGCAACAAAGAAAGTGGTTTGAACTTCCTTACGCGAAAGTGTTCGTGGGAAAGAAGAGCGGTAGTAGAGCATGCAGAACAAACGGCTCCAGCTGTGTACTGTTATCTCCAAGTAAAACCGGAACTATGGTTGTTGGAGAAAAAAAAATATTTCATGTCGCCCGCACCTTTCGACTCTCTAAAAGAACAAAGTACTAGATATACTTTGCGCGCCTTTACGCCTTCGTCCGCTGCAAAATCTTGTCGTACTAGTCGGGCACAAATAAAACGAGATTGAAAGTCCAAGTTAATTACTTATTTTACGTTATCTCACTTGTTGCGTTTAAGATTCTTTATCTGATGTTTCAACACCTCCATATGCTATAGGTGGGTGAGGAATATTAAAAACTAGCTGTCTTATCCCCCCATTGCATGGATGCATTCTGTGGACTAGGAGTAGGATTAAGTTCGGAGGAGGAGGAGGAGGACTAGTACCTTGTCCTATATGACCTTTTGTGCCTATGCCCCTGACGGGATGCCCCAGGGAGGAAGGCGAGAACAGACAGAGGACGGCTGGACCGGGAACCACGACAGGGCAACGACAGTGTCCATACCTTTCACAGATTGAAACTCCTCGGATGGCGGCTGGTGCAACCGGCTCCCCCCCCTGCAGTCGTCCTCCGTGGTGTAGTGGTTACCATGCAGCCTCTAGTTCCCGAGGTCGCGGGCTCAAACCTAGCGGAGGGCGGGATTTTTTTCCGGCGTAAAAATCCTTCGGAAGGAAGTAAAGCCGGTGTTCCGTGTCGTAGATTTACGACAGGTAAAAGAATCTCAAGCTTGATAAAGAGGCCTCTGAATAAAGTTACCCGTATTTCACATCCAATATAGAATGGGACGCTAAGGACCACAGCAGTTAAAGAGCGTCCATAAATAAAACTCAATTTAATTTAATTTCCCCCTGTAGGCTTGCACATCCCACTGGGGCGCCCGGGACTTGAAGACTGATCCGATTCCGAAGGACAAAAGGTTACATAGAGCATCCTTTTCCCCTGTCATGTAACGCCGAGACTTCGCCGACACCTTCAACCCTGAAACAGACCAAGAGGTGAAAGGTCCCATGAGCTCCCAATTACGGACCCCAGACGTTATCGCCTAACCATTCCCGCTCGGTATGCATTCTTTAAGTAACGTTGAAAATAAGTTATGGGGTGATTTTTAAAGTCACGTGTAGCTTACAGTTTTCTTTCGTACCTTCAGATTGTGTCCAAAGTTTTGTCCAGATTGGTCAAATCATAAAAATTAACACAGAAAGGGTTGCCAATCTGAGAACGTGTAGTTTTTGGATGTTGTAAGAGTACTCTATAATTTTCGTCATGGTGTATAGCTAATTGCATAAATGTGCCCTTATTGACCAAGCAGGAAAGTGTACTGCGTGGCTCAGATAGATATTGAGCAGTAGGTTGAGTGGACCACTCGCCGGTCGCTGCAGGGGCTTCTACTGTGAGGCACTGAAAACTGAAAGAGGATGTTCAAAGTAAGATCCGTCCTACTAATGCGCAGCACTCTACAGCTGGTATGAAAATTTGTGGCATTCGGCATTCTATCGCACGCTTAGTTGACGATTTTATGCATGCATCCGACCATGATTCCACATCATTCTTGCAATTGATGAAGGGGACAAACAGACACTTACATACTTAGCCCAGTCGTAGATTGAAACCTTTGTACCCGTGCCTGTCTGCCATTACGCTGACACTCTTCAAACACCAACAAATATCAACTAATTCGTTGCTTCTGTGTCGTGTCCACTCCATGATAACAGAGCCAAGAACTAATCACAACCAAACTTCCGCACGTGTTCACTACGAAGCTACGTGTTGTAGCTGCACAGTAATACCGAGGACAGAAAGCCCCTGCACGAATACACCACCCAACCTACTGCTCAGTATCTGTCCGAGCCATCCAGTACATTGTTTTTACTTTCCCTACTACTTCACTATAGTAACTAGAGGAAGTACTGCATTCCATAAAAAAATTCGATACCGAGGCTTCACCAGAAATACACGTTTTGAGATTTCCTGAATCTAAAAAAGAGGGTATTTGTTTTGGAAAAATGTATACGAATGTGTGTGTCTGTGAACAGCATAACTAAAAAGTCGGATAAACATCAAACTTGATATTTAAGTTCAGTATCTTCCAAAGATGCGACACGAAGATTTTCAAGAAAATACCCGACACCTAAAACTACTCTTTACATGGAACATATTTGAAAATGTTTTATTTTCTAACAAAATTAATATAACAATTTTCATTCAAATATTATATATCAATATTTTGCAAGACAAATAAAATGTATATTTTGAATAGGAAGGGTTTTAGTACAGAGTGAGCCAAAAGATTTTTCCTCTTTAGGAAACTATCCATCACTCGCCTAGTTCACGTTGAGAAATTTGCTGGCGGATATTTTGTTTTAATTCTTCCAGGGTGTGTGGATTTTTCTTGTACACTTTATGTTTAAGTTACCCCGGAGGGGTATTTTATGAACAATATTACCGGCTGCGGGGTGTTTTTCCACTGGGCGCGTCGAAATATAAAAACATGATCACGCACTGCTGCTATAAACAAAGTCACGCTGTTGTGTTTTGATGTGCAGTGTGAAGTGCAGTTTTGAGTTGACGGTGATGTGATGTGGTTCAGTTATTACGAGTTATTTATTATTTTGTCCTGTACTTAGCCACAGAGTATATTATGGCTCAGTATGTTTTCTACTGCACAGCATGTATTTATTTATTATTCGTATGTGTTAACTCGGCCAGCTCACCAAGTGAAAGTACGATTTGCATAAAGATTTCCAGGTGTAAAAGTTCCAGGCCGTACAACAATCCATGAACTCTACAGTAAATTTCAGACCACGGGAAGTGTTCAGGCTAAGAAATCTAAAAGACGGCGTTCGACTCTTACCGAAGAAACATTAGAGACATCGGTCATCGTTTGGAAAATTCCCCCCAAAATCCATGATGGATAGTTTCCTAAAGAGGTGCCAAAAATGTGTGGTCAACGACGATGGCCAGTTTTAGCATTTCTTTTTATAAAGTTGGTAAGTAAAATCTTTAAAAGTAGTTTTAAGAATGGTGTATGGTTTTATCCGTGCCTTTCTATGATAGCGGCAGACAGGACAGGAAAAACAGGGGTTCGGAGTCTTTCGGCTCACCCTGAATAATTGGTAAACGTAAGAGATAGACAAAAATCTTACTATATAAAAATGCTATGACGTTAACATTTCTGAAATATTCTTTGTTATTGGTTTGAATTTTCTAATACTTATACATTTTTCAAGTTGTAAGTCGCTATTTGTTTTATCTCGTAGCCATGCAAAGGACATGGAATTACAAAATCATCACATAACGATACGCTTTTTAAAAATCTTAACTACCGATTCTTATACCTACAATGAAATGTATAACTGTGTAATGAAAGTTTATCTCGACTACAGGAAGTAGAAGAACAAGCTTTTATAAAAATATTTGAAAAGAGTGAGTAGATAAGGTCAAGTTAATGCAACACAGCAGACTTGTTTACTTGTTCCATTTGTATAACCTCCTATAATTTCTAGGATTATATAGGATTTTGAACCTGAGAATCAATTGATGTTTTTACTCACTGAACTGTAGGTTTTATTGACGTTGGTTTTTATTAGTTTTTACTACTAAGCACACTCGCAATCAGTCCTATATTAATGCTTCCAGACTCTTCGGAGGATATGAAATGATTTTGGTTAAAGAAAAATCCTTCACCGCATATGAGAATCGAACCCGAGACCTCTGGGATGAGAAGCCAGAAATGCTCACTCAACGGACTACATTGTTACAGAAAATTACTGGGTCACTGACCCACTATAGCTGTGGGTGCTCAAGCTTGAATATGCAGGAAAAGAGTGTTGCGGTTCGCCAAACATTTAGACGGCGCGGCGGTTAGGATTAAATATTCTTCTCTCGTCGTAAATCTAACAAGATGGGGCACCTCCACATTGCCATACGGATATCCGGGAGTATCTAAATCGACACCTGCCAGGTCAATGTATCCGTCGTGCAATGGCCGCAGACAACACTGCCCATCCCGTTCAGCGAATTTGAGTGTGTGATTTCTTCCTGTGGGATTTTGTCAAGGATAATACTTGCATCCCTCAACTTCCAGCGACGCTGCTAGAATTGAAAAGGCGCATTAACACAGTCATCCAGAACGTCACGCAAGACATGCTTGAGAGGGTTTGGCGAGAATCGAATCGCCGCTTCAACGTCTGCCATTTCACAAGTAGGGCTCACTTCAAGTGCATCTAAGGTCAGTAAATTAGATTAGATTAGATTATTGCTGATTCGTTTAAGGTCTGTCAGCTTCTCCTCACTGCAAACTTAGTAGATCTGTTGTGAAAAATACTAATTTATACTTCTCATTTCAAATTAATGCTTTTAATAAACCTTAAACATTTTCTGGGTGGTGGTGAGGTAGTCTAAAAGCCTCATCCTGAATCGCTTCGCAATCGCTAAGTATATGCTTCGCCGTTTCCTTTTCTTCTTGACAGAAGCGACATTTACTCACACTCGTCTTGTCCATTTTACAGAGATGGGAGGACAATGTCCAAAGGAGGCCATTCAGTACCCTCAACTTCTGTTTGCTGAATGTAAGGATCTCTTTTGATCCTTTAGCTGAGAGTTATTTCAACTCCTTAGCAAGATTTAGTTCTGGAATTATATCACAATAGGTTTTTTACGTTCTCTACTGCGTATAGTAAGTAGGGGATGCATTGTATTCCACCCAAAATTCGATACCGAGATTTCACCGGAAATATGTGTTTTGAGACCCCCTGAATAAAAACATCTGATGTGTTACACTCACATGACTTTCTCTACTCTTGTACAAACTACTTTTACAAACGCTTATTCTCCATATGCTTCATGTTAATCGAGATATCGAGATGTCAATATTATTGCTAATTTTCTTGTAGATGCAAGGGGAATATGGTAGGTTTTAAGCGATAGTCAAATATTTAAGCGCTGGTTGCTATGTGGCGCATTTCATTCTCTTTGAATGTCCAGGACATAAAAAAATCTGATGTGTTACACTCACATGACTTTCTCTACTCTTGTACAAACTATTTTTAAAAACGCTTATTCTCCATATGCTTCATGTTAATCGAGATATCGAGATGTTAATCTTATTGCTAATTTTCTTGTAGATGCAAGGGGAATATGGTAGGTTTTAAGCGATAGTCAAATATTTTAACGCTGGTTGCTATGTGGCGCATTCCATTCTCTTTGCATGTCCAGGACATAAAAACAAATCTGATGTGTTACACTCACATGACTTTCTCTACTCTTGTACAAACTATTTTTACAAACGCTTATTCTCCATCTAGTTCATGTTAATCGAGATAAACATTTGCAAACTCTATCTTAATGCTAATTTTCTTGTAGATATAGGGGAAAATATATTTACAAGGGCAATATAGAAAAACAGTAACCTTTAAGCACATACATAACTCTTAATAGCTGGTTGCGAGGTGCAGCACCATTCCCTTTGCCACAGATTATAACTCTTTGCATATCCAAGACAAAAAAATCTGATGTGTTACACTCACATGACTTTCTCTACTCTTGTACAATCTAATTTTACAAACGCCTATTCTCCATATGCTTCATGTTAATCGAGATATCCAGACGTCAATCTTATTGGTAATTTTCTTGTAGATGCAAGGGAAATATGGTAGCTTTTAAGCGATAGTCAAATATTTTAACGCTGGTTGCTATGTGGCGCATTCCATTCTCCTTTGCATGTCCAGGACATAAAAAAAAATCTGATGTGTTACACTCACATAACTTTCTCTACTCCTGTACAACCTAATTTTACAAACGCCTATTCTCCATATGCTTCATGTTAATCGAGATATCGAGATGTCAATCTTATTGATAATTTTCTTGTAGATGCAAGGGGAATATGGTAGCTTTTAAGCGATATTCAAATATTTTAACGCTGGTTGCTATGTGTGGCATTCCATTCTCTTTGCATGTCCAGAACATAAAAAAATCTGATGTGTTACACTCACATGACTTTCTCTACTCTTGTACACACTATTTTTAAAAAACGCCTATTCTCCATATGCTTCATGTTAATCGAGATATCGATATGTCAATCTTATTGGTAATTTTCTTGTAGATGCAAGGGGAATATGGTAGCTTTTAAGCGATAGTCAAATATTTTAACGCTGGTTGCTATGTGGTGCATTCCATTCTCTTTGCATGTCCAGGACATAAAAAAAATGAATAACGAATTTGAGAAAAAGTATAAGTATTGGAAAATTTAAGGAAATAACAAGCAATATCTCCAAAACGGTTCACTCAACAAAAGAAATGTATATGACATAAGTTGTGTATTTCAACGCGATCTACACTTTTTGTGTAGTAACATTTTGTGTATCTCTTATGGTTTACCAGTTATGCAAAAGTTGTTCACAATAAAGAATACTTTTGGAGACATTCCCAGAAAATTCGAGATATACATTTCATTTCCCATGACATTATCTTAAACATATGATATTTTCATCAAAATCGTTAGAGCCATTTTTGAGAAAATTAAAATTTTCGAAAAATCTTCCATGTAAAGGGTAGTTTGGGGTGGGGGGATTTTCTTGAAAACCTTCGTGTCGCATCTCTGGAAGATACTGAACCTAAATACCAAGTTTGGTGCTTATCCGACTGTTCGTTTTTGAGTTATGCTGTTCACACACACACAGACACACACACACACAGACACACACACACACGGACATGTTTCCAAAAATTCTTTTTTTGGATTCAGGAGGTCTCAAAACATGTATTTCCGGTGAAATCTCGGTATCGAATTTTTGGGTGGAATGCAATACTTCCCCTACTTACTATACGTAGTAGAGAAAGTAAAAAAATGAATAACGAATTTGAGAAAAAGTATAAGTATTGGAAAATTTAAGGGAATAACAAGCAATATCTCGAAAACGGTTCACTCAGCAAAAGAAATGTATATGACATAAGTTGTGTATTTTAACGAGATCTACATTTTTTGTGCAGTAAAATTTTGTCTATCTCTTATGGTTTACCAGTTATGCAAAAGTCGTTCACAATGAAGAATACTTTTGGAGACATTCCCAGAAAATTCGAGATATACATTTTATTTCTCATGACATTATCTTAAACATATGATATTTTAATCAAAATCGTTAGAGCCATTTTTGAGAAAATTAAAATTTTCGAAAAATGTTCCATGTAAAGGGTAGTCTGGGGTGGAGGGATTTTCTTGAAAACCTTCGTGTCGCATCTCTGGAAGATACTGAACCTAAATACCAAGTTTGGTGTTTATCCGACTGTTCGTTTTTGAGTTATGCTGTTCACAGACACACACACACACACACAGACACACACACACACACAGACACACACACAGACACACACACGGACATGTTTCTAAAAATGCTTTTTTTGGATTCAGGAGGTCTCAAAACGTGTATTTCCGGTGAAATCTCGGTATCGAATTTTTGGGTGGAATGCAATACTTCCCCTACTTACTATACGTAGTAGAGAAAGTAAAAATGAATAACGAATTCCCCTTTGAGAAAATTATTGAAAAATTTAAGGGGATAACCAGCAATATCCCGAAAATGGTTCACTCAACAAAAAAAATGTATATGACATAAATTGTGTATTTTAACGCGATCTACATTTTTGGTGTAGTAAAATTTTGTCTATCTCTTATGGTTTACCAGTTATGCAAAAGTCGTTCACAATAAAGAATACTTTTGGAGACATTCCCAGAAAATTTAAGATATACATTTTATTTGTCATAAAAATATCTTAAACATATGATATTTTAATCAAAATCGTTAGAGCCATTTTTGAGAAAATTAAAATTTTCGAAAAATCTTCCATGTAAAGGGTACTCTGGGGTGGGGGGATTTTCTTGAAAACCTTCGTGTCGCATCCTTGGAAGATACTGAACCCAAATACCAAGTTTGGTGTTTATCCGACTGTTCGTTACGGAGTTATGCTGTTCACAGACACACACAGACACACAGACACAGACACACAGACAGACAGACAGACACACAGACACACACACGGACATGTTTCCAAAAATGCTTTTTTTTGGATTCAGGGGGTTTCAGAACATGTATTTCCGGTGAAATCTCGGTATCGAAATTTTGGGTGGAATACAATACTACGCCTACTTACTATACGTAGTAGAGAAAGTAATGAATAACGAATTTGAGAAAAAGTATAAGTATTGGAAAATTTAAGGAAATAACAAGCAATATCTCGAAAACGGTTCACTCAACAAAAGAAATGTATATCACATAAGTTGTGTATTTTAACGCGATCTACATTTTTTGTGTAGTAAACTTTTGTCTATCTCTTATGGTTTACCAGTTATGCAAAAGTCGTTCACAATGAACAATACTTTTGGAGACATTCCCAGAAAATTCGAGATATACATTTCATTTCTCATGACATTATCTCAAACATATGATATTTTCATCAAAATCGTTAGAGCCATTTTTGAGAAAATTAAAATTTTCGATAAATGTTCCATGTAAAGGGTAGTCTGGGGTGGGGATATTTTCTTGAAAACCTTTGTGTCGCATCCTTGGAAGATACTGAACCTAAATACCAAGTTTGGTGTTTATCCGACTGTTCGTTTTTGAGTTATGCTGTTCACAGACACACACACACACAGACACACACAGACACACACACACACACACACGCACACACAGACACACACACGGACATGTTTCCAAAAATGCTTTTTTTGGATTCAGGGGGTCTCAAAACATGTATTTCCGGTGAAATCTCGGTATCGAATTTTTGGGTGGAATGCAATACTTCCCCTACTTACTATACGTAGTAGAGAAAGTAAAAATGAGTAACGAATTTGAGAAAAAGTATAAGTATTGGAAACTTTAAGGGAATAACAAGCAATATCTCGAAAACGGTTCACTCAACAAAAAAAATGTATATGACATAAATTGTATATTGCAACGCGATCTACATTTTTGTGCAGAAAAATATTGTCTATCTCTTATGGTTTACCAGTTATGCAAAACTCGTTCAGAATGAAGAACACTTTTGGAGACATTCCCAGAAAATTCGAGATATACATTTCATTTGTCATGAAAAAACCTTAAACATATGATATTTTAATCAAAATCGTTAGAGCCATTTTTGAGAAAATTAAAATTTTCGATAAATGTTCCATATAAAGGGTAGTCTGGGGTGGGGGGGATTTTCTTGAAAACCTTCGTGTCGCATCTCTGGAATATACTGAACCTAAATACCAAGTTTGAGGTTTATCCGACTGTTCGTTTCTGAGTTATGCTGTTCACAGACAGACACACACACACACACACACACACACACACACACACACACACACACACAGACACACACACGGACATGTTTCCAAAAATGTTTTTTTTTGGATTCAGGGAGTCTCAAAACATGTATTTCCGGTGAAATCTCGGTAACGAATTTTTGGGTCGAATGCAATACTTCCCCTACTTACTATACGTAGTAGAGAAAGTAAAAAGCATTTTTGGAAACATGACCGTGTGTGTGTCTTTGAACAGCATAACTCAGAAACGAACAGTCGGATAAACACCAAACTTGGTATTTAGGTTCAGTATCTACCAGAGATGCGACAGGACGGTTTTCAAGAAAACCCCACACCCCAGACTACCCTTTACATGGAACATTTTTCGAAAATTTTAATTTTCTCAAAAATGGCCTTAACGATTTTGATTAAAATATCATATGTTTAAGATATTGTCATGACCAATGAAATGTTTATCTCGAATTTTCTGGGAATGTCTCCAAAAGTGTTCTTCATTGTGAACGACTTTTGCATAACTGGTAAACCATACGAGATAGACAAATGTTTACCACACAAAAAATGTAGAACGCGTTAAAATACACAATTTATGTCATATACATTTTGTTGCTGATTGAACCGTTTTCGAGATATTGCTTGTTTTCCCTTAAATTTTCCAATACTTATACTTTTTCTCAAATTCGTTATTCATTTTTTGTCCTGGACATGCAAAGAGAACGGAATGCGCCACATAGCAACCAGCGTTAAAATATTTGACTATCGCTTAAAAGCTACCATATTCCCCTTGCATCTACAAGAAAATTACCAATAAGATTGACATCTCGATATCTCGATTAACATGAAGCATATGGAGAATAGGCGTTTGTAAAAATAGATTGTACAAGAGTAGACAAAGTCATGTGAGTGTAACACATCAGATTTTTACTTTCTCTACTACGTATAGTAAGTAGGGGAAGTATAGCATTCCACCCAAAAATTCGATACCGAGATTTCACCGGAAATACATGTTTTGAGACCTCCTGAATCCAAAAAAAGCATTTTTGGAAACATGTCCGTGTGTGTGTCTGTGTGTGTGTGTGCGTGTGCGTGTGTGTGTGTCTGTGTGTGTGTCTGTGAACAGCATAACTCAAAACCTAACAGTCGGATAAACACCAAACTTGGTATTTACGTTCAGTATCTTCCAGAGATGCGACACGAAGATTTTCAAGAAAATCCCCCCACCCCAGACTACCCTTTACATGGTACATTTTTCGAAAATTTTAATTTTCCCTACAATGGCTCTAACGATTTTGATGAAAATATCATATGTTTAAGATAATGTCATGAGAAATGAAGTGTATATCTCGAAATTTCTGGGAATGTCTCCAAAAGTATTCTTCATTATGAACGACTTTTGCATAACTGGTAAACCATAGGAGATAGACAAAATTTTACTACACAAAAAATGTAGATCTCGTTAAAATACACAACTTATGCCATATACATTTCTTTTGTTGAGTGAACCGTTTTCGAGATATTGCTTGCTATTCCCTTAAATTTTCCAATACTTATACTTTTTCTCAAATTCGTTATTCATTTTTTTATGTCCTTGACTTGCAAAGAGAATGGAATGCGCCGCATAGCAACCAGCGTTAAAATATTTGACCATCGCTTAAAAGCTACCATATTCCCCTTGCATCTACAAGAAAATTAGCAATAAGATTGACATCTCGATATCTCGATTAACATAAAGCATATGGAGAATAGGCATTTGTAAAAATAGATTGTACAAGAGTAGAGAAAGTCATGTGAGTGTAACACATCAGATTTTTCTCAAATTCGTTATTCATTTTTACTTTCTCTACTACGTATAGTAAGTAGGGGAAGTATTGCATTCCATCCAAAAATTCATTACCGAGATTTCACCGGAAATACATGTTTTGAGACCTCCTGAATCCAAAAAAAGAATTTTTGGAAACATGTCCGTGTGTGTGTCTGTGTGTGTGTGTCTGTGTGTGTGTGTGTGTCTGTGTGTGTGTGTGTGTGTGTGTGTGTCTGTGTGTGGGTCTGCGAACAGCATAACTCAAACACTAACAGTCGGATAAACACCAAACTTGGTATTTACATGTAGTATCTTCCAGAGATGCGACACGAAGATTTTCAAGAAAATCCCCCCACCCCAGACTACCTTTTACATGGAACATTTTTTGAAAATTTTAATTTTCTCAAAAATGGCTCTAACGATTTCGATGAAAATATCATATGTTTAAGATAATGTCATGAGAAATGAAATGTATATCTCGAAATTTCTGGGAATGTCTCCAAAAGTATTCTTCATTATGAACGACTTTTGCATAACTGGTAAACCATAAGAGATAGACAAAATTTTACTACACAAAAAATGTAGATCGCGTTAAAATACACAACTTATGTCATATACATTTTTTTTGTTGAGTGAATTGTTTTCGAGATATTGCTTGTCATTTCCTTAAATTTTCCAATACTTATACTTTTTCTCAAATTCGTTATTCATTTTTTTATGTCCTGGACATGCAAAGAGAATGGAATGCGCCACATAGCAACCAGCGATAAAATATTTGGCTATCGCTTAAAAGCTACCATATTCCCCTTGCATCTGCAAGAAAATTACAAATAAGATTAACATCTCGATATCTCCATTAACATGAAGCACATGGAGAATAGGCGTTTGTAAAAATAGATTGTACAAGAGTAGAGAAAGTCATGTGAGTGTAACACTTCAGATTTTTTTATGTCCTGGACATGCAAAGAGAATGGAATGCGCCACATAGCAACCAGCGATAATATATTTGACTATCGCTTAAAACCTACCATATTCCCCTTGCATCTACAAGAAAATTACCAATAAGATTGACATCTCGATATCTCGATTAACATGAAGCATATGAGAATAGGCGTTTGTAAAAACAGATTGTACAAGAGTAGAGAAAGTCATGTGAGTGTAACACATCAGATTTTTTTTTATGTCCTGGACATGCAAAGAGAATGGAATGCGTCACATAGCAACCAGCGTTAAAACATTTGACTATCGCTTAAAAGCTACCATACTTTCCTTGCATCTACAAGAAAATTACAAATAAGATTGACATCTCGATTAACATGAAGCATATGGAGAATAGGCGTTTGTAAAATTAGGTTGTACAAGAGTAGAGAAAGTTATGTGAGTGTAACGCATCAGATTTTTTATGTCCTGGACGTGCAAGGAGAATGGAATGCGCCACATAGCAACCAGCGTTAAAATATTTGACTATCGCTTAAAACCTACCATATTCCCCTTTCATCTACATGAAAACTACCAATAAGATTGACATCTCGATATCTCGATTAACATGAAGCATATGGAGAATAAGCGTTTGTAAAAATAGTTTGTACAAGAGTAGAGAAAGACATGTGAGTGTAACACATCAGATTCTCATCTTTCGCGTTCCTAGACTTTTATCTTTTCATTATGATAGCAATCTGATAACAATCAAGATAACAATCCTGCAAAATGTTTCTGGGCTATTAAATCACCTAAGGTCAGAAAGGTAGAAATCAGAGGACTGAAAAAATTCAATGCCACAGTCGAGATTTGAACCACGGATCTTCCATTCTCCGTCCGGTTGCTCTAACCACTGAGCTACCATGTTTCTGCAGTTGATTCGCAATTTTCCCGGTAAACCATAAGGAGCTCTCAAATTGTTGAGATGATATACCTACCCCAATGGCGACTTACCATGTTGTAACTACTTTTAAGTCCCGAGCTTCATAGCTTCAACCACTATTAGGCCAATTAATTCCACCTAAGGTCAGTATAAAACTTCAAATTCCCTCATAAAAGTGGTGGAAAGATCACGTGTATACTTTCAGTAATGAAAATACAACCTTATGAAATCGTCCAATTATTCGTAACGAACCTGTGTTCTTTAAAGATTAAGACGCAGTTAGAGATTCTCTGGTATGCATCTCGAAAATTATCGTGTATTTCGGTAATAAGTGCTTCGAATAATAATCAGACTTATAATCCAAACTCCTGATGCATCGACCGTTTCTTTGCTTTAGCTGTGCATCGGAACGGTCTAATCTACTAAAAATCTGATGTGTTACACTCACATGACTTTCTCTCCTCTTGTACAAACTATTTTTACAAACCTTTATTCTCCTTCTATTGCATATTAATCGAGGTAAACATTTGCAGAAACCATCTTTTGAAATGCAAAGAGATTACATTTTACACATAGCGAGCAGTTCTAAAAATATTTGACTATCGCGTAAGGCGTACTATGTTTCCCTTGTTTTATATTTACAAAGGCAATATAGAAATACAGTAGCCTTTAGTCATAGACATATCTCTTAATAGCTGGTTGCTAGGTGCAGCACCATTCTCTTTGCCACAGATTAATACTCTTTGCATATCCAAGACAAAAAAAAATGAATAACGAATTCCCATTTGAGAAAAGAAGTATTGAAAAATTTAAGGGAATAACAAGCAATATGTCGAAAATGGTTCACTCAACAACAAAAATGTATATGACATAAATTGTGTATTTTAACGCGATCTACATTTTTTGTGTAGTAAAATTTTGTCTATCTCTTATGGTTTACCGGTTATGCAAAAGTCGTTCACAATGAAGAATACTTTTTCAGACATTCCCAGAAAATTCGAGATATACGTTTCATTTGTCATGAGAATATCTTAAACATATGATATTTTAGTCAAAATCGTTAGTCATTTTTGAGAAAATTAAAATTTTCGGAAAATGATCCATGTAAAGTGTAATCTGGGGTGGAGGAATTTTCTTGAAAACCTTCATGTCGCATCTCTGAAAGATACTGAAGCTAAATACCAAGTTTGGTGTTTATCCGACTGTTCGTTTCTGAGTTATGCTGTTCACAGACACACACACAGACACACACACGGACATGTTTCCAAAAATGTTTTTTTTTTTTGGATTCAGGGGGTCTCAAAATATATATTTCCTGTGAAATTTCGGTATCGAATTTTTGGGTGGAGTACAATACTTCCTCTACTTACTATACGTAGTAGAGAAAGTAAAAATGAAAGCAGCCCATCGTTTTCATAGGCGACATTAATAAAGTATAATCTTCCTGTTGTGCAGTTTAAGCAGAGACGATGTCGGCATATCAGGTGTTTAGACAACAAATCCGATTCTCCAAAGTGCCTACTTGTTACTTTAGGAACACAACTGAGCTGTATGTAGCTGAAACGTAATGTACGCATGCCTTGCTCTATAAACTTCATGTGGGAAAAATAAATATATCTGATGTTACATTCACATGCCTTCCTCAGCCCATTCTTCTATAAACTATTCTTACCAAAGCTTATCTTTCTTCTATTGCATATCAATGGAGATAAACATTTGCAGAAATGGTTTTATTGCATATTTGCTTATAGATACAACGAGGTCCTATATGCTGGCTTTGAAATGCCACTATTTTCTTGGCAACAAGAGTAGCGACATAACACCTCAAAGTAGTATTTGAAAACAAAGCATATAATAATGAATATCTCGAAAATGCTGAATGCCAAGAAAAATATTTATGTACATAAATTGTGTGTTTTAACGAGTCCTACAGCGTTGGGTGCTAACACTTTTCTGTCTCTTATGATTCACCGGTTACACTAAAATATAAAACATTCGTTCAGAATGAGGACGACTTCAAAGCTATTTGAGAAGATTCAAAATATACATTTGTCATGTAAATAGCTCGAATATATGTTACGAATAGCAAATAAAAATTTCTTTCTAGTAAAAGGGCAGATTGGAATTGCTGGTATGTAGAGCTAGAACAAATATCCATTGAGCGAGGAATCAAAATAATTACCACCCTACCTAGTACACGTGACGTCATAATGAATACACAGACCCAGGGCTGCACAGTCGAGTCAGTAGTTCGCTTGCGTTACTGATATGCTAGAGTTGCTCTCCGTGAGCTCTGTGTTTATGTTCTGTTCTACCCTACGTGTTTACAGTACCAGGTTACCTGTGGCACCCCTTCCCTTCGCCGCACTGTCGATACAAAATCGCTGCGTGCACACATTATATAAGCCAAATGATATTTGTCCTAGCTCTGATGATATGAACTTAGCATGGCTAGCATTATTGAATAAATCGGCAACTAAAAACTTAAGTAAAATGTATAATGTTCAGCGATAGGTGCCTGCATTACAGCCATATTGGTATAAAATAATTTTAAAAAATAGGATATGCTACGCAGGTATACAAATTTCCAGATCTCTATTTCTTATAGTTTAAGAAATGTACCTGATTATGCAACAATTAATGTTTGATAAAAACCATTTCGGAAGCTTATATTAGCATCGTGTACGTATGATATACTTAAAATTGTAAAATATTATTAAAACCACATGTATTTTCTTAAATTGCAACTTTCAAAGTCTATTGAAGAAAAAAAGAACGAAAAAGTTTTATTACTTTCTCTATTACGTATAGTAAGTAGGGGATATATTGCATTCCACCCAAAAATTCGATATCGAGATATCACCGAAAATGCATGTTTTGAGGTGCCCTGAATCCAAAATAGCATTATTAGAAAAAGGACGGTGTGTGTGTGTATTAACAGCATAACTTAAAAACGAAAAGTCGGATAATTACCAAACTTTGTATTTAGGTTCAGTATCCTTCAAAGATGCAACACGACCATATTCAAGAAAATCCCTTATCCCAGACTACTCTGTACATTAAACATTTTTCGAAAGTGTTTATTTTCTCAAAAATGGTTCTAACTATGTTACTTAAAATATCATATGTTTAAGATATTTGCATGGAAAATGAAATGTATGGGTATATGATGAATTTTCTGGGACTGTCCCCAAAAGTCCTCTTCATTCTGAATGACATTTGCATAACTAGTAAACCGTAAGAGATAGACAAAACTTTTACTGCACAAACATCGTTGATCTCGTTAAAATACACAATTTATGTAATATACAATTTTTTTGTCGAGTGAACCATTTCCGAGATATTCCTTGTTATTTGTTTGAATTTTTCAATACTTATACTTTTCTCAAATGAGAATTCCTTATTCCTTTTTTATGTCCTGGACATGCAAAGAGAATGGAATGCTCCACATATCAACCAGCTCTTAAAAGGTTTGACTATTCTTAAAGCCTGCCACATTCCCTTGCACCTACAAGAAAATTAGCAATAAGATAATTTCTGCAAAGGTCCATCTCAATTAACATGAAGTAGATGGAGAATAAGCGTTTGTAAAAATAGTTTGTACAAGAGTAGAGAAAGACATGTGAGTGCAACACATCAGATTTTGTTTCTTCAACAATGCTTCTTTACAGTAAAGAACCACTGTACACCTGCACATAAAGTGCATCGACACTGAACTTTTGACGTTTAAATTATCTATAATCTAGGATAATGTCCTAAAATGACTTCCTAGATGCTGACCTTCTGGAGAGCGGTGAACAATCTGCCCCCTGTCCATTGTGTTCGCGGCCTCCTTCGTGATTTCAGAGATACTATCTCTTCCCGAAGCCGGGGTATATGGAACAGCTGGGTTAAAACAATTAAACTTGCGAGACATGGCGTAATTACAAGAACGGAAAGTAACTGGCATAGGGGCGGGCATCCAGTAATTTCGCCTAACAGCTCATTGTAAATTACTTGCAGCAGGAGACAAAGAAGGGTCGCAGGGCTGGGTGTGGACGTGATGGCCACTTCCTCTTCGGCTGGAGGACCTGTCACGCGCTGCCGAACTCATGCCCGCGGTATTACCGCGAGAGCTATCGATAGTGGTGTTATTATCGATAGCCCCCTTGCTGATAATATCGATTGCGCCATTCTTTCAGTATTGCGTAAATTAAAGATGTAACAATTCACATAAAAGTCCTTTTAGAATGCACACTTGAATAGTATATGTTTAGGAAACATATAATAAAATGTATTATGTTTAGATTTGGCCATTAAGAAGGCCTTTAGGAAATTGTTATGAACTCAAATTATGTTGGTAAAACAAACAAAAATCGTGTTCAGTGACATAAAGGCACAACTGCAGTTTTGCCAGATATAGAAAACGAAAAAAAGTTTTTTCATATGACTTAAACGTGCATCTGTAATGCAGAACAAATCTCATATTGATACTTTTAATGGTTCTATTACAGTTTGTATAAGGTATTCAAATAACAAAGAACTAATAGCACAGTTTAATAATGTTTATTCAATAAATACATTCTGATATGTATAACGCCATTACGTTACTAAGCAGACTAAATAGCCAATATTAAATATGGTTTACACTCGTAATATACCCCCCCCTCTGTCATCTTTGACAAAGAAATTCTACAATTTCATCTTAGAACTTGCTGAGTAATGGCCAGCAAATCTTTTAACGTTTAAAGCGATTTTCTTGCCTGATATAAACATTTTTGTATGTTACTTACAGTCTAACATGTCTGTTTTGTTTGAGTTGCTTTTGCGAGATATTACGGATATTTTCATTTTATTTCAATTAAATTTGCGACACAAATCCTGGTATAGTTTATCTACAATATTTCTATATCAATATAGAGACTGTGGCATATACATTCAGGTATACGCCCAGCGACAGTCTGTTAGGGGCAGATTAAATAATCGGAACACTCAGGCAAACACACATTCTCACGCCAGACTCTGAACATCGAGGAATCGTGTTTATCATTGAAAACCCCACGAGAGGTTACGAATTTATCTAATGAAACCCGTAACCTCCAATTAATTTGTTAAAACTATTCCAGAAATAAAATGCATATATTTCTTATATTCATTCTTTAAACTTTACCTGTGAAAATATCTACGGAGAAGACAAAATTAATGGCATTTCGAGATAAGGAACCAATAATAATAATAATAATAATAATAATAATAATAATAATAATAATAATAATAAATCTTAGAACAAGTGAGCCATTTCAGTCATTTAATAAGCTATGTTAGCTACGATAAAGAACGAGACATTGATATTAAACTAAGAAAAATTCAAAGTGTTTGTGGTGCTATTATTTGCACTCTAAGAAATTAGGTAAGAAGAGATATAAAGTTGAAATGTTTAAAGTAATGGCTGCACCAGTTTTATCCTACGAATGTGAACTATGGACAACAAAAAAGCAAGAAAAGAAAATACAGACATCAGAAATTAAACTCTTAAGAGGAATTTGAAAAGTGCTCTATACTTATTCATATAAAAAATGAAGATACACGTCAAGAATAAAACATTTTAATATAAATGATAAATTGAGAAATTACAAGCTAAAATGGAAAGAGCCTCTAGAAGGAACGGTCAACTCAACATTGACAAGACAGACATATAGGTCATTAGGAAGAATCTCCGTGAGAAGATTGAGGCAGTGTTTTTAATACTTAAACGATTTCAGTCAAATTATATAATAAGTAAATTCAATAACAGCCCGCCTTGAAGCAATATGTGTACGTAATAATTTGTAAAATATATGTAACAGTCATTGCATATGCTTATATTATTGTAAACATGTTCAATGATGTTATGTGAATACATTAAGTAATTTAATAATGTAGGAGTTGTGAGAAATAGGTCAAACGTTGCTAACAAAGAGGTAACAATGAGGTAACCTTGAGTCAATAATGAGTAAGAAAGTTTAACAGTACTGCTTAAGATTCTTGGAGTAACAATAATGTAATTTTAGTGACAGTTTATAAAAATAGCCAATCAACAACCAGAAAAAGCTTTAGTTAAATGCAGGTATTCTATTGGAGTAGGATTAGCCAATCGGAGACTTGAAATACAGAAATTTACAAGTTTAGACGGTTGAAATCTACTCAGTTGCCTGCAGACAGTAATTGTAACCGGATGCTTGTGCGTCCTCGAGAGATTTAATACGTATTCGTGTGAAACGAAAATAGTATATACATATTAAAAAGTGCAAGTATTAAATAAAAGAGTCTCACAGCTCTCGATATCAGTAAAGTGCTATTTAATTTGTGTCAAGGATTAATAAAAAGGAGTGAATTAAAACTTAAAATCTGTGTAAGCCTACATTCTTGTCGCATACGGCCTGCCAAGACTTCCATGTCTCTAATAATAATACTGACGCAGCCGAGGCAAACCTAAATATATAATATTTAAAGAAACAGTCAAATTACAAAGCTATTATTTTTAAAATTGAGGCAAAGGCCACCTGAAAGTACATTTGGGGCGAAGGCTACCGGAAACCGGGTACCATACGTGTGGTTGCAACAACTACAAGTTCGGCTCCCCAACAGTTGAAATATAATACAACTCCTACTTCAAATTGGCGTCCATACGTGGAGCTAAATAAATAAACAACTCCAACGTAAAGACAATATTTTCTTCAAGTTCCAGGAGAAGATCGTTGGAAGATGTTTGAGTACAGAACAAGCAATATATCCCTATACCTTGCAGCTGATAACGTACGTTATCTGAATTTTTTAAGCTGCTGGATGGTGCGACGGTTTGAAGCCGTATACTTAACCTGCTTCTGATGTTGCTGTCTCGTAACTCCTTCCGCTGTTTCTTGCGCCAGCTGCTCCAGTGGTAGAGCTGAGTACTTTCTCAATGATGCGTGAGTGTAATGTGAAGGATAACGCCAGTTAAACTCACTGAGGAATTTAATGTGATCCAATACTTGAGGCATTGAAGCGAGTTGCCGACCGTTTGAAGATAAAGAATTAAACTGAATCGTAGCACTCGAAACTATAACAATTGAATTATTATACCTGCTAACTTCGGGGTATCAATGTTACGGTTTGAAATTACTGTTTCGGCAACAACAAAAAAACTATAATTGCCGTGAGACGCTAAAATGCTTACCGGCAAAACACCTCGCAATGGTCGCTAAATCTTCCACACAAAAGCGCATCACTGAGTGCTTAGAATAACACATGAGAGGTCCCCGACTCTCAAGAGTCTAAGCGCCTTTCTCTTTTTCAGAATTTCTGTCTACGTGACCTTGCAAACATACTTAATTTAACTCTAATCTTTACGCTAATGTGTTCTATCCTCGGCTGTTACGAATGACTTTTGTTAACTCACTAATGACCTTTTTCTCTGCACAAATATTTTCGACTCAAGCTTAACACATTATACATTGATTTAATATACGCAAATTATTTATTGCAATTATTCATCTAATCTTACTACTGTCTTTATTTATATATCCCCTCAATAATTACGGTATCAGAGTGTAGAAGAATATTATATAATTAATAATTGGCTGATTACTTGTGTTGTTTTAAAACAAATCACCATTGTGTCTGCTGTCAGGTCACGGCACGCATACTAAATGAAGAATCGAATGTGTTACGGAATACCAGGAACACCTGCTGTATAAGAGAGCACAAGAGCACCTGAACACCCTAACGTTGACACCTTGCGGATTTATTTATTATGTTTTCTTTGAGTTATATTAAACGTAACATAAGTATATGCGGTAATTTAAAATTTACGGCGTTTAAATCTACCACGCTACTCCTATAAACTCGAACTGACACACAAAGCTTCTCCCTGTCTCGTGCTCTGTTTCCATACCATCACTACAATTTTACGTCAGTGCCACTAGGTGGTAGCATACTACAGCAGAAGTAGGTAACGTATACAAGTGCGGATACATCCCAACTATAATTTGTCCTTGCACTAAAGCGCTGTACTTAATTAGGGGGAAGGACCCTATATTGAACCACTTATGCCTAAATAGTAAATAATAATTATAATTTCAAATCAAACACTGGCGTTAAAGTGACAAATCCTTGTGCTATAAATATCCTCAATACAATTTAAAATTAATACATTTATCAAATAAATAACATTTAAAAAATGAGATGGTGTAAATCGGTTCAAATTAGGAACGTGGTCCTTAAATTGAAACACCCATGTCTTAAAATGAATCACATGCTTTTAAGTTTAAAAGTAGTTTTAGTAATACAAAATACACATATTTTATTGTACATTCAAAACAAATATGCTATCAGCAACAAAAGAGAGTCCAAAATTGTGATAAGAATAGTAATTTCCTTGAACATTTTGAATTTTTATATGACAATCACTTGGTTTTTTTTAATAGGTATTATTTGCAAATATTGAGTTTTACTAATTTTTACTCTCATACAAAAGAGCCCAATTTTACACAGTCTTCAGAATAAAACACTTCCTTCTTGGCACTAACTTTTGCACACTTTTGGTGAAGCCATATCCTACAACTCATACACTGGATCATGTCCATCATTTCACACAATTCACATATTCATGTCATCCACTGTTTTTAACATGATTTTTTTTAACTTAGCATTTTATATGGATATTTATTCACACGATATACTATTCGCAGTTGAGCCATCCTAGAACTTCAATAGGTTTCCTAAATTGGACCAGTTCAAACAGTGGTTCAATTTACGAGCCATGCCATTTTAGAAGCTTTAGTGTCTGTGTGACAAGGAGAGACGCTGCTTGAAAAAACGTATGCAGGAATATTGTTGCTAAATAAACACTTCATAACATGTAATATATATATAGATCATCTGAAACTTACCTAATTTTTCATATAAGCTTAGCTAGACGAGTCAAATATTACTTCTGAAGCACCAAAACCACACAACACTTCATACAACTGAAACTACAGGTCAGAATGCAAAGTCAGCAACTCCAAGCATTCATAGCTGTACACGCTACACTTCTGCTAGGATTATGGTGCCATCTGTCGAATAGTTTGGAAAATATCGGAGCGGTTCAATTTAAGAGGCGGTTCAAATTAGGGATCTTTCCCCTATGTCCACAACAACAAACTCTTTCTTATGTCACATAGGTTATGCATTATTATTATTATTGTTATTATTATTGTTATTATTATTATTGGGAGCGGCTGTAATTGTATCAATTTGTTCATAATCATAAGTATTATGCAGCAAATGCTATTTCACATTTTCAGGGCTGTCTGGATGCAACATTTTGTGAACATCCAAAATATATAGATACTCGAGAGTGCTACTGCGGAATACTAACCAACACTACTAAGAGCGGAATAAGAAAATAGTTAACCTCAAAATAAGCTAAAACCAGAACACAATAAAGGCAAATTTTTTCAAAAGAAATGTGTTTAGAAATCGATACTATTTGAATGCGCATTGATTAAAAGCACAACTGTATGACGTAGCCTATAAATCACAGCATACTAATATGATTAAAAAACGAAGTGATTTTTTTTCTCGATTATATCGCATGCTTTCAAGCATGTTACAAGATAGACAACCATGATTGGCGATTATCTCCGGCGTTGCTAAGCGTTATTGGTCAACATCAAATAGACGGCGTATGAATGGAATAGTAAAAAAAAAAAAAGCTTTCTCGAGCCTAGCTGTGACCCCGGGGCTCTTGGTACAGAAGACAGCTGGTCTACCAATTGAGCCATGAGACCAGTCAAACGAAAATTTTTGCAGATGCAAATGCCAGGCTAAAAAAAGGTTTAATGTATATTCTGACGCAGCAGCTGTGGCTCAAGGTGATCGGGAAGTCGGCGCCGGGTAGCCGGAGATAAACAAAGATAAGTAGCGCTGGCCAGAAGCAGATGGAAGATTCTTCCCCGCCTCCAGAATGTGTGTCCAGATAGTTCTAGAATGTTTTGTGGAGGATTCCATTGGCTATATAATCGAGCGTTCTTGCGAGGGGAACACTCGAATTAGTGAGCATGTTGATGAGTGCGTTTCTGGTTACATCAAGTGCGGTTCTACGAGTGAGTTTGTGGCGACAACTGTGATGTGCATTGAATGCTTCTGCAGCAGGAGAGATTGAAGAAGTATTGTGTTCGACTCCTCAGCGAGTGAATTGGCTACATCATGCATATTGCATTACGCCACTGCATCAAGAAGGAAAGAGAAGTGGCGGAGAAATAGAACTAGTTCACATTAGTGAAGTGACATTGAGAACTTAGAGAAGTTGCAGTTGAAAAATTGGACAGTCACAGTATTTAAAACAACTGCATTTAGTACTTTCAACACAGAATTCTCAAGCATGTTCATTAAATTTCTAATGCAAAGGCACGTGCGCATAATTAGAAGAGTTAAGTGAGCTTTCCATTCTACAAGATTTAATAGAGTTGTTAACTCCCCAGTAAACATCGTAGACTGGAAAATACACAAAAAAGCGTACCACTGTATTTGAAACACTAGTAGAGAGAAGTAATTTTCAGCGATTGATAAAGCTGTCTAAATCGTAAGCTAAGCTTACCGGACGCACTTATGTTTATTTATGGCGTATTTTAAACTTCCAAATAGTATTTGGTTGCAGAGTTTTCCTCTTTTTTCCGGATGGATGGTTTTCGTTACCTACAATTTATATCGCACTTTTCCTGATAGATGGCATTCGTTTCTTAACTGCTGTCCTGTAGTAAATATCTCGTACTTTTGTTAACAGATGGCCTCTCTTAAGCGCCTTCCTCTACTTTCTGTCCCATTTTACTGCGCTTCTCTATAAAGTGGATCGTTAAAGCTTTGCGGTTTTTTCAAGGCTTTCAACTAACAAACTGCCAGGTATTTCGAAACGACGAATGAAATTCATGAAATAACAGCGGGAATGGTTCCGGATACTTTTTGCACCTGAAGTTATTTGATGCTCTCTTTAAAAATGACGGAATTCTTGGTGAAGAAAGAAGGAAATGAGGTTATAATCCTTTTTCTTTTCATGGAAACCTCCAATTATATATACACATTAGATTCAAAAAGTTCTCGGAATTCCTTAATAATACAGAAACAAGAAGCAAGTCATCTTAAAGCAATTTACACAGAATTTCATTCAAAACAGCGCCGACACGCTTTTGCCACTGCGTGTAAAGAGACTCGAAGCCATTTCCAGATTTTGTAGAGTTCTTGTCGTATGTGCTGTAATTTCTTCAGCGTTCTAAAATCTTCGCCCCTTCAGATTTCAAGATTTTTTTCGTTACTGCTTAACCACAGGCTTCTTCTAGCATTCTCAGTGTCTCTGAGAGATATTTATGTAACAAAACACAAAACTTTATATTTGCGATAAACGAATCCACAAGCAGCAAAAACTGCTGTCACGCAAAGACAAAAATCCCTATTGTTAAGAAAATTCAAATGAACTGTTATCATGGATTTAGTAACACCTAGTAAAATATCCTTTACTTTCGTATACATTAAAAAAATATCTGATGTGTTACACTCACATGACTTTCTCTACTCTTGTACAAACTATTTTTCCAAACGCTTATTCTCCATATGCTTGTAGAATTGCTTTTACGTTTTATAACTGACAGTGGCTTTATTCGGCGCATTTGATGCGCTGAGCGTCTTTTAGGTTTGAGATTTTCTATTGTTTTACTGGAGCTCTTCTCCCAGGCGGACATGTGACGCTCATGTCCCTCGTATTCTACAGTTCTTGACACGTTTTACTCTTTTATTGACCATGTATTTAGTCTATTGGTTTTTAGTCCTTGGTGCTTTGTTTTTTTAGCTCTTTGGACATGGCGGGTTTGTGTCCCGTTTTTAACTATGCGGTTTTTTACCTGTCTGTTATTTTTGGATTTTAAATTTTATACTTTGTAAGCGCGCTGATGAACTCAGCTGTTTAGCGCCCATAACCTGCACCTCATCATCATCATCATCATCATCCATATGCTTCATGTTAATCGAGATATCGAGATGTTAATTTTATTGCTAATTTTCTTGTAGATGCAAGGGGAATTGGTAGCCTTTAAGCGATAGTCAAATATTTTAAGACCTGGTTGCTATGTGGCGCATTCCATTCTCTTTGCATTACCAGGACAAAAAAAATGAATAACGAATTTGAGAAATAGTATAAGTATTGCAAAATTTAAGGGAATAACAAGCAATATCTCGAAAATGGTTCACTCAACAAAAAAATATATGACATAAACTGTGTGTTTTAACGCGATCTACATTATTTGTGTAGTAAAATTGTGTCTATCTCTTATGGTTTACCAGCTATGCAAAAGTCGTTCAGAATGAAGAATACTTATATCAAAATTAATTATTAATTTTTTTTCTTGAATTTGAAAGATTTAATTAATAATTTTTGGAGACATTCCCAGAAAATTCAAAATATACATTTTATTTGCCATAAAAATGTCTTAAACGTATGATACTTTAATCAAAATCGTTAGAGGCATTTTTGAGAAAATACAAATTTTCGAAAAATGTTCCATGTAAAGGGTAATCTGGGGTGGGGGATTTTCTTGAAAACCTTCGTGTCGCATCTCTGGAAGATACTGAACCTAAATACCAAGTTTGGTGTTTATCCGACTGTTCGTTTCTGAGTTATGCTGTTCACAGACAGACAGACAGACAAGACACACACGGACATGTTTCCAAAAATGCTTTTTTTTGGATTCAGGGGGTCTCAAAACATGTATTTCCGGTGAAATCTCGTATCGAATTTTTGGGTGGAATACAATACTTCCCCTGCTTACTATACGTAGTAGAGAAAGTAAAAATATAAACAATTCCGAGAAATTTTTCAATCTAGAGTTATCACATGAAATTGTAATATCGAATTTTTGTACAAAGCACTACTTTTGTTGTCTTAGATAAGGTACAGAAAAACTAAACCTCTATGAGGGTTCGCGATTTATAAGAAAATTCGTAATAAGCATAAAAAGAACTATGTGTAACTAACAATAAAATTATGACCTTTTTTTTCTATTTTATTTTACGTCGCTTTAACTCCTTGGTCATATCGCGACGATCTGTTGGTGGATATCTCTTAAAACGATATGCGATGGACATTTAAGCCTTGAGACGGTTCTAGATCTCATCCCTATAACCACCCGCTCCGTCACGTGTCACAGAGACCCCAGCGCACAGCTACCGAATCTTCTGCCTCGTGCCGTGCAGACGACATTAGGGTACCGTCCAGTCCAACCACCGCTCCCATATAAAGCCGGACAGTTAGCCTTCTAGGTGTCATCCCTGTAGCCACCTGCTTCATGCCGTGCAGATGGCATTAGGATGCCGTCCAGTACAACCGTCGCCCCCACAGAGAAAGGCGGACAGTTAACCTTCTAGGTCTCATCCCTGTAAATGCCACCTTGCTTCGTCACGTGCTCACAGAGACCCCCAGCACATGGCAGCCGGATCTTCTGCTTGGTGCCGTGCAGATGGTGACAGGGTGCCGTCAAGTCTAACTGCTTACATTGTCTGTAGATAGATGGCATAGCAATCACTATTACCACTTATTTTTCATTTTTATATTGTTTTAGACTTAAGGTTGAACTTTGGGTCGTGGTATTAAATATCCAATCCGGTATTTACCTTGGCGACTCAGACAGATTGATCGGGCCGCGGGATTTGAACCCGGGGCCTCCCGAACGCGGGCCACAGACTTTACCACCTGAGCTACCCCGCTCAGTAATATGACTTATTGTTTATCTTTTAGGGGAAGATTTTCCCTAGCTACAGCTTTTGGCCTAAAACACTACTAGTTTTGCTTTACCATATCAGGGATACAATTAATGCCACTGGTACGCCTGAAGGCATCACCAAACATAAACATTTGACAAGAGCAAAGTGAATGGTACAAACCTGCGGCGGTAGAAGCCACATGCACTGAATGGTGGAGATATGGGGTGTCATAACGCCCCTCGCTCCGGGCGTTTCTACTGTTTATTGTATACACGGACAATCCAGCGGGAATGGGACGATTTTATTGGCCATTAGCAGTACCGCTACACTCAACATTTATTACCTGAGGAACATCGGCGGGGCGATTTATGTACGGGAGGGAAATTTTAATTTCGGAGGATACCTGCAGCTCTAAAACATGCCACGATCTTCCGCACAGCATGCACCCTAACACGTTAGCACGGGTAATAAAATAACGCCAGTCGCTTTGATTTCTTTTAATACTCTTGAGGTGCCGGTTTCGCCAGAGATCGTAAATTTCTCGTAAATTTCTTATTTAATGTTTCTTTGAGATTGGAACAGAGTTTGCATAAAATTTTATGTATATTCCTCTCAAAAACATGCCTATGCGTCCTAAAACTTATGATTAATGTGTCTGTTTTTAGCACAAAAAATATATACGTAAGTAGTTAAAATGCCTGTCAGAAGAAATAATCATGCACTAATGAGACTAAAAACTAAATAAACTAATTATAAATTACAACATTTTAGGAAAAATCTGATGTGTTACACTCACATGACTTTCTCTACTCTTGTACAAACTATTTTTACAAACGCTTATTCTCCATCCCTTCATGTTAATCGAGATAAACATTTGCAGACTCTAATTGCTAATTTTCTTGTAGATGTAAGGGGAATATATATTTACAGGGGCAATATAGAAATACAGTAGCCTTTAAGCATAGACATTACCCTTAATAGCTGGTTGCTATGTGTGGCACCATCCTCTTTGCCACAGATTAATACTCTTTGCATATCCAAGACAAAAAATGAATAACGAATTCAAATTTGAGAAAATAAGTATTGAAAAATTTAAATGCAATATCTCGAAAATGGTTCACTCAACAACAAAAATGTTTATGACATAAATTGTGTATTTTAACGCGATCTACATTTTTGTGTAGTAAAATTTTGTTTATCTCTTATAGTTTACCAGTTATGCAAAAGTCGTTCACAATGAAGAATACTTTTGGAGACATTCCCAGAAAATTCAAGATATACATTTTATTTGTCATGAAAGTATCTTAAACATATATTTTAATCAAAATCGTTAGAGCCATTTTTGAGAAAATTAAAGTTTTCTAAAAATGTTCTATGTAAAGGGTAGTTTGGGGTGGGGGGATTTTCTTGAAAACCTTCGTGTCGCATCTCTGGAAGATACTGAACCTAAATACAAATGAAAGGGACGAAACAAATGCGAAGCTGAGATATGGAACAGTAGCACATGATGAGGTCCTACTTAAGTGAGGAAATGTAAAAATCAAGGACCGTTCTACTTGTAATTCCTTCAGACACTTTGTTAAAACAAGCTATTATGCTTACAAATATTTATGGTCCTACAAAGGTAAACAAACTACAGGTTTACACGTGCATTCCATCCTTGAATTTCAGGACTCTCGGTGGTGACATGACAATAAATCACAAAATGGCCCTAGTGAAGAGGAAAACGAGGTCATTTTGGGAAGCCTTCCCCTCTCCCCTTTTGTTAGAGCTCAAATGGTTTCTTTTCCCTTTGTGAAATGGACAATGCCACCTCAATTTTCCCTCATATTCTTTTCATGAGGGTAGGTATTATTATAATGCTATCTCCTATTGCTTTGCCATCCGGGTATGGTCGAGTGGCTTGGCAGGTAATCGTGCAGGTGGGTGACAGCGTGTCCGCCGCTACTTCCGCAGGGGCGTACAGCCAGCACTTTGATGGCCTACTGCGTACCGCGTGCTGGATACAGTCGCTAAAACAATAGAAACAAAGCAACAACGCAATTGTTATATTAAGAGCTTAATTCCATAATACAGTCACTTCGGGAAAATTGCGAGATTAATTAAAATTATTTTCAGGGTTGTTTCTTTTTGTGTATTTGGTAGACTATTTCATGTGCTAGGCATTTAATACTGACCAATCCAATTCACGGCCCAATCAGTTTGAACCAATCACGGTAGATTATTACTGAAATGTTGTCGAAATTAGATAGTCGTATCTAATTCGCAGTTGTTTAGAAATTGTGGCAATTGATTCCTGTTTTGTTTCTAATTTGTAAGATAAATAAACGCAGAAAACTTCCTTAAAGAACATAGAATGCAGGGCTATATTTTGATATTGGTATGCATTAAATCAATTAAATAATATATAAAACACCAATGTTATTGTGATTCCATTAAGATTGTTTATAAAGCGACTAATTTAGTGAATGTCTTGACAAATACCACTCATGTGTTCAACATTAGTCAATTGTCAACAACATCCACCTCACTCGTAGTATTACTTATGACAAAAAAGTCTAAATATAGTTCAGTTAATTAAAAAAATGTCTTTCACATGACTTTCTCTACTCTTGTACAAACTATTTTTACTAAAGCTTATTCTCCATCTACTTCGTGTTAATCGGGATAAACATTTGCAGAAGTTATCTTATTGCTTATTTTCGTATAGGTGAAGGGGAATATGGTAGGCCTTAAGCGATAGTCAAATCTTTTAAGAGCTGGTTGCTATGTGGAGCATTTCATTCTCTTTGCATGTCCAGGACATAAAAAAGGAATAACGAATTCACATTTTAGAAACAGTATAAGTATTGAAAAGTAAACAAATAACAAGAAATATCTTGAAAATGGTTTACTCTACAAAAAAATGTGTATGATATAAATTGTATGTTTTAACGAGATCTACATTTTTTATTAATAAACTTTTGCCTATCTTTTACGGTTTACCAGTTATGCAAAAGTCATTCAGAACGACGACTTTTGGGGACATTCCCAGAAAATTTAATATATGGGTTTCATTTACCATAAAAATATCTTAAATATATGATATTTAAAAATTAACTCAAAAACTAAAGTCGGCCGAATACCAAACTGGTATTTAGGTTCAGTATCTTTCAAAGATGCGTCACGAAGATTTTTAAGAAAATCTCTCACTCCAGACTACCCATTACATGGAACATTTTCGGAAAAATTTTGATTTTCTCAAAAATGACTATTTTGATTAAAATATTGTATGTTTAAGGTATTTTCATGAGAAATAAAATATATATCTTGAATTTTCTGGGAATGTCCCCAAAAATCCTCTTCATTCTGAATGGCTTTTGCATACCTGCTAAACCGTAAGAGATATACAAAATGTTACCACATAGAAAATGTAGAGCGCATTAAAACACACAGTTTGTCATAATTTTTTTTGTAATGAACCATTTCTGAGATATTCCTTGGCATTTGTTTGAATTTTCCAATACTTATACCTTTTCTCAAATGGAATTTGTTATTATTATTTTTTTATTCATGCCCTGGACATGCAAAGAGAATGGAATGCTCCACATAGTAACCAGCTCTTAAAAGATTTGACTATAGCTTAAAGCCTACCAATTCCCCTTGAACCTACAAGAAAATTAGCAATAAGATTAACATCTCGATATCTCAATTAACATATAGAGAATAGGCGTTTATAAAAATAGTTTGTACAAGAGTAGAGTAAGTCATGTAAGAATACATCAGATTTTTATCCTTGTAATCAGCATTCCATTTACATTATATTACTATTGTTTTATTATTTGTAAAATATTTTCTACTTTCAGTTCGTTTTTAATACCTTCACTTCCATCTGTATACGCAGCTACGAACCTGGGAAACCTAATTTCTCCTGCCTCATTTTTTTAAGAACCATGATTACCAGCCATAAAATAAAATCGACAGTGCTATAATTCTATAAAGCTTTGGTAAGTTTTCCTTTCTCACTCTTTTACTAATGTTCTTCGTGTTGTTCCATGAAAAGATTAAATTTATTTAATTTTTCATCAATTGCACTTTTTGTTTTGTGTTATCGAACAACCCAGATCTTTAAATGCATTAACTTGTTCTACAGGCAAATTAATTAGTAATTCATCTTATCACATCTACATCTCTGCACATTATAATGCAGGCAAGTCTTGATTTTTTGAGCAAGGGGAAAACTTCTTGACATTTTACTTTAATAAAAAAGCAATACTCAGAAATGTTTTCTCCTTGCTTATGCAATAAATTTCAAAATAGCCCACAATCTGCCTAATTAAATATTCAAAGGACATTAACAGCCAAGCAGCTCGACATAGCTATAATGGCTGTATTATAACTGCTGCAATATACCTGTTATGGAGTTAAAGCGGGAACTGAGTAGACATTCTAATTCTGCACTACATAATTATAAGCTTAATACACACGAGTAGATAACTTTCACATGCACGTCTAAGGCTATAAATTTGAAATTCACAACATGATGTTGGTTATGCTAATATAGCGCATCTCAAAATTTCGAAACGTCATGTAATATGGTACACGTTATTAGTGTTAACAACAATGATTTTACAAGACGTTCACAAAATAACGACTTCATTTACAATACCAGCAGACATAAGATTAATATCCACAACCTTATGTGGTGTTATGCCTTCACAATTAGTCATCCATAAATTTTGGTTTCAGTATGTTTAAAATGTACGGTTCAACAGCCTGATTATCAACGCACCCATAATTAAGTAATGCCTCATAATATAATGTAACCTGCGAGAAAGTCGCTTAGTACAAGAAGAGATTGTGTACCCAGCTTCTTAAAATTTACATTTAGATCCGCTTATAAGCTTAGTTATCAGCAGCTATACTATTGCATACATTTGCATTTTAAGAGATGCACAAAACGTTTTATTTCGAAAGCTCTTAAATTATAAATGTATGTTACATTCACATTACCTTCTCTAGCCACTATCGGTTACTACTTTCTCAACCACGTACTGAGTAAGTAGAGAAGGTATTGCATTCCACTAAAAAATTCGATATCAAGATTTCATCGGGAATAACATGTTTTGGTACCCCCTGAATAAAAAATCTGATGGTTGCACTTACATGACTTTCTCTACTCTATTTGCAGAAATTTTCTTATTGCTAAGTTTCTTGTAGGTGCAAGGGGAATATGGTACGCTTTAAGCGATAGTCAGATATTTTAAGAGCTGGTTGCTATGTGGAGCATTCCATTCTCTTTGAATGTCCAGGATATAAAAAAGCTAATAACGTATTCAAGTTTGGGAAAAGTATAAGTATTGGAAAATTCAAACAAATAACAAGGAATATCTCGCAAATTGTTCAGTTAACAAAAAAAATGCATATGACATAAATTGTGTGTTTTAACAAGACCCACATTTTTGTGTAGTAAAATTTTGTCTATCTTTTACGGTTTACCAGTTGAAAGCCATTCAAAATGTAGAGGGCTTTTGGGAACATTCTCATTTACCATAAAAATAGCTTAAACATATCAAAATTTTCGATAAATGTTCCTTGTCAGGGAGTTTGGGGTGATCTTCGTGTCGCATCCTTGGAAGATACTAAACTCAAATACCAAGTTTGATATTTTTACGACTTTTCCTCTTTGAGTTATGGCGTTCACAGAGACAGACAAATAGGCGGACAGATACACGGACATGTTTCCAAAAATGCTTTATTTGGATTCAGGGTGTCTCAAAACATGTATTTCCGGTGAAATCTCGGTAGGTATCGAATTTTTGGGTGGAATGCAATTCTTCCCCTACTTACTATACGTAGTAAAGAAAGTAAAAAGGATATTTAGAAAAAGGTTCTTGTGTGTGTGCGTGCCTGTGACCAGCATAACTCAAAATTTAAGTTCAGCATCTTCCAAAAATGCGACACGAAAGTTTTCAAAAAAAATCCCTCCATCCCAAACTACCTTTTACATGAAACATTTTTCGAAACTTTTTTACTTGCTTAAAAATGGCTATAACGATTTTGATTAAAATACAACATATTAAAGATATTTACATGACAAATAAAATGTGTATCTTGAATTTTCTGGGAATAGCCTTTAAAGTCCTCTTCATTTGGAAGGAATTTTGTATAATCTTGTATAACTGGTAAACGTTAAGCGACAGATCGAAACGTACTACACACAAAATGTAGATCTCTTTAAAACACACAATTTATTTCCAACAACTTTTTAGTGACATCAGCCATTTCCGTTATTAGGTTTCGAATTGTTCGATACTTTAGCCATTCTTTTAAAGTCCTGTCGATTTTCAGGTCATGGAAGGAGTATCATCTAATTTTAAGGAGAGCGTATAGTGTCCAGTTCTTAAAAAGTTGACTATCATTATTCCATGTGTAATGTAGTTGTTTCTGCAAAGGTTATTCTCGATTAAAATGAAGTAAATAGGAAAATAAACTTTCGTAAGAATAATTTGTATTATAAGCAATAGAGGGTAGAGGCAGTCATGGTTTTTTATGCAACTTCTAGAAACTATTCTTGCAAAAGCTTATTTTTCTACTTCATGTTAATCCAAATAAATGTTTGCAGAAATAGTTAAATTTCGAGAAGGATGCGGAAGGCTGAAGTAATACGCAAATCTTTAAACAGGTTGCCATATGCTGCTGGTCTTGAAATGCCATATTTCTTTTCAAAATATCATCAGAAACAACTGAATGGTAACAAAGTATTGAAAAACTCAATCCAATAACAACGTTATTTTAAAAAAAAGCTGATGCCACAAAAATAAATTTGAAGTAAAATGTGTGGTTTAAAAATATCTATAGCTTTTGTGTAGTAATTATTAGTCAATAGATATCTCATGGTTTACCTGTTATACATGAAGTCATACAAAATTAATTCTGCGTGAAGACTTCAGAGACTATTCCCAGAAAATTCCAGATGCACATTTTTTAGGCATATGGTATTTTAACAAAATCGTGAGAGCCATGTTTGAGAACATAAGAAATAAACAATTTTTCTACGTCAAGGGTTTTTTTAAGAAGAGTGGAATTGAAAACCTTCCTCAAAAGATACTGAACTTAAATACAAAGTTCAATATTTGTCCGACCTTTCCTTTTTGAGTTACGCTACCCACAGACACGTGCACACGGAATTTTTCTTATAAATTATCTTTTTTTTTATTCAGGAGCCTAAATGCATTTATTCTTGATAAATCTCGATATCCAAATTTTGGGTGGAATGAAATACCTAGTTCCTGCGTGGTAGAGCAAGCTAAAGCAGTAATACATACTTTTTTACTTTCTCTACTACGTATAGTAAGTAGGGGAAGTATTGTATTCCACCCACAAATTTGATACCGAGATTTCACCGGAAATATATGTTTTGAGACCCCCTGAATCCAAAAAAACATTTTTGGAAACATGTCCGTGTGTGTGTGTGTATGTGTGTGTGTGTCTGTCTGTGAACAGCATAACTCAGAAACGAACAGTCGGATAAACACCAAACTTGGTATTTAGATTCAGTATCTTCCAGAGATGCAACACGAAGGTTTTCAAGAAAATTCCCCCACCCCAGATTACCCTTTACATGGAACATTTTTCGAAAGCTTTAATTTTCTCCAAAATGGCTCTAACGATTTTGATTAAAATATCATATGTTTAATACATTTTCATGAAAATTAAAATGCATATCTTGAATTTTGGGAATGTTTCCAAAAGTATTCTTCATTGTGAACGACTTTTGCATAACTGGTAAACCATAAGAGATAGACAAAATTTTATTACACAAAAAATGTAAATCGCGTTAAAATATACAATTTATGTCATATACATTTTCGTTGTTGAGTGAACCATTTTCGACATATTGCTTGTTATTCCCTTAAATTTATCAATACTTATTTTCTCAAATAGCAATTCGTTATTCATTTTTTTTTTGCCTTGGATATGCAAAGAGTATTAATCTGTGGCAAAGGGAATGGTGCTGCACCTAGCAACCAGCTATTAAGAGATATGTCTATGCTTAAATGCTACTGTATTTCTATATTGACCTTGCAAATACAAAACAAGGGGAACATAGTACGCCTTAAGAGATAGTCAAATATTTTTAGAACTGGTCGCTATGTGTAAAATGTAATTCTCTTTGCATGTCAAAAGATCGTTTCTGCAAATGTTTATCTCGATTAAAATGAAATAGATGGAGAATAAGAGTTTGTAAAAATAGTTTGTACAAGAGCAGAGAAAGTCATGTGAGTGTAACACATCATATTTTTTAATAATATAATATCCTGCTCTAATTTTGGTTATGAATTAAAATGTACGAATTTTATGTCTTTTGATATAGAACAGCTGCAGTTCTTCGAAGATGGATGGTAGAGCAGTCTAAAATAGGAACTGTTTCATCAGTTCATAAACAACAATAAGTATGAACAAAGCACGTAGTTTTCATATTAAAAATAAAGCTCCCTGTAGCGACGTCTGAATGGCCGCCCACGTTAGCTGTAGCTCATTCGAGATGCGTTGCCATAATTCCGGACACCTTATACCTTGTCGACTTTAATGGTGATATCCGCGCCCGCCTGGACTGGAAGAAGAGGTCCCGTCTCAAGGCCAGTATTTACATACTACGCAAAGTACAATATTACAAGTTTTATGGTTTGATTCAGACCTGGCACTATCCCAACTCACAAATAAACACAACAGAAATGTTTAACACCTATTGGGTATAATATACCTAGTGCTCAGTTTTTATTACTCAATAAAATCAACTACTACTATAAGTGTAAACCCACAAAAACAAAATGAATTCAACTACTTACTTTTCCCAAGTATTTATGCTTAACTCTCTACAAATACTCTCCCAAATTCATTTGAGATTTATCTCCAAAAATATTCCCTATTGCTAACTCAGAGCTTAATCGAATCCTTTCCACCCTTCGTTTAATCAACTGCTTTCTCCAAGCTCCTGTTCCAGGCATCTAAATGGAGTGTGCATGGCATTTTCACTGCATCTATACAATGGACATCTATATTTCTGTTTTCCAACTTTCTACTAGTTCCTTTTAGTCTCCAAGGTTTAAAACTTTTCCTATGTTTCTCATTACATATGTCAGTATAAGCTTTCCTCATGAAATCCCCTTTTTAATTTTTACTATAACAACAAAGAAGTTTCTCTCTTGTAGAAGCATGCATAATTTGTCTCAAATCTACATCCAAATATATCCCAGAAACCAGCCATTAAATTGACTTTTCTTAGCCTTATACTTCCCATTTTATTACTTATCAATTCCTGTCCAATTTTTCAAAACTAGCTTCCCCTTCATAGGATTCCTGAGATTTTAAACATTCCTTCAGCATATAAGCATGAGGCATCTGTGCACACCGAACCAATATCCATGACTCACTGACCACTTCCAACAGATCACCAACATTGGCAATATTGTGCAATGCCTGCCAGAATTTTACAAAACATATTGAGTATTCCGTCCATATCTACTAACTATCCGGGACCCCTACTCTATTCCGTAGGTAAACTTCGATTACACCAAACTACTTTCATATTAGGTGCAAAACACACTGGTGTGCAAAACCTAAGGACAAAAGTAATCTTCGCATGCTGTGACACTGCCAAGTAACATAGCTCGATGAAACTTGAATCAAACATAGAGGGAACTGCTATGGTATGCTACAGTAGCAACTAAACGAAATATGCAACGAGACGAACAGAAATGCCACTTGTATTCATAGACCATAAGCTACACCAAAGCCAATACGACATATGATGTGTCTCTAGATTTACAGAAACAGATACATGGTGCTTAAAAGGGTACGCACAGCAATGCATGCTCTGCACTGTGCTCCCATGCTGGCCACAAAGTTGGGAAGCAGTTCTTGTGGTAGGGCGTTCCATTTCTCCACCAGCACTGTTGACAACTGTTGGATGGTCGTTGGTGCATGTGGATGTGCTACAATGCATCCCACGCGTGTTCGATGGGATTTAAATCGGGGGAACGGGCAGACCAGTCCATTCGGCGAATATCCTCTCGTTCCAAGAGATCCTCCACCGATGCGGTCGTGCATTGTCATCCATAAAAATGAAGCCAGGGCCGACTGGACCCCTGAAAAGACGCACATGGGGAAGGAGTACAGTATCACAATAACGTTGACCAGCGAGCGTACCGTGTTCAAAGATTTGGAGGTCGGTGCGCCCATGCAATATAATGCCTCCTCAAACCATAACACCCGAACCACCAAAACGATCATGTTCAAGAATGTTCCTGGGTTCCTTTCGTGTTCCCAGCTCTCGCTAGCTGAGAGTACGTCGAGAATCACTACTTAGACTGAATCTACTCTCATCCGAGAAGAGCACGCGACCCCATTCCTCGTTGGTCCAATTTTGATGCTCTTGGGACCATCGCAAACGGTGCCGCCGATGTGCGGATCGTCAATGGAACACAACGTACTGACAAAGAGCCCACTTCTGTGTAGTCGCCGTGCCATTGTGTATCGTAAGATTGCGTGCCTAGCTGTCCTGTTAAATGTGGTTGCAATTGCACCCGCTGTTTGGCGGGGATCCCTTCTTGCCTATTACACAATGTAGCGGTCATCTGTTGCTGTAGTCGAGCGTGGTCGACCACCACCTCTCCTTGGGACAGCAGTGCCTGTGGTTTCAAAGGTTCCCCATGCACGTGAAACAATGCTGTGAGCAGTTCCAAACTCCTGAACAACACTCCTCACACTTCGCCCTTCTTCCAGTTTCCCGATGATTCTTCCCCGTGTGAAGACATCCAAATGGTGTCTATGGGCCATGTTGCAATGAAGAACACCACTACAGTGCACCGTAGCAGCTCGCTAATTGCCACACACCGTCTTGTCCTGATTCGTCAACTGCCCCGTATTGCGGAACCAGACTCATTTGGCACTATAGGCTCGCTACATTTACGCAATGTGACGTCCAGCTTTCTATGTACGTGTGAGCGACCTCTGGCAACATGCTCCTGCAGCTTCATCTACTTCCACCAAGTAGTTCATTTGTTATGTTACTTTACCCATCTTGTCCTTAGGTTTTGCACACCAGTGTATTTTCTTTAAAATTGCATTGCAACCTCTCCTTAGCTAATACAAACTTTTTCTGTTTTCCATTCTCCTAGCTTCTAAACCGTGTTTTTTCCCATATATGTAAACACTAGCAATTCTTGACGATGTTTCCTCCTATGGGCCCCTTTTCTTCTTTACTCAGTTTGTTCCCTTTCTTAAAAACCACTTCTTCTTTTTTCCGTGATTCACTTTCAAATTTCATTCCTCATAAAATATATTTCTGAAATTGCCACTAAAGGGGTTATATCACAGCACTGAACTTACTAGAGGCCGAGGAGGAACTGATTGCCAAGGTCCTAGTTGAGTTTCTCTAACACCATATATTTGAAAGAGTGCAACAAAATAGTACACGCCTTTCTACTGCATGTATCGATGTAGGTGAGCATTTGTTTTTTCATTTGCTCTGAATTTAGGTTGTTTATGGACATAACAAATTAACCAGCTCTGAAAAAAGATTGCTCATTAGTTTTAATCATTCATGATCTCTTAGACTTTCAAATGAGCATAAGGTTGTTTTTGGGATTCAATGCATGGATTTCGCTTCTCCATGACGACGCTTTTACCGCTTGAGGTACCATAAAGACATACCAGCACGCGCATCAAACCCTCAAATCTGATTCAAGCATCCCAATAAACATCAAGATGATTGTTGCATGTGCCTCACATTTTTGGGCCACTATTATAGTTCATTTTGCTTGAATAATCGTTCTTCCAAACTAGCTTAATTGTAAGTTGGTAAGTTGATCCAGACTAGAAAAATTCAATGCCATGGCGTTTAATTTGAATTTCAAATGAGCATCTTCGACCTGTGGTTATGTATTCCAAAATACCTATAAACTGAACTTTATAGTGTATAATTTCATAATTACCCCAGTATGAAAGTTTGATATCAAAGCCTTATAAAAATACTTAATATCCCAGACGTGACAGCGGTGTTAAACTGATTAATATATAAGGTTATTCTAAAATAAGTTTCCGTGTTGAAATAGCTGTATCTTCTGTACATATTAATAATTTGTTGCCATATACATACCATTATGGTTTATAGGGTTGTTTTTTTTTTCATGTGCATTTTGTTGTTGTGGTAACCCTGTCATGCCAGCTACAGAGTGTAGAAGAATAGCTTGAATATATTTTACAATGGTTTTAATTTCAAAATTCATATTGACCCATGTCAACACTATAACAAAATGTAACACACATTGGTCATGTACGTTTTGAAGATACTGAAAACTGTGTGGATTTAAAAATGTAGCCTGCTCTGTAAACAAATTTCGCAAGCTAATGAGCAAGTTTAAGAAACTGGTTTACTTACTTATAGGAAGTGATTGGGTAATTCAAAATCACTAGAAAACAAAGTGAGCACAATTCTAGAATTTCTATATGTGAATAATGGAAACAATCAATCCCTAAGAAGCCATTCACTTATACCGTTTATAGCACAGAAGAGAGCCCATTTTGTATTGAGCAATACGGTGTTGGACAGTATATCATTTCTTTTTGTTGTAAGAAAATCCCATTCGAAGCTCGCCGAAATAATGCTTTGAAACTGAGAGTGACTTTAGTACAACCCTATATTTACGTTTTAAGATTGATTTAGTCGTAATAACCCTTGCAGCGCAAGGTAAATGATTTCTATTCAGTTGTCTGTTACTGAGTATAACAGTACAAACAACAGCTCTGTAAAGTACATAATAAAATAAGTTACTATATCACACTCAGGTTATTTGCTGAACGGGTGCCCAAATTTCAGCTAACTGAAAAAGACTAACAAACAAGTGACCATGCATGTGGTCTCGGTGCCGAAAATACTAATACTATACTTTCGTTTTAAAAAAATTCTGATGTGTTACACTCACATGGCTTTCTCTACTCTTGTACAAACTATTTTTATAAACGCTTATTCTCCATATGCGTCATGTTAATTGAGATGTTAATCTTATTGCTAATTTTCTTGTAGATGCAAGGGGAATTGGTAGGCTTTAAGCTATAGTCAAATACTTTAAGAGCTGGTTGCTATGTGGAGTATTCCATTCTCTTTGCATTACCAGGATAAAAAAAATGAATAACGAATTCCCATTTGAGAAAAAGTATAAGTATTGGAAAATTTAAGGGAATAACAGGCAATATCTCGAAAATGTTTCACTCAACAACAAAAAATGTATATGACATAAATTGTGTATTTTATTGCGATCTACATTTTTGTGTAGTAAAATTTTGTCTATAATTTATGGTTTACCAGTTATGCAAAAGTCGTTCACAATGAAGAATACTTTTGGAGACATTCCCAGAAAATTCAAGATATACATTTTATTTGTCATGGAAGTATCTTAAATATACGACATTTTAATCAAAATCGTTTGAGCCATTTTTGATAAAATCAAAATTTTCGAAAAATGTTCCATGTAAAGGGTAATCTGGGGTGGGGGGATTTTCTTGAAATCGCATTTCTGGAGGATACTGAACCAAATACCAAGTTTGGTGTTTATCCGACTGTTCGTTTCTGAGTTATGCTGTTCACAGACACACACACACACACACACACACACACACACAGAATGTTTCCAAAAATGCTTTATATGCATTCAGTGCACCTCAAAATATGTATTTGCGGTGAAATCTCGGTATCGAATTTTTGGGTGGAATGCAATACTTCCCCTAGTTACTATACGTAGTAGAGAAAGTAATAATTTTAAGAGTAGTGATGCCGGGGTTTCCCAAATGCTAGTGAGGCTGCCACTGATCTCTCAGCACCCTCATTAATGTTATATCTTATGTGGTCATTGATTACTATGTTTTGTCCTTCGTATGTCATCTTGCGGCAGTTACTGTACCATGGACAGCGCGGTGACAGCCAGATCCGGGAAGTGGGCTGATGCTGGAGGTCAAATGTCGAGGTTTCATCGCAATGTCACTCGCTCGTATCATTTACTCAAGTCGTAAAATCTTCAAGATCCCAAACTAACTCCTGCAAGAATCACCAACGCCCCCGCGTGACGAAGCACCTTCTGCAAGCACGCGATTGGTGAGCTTTACGTAACTTTTTCTACTTGGCTAACTACAAGAAACATCAGCTTCAAATTCTGCTAAACAATAGAGACGTCCCTTTTCAGAACATTCGGCTTTTCAGTTGTGATCTTTATTCCTTTAGTAATTAAAATAAGCGTATAAATGTAAGCGGTTTACAAAACTTTTAAGTAGAAACCATTCTAAAATTAAACTGATAATACTTCAGGCAGATAGAAAATGTCTGGTTTCAGTTGGGCAGTTTACCAAATGGAAATCACATCTAAAATTTGGCTGATATACAATTTTCTCAGCAACGTCAACGAAGAACTGTGTGACGGTTAGCCCGGCATAGATAAACTCAGCAGTCGAGGAATTGCCTAGGTGAAGGTGCTATGGAATTAGCACCTTCTACTTGGTTAATCTTTTATCGAGAGCTCTTACACTCAGTATACAATCTCTGTCCCTGAATCTTTCCGTAAATTACGATCCTGGAAAGAACGTACGTGGAATTACAGATAAACTATATAGTGTCGATATCCTTGCAGTGTGCGGTTTATAGCTCGATTCATTACACCAGCAGCTGTAAAACTGGGAAGGGCAGTAAAGATACAACAAATAAATATTGAAAATATACGAAATATTTTAAAATAAAAATTAAAACGACCTAAATTCAAAAGTAAAATCACCGTATTATCATTAAAAGATTTTGCTATACAGATAGGCGATTATAAACGTGTTTAGAACATTAAACTTCACTAAACTAAATTTGGTTGTTGAAAACAGCTGATTTTATCAGCTCAGTTTGACATTTAAACGTTTAAAACCTATCAGAGAATAATTGAACATTCCTCTATGCTCCCTGTTTATAAATGTACACATGATAGCAGTGAGGAGAAAACAGTCAAGCAGACAAACACTTTGGTTATGGAAAGAAACTCAAAGAATTCGAGATAAGGTAGTGAAGCAAGTGGACAATTTAGTTACTTGAGATGTACCATAATTAGCAATAACAGCTGTTTTCAAGAAGTCAAAAGCTGCCTCTGTGGTCTGGCTTCTCAAACCAGAGGTCCCGGGTTCGATTCTCGGCTGGAGGGGGGGTAAAGTGTTCTTTAATTAGAATCTTTTCCTACAATCCGCAGAGTCTGGAGCTATGCATTTGTGAGTGAATGTGTATTATATGCTAAAAATAATCCAAAACCAACGCTAGAAGAACCTACACTCAACGAATTGTTTCTCAGGTCAAAGCCCCCGATTGACCAAAGAATTTAAAAGCGACTATATAAGTGAAACACTAAAAAGAAAAAAAGCGAGGGGTCAAAGAGTGGAAGTGGAAGTATTTTATAGAAAGTGAAATATCTTCTGCGGATTCTATTAGGATGGACTAGGAGAGAGATTAGTGAAGTGTGTCACATGTAGAGCAGAAACTTTTACTTGCGACGAAGTGAGGAAAAGTCACCGGATGAGGGAAGAGGCTGTTTTAGATATAGTGGAAGATGGAAGAGCAATGCTGCGGATGATCAGGAAAAGGAAATGAAATCATCCAGATGAGAAGCAACTGCTTACTAAGAAATGCACCGGAAAGAATCATAAATGCGAAAGGGTGCAGGGCAGAAAAAGATACTGGATAATGACACTGTTAAAGTAAATGCGGAGGGGAGGAGGAAAGAATGGAAGAGGCTGGGTTGACAACGAAGGATCTGCCTGCCGTTGGGTATAATTATGAATGACTGATAGCGTTAATATACTGAAAGCCCCAAACAGGCCATCTACATTCTTAATGGGTTATGTCAAACTATCTCAACTTGATGTTAAGCTTTTACTATTTATAGATGATATTATAGAAGAGATAAAAAATGAATAAGCATTCACCAGTTATTAATAATAAGGAAATACCAGGATAATTTTTGCAAGATGATCTAGTAGCAGGTACCATCTTAGCTGTGGGGCTAAGTAAAGCTATTGAAGCAATTGGCAAATACCGTAAAAAATAGGGGTTGAGAACAAACAAAAATAAATCGAAAATCATTATTTTTAAGAAAGGATATAAACTAAGAAAGACGGAAAAGTGGTTTTGGGAAGGAACGGAGCTGGAAGATTGAGGACAATTGACTATAAAGGAGTAAGGCTTAATAGTGTAGGGAATTGGGGAGAACAGAAAAAAGTACTGGCAAAGGGGAAACAAGCAGTACAGGTAATCAGTGCATGTGTGAACAAAATACCAGAAATACAAATTGCGTGGCTAGAAAGGATATATAGCACAGTGGTGGAAGCAAGGGTGTTATACGCAGCAGATATATGGAGGCTGGAAAAGAATGGGGAAAATATAGATGCTATATATAGGAATTTTTGCAAAAAAAGCTTGGAATGTCCAAGAAGCTCGCCGTATGGAGCAGCACAAGCAGAATTAGGGAGGGTGGGAGCTAAAGGCAAAATGGTAGAAAGGGCAATCAACAAAGCTACTGGAGGATACTAAAGTAATGTTGGGAGAAAATGGGGAAAAAAGAAATTCGGATGTACAATATACAGACAACATTGGAAGAAATAGGAATAGAGGAAACAAGGGCAGAAAGAAACAACAGAAGTAAGCGTTTCCGGAAAGCAATTAGAACAAGAGTGGAGCATATTAAAAAGCAAGAAATTATAAGTAATTTCAAGGAAAAAAGGTCATTAATAGATTATAGATATTTAAAAACGGAATGGGGAAGAGAAAAATACATTGAAGTATGCCACAAAGAGGCCGGAATGGGGTATGCATGGGCGTGGACAGGTGCAATGAAATTTAAGTGGTCTAACAGGGAGAAGAAGGGGGAGAGATGTACTAAATGTAATGGATTACATGACAATTGGCATATTCTGGAATGCGAAGACATGGATAAAGGAAGGGAGAATTTAATACTAGAGAAATAAAAAAGTTACCAATAGAGCTTAAAGCTAGGAAGATCTTTAATACAAGATCAAATGAATATATGGAGAAGGCAGGAAAATATTTAGGAAAAATTAGGTTAAAGTGGTTAAAAGAGATGTGAAGCAAAATGGAGAAAATACCAAAAAAGGGTAACAAGGCAAAAAGTAAATAGTGGATACATTATACCTCCCCATTATGTATATGCAACAGAGTGTTAAATATAAGGGGAAGAGAAATTATAAGCAACTCCATTGTATTGTAAACATTGTATAAATTCCATGTAAATATAAATTAGACAATAAATCATTCATTGATATTTAGCTTTTAAAACGAGCACCTATTGCCAAAACCTCATCACAGCTTTCATTATTACGTAATCTTCAAGATGTTGCTTACATTTGATATCGACGCCATTAAAAGTGTCTGTGGACAGCGCTGGAGTTCAAGATCTTACTAGATGAGGGGGGGCCACCCACTGTTCATCACATGCAATCAAAGCTGTCAAAGTTCCGAATCTGTCGAACAAGAAACCCTAAACAAAAACATCGTGTGAGACGGAAATCTCTGATAGGTCCATGTGTCATAGCGCCAAACAAGGCTTACATTTTGGTACTTACAAAGGAACACGTGCTCAAAGCTTCATTGTGGGCTTGAAGAAAGAATAAAACAAAAACAGCATTTGGAATGTGCACTCATGAGATATGGGAAGTATCAAGCGAGAATTTTATGCTGAGGGGTTTGAAAAACAACGCATGCGTATACATACAGGCTCGTCAAGCGCATCTCCCTCAACAGGTACATGAGTAATTTACCTTTGGACCCAACATGCCGCAGTAAGTGCACCAATTCGTTCCTTTGAACCACATCGCTCATTCTCTCTCATTACCGTAAATCGCCCAAACGAAGTAATCCGTCCGTGCTGTAAGCCTTTCAAAGCTGATGAACTTGACATTCACTAATAATTTCATTCATACGAAGCAACAAACCAGTGTGAGGTGCGCCTGGCACGTGAAATGGTATTAATAGAGAGACTGTAGCACTCTAGTGGTCTGGGAAGGAACGAAACATCACGCTCCAGCGTGCTTGCATTTACGGCTGCTATTTACAGCTACATTTGTCATACGTAATTCCAGGAGAGATTACGTGTTTAGCTAATGAAACTCTTAACCTCGAATTATTAAGACTATTTCCTAATTTTGAGTAGTGCTTACCCCCGTTCTTACTGCATACGGCAAATAATAAGCAGTTATAATGATATTACGTGAAATAAAATGATAATTGGGACAGGAAATTTTGGAAAGGAAACGTTTAGGTACCCCCCCGGCATTTATCAGTTATGTCAAAGAAAAACCTGGAAAGCCCCAATGAGGGAGGAGTGCTGCCGGGGTTTGAACCACGGACCTCCTGTTCATGAGTATGTGCCTTTAAGAACTCAGCTGTATGTGTGTGTGTGTGTGTGTGTTTTTACTTTCCCTACTACGTATACTAAGTAGGGGAAGTATTGTATTCTACCCAAAAATTCGATACCGAGATTTCACCAGAAATATATGTTTTGAGGTCCCCTGAATCCAAAAAAAAGCATTTTTGGAAACATATCTGTGTGTCTGTGAACAGCATAACTCAGAAACGAACAGTCGGATAAACACCAAACTTGGTATTTTGGTTGAGTGTCTTCCAGAGATGCGACACGAAGGTTTTCAAGAAAATCCCCCACCCCAGATTACCCTTTACGTGGAACATTTTTCGAAAATTTTAATTTTCTCAAAAATGGTTCTAACGATTTTGATTAAAATAGCATATATTTAAGATATTTTCATGACAAATGAAATGTAGAATATCTCGAATTTTCTGGGAATGTCTCCAAAAGTATTCTTCATTGTAAACGACTTTTGCATAACTGGTAAACCATAAGAGATAGACAAAATTTTACTACACAAAAACTGTTGATCGCGTTAAAATACACAATTTATGTCAGATACACTTTTACTTTCTCTAATGTGTATAGTAAGTAGGGGAAGTATTGTATTCCAACCAAAATTTCGATACCGAGATTTCACCGGAAATACATGTTTTGAGACCCCCTGAATCCAAAATAAGCATTTTTGTAAACATGTCCGTCTGTGTGTCTGTGTGTGTGCCTGTGTCTGTATGTGTGTGTGTCTGTGTGTCTGTGTGTGTGTCTGTCTGTGAACAGCATAACTCAGAAACGAACTGTCGGATAAACAGCAAACTTGGTATTTAGGTTCAGTATCTTCCAAGGATGCGACACGAAGGTTTTCAAGAAAATCCCCCACCCCAGAGTACCCTTTACATGGAACATTTTTCGAAAATTTTAATTTTCTCAAAAATGGCTCTAAAGATTTTGATTAAAATATCATATGTTTAAGATATTTTTATGACAAATAAAATGTATATCTTGAATTTCCTGGGAATGTCTCCAAAAGTATTCTTTATTGTGAACGACTTTTGCATAACTGGTAAACCATAAGAGATAGAGAACATTTTACTACACAAAAAATGTAGATCGCGTTAAAATACACAATTTATGTCATATACATTTTTTTAGTTGGGTGAACCATTTTCGAGATATTGCTTGTTATTTCCTTAAATTTTCCAATACTTTTTCTCAAATTCGTTATTCAATTTTTTATGTCCTGGATATGCAAACAGAATAGAATGCGCCACATAGCAACCAGCACTTAAAAGATTTGACTATCGCTTATAACCTACCATATTCCCCTTGCATCTACAAGAAAATTAGCAATAAGATTGACATCTCGATATCTCGATTAAGATGAAGCATATGGAGAATAAACGTTTGTAAAAATAGTTTGTACAAGAGTAGAGAAAGTCATGTGAGTGTAACACATCAGATTTTTTTAGTTCCATTTATATCCCGCCTTTAACTACATTGGTCTTATCGGCGGCCTTTCCTTTGGAACTTATTGCCTATTGGCAATGGTGTTAAGTCGTATTCTCTTGTCGTTGGATTTCTTGCACTTTAGATTTTTAATCATTAGATCATACACACTCTCACTCATACTTCCAGACTATGGGGAGGATAGTGATTAACCTTGGCTATAGAAAAATTCCCCCGGCCAGGAATCGAACCCGGGACCCCTACCACAACAGGCAGGTGCTCTATCTACTGAACTACGGAGGCAGCCACTGTTCCCAACGACAAGAGTTACACGAGTTAACAATAAGTTCCAAAGGAAAGGCCGCCGATAAGACCAACGCAGCCAAAGGCAGGGTATACATGGAACTAAAAAAGAAAGAAAAGAAAAAGAGAACAGCGATAGTCAAATGTTTAACAACTGGACGCTATATGCTGGCCTTAAAATTCCATACTGTTTCCATGCAATCGCGAGAAACAACTGAATATTGAACGGACTTAGAATGCCAAAAAATGAACAATACGAAGTATTAGTAACGGATAAGCATCTCAGAAATGGCTTATGCCACCAAAAAAACTTATTTTAAATAAATTGTGTTTTAAACAGCTCTACATTTTTTGTGTATTACATTTCCGTCTGTCGCTTAAAGTTTACCAATGCTACAAGATTATACAACATTATCCGAATGAAGAGGACTTCAAAGGCTGTTCCCAGAAACCAATATATACATTTTATTTGTCATGTAAACATCTTTAGCATGTGGCATTTTAATCAAAATCGTTAAAGAGTGATTATTTAAAAAATCAAAAATATTCCATTTAAAGGGTAGTGTGGGGTGTGGGGCATTTTCTTGAAAACCTTCGTGTCGCATCTTTTGAAGCTACTGTTCTTAAATACCAAGTTTGGTGTTACACGAATTTTCGTTTTTGAGTTACGCCGTATACAGACACACACACGCGGACCTTTTTTTTAAAAATGATTTTGTTTATTTAGAGGGCCTTAAAACATGTATTCCCAGTATCGAACTTTGGGTGGAATGTAATATCTTCCTTACCTCTTATGTACATGATAGAAAAACTAAAGTTGAAAAAAGTATAAAGTACTTGACAATTCAAACCAATAATAAAGAATATCTCGGAAATAGTGAATGCCACAAAAAATGTATTTGACATAACTGTGTGATTTAACATCTACAGTTTTTGTGTAGAACGCTTTTCTCTATCCCTTACAGGTCGTATAGGTTTACAAGTTAAAAAAAAGTAATTCAGAATGAAGAGGGCTTCACAGTCTATTCGCAGAAAATTCATGATACACACTTAATTTGTTATACAATTATCTTATGCATATGGTATTTTAATCAAAACCGTAAGAGTCATTTCTGAGAAAATAAAAAATGTTCCATTTAAAGAGAAGTTTTTGAAAAACTTCGTGACACATCCTTAGGAGATGCTTAACTTAAATACCAAGTTTGATATTCATAGAACTTTTCCATTTTCTAAAAATGTCTTCTTGTTGTTGTTGATCTAATGTGCAGGATTTTGATCCATCAATTTTTCCGTTGCTAGTCAATATAAATTGTGTATCTACAGCTTTCCTCAATTTTGGGCATTCTAGTAGGTGTTCTCCATTTAAAATCTTGTCAGCATTGCAAATTTTACGTGCTTTGTCATTCATAAAACCAAATCTATGTCGATGTTACGCCAGTCATGTCTAAAATGCTTTTATTTATTTATCCATTCATTCATGGGATCTCAAAACGCGCATTTCCTGTTAAATTTCTGTATCTAATCTTCCGGTGGAAAATTTACCTACTGCAGATTAGCAGAAAAAGGAAAACAGATATTTTCCCTCATAACTGGCTATGTTGTACTGTAGATGCACACTACACCCAATTCTAGAAGCGGTAAATATGGACATCCCTGCTGAGAGACAGACAGACAAGGGCTACCTGTCCACCAGTTGGACGTGGATGTTGTTTGTGTGAAAGACAAGGTACATTCAATGTCAGCTTCTTGCTTGTACGTACAGACAACTCTTCTCCTACTTTTTATAATGCATACAAAAACAAGTGTTTAGTTGTTTCCATCAGATATAAAGCCTTCTTATTCTGAATATTATCAAGTCCAGCGTCTCCTTCAGATGTCTGCATGTATATTCGGAAAGACACAGATGATCCATCTCGACAGTTTCACAATACAATCTGATATAACAGTTAAACCAGTTGAATCATGGGATACCTTTCTTAAATGTTGAGGTACCTAAATTTTCATTAAAATAACCTTGCCGGTTTAAACTTTCTATTATTAAATATGGGTTTCAATAATAATAATAATAATAATAATATGTTTGACTGTATATAGAACCCAAAGAAACTGGTCCAAACTTTCTATTATGGTACAGCATTATAAAGCAGTTGTGTTAATTCTTTTACGTTTATGGTTTTGGCTTTGAGGCAGTATTTTAACACTTAAATAATTTCAGTCTAATTATATAATATGTAAATTCAATAACAGCCCACCTTGAAGCAATATGTGTAGGTAATAATTTGTAAAATGTATGTAACAGTCATTGCATATGCTTATATACATGTTCAATAATGTTATATGAATGTATTACGTAATTTAATAATGTAGGAGCTGTGAGAAATAGGTCAAAAGTTGTTAACAATTAGGTAACAATGAGGAAGTATTGAATTTGAAAGTTTAAATGCTGCTAGTCATTATTGGAGCAACAATAATGTAAATTTTGAGACAGTTTAAAAATAGCCAATTAACAACCAGAAAAAGCTTTAGTAAAATGAAGGTATTCTATTGGAGTAGAATTAGTCAATCAGAGACTTGAAATACAGAAATTTACAAGTTTAGACGGTTGAAATCAAGTCAGTAACAGCGTTACTAACCAGACGCAAAAAGTGTCCTCGCGAGATTTAATATGCATTCGTGTGAGACGAAAAATAGTTTTACGTCTTAAAAAGTGCAAGTAATTAATTAAAGAATCTCACAAACGTAAATATATAATACTTAAAGAAACAGTCAAATTACAAAGTTAATATTTTTTAAACTTGGGGCAAAGGCCACCTGAAAGTACATTTGGGGCGAAGGCTACCGGAAACCGGGTACCATACGTGCGGCTGCAAACACACTTCAAGTTTGACTCCCCAACAGTTGAAATACAATACAACTCTTTCAACACAATCTTCTCCGCTTTAAGTTTTTTTTTTTAAATCTACATTTTTGACTAGGTAAATTCTTGCCATTTTCTTTATAAGAATATAATTTATAAAAATCACAATAAATGAACTTTAACTTTGCTGCAAGCACACACGAGAATACAGGAGACTAATATGGCAATAAAAACGAGTACTGATATTATATGGTCTCTGCCCGAACTATAGAACGACCACGCAACATTTAAAATTAATTATTTAACAGTGAATACTGTTAAATTCTACTACAAGCTTGAAAGGGGGCTTCACAAAGTATTAACAAAACATTCTAATAAATATGTATTTGCTATGTGTATATCCAGAATAAATAATAGTTCAATCAAAATCGTTAATTCTGTTTCAGAAAATAAAATAAAGTTGTATGTAAAGACTGAAAATCACGCTTAAAAATGCTTTAATTGACCTTTGGTTTATAAGTTATGCCGTTCTCTCTCTCTTTCTCTGTGTATATTGTTCTAAAAACTATTTTTCTTGGATTTAGGGGATCTCAAATCGCGTATTGTCAGTGAAATCGCGATCCAACTACTGGATCGAATGCAATATTTGCTTTACCATAGTTAAACGATATAAAAAACAAAAGTTTAATTTTCGTCGTTAATTTCCGTCAATGCCGAAATTATGCGGTGCAACCCAACCAAGACTTAAGAAATTTAAGTTACACACTCAATTTGTAGTAGTGTACCTGAAATGGCCAAAACTTATATATTTAACAGTTGGTACATTTTCCAATGTAATGTGACGCTTAATAATTACTTTCTCCACTATGTAGGTATAGTAAGTAGGTGAAGTACTGTATTCCACCCAAGAATTAGATTTTAAGATTTCACCGTAAATATATGTTTTGAGGTTCCTGAAACCCCCCTCCCAAAAAAAATTAGAAAAAGGTCCGGTGTACGTCTGTGAACAGCATAACTAAAAAGTTAAAAGTCGGATAAATACCAAACTTGGTATTTAGATTCAGAACCGTCTAAAGATGCAACACCAAGATGTTTATGAAAATACCCCCAACCCAAACTATCCCTTACATGGAACATTTTTCGGATTGTTTTATTTTGTAAAATATAACCTATAACGATTTTGATTAAAATACAATATTAACGGTATTTACATGACAAATAAAATGTATATCTTGAATTTTTGGTAATAGCCTGTGAAGTTATCTTCACTAGGAAGGAATTATAATCTTGTATAACTGGTGAACGTTAAACGATAGACGAAAACGCACTACACATAAAACGTAGAGCTTCTTAAAACACACAATTTATTTCAAATAAGTTTTTTGTGGCATAAGCCATTTCCGAGACATCTTTTATTAATGATGGAATTCTCAATACTTATTATTTTAAAGTCCTTACGATATTCAGTTGTTTCTTGCAATTACATGGAAACGGTACGGAATTTTAAGGCCCGCATATAGCGACTAGTTCTTAAACATTTGACTATCACTGTCCCCTTTGTACCTATAACGAAATGTGTAATGTAGCTATTTCTGCAAAGATTTGTTTGGATTAAAATGTAGTAGATAGAAAAATAAGTTTTAAGAATAGTTTGTATATCCACGAATAAACGATAGAGCATAGAGAAAATCATGTGAATGTATCAGGTAATTTATTCTTTTCATTTCAATAATTCTATCCGTATAGTTTATTAATAAATTAGGAAATTATTAATGGAAGAGTGTAAATATAGCAAAACTACTGACTTCCACTTCCCAATCTCATAAAGTCCCGTTAGTCTAAGAGTTAAGAGCAGGTACATCTTTAGCCTAACCTATTATTTCAAATTATTGCTGTAGTTTCTTTAATAGCATTGGAGAAAATCAATCCCACACCCTACTCTTGTTTCACTTATTTAGCCAATCAGTGAGAAGCAATGAAATTGATTGATTTAACAAGATTTTTGAAATAAGATCGTTGTAATAGCAAAATAGGCACGAAAATTGAAAATTATTTGATATATCATTAAAAGAACTTGTAAATCCGACACTGCTAACGATGCGCCACTGGCACTGAACTTGCTGGAAATGTAGCGCATGCGCCAAATAATTTCTTATCCAAAACACGTCTCGTCTTCCAGAATTATTTACAAATGAAATAAGATTGATTTTTTCTCCCTCACTTTCTGTTGTTTATCTAAATACCTCCTGAAGTCTGACGTAACAAAGTTTCTGCAGCATTATCCACTTATACTAATTACTGAAACAAGGTTTTAGAGCAGAGACAGACGTAGAATAAAGCTTGCTCATATAAAATTCAGCGCGCCCCGCTCTGGAATAACACGGTTTCTGCATTTACAACTTTGAAAATCACTAATCCCGTTCGAGAACACATAAAACCTGCAGTATTACGTAAGCTCTCTCTCTCTCCCTCTCTCTCCCTCCCCGGCACTTTGTGATTAATATGGAAGTGGTCGCCTTCGTTAATTGGCTGAAGCAACTCTTTTGTTTTTATGTTCACAGATGAGAAAGAAAGAATTTTACGACGGGTGTTATCTGCGTTCGAAATCAAAACAGGGAAAATTGTTTAAGAGTTGGGTTTTTTTGTCATACTGTTGAGGAGATTCTTATTGCCAGATTAAAATTGAATTTGCAGTCACGTTAAATGTTTTTCACAGCTTTGTGGAACAGAAATGTTTCACGTAGTTTTACGGAGTGATTTAAACGCAGTGACACTACAAACGACAAAGCGAGTATAAAGTCTTTATTTAAAGCGACTGTACAAAAACTTTTAACTTCTTAAAGTAGCGCACATATTGCTTTATCACAAAATATTTCAGTTTTAGGCTTACAAAATCCGAGTGCAAGTCTAATGTGCCACACTCACACGACGTTCTCTACTCATTATAGGTTTACATAACCCTATGTAGCGTATGCGTGTGCATTGTCGCGTCAGACACATTATTGCTGTGTAGAATGATATTGTTGAACTAATTATTTTGGTTGTGAGTTGAATTCTTGTCCGGCGCGGCAGTTCTCTCCGGGGGGAGGCAAGTTGAGGGACGAGCCTCTTTGTCTGATAGCATGAGTTAGTAGCGTCAGTCAAGTGGATATCTTCAGAGTGTGTGGTTGTGTGTAGGAATGCGTGTGAGTGTGGGGCATCTCCCCCAATGTTTGCCTGTAACCTTTTGGTGAATTTATATATATTATTTATAAATATCCCATGCCCGCTTTAGCTTTGCGCAGCAAGTTCCTGTATCTCTCGTATGCCTCTGTAGCTACGCTCCCCAATGTTTATGCCGGGGTAACTAAATTTAATATTTTAGCTTCAAACCTTTTGGCCTCACCCCAGTGTATAACAATATGCTTTCTTTACAGATGCCTCATGACAGTCCAATCTGAAAAAAAACTTAAGAGATGTAAGAACGATTATTTCGAAAACGGCTAATGCATTGTAAGTTTCAATGAAGCCTGAATTTTTTTATGCTATAAGAATTGGTCTATCTCATATAGTTTATCAGTTAAATACAGAATGCATTCACATGGAGGACTTCGTAGGTTACTAACAGAAAATTCAAAATGTACTTTCTGTCGTAACATTAACGTCCGTTTTTACTGCATACGGCAATACTGGTGGTGGATGTTGATGATACTTCTACAACTGATTACCCTGGAGCAAGCAAACTTTGGATCATAGGATATCCAGGATGGTGATCAGCCCAATGATGGTATGGCGGTGAAGAAGGAAATTAAATGTAAGGATGAAAGGGATGGTAGGAAAATTCGCGGATCAAATTATCCAACCCAGCATTCGCCTAGTGACCGAGATAAATCGCGAAAAACCCTTTCTTACTGAAGGAATTTAAAATCTTCAGCTCGATCAACCCCGAGGGTTTGAACCCGGTCGGACGCGTTAACACGGCGCTATCTCGCTCGGTGGTTGATGATACCTGAAATGAAATTATTATTGGCAAAGGAAATTTGGGAAGCAAACGTTGCAGACCCAAGTTTAGATAACCTGAAAAAAACTCAAGTCAGAGAGGACGGTTAGCTGGATTTGAACCGCGGTCCTCCCGCTCACGAGTCCTGTCTTAACGACCTCGGCCACCAGCGTACGTTATATTAATCATGAAAATATCTATATACTGCATTTTAAACAAAATCATTGCGATCCTTTTTTGAGAAAGAAAGATAACGAAAAAGTTTCCGCGTAAAAGCCAGTTTCAATTAGGGTGGGGGTTCTTGAAAACCTTGGTGTCGCATCCTTGTAAGCGCTAAAATTAAATATCAATATTTCTCTGATTTTTCGTTTTTAAGTTATGCTGTTCAAATACACACCTGTATTTTTCTAATGTTTTTAATAAACGTGTATTTATTTCCACGATTGAATTTTTATGGTAAAGACTAATAAAAATATCCTGTGTGTTTGATAGAATTTGCTACAGATTTTAGATGTAAAGTATAAGGAACGTATACTTCATTGCTACAGGTTTCACTTTCTCTTCATTTTTCTGCCTTTCTTAAGCTAGCAAATTAATTTAGGAAGAACGACATTTTGAAATCGTGCCACTCTTTACTCCATTCACGGTGTTTTATAAAAAGACTGCAGCTTGTTTATACTATTTCATAGGCTATGAGGCAGTATTTTTTATTTCAGTCAAATTATATAATATATAAGTTCAATAACAGTCCGCCTTGAAGCAATATGTGTATGTAATAATTTGTAAAATGTATGTAACAGTCATTGCATATGCTGATATTATTGTAAACATGTTCAATAATGTTATATGAATGCATTGCGTAATTTAATAATGTAGGAGCTGTGAGATTAATAAGTTAAAAGTTGCTAACAATGAGGTAACCTTGAGTCAATAATGAGTAAGAAAATTGAACAGTACTACTTGTGATTCTTGGAGTAACAATATGTAATTTTAGTGACAGTTTATAAAATAGCCAATCAACAACCAGAAAAGGCTTTAGTTAAATGAAGGTATTCTATTGGAGTAGGATTGGCCAATCAGAGACTTGAAATACAGAAATTTACAAGTTTAGACGGTTGAAATCAACTCAGTTGCCTGCAAACAGTATTCCTAACCGGACGCGAGACACATCCTTGAGAGATTTAATACGTATTCGTGTGAGATGAAAAATGGTTTACGTGTTAAAAAGTGCAAATAATTCATAAAAGAATCTCACAGCTTTGTATATCAGTGAAGTGTTATTTAAATCGTATCAAGTATTAATAAAAGAATTGAAGTTAAATTATAATCTGTGTAAGCCTACATTCTTGTCGCACCACAACCCTGCTAAGAGAAAGGTTTCTCTAACAAATACTGACGCAGCCGAGGCAAACATAAATATATAATATTTAAAGAAACAGTTAAATTACAAAATTAATCATTTTTTTTAAACTTGAGGCAAAGGCCACCTGAAAGTACATTTGGGGCGAAGGCTACCGGAAACTGTTTACTATACGTGCGGTTGCAATTACTACAAGTTCGGTTCCCCAACAGTTGAAATATAATACAACTCCTTCAATACAAACTACTTCAAATTGACGCCCAAAGCGTGGTAAAAAAATAACGTAACAAACCATCTACTTTAAATTAGCTTCCATACGTGGGGTTAATAAAATATCTTTCTTCAGCTACACCCACATATATTGCTATCCAGGGACACTTGTTTTATTGCTTAGTTTTCTTGACTATTAGTCTTTTTTCACATAAAAGCTTTTTTGATTTCAAAACTAATTTATAGAATTGCATGAAATTTTTTTCTACTGTATCTAGATTCAAGTTTTTTAATGTGAACCACCAGCTTTTACATAATATTCATCTGATTTATATCTTGAATTTTATAAATAAAATTCTTTAAATTAAAGGCAACTAAAATTGTTGGTGTACTTTAATTCTGAGAGTGCTTTTAATAGGTTGTACTAGTATAAAATCCCTAACATGGCAGCATTGAGTAACAAAGGTAATTAAAATCACAAATATGTATAATTACAACAAGTAACTGGCAAAAAATGTGAAATTTAAACTGTAACTATTTTTTTCGGGCTAAAATACAGCTCCATATAATGTCATTTACTTTTCATGAAGATTGCTTGAATAACTAGAAGCTACAATTTGTATTTGAAGCAACATACAGTACTAGCCACGGACAAACTAATACAATAACTCATTAATGTAATAAGATATCTAATTCACAGCTTTTCAGCATCAACACATTAATAATTTCTTTCTTTAATATTGTTGTTCTAATTTTTACGTATTATGTTTTTTTGCTAATATTGTACGTATAGTAATTAAGTGGACAAGTATATAACGTTATAACAAATAAGATATAATATAAAGGGGGAATGCCATTGTTAGCTATATGAACAGTGATATAAAATTACGAGAAATGCAGTAGTATCTACGTAAGCATGTAACGAACCTTGGACTCATAATTAGGACAATGGAAGTCTGTAAACATACTGTTATTGGATAGTAGCACCAATGTGTATACATGCTTATAATTCAAATACGTACGTTAAGAAAACGGTTGGAGGGAACGCTAACAGAAGCTTGTCAGTGTTCCAGCAGGAAGGTAATGTAAACTCGTCTCTAAATAGACGCTATAACTGCGTATTTAAAGTCTACCAGTTATACATTTTTTAACAACAAAGGTGATAGTGATTTGTAAATATTTAAATGTGGTTTGTCTAAAATACAAATGAAATAACTAACAGAATACCTGTGTGCAAAACATTTTAACCTTCTCCATACCCAACCCTCACAAGACACAAGTGCTTTCCGACACAAATACAGCATCCGTGGCACAATTATAAAATAATATTTACAACAAACTAACATACACAAGAATACAGATACACGATCATCAGATTCCAGTCTACCAGAAAGTCGAGATACGTCACGAGGGTACGGGCATCAAGACGACCTACAGATACGTAATACAGAATCCATCAACATAGACGTAGTGGGGTCCTACCAAGGAGAAACCGCTACATATTTTAGAAAAAGTAACGGGAAAGCGGTCACTCCAGCAATTAACCACCCCTTAAATTGTTTTCAAGTAATGTTCAAGCGCACACACAAATCTTGGACGTAATTCAAAGATTGTGACAAAGTTTAAACTGACGCTGCAATAAAAAATCATGTACTTATTATACATGTTATAATTTATAGACTGTTAAGATAACTGCATAAAGAAAACTTAACCCAAGTTAACAAGAAGCCACACAGAAAGAGGTACATCTACAGCTCTTGTTTTGTGAAGTGGATTAACACGCGTTAGTTGAGGAATGCAGACTCGGACAGGCTTTTTTTCTTCTCCCTTTACCTTGACAAGAAATTAGAATTACCATCTGTAACAGAGGGGGGCTCGAGTAGAAACCAAAAACAGCGTAATTTATAATTTCCACCTGCGGCTTGTGAAACCTACAAATTTTCCCATTAGAGACATGAGACAGAGGTTGGGGCGGACCCCCCGTAAGGCGCGTGGCCACCCTGCTGGGACCCCCCTCCAGAACGCTCCAACAAATCCGAACAGCATTGCAAATTAACACACCGTCTTCTCCGTGAGATGACTCATGACGACCAACTCCTCGAGGTTTTTAAACCACTTCGCTCTAGTTGTCTTTCTTTGTCTCTTATTTCAATTATGTATGTAACCAATTGCTACTCCTTTTTCTACCACCTACTTGTTGTATTGTATTCCACATAAAAATTCATATCTTGATTCTACTGGAAACACATACTTTGAGGCCGACTGAATCCAAAAGGTGCAAAGTAAGAGGGGCACTATTTATATTTTGAGCCTTGGCAACCCTGAATGTTGTAGGTGCCATCTGACGTCTCCAATGGAAAGTTTGACATTTTTTACCATAATCTACTTCAAACATTTTGTCAATAGAGCGTCATTTGTTTTGTTTACACTAGCTTGAAAATTGTGTGTCAACAAAATCATGGAATTAACTCGAAAATGTTCGTGCAATAATTTATTACGACGTTCGACGTGGATTATCAAGACAAGAGTGCATCCACCAACTATCTTCGACATTTGGCGACGAAGCTCCATCCTTTGCCACTGTGAAACGCTGGTATAACGAATTTAATCGTAGCCGCCGTTCGCTCAATGATGAAGTTCGTCAAGGTCGTCCAAAATCTGTTGTTGTGCCGGAAAATATTGATGATGTGCAAAAACTATTAATGAAATATGGTCATCCGACATATTGTATGATTGAGGCAATCCTAGGCATTAGTTCCACCAGCATATATAAAATATTGCAGGTTTATTTAGCCGTGAAAAAGGTTTGCTCTCGTTGGATCCCACATAATTTGACGCAATCTCAAAAAGATGCTCGTGTCGATTGGTGTATAAAATGCTCAAGAAATACAATGGCGGTGCCTCAAAAGAGTATATAAGATTGTAACAGGTGACAAATCATGGATCTATGTGTATGAGCCGGTACGTAAACAGCAGTCGACTGTATGGGTGTTTAAAGATGAAGCAAATCCAACAAAAGTTGTTCGCACTCGAAGCACTTCGGAGCAAATGGTCGCCTGCTTTTTCAGCAAAACTGGCTATGTGGCAACAGTGCCTTTAGAGGAACGTAAAACGGTCAATGCCGAATGGTACACAACCATTTGTTTGCCGGAAGTCTTCGGAGAAGTAAGGAAAACCAACAAGAACCGTAGGATCGTTCTTCATCAAGAAAATGCAAGCGTACACACATCTCGTCCAACAACAGGGTATCTGAAGGCTCAAAAAATCGAATTGATGGGTCATTCGCCATACAGTCCTGATTTGGCACCTAATGACTTCTTTTTGTTCCCGAACATCAAGAATAAATTGCGTGGACAACGATTTTCGTTGGCAGAAGAAGCCGTTGATGCCTTCAAAAACCATGCTTTGGAGGTGTCTCAAGAAGACTGGAATAAATGCTTTGACAAATGGTTCAAACGGATGCAAAAGTGTATTGATGATTAAGGAGAATATTTTGAAAAACAATAAAGCAGCTTTCAATCAGAAATTACTTTGTTTTAATTATTAGGCTCAAAATATAAATGGTGCCCCTCGTACAGTATATGAACAGCATAAGTCAAAAACAGAAGGTCTGATAATAAAACACCTTGTTTCAAGGATGCGACACGAAGTTTTTCAAGAAAATTCCTCACACCAAACAACCCTTTAAACGGAAATTTTTCAAACCTTTTGATTTTCTCAAAAAAGACTCTAATGACTTTGATTTAAACTCATATATTTCGAATATTTATATGATAACCTATCTTCAATTTTCTAGGAATAGCTTGTGAAGTCGCTTTATTTGATTGAATTTTGTATAAGTTTCTATAACTACAAAATCGTACCAGGTAGACAAAGGTTTACTCCAAAGGAAACGCACAGCTCATTAAAGCACGCATTCTACTTGAAATAATTTTTATTTCTCGTAGCACTAGCCGTTTTTGAAACATTCCATGTTGTAATTTAACCTTTTACCAATATTGAATCATTTAACGGACATGCTTGAAGATCTGTGATCCTTATTTGTTTCTTTGTTGTTTATTTTGTCTTTCTTTTCATCGCAAGTGCTTGTTACCACGAAATAAGTTACACGGAGAGGAGAGTGAGGTTGGGTAATAGAGGGAGAGAAAGTGAGAGAGGAGGAGAAAGAGCGGAGAAAAGAGAAAGATCTCCAAACAACTGATTTTTTCAGACTAGCCTGAGATTTCTGCTTTGCCGAGAATGTGGATCGCCCTGTATTGGATGACCTTTTTAAGAGGCACAAGCAAGATTACAAAAGAAGGAAAGATGCATCCTGTTAGAGCGGTTTCTTTACTCGTGAAATTAACTTTGGAGGGCGACGGGTCCTGGAGAGGATAATAGCTACTGTCTTGTCCGATGTCAGTTGAGTTGTCACTTCAGACAGTCTCGCCTGTCCGTCATTTTCAGGGCACACCAACCAAACGTGCCACCTCTGAGCGAACAAGGGTTTACGAGATGTGGTTCAACGGTGGTCTGCTGGATGAGCCAGCTCAGACTTGTATCTGTTCCGTTGATTCGACTCAGAAGTCGTAATAAATTCTTTTAAGGACATGAAATATTAACTGAATGAAGTACAATCGCCTTCAAACTAAGTTAATCGTCCAGCCTTTTGCCACTGCAATGAGACAGACTAGCAGAAATCCCGTTCTTAGATCCTTTTACTTTCTCTACTACGTATAGCAAGTAGGGAAGTATTGCATTCCACCAAAAAAAATTCGATACCGAGATTTCACCGGAAATAAATGTTTTGAGGCCTCCTGGATCCAAAAACCTATTTTTGGAAACATGTCCTATGTCTGTGTCTGTGTGGTTGTGTGTGTGTGTGTGTGTGTGTGTGTGTCTGTGAACAGCATAACTCAGAAACGAACAGTCGGATAAACGCAAAACTCGGTATTTAGGTTCAGTATCTTCCAGAGATGCGACACGAAGGTTTTCAAGAAAATCCCCCACCCCAGATTATCCTTTACATGGAACATTTTTCGGAAATTTTAATTTTCTCAAAAATGGCTCTAACGATTTTGATTAAAATATCATATGTTTAAGATGTTTTCATGACAAATCAAATGTATATCTCGAATTTTCTGGGAATGTCTCAAAAGTATTCTTCATTGTGAACGACGTTTGCATAACTGGTAAACCATAAGAGATAGACAAAATTTTACTACACAAAAAATGTAGATCGCGTTAAAATACACAATTTATGTCATATACATTTCTTTTGTTGAGTGAACCGTTTTCGAGATATTGCTTGTTATTTCCTTAAATTTTCCAATACTTACACTTTTTCTCAAATTCGTTATTCATTTTTACTTTCTCTACTACGTATAGTAAGTAGGGGAAGTATTGCATTCCACACAAAAATTCGATACCGAGATTTCACCGGAAATACATGTTTTGAGACCTCCTGAATCCAAAAAAAAGCATTTTTGGAAACATGTCCGTGTGTGTGTCTGTGTGTGTGTGTGTGTGTGTGTGTGTGTGTGTGTGTCTGTGTGTCTGTGTGTCTGTGAACACAGCATAACTCAAAAACGAACAGTCGGATAAACACTAAACTTGGTATTTAGGTTCAGTATCTTCCAGAGATGCGACACGAAAGTTTTCAAGAAAATCCCCCCACCCCAGACTACCCTTTTCATGGAAGATTTTTCGAAAATTTTAATTTTCTCAAAAATGGCTCTAACGATTTTGATGAAAATATCATATGTTTAAGATAATGTCATGAGAAATGAAATGTATATCTCGAATTTTCTGGGAATGTCTCCAAAAGTATTCTTCACTGTGAACGACTTTTGCATAACTGGTAAACCATAAGAGATAGACAAAATTTTACTACACAAAAAATGTAGATCGCATTAAAATACACAACTTATGTCATATACATTTCTTTTGTTGAGTGAACCGTTTTTGAGATATTGCTTGTTATATCCTTAAATTTTCCAATACTTATACTTTTTCTCAAAGTCATTATTCATTTTTTATATGTCCTGGACATGCAAAGAGAATGGAATGCGCCACATAGCAACCAGCGTTAAAATATTTGACTATCGCTTAAAAGCTACCATATTCCCCTTGCATCTACAAGAAAATTACCAATAAGATTGACATCTCGATATCTCGATTAACATGAAGCATATGGAGAATAGGCGTTTGTAAAAATAGATTGTACAAGAGTAGAGAAAGTCATGTGAGTGTAACACATCAGATTTTTTTTTTATGTCCTGGAAATGCAAAGAGAATGGAATGCGCCACATAGCAACCAGCGTTAAAATATTTGACTATCGCTTAAAACCTACCATATTCCCCTTGCATCTACAAGAAAATTACCAATAAGGTTGACATCTCGATATCTCGATTAACATGAATCATATGGAAAATAGGCGTTTGTAAAAATAGATTGTACAGAGTAGAGAAAGTCATGTGAGTGTAACACATCAGATTTTTTTTGTCCTGGTAATGCAAAGAGAATGGAATACTCCACATAGCAACCAGCTCTTAAAATATTCGACTATAGCTTAAAGCCTAGCAATTCCCCTTGTATCTACAAGAATATTAGCAATAAGATTAACATCTTGATTAACATGAAGCATATGGAGAATAAGCGTTTGTAAAAATAGTTTGTACAAGAGTAGAGAAAGTCATGTGAGTATAACACACATTTTTTGCTATCCAGTTGCAACAAACTGGGTATTGAAAAGATTTCGGGAAGCATTTATTTTAATTAACAGGATGTAGAAAAAATACGAATAACTTCCAGAATATACATGAAAATCAATAAATACTGAGTGAGAAAGTCGTGTGATTGGATCTGACACATGTTTTTGCAACCGCTCTTGAGGCACATTTGGACTTAGCCAGGTTTTTCTTACCCCCGATCACACTTCCTCCCTTCTTCAGATAGTCTTTTTTTGTTAATTCCCCACGTACAGTCCAAGGAAGTAATATTTCAGTTACGTCATAATTAAAGGATGTGTATACCGGAAATGCCGAATACAAACTGAAACAATTGTCCTGAAATTAGTGGACCGGATATGTATGGATCGCCATTGCAAATTATTACATTTTCCGGCTAATTCAGCCCAAACAAACCATCGAAAATCGCAAGAAAAAATTATTTTACTATGCTACTTATATATTAAAGCGACCGTAAAATGAATGCACTAAAATTCTTCCATTCTGCATATATAACATTTATTTGCTCCTCTACAAAGATGGATACAGTGTAGGTAATGCGCTTCACTCCAATAGGATCTAACAATCGGTCAGTGTCTCTTACAGTAAACTTAATTTCGCAACTAGAAAACCCCGTGGAAGAAGAGGCCATAAATTTATATAACTACTATGCGACATAATTTGCAAGGCACCAGCAAAGGAAGACCAACTATTCAGGAATCGGCATTGTCATTTTTCAGCTTTTGCGAATAATTGCTAAGGCGCTACTCCGAGAAATACGAGGCATGTTTTTAAACTAAGTACCGTTTTAATATTTTGCCGCTGCAGCGCTCCAGTCATCATTTTGAGCATGCGCGATCTCTTCCTCCATTCATTAGGACGTCAGAAGCAGCTATGACCGATTGTCAGTTTGTGTTTTCCTGTTGTTAGAGAGTTTCCAAAGTGTTCAAAACAATGGAACGAAGCCCGACAGTTAAGTCAGATCAGTGATTTGCTTTTTGTATGCGAGAAATGTTACATCGCCAATTGTGTGAGGGTTATGGGGAAACAATAATGAGTGACAATGCCCGGTCACAAACAAACTTAAGATCTGATTGCGTCATTTGGTTGGGAATAATTCGATCACCCTCCCTACAGTCTGATTTTGCACCAAGCGATTTTCATCTGAAGAAATTCCTTGGTGGAAAACATTTCAACGACGATGATGTTGTGAAACATGAATTGCAGACTTGGCTTTCATGACAGGCGGCATCATTTGTTGACAAAGGCATACAAAAACTGGTTTCTCGTTACGACAAGGGCCTGAATAACCGGTGACTATGTGGAGAAGTAGTGTAAGGTAATGAATGATAATGAAGTATTTGGAAAATAATGTTATTTTTTAAAATATTATCGATACTTAACTTTAAAAACACGTTCCGTTGGGAGGGCGGCAGGCGCAGCCAAACAGTAAATGTGGCAATTGTTGGAAATGTATATCCAAAGAGTCCCGTCATACTGTGGTTGTGGGTGCGGTAAAGATAGACGCGCGTTTGCTATTGTTAAAACGAACTAGGGCTGCCAGATTTTGAAACAGAAATCCGGACCTATTTTAAACATATACTCTCATCATTCCCTGAGGAAGATCTTGAATTTCCTTACATTTTAGGTCAGGCTTGCGAAGGAACTTCTCAGTGGCAACCTTTTTCCAGTTTACTATTGCGGTCTGGTTGTTGGATAAAAAGTAAGTTGACCTCGCTCCCACATAGCTTTACTCCGTTTGTGTTAGAACAGTTTTCTTCTTGTCACTCATACTGCAGTCATATAAACAAATAAGAGAATAATTACGAACGCAATTACGAACGAATTAATTGTTCCTCCACATAAGCCGTGTGTTGGACAAGGTTAAAAAGGTAGAATCAGACGACTGAAAAATTGCAATGCCGTAGCCGGGACTTGAACCACGGATTTCCCGATTTCCGTCCGGTTGCTCTAACCACTGAACTACCACGGCTACATGCCGGTACGACACTAAATTCTCAACTGATTCCCGTTTTTCACGGTAACCACAAGGAGATATCAAATTGTATTGAGATGACATACCCCAATGGCGACTTACAATGTTGTAAGTACTTTAAGCCCCAGGCTTCATAGTTTCAACCAATATTAGCCCAATTAATGGAATTAATTGTTCTTCCACACAAGCCGTGTGTTGGACAGGGTTGGAAAGGTAGTGTACATACTGAAGCTTTCACGGCCGGCGTCATGACTAATAATGTAATTACTACTATCCGGGCCTGTAGGCCGTGGTCTAGAAGGCATCGTGGATACCGACGTTTCGCCAAGTACTGCGCTTGGCATCTTCAGGGTGAAGTGATTCAGTTGTCTGCGGTGGTCTAGCCTTTTGGAAAGGTAGAATTAGATGACTGAAAAATTCAATGCCATATTGATTTGAACACGGATCTCCCGGTCTCCGTCCGTTACTCTAACCACTGAGCTACCATGGCAACATGCCGGCACGACACTAAATTCTCCAGCTGATTCACGTTTTTTCCTGTAGTGACTTACAATGTTGTAAATACTTTAAGCCCCAGGCTACATAGTTTCAACCACTATTAGGTCAATTAATGGAATTAATTGTTCTACACAAGTCGTGTGTTGGACAAGGTTGGAAAGGTAGAATCAGACGACTGAAAAATTCAGTGTCATAGCCGGGATTTGAACAACGGATCTCCCGATTTCCGTCCGACTGCTCTATAAAACGCAAATCCGCTGGAGAATTTAGTGTCGCCGGTACGTTGCCATGGTAGCTCAGTGGTTATAGCAATCGGACGGAGATCGGGAGATTCGTGGTTCAAATCCCGGCTACGGCTTTGAATTTTTCAATCGTCTGATTCTACCTTCGCAATTGAATCAGGTATAGGTATCTACGTATAATTTAACTTTTGCTTGCTCAGAGAAATAAATAAATAAGAGCTTGAACGGATTCAATCTCATTAGCGAACGTTCAGTGTGTTAAAATTATTACGTGAAAACTTCTCGCGTTGTGATTTCCAATGTAGCTAACATTTAAAACCAAACATTTAATGTATGCACTTTGATTTATCGAGAATTTTGTTGTTGTATTAAGTGTACTGGGCCATTATGAGGGATAAATGATTAGATGTAATGAAAACTAAAATACATGACAAATATTTCTACATAGGGGTCAGAAAATTCGAGAATAGCGATGAAATATGAAGAAATATGGTGATACAAATTTACAAATCTAACAGTTTTGTAATTAGGTAACAAAAAGCTCCCTACCTTAACTTTCTTGTTGCAAAGTTCAATGGCAGCAGAAAACCATGAAGATGACAATAACCTATAGAATACAAAGGAATCAAAGATATATGCAAAACAATGGGTTCTTTCAGCAATACGAGGAAGCCTTTGCGCTTTTGCATCGTCATTTGTTTAAATAGCCAGCTTTCGCGCTCCCTATCTGCTGATACAAGAAATCCACGTTTGACCACTGCGTGACTTTGCCGATCTGGGTGTCGTGGATGACCATCGTTACCAACTTATAATGTTACCGTCATGTAAAGCATTTTATGTTGAGTGGACCTCAAGGATGTCGACTTTACCTCTCCTCTTCCGTTACGATTCATTGGGTTTTGCATGCTTTTTACTGCCGTCCAGTTTCTTGTCGGGTGACACGGGTTTCGAGTCCCGACAGGTGTCATTCTCTCGTAACAAAAGAAGTTTTTATGCTCCAAGCTCGCTGGAATGTTAATGGCGTCTTTTTGCCCTTCCCCGAGAAGAATCCTATTATCTGGCATGATGCTCGCTTAACCTCGCATTTGCAAGCCCACTTTCTATCAGAATAATCATTTGATTCACTGATTTATCATTAAATCAATCTGAAATTGTTATATTTTATTTCGAAAACAAACTACCTCTGTTACTAGTACTGTTGATGCCATTTAGTTTACAGTTAGCATGTGTTTGTCCTCAGAAAAATCTTATGTATTACATTCACATGACTTTCTCTACTCGTACGAATTCCCATTTTAGAAAAAGTAAAAGTACTGGAAAATTCAAACAAATAACAAGGCATATCTCGGAAATGGTCCACTCGACAAAAAAAAATGTATATGACAAACTGTATGTTTTAACGAGATCTACATCTTTTATGTAGAAAAATGTTGTCTATCTCTTACGGTTTAACAGTTATGGAAAAGCCGTTCAGAAGGAAGAGGAGTTTTGGGGACATTACCAGAAAAGTTTAGTTGTTATGAAAATATCTTAAATACATGATATTGTAATCAAAATCGTTAGAGCCATTTTTGAGAAAATCAAAATTTTCGAAAAATATTCCATGTAAAGGATAGATTGGCATGGGGACATTTTCTTGAAAATCTTCATGCCGTTCTTTGAGCCCAAATACCGAGTTTGGTGTTTATCCGACTTTTCGTTTTTGAGTTATGTTGTTTGCAGACACACAGACACATAACCACACACAACACACAGACCTTTTACTAAAAATGTTTTTTTTTGTATTCGGAAGGCCTCAAAACATGCATTTCCAGTGAAATCCGGTATCGAATTTTTGGGTGACTTGCAATACCTCCCCTACTTATTATACGAAGTAAAGAAAGTAAAAATGTACAATTTAGGTGGAGTAAATAAGTTCCTATTTTGTTAATAGGAACTTACAATATCTTGGTTTAATATACTAGTTAGGAAGTTAATATATAGCTGCAAATGACTAGCTAATACTGGTATAAAAAGACCGAGATTCAAATAGAAGACAATGGGTGACTCCTTTAGACTAGAGTTTCCCATTTAGAACTCCGCTGAGCTCTAAAGACTCCGTGCGACTTCCCAGAGTCTCTGTGGCCGCCCCAGAGAAATAATAAATGAATAAGAGAATAATAAAAAAAGTAGTATCGGAAAGTAAAAACCTTGTATTCAGAAATTTGCCAAGCTAAATTTCTCCCTCCACAAACAGAAGAACTTGGCAATACTATTTTTGAAGTCATTGTAGCAGAAACACCTGTAAACGTCTTTTACGCAGCTAGATAGAGGGTTTAAATGACCAATGAAAGTAAGAGAGTAAGTACAGTGAAAGGGATAGGGCTGAAGAGTATTTGTTGGCGGATAAGTTAAAGAGATATGAAGGAAGTAGCATTTAGGCTAGAACCTGGCCATGCCTCACCTTCGTCTACTTCCGGGTGCGTCAATATGCTCTCAACATAGTGGGTCACATCATAGCTTGAGACAGTCAAGGCTCAACGAGGAGTAGATCTGATTAATAAACATTTGGAGGAATAAACGAACGAATATGTACTTCGTTGAAATGGATGTAATGGTTAAACTGGACTGAGTTACTCTGCCGATCATGTAATATCTACTGGGATTAACTTTTATGCATGGCTGAGAATAAATATAATAAATATCTGAGGTATTATAGGAAATTTCAAAGCTTTTAAAAATATATTTCGCCGCCTAAGGAGTTCCGCCATAAAAATTGATCCTAAGAAGGCTCTGCGAATCCGAAAAGTTGGGAAATCCTGCTTTTGGTGATAAATCAAAACGTCATGAATAATTATTTTTAACTCTAAAACGTTTCCCACTTTATACTAAAACAAGGTTCACAAAACTTCCACAAAGGACATTAAACCCACGCAGTTCACTATGAACAAATCACAGTTGTAATGTTCCAAATATGCTACGAAGTTAACTAAAAGCTATGGGTATGCTTATCAGCAAGCGGAGGATTTCGGCACTTATGCACACAGTCGCCTTTTGTGCTTCTAGAAAGCTCACGGAGGAAGGGGTACAGCGGAGGACACAGAGGAAGTATAGATACGGGGCGGCGGGCTAGGATACAGGTGGGATCCCTAATATCTCTAAATATTACAACCCCCCCATAAGAATACCTCTCCCCACGCAGAGGTCTATCTGAGGGCCACCATACGCCTTCCAACCGTCCACTCGCCTGATCATTCGACGTTGAAACACGAACGATAAGGAAATTAAATGACAGGGAATGCAAGACAAGAAAATCCATACCAACCAAGGAAAACCGCGAAAAACTCAAGGTCAGAGTGGCCGACCCAACGGAAATCGAATCCGGAACCTCCCGAATGCAAGGTTTAGAGTTACCCCGGAACTATCTAGCTTGGTTTACTAAAGGCTAAGAATAAAAAAAGAAAATTCTCAAAAAAAAGAAGAAAAAGAGGCTAAGTTGTACCTACTGTTTAAAAGAAAGCTGACTGCGGTCAGATAATTTCTCCTTTCTGACGAAAGGCTTTTTTGTCTGCATTGTAAAGAGGACCACGAACTACGTAGAAAACAGGAGAGATGACACAAAAGATAAAAACGTGATACAAAACGGAATAGGTGCAAACACAGGCAGCATGGGGGAGCTGTTTCCTCGGCCTTGTGAAGTGCTTTTCGGCCGAGATTAATCCCCTGGAAGAAACGTTCAACGATAGTGCCATCAGTTACAGAAACAAAACACCGGGATGAACACATTGTGGGATAGGATTAATTGCGCCATGACGTCACGGAGTGGCCAGCAGTTTAGAGGCGTGTTACATGATATTGGGATGTGTACAGCATTTTAAAAGACAGTCATCAGGAGGGACAAACAGGGCAATAGGAAACATGATACACACCCTTATAATTCAACTTGACTCTCAGCTGGCAGGTTGTACACTCTGGATCCGGATCATGTGGACCTCCACTTCATTCCTACATCGAGAACTGTGATGTGTTACACTCACATGACTTTCTCTACTCTTCTACAAACTATTTTTACAAACGCTTATTCTCCATCTACTTCATCTTAATCGAGATAAACATTTGCAGAGTCTATCTTATTGCTAATTTTCTTGTAGATGTAAGGGGAATATATATTTACAAGGGCAATATAGAAACACAGTAGCCTTTAAGCACATACATATCTCTTAATAGCTGGTTGCTAGGTGCAGCACCATTCCCTTTCCCACAGATTAACACTCTTTGCATATCCAAGACAAAAAAATGAATAACGAATTCCCATTTTAGAAAATAAGTATTGAAAAATTTAAGGGAATAACAAGCAATATCTCGAAAATGGTTCACTCAACAAAAAAAATGTATATGATATAAATTGTGTACTTTAACGCGATCTACTCACTTTTTATGTGTAGTAAAATTTTGTCTATCTCTTATGGTTTACCAGTTATGCAAAAGTCGTTCACAATGAAGAATACTTTTGGAGACATTCCCAGAAAATTCGAGATATACATTTTATTTGTCATCAAAATATCTTAAACATATGATATTTTCATCAAAATCGTTACAGCAATTTTTGAGAAAATTAAAATTTTCGAAAAATCTTCCATGTAAAGGGTAATCTGGGGTGGGGGATTTTCTTGAAAACCTTCGTGTCGTATCTCTGGAAGATACTGAACCTAAATACCAAGTTTGGTGTTTATCCGACTGTTCGTTTTTTAGTTATGCTGTTCACAGACACACACACACACACACGGACATGCTTCCAAAAATGCTTTTTTTGGATTCAGGGGGTCTCAAAACATGTATTTCCGGTGAAATATCGGTATCGAATTTTTGTGTGGAATACAATACTTCCCCTACTTACTATACGTAGTAGAGAAAGTAATATTACAAGCTTTCACTCAGGGAAAGTATTTTGGAAATATTTCTTTACAGTGACAAGTAAATCACAAAGAAACTATTGATATTTTACAAGAAATGTCCGTTTTGAGACTTCTGGGGCTAAAAATGATACTTTTAGAAAAAAAATATTGACAAAACGTCAGATAAATGCCAAATTTAATACTGGGCCAGACACGATTCGAAAGTACTAAGGATATTTTAAAAGCATACCCCCCAGAATGCATTTACACGAAAAATTATCGTTATTTTGTATATTCTCAAAAATGCCTCTGAGGATTTTGAATGAAACATCATAGTAGAGGTGCTGATGAGGTTGACAAAAATGTATAGCCATGAAGTTCCTGTATATATCTTATGGGGTTCTCATTCTCGCTGAACTTTACATAATTGGGACATCGTATGTAAAAACTTAGCACAGGAGACCTACAGAGTTCATTAGCATATACAATTTATCATGGCATTAGCCATTTCCAATTAATCGCTGTTGTACATATGTCTATACTAATGACATTCGCTCTCCATGCACGTATGAAAGTGAACGATTCTTCTTTATTTCTTTTGTTTTTCTCGTATGAACATATGACAAACAGAGAATATAAATAGTTGAACGTCGTATCAGATACTGAATATAACGAAGTCCATACTGCGTAATCTGAACGCATTTCTACGCTATAATTAAAACACCAAATACTTTTTTAATGGACACGATACATTTTAGCGACACGATTATACAGTATAACGAAACTGTACAAGATTTATTATCCACTATTGAGTTTTTACCTTATAATAATACAATGATTTCCGTTGATGAAACGCGATCAAAGATGTCGCTACAATCAACAATAATAATTCTAGCTACTCAAGCTAAGTGAACAATTAGGTCGCAAATATTTGATCGAATATCAGGATATAATTGCAATAAGTATGCTACATTGTACATGATACTACAGGAAGAGCCAAAAAACTACGAACCGGCTGCGCAGTGTTTTTCCTGTCTGCGTCCTCGGCGCTCGTTGCCGTCTGCCGCTATCATAGAAAGACGCATATGAAAGCATACAACATTTTTAAAACTACTTTTAAAGGATTTACTTACCAACTTTATGAAAGGAGATGCTAAAACTGGCCACCGTCGTTGTCCATACATTTTTGGCACCTCTTTAGGAAACTATCCATCACTCGCCGTAGTTCACATTGAGAAATGCTGGCGATTTCCTGGCGGATATTTTGTTTTAATTCTTCCAGGGTGTGTGGGTTTGTCCTGTATACTTTGTTTTAATTTACCCCAGAGATAGAAATCGCAGGGGGTTAGATCGGGGGACCGAGGGGGCCACAAATCTCTACTAATAATTCTGTCCTGAAACACACTTTCATAAAGTTGTTAAGTAAAACCTTTAAAAGTAGTTTTAACAATGTTGTATGGTTTTATCCGCGCCTTTCTATGATAGCGGCAGTCGGCAATGAGAGCCGAGGACGCGGGCAGTAAAAACACAGGCAGCCGATTCGTAATCTTTTGGCTCTCGCTGTACAAGCCGCTCCCGCGGATTTACTGTTAGTAACTCGAACTGAACTTTAAACGTTACTGTTTTATTCATTTTTACACTATAGCATTCTCTCATTCCCTCCCTTTTCATACTTATGGGCTCCAAGAGCGTATGGAAAGATCCTGATTAATCAAAAACCACTTACTCAGCCGTAAAACGAAACTCCAACTGTGGCTCTAGATGTCGGCACATAACTAGAATGTCTCAAACAATACTTCCGTTTTAGTGTGTATATGGAACATGTACTAAGGCATCTGCCCAGCGACAGTCCTGATATAGGTCTAATGATTATTAAACATTCGGATCACACATGTCAGACTCTGGACATACCGAAGAGCCTTCAGCATCAACGAAAAGTGTGTCGAACACAGGCACGATTCGAAATTGGGACCCTTGGAATGGCAAGCATGTGTTCTGCAAACTAAACCATTAGGCCAGTGATATTGATTTTTGGAACTTCATGCCTGTGAAGTTGGCAATACTGCTATAGTATTCTTCCTTTCCCCTTCTTTTATTTATTCTGACATTTCAAGCATGTAGTTACAGTATGTTTTCTGCTTTGACTGGAGGATACGAGGGCTCAAATTAAGAAAACACTACTCAACCAAATCATCGGCCTGGAAGCACAGGATGGCAGATCCATCCTCTTTACTCACACTCACAGTGCACTCACAGTTGTACAACATATGACACGTCAATCATTGGCTTTGTCAGAGAATGTCATTGTAGTTGTACATAATGTACCCTACCCCTTCTGTCAGAGCTTTGATAACAAATATCATTCATTTACAGCCTTTGTTTTCCTGCAGGGAAAATCCTATTGATTTCTATTATGAAAATGGATTGAAATTACGCAGTAGTCATGTAGACCAGGAGCCTGGATTAAACCATCAGTAGCATAGCGCGATTATTTCCAGTTTTCGAAAGTACGAGTATCATCGCCTGCTGTCATAACTGAGGGATTCCTAATTACCCCGAAAAGTTGAAGTTATCCACCTGTGAAATTTCTAAATCCGTAGTTTCCGTTTGATTGAGTTCAAAATTTAGCCCAATAATCAGAGTCGTATTATGCAACGTGAATATCTCCATACCTGCAGCGGTTTACCTGAAATTAGTAAATTTAACTTCTCCATGTGAACCATAGATAAACTTGCACCGATTTCAACCAAATTTGAAATGGGACGACAGAATTTTTTTTTGTTCAATCCTTGATCGTAAGGTATAATTCAAACCGCCAGCGATATTATTGTCCTAGTATTTTGGGATCCTTAGAACGTTTTGTTGTTACATGCTGTTTCTTTATTTTTCTGTTTAATTATTTGTTCATTGTTTCCATTTTCTCGCCAAAAACGCGCCCAATTGAACAAAGACGAAAATAACACAACAGTGTGAGTTTATTTAAAAATAAGGGAAGATTTCTCAGCATTGACTGTTAATAGTCATTTCATGTGCGATCAGCCGAGTAATATCTTTGGAGACCTCCAAGTTTTCAGCCCTATGGCTCTTAGACTCCATCACCAATGAAGGCGGTGAATGACAGTTGCCGAGCAGATTGTTGCCAGGAGGGAGAAGAGGAGTGGTTGCAAGCTTGCAATGATATGTCGCATACAGGGACACACATTATTTTGTTGTTAAACATTAATGCACTACGTAACACGTATCTTACCTTACCTTAATCAGTGAACTATCCTTCAGAGTCTGAATACCGAAGGCATCCGCACACTGTAGTCAGGTATTTATAGCTCGAAATTATCAAAGTTCACTGTTAAACAGCAAGCAAATTCATACAAGCATTCTGAAACGGACTATTTAGAAGCATGTAACCATGTGACGTCACAGTTTTTGCTACTGGGCAACCGCCTTCGTTCGTGACTTAGAAGTCATAAAAGTTATGGCTGGAAGCCTGGAGGTTTTCAAAGACATTACTCGGCTGCTCAGTATGAGTTTATATAATACGATTAATTGTCCTCTTTTACGAACACAAAATAGACATATTCCATTCCGATAAAGGATGTTAACCTCACAAAAACAAAAGGTATGCTGTTCTTCTTGCTACAGAGCTCACAGTAGAAGAACTGTTGCTCTTAGAGAAATGATAAACATTTGCTCATATATTACAAGATATCAACTTTAGGACCCTAGTTTGTGTGCCCTTTTTACTTTCTCTACTACATTAGCAAGTAAGGGAAGTATTGCATTCCGCCCAAAAATTCGCTACCGAGATTTTATCCGAAATACATGTTTTGAGGCCTCTGAATACAAGAAAAGCATTTTTAGAAAAAGGTCCGTGTGTGGATGTGTGTCTGTGATGTCTGTGAATAGCATAGCTCAAAAACGAAAAGTCGGATAAATACTAAACTTGGTATTTAGTTTCAGTGTCTTTCAAGATGATACACAAAGATTTTCAAGAAAATCGCCCACCCCAGACTACTCTTTACACGGAACATTTTTCGAAAAGTTGATTTTCCCAAAAATGGCTATAACGATTTTGATTAAAATATCATATATTTAAGACACTTTTATGACAAATGAAATGTATATCTTGAATTTTCTAGGAATGTTCTCAAAAGCCCTCTTTATTCTGAATGGCTTTGGCATAACTGGTAAACCGTAAGAGATAGACAGAATGTTTCTACACAAAAAAAATGTAGATCTCGTTAAAACACATAATTTATGTCATTTGTATTATTATTTTTTTTTAATTTTTGATCCAGTGGACCATTTTCGAGATATTCCTTCTTATTTGTTTGAATTTTGTAGTACTTATACTTTTTTCAAATGACAATTCGTTATTGGTTTTTTATGTCCTGGACATGCAAAAAAAATGCTCCACATAGCAACCAGCTCTTAAAATATTTGACTCGCTTAAAGCCTACCAATTCCCCTTGCATCAACAAGAAAATTAGCAATAAGATTGACATCTCGATATCTCGATTAAGGTGAAGAAGATGGAGAATAAGCGTTTGAAAAATAGTTTGTACAGGAGTAGAGAAAGTCATGTGACTGCAACACATATTTTTATGCATATTACCTCCTCTTTAAAATATTGATGTTTTTTTTCGAGACATTCTTTACACACTTTCAAGTCGATAATGTACAGTGGTCACTGAATCGCTTCAGGACCGACTGTCAAGGCGAATCTAATATGTGTTCTGCAGTAGCGAACGAACATAAAGATCGTCCAGTTATGCATAACCTACACGAAAACAATGCAAATGGCATATCTCTGTTTTCTGTGAATCTGTCTTACAGCATAACAGAAAAACTTAATGTGTAACATTCAAATGAGTTTCTGTACCCATACTTCTACAAACTCTTCTTGTTTCCACTTCGTGTTAATCCAGATGCACCTTTGCAGTAATAGTTTCCTTGAAGGTATGAGAAGGTGAAGATGCGAAGCGATCGCTAAACGTTTAAAAGGCGAGTCGCTTATGTGCTGGTAACTTAGCATTCCAAAAAGTATAAAGTATTTGAAAATTTGAAATAAGAAAGATTGTTTGTGCCCTCTTCCATTGATTATTGCCTTTGGTAGAGGAAAGACTTTAATGAAAAAATTGCTCTATCGTTTTTTCAATTCAGAAAAGTTCCCATATTTTCTATATTCCTACTGCTCAACAGACATTTCATTCAGTTTATATACATGTGTGTTTTAACGATATCTACATATATTGTGCAGTAAGTTTATGTCTATCATTTTTGGGTTTAGCAATTATACAAAGGTATACAACATTTATTTAGAAGAGGAGGACTTTACAGGCGGCATAATTTCTCATACAAATATGTTAAACATATGGTATACTTTAACCAAAATCGTTAGACCGATTTTTGAAAAAAAAAAGAAAAAAAACATGAAAATTCTTCATGTGAAGTGTAGTTTAGAGTAAAAGAATTTTTTTGAAAATCTGAAAATTTCCTGTTGTATCCTTGAAATTTAAATAGCACGTTTGGTATTCATCCGAAATTTCGTTTGTGAGTTACGTTGTTCACCGCACACAAACGTGGGGATCTCAAAATTTTTGGTCACATTTTTGGTTAGAAAACGATACTTTCTCTACTTACTGCGGACAGATGGTAGAGAAACTAAAGATATGCACTTATTAGTCATAATACGTTCTCGAAATTAATAGCTTAATATCAAAACAAGCCAGTTTTGAAGATAGACTATAGTCTTGAACATTTTATTGCTCTACAGGACGTCCAAGCGTCAAGAATAAGGGTTCCACTTCGGTCACCACCAGAAGGATGTCTTCACATCATCAGCATCTTGAAGCCCGTCTCGTCGTGACCTGCAATCTTATCAAAGGCACATACCAAATACATCACGGCTGACACTAATGGCTAGGCAAATCAATCAGCCGGTATCGAGGAGCCTATTACAGATGCGATGTCTAAGGTCACATGTCTTGACGAATATTAATATCCGACTGTCAAGTTTTTCCGCCTGGTAGCACTGCTCGGCCGCAAGCTGCCTTCTTCGGATCGACTTGCACCAATCACTTTTCTCGCCTTACACATGGAACCACATTCTCAGATTGCAAGCATTGGTTTTGGCCATATGACGCCTGGTCAACTCCGGTTTCTTTGTAAACAGCTCAGCAAAGCGGAACAAAGTTAACGGATCTTTGCGAGCCTCTCGCTGCACGATATCATGGATAAGCTATAAAAATATCGAAACTTACCAAAAAAGGACAAGCAGCGTGCAATATCAGATGTACATTTCATTGGTGAAGCTGTAAATCTCTTCGATCGACCTCTTGGGTCAAACTAATGTAGGTGACAGAAGAGTTTAAACCTGATTATTTTGAGAATGGCAACCAATGGTCGGAAAATCACCGTTCCATTCCGTCACGAGATCTTGAACTTGTTTTAAAGTATCTCATTTTTACTTCCTCTAAAACCTACCTAGTAGGTAGAGCAAGCATTTTACTCCACACAAAAATTGGATATCGAATCACCCGAAATGCATGATTTGAGGCGCCCTGAATCAAAAAAGCATTTGTTTTAAAGGAAAAGGTCCCTGTACGTGTGATAACAGCATAACTCAAAAACGAAATGATGGACAAGTACCAAACTCGGCATTTAAGATGCGACAGAAGATTTTCAAGACAACCCCCCACCACAGATTACCCTATATATGGATAATTCTTCCATATTTTTTATTTTCTCAAAAATGACTAACGATTTTGATTACAATACTATATCTAAATTTAAGCCCTTTAATTGATAAATAAAATATATGTCCTAAATTTTCTGGGAATAGACTGCGAGGTCTCATCATTGGGAAATAATTTTTTACGATTGTTTATTACTGGTAAACCAAAAGAGAAAGACAAAAACTACTAGGAAATAAATTAGAACTGTTTAAAACACAATTTATTTCATATAACTATTTTATGTCATGAGCCATTTCTGAGATATCCGCTGTTATTCGTTTGAATTCTTCAATACTTTGTCATTTTAAAGCTGCTATCGTTATTCAGTTGTTTCTCGCAATGTCAAAGAAATGGTATAGAAATTTCAAGCTCCGTATATAGCTAACTGCTTTTAAACATCTGACTATCCGGAGTCTACTAACCCCTTGTACCTACAACGAAATTTGTAATGAAAGTAATTCTTCAAAGATTTATCTCGTTTAACGTGAAGTAGATACAAAAATAAGGGAAATGAAAGGCTGATGAACTTGCAAGACAGGAGGCAGCTTCACAATTTATTGGACCTGAGCCGGCTCTAGGAACATCTCGATGTTTAGTAAGAGAGGCCATTAACAACTGGTCTAAAGTAGATCATAAAGCCTGGCTTAAAACTCCAGGAAACCAACTTGGTAAACTATTTATTAAAAAACCATGTAAGAAAATAAGGCTTATTTAAATGTAACATACTTCAGCTGAGAAGAATTATTGTATTTCTCACAGGACATGATCCTGTGAAAAAACATCTTAACACGATGGGAGTGTTTCAGGGTAACTTAAATTGCAGATTGTACAAGAAAGAAAGTGAAACATCTCAGCCAAAGTCTCACAGGGGATATATTGCTTTTGGGACGTTTTTAGAACCAGAAGAATTTGAAATCATATCTGATTTGAGTTGGTAAAAGGTGCAGGGATAATGAATTGACCTTAAAGCGATACAGATAGCACAAGCCCAAGGCTGACGTGCGTTCGGAGCAATGACAGAAATCTGTATCTATAAGAAAAGACAAGTTGCGGTGGCGGGAAACCCACTAACTGTCAACATGTCACTATGATTTGTACAGTAATAGGAGCAGAAACGTAGAAAGTAGAGTAAAGGAAACACCATAAACATAAATGTAGTGTTTTCAATTTAGCTGCCTAGAAATCTCCGTGTCTCTACAATGGCGGACCGCCCTGGAGAAAGCTGGTTTGCAGTAGAACACCTTCCTTTAACATATATTGTAATTGTTTGATATATGGTGAACCTTCTAAAATCATAGTTTTTTCATGTAGGTATTTTCCTTAACATCTATAGTAACTTTAACAATGCAACCTCATTATTTCCGCATTATTAATTTCTTTAAATCAGGGTTTCGGAGACAGAACGCCGAGACACGTGTCCTAATATTTTCGACTAACTTTCACCATCCAGCCCCTCCTCAAAAGAAGAAGAAAGATAATTCCGATATAATCTCCAACATCTGACATTGTCTCCTTGTCAGCCATAAGCTGACATTTCCACTGTGATGTTTTCGGTTGATAACTAATAAAAACTCAACCGGTTAGTCAAGGAAATGCACCAGAAGGTTGTTATAAGTGCTTCTCTGTACATACTTTCTCTAGCTAGGAAGATTTCTTTTCTGAACGTTTATCTTTTTAATCGATTTTTCTTTGCCTACTTTTCTGTGTACACTTCAGTGCAAAATGTAGCTTATTCCCCTAGATTGCTATAGTGTTTTTTCTTCCACAAGATATACTTGCTTCTCTTTCAAAAGGACATAAGTCCCAATATAGAAAGTAGAGAAACAATAAAAGCACTCAAACGCAAATGAACATACGAGGGGCACTATTTATATTTTGAGCCTACTAATTAAAACATTGTAATTTCTGATTGAAAACTGCTTTATTGTTTTTCAAAATATTCTCCTTTATGATCAATACACTTTTGCATCCGTTTGAACCATTTGTCAAAGCATTTATTCCAGTCTTCTTGAGACACCTCCAAAACATGGTTTTTGAAGGTATCAACGGCTTCTTCTGCCAACGAAAATCGTTGTCCACGCAATTTATTCTTGATGTTCGGGAACAAAAAGAAGTCATTGGGTGCCAAATCAGGACTGTATAGCGGATGACCCATCAATTCGATATTTTGAACATTCAAATACTCTTGTAAGACGAGGTGTGTGCGCTCGCATTGTCTTGATGAAGAACGCTCCTACTGTTCTTGTTGGTTTTCCTTACTTCACCAAAGACTTCCGGCAAACAAATGGTTGTGTACCATTCGGCATTGACCGTTTTATGTACCTCTAAAGGTACTGTTGCCACATGGTCAGTTTTGCTGAAAAAGCAGGTGGCCATTTGTTTCGAAGTGCTTCGAGTGCGAACAACTTTTGTTGGATTTGCTTCATCTTGAAACACCCATACAGTCGACTGCTGTTTACGTTCCGGCTCATACGTATAGATCCATGTTTCGTCACCAGTTACAATGTTATATACGTCTTCTGAGGCACCGCCATTGTATTTATTGAGCATTTTTGTACACCAATCGACACGATCATCTTTTTGAGATTGCGTCAAATTATTTGGGATCCAACGAGAGCAAACCTTTTTCACGGAATATTTTATATATGCTGATGGAACTAATGCCTAGGGTTGCCTCAACCTCACAATATGTCGCATGACGATCTTTCATTATTAGGTTTTGCACAGCATCAATGTTTTCTGGCACAACAACTGATTTTGGACGACCTTCACGAACTTCATCATTGAGCGAACGGCGGCCACGATTAAATTCGTTATACCAGCGTTTCACAGTGGCAAAGGATGGAGCTTCGTTGCCAAATGTGGAAGTTAGTTGATCGATGCACTCTTGTCTTGATAATCCACGTCAAAAGTCGTAATAAATCATTGCACGAACTTTTTCACGAGTTAATTCCAAGTTTTTGTTGACACACAATTTTCAAGTTAGTGTAAACAAAAAAAAAAATGACGCTCTATTGACAAAATGTTTGAAGTAGATTATGGTCAAAAATGTCAAACTTTCCATTGGAAACGTCAGATGGCACCTACAATATTCAGGGTTGCCAAGGCTCAAAATATAAATAGTGCCCTCGTACATACACACACATACACAAATACACACGCACGCTCACACACAAACTTAACTGTGAATACTTAATTATAAATAACAGGTTGAAGAGGAACCGAGCGGAATGGCTCACGTGTTAAACTATGTGGTCCCATTCGGAAGGTTCTGGTTTCATATCCCGTAGACTGACCAATCAGACTATCATTTTTTTTGTGGTTTCCCTCAGCCGCCAAGGTAAACACCGGATTGGATATTAAATACCATGACTCAAATTCCGAATGCTCTGCCATCTCTACTAAGATAATAAAAGCAGATAAGTCCGGTACTTGTAGAAGCAGAGATACAGTTGCCTAGCACTAAGGTCTCTGTGGACACGTGACGAAGCAGGATGGTATGGTACATGAATTCAACCTAGAAGGTTAACTGTCCGCCTCACATCGATTCAAATAGTAATTCCTAACAGATTCGTCGCGATATGATGTTAAAGCGACGTAAAATAAACGGAGAGAGAGAGAGAGAGAGTAGTTTGTAAATTTCACTTTTAAATTAATAGTAACCGAGAGAAAATCAAACTTTTGATAATATGTAAGACACATTCTTATACAAGAATTCCTAAAATCTACTGACCTTGGAATTTAGCACACAAATAATGGTCATACTCGTAAAGCAGATGTTAAAATCCAGGTATTGAATAAATGGGATTATTTACTACTAGATTGTTTATTAACCTGTATAATAGAACTTGTTGTGGAGTGTTTCTTCTGGTACTCAGTTTAATTCATTTGAACTCGGTCTTAAATTCTTATAATGAATGTCAAAATAGAACGCTGGAATATAAAATACAGATATCTAAGAAACTTCTTCCGGACCTTCTCTATTCTATTTTGATGAAGTTGAAAGTATGGACTCCAGACTTCGCATTACTAATGCAAAAGAGCCGTACCTCAAAACTTTAAAATATTTAAATAGTGCCTATAGGTATAATCCGGATTTTAAGTCGAAGCAAAAGGTCTGGAAGCGCTATTTTATGGATTTCTCTTATTACAGCGAAGCCAAAAGAAAGCAATAAATCACAGCCAGCAATCTCACTGTGCTGTGCTGATAAATGCTAACGAACTGTGAAATGCATTAAGTAAATAATTGTCATTATGAAAATAAAAACATGGCATTCCTGCGCATTTTAAAATGAAGAGGAACATAATAACGGGTGTACATCATTTTTAAATTTTTGCTGAATTTTGGCGCTCTTGCATTGGGGGTAAATATATCTGGCCCTGTATTTCACTGTGCCCTTATCACTTCTCTGTGTGACCTGAAATAAATTCCAAAAAAAAAAACAAGTACGAACAAATGAGCCATGTTATATTCGGTGAGAAACGAAAGCGTTTTAGTTGGGCTAGCCCAATATAACACGATTAGAGGGAGGGGTGGTTGAGAAATGAGTTACTGTACGGTTACTGTACAACAGCTACCATGTTTATGTCAGACGTTTCTTCTTAAGTAAACATGGAAACGAGGTACAAAATCATTGCCGCCATCGGACAACAATGTAAAAACTTCAATTGCTTCTGAGTTTTGTTACATGCCTTGAAGAATTGAATTTAGTGGAAAAATTATCAAGAAAGAGGGCTATTATATTTGTTAACTTTAATAACTACTTTGGTTCATACGAATTTAGAAACAATAATTATTAATTGCGTTCGTATAAACTAAATTCATATCATTATTGCTGTTGTTGCATAATGAAATTGATATGGCCCTAGCAGTCAGATTTATTCAATAAATAATTGGATAAGTAAATCGTCAACCAAATTAATAACTTAACGGTACTAAACTAGTAACAACCAATAACACATACTACTCTTTGGCAGCGTTACCCTCCGCCCAGCTTTTGGGATGAAGTAAGAACTCGCCAATCTAGTGGCTAGAATTATGCAAAGGGGCGGAGCTACACTTTTCAGTCCGTTCCTATATGGATCACGATTTTCTTTGCACCCAAGTGTATATATACGTTTTTGAAAGTGCAAAGTTGGCACTTCTGTTAAGGAAAAAGCTTGCTGGTAGTTGTTGCTGGTATAGACAAAATCTGCTAACATTACTGCATTTAATACTGCAATTACAGCGTTACTCACTTCCTCCTAAGTTGTTTGTCGGCAAGCAAGGTCAGCTGTTAAAGTCTGCTGCAGGATATCGAAGTGACAACTTCCGTTCTTGTGCAGTAATTTATCCATGCTTCACTACATCTAAATTCTAATGCACTTGTGGGAACTAACCGCACCCAGACGGTTGTTGCATTTAAAGAGTCCAAGTATTTTACTGCACATCATATGGCTATTCTTAAGGGTAGAAGATCAGTAAAAAAACGCTTACTTTCTCTACACGTACCTAGTAGGAAATATTCGATGTTGAGATTTTAGTGGGAATTCGTGTTTTGTGATGTGTATGTGATGTGAACAGCATAACTCAAAAACGAATTGCGGATAAACACCAAACTTGGCATTTAAGTTCATCATCTTCCAAAGATACGACACGAAGATTTCTAAGAAAATCCCCCACCCCAAACTGCCATTTATATCAGAAACATTTTTGTTATTTTTAATTTCTGAAAAATACCTGTTACATTTTGATTAAAATGCCATACTTTAAAGATTTTTCCATGTCAAGTAAAATGTTTATCTAGCATTTTGTGGGGGGAAATTAATTCTTTATTCGGAAATAATTTTGTATAAATATGAATACCTGGTAGCTACCATAACAGACACACAACATACACAAAAAATTCAGATATATTTACAACTCTAATTTAGGTATTTCAAATCTCTTTTTTGTGGCATCAACCACTTCGGAAATTTTGCAATATTTTGTCATTTTTGAAGCCACATTCAGTTGTTTCTCGCGAAGTCATAGAAACACTATGGAATTTCAAAGCCAGCACCTACAACGAAATGTGTAATTTATAGCCTTAGGAGCTTTCTCCTGCATTTATTCAGAATATTATATTACATTCTCACACTTAAGGTACATATCTAAAAAATTAACAAACCCAGAGGTACGAAATTTTGTACAGCACCTTGGGAATGATGTTAAATTCATTTGGTACCCCTTTCCTTTAAGTATGTATGTCCTGAAAATTAAATTTTAAAAAGTTACACAATCATTAAATTTAATAAATTTTAATTATACGCTAATTTTTAAGTAAAATTACTCATTATAGGCGTAACACCTAGTTTTATAATTGCTTCTCTATATGTAAAATGTAGGTAGCCCAATTTCGCTTTGTATATCATTTTATTATAATTTTTGTCCGTATTGAACATTTTTTATGGCTAAAGCGTTCATCCACTTTAATCTGTTTTCATCAACTTTGTTTAGATACCTAAGAATGGTAGCTGCAGAGATGAAGAAAGTAAATGCATTGAAAATCCCTTTCCTGTAAAAACTTTAATATCATTATACATAACCATAACATGCTTTTAACATGTTCTTACAGAGGATATTTTAATACATCCTCAAAAATTGTTATTTCCCATCTCTCGGTGCGACCGTGGGATACATTATTTTTAATGATAACTAATTAACATCAATCAGTAACCTTTTATTTTTTTTAATAAAAATCCTAATACCTCACTCACAAGCTAGGTGGATTAGTTGTTTCTACTTGTGAACGATGACATGGCGCAGTTCTGGCATGAATTATCATTTATCAACGGCTGAACCAGGATAGAGTTGTCTTCGTGGCCCTGCGGTAACGCTTTTCCTCGTGATGCCAATGACTCCTGGTTTAGCTCCCGATCCCTCGCGACATTACACTACAGTTTATGTGTATCGTCTTTTTGGCTTTCTCTACCACGTGCATCGTAGATGCAGCAGGTATGCATTCTAGTAAAATTCACCGGAAATACACGTTTTGAGGTCCCTTAATCTATTTTTAGAAAAAATGTCCGCGTGTGTGAGTCTGTGTGTGCGTGAACAGCATAACTCAAAAACAAAAAGCGGATAAATACTAAACTCAGCACCTTCCAAAGATGCAACACGAAGATTTTCAAGTAAATCCATCACATGAAACTACCCTTTATGTGGAACATTTTCGAAATTTTTTATTTTCTAAATAATGACTAACGGTTTTGATAAAAATAGCATATATCAATGGAAGATATTTACATAACAAATAAAATGTATATTTTGAATTTTCAGGGAATTGCCTATTAAGTCCTCTTTATTCAGAAGGAATTTTGTCATCTTGTACAACTGGTAAACGTTAAGCGATAGTCGCAAACGCACTAAACAACAAATGTAGATCTCTTTAAAACATTCAATGTATTTCAAATAAGTTTTTTTGTGGCATAAGCCATTTCTGAGATATCCATTATTAAAGGCTCGAATTGTTCATTACTTGGTCCTTCTGTTAAAAGTACTGTCAACATACAGTTGTTTCTCGCGAATGCATTATGGAATTTTAAGGCAGCGTATAACTTCCAGTTCTTAAACATTTGACTATCGCTGTTACCTTTGTATCTATAACGAAAAGCGGAATTAGTTATTTTTGCAAAGGTTTATCTCGACTTTAATGAAATAGATAGAAAAATAAGCCTTTGTAAGAATAGTTTGTATACGCACTAGTAAACGTGAGAAAGTCGTATAAATGTAACACGTCAGATTACCAGATTTGTATCATACCATTACTATAAAGATGCTCCAAATGCTCTGGTCTGCGACTACAGAAGTAGTTTATATCCTGAAACAGGCACTTGTTGCGGCACTAAAGAGAGTCAAAAACATATTTCCAATTTTCCAATTTTGTTTCGAGAGCTGTAATAACATTATGATTTATATAACATTTTACTCGTCGAATAATCTCAATATTCATTCATTCATTATCTGTTTACCCTCCTCTTATGTAGGTCTTACACCCCCCAGGACTTACAAGCGGGTGCCTGGGGTCAGAGGCCCGTCGAGGAGCAGACACTCATGGATCAGACAGAGCATTCAGGATGGGTGATCAGTCCGATGCCTGGTATGGGATGAAGGAAGTAGATGAAACGAAATGTTGGTGAAATGGATGAAAGGAAAGGTGATGATGGAGCAGTTGGTGGAATGAATGGCGGGGGAAACCGGAGAACCCGGAGAAAACCCGCCCAGACGCCGCTTCGTCCACCACAAATCCCACATGCAGGTCCCTGGGATTGAACCCGGGCCGCCTCGGTGGAAGGCGAGCGGTCTAACCACTCGGCCACGGCGCCGCCGAATAATCTCAATAAACATTCTTATGTACATTAAAACTTACTCGTGGCAATTGCCTGAACAGAACTTGGATAATTCCGAATTACTTAAATCGAAATTGAGAGTGCATTCATTTGGCAAATATCTTGTAAGTGGGTTCTTATATTAACCGCTTCCCTGATGTATAAGGATCCGCCACTGCCAGTGTACAAGTGAAGGAAGAGCATTTAACAGCTGTTGTAAATCCTGTACCACTTGCTGTGACATGGCCAGGATCAAGCTGCACCAATATCAAGTAATTTGAGTAGCAGAAGGATTTCGGCTTCATTTGGGCCAAAGTTTGGGATTTCCTCTTACGAGAAGTCTAACAGTTGATACGATATTTAACACTAATTTCTTGTCAACTCACTGAAGGTACTGGACGTCATTTAGAATGGAAAACTTTACGTATTTCTCTGTTTATTTCGCAAGATGGTGAGGAAAAAATTCCCATAGCAAAGGGTTTATCGTCCTTTTATCTGACAGATACATCGGCCCGTGAATGAATGTCTTAAAACCCTTAAAAGTCACGTCGTTCCAACCGGGATCTCTTGAACGTGCTAACACACTATCCCCAAGCCATGAAGGTGTAGAAAGCTTTCTGTTGACTTAAAATAAAATGAACTGTAAATACACTTAATTTGAAACCTGATTATTTAATAATCAGTTTTGTTTTCTTGTTTATTCATTTCTGATTTTGACGAACAATCTTTACATACGCAATACCACGACAATTATCTGGCTTAATATTTAACTCACGAGTGTTATTTACTGAAAAAAAGTTTGAAAAATAACGTTAATAAAATGAGAGTAACATGGCTATTTTGTATAATATTATTAAACTGGGTTTATTACATACAAGCATCATAAGGTAATAAATAAAAATTTGTTTGCTAGTTATAGATGCAAAATTAAATTCTAGATACGTTAGATACATAGCAGAGCTCAGAGCTGGATTTTGTGAGAATTTATAAATTGAAATAAAGATTGCAGCATTTAATCTCTCTCTCTCTCTCTCTCGCTCTCTCTCAAATGCTCAAGTTTATTTAAAAATGGCACTTAGCAAACTTTTGGATTAATTACTCAATTGATAGTAATGATACCGTAATTATTGACGGGCAGATATAAATATTTAAATAAACAAATACTAGTATGATAGAGAAATAATTGCAATAAATAATTTTCGTATATTAAATCAATGTATAATGTAATAAGCTTGGATTGAAAGATTTCTCCGGAAAGACGAAGGTAATTAGAAGTCAGGTTAGCCAAAGTCATTAGCGACAGACGAAGTAGCAAGCACATTAGCTTGGAACACAGGTTATAAGTTCAGTACGCTTACACAGTCACGTAAGCCAACATTCCGAAAAAGAGAAGTGAAAGGTATTTCCGAGAGAGTTTAGCTAGGCCAGCATGGTAACAAAGTTAATAGACACACGCAACCCTAACGTTTGCAGATAGAACGCTTCCGATGCCGCACGGTCCCTGCCCACAAGCCATCAACCTCCAGGGATCCCCGGAGCGGAGCCCCGCGCTGAGGAGAGACCTAACTGAGCCGTACTGCAGCGACGCCGGGGGAGAAACCTTTACAGAGCGCAAGCCACCGCCCAGCCGCAACCTACCGAACACTGTTGCCTGATCCTACAACTCTGAGACAGATGACAAGTAACGTAATGGGTACAGGAAATGAAAGGAAGGAGAGTCGTGGAAGGAGATAACCATCCCATCTGGCGACTAACCCGGGGAAACCACGAAAAACCCATGGGCCAGAGAGAGCGGTCGCCGGGGATCGATCCCGGGAACTCCCGAATGCGGGCTACAGACGTACATTTCGTTGTAAGTGAAGCGGGATAGAGGAAACCAAATGAAAAGTCAGATGCTTAAAGCGGGCTGCTATATGCCGACTTTGAAATGCAATAATCTTTCCATTATATCGCGAGAAACAACTGAATAGCAAAAACACTTTCAAAATTACAAAGTATTGAAAGACTAAAATAAATAATAAAAGATATCTCGAAGCGGCTGATACCACAAAAAGTTTATTTGAAGTAAATTGTATGTTTTAAAGACATCTACACAACGTATACCAAGCACGTTTTTAAGTATCTCTTATGCTTTAACAGTTTTACAAAATTTTACGAAATTCTTCTCGAATGAAGAGGCCTTCACAGGTTATTCTCAGAAAATTCAAGATATACTTTTTATTTGTTATATAACTATCTTAAAAATATGGTGTTTTAATCAAAATCATTACCATTTTTGAGAAAATCAAAAAATATCAAATTTGTTTTATGTAAAGGGTAGTTTGGGGTGGAGGATTATCTTGAAAATCTCTGCGTTGCGTCCTTGCAAGATAATGAACTTTATTACCAAGTTTGGTATTTATTAAACAAATCGTTTTAGGATTAAAGTTGTTCAACACATACACACGAAACATTATCAGGGTTTTTTTTTTCTAATAATGCTTCCTTTTTTTATTCAGGGGATCTCAAAACTCATGATCACAGTGAATCTCATCGAAATTTGAGCGGAATACAATACCTTTTCTTACATACTATAGCTTGGTGGTAGAAAAAGTAAATATATTTGTCGCTTCCCTGTTGTTGAGCAACTAGCCATGGGATAAGGTACGAGTAGTCTGAACACATGTAAATTACACCTTAAGTGTGTTAAATTACTACTGCACTTAAAGTTCTCAGTGGTTTTTACTGACATTTTTAAGAATTATTCTATAAATCATGATAATTGTTTCAAGTAGTTGTTTGCATTGATAGCTTATGTAGTTGAGCCCGTAAAAATTATTTCATTCAGCAGAAAAATAATAAAATTTACTCTTAAAACATGTGTATTTATGTACCTTTTTCTCTGATACTACTTGCAATACAGAAACATACTTTTGCATGCTTGTTCTTAGTATAATCAGCTATCTTTTGAACCTCAATTATTTCGTTATGTATATCAGTTCACTAGAAATTGAAAAAAAAATGCAAAGTCAAAAAAGTAAAAATGTGGAAATTTTGCAATATTGGTGCTTTTTAATACCACTAATATAAATTATAAAATTATGATTATGGTTCAGAACGTTTGACTATGTATTGTATACATGTACTGAAGATTTCAGCTCTCTAACTCTCATACACTCTGAGAAAAAGGTACATAAGTATCCAAAAATGTTGTTTTGAGAAAACTGAATTTAAAGTTTGAACATTAAAATTCTGACGTACTTCAGTACATTCCAGGATCGTAATCATCTGCACCTTCATTCCATAATTGCTTTAGCTTTTCTGATTGCCTTCTCTTGGTCCTGGCCTCTTTTTTTCGTTACTGAACTGCTCGCTGGGCATGATATAGTCGTTCGTTGTTGAAAGATACAAAAATGTTCTAAACAGGGGCGTTGCATGATAGCTTTAAAGGAATGCAGACTAGCATTTAAATGGTATTTAAATGTCTTAAAAACCTCTTAACCCCCCAAAGGAATATAGTGCCTAAATTAGTGCCTAAAACAAAAAACGTGATTTATGGCCACTTCAGAGAGCCTGGTACTCTTAAGTTAATAAATGCTGAACTTGTGGATCTGCACACGCATGCAAATATTCGCTATAAACAAAATACATGACAAGATAACTATTTTGTATTCCTAACAGCAGCCATGTATCGTTTTGATGGAATTACTTCATAGAAACTGTTCAAAGTTAATGCAGATTCCAAAGCCTACTTAAAGGAAAATTCAGTTAAAGGCCTACCACTACAACAATAATGTTATTGCGGTTTGACCCTGATCGATAAATCGACTCCAGAAGCAGCAATTACACCCCAGCTATGTAACAAAGAGCCCCACATCGAGAGAATCGATTCTGCTGCAGATAACGAAGCATGTCGATATAAAGATATTGGTGCAATCTCCTCTCCACTTGAACCAATAAATCAAGAGGTAACTTCGCGTTGAGTTTTATTATAGGGCCAGAAGCCGCTTTGCGTAGAAGCAGCCAAGGCGTCCACTTCCAACATTTCATCTTGTAGACATAATTTTTATGATAGTATCATGGAGATCACTGAGAGCTTTAGTCTTGTGTTTAAAACCTTGTCACGTATAGAATGGTTCTGGCCATACAAACGGATGCATGAAAAATTACATTCAAAGGCACGTATAAAATAAAGCGTTGAAACGCATCTTAACTGGTATTTATTTTTATGCGCTCGGAGAGGGGCTCTAAAGTACGAGTCAAGTGGTGAATGAAATCACTGTTCTTGAGTATCCAGTCTCAAACCCAAATACATTATTAATTCAGCCAATTGTTTTTAACCTTGAGCGGCGTGCAACTCCAAAGAGGATCACAAACAGTTGAAGAAAGAAAGAAGACTATCGTCGTCGTTTCTAATGCTCCCCAAATGGCCTATGACCTTCGGGGAATACCTCATTCCACCAAGCCATGACTGGACCCATTTCTTAGCGGGCGGAATCCGTTTCCTCCGATGGCGGTAGAAAGAAAGGACTTACAGCTTTTAATGTGGGCTCCCAACACTTAGGGATACTTCACAAGAACAAGTCAGAGGTAAAAGCGTGGATAGGGACGACTTAAAATCGCAAGCGCCCCCATTCACAGACCGCGTATTTGATATTGACCAATGACGTTTACAATGTCACGGATATCGGCCAATCACAGACGTTTATCTCATAATATGCTAGCGAGGACGATATTTTATCGGATACAACGTAAGCTTGTTATTGGACAGTAATAGCATCAGTGTGCAATGATTAATACGCTAAGTCAACCATCTCGTCATCGGTCTATTCTGGAGAAATTCGAAATCCTACTACCTCAACATCCACTTCATTCCAATCCACTACCGAAAACCAATGCGCATTCAAATCCTGTCAGTTTTCAAATACATTATGTTCTTGAAAAAAAATGCGTCTCTATTGACTTTGATCAGCTTATCTTAATTTTGAGGTCAACTGTTTTCTCGTACTCGCTGTTGCTAGCATTTGGTATTCCGTTACACACAGGTATAGGGGCACACGGAAGGGGCACCTCGCGCGCTAGGACCTGCACAGATCTATTGCGTCTGCCTCCCCCCTCCAAGGAGGAAGGGATGAAGTGAAGGAAGCACAAGAAGCTACTGGCAGACAGGCCACAGAGTCGCGCGGAAGTCCCTCGCACTGCTGGAGCCGCCGAGGGAGAGCGATGAACAGACAGGCCAGAGACGCGCGGGATTCCCTAACATTTCCAAGCTCGCAGATCCCGCCCATTGCTAGAGCAGCCGAAGGAGGGCGATGAACGACCCACCAATCAAGCAGTCTTCTGGTGTCCACAGGGAGACCTACTATTTCCATTGAGCATGAATCCGCGCCATCTGCCCGGCCGCCATATGCCACCCAGAAACACACCTGAAAGATGAGGAGGAAACGGGATAAAAGGGAAATATTGGAATGGAAATCGTGGTAGAGAAGAAACCAAAGCATTCGCCTGCCGAACCCGGGGAAACCACGAAAAACCCATGGATCAGAGTGGAATACAGCCTGGGACCTCCCGATGCGAGTCGTACATACAATACAGCGGGGTGCCCTCGCTCGGTATTCTGTCACACATTCGGTTGTTCATTGATTATGTTGTGATCTGACAGCTGACACAATGGTGATTTGATTTTAAGCATTTCAAACAAGAAGATAATATTTATTTATATTATGTGTTAATTATTAATAAATCCCATTCGAATTTACTAGTTTCATCAGATAAATTCGTAACTTCATGAGATTACCTCAGATAAAAATTGAAACATCGTATAGTTCATAATATCTTTAGAAAAATAACTGTGCGTAGGATATGTAGTTATCAAAATAACTAACTTTAATATTAATTCAATTCAGTTATTTTGAATATATTCAAAAACTAAATATTAAGATTTCAGGCGGAAATTTCCTTTAAGGCCCCTGCACCCAAAAATCCTTATCTGTTTATCCTCCTCCATAACATGTTATGCGTTCTTTTGATTTGCCAGTTAGGTTTTCAAAACGTGATTCCCTCATCACATTGAATTGTGATATTTCAACATTTAAAATGTTGGGAAGAAATCACAAGTGTTTGTAGTTAAACATAGTTCCATTACATTATATAATTTGGTTAATACATTTTCATTAGCCTAATATTGCAATCACTTACTATTGATTCAAACATTTGCTAAGCAAATCTTAAACAAACATAACAAAGCGGCAAACTATGGGATAGATTTTGATACGAAACAGCTCTAGGTAAAATTTATGTTTTGAAAACACTGCATTCAATTATTGTATCTATTGAAAATACAGAATCTAAGAAAAATGTCACTGTCTACGCATTAACAGTTATTTTCATATGGATCCTATTTCCTGTTGATTATGATAAACCCTCGTCATAAATGTTTCCAATTAAATACTAAAGCAATATACAATCCGTATTGACGAAATGAATTACTTTCACTACTACGTATAGTAAGTAGGGGAACTATTACACTCCACTCAAAACTTCGATACCGAGATTTCACTGGAAATACATGTTTTGAGGTGCACTGAATCCAAATAAAGCATTTTGGGAACCATTTCCGTGTGTGTGTCTGTCTGTGAACAGCATAACTCAAAAACTAAAAGCTGGATAAACACCAAACTTGGTATTTGAGTTTAGTAACTTCCTAGGATGAAACAAGAAGATTTAAAAAAAATCTCCCCACCCCAGCTACCCTTTGCATGCAACAATTTGGAAAATTTTCATTTTCTCAAAAATGGCTCTAACGATTTTGTTTAAAATATCATATGTTTAAGATATTTTCATGGCAAATGAAATGTATATCTTGAATTTTGTGGGAATGTCCCCAAACCTTCTCTTCCTTCTGAATGACTTTCGTATAACTGGTAAACCGTAAGAGATAGACAAAATTTTACTACATAAAAATTATAGATCACTTAAAATACACAATTTATGCCATACCCCTTTTTCTTGTCCAATAAACCATTTCCAAGATATTCCTTGTTATTTTTTGAATTTTCCAATTCTGATACTTTTTCTCAGGTGGGAATTGGTTATTCTTTTTACTTTCTCTACTACGTATAGTAAGTAGGGGAAGTATTGTATTCCACCCAAAAATTCGATACCGAGATTTCACCGGAAATACATGTTTTGAGACCCCCTGAATCCAAAAAAAGCATTTTTGGAAACATGTCCGTGTGTGTGTCTGTGTGTGTGTGTCTGTGTGTCTGTTTGTGAACAGCATAACTCAGAAACGAACAGTCGGATAAACACCAAACTTGGTATTTAGGTTCAGCATCTTCCAGAGATGCGACACGAAGATTTTCAAGAAAATCCACCCACCCCAGATTACCCTTTACATGGAACAGTTTTCGAAAATTTTAATTTTCTCAAAAATGGCTCTAACGATTTTAATTAAAATATCATATGTTTAAGATATTTTCATGACAAATGAAATGAATATCTCGAATTTTCTAGGAATGTCTCCAAAAGTGTTCTTCATTGTGAACGACTTTTGCATAACTGGTAAACCATAAGAGATAGACAAAACTTTACTGCACAAAAAATGTAGATCGCGTTAAAATATACAATTTATGTCGTGAACATTTTTTTTGTAAAGTGAACCATTTTCGAGATATTGCTTGTTATTCCCTTAAGTTTTCCAATACTTATACTTTTTCTCAAATTCGTTATTCATTCTTTTTTATGTCCTGGACATGCAAAGAGATTGTAATGCGCCACATAGCAACCAACGCTTAAAAGATTTGACTATCGCTTATAACCTACCATATTCCCCTTGCATCTACAAGAAAGTTACCAATAAGTTTGACATCTCGATATCTCGATTAACATGAAGCATATGGAGAATAAACCTTTGTAAAAATAGTTTGTACAAGAGTAGAGAGAGTCATGTGAGTGTAGCACATCAGATTTTTTTTATATTCTGAACATGCAAAGGGAATGGAATGCTCCACATAGCAACCAGCTCTTAAAAGATTTGACTATCGCTTAAAGCCTGCCATATTCCACTGGCACCGACAAGAAAACTAACAATGCGATAGTTTCTGCAAATGTTTATCTCGATTAACATGAACTAGATAGAGAATAAGCGTTTGTAAAAATGCTGCTCCAGCAGAAGAAAATGGGAACTGCAGATAGCATCAGAGACGCAAGAATTCTTCTTTCGAATCAGGTTAGTTCCAAACCACTATATAATTTTATACCTGCTGAAGTTTCTAACTTCTTTTTAAATGTGGACCTATCGGTGATGCAGTAAACTCAGCTATAGCTCTTTGTGACGTAAATATATGTTTGATCACGTCCTTGCCCTCTTGAACCGGGCTTGGTGTCGTCTGGTTTTAGTAAGAGCAGTAATTTTAAAATAAAACCAGCACCTTTCGTATAAGAGAACATTCCTGGGCTATCGGATGAGCTGGAGCCAAGTCCCAACCACAAGATAAACAGGCACCAGGGGGCTCTTCTGTTTACACAACGCTGTTTGGTGTGTGCCCTCTTCAACAAGAGTGTTCGGCCTGCTTCTTCACGTGTTGCCAACTTGCTAATGAGGAAACTGGCCAAAGTCAAGTCAACTGTGTAACCAGACCTTGTTATTTTCTACACTGCTTTCGGAAGTTATAAAAAAGTTAGTTAAAATATTTTATGTTTCGTTCTCTTTTTTCTTCTCTCACTCTCTACCAAGTACGTAATAAGTACCAGCAGGTGTTGCATTTCATCCAAAAATTCTATGTCAAGATTTCACCGGTAATACCTGTTTTGAGGCACTTTAATTAATAAAAAAGCATTTTTAGAAAAGCGTGGGTATGTGATATTTAAGTTCAGTATCTTGCACAGATACGACACCATTTCCAAGAAAATTCCTCACCCAAAACTATACTCCACTTTGCGTGGTTTAAATATTCCATTTCATTTTTCTCAAAAATGGTTCTGATGATTCTGATTCAAATCCTATGTGTTTAAAATATTTACATGACAAATAAAATGTTTATCTTTAACTTTCTGCGAATAGCCTGTGTAAATTTGTTTAACGGTAAGCCTTAAAAGATAAACAAAACGTACTGTACAAAACTTATAAAAATCTTTAAATCAATATTTTTGTATTGAAAATACATTTTTAAGTATTGTATTCAGTGTTTCACACGATATTATGGAAACAATATGTAATTTTAAGACGCGCATAGCGTTCAGTTCTAAAACATTTAACTATCGCTGTTCCGTTTTAAATATTTACGCAAGGTTTCTCTCAATTAACTTGAAGTAGGTATAAGAATAAGCTTTTGCACGATTAGTTTGTAGATGCTATACTTATATTTAAAAAATTTGATGTGATACATTCACTTGACTTTCCCTACCCTCTATTTTATTAGAGGATATACAAACAATGATTACTAAAGCTTATTTTTTATCTGCTACATTTTATCCAAATAAATCTTTGCAGAAATAGCTACATTGCACATTTCGTTATAGATACAAGGACAACAGCGATAGTCAAATTTTTAAAAACTGGGCGCTATATGCTGGCCTTAAAATTCCATACTGTTTCCATGCAATTTCGAGAAACAACTGAATGTTGAAAGTACTTAGACTGACCATGAAATGAACAATTCGAAACTTTAATAATGATATCTCAAAAATTATTTATGTCGCAAAAAAGAAATTGCAATAAATTGTGTGTTTTAAAGAAATGTACATTTATTGTGTAGTACATTTTCGTCTATCGCTTAACGTTTACCAGCTATATAATTCATTCATTATCTGTTTACCCTCCTCTTATGTAGGGCTTACACCCCCAGGACTTACAAGCGGGTCAGAGGCCCGTCGAGGAGCAGACACTCATGGATCAGACAGAGCAGCCAGGATGGGTGATCAGTCCGATGCCTGGTATGGGATGAAGGAAGTAGATGAAACGAAATGTTGGTGAAATGGATGAAAGGAAAGGTGATGATGGAGCAGTTGGTGGAATGAATGGCGGGGGATACCGGAGAACCCGCAGAAAACCCGCCCAGACGCCGCTTCGTCCACCACAAATCCCACATGCAGGTCCCTGGGATTGAGCCCGGGCCGTCTCGGTGGGTGGCGAGCGGTCTAACCGCTTCGTCCACGGCGCCGCCTCAGCTATATAAGATTATACAAAATTTCTTCCAAATGAAGTGGGCTTCACAGGCTATTCCCAGAAAATTTAAGACATACGTTTTATTTTTAATGTAAATATCCTTAATATATTGCATTTTAATCAAGATAGTTAGAACCATTTTTTAGAAAAACAAAAATCCATGTAAAGGGCAGGCTGGGGTAGCGAGATTTTCTTTGCGTCGCAACTTTGAAATGTATTGAATCTAAATACCAAGTTTGGTATTTATGCGACTTATCGTTTTTGAGTTACGTTGTTCACACACACACACATACACTACGCGCGCGCGGACCTTTTTCTAAACATGTTTGTTTTATTTTTTTTAATTCAGGTGGCCTCAAAGCATGTATTTCCGGTGAAATCTCGACATCGAATTTTTGGGTGGACTACAATACTTCCCCTACTTATATATGTAGTAGAGCAAGTAAAAATGAATAGCGGTGTTCCACTCGAAAAATTTAAAGTATTTGAAAATTCAAACTATTAACAAGAAATATTTCGGAAATGGTTAACTCCACAAAACATGATTTGACATAAACTGTGTGCTTTAACGAGATCTACCTTTTTGTGTAGTAAGATTTTGTGCATCTCTTACTGTTTACTAATTATACAAAAGTCATTCAGAATGAAGAGGACTTCAGAGGTTATTCTGGAAAATTCAGGATATAGAGGAGACCGGGGCTAGTTATCACACGGGTTATTATCACAAAGCTTATTACTCTGCAACTAGGGGCACTTTAGCCGCTGTACTTTAACAGGTGATCCCGCCAACCCATACAGCACTTGTATGGAGTACTGGCTATGTGCAAGACCTAACAACGCATTTATTTGGCATTTTATAATTTTTACCCTGCTAAACAAAATTCTTTCATCCTACTTTGTATATACATTATGTAAACTTTAAAAGAATTAGTTATATAGCTGTGTAGTTGAAAGGGCTGTCCTTATTAGGTATCTTTTCTCACAATTTGAGTGTTATTTAAGAATGAGGTTATCGTTAAACAGTATTGTTTTTCCCAAAATGACGTGGTGGGGTTACTTCTCACATATGACAACAAACCTCGTTCAGTTGTTTATTCATTTTTTCGTTATGTAGGATACAAAAATGGCCCAGACGATTAAATCGTGATTAATGAGCCTATCAAATGTGTTTCTACTGATCTCCAGAACAAAGAAGACCAACAAAACCCAGAAAAGTAGTTTCCTGGGGGCAGCTTCTGAAGTGGGCATCTTGTTACTCCGGAGGAAATGCGGCCGTTTCCACAAGCTGAAATGCGAAAAACCTCTAAAAACAAGAATCTCAAAAGAGACTGTCATTTTGACAGATACACCTGTCAAGAAAAATCCAAAGAAGAGGGAAAATAATCGGAAGATGGAAGAAAACCCTTTTTGAAAATTCAAGTAGCGTAGAAGAAGGAAACATCGAAGAAAGTTCTCCAAAAAAGCACAAACATAAAAGCAGATGCTAGTATCAAAAAGAATATTTGCTGTTAATGCTGGAAAATAGCTAAAACGTCTATAAAAGAGAGGATTAATGTGGAATATAGCTCAGAAAATGACATAGAAGAGTGTTTTTGTTTGGTATACTTTGATGCTTAGTCAAATAGCTGTCCAAACGAAGACTAGATCCAGTGTATTGAGTGCAAGAACTGGGCTCACGAAAAGTGCACTCCAGGTGCCAAACGATACGTGTGTATTAATGACAGTGCCACGTCAAGTGATGGACAGTAAATTTTATATAAGTTCTTGGTTTTGCAAGTTTATATGGACATAAAAACTGTTTATATTAACATAATAAAACACAGCAATTCATAAGCAAAATGTGGTAAAACCATGTTTACAATAAAAATGTTTGAAATATTTTATATTTTGAGAACATAATGATTCGGAAATATACTTAGAGAGTGGATTTTGTTACCTAATCATATATATGAAACATTGTTTATGTTTTATATGTGACGTGTATTCCCCATTTAAAATACACGTGAAAACCAATCCCAGGGTATGCGACAACTAACCCCAAAGTTGAGGCTACTTCTCACACGTGTAGTAGTTCACGAGGTCGCGGGTTCAAACTCGGCGGAGGTCGATGAATTTTTTCGGACGTAAAAATCCTTATAGCTTCCTTCGGAAGGGAAGTAAAACCGTGTCATAGATTTACGGCACGTAAAAGAACCTTAAGACTAATAAAGAGGCCTCTGAGCAAAATTACCGGTCTTTCAAGCCCAATACATGACCACAGCGTCCATAAATAAAAACTCAATTTTTTTTACACGTGTAGTGACATAGTATAATTTTTTGGAGTACTTCTGGAGTGGTTAGATTTTGATAATTAGCAACAATATACCCCAAGATCCAATCTTTACTTATAAATAAAAATTATATTTGTATTACAGATACAAAAAATATAAGAATCAAAAAGTAAAAAGTGGACAACTATTTCCTGTCTACCCTATATTAAATGTCACGAAAATATCTGAAACTCACGGCATTTTAACCAAAATTGTTAGAGCCATTTTTGAGAAAAAATGTTGTTTCCTTGGAAGAAGCTGAACTAAAATACCAAGTTTGGTATTTAAACAAACTCTCGTTTTTTATCTATGATGTTCACACACACACACACACAAATAAGCACACGCGCGGATCTTTTACTAAAATGCTTTTTGGGGGGAATTCAAAACATGACCGAATTTTTGGCTGGAATACAATACTTTCTCTCACCTCTGGTAGGTGGCAGAGAAAGTAAAAAACTCGGAAGATAAATAACGCTGTTCGAGTTGGCAGCATTTACAATCTCGCGTTATTTCTGAACCAATCTCCAACTCTTGTGGAGTGCAGCGGAATTCCGCTACGGGTGGCAACGCAGTCCTCCGCAGAGTACGGGAACTAGAGCGTTGTACAAAGGTTTTTCTTTCCTTCTAGCCAAGAAGTCTTCTCTTTCATCCTTCATTCTGTGCACTACTGCTTTTAAGGTCTAAAAGTCACTTCAGCGAGAGTAAAATATTGACTCAAGTGCTTGAGGGCACCTACGCTCCCCCTTTTTCTTGTTTTAGGTGCCACACGCACTTGGGTCGAGGGGATAAGATAACGGTCGTTTTATTTAGCCATCCACTCTATTGGTATGTTCACAAAAACTCGGAAGAGAAACACGTAGACATGTACATGCTGCGACCGAAACTGTCCCATAATTCTCGTTGTCATGTAGATTTGGAATATGAAGACAAATAGCAAGTTTCATTACTTCGAGTGGTGATCGTATCAACTGAGCTACCGTATCAGATTCCTAGACGTAACCGCGAACCACTGCCACCTGATGCCTTGCCTTATGATTTCCATATATTCCACTTTAAGGATATTCTGCAAACCCCCAAGGTGAGACCTCAGATGACACCAGTTCATGGTTGTGTTAGGATATGTATACTGACGTGCATAAAAGGTGGACCCATTCCCATAGATACCAGTACTGTTTATACCTCCGTAAGGCAATCAAACCTTTAACTTCACCCTGCCTATGTATCCGGTCTGAAAAAACAATTCAGGGATGAAACGAAACGATTGCCGATGTTATATGAAGGGTGGTTGGGATGCCGACTCTATGTAAGATTATTATTATTTATCTATTTATTTTAGGTCGCTTTAACTACATGGTCATATCGCGACGGATCTGTAGTAGATAACTTGTGGATAGATGTCTGGCGGACAGTTAGACCTCTAGATCTAGACCTATAATCACACCATCTTGCTTCGTCAAGTGTTCCCAGAGCTCTCAGTGCTTAGGAACTGTATCTCTGTTTGTGACGGACAGATAGCTGCTTTAACACGTGTCCACAGAGACCTTGGCGCACAGCAACTGTATCTTCTGCTTCGTGCCGTGCAGATGGCATTAGGGTGCCGTCCAGTCTACCTGCTTTCATTTTCTGTGAATAGATGGCACAGAATTCGCTATGACGATCTATCTTTTATTACTTTCTCTACTACGTAGAGTAACGAACAGTCGGATAAACACCAACTTGGTATTTAGGTTCAGTATCTTCCAGAGATGCGACACGAAGGTTTTCAAGAAAATCCCCCCACCACAGATTACCCTTTAAATGGAACATTTTTCGAAAATGTTACTTCACAAAAAATGTAGATCGCGTTAAAATACACAATTTATGTCATATACATTTTTGTTCTTTAGTGAACCACTTTCGAGATATTGCTTGTTATTTCCTTATAGTTTCCAATACTTATACTTTTTCTCAAATGGAAATTCCTTACTCATTTTTTTTTTGTCCTGGTAATGCAAAGAGAAGGGAATACTCCACATAGCAACCAGCTCTTAAAATATTTGACTATCGCTTAAAGCCTACCTCTTCCCCTTGCATCTACAAGAAAATTAGCAATAAGATTAACATCTCGATTAACATGAAGCATATGGAGAATAAGCGTTTGTAAAAATAGCTTGTACAAGAGTAGAGAAAGTCACGTGAGTGTAACACATCAGATTTTTTTATTCAGACGGCTTCAAAACATGTATTTCCGATGAAATATCCATATCGAATTTTTGGATGTAACATAATAGTTCCTCTATCTACTTTTAAGTCGTCCTCCGTGGAGTAGTGGTTACCATGCTAGCCTCTAGTTCCGAGGTCGTGGGTTCAAACCCGGCGGAGGAAATGGTCTCTTTCGGGGGTAAAAAAATCTTAGCATGGCTTCCTTCGGAATGGAAGTAAAGCCGGTGGTCCCGGTCGTAGGTTTACGGCACGTAAAAGAACCTCAAGCCTGATAAAGAGGCCTCTGAGCAAAATTACCGGTCTTTCACGCCCAATATAGAATGGGACGCTAAGGGCCACAGCGATTAAAGGAGCGTACATAAATAAAAATCAGTTTCAGTGTTATCTACTTTTAACAGAACGGTACAAAATTTTGTACCTCAAATCTTCTCTAGCATGACCGAGATTAGAAAACTTAAGCTTTACACGGCTGGATAAGAGAAATCATCTCTCACTGTGCGACTTGCAGAAAGTGTGCACTTTTTAGCGGGCACCCTGTCAAGAGGAAAAACAGGGTTACCAACTTCTGTCTCGCCTGACATCGATTTACCCGAATGGCTGCATTTTACTCTCAAAGGAGAGAAGGTAAAAAAAAATGTGTGGCAAAGTAGAGACGTAGCGACTTTCTTTCCGTACCGGGTGGCGGAGAAAATCCTTTGAGAACCGAAAGACTGCAAAGAGGACCTCGTTTCATAGTTTCTGTACTTTAGCAGCTGTATCAAAAGTCACTGTGCCTCGGGTCACACGTTGAATATCGTGCACATTGACACTCTGTGTTCATCACACCTCAGCTGTAGAATACCAGCAACTAACAAGGAAACCATGTCAGACCAATGTTTAAGGTTACTTCCACAGATCTAAGGGTGAAATTATATCGAAAGCGGCATGTGTTGGTCTCGATGCTGAGCCAGTATTTTTAACACTTAAATAATTTCAGTCTAATTATATAATATATATAATTCAATAAAAGCCGCCTTAAAGCAATATGTGTATGCAACAATATATAAAAAGTGTATATTACAGTCATTGTATATATTTATATTATTGTATGCATGTAACAATGTTATCTGAATGTATTACGTAGTTTAATAATGAAGGAGCGGTGAGAATAATAGGTTAAAAGTTGCTAACAATGAGGTAACCTTGAGGCGATAATGAGTAAGAAAGTGTAATAATGCTACTAGTCATTCTTGGAGCAACAATAATGTAATTTTTGCGACAGTTTATAAGATAGCCAATCAACAACCAGAAAAAAACTTAAGTTAAATAAAAGTATTGTATTGGATTAGGAATAACCAATCAGAGACTTGAATACAGAAATTTACAAATAGAGGCGGTTGAAATCAAGTCAGTTGCTTATAGACAGCGCTCATAACTGGACGCGTTGGTTGTAGACAATGTTTCAAACTGGACGCGAGATGTGTCGAGAAATTTAATACGTATTCGTGTGAGAAAATAGTTTACGTGTTAAAAAGTGCAAGTGTTTCATAAAAGAATCTTACAGCTCTCTATATCAGTGAAGTGTTATTTAAATCGTGTCAAGCATTAATAAATGGAGTGAAGAAAAACTTAAAATCTGTGTAAGCCTATATTCTTCAGTCGCACCACCTCCCTGCTAAGACATTCATGTCTCTAAAAAAAATATAAATACTGACGCAGCCGTGGCATACATAAATATATAATATTTAAGGAAACAGTCAAATTACAAAGTTAATATTTTTAAATTTTTTGGGACGAAGACTACCGGGTACCATAGTGCGGTTGCAACTACTTCAAGTTCGGCTCCCCAACAGTTGAACTACAATACAACTCCTACAACAAAATAACTACTTCAATGCTCTGTCACACGACTGTAAGATTTTTATACCTTGGCGGCTCGTGAGTAGAAAACAGGTGAAAACTGGTGTATGCAAAAAAAAGGTGCACACTAAAAATGGAATAGGTAACTATTAATATTACTTGCTCTACTGTTGGTACATTAAGTCAATTTCTCTATATTGTAAGGCTTCCCAGAACTTTTAATTTGTTCCTTTATGGAAATTTGCAATGAATTGACTGCCCAGGAATTAAAATGTTTTTCTTGTTCTCACCATGCCACAAAATACACTCGACAATTTCGTTGGAAGCATAAAAAATCTGATGCATTGCACTCACACGACTTTCTCTACGTTGTACAGACTATTCTCACAAACACTTATTCTCCATCTATTTCACGTTAATCGAGATAAGCATTTGCAGGAATTATCGTATTGCTAATTGTCTTCTAGGTGCAAGGGAAATATGGTAGGCTTTAAGCGATAGTCAAATCTTGTAAGAGCTGGTTGCTATGTGGAGCATTCCATTCTCTTTGCATGTCCAGGACCATGGACCTTCGGGGACATTTTCAGAAAATTCAAGATCTACATTTCATTTGCCATTAAAATATCTTAAACATGTTCTATTTTAATCAAAATCGTTACAACCATTTTTGAGAAAATAGAAATTTTCGAAAAATATTCCATTTAAAGCGTAATTGAGGGCGGGGGATTTCATGGAAAATATTCTTGTTGCATCTGTGGAAGATACTAAATTCAAATACCAAGTTTGGTATTTATTCTACTTTTCGTTTTGAGTTATGCTGTTCACAGATAGATAGACACACAGACACACACACAGACATGTTTCCAAAAATGTTTTATTTTGATTCAGGACGCCTAATAACATGCCTTTCCAGTGAAATCTCGGTATCGAATTTTTGGGTGGAATGCAATACTTCCCCTACTTACTATACGTAGTAGAGAAAGCAAAATGGGACTCGAATTTACTTGTATTCAGTATTCACACGCTCACCTACTTGCTGACTACTCGTAAGTACACATGACATCGTATTTTGATTTGTTGAAAACAAACAAAAAGAGAAGGAACCAAGATATTCAATATTCACCTGCTCACTGACTGATTCTTTATCTAAAAGTCTTTCGTTACAACCCACAAACTGCTTCTGAGGATGCAAAAGAAATACTTCAATGTCGAGACAGAAGTTCTTCACTTCCAATAATGATATCACATTACCATGGCAACCTTCTCAAACAAGAGAAATGCTGAACACCTAGGGTCGAATTCATAGTCATCGCTTATTTCAAGGAGGTCCTTAAGCAGCGATTTTCAATATACAGAGGCTACTCTTTCAGGCGAATAAGGAAGTCCTTATTCATACAAGGAAGCTCTAACCTCTGCTTATATGCAATAAGAGAGCCGACGCAATCTTGCATCAACTGCCTACAATGGGGTTAACTATACTAGCAATTTCGTGTAGTATATGGAATTTCATAATGAAATTGTACTGCGCATTGATAATCGTATTTGCGTTATTTGCAGAATTCACTTGAAAGCATAGGGATGCTGAATTTAAGAAGCGATGTCGGTTTACCAAAGCTGATGTTATAATAATCTAATGCCTCTGTTAAATAATGTAACCTTAACAGAAGTTATGAAATCGAAACGTGTGACAGGCTTACTTGAACAGATAATGTATATAATCTGTTTAGACGTTTTCCCATTTATGTTGTCCAAAATCCTTAAGCCCTAGAAAACGATACTCGCTGCATTTATTCAGAATCATTAATAAAATCGTAAATATAAAATTCGGAAACATTTCTGCAATAAATAAAGTACATTTCTGCAGTGCTTTTCTCGATCAAATTGCCTATTTTGCATAATCGCTACGACTGCAATGGATCACTTAACAAGTCTCACGTCTTTACCATTAATTCGCAAATATACGTTGGGTTATCAAAATCTTATACAGAGGTTTACTGGTTTCGCGTGTAAAACCGCTGTTCAAGCCAAACATTGTAAGTTATTGGCTAATTTGCTTTTCTGCTTACTGCTAGTTGGTGCAGTAATTGCATTTATGGTTTGCTTTCGTGCACGCATACACATTGCGCAGATTGTTGTAAATACTTCTTGCTACTAACACGTTATGCTAGAAAGTCAGGTTTTCAGTTCTAGTACACGAGAGAATACCACTTAAGACCAGTACATCACACAGCGTCCGATTTCCTGCATTCTACGACATCTTTGTATCTCAGCCGCAACTCTTTTAATTGGTTTCTTTCCTGCTCGTTGAAATATTTTGGTTTTTGCGTGTTTTCGACCTAACTAATGTAACTGTATAACTATTACTACAAGCCCTTAACTAAATTTACAATATATTTGATTTTAAACTAAAGTTAACTAATTAATAAATGTACCATTTAAAACACCCAAACTTATGCCACGTGCTCAACAGCTTTTGGGAACAAAACAACAACGAATGTGGAAATGGTGGCTGGCTATATGGTCACCTACATGTTCGTTTACACATTCCTTCGCGCATCCGCGTGGCTGTGAAACAGCTGAACCATGTGCTTCGGAAGTAAGTTTAGCGCTGAGCATATAAGTACCGTCTATGTATATCAAATAGTAATAAGCGTTTCCTTATCAGAAGAAAATACTTACAAGTTAAGCATCTCCTTTTCGCATAAATAACGACTATGAACTTGATCCTAAGTACCGAAATATTTCTGTTGCTGGAGGGGGAGGCCTTCGAAACCAACGAAGAGAAATTTGGTAACTTCAAAGTTTACATAATTATTGACAAGATTGATTGTTGTATTAAATGTTGCATTTAAAGCAAATTAAGAACTAAAGTAGGAAATATTAGGTGAAAAATTCTTCACCTACTTCACCTAGCCGCCCACCTCTGCTTTATAATTAGGCTGTCTTCAAAATAAATGCAAATTTAAGCAAGACGGCTTAGATCTAGGTAATGCTTCTGTATAACGCTGCGCCTTGTTAACTGTTAAATTCCTCGAAAAACATATAGCATTGTGATGCATTAAATTAATGTTATATCCAATTAGCTTTTAACAGTAGTTAAGCTTGAAGAATTACGCCTAAAATGAAACACAAATGCATCACTAAATAGGTGATCAAATATAACTGTGTGTGTGTGTGTGTATATATATATATATATATAAAATTTGTGTGTGAGAAAGAGAGAGCGAATTTAGCATGCTTATTCTTTAGGTTCTTTAGGACAAGAGGACTCCATTTTTAGGGACGTTAATACAAAAACCACCCTAGTGGGTGATGAGAAAAAAAATTCATGATAAGCTCTTTAGAGGAGTTTCAATACATATGGGAAATTTTCCGCACATTCTTTAAGACAAGAGTAAATATAGTTGTCACAAAAACTACCCCTAACGAAGACGAGACGGAAAGTGCAGGGCGGGAAGCAATTCTGAAGTTTTTTTCAGCACAAACGGGCTTCTTTTATAAATACCTTTGTGAAATAAATAAAAATACACATCACATTCTCTTCATTCTTTTAAAGATGGTATACAACAAGATGGTATACCACTTCCAGCGGTTGCTAGGATGTAAATTCTTCGGCGGAGGGCATTTTGAGTTAAACGTAAATAAATTAGGATTCGACGCAGAGGGGACTTAACGCGTCGACCTAATTATATTATTTGTACCTTGCTCCGGATGGGGCGCCTCCGGACAAGCAGGGCAGGCAGAGGGCAGGGTCCCTATAAGGGAGTCTCCTGGATGGACACTGGTGCAGCGGCTCCCCTCCCCCTTTAGGCTTACACATCCTCTGGGGAGCCCGGAACACGCAGATCCCCCCATTCCTAGGGACGAAGATTTATAAAGCATCCTTTTCCCCTGTTATGCACCTGCCGAGACCTCCTGCCGACACGTACAACTCTGAAAGAGACAAGTGGATGAAAGATGAAGTGAAATGAGAATGGAGGTGAAATGGAGGGACAGGAAATTCGGGGAGTTAATGATCCTTCTCAGCATTCGCCAAGCGACCCGGGGAAACCCCGAAAAAACCCATGGCTCAGAAAGGTCGGCGATGGCAATCGAACCCACGACAGACGTTACCCCCTGAGCCACCCCGCTCTGTTACTGCATAATATAATGATATGTTCCTCATTTTCAGCTTGAGAATCTCGCAACTTCTGCAAGCTTTTATAAAAACACAATGAGGAAGAGTACAAAATTAACCATATGCTGAATATAAGGCTTGATGCAATCATTCGAAAAGGTAGACCTTGTATCACAACAAATCAGATGACTGTGATAATAATTCGTGTCTAATCCAGAAGGTAAATCATTGTTGACATTGCTGCGGCGGTCATTGATGAATACTATAATACGTAACGGACATTTATATGAATAGATAAAAGTGTATGAGTGTCCATATCAGATTTTATTTTTACTTTCTCTACTACGTATAGTACGTAGGGGAAGTATTGTATTCCACCCAAAAATTTGATACCGAGATTTCACCGGAAATATATGTTTTTGAGATCCCCTGAATCCAAAAAAAAATCATTTTTGGAAACATGTATGTGTGTCTGTCTGTGAACAGCATAACTCAGAAACGAACAGTCGGATAAACACCAAACTTGGTATTTAGGTTCAGTATCTTCCAGAGATGCGACACGAAGGTTTTCAAGAAAATCCCCCCACCCCAGATTACCCTTTACATGGAATATTTTTCGAAAATTTTAATTTTCTCAAAAATGGCTAATGATTTTGATTAAAATATCATATGTTTAAGATATTTTCATGAAAAATAAAATGTATATCTCGAATTTTCTAGGAATGTCTCCAAAAGTATTCTTCATTGTGAATAGCTTTTGCATAACCGGTAAACCATAAGAGATAGACAAAATTTTACTACACAAAAAATGTAGATTGCGTTAATATACACAATTTATGGCATATACATTTTTTTGTTGGGTGAACCATTTTCGAGATATTGCTTGTTATTCCCTTAAATTTTCCAATACTTATACTTTTTCTCAAATTCGTTATTCATTTTTTTGTTCTGGTAATGCAAAGAGAATGGAATGCTCCACATAGCAACTACTTCTTAAAACAGTTGATTATTGCTTAAATACTACCATATTGCCCTTGCATCTCCAAGAAAATTAGCAATAAATAAACATCTCGATATCTCGATTAACATGAAGCATGTGGAGAATAAGCGTTTGTAAAAATAGTTTGTACAAGAGTAGAGAAAGTTATGTGAGTGTAACACATCAGATTTTTATCAACGAATGCCGGAAGCCAGGAAGATTCATCGCTGGCGTTCTCTAAAGCATGCTATTTCTTATGTAAGAGTTGATCAAGGTGTTTCAGCTTTCTCTCTCTCATACAAGAGGACCTACGTCGGGTAAGTAAGTGCTACTGGTACTCGGCCTCATAAAGCACAACCGTCATCATCCATTCTTCATAATCGCCGGTCTATTGTCCTGCAAATCTCCTCCTCTGGCATGAGACGTTAATAAAAACACATGCCAAATGGCCTCTGTTTGCTTGTCTCTCACAACAGCTGTTTGTACGTGCTCTGCAAGGCAAGGCGAGACTGAGTTATGGCCAATAACGAGCAATAATAGGAAAGCTGATGTTGTCACGTATTTATCGACCGGAGTCTTAAGCATTCACGTTGCATCCGATGTAGATTGGGTAATGGAGGGACGCAGTAGAGGAAGTCAGAGGAGATGTCAATTGTAATATCGTCGGCCGGCCGGGTACACCCGGATGAATTCAATTGAGTGAGATGGAGGGGGGAGGGGCGCAGAGATGCTGCCACAGACACATCCGGGGACCGCTGCAGCGTTGTCATGCGTCTTCTTCAACACTTCAATTTCTGTTGCGGGCTAAATCATCACCCTCTTTTTACTCCGAACTCTTCACTGAGAAACAAACTCCACTCCAGCAGTCATAACAACAGGCTGTAATTGTACCGTAAATGCATATTTTAAGGTATATGCTTAAAAGTATGCGGAGGTTTATCTTCATAAATCAGGGATTCAAATAATTCACAATAATATAACAATAAAATTTAAAGTTTAGGTCAGACTTTTAAAAAGTGGATAGCTATGTGACGGTTTTGAAATTTCATTCTCCTTCAATGACCACGAGAAAAAGCGTATCGGGAGTTACCATTTTTAAGTATTTGAAAATTCAAACCAATAACAAAGAATATTTATATAAATTGTGTGCTTTAACCAGATCTAGTTTTTTTTCAATCTCTTATGGTTTACCAGTTATAGAAATGTCATTCAGAATGGAGAGGACTTCACAGGGTATTCTCAGAAAATTCAAGATACACATAGTATTCATCATGCAGACATCTGTTTTAATCAAATCGTTAGGCATGGTCATTATTTAGAAAATAGAAAATATCGGAACATTGTTCTTATAAAGGGTAGTTTGTGGTGGAGGATCCCTAGAAGATCTTGAACCTAAATACCAAGTTTGCTGTTTATCCGATATTTCGTTTACGAGTTATGCAGCTCTCTCTCTCTCTCTCTTTCTCTCTCTTACACACACACTCGGTATCAAACTTTTGGGTAGAATACATTACTTGCTCTACTTACTATAGGTAACCGAGCGAAATGACCGCGGTAACGTTTGACGCTCGCATTCTGAGGTTCCGGGCTCGATTCCGGTCTACCGTCCTCTAAGACCTTGGATTTTTCGTGGTTTTTCCTGGTCGGTAGGCAAATGCTGGGGTAGTTTTTCATTTATCATTATTATTTTTCCATAATTTCCTTTCAATCTGTTCCCTTTTCATCTTTCAGGTCTGCTTCCAGGTTTCGTGGCGTATGGCGGTGCCAGACAGATGGCGCGGATGCTTGCTTTAAGAAACGGTACTCCCGTGGACACTGGGGGGGGGGGTCGCTTGGTCGACGGAACGTTTATCGCCGTTTCTAGGCAGCCACAGCAGTGGGGTGGTTCTTCGAGCCTGGACTCATGTGCATCTCTAGTCTGCGGCCTATGGTTCCTTCACTTCATCCCTTCCTCCTGGAAATGGTAGCTACAATAGATCTACAGGTATCAATGTGCGAGGTACGTACTACAGATAAATAGCAGAGAATGTAAAAATTGGTAAACAGTGAAAGCATGAACCTGTGTTCCCATCACCAGAATACCCGGCTTCCTTCCGGAAGTTTCGATTTCGATTACTAAACTTATCATGGGAAATTGTTCTTCATTAGAACGATTTCCATGGTGATTTTGATCTTTGTTAATCGCAGTAACCTAGATATCATCTAACGAATACGGTGGCTACAGACAATTCTAGAAATCCGAGAAAGAGCTTATTTCTGGAGGAGAAAACATGTAATGCGCAAGACTCAACAGCCTCTTTGTCCATTATACATTTATATTGTTCACAACTATGCAACACGGACTAAGTTATATGCATGGAAACTAGTCAAATGCTAGCATGTTAAGCCTTGTGGATGAGGTGCTGTGACCTAACATGAAGCAGATATTGCCTTTACGTTGTTTGCTACTACGTATGAAAAGCCGATTTGAAGTAGTTTGCATTGAAGGAGTTGTATTATATTTCAACTGTTGGGGAGCCGAACTTGTAGTAGTTGCAGCCGCACGCTTAGTAAACAGTTTCCGGCAGCCTTCGCCCCAAATGTACTTTCAGGAGGCCTTTGCCCCAAGTTTAAAAATAATATTAACTTTGTAATTAAACTGTTTATTTAAATATTTAATATTTATGTTTGCCTCGGCTGCGTCAGTATTATTGTTGGAGACATGGTAGTCTTGGCAGGGCGTGATGCGACAAGAATGTAGGCTTACACAGATTTTAAGTTTTAATTCACTCCTTTTTATTAATCCTTGACACAAATTAAGTAGCACTTCACTGATATTGAGAGCTGTGAGATTCTTTTATTTAATACTTGCACTTTTTAATACGTATACTATTTTCGTCCCACACGAATACATATTTAATTTTTCGAGGACGCATCATGCATCCGGTTACTATCACTGTCTGCAGGCAACTGTCTGTATTTCAACGGTCTAAACTTGTAAATTTCTGTATTTCAAGTCTCTGATTGGCTATTTTTACTCCAATAGAATACCTGAATTTAACTAAAGCTTTTTCTGGTTGTTGATTGGCCATTTTCAAACTGTCACTAAAATTACATTATTGCTTCCAAGAATCACAAATAACATTTAAACTCTCAAACTCATTATTGCCTCAAGGTTACCTCATTGTTACCTCATTGTTAGCAACGTTTAACTTATTATTCTCACAGCTCCTACATTATTAAATTACATAATATATTCACATAACATTATTGAACATGTATACCATAATATAAGCATATGTAATGACTGTTACATACATTTTACAAATTATTGCATACACATATTGCTTCAAGGCGGGCTGTTATTGAATTTACGTATTATATAATTTGACCGAAATAATTTAAGTGTTAAAAATACTGCCTCAAACAGAAAATAGAATAATCGCAAACTTTCGAATACGATCCGTGAGGAGACGCATTTGGGAGAATGTAAGAAAGACATCTGAAGTGTTTCTAAAACGGCTAACGCTACGGTATTTTATCTTTGTTGCAATTGGGACAGTATTAACAGTGAAGTGTCAATTGATTAAAAGTATGAGTCGACTTTCAAATCGCTGATGATGGGGCCTTAGCAGCATTGGAACTATCGTCATCCTGTGACCATCATGATGTAAGTGAAGGCTTTTAATATTATTTCGACTCATAATTTTAATCAAAAATGAGGTATGTTAATGAGCTTTACATTTGACCAATTACAAGCCAACCAGGATGAATAAGACTTTACAGGTCATTACCGGAAAATCAAAGATGTGCATTTTATTCTTCGTGTCAATTATCTCATAATTATATTTAAATAAAAATATTTGCAGCCATTTTTCAGAAACCAAAATTAATCAAACTTTTTCACAGGCAAAGAGCGCTTGAGATGGCTAATTTCATGAAAATTTCTACAACCTGACCTTGAAATATGTTGGACTTTAATACGAAATCACTCAACCTTTCGTTTATTTATTTTATTTATTTTTTGTTTAACAGACCTCAATACCTGTATGTTTGGCGAACTCTTATGTCCGTGTGCACCATTCTTGATCAAGATTTTACCGCGGTGAGCGGTCATTTGTGGTGCATCGACGCCGGTAAAAGTTTATCGAGGGTTTTACCGCGGTTAAATCTGACCGGCCATGAACGGCCGGTTTTCACCGATTATTTCCAACTCTTGTGCTGAAATGTTAAAATGGCGGAACGATATAGGTTAGAATACCCAACAAATAGATACACTTCATTTTCGCCAATAAATTACATCCTGATAAAGTTAGTTTAATGTACTTTGTCATTTTTAATGCTTAAGATCTTTTTTTCCTGTGACAGGTGTCTTAAATATCCTGATCTAAGACGTAACGAAAATCCACAGAATCACGGCCTTACATAACATAATTATATCAGTTGAAGCATAGTTCCAAGAACAAGGCAGAAATAAGAGGAGTAATGAATGGATTTAGTGCAATTAAAACATTCACAAGAATATAATGTACTTTAATTGCACACATACAGGAATCAGAAAACCTGAAGAGATCAGTGCCGAAGTCTATAATCTGAGGTAGTCATCGTGGCGTCGGGGTAGCGTGTGCGCTTCCCATTCAACGGGTTTTGCGTTTTAATCTTGTTTTGGAGTATATGTTTTTTTCTGCCTGTTTTTTCAGTAAGTGAATATTGACTAAGGTAGCTGGAATGTAATCAGTGTGGAAAGAAAGAAAGAACGAAAGAAAAAGGTCTATAAAGTTCAGCATATTTTTTAATCAGTTGTAAGTCCAACTTTTCCTACGTGTCCATCTTAAAGTTATTGCTTCTATCTCTATACTTTCTATCTTTTCTTAAGAATTTCACGATAAATTTAATAAACAGTAGATAATCTTTGGTCTGCTTTTGCTTTCCGCCATTGCACGCTGAACTACATGCATACGCTTCAGCAAAGAGGTAGAACAAGTGAAAAACAGATGACATGATGTAAATCCGGGTGCGTTCAGTAGAGTTTACCTGCAATGAACGGTGCGCTCAATCAAGATTTTTGCGTGGAATAAAGTTTTCCCTCTATGTACATCAGGTAAGCGACAAAGAAAAAAAACCTTACGCCAATTGTAGTAGTATTTCAATAGTATTTTAGAAATTGGTGACTGAAAAATGTAAATTCCATTGCATTCAAATGTCGGCATATGTAATAACCCCCTTTTTTTGGTATCAAGTGGCTAAAGAAACAGGACCATAATCTTTGGATGTGTGAAAAGAAAAAAAAATACCGCTGAATACGAAGATGACAGTGGGATTGAGAAATGAAAATGAACATGAATGGACATAGGGAATGAAGCAGAGCTAAATAAGACAAGACAAAAGAACATCGTCGATTCCGAAAGCATTGGGAAGTCAGTCCCTTAGCTAACTACACTTAAGAGCGTTTGTTACTGCGCAGAAAAAGAAAAAAAGACGACTAATAAAAAGAAAACCCAGTTCTTTGACGAGTAACTTGATAGTCAAAAAAACATCCCGGCGCTAACCACCATAAAAACAGAACGACAATAAACACTGTTCACGTCAGACATTTGTTTTGTTAGGGGGATCAAATTCCTCATAAAGCGGGTAGAAATGGGGTGGGGGAAATACGTCAATGAAGATCGCCCCCCTCCCCTTCCGGATGAGGCGATAACACGAGAAGAAAAGAAAGTCCAGCGCAGAATATGCACACAAACCCAACCTCTTTCAGACACAAAGCATGGCGCATGCTCTTTGTTATAGGGTGAGTACGTATTTATTCTTTTGGGGGTTCTAGTTCACCGCGTTGTCAAGGGTAACGTTCTTCTTTCACTGAGGCCAGTCGAGCATGAACCGTGGCTATTAAGGGAATTTTCATTGGCGTGTTAGTTTGACGTAAACTACAAATTCTCAAAATATCAGCTTTTATAACTTAGTTTTTAAAATTAATTTTAAGTAGGACCGAGCGAGGTGAGAGGTCTTTTCTCGGCTTTCCTCGGTCACTAGACGAATGCTGCGTTGAATAGTTTCATCCGCGAATTTTCTTAACGTCCCTTTCATCACTATATTTCATTTCCTTCTTCACTGCCATACCAGAGATTGGGGTGATCATCCATTCTGGGCATGCTATGATCTAGAGTTTGCTTATTTCCCGACAGAGTAATGACCCCAAGGCTTTGGCTGGTTATGCTATGATCCAAAGTTTGCTTGCTCCTCGACACTAATGGCCCAAGGTTTTGTGCTGATCATCCATCCTGGATGTGCAATGATCTAGAGTTTGCTTGCTCCTCGACAGGCTAATGGCCCAAGGTTTTGTGCTGATCATCCATCCTGGATGTGCAATGATCTAGAGTTTGCTTGCTCCTCGACAGGCTACTGGCCCAAGGTTTTGTGCTGATCATCCATCCTGGATGTGCAATGATCTAGAGTTTGCTTGCTCCTCGACAGGCTACTGACCCAAGGTTTTTTGCTGATCATCCATCCTGGATGTGCAATGATCTAGAGTTTGCTTGCTCCTCGACAGGCTACTGACCCAAGGTTTTGTGCTGATCATTCACCCTGGATGTGCAATGATCTAGAGTTTGCTTGCTACTCGACAGGCTACTGACCCAAGGTTTTGTGTTGATCATCCATCCTGGATGTGCAATGATCTAGAGTTTGCTTGCTCCTCGACAGGCTACTGGCCCAAGGTTTTGTGCTGATCATCCATCCTGGATGTGCAATGATCTAGAGTTTGCTTGCTACTCGACAGGCTACTGACCCAAGGTTTTGTGCTGATCATCCATCCTGGATGTGCAATGATCTAGAGTTTGCTTGCTACACGACAGGCTACTGGCCCAAGGTTTTGTGCTGATCATCCATCCTGGATGTGCAATGATCTAGAGTTTGCTTGCTACACGACAGGCTACTGGCCCAAGGTTTTGTGCTGATCATCCATCCTGGATGTGCAATGATCTAGAGTTTGCTTGCTACACGACAGGCTACTGACCCAAGGTTTTGTGCTGATCATCCATCCTGGATGTGCAATGATCTAGAGTTTGCTTGCTACACGACAGGCTACTGGCCCAAGGTTTTGTGCTGATCATCCATCCTGGATATGCTATGATCCAGAGTTTGCTTGCTCTTCGACACAGACTGAATGCTTTAGGCTGATGACCCATCCTGGATATGCTATGATCCAAAGTTTGCTTGCTCCTTGACAGGCTACTGAACCAAGACATTGACTTGAAAGTCCTTGGGGGTGTAAGTCTTACAACGAGGTGGGTAATCCTTTGGAGAAAATGAAAGATTTTAAGTATGATAAGCGCCCATAAGTATAAGACACCCGACTTCCAAAAACTGATTTTTACTCTCTCTACCACGTCCTTAGTAGGCAGACTAAGTATTGCACTCCACCTAAAAGTTCCATATTGATGTTTCTCTCCAAAAATGCAGTTTTGCGGCCACCTGAATCCAAAATAGGCATTTTAGGAAAAGGCGTGTATTTGAGCAACTCAAAAACGAAATGTCGAATTAATACTGGCAACACTAGATTTTCAAGAAAATCCCCACCCCGAACTACCCTTACATGAAAACTGTCTCGTTATTTTTTTATTTTCCCCAAAATGATTCTAATGTGTTTTATTAAAATGCTAAATGTTTAAATAAAATGCGCAGATATTTTTAATTTTCCGGGATTAGGTTGTGAAGTCCTCTTAATTCTGAATGAATTTTGTATAACTGGTAAACCATAAGAGACCATAAGAGTTACTTCAGGAAAAAATTAAGATCTCGTTAAAATACTTAATTTATACGAAAAACATTCTTTGTGGCTTAGCTTTTATTGGTCTGAATTTTCAAACACTATACTTTTTTGTAATGCTGAGTAGCCATTCATTTGTTTCTCGTTGTCATGTAAAAAGTATGACGTTTCAAAGACATCGTGTAGCAATTCGCTATTTAAAGACTATTTCTGCCTTCTACATCTCCCTTTAGATATAAAAATAAGCTTATGCAAGAGAAGATATATAAAAACAAACGATAGTAGCTAGAGAAAGTCACGTCAATGTACGACAGCATCTTTCTCTTAAAACATGCGTTTCTGTTTGTATTTCTGATAACCAGTGATGCCCAACCTAAAGCGAAACAGGCGGATTTACCTCTTCGCATTGTTCGCGGAGCTATGCGTATTCATGTGGTTATGGGTTGTCCAAACTCCAATGTTTGGTTACTTTGTAATATGCCATTGCAACAGCTGCAGTGAGTGAGTGAAGGAGAAATGCTTCATAACACAAAACGAAAGAGGTGGGGTAAGGCGACAATGTGACGTCATTAGCTCGTAAGAGACAAGGTTGGGCTTCATTGCTGATAAAATCTCAGGTTACAGTACATCCTGAGGAACCCCCTTGCCATTTGTTTCTATTAGCATCTTCTTTGGGATTTTTTCTTGTTCTACTATAGGGGACGCAAACTTACTCAAGTTTACGCATGTTCACGGCGGTCAACGCTCAAATTTGAGTCACTAGATATGTAACCAGAAAAAACAACACCTATTTATAAAAGATGTACTATTTCGGTCTTCTGCTAATATTATGAACCATTGTGATATCATATATACCGCTCTGTAATATTATTTTCTTCAGCATAAAGCTCAACCTCCTTACCATAATAGCTGTTTACCTATATTCTGGATACACCTTAAGTGTTACACACTGAACCGTGCTATGGATTTTAATCTATTTAACATGTGTATGTTATTAAACGTTGCAAATTACTTTATCGTAACGGCATGAAGAAAAAGCTATAGTTATATTTTAATATGATTTCGATGTACTTGCCTAAAGCAAACAATTGCATTTATTTTTATTTTTCTACGCAGATCTTCCTCTAAAAAATTCTGATGTGTTACACTCACATGACTTTCTCTACTCTTGTATAAACTATTTTTACAAACGCTTATTCTCCATATGCTTCATGTTAATCGAGATATCAAGATGTTAATCTTATTGCTAATTTTCTTGTAGATGCAAGGGGAATTGGTAGCCTTTAAGCGATAATCAAATATTTTAAGAGGTGGTTGCTATGTGGAGTATTCCATTCTCTTGGCATTACTAAGAGAAAAAAATTAATAACGAATTTGAGAAAAAGTATAAGTATTGGAAAATTTAAGGGAATAACAAGCAATATCTCGAAAATGGTTAACCCAACAACAAAAATGTATATGACATAAATTCTTTATTTTAAGGCGATCTACATTTTTGTGTAGTAAAATTTTGTCTATCTCTTATTGTTTACCAGTTATGCAAAAGTCGTTCACAATGAAGAATACTTTTGGAGACATTCCCAGAAAATTCGAGATATACACTTCATTTGTCATCAAAATATCCTAAACATATAATATTTTAATCAAAATCGTTAGAGCCATTTTTGAGAAAATTAAAATTTTCGAAAAATGTTCCATGTAAAGGGTAATCTGGGGTGGGGGGTTTTCTTGAAAATCTTCGTGTCGCATCTCTGGAAGATACTCAACCTAAATACCAAGTTTGGTGTTTATCCAACTGTTCGTTTCTGAGTTATGCTGTTCACAGACACACACACACACACACACACACACACACACACACAGAGAGACAGACACGCACACGGACATGTTTCCAAAACTTCTTTTTTTGGATTCAGGGGGTCTCAAAACATTTATTTCCGGTGAAATCTCGGTATCGAATTTTTGGGTGGAATACAACACTTCCCCTACTTACTATACGTAGTAGAGAATTAATGTAAAATAACAATTATAATATAATAATATTGTAACCAGTGCCTCAGATGGCGACTAAATGGTCGGCGTGCAAAGTTTGAACACCTGCAAATATAAAAACAGGGCGCCAACGTGACGGGTACAATATAACTAACCTTCCAATACAACATGCGACAGTTGCGAATTTGCGGAGGAGTTGCCAGTGATGAATGGAACCTAAGAACCTGAATATCACCAGGCTTATCCCATAATTTCGTATGTACCTCTATAGCAGTATCATGTCCTCAGCAAGCAAAGCACACCTCCCTTGTTCCGGAAACGAATCCTCACCAATTTCCTCACAATTCCTAAGTGGTAACCGCACACTGCTTGAAATTCTTCAGACGCTTTGTGATGGTGACCTATTTCCAGAAGACCTTAGCTGAGGTCACCTGATTTTTTCGAAAGAGTAGGTGTACATAAAGTCCATTACACTCTGTAACACGATTGAGTTGTTGTTTCTTTCCCGACAAAGCCACTTTCCCTTTCCTCACAAGAAGAGGACAGGTCGGGCAAATAAATTGGATATAAAGCCATCGCACGCCTGTTGAGGTAATTTTATTACGCTTGCTGAACCGCTGATGGATCGATCGATCGACGGTCGACAAGGCTCCGGGCTATACGCACGCATCGGTATTCCAAGTCGAGATCTCCGGCTCGATAACAGACCGAAGGTGACCCATTATCGACTGACTGACACAAAAAATGCTAACAGATGTCGTTCTCATCGCCGAACACGTACAGGACGATTGTTGTGGCGATTCGATTTTTGTTTTACAAAGACGTTAGCAAAAACATGACGCTTCTAGACCAGCTCTTCAAGTTTATTGATGATGTAATATTAAGAGCGGCAATACTGTAAGTGGTCTAATTTTGTTGTTAAGTTATTATTTTGCCATGAAATACCAACTCACAAAGACTAGATGTGTTGGTCTTGTAAAGTCATCAGAGCGAGTCATCTTGAGCAATGAAAAAGTGAATTGTTTAAAGAAAAACTGGATTCACATTGCAATCAGCTAAATTACGCCATTCAGCGCGTACATTACTTGCTCACATAGGATTCAGCTGAGGGAATTACTGTGGAGGTATTTATATGCCATTTGTACTGCTTTGAGGTATTTTTTTGAACTGGATTCGCCAAATAGTATTGAAGGTCATCGATCGGTGAATTCTAAGCTTGATGTACACTGATTTTATTTGTTTATTTTTATTTCTATATCACCTACCTACATAAGTAAAATCATTAATTCTTAAAGTTCTTTTTTAATGTTCAATTATGTAAATAAAAACTAATAAGGTACTCATTTGAACCATTTCATTGACCGCGCGCGCGATGTTACCTATGGACAGCGGTACGACCGCCTTGCGACTCCTCTACCTGGCTGCGGGTGGTGCTTATGGTCTCCTTCAGAACAATGGCCGTGCGGAACAATGGCCATTATATGCCACTTACCGGCTCCACACGATTCCTTTGGGTCGTTTCGAGTAGGTTCCTCTTCTAGAAACTTCCACTTTGTATGCGAGCCGATATAAGGGGCTGCTTTGCTCAGCAAGCTCAGTTTTGTTAGTTAAGAAGTTACGAAGTGAAAAGTGGACAGTGCCAGTTAGTTCAGCTGTGACTTGTGATTCAACGGATCGGTTGTGTTGTGTTCCGAGTGTGTGTCAAAAGTGTAACGTTTGTGTTACGTTGAGTGCTTAGTGATAAATAAAGTGTGTTTCGCAGTAACTGGTGTTCTTATTTGTTACAGTACCAAACTTGGTATTTAACTGCAGCATATTACAAGGATGTGATACGGAATTTTCAGAAAAATCCTCCCAACCCATACTATCATTTACGTGAAAAAATGATCGTTATTTTTTATTTTCCCAAAAATGACTTCAAACTATGTTTATTAAAGTATTATGGGTTTAATACATTAACATCATAATTAAAATGTATATTTAGAATTTTCTATCAATTTCCCTTTATTTGATTGAATACAGGAAATCCTAGAAGGTAGAAGAAAACACAATATCTGATTAAAATATACAAAGTGTGTCCAGCAGTTTTCGAGATATTCCATGTTCCAAGTTTAAACCTTTCCTAAGCATCACCTAACATGCCTGCTGGAAAGTTTGCGATCCCTACTTACTCTTTCTCTTCTTTGCATAGCAAGAGCTGGTTACTATTAATAAACATTTAAATGCTGTTTCCGCTGTTGCTTAATTTGAAACATTTCTTAGGAAAAGATATATCGTAACATAGCGAGGATAGAAGCATCACTTTTATATGAATAGCATAGTACAGAATGAATATGTGTGAATTGTCATTGGTAGTGGAAGTCGTGTAAATGCATCACAGACCCTCCCCCTTCATGCAAACCTCCCGAGCAGTTTTCAGAACCACTGAAAGTAGCCGAGTTTTATTTTAGCATTCCTAGACATAATGCTGATATTGAGAGGACATTTTGCCTGAAGAACACTATGTGGTAAAGGCATATATCACGGAGGGGGCCCCAAAACCGGGGCAGAGCACCGCATGTATTACTTGCTCACATAACTTGCCACATATCCGGATGCCGACGGGGGCAAACATGGACTGGGTCCCTAGAGTTTCCAGATAGAACGCATCCAACGCCGCACGGTCCCTAACCACAAACCACCAACCTCCAAGGTCCCCGGGAGCGGAGCCCCACGCTGAGGAGAGACCTAACTGAGCGGTACCACAGCGACGCCAGAGAAGAAACCTTTACAGAGCGCAAGCCACCGCCCAGCCGCAACCCACTGAACACCGTCGCCTGGTCCTACAACCCTGAAACAGATGACAAGGAAAATTCGCCTGGAGACCCGAGGAAACCACGAAAAACACATGGGCCAGAGTGGGCGGTCGTCGGGGATCGATCCCGGAACTTCCCGAATGTGTCTAATAAGCCTAATAGATTAAAGGTACCCTCAATTAAAGCGGTCTTGTATTTGTAGTTAATTTTAGGACCAGACCTATATTGTGAAAAACTGTTAGGATTGAAGAAGTTATGTTCTTCAACTGTTGGAGTTTATTGTTGTTGAAGTTTTACTGATGTTGTTAGCCACACGCTTGGGAAGCCAACTTGATGTAGTTACTGTTTATTTATTTACTCTGTTCCGTATGGACGTCAATTTGAAGTAGTGTTACTGTTGTTGAAGTTTGTGCCACACTTTGGGCGTTAATTTGAAGAAGATTGTTTGTTACATATGTAAAACTGATTTGATGATGATGTTTTTGTTGTTACGCTCCAAGTTTTAAAATATTATATTAACTTTGTGATTAAACTGCTTCTATAGGTAATATTTATGTTTAGTTTGCCTCGGCTGCGTCAGTATTGTTTTAGAGTCACGTATCTCTTAGACAGGGCGTGGTACGACAAGAATGTAGGCTTACACAGATTTTAAGTTTAAATTCACTTCTTTTTTATTAATCCTTGACACAAATTAAATAGCACTACACTGATATCAAGAGCTGTGAGATTCTTTAATTTAATACTTGTACTTTGTTAACGCGTATACATAATTTTCGTTTCAGACGAATACGTAATATTTCTTTAGAGAACACATCTTTCATCCGGTCACTACCAAGGTCTACAGGCAACTGAACATATTTCAACCGTCCAAACCGTAAACTTCTGTATTTCAAGTCTCTGATTGGCAATAGAATGCCTGCATTTTACTAAAGCTTTTTCTGGCTGTTGATTGGCTAATTTTAAACTTTACATTATCGTTGCTCTAATCATGACTAGTAACATTTAAACTCTCAAACTCATTATTGCCTCAAAGTTACTTCATTGTTAGCAACTTTAAACTTATTCTTCTCAAAGCTCGTACACTATTAAACTACGTAATGCATTCATATAACATTATTAAACATGTTTACAATAATATAAGCATATGCAATGACTGTTACATAATTTTTTTTACAAATTATTACATATATATTGCTTCAAGGCGGGCTATTATTGAATGTACATACTATATAATTTAATTGAAATTATTCAAGTGTTAAAAATACTGTCTCAGGATGCATTAGGAAGTCAGAAAAATGAGAGGCAAGCTAAATCATGTAAGAATTTAATTATTTTGTTTATACCTATTATTGTACGTAAGTTGGTATTTACTACTCCCAGGTTTGTCCAACAATATTCCCCAAAAGATGTCCTGATTTCACTTGTCTATATGGCCACATATTGGATGGATGAACGAAATGCGTAAACCGATGCTCAAAAGAGTTCGGCTTACAGGTATCCAACATTCGTCTTCTTAGGATAAAGGAAACCCCTTGAAAAATTTATCCATGCTAATTCCACATCACGAAGAGCGGGCGATTCCGAATACTGTAGAATATAGGATGTGTGTAACGAGAGGGACACCTCGCGCACTGCGACCAGTTTGATCTATTGTGGCTAAACTCCCTAGGAGGCAGGGATGCGGTGAAGGAGCCGTAGGAGGTCTCAAGTCCACAGGGACACGCAGAAGTCCCTAATATTTCCAGTTTGAACATCCGCGCACCAGTAGAAACGAAGAATCCGGAGAGAGGGCAGCGAAAAGACCCTAACAGGCGGGACAATACACCCTGGCGTTCAGCGGCAGAAATATTTCCAATGCGCAAGCATCCATACTATCTACCCGACACCGCTAGCACCGCAGGACCTGAAAACACACCTGAAACATGAAAGGGAGAGAGGAAATGGGGGAAAGGCGAAATCGTGGTAGAATACACCACCTCGTTATTCGCCTAGGCGACCAGGAGAAAACCATGAAAAACTCCCGCGGCCACGGAAAACTCGGGACCTCCTGAATGTGGACCAGACGTTGCCGCTTTAGCCATCTCGCTCGACTCCGAATAGTGTATTCACAATTAATTAATTAATTAAATGTGTTAACAAACTACAGTCTTTTTGAGTAAATAATCTAATTAAAACGACAAGCGAGGGCACCTATTCTCATTATAATTCAAGTTAAAACATGAGTTTCACATTTTAATGTAATGTATAATCTACAGACTGGTCGGTCCAACAAATATCACTGTTTTATATCACTGTGAAAGCGAATAGCGGGAAACAGCTTACCTGGCCTAACTGCAGCTAAAACAAATCTTGTGTTACATTCACATTACTTTCTCTACCCATTATCATTAATTTTTATAGCTTCTAATGACTATTCTTACGAAATCTTATGTTTCATGTTAGTTTCATTGCACATTTCGTGACAGAGGAAGCCAAACCCATAGTCAGATGTATGGATTCCAGTCGGTATATGTCGGCTTTCCATGAGATTGCGAGAAACAACTGAATAGCGACAGCACTTAAGAAGATGGGAAAAGTGTTGAAAAACGTCAAACCAACAATAAGAATATCTCTGAAATGACTGCCGTCACAGAAAAACTTGTTTGAAATAAATTGCGTGCTATAAAAAGGTTTACACTTTTTGTGTAACACCTTTTTGTCTATTTCGTATGGTTTATCCTTATACAAAATTACACGTAGAAAATTCCTACCGAACTTTGCAGGCTGTTCCCAGTAAATTCGAGATTTACACCTTATTTGTCATGTAAATACCTTGCGGTATTTTAATCAAAATTGTTAGAGCCACTTTTGAGGAAATAAAAAAATCGAATGTGTTGCCGTATAAAGGGTGTTCAGGGCGGAGAGGTTTTCTTGAAAATTTTCGTGTCACATCCTTGGAAGATATTGAACGTAAATTCGTTTTTGAGTTACACTGTTCACAGACACACACACTAATATACGCGGACCTTTACTAAAATTGTGGGGGGGTTCAGTGGGCCTCAAAACGTGTATTTCTGGTAAAATCTCAACATTGAATTTTTAGGTGGAATAATTACGGCACGTAGAAGGTAGAAAAGAGTAACACCACGGTTCGAAATTAAACTCGCCCCAAAAGGTGACTCATTACTTTTCTGTAATTGTGCATCAGCATTGTCAAATCCTGCAACAATGGCTACGTCTCCCGTGATTGTTATACTAGTTTTGCAGTATTCGCCTTTACTTTGAAAGGAATAGAAAGACAGCATATCTGGGTTATTTACTCAACAAATGAAGTACGTAACAAGAATAAATTCTTGGAAAATTTAGAGTCGTTTATCTATAGAACGTAAATACTTTGACAATAAATAGAGCGAGTTCGTGGAATCGAAGTTGACGACGACCGCAGTCAAGGTTAGGTAATTTTCTTCATGGCAATCACTGTCACCCAGCGGCACAATGGCGAACGAACAATAGAAGAGAAGATTCTCAACGGACGCTGTCGTTTCACCAGAGTTAATCAGCTGGTGGAAGAGAAATGGGTTCTTCTTTTTATTCTCCTTCCTTTCCTATGGAAAAGCTTGACGGTGTCCCAGTAGGATGCAAATTGGCTGTTTTCTTATTTTGTAAAATGCGCCAGTTTTGGTGTGAAGGTGTAGAACTCCTAGAAAGGGGGCAAGAACACTTCATAATCAAGGCATATGTTTGTTATCCACAGGCTGGCCAGGTATTCCAGGGTCATATTTTACCAAAAAACTGGAGGCAAATAAGTAATAGGGTTAATGATCATAAAAGCTTAATCGAGAGGCGTCAATTCTATCGCATTGTCCTGCGAGCAATTATCAGCCTATGTCGCAATCCGATTGGGGCCAATTTGCTGTTCTTTCTTCCCTGCATGCAGTCCTTCCAGCCAATAAGCTGAATAAGGCTAATGAAGAACTGTGGCTGAGCATTTTGTCTCCGATTTACACATTTCCGTTCACACTGCCATAATGTACAAACAAGAATAAGGCTATAATATACAGTAATTATATCTTTGTTTTTAATTTCAACTAAAATTATAAATATAGGGCTATATTACTCGCGATTATTTATTTAGTTTTTACTTTCTCTACTACATATAGTAAGCAGGGGAAATATTGTATTCCACCCAAAAATTCAATGTCCATATTTCACCGGAAATATAAGTTTTAAGCACCCTAAACAGAATAAAGCATTTTTAGAAAACGGTCCGTGTAACTAATGTGTGTGCAGGGGGGCGGTAAACAGGCATAACTCAAAAACGAAAAGTTGGATAAACACCAAACTTGGTATTTAAGTTCAGTATATTCCAAAAACGTAATACGAAGATTCTCAAGTGTGTGCATGTGTGTCTGTCTATCTGAGAACAGCATAACTCAAAAACAGAAATTCGGATCGGATAAATACCAAACTTGGTACTTAAGCTGACTATCTTCCACGAAGATTTTCAAGGAAATTTCCCACCTCAAGCTTGGACACGAGAATGCAAATGGCGAAATCCAAAATGTAATTCATATTCAAAATTCTTCTTCTCCTTCCTCTACTTCACGGTTTTAGGCCATTTAGCCTGTTCCGGCTCCAAAATCTTGTTGTGTCCATCTTAACAGTCCCGAATTTATTTTGGAGCATAGGAGTAACATTTTTACTTTTTCTACTACGTATAGTAAGTAGGGGAAGTATTGTATTCCACCCAAAAATTCGATACCGAGATTTCACTGGAAATATGTGTTTTGAGGCCCCCTGAATCCAAAAAAAAAAGCATTTTTGGAAACATGTCCGTGTGTGTATGACTGTGAACAGCATAACTCAGAAACGAACAGTCGGATAAACACCAAACTTGGTATTTAGGTTCAGTATCTTCCAGAGATGCGACACGAACATTTTAAAGAAAATCCCCCCACTCCAGATTACCCTTTGCATGGAACATTTTTCGAAAATTTTAATTTTCTCAAAAATGGCTCCAACGATTTTGATTAAAAATCATATGTTTAAGATATTTTCATGAAAAAATGAAATGTATATCACGAATTTTCTGGGAATGTGCCTAAAAGTATTCTTCATTATGAACGACTTTTGCATAATTGGTAAACCATAAGAGATAGACAAAATCTTACTACCCAAAAAATGTTGATCGCGTTAAAATACACAATTTATGTCATATACATGTTTTCTGTTGAGTGAACCATTTTCGAGATATTGCTTGTTATTCCCTTAAATTTTCCTATACTTATACCTTTTCTCAAATGGGAATTCGTTATTCATTTTTTTTTGTCTGGTAATGCAAACAGAATGGAATACTCCACATAACAACCAGGTGTTAAAATATTTGAATATCGCTTAAAGCCTAGCAATTCCCCTTGCATCTACAAGAAAATTAGCAATAAGATTAACATCTCGATATCTAGATTAATATGAAGCATGTGGAGAATAAGCGTTTGTAAAATAGTTTTTACAAGAGTAGAGAAAGTCATGTGAGTGTAACACAGATTTTGTTGACGTGGATGGGTTACCAGTAGGTTAATCCTTAGAAGTAGGGGTTTGTCTTACGAGTTTCCTTCTCCTAGTCATGTTGCCTTTGGGGCTATTGAGTCATTGCTGCCCAGGCCATATTCAAAATAAAAGCCAAAAATAGAGCCATAAGCAGAGCTCATTCAGAGGGCAAGTAATAAAACCAGAGCACAAATCCTCTTTGGGTAAGAAGAAACCAAACTTAATGGCAGACAGCGGTGAAAGGGTTAATAAAGTTTCAAAGAAAAATCCCTTTGAGAAGACGCTACTTAGGTTCAACGTAATCTGCAACAATTGAACAACATAGCGTGAGAGAGTAGGTAAACACCTGTCGTTAGAAGACTGCAATACCACTGTCTGGATCCTTTGTCCTTCTCCTTCTGCTGCACCTGTTCTAGCTTTGGGCAGGAAGCCGCTGGCGAAGGAAGTTCTCATTACCCCTCCTGATGAATGGTAATGATAGTCATGATACAATGAATGTATCTACCAGTGCCCTCTATTATTTTCTGTTGTGATTCATCCAAGTTGCGGGTGATCGTAATCTGTACATATGCAGCACTACAAAGTTTTCTGAATATTTATTACTCTTGCCCTATCATTGTTAATATCGCCGTCTAAGCAAACTAACAACTAGGGTTCAAAAATGCCTGTACATAAAACAAACGCGAAATTCTCTGGTACTATCTTTCAAGAAAGTAGTTGTACACTTTTCGCGGGTCAGTATCATTCAGGCATTCCGTGAGTCGGGGGTATGAAAACTAAATCGACCGTCGTCGTAGATGTATACTGCCGTGGTCGCCATTTTGGCAATGTCACTCACTTCGAGGATTTCTATGGCTATATTTACAGACATGGACCAAATATCACAAAACAAGTTGCAATTCCCCTGCTGCTGAGCTATGAACTACATGGCATTGGCAAGAAAACGGAAAACACGTGGAATCATGATTTTAATAGAACAAACATCTATGTTATATATAACCCATATACTAGCATGTGCTGTCGTAGCTCATTGGTAAAACGCACGCTGTTTCAAATGTGGCGAGGGTTCACGGTTCTAATCCAAGCATGTGGTCATACTTTTTCACCTTATAAGACGCAGTAATAAACAAATTTACAGTTCTCTTGCAGCTAAGTTATTACTACATGATTTCGAAGAAAATGCGAGGAGATTGAATGATAATTTTAATGGAATGCTGTATACAATGCACCTGATCACAACAATAACCTAATACATAAGATAACAAGAAACTATAAATTCTCATCTTGAGAAAAGCAAACATACAGCTACAAATATAATTGTGTATAATTCGATGGAGTATAATGCATAAAACTGAAAACTATCTTGAAGTTGTTATTTTGTTGTATTGTTATTTTTACGTTGTTTGCCAATTTGAAGTAGGTTATTGCTTCACGTATGGAGAGCCGATTTGAAGTAGGAGTTGTATTGTAGTTCAACTGTTGGGGAACCGAACTTGAAGTAGTTGCAACCGAACGTATGGTAAAAAGTTTCCGGTAGCCTTCGCCCCCCCCCAAAATTTTTTTAGAAAAGTATTAACTTTGTAATTTTGACTAAATCTTTAAATATTATATACTTATGTTTGCCTCGGCTGCGTCAGTATTAATTTTAGAGACATGGAAGTCTTAGCAGGGAGCGGTGCGACTGAAGAATGTAGGCTTACACAGATTTTAAGCTTTTCTTCACTCCATTTATTAATGCTTGACACGGTTTAAATAACACTTCACTGATATAGAGAGCTGTGAGATTCTTTTGTTAATTACTTGCACTTTTTAGCACGTAAACTATTTTCGTCTCACACTGAATACTATTAAACTTCTCGAGGACGCATCTCGCGTCCAATTAGGAACACTGTCTACAACCAACGCGTCCAGTTATGAGCGCTGTCTACAAGAAACTGACTTGTTTTCTACCGCCTAAATTTGTAAATTTCTGTATTCAAGTCTCTGATTGGCTATTCCTAATCCAATAGAATACTTTTATTTAACTAAACCTTTCCCTGATTGTTGATTGGCTATTTTATAAACTGTCACAAAAATTACATTATTGTTGCTCCAAGAATAACTAGTAGCATTATTACACTTTCTTGCTCATTATTGCCTCAAGATTACCTCATTGTTAGCAACTTTTAACCTATTATTCTCACAGCTCCTACATTATTAAATTACGTAAAACATTCAGATAACATTATTGAACATGTATACAATAATATAAACAGATACAATGACTGTAATACACACTTTTTATATATTGTTACATACACATATTGTTTTAAGGCGGGCTGTTATTATATTTTATATTACATAATTTGACTGAAATCAGTTAAGTGTTAAAAATACTGCCTCAATGTGTAAGTGCTAGTTACTCCACTTATTATAAATAACAAAAATAAAGCGATAGCTAAGGATAATGGTGCTTAAAAAGCAAACTAAACAACTGCTATTTCATAACTGTGACCACGCCATATATGAAGAAATAAATTAATTTCTGAAACATTTCAGATTTATAGATAATGTATTTCTACCGGAACAAGTAACTTGTCGAAACAACGAATGGAAAACAAAAATGAAAGCTTAATTTTATCATTCTATCATGTAGTAATAACTTAGCTGCAACAGAACTGTAAATTTGTTTATTACTGCGTCTAACAAGGTGAAAAAGTTGGAATAAAAAGTATAGGCACATGCTGGAGTTCAACCGTGAACCCTCGGAACACTTGAAACAGCGCCTGTTTTACCAAGGGGCTACGGCAGCAGATATTGGTATGGGGGTTATATATGACATAGATGTTGTTTCTATTAAAATCATCAATCCACGTGTTTTCCGTTTTCTTGCCAATGGCATGTAGCTAATAGCTCAGCAGCGAGAGAATTGTAACTTGTTTTGTGATATTTAGTCCATGTTTCGCCATACTGGGTTAATAAAGCCATAGAAATCTTCGAAGTCAGTGACAGGCTAAAATGGCGACCACGACAGTATACATTTACGACCACGATGGATTTAGTTTTCATACCCCATACTCAGGGAACGCCTAAACGATACTGACCTGCGAAAAGTGTACAATTATTTTTTCGAAAAATAATACACATAGATTCAGCAGGAGAGTTATTTATCTGCTAATTACTAATTAGAGAACACATCAGGGTAAAGGTGGATACAAGATATTTTCTTAACGCACAGTTTGTCAGGAAGGATGCATATCTCATTATTCAATTCGTATGCAGGTATTACCAAAGCAGAATGTTTCTTTCTCCCGTTACGTTATTCCATGCTGATAAAAAATGCATACCATCTATTTGGTGAAACACATATTAATGGATACCTAAGATGAGTGTAAGTGGATACAGGATTGCAAAAATGTTACCGATAATTTTAAATGTATGCTGGCAAGAAAACACTTATATTCTAATGAATCTTAGAAGGGGTATATCTACACCCTGTGACGTCCGCTAACATATACTAATTTATGACCGAAATGATGAATTATTGAGAAGACACTGTCACTCTCCTCTGCACCTGCTCTTTCTCCGGTTTCCATGCCGTAACTTCTACTTTTCAACTAATCAGGGTTTATATGATACATTAGCTTTTTTAATTTTCTTACGAAGAAAAGGGAGAGAAGAAAAACGGCGATGATGGACTATAAATTTCTATTTTACGAAGTTTGCTTTAGAATTTAGCAAGCTGTGTTAAATTAATAGTGGCTTCTTCCGTCGCGCAGAATTTTCGGGATGTTTCAGGGGTCGAATTAACGAGAGAATGGGGGTTCCCCCTTCTCGTCAAACAGTAACCCAGCTCGTAGATTAAATTGCTTCCCTGGCAGCGAAAATTGTTCCTCCCTCACAGACTGCAAAAATGGACCTTGTCTGAGGGATATTGCCTACTGAACATTACACCTAGGTTGTTAAACAAAGGACAGCATTACGTCATCCGTGAATCTCGTAGAAGGAAATGGGCAGAGCAAATTTTAACTTAAAATATGTCTTCGGGTTTTAAACCCTTGATTATCTGATTATATTTACTACAGTGGAGTGCAGTCATACACTTTTTATGTACCTTCCTGAGCAGCGTGGCACAAGTACTTCTTTGGGGAGAGAGCTTTCGGAGTTTTGCCTTGTAATATGGTACATTTCGGGCAAAGGACCCCAAGCTCAGCAGTATACCATTCTTGTCATAACAATAAATATGGACATTAAACTCGCACGGAAAGCGAAACATGGAATTTAAAATTAAAGCCGGAGATTTAAATATAAACGTATTCGTTTACAAAACTGCATTCCTTTCTTAAAAAAATATTACGACATATAGCTAAACTACGTAATATTCACTACGGCGAAATTAATGTGTAACCTTGATTCATAAATGAAAAAGAATAACTGGTCCGTCTTCGTCGTCGAGTGGACAGCGAGCGACTTCTCACCCGGAGGTTCCGGGTTCGATTCCCGGCTCGGGGTAGGAATTTTTCCTTAATTAGGATTATTCCCTATTCTCCATAGTGTCTGGAAGTGTGGCTGTTGAGAGTGAAAGGCGTGTGAAAATAAGTTAAAAACCTAAAAATTCAAAGAGCAAAAACACCATCAAATGTTTCAGTCAACGCCCTCGGTATGACCACAGCAGTTAAAGGGAGCTATAGAAGAAGCGACAGTATGGGCATAAAACATGTTCTATGATTTGATAGAGCTCAGGCAAGGGATTTTATAGGGTGCTCCGAAACTAGTCGTTCAAACTAATTATGGTACAGAACATCAAACAAATATACATATTTCGATAAGGAACATAGTCTCTGAAGTCAACTTGTAATGTTAGGGAACTGTTTATGAGTGGTAAGCTGTTGTGTCGGTGTCTCTGACTGGGAATGTGTACTGAACTTCAAACATGCTCTGTGCACGAACGGTTGACTCTGAGATCTGCTTGGAAACACGGCATTCTCAGTGATAGGTTGATTGGACCATACATTCTTCCATTCCGCCTCAACAGACAGAGCTATCGCATCTTCGTGGAACATGTGTTGCCAGAACTGCTGGAGGATGTACCTCTGAATGTTAGACAAAGGTTGTATTTCCAGCACGATGGGGCGCCAGCCCATTTCAGCATCACTGTGAGGAATCATCTGAGAGCCACCTTCGGGAATCGATGGATAGGCCGAGGTGGTCCTGTGGTTTGGCCACCCAGGTCACCTGACCTCTGGACTTCTTCCTCTGGGGGCATATGAAACAGCTGGTGTATGAAACCGATGTGGAAACAGAAGTCCTCGTCGCTAGAATTGCCATCACTGCTGGTACCATTATGGACAGGCCAGGAGTGTTCTAATACACATGGCAAGCAATGGTCTGACGATGCACTGCGTGCATATAGGGCAACGGTCGCGCATTCGAGCAGTTCCTGTGAATGCCACTACTGTAATCAGCCTGCTGAACTACCGTCTGTGTAAATCATCCCTAGCATCAGAAATTGCCGTCAGGGACCATATGTTCCTTATCGAAATATATTTGTTTTGATGTCCTCTACCACCTGTATTAATTTGAAAGAAGTTTATTCGATCATGTTAATCGAAGTAAACGTTTGCAGAAATACATTATGCAATTTGCTGTAGGTGGAAGAGGGATACAGTAGACTGAAGCGAGAGTCAAATCTTTTGAAACAGGGTCGCTGCGTAATGACTTTGAAAGTTCATACTCCTTGCATGACCAAGATTAAAAAGATGTAACAGTTAAAAAAAACGTATCAAGTATTTGATGAAAATTCAAACCAATAACAAAGAATATCTTGGAAATGATTAAAGCTACAAAAAATGTATTTGATATAGATACCTAATTTGTAGTAAGTTTCTATCTCTTACAGTTTATAAGTTATAAGAATGAAGAGGACCTCTTGGACTACTCGCAAAAAATTCAGTGAATTTTATTTTTCCCTTAAATATTTTAACTTTTAATCAGAATCATTAGTCATTTTTGAGAAAATAAAAAATTAACAAATTTTTTGCATGTCAATGGTAGCCCGGAGTGGAGGAGACTTAAATGTGATATTTATCCACCTTTTCGTTTTTAAATTATGCTGTTCACACGCACTTTTCAAGGGTTCAAGGATACCAAAAGTATATTTGCGGTGAAATTTCGATTTTCGGGTGGAATACATTCATTCATTGTTTAACCTCATCTTATGTAGGACGTACATCCCCCAGGACTTACAGGCGGGTGCCTGGGGTCAAAGGCCTGTCGAGGAGCAGACACTCTCATGGAAAATTGAAATTGAGTTTTATTTATGGACTACTATGGTTTTTTAACTACTATGGTTTTTAGCGTCCCATTCTATATTGGGCGTGAAACACCGGTAATTTTGCTCAGAGGCCTCTTTATCAGGCTTGAGGTTCTATTACGTGCCGTAAATCTACGACACGGGACCACCGGCTTTACTTCCCTTCCGAAGGAAGCCGTGCTAAGGATTTTTACGCCCGAAAAATCCATCGCCCTCCGCCGGGTTTGAACCCGCGACCTTGGGAACTAGAGGCTAGCACCGTACCACTAGTCCACGGAGGACGACACTCTCATGGAGCAGACAGAATGTCCAGGATGGGTGATCAGCCCGATGAAACGAAATGACGGCGAAATGGGTGAAAGGAAAGGTGATGATGGAGCAGTGGTGGAATGAATGGCGGGGGAAACCGGAGAACCCGAAGAAAACCCGCCCAGACGCCACCTCGTCCACCACAAATCCCACATGCGGGTCCCTGGGATTGAACCCAGGCTGCCTCGGTGAGAGGCGAGTGGTCTAACCACTCGGCCACGGCGCTGCCCCTGCATATAATACTATTAAATAAATCTGAATTTTCTTTCTTCCCCCCTGCACTTTATTAAAGTGGATTTACATGCAAGCAGAAACATCTAAAACTTAGCTCCAATTTGACAAATACTTAAATACTTTAATTGTTCTTCCACACAAGTCGTGTAGGCTAAAGTTGTAAGTATAGAATCTAATTGAAAAAGTCAATGCCATAGCCGGGATCTGAACCACGGATCTTCGACATTCTGTGCCATTGCTCTAACCAACTGAGCTACCATGGCAGCATACCGTCACGATACTAAATTTTCCAACTTACAAGCTCCTAAGTAAATACTTTAAGTTTTGGGTTTTATCCCTAATTATTATTAGATCAATAAACGATTGTTATTTCACAAAAGCCGTATGTAGGTTAAAGTTGAAAATGTAGAATGTTCAATGTTATAGCCGGGATTTGAACCACAGTCCGTGTTATGGATTGAATTTTTCATCTGATTCTACGTTTCGAATACTTCCTCTTAACTAGAGGTAGGTAGGTGGTAGAAAAAATCTGATGTGTTACACTCACATGACTTTCTCCACTCTTGTACAAATTATTTTTACAAACGCTTATTCTCCATATGCTTTATGTTGATCGAGATATCGAGATGTTAATCTTATTGTTAATTTTCTTGTAGATGCAAGGGGAATTGCTAGGTTTTAAGCGATAGTCAAATATTTTAAGAGCTGGTTTCTATGTGGACTATTCCATTCTCTCTGCATTACCAGGACAAAAAAAATGAATAACGAACTTGAGAAAAAGTATAAGTATTGGAAAATTTAAGGGAATAACCAGCAATATCTCGAAAATGGTTCACCCAACAACAAAAAATGTATATGACATAAATTGTGTATTTTAACGCGATCATATTTTTTGTGTAGTAAAGTTTTGTCTATCTCTTATGGTTTACCAGTTATGCAAAAGTCGTTCACAATGGAGAATGCTTTTGGAGACATTCCCAGAAAATTCAGGATATACATTTTATTTGTCATGGTAACATCTTAAACTATGATATTTTTATCAAAATCGTTAGAGCTATTTTTGAGAAAATTAAAATTTTCGAAAAATGTTCCATGTAAAGGGTAATGTGGGGTAGGCGGATTTTCTTGAAAACCTTCGTGTCGCATCTCTGGAAGATACTGAACCTAAATATTAAGTTTTGTGTTTATCCGACTGTTCGTTTCTGAGTTATGCTGTTCACAGACACACAGTCACACACACGGACATGTTTCCAAAAATGCTTTTTTTGGATTCAGGGGCCTCAAAACATATATTTCCGGTGAAATCTCGGTATCGAATTTTTGGGTGTAATACAATACTTCCCCTACTTACTATACGTAGTAGAGAAAGTAAAAATAACAACAATATTAATAGAGTTTGATGAGCAATGCCTGCGTTCCTTTTATATATTTGGCCTAAACGGGCTTAGCAAATGAACCTGAAAGCATCCGCTTCATAGATTCAGCTCTCAGTGCCCTCGCTATGGCAACGACACCACAAGCTGGAGCTCAGGGAAAACTCGTGTAATAGTTGCATCATTACTTTTCCGAGTGAAAGGCGTCTGGTGTTTATGGAAATGGGCAGCAAAGGGATACATGTATGAGGTCGGCAGAACCCGCCGGGGCTAGATGTGTGCAATGTGGTTAGCACTTCTCATCCCCCTCCCCCATGAAAAGTTTTGAGGTACGGATGAGTAAGCCTTTGGTACTTGTGGACGCAGACCGGCAAGCAGAGAAGCATTAGTGAGGCATTATCTATTGAGAGGCGTTAATTCTGGAGTTTCCAAACAGCAGCTTCGTGATTTTCCTGGATTTAACATTTACGTTCGCTAAAAAATACAATTAAAAACGGATTTCCCTTTTTACTTGTTTATGCTGTTCCCTTCTGACAAAAGCCTTTACGTTTTCTTTACCTATCTTTCTTATATATCTTCATTGTTTTAGCTCACAGCATCTTAACTCCATATTTTTCTAAGCCTTCACACATCTCTCATACCATTAGTTTTATGCTCTAAAATTGATTTTGTATGTCTGACTCGGCCCTTTCTATTTATGTATTTCTTCATTTCTGCCAGTATTTTACCTGAAATGGAAAATAGTTTAAGATATTTCTTAATATCTGCATTTCTGTCTTGTCGTTCACGATGATACCGTAAATATTAACACAAATATATAAAGAATTAAATAAAGAAATAATTGCACAAGTAATGTCCGTATATTATTAAATCAATATATAATGTAATCAGCTTGAGCTGAAAAATTTGTGCGGAAAGAAGAAGGTAATTAGCGCGTCATGTTAGGAAAAGTCATTAGCATCAGCGAGGAACGAACGCGCTAGGCATAACGATTCTTGGAATACCGTTAGGTTATAAGATCATGTAGGCCAATTATGGAAATTGGAAAAGTGTCGTTCCTAGATTCAGACGAGCCATAGCATAGCAACTAGGGGAGGTACCGCGTAGTAACAAGGTAACAGGCTCATACTTAGGATTGTAAGATTGGCTCCGCGCAAGAAGCAAAGTTGGTGAGATAGTTCTTAAGTAGGTGGACTTTAGGTAACATAAGGAAGTGCAAGTCTAATCAGGCACACATTCTTGCATGCGTTCGTCACTCTGTATACTTGTGAAGACGCGTGTGTTATTTTAAGCGCTCAGTGACGCACTTGTGTGAGGAAGATTTAGCGGCCATCGCGAGGAATTTTACCCGTAAGCATTTTAGTGACTTACGCAAGTTACGCTTATAGTTTCTTTGTTGCGGAAACAATTATTTCAAACCTTAAAACTGATACTGCAGAAGTTAGCAGGTAATAATTCAATTGTTATAGTTTCGAGTGCTACGATTCATAATTAGTTTCATTCTTTATTTTCAAACGTTGGGAAACTCGCTTCAACAGCTAAAGTATTAGATCATATTAAATTTCTCAGTCAATTTAAACTGGTGTTATCCTTTAAAATACACTCACGCATACCCTGAGAAAGTACTCATATCTCTACTACAGGAGCAGCTGGCGTACGAGACAACAAAAGTAGCTACGAGATAAGGACAACACCAGAAGCAGCTAAACTGTACTGCTTTAAAATTTTCGCACTATCACGCGGCTTTAAAATTTCAGATAACAGTACGTAATCAAAATTGGCGCCTCATCGTGGTGCATACGTTATCAACAATCTTTCCAAATCTAAGAAATTTCATTTGTGACTACTTACAACTCCATTTGGAACCTTCTTCTTTGAAATGCAGGTCTCATGCATAAAATAATAGTGGAACTTCTAATGTTTAAGACACTTTTGATTTTAATTGTGTTTATTTTGTTTCTGACCTAATTTGAATTTTTCCCCCATTGTCCGGAGCCTTCAACATCTAAGTCATTGGAGGCTTTGGCTTTGGAACAATTGCCACTCTGCCATGATGTTCACTTTGTTACTGTTTGTGATATTGTTGCATTCTAATAAAATCGAAAATCTTCCAGTAAAGATTCCTCACATTCTCTTCACATTTCCAGACTTTAGGGAGGAGAAGGAGTTTGGAGAAAAATTCCAAACCTCCAGGCAGCTTTAGAGCTCTGGATTTGGAAGCTAACATGCTAATTATTGCCAGACCACAGAGGCAGTCAATTTTCATTTTGCTGTATTACAAATATCCTGAAATGTTGTTTTATTATATCATCCCATTAGGTATCACAGCCATTATTTCTGCCAGGACCGTCCTCCCGGACTGAGGTTTTTTCAGGTTTTCCTCAGTCCTCATAACTAGCAAATGTTGGAGAGGTACCCTAAAGTAAAACCTGGAGCGTCTGCTTCCCAAAATTCATATATATATATATATATATATATACTTTTTTTCTTTATATCACAGCTGTTGTGTTTCTTGGAACGTCCACTTTTGTTTTTACTTTCTCTACTACGTACAGTAAGTAGGGAAAGTATTGTATTCCAACCAAAAATTCGATGCCGAGATTTCACCGGAAATACATGTTTTGAGACTCCCTGAATCCAAAAAAAAAAAGCATTTTTGGAAACATGTCCGTGTGTGGGTCTGTATGTGTGTGTGTGTGTGTCTGTGAACAGCATAACTCAAAAACGAAAAGTCGGATAAACACCAAACTTGGTATTTAGGTTCAGTATCTTCCAGAGATACGACACGAAGGTTTTCAAGAAAATCCCCCCACCCCAGATTACCCTTTACATGGAATAGTTTTAGAAAATTTTAATTTTCTCAAAAATGGCTCTAACGATTTTGATTAAGATATTGTCATGAGAAATGAAATGTATATCTCGAATTTTCTGGGAAGTCTCCAAAAGTATTCTTCATTGTGAACGACTTTTGCATAACTGGTAAACCATAAGAGATAGACAAAATTTTACTGCACAAACATTGTAGATCGCGTTAAAATACACCATTTATGTCAAATACATTTTTGTTGTTGAGTGAACCATTTTCGAGATATTGCCTGTTATTCCCTTAAATTTTCAATACTTATACTTTTTCTCAAATTCGTTATTCATTTTTTTATGTCCTGGACATGCAAAAAGAATGGAATGCGCCACATAGCAACCAACGCTTAAAAGATTTGACTATCGCTTAAAGCCTACCATATTCCCTTTGCATCTACAAGAAAATTAGTAATAAGATTAACATCTCGATTAACATGAAGCATACGGAGAATAAGCGTTTGTAAAAATAGTTTGTACAAGAGTAGAGAAAGTAATGTGAGTGTAACACATCAGATTTTTTTTCTATAGAATTGTTACGGAAGTGCACTGGACATGTATAATTTGAACATTTTCCTTTCTAATTCGTATTCTGTACTAAATAGCAGTGCCTGGCCAAAAGCATACAACAATGTTTTCATGCGGTGTACCTCATTTAATCCTATAGCTCTACTGGTTGATTTTTCCTACATTTAAGTGTGTCAGTCATATATAGATTAGAGGGCTACAGCTTCGTTTAACTCCTTGGTTAAAGCAAAATCAATAAATAAAACGAGCAAAATATATATACTAATTTTGGTTACTTTATTATCCATTTTCGTTACGAATTTAATGTTCCTAAATAAAGGTTTATAGCTCATTTTAAGTAGTTTCAGAACGTATTATTTGTTACATTTAAATAAGCTGGGAGCCCGTTGCTGAGGTTAAACCATTGGCTTCCCATCAAGACGATCTGGGTTTGGTTCCTTCAGCTTAAATAGACTTTTTGAAGATTGAAAGGGGTTCATCACCTTAGAGAGGAAATCTACCGAACTATTAACTGCATCGGCTTATTATACGAAAATAAATGTTTAAAATTTCGCTGAGATCTAAGAGAACGATTTTAACTTGTAGCACATTAAATAAATGCAGTATGAACTACTACTGTTATATTTGAACACACTTGTTATCATCAGAAGTAATTTCTATGTTACTATACTCTGGTTTAAGAGTACATTACTTGTTTTTCAGTCATCTGGTGATTCGGGTATGTTTAAAATCCAGTTGAAGTCGTTATTGAAGTAGGTACTTTTAATTACAATAGGTATGAATATGTGATTTCCACCGCTGATTTCTGAACATTGCCCATAAAGCAATCCAGGACGAATGAATAAATACGTCAATAATACAATATTATTAATTAGAGTTTATAATACAATTGAATTTATTGTTTGTTTAGTTATTTTATACACTCAGGACCAATTAAGAGTGTATATTTTGCTCTTTCTTGTAAGTTTAGAAACCATTACTGTAAGTTTTGTTTGAAATATGTAATAAAATTAATTTTTAGTTATTAAGTTGAAAATGAAAACAGCTGAGCCTAAAATAATTAAGCATTTCGTGACAGGTATAGCTACGTATGTCATAGACCAGATACGTACAAGCGTCAATTACACTAAAGAATGTAAAACTTGCAAGATATGCCTGTAACGCCTTCTTTCCTTAAATTCCAGAAATAAGCCACCTGTATGACAGGATCATTCATGAAAATTAGAAACACCATCCTTAATAAAGATGAATTAAAGTCGCGATCATATACCACGTTGGTTCTGCCCAAAGCTGACCTAAACCATCCAACTGATTTAGCTTATAACACTGCGCTCTAATTTGTGGAGTTAGGAGAATCCAATCTAAATAACTAACAGAAGTCGTACGTGTATTACTGCTGTGTTTCTCTTACAGATATTTAAAAAATCAAAATGCAGCTCACCATATACACATAAAGCTGATAGGCACTGAGTAGTTGCATATACTCACCTGAAAAGAGAAAAGACCATATTGTTAGTAAAACACACATAAATGCAGATAAATTTATTTCTGATTCAGTAATATTGAAGCCATACGTTCCATATGTACGTTTTGTTTTTAAAATTGCACTAACCTATACAACCACCTGAAAAAAAATGATATGTTATAATCAAGCGATTTCTCTACACACTGTCGGAGCGATTTCCCCAATTATTCATTAAAAATTTGTTGTTTTTTTTTGGGGGGGGGTCCACTTCCTGTTAAACCTAATAAATGTTGGCCGAAATGGTTTCAGTACACATTTAGTTAAAGTTACAGAGACACATATTTACAAAGCAGGTCGTTCTATGCTGGCTTTATTATTGCACATTCCTTGCACCACTTCAAGAGAAACAAAATAATGTGACTTACCGTATTTAAAATATTGGAAACTTCAAACTAAACATAGCGAATATCTCGCAAATTGATAACGCCATATAGGGAAAAGGTCCCTAATTTGAACCGCCTCTTAAATTGAACCGCTCCGATATTTTCCAAACTGTTCGACAGATGGCACCATAATCCTAGCAGAAGCGTAGCGTGTACAGCTATGAAAGCTTGGAGTCGTTGACTTTGCATTCTGAGCTGTGGTTTCAGTTGTATAAAGTGTTGTGTGTTTTGGTGCTTCAGAAGTAATATTTGGCAAATCTAGCTAAGCTTATACGACCAATTAGGTAAGTTTGAGATTATATATATTACATGTTATGAAGTGTTTATTTAGCAACAATATTCATGCATACGATTTTTCAAACAGCGTCTCTCCTTGTCACATAGATGCTAAAGCTTCCAAAATGGCTCATAAATTGAACCACTGTTTGAACCCTATATTGAACTGGTCCAATTTAGGAAACCTATTGAAGTTCTAGGATTGCTCAACTGCGAATATTATATCCTGTGAATAAATATCAATATAATATGCTAAGTTAAAAAAATCATGTTAAAAACAGTGGATGACATGAATATGTGAATTGTGAATTGTTTGAAATGATGGACATGATCCAGTGTATGAATTGTAGCATATGGGTTCACCAAAAGTGTGCAAAAGTTAGTGCCAAGAAGAAAGCGTTTTATTGTGAAGACTGTGTTAATTGGACTCTTTTGTATGAGAGTAAAAATTAGTAAAAACGCTGTATTCGCAAATAATACCTATTCCAAAAACCAAGTTATTTTTATTATATAAAATTCAAAATGTTCAAGGAAATTACTATTCTTATCAGAATTTTGGATTCTGCTTTTGTTGCTGATAGCATATTTGTTTTGAATGCACAATAAAATATGGGTATTTTGTATTAATAAAAATACTTTTAAACTTAAAAGTATGTGGTTCATTTTAAGACACGGGTGGTTCAATTTGAACCGATTTACACCATCTCACTTTTTAAATGTTATTTAATTGATAATTGTATTAATTTTAAATTATGTTGAGGATATTTATAGCGCAAGAATTTGTCACTTTAACGCTTGTGTTTCTGAAAATTTTAATTTGAAATTATAATTATTATTTACTACTTAGGCGTAAGTGGTTCAATATAGGGACCTTTCCCCTACTTGTTATTCGATATATATTATATATCTTAATGAGCTCCCCATTTTTGTGGAATACATTTTTGTACATTTCTTAATGTTTCCTAGTTATACCAAGTGTTAAAAAAGTATTCCATATTTTGAAAGATGGTAGTATGGACCAAAACAAGAAAAAAATGTTGAGTAAACATGGGTTCTAAAATGCATACCTTGAAGAGCTATGAGCACTTGTTGATCTACACTACTATGAAACATTTCTACTGCAGGCAGTAAACATCTGTTAAGTGTTGTTACTGTAAACCGTATTTACAGTTCTGGGTAAGTGCAACGCATCATTTTATTAGTTCTAATGGAATCAGTTTGTGTTTTGATAAGTTTGTGAAATGCTTTTACATTGCAGTTTTATCTTGAAACCTTGGTGTGTGTAACCCCCATTAATGTTGTACAAATACTACAGGAAGTCATCACCAATACCTGCCAGAGCATCCGTGACCAACCTGGAGTGGTGAGAGTGCGTGATTCCCTAAGACAGCCATATTGAGCACCTCCTTTAGCGATGATTCACAAGTGCACGTCGTATGTAAACGCAAGCAGATTATATTAGAAGCTGTGCTGTTTCACAGTAAAAGAATGATATGTCCTCATTTGTTTACTGCATTCTGTATGTCACACGTAATAGCAAAAAGCTTACAGTAGAAGAGATGCTTCACACTAGTGAAGATGAACAAGTGTTCATAGCTCTTAAGGTATGCATTTTAGAACCCATCGATTACTAGACATTTTGTCTTGTTTTGGCTCATACTATCACCTCTCAAAATGTGGAACACTTTTTCTTTAACATCCTGTATAACACTAAATTCAATCACAATGAAAAGACTTCATATTTGAAGATGTAGTTTGTTATTGGAGTTGTTTAATTATTTAGCTCCACGTAAGGACGCCCATTTGAAGAATTTATTGTCTTTACGTTGTTTAGCTTCTACGTATGAAAGTCAGTTTGAAGAAGATGGTATTGAAGGAGTTGTATTATACTACAAATGTTGGGGAGCGGAACTTAAAATTCGTTGCAACCGCACGTATAGTAAACAGTTTCCGGTAGCCTTCGCCCCAAATGTATTTTCAGGTGGCCTTTGCCCCAAGCTTAAAAAAATATTAACTTTGTAATTAAATTGTTTCTTTAAATATTCAATATTTATGTTTGCTTCGGCTGCATCAGTATTATTTTAGAGACATCTTGGAAGGGCGTGATGCGACAAGAATGTAGGCTTACGCAGATTTTAAGTTTTAATTCACTCCTTTTTATTAATCCTTGACACAAATTAAATAGCACTTCACTGATATCGAGAGCTGTGAGATTCTTTTATTTATTACTTGCACTTTTTAACACGTATACTATTTTCGTATACGAATTCAGTTGCCTGCCGTCTGCCTGCGTCTGCAGGCAACTGAATTGATTTCAACCGTCTAAATTTGTAAATTTCTGTATTTCAAGTCTCTGATTGGCTAATCCTACTCCAATAGAATACCTTCACTGAACTAAAGCTTTTTCTGGTTGTTGATTGGCTATTTCTAAACTGTCTCAAAATTTACATTATTGCTGCTCTAATAATGACTAGTAGGATTTAAACTTTAAAATTCATTATTGCTTCAAAATTACCTTATTGTTACCTCATTGTTAGCAACGTTTAACTTACTATTCTCACAGCTCCTACATTATTAAATTACATAATACATTCACATAACATTATTACACATGGATACAATAATATAAACATTTACAATGACTGTAATATACACTTTACAAATTATTACATACACATATTACTTCAAGGCGGGCCGTTATTGAATTTACACATTATATAACCAAACTGAAATCATTTAAGTGTTAAAAATACTGCCTCATATTTTGTCAAGCAAATATATTGAACGTGCGATATTTTAATAAAACTCCTTATTCCCGCTTTTGAGAGAATAAAACAAGAAGGTTGGAGTGGTCAGCGTTCTGGCTTCTCAACCTAGAGATCCCGAGCTTCATTCTGGGCTGGGGCGGGGATGTTTTTTTATCTAGAATTATTCCCTATTCTTCCTAGAGTATGGATGCAGGAGTGAGTGTGGGTGTGTTAAATATAAAACCGTAACCAGTAGGTCGTTTCTCAGCCCAAAGCCCCTGATATGACCACAGAAGCTAAAGAAGGCTATAAAATTGAAAAAAAGGAACCAAGTAAAAGGTGGTTTATGGCGGTGGGGGTGGAGTATTTCGTGAAAATCTTGCATCCTTGTACTTAAATACCAAGCTTGGATTTTGAACTATGCTGTTCTCTCTCTCATCTTTATAAATTGGGTCGGAGTAACCACAAAACTTAATTTCTGGTGAAATATGGATATCGAATTTTTGGATGGAATACAATTCCGAGCAGACTGACTCTTTGTCTGGTGGTTAGCATGCTAACCTCCAAAGCCCGAGGTCTCGGTTGGGATTCCTGGCTGAAGGGTGGGAATTTTTATTTAGCCAGGATTATTCCCTATCCTTTCCAGAGTCTGGAAATATGAAATAGAATCTGTGTGTATGTGAGAGAGAGAGAGAGAGAGAGAGAGAGAGAGAGAGAGAACTTAAAGACAGCCCAAAGATTAATCCAAACAGTCACCGAGCTAGATACCTCCGCGATAACATGTGAGGCTCGCATTCGATTCCCTTCGGCCTCCCACTCTGACCTTGGGTTTATTCATTGTTTTTACTTGGTCGATAGGCCAATTCTGTGGTGTTTTCTCATCTACCACCATTTCCTTTGCATCATTTCCTTTTCATTCTGTTTCCTTCTCATCTTTCAGGTGTGCTTCTACGTTTCGTGGCATATGGCTGTGCCTGACAGATGGCGCGGATGCTTGCTCAAAGGAAAAAGTGCTCCCAGTGGACACTAGAGGGCTGCTCGTTCGTCGCCCTCTCTAGGCAGTTCCAGCAGTGGCAAGAGTCTTCGAGCCTGTAATTGTTAGGGGCTTCCGCGCGTCTTCGTAGCCCGTCTGCCTGCGGCTTGTAGCCTCCTGTAGTTCCTTCATCCCTTCCTCCTGGGGATGGTAGCCACAATAGATAGGACGCAGTGGGCGAGGTGACCCCCTCCTTGTATCAGGTTATTCTAAAGTAAGTTCCCATTTTGAAACAGCTGTAACTTCTTTACATATTAGCAGTTTGGTTTCATATTGTATCACTATTGTTTAGAAGGTTTGGGCTTTTTTTCGTTGCTATGGTAACTGTGTCATGTTTGTACAAACATAAGAATACAGACGGCAGTTGGAGGAGCAATGACCTTACCTCTACGAATTCAAATTGGCCACCTTCATTGATATTACGAGTGTAGACAATATGCACATGCACTGAGAAGATATGGAACATTAAATGGATTGAGAAGAGAACCCTGTTCTGTAAAACCATTTCGCAAGATGATGAACAAATTTGAGGAAACTGGTTCACTTATCCACAGAAAGCGATCAGGTAGATCAACATCAGTGCAAAACGAGATATGTGCTGCTATAGTTTTACGAGAACTTCAGGAAATTAGTGAAAATTCAGAATATAATGTTTGTAATGTCAATATCATTGAGAACATCCCTAGGAATACGGTTGCTAATAGCGTTTATAGCATAGAAGAAAGATTATTGCATATTGAACAACACAATGGTGGTCATATTTAATTTTATGTTGTTTTAATAAAATCCCATTTTTTTACGAACAGATTGGTGTTTTTATTTTGTTAGAATCTAAAAGTTTGACAAATTTATTAGCATTTTAAACTCGGAATTTGCTTTAGAATAACCTTATATAAAATATATCTATATTATACCTATAACCCAAACAGTCCACGAGTGAACACCAATGACGATGAACAATTATTCCAAGAGGTGAAGCCGCTGATATGACCTAAGATGTTAACAACGGCATATAAGGATCATTATATCTCATTTCCGGGCAAACATTCATCTTAAAGTGGATAGAAGAATCAAGGTTTGTATTAATACGGAATATCTATGAATTGTTTTAGATAAGCAAATGTAGCGGGAAATAGTCGTTCCTTGTGTTGATGTGGTCTTCGGCAGTCTTCTTCCTCGGCTATTGATGCTCGTCGGTTGTTGCGTATTCCATTCCTAACTATATCTAATTATTAATTCTCAGGTTATAGTGGGTGAGGCAAGTTTAAGAAATACACTGCAATTTTCCCTTAATAAATGAAGTTTATTCACTACTGAAATAATTATGGGCGGTTAGCTTTACCCATTATTATAATCCCACCACATTAAATTAGTCAGGAGCCTAGCTATCTGCACACGCACTCCCACCCTTGTGCATCTGTAGCACCTCGTGTCGACATGAATTCTTGAAGATCAGGGATAGAGAGAGAGAGAGAGGCCTTGCCTGCCCTTATACACGGGAGCCTAGTGACACTCACCTCTGCGTTTAAAAATGTAACGACGTTCTCTATTGGTCCTCAGACCGCGTTACCTTAACATGTATGAGAATGTGTGGCTTCAGATCCGTGCGCTTAAACGTCAGTTCCATATCTCGGTCTCTTTCTTTTCTCTATCTGTCTCATTCTATTTCTCCGTACCGTTACCGGTTCCCTGCCTGTTGTCTTGGTGAAAGGTACGCTCTTTATGCTTTCCTGGAATTTTGCTAGCTCGCCCGTTTCTTAAAATCAGCTCTGTACAAATGATACATGTTGAATATTTTAACATGTTAGTGAATTAAAGTATTACTGTACAATTCTTACATGTACGGTTCCCCTTTCATATGTACAATTCCTATATGTATAATGTATCCCCTTTCAGAAAGTAGTGTCACTCTTACACTTCGAATTCTTATTTTACTCTCTTTAGTTTCATCTATGAGTCCATACTATTGTTACATGCTGGGTAGATGGCCTAAAAGTTCACATGAAAATTAAATTAATTTCTAATACCCAGCACGCACATTGAGGGGACGTATACTTACTTGGCTGCGGAGGACCGAAACGTGGTATGGAGGTTAAAAGGCAGGCGTGGGTTTTTCACTGTACAAAATCCATAACACAAATCTAATCACACATTCCTAGATTTATGTCCCAAACGTTTGGGGGAGGAGACGTCCGCCGATCCAAAGCCCGGCTTACACACGCGGTGCGTTCCTCACGGAATCCTGAGACAGACGCTATCCCCCACTACTCGTGACTAGCAAAGTTACCAGCCAAGAGTGACGTAAACAACAATGTGTCTGATAATGATAATGCAGAACAATAATGTAACCCCCAAAATTATTAATACACCATATCTCCCCCCCCCACTTACAAAAAAGAGGCGTCATGCAAAAATACAAGTGAAATCACGCCATTCATTTCGGTTCTCCGCAGCCAAGTAAGTATACGTCCCCTCAATGTGTGTACTGGGTATTAGAAATTAATTTAATTTTCATTTGAACTTTTAGGCCATCTACCCAGCATGTATCACTATTCTTAATTACATGCAACAGCTTTATTAGTTAACTTGAACGCTATGAAAGTGACGGCTCCAGTATTATATATGTTTTATATGTTTTATTGTCCATAGACTTATACAACTTTCAGACATGTCAAGGAATCCATTGTACTATTGTAGAGTACATAGTATTTACATTTTCACATTTCTTTACAATAGATTTCTATTTACATAATAAGCTAAAGTTCGTCTAACCTATATAAACATTTGTGTGTTAGGTATGTTTTAAGTTCGCTTTTAAATATCTTTCCTTTGTGTAATTTAACAGTCATTGGTAGTTTATTGTATAAAATCAGTCCTTTGATTAACGGATCCTTACACGTAAATTTGAGGTTAACTTGCTCTCTGTGGTAATTGTCCTTATCTCTGGTATCATGGTTATAAAGCATACTGTTACATAACCCATTATTTTCTTTCATTATTGCAATAACTATTACCTTATACAGATATAATCCTACCACAGTAAGAAGTTTATTTTCTCTGAAAACATTTCTACACGAGTCTGTGTTGGACCATACATACATCGTAAACATTTTTTTTTGTAATACTAAAACCCTATTCATGTTAGAAATACTGGTGCTTCCCCATAATTCTATACCATAAGAGATATAGGGGTAAATGATTCCAAACTATAAAATTTACAGCATTTTTGTCTAGATACAATCATAGTTGTCTTATTGCGTATATATTGCAGCTGATTTTATTACATATGTAGTCAACATGAACTTCCCAAGTTAGTTTATTATCTATGTGTATGCCTAAGAATTTGTGATTGTTGACTTTTTCAATTTCATTATTATTTAAAAATACAGCAACATCAGCTTCTTTATTCACTTGGTGATGTTCAAATAGAATCAGTTTACTTTTCTTAGAGTTTATTTTTAGATTAATGTTTTTACTTTCTCTACTACGTATAGTAAGTAGGGGAAGTATTGCATTCCACCCAAAAATTCGATACCGAGATTTCACCGGAAATACATGATTTGAGACCCAAACTTGGTATTTAGGTTCAGTATCTTCCAAGGATGCGACACGAAGGTTTTCAAGAAAATCCCCCCACCCCAGATTACACTTTACATGGAATTTTTCGAAAATTTTAATTTTCTCAAAAATGGCTCTAACAATTTTGATTAAAATATCATATGTTTAAGATATTTTTATGACAAATAAAATGTATATCTTGAATTTCCTGGGAATGTCTCCAAAAGTATTCTTTATTGTGAACGACTTTTGCATAACTGGTAAATCATAAGAGATAGACAAAATTTTACTACACAAAAAATGTAGATCGCGTTAAAATACACAATTTATGTCATATACATTTTTTTTGTTGAGTGAACCATTTTCGAGATATTACTTGTTATTCCCTTAAATTTTTCAATTCTTATTTTTTCAAATGGGAATTCGTTATTCATTTTTACTTTCTCTACTACGTATAGTAAGTAGGGGAAGTATTGCATTCCACCCAAAAATTCGATACCGAGATTTCACCGGAAATACATGTTTTGAGACCTCCTGAATCCAAAAAAAGCATTTTTGGAAACATGTCCGTGTGTGTGTCTGTGTGTGTGTGTGTCTGTGTGTGTGTGTGTCTGTGTGTGTGTCTGTGTGTGTGTCTGTGAACAGCATAACTCAAAAACGAACAGTCGGATAAGCACCAAACTTGGTATTTAGGTTCAGTATCTTCCAGAGATGCGACACGAAGGTTTTCAAGAAAATCCCCCCACCCCAGACTACCCTTTACATGGAAGATTTTTCGAAAATTTTAATTTTCTCAAAAATGGCTCTAACGATTTTGATGAAAATATCATATGTTTAAGATAATGTTATGAGAAATGAAATGTATATCTCGAATTTTCTGGGAATGTCTCCAAAAGTATTCTTCATTGTGAACGACTTTTGCATAACTGGTAAACCATAAGAGATAGACAAAATTTTACTGAACAAAAAATGTAGATCGCGTTAAAATACACAACTTATGTCATATACATTTCTTTTGTTGAGTGAACCGTTTTCGAGATATTGCTTGTTATTTCCTTAAATTTTACAATACTTATACTTTTTCTCACATTCGTTATTCATTTTTACTTTCTCTACTACGTATAGTAAGTAGGGGAAGTATTGCATTCCACCCAAAAATTCGATACCGAGATTTCACCGGAAATACATGTTTTGAGACCTCCTGAATCCAAAAAAAGCATTTTTGGAAACATGTCCGTGTGTGTGTCTGTGTGTCTGTGTGTGTGTGTCTGTGTGTGTGTCTGTGTGTGTGTGAACAGCATAACTCAAAAACGAACAGTCGGATAAACACCAAACTTGGTATTTAGGTTCAGTATCTTCCAGAGATGCGACACGAAGGTTTTCAAGAAAATCCCCCCACCCCAGACTACCCTTTACATGGAACATTTTTCGAAAATTTTAATTTTCTCAAAAATGGCTCTAACGATTTTGTTTAAAATATCATATGTTTAAGATAATGCCATGAGAAATGAAATGTATATCTCGAATTTTCTGGGAATGTCTCCAAAAGTATTCTTCATTGTGAACGACTTTTGCATAACTGGTAAACCATAAGAGATAGACAAAATTTTACTACACAAAAAATGTTGATCTCGTTAAAATACACAACTTATGTTATATACATTTCTTTTGTTGAGTGAACCGTTTTCGAGATATTGCTTGTTATTCCCTTAAATTTTCCAATACTTATACTTTTTCTCAAATTCGTTATTCATTTTTTTATGTCCTGGACTTGCAAAGAGAATGGAATTCGACACATAGCAACCAGCGTTAAAATATTTGACCATCGCTTAAAAGCTACCATATTCCCCTTGCATCTACAAGAAAATTAGCAATAAGATTGACATCTCGATATCTCGATTAACATAAAGCATATGGAGAATAGGCGTTTGTAAAAATAGATTGTACAAGAGTAGAGAAAGTAATGTGAGTGTAACACATCAGATTTTTTTTTATGTCCTGGACATGCAAAGAGAATGGAATGCGCCACATAGCAACCAGCGTTAAAATATTTGACTATCGCTTAAAAGCTACCATATTTCCCTTGCATCTACAAGAAAATTACCAATAAGATTGACAATCTCGATATCTCGATTAACATGAACCATATGGAGAATAAGCGTTTGTAAAATTAGATTGTACAAGAGTAGAGAAAGTCATGTGAGTGTAACACATCAGATTTTTTTGTCTTGGATATGCAAAGAGTATTAATCTGTGGCAAAGGGAATGGTGCTGCACCTAGCAACCAGCTATTAAGAGATATGTATGTGCTTAAAGGCTACTGTATTTCTATATTGCCCTTGTAAATATATGTTCCCCTTACATCTACAAGTAAATTAGCAATAAGATAGAGTCTGCAAATGTTTATCTCGATTAACATAAAGTAGATGGAGAATAAGCGTTAGTAAAAATAGTTTGTACAAGAGTAGAGAAAGTCGTGTGAGTGTAACACACCAGATTTTTTAGATAGTTTGACAACTGCTTTATAGAGTGGGACATTGTTGCTTCTAATTGATTATGGGATTTATCAGAATTACTCAAATGTACACTAAAATAATGTTTTTAGACGGGACTTCATAATACATAGATTTAACAAGAGACCATCTTTCAGTTGCAGCTAGCGTCTTTGCTTTGGCATCACACGCTACAGATGTGTTTCACATCTAAAATGTAAATTATACAACCGCAAAACACAAACAAAATTATCTTTTAGTTATAAGAGACGGTCTCCAGATGTTTTATGTATTCAGTTTCATTAGAAGCTGAAAGGAATATACAAGCAACATTCTGGTGGTTTCTGTCAGGAATAAAGCGGAAGAAACGGAAGGGAGAGATGAATATTAAAATAACGTAGTTCTTACGTGATTTTACCGCGACGTACCTCGTCAAGATTTCTGAAGTTGGTGAAGATACCAGGAAGATAAAGGTGAGATTATGCATATCCAATGAGGTATGTTATGTTAGCCTACTGTTCTCTATAGCGCCACGTATCTCTCAGTGTCTAGTTTCCGAGATCACGAGCTCAAACCCGCGGAGGGCGATGGATTCTTTCGGGCGTAAAAATTCTTAACATACTTCCCTTCCTTTACTTTGGAAGGGAAGTAAAGCCGGTGGTAGATTTACGTCAGGTAAAAGAACCTCAAGCATGATGAACAGGCCTCTAAGCAAAATTCCCGGTCCTTCACGCCCAATATAGAATGGGATGCTAAGAACCATAGCAGTTAAAGAGCGTCCATAAATAAATAAAACTAATTTGCTCAATTATACAGGGTGGATTATTTAAGTTGAGACTGTACTATACCTCCAAAACTAAGCCTTGTAGAAAGAAATGTCTTTAATAAAAGTTGCTTGATATAATGGGGGAATGTAAATGCCATTAGTCGTGTTTTGTTTGGAGACTTTATGCTGGTCATTTTAAGGTCAATTTAATTTTTTTAAATGCTAACCTACACACCTACATTTTGTATGTTGTTTTTTCATTAGAAAATGATTTATAAAAAACTATTTATTTTCTGATGAGGAATAAGGAAACAAAATAAAACAGGTTTGTTACCAATTAAAACTGTAACTTCACCTTCAAATGACCATCCATGGTTGGTCCAACCATTCATGATGCTGTTCGTATACAGTCAATCAGAATTTTCGTTGTGATTTACGTTGCTGTAAGAACAATTGGAAAGTGTTTTATACAAATGTTGTTTTGTTTTTTTATGAAGAGTGAGAAAACAACATAAAAATGTAGCTTCCCATTTTAAAAAACTAAAACAACCATCACAATATCCTACAAATAAAACACTGCTAATAGCATTTACTTTCCCCCATAATATCAAGCAACTTTTATTAAAGACATTTCTTTCTACAACGCTTAGTTTTGGAGATATTGTACAGACTCAACTTAAACCTCATTTTAGTGAGCAAAGTAGATGTTGGTACCATATCATCACTGCGTTATAGTGATGGTTTAACTCGAACGTTTCTCAGTCAATGAACTAGCTTATTGTAGCTGAACTGACCAATGGGGATCGAATATTGTTTTGCACCCAAAAATTTGATGTCAAGATTTGTGAATTGAATGTTTACCTAGATTAACAAAAGTAGTTAATAGTAATAATAATAATATTTTTTAAAACTAGTATTTAGAAGAGTGAGTAGAGAAGTCGTGTGAATGTAACGTTTAATAAATTTTATTTTATTTTCATCCCTCATTCATTTTTTGCAGTCGTGGAAAAAGAGCATGAAATTTCAAGTGAACTTGTTTTAAACTCTTGACTATCGCTTCGGTTTGCTTTACTCCTCTTTTATCTACTTGTCATCTTCCGTGGTGTAGCGGTTACCATGCTAGCTAGCTTCTAGTTCCCGAGGTCGCGGGTTCAAACCCGGCAGAGGGCGATGGATATTTTCGGACGCAAAAATTCTTAGCATGGCTTCCTTCGGAAGGGAAGTAAAGCCGGTGGTCCCGTGTCGTGGATCTACGGCACGTAAAAGAACCTCAAGCCTCTGAGCAAAAATTTCCGTTCTTTCACGCCCAATATAGAATGGGACGTCCATAAATAAAACTCAATTTAATTGAATTCTTTTCCTCTTGTACCTGCAACGAAATGTGTAATGATCCTATTTAAGAGAAAGTTTGATCTAGACTAACATGAAATAGATAGAAAAACAAGCTTTTGTAAGATTAATTTGAAGATGCTATATACAAATAAACGATAGTGGGTAGAGAAAACATGTGAATGTGTAGTCGTAATTGAGTTGTATGCATCTACGCCATATGTTCAGCAGCTCTTCAGAGGCTCCGAAAATATGTTTTTTTTTAATGAGCCGAATCCACTATTGGAGAATTGCTTGGTTTTCAAATCGATGAAGTCCACAAGCAGTGGTTGTTTCAAAATCCGAGAAGATGATAATCAGATATGGCTCAGTTAGAAGAGTAAGGCGTTTGGCAACATCAAACATTCCATTTGAGTAATGTCACAGTCACTCTCCTCCGGGAATTTGTCTCCTCCTCTGTTGATGCGCGCCTTCCATCAGTTGTGCATAGTTTTTCGTGATGGCTAATGATCCTCACATACTACCACCGATGAATATTTCCAGTGTTCACACCTCTTTCCAGACAGACTCTCGCTTTCATATCGCTCTATGGTTATTCCTGTATATGTCAGTGTTTGTGTGAGTGGACTGTAACGTATTCAACTTTCTGTTCTGATTTTTCTCACCAGGAGCTAGATAACTAGAGACTTACATTTACAAACGAAAAATTTACGGTGACGAGAAAACAAAGCGTAGTCAATATAATCGCCGCTCATACAAATTTAAACACGTGTTTTTGCGCGTACAACAGCAGGACCAGTGAAACACAGCAGCCCTTACATCAAGCGCACAACTACAGCAGCACGTTTGCCAGGGCTACCGGTCTCCAGAGGCCTAACTACGAGGTTAGTTGTAGCCAGTTAATAGTCAATTACCGTAAATGGTGAGACAGGCCGTGACAAAGGACATCTAAACGCGGTAGTAATCACTTGATTATGGGATCCCCTGCACAGATGTCCTATTGCATGGTCTAGGTACACCAGAGAGCAAATATTATTCGTATTTTCAGGAATTTTCTTTCCATTTGGTGTAAAACCCAACTTACAGCCGTTTTTTATTGCTTCCTTAGAAAATAATATGATTAAAAAGGTAATTTATAGAAAGTGCGGTTCCTTTTAGATGGTGTATAAAGAGCTTTTCATTGAAATTCTTAATTTCACGGATTTGCAAGAAAATTACGGAGCTGGTCTGAAAACCATTCAGAGGATGTAGCTTGAGATTGCCTGCTCTCTCGAAGAGCAGAAAACTGAGTAGCAGTATCATGTTTTAAGCTAAATTTCCAAACAATATTTCACAAAGCCCTTGTGTTTATTTTCTGTGCTACGTATAGTAAGCAGGGGAAGTATTGCATTCCGCCCCAAAAACTCGATACCGAGATTTCATCGGAAATACGTGTTTGAGGCCCCCTGAATCCAAAAAATCAGTTTTAGAAAAAGGTCCGTGTGTGTGTGTGTTTGTGTGTGTGTGTGTGTGAACAGCATAACTCAAAAATGAAAAGTTGGGTAGATACGAAACTTAGTATTTAAGTTCAGTATCTTTCAAAGATGAGACACGAAGATTTTTGGCAAAATTCCCCCACCTCAGACTACTCTTTGCATGGAACATTTTTAGAAAATTTTGATTTTTTCAAAAATGGCTCTAACGCTTTTGATTAAAATATCATATGTTTAAGATATTTTCATGACAAATGAAATGTATATCTTGAATTTTCTGAGAATGTCCCCAAAATTCGTCTTCATTCTGAATGAATTTTGCATAACTGGTAAACCGTAAGTGATAGACAAAATCTTTCTACACAAAAAATGTAGATCTCCTTAAAACATACAACTTATGCCATATACAATATTTTGTAGAGTCAACCTTTTCCGAGATATTCATTGTTATTTGTTTGAATTTTCCAATACTTATACTTTTTCTCATATGAGAATTCGTTATTCGTTTTTTTTTAATGTCCTGGACATGCAAAGATAATGGAATGCTCCACATGGCAACCAGCTCTTAAAGATTTGATTATCGCTTAAAGCTTACCGTATTCCCCTTGCACCTACAAAGAAATCAGCAACAAGATTATCTCGAATAACATGAAATAGACGGAGAATAAGCGTTTGTAAAAATAGTTTTACAAGAGTAGAGAAAGTCATGTGAGTGCAGCTCATCAGATGTTTTCAGAAACTACTCCATGTAAAATTTCATAAATGAATTTGACTGCAGTTATAATTTCTTGCTTACAGCTGAATAACTTGTCTTAAATTTCAGAGTAATTTTTATATTTAAAATATGAAATATTGAGTTGATATTGCAATATCTCAATTTCTGTAACTTAACAACACAAGATATCAGGTCTTAAAATGTAGAAAAAAAGGATAATGCTCTGTTTCAAGCGGTATCCGAGAAAAATACCTTAAAACGTTCTTGACGCTACAGTTTTGATTAAAATTGCCTGAAATGCTACGCACTGAACTACTAAATGTAATATAATTTAAAATGTTTATCTCTTTATCAGTGAATGTCGCCCAATATAACGAAAGCTGATACAGTCAAAGCATTATAAACCTTAACTAATTAGTTGGAAAGTTGAATCTCACTTGAAAAATCCAAAGCCAAGGTCGGAACAACGATATTCGGCTAACCGTTCCCTTCGTATCCAGCAATGGCGCTGGATTTAAGTTTGATTCAACTTTCCATCTTAGCACCTATCAAAAGCACTTAACTGTTTATTTTGGAGGATTCAAACCCGGTCTGGTAATCTTGTATAGTGTTCAAATTTACAGCAGTAAATGTAGTAGTACGCTTGATTATACAAATTCATAATTCCACTAATACGTCCTCACGCATTTATTAAATGAAAGCACGTTATACTCCGCCAAGTTACCTTTGTATGGAGGGTAGCATATGAACGCGGCGAAATATGCAGACTGGCAGGCAGAAGAGAGCGGTTGTCATAGCAACGATATTTGTTTATCGAAAAACCAAAGACTTTGCAAGATACTAGAGCATGCTTATATTTCTTGCTTTGTTCAGGAACCCACGGGTGAATTTCTTAAAAAACTTATGTATTACTTTTAAAACGGTTTAGAATTTTACTCCAGTTTTCGGAAAACCAACACGAAATGCCTCTTCAGTAGATTTGAAAGTATTATTCATGATTTTTCGCCTAAATAAGCCCCACGATCGAGCTTTATAATAATTTATGGTCAATTATTTTCAATGCAGTAGGCATTTGTTTAAAAACAGTGCGCAAGAACTTGGGGGCTCATTCATTTATGAAAACAGTATTATTTATTTCACTTCGAAGAGCAATATTTTGGGGAAATTTAAAATTAAATTTTTCTAAAAATCAACACATACAAACCTACAAATCACACTAAAAGTTTAAAAGTATTAATTTTTCTTTATCTACTTCGTATAGTAAGCAGGGGAAGTATTGCATTCCACCCAAAAATTTGATACCGAAATTTCACCGAATATACTTGTTTTGAGGCTCCCTGAATCCAAAAAACAGCATTTTCAGAAAAAGATCCGTATGTGTGTCTGTGAACAGCATATCTCAAAAACGAAAAGTCGCATAATTACTAAACTTGATATTTAGGTTTTTTCAAAGATGCAACACGAAGATTTTCAAGAAAATCCCCCCACCCCAGACTACCCTTTATATAGAATATTTTTCAAACTTTTTGATTTTCTCAAAAATGGCTATAACGATTTTGATTAAAATATCATACGTTTAAGATACTTTCATGACAAATGAAATGTATGTCATGAATTTTCTGGGAATGTCTCTAAAAGTCCTCTTCATTCTGAATAACTTTTCAATAAGTGGTAAACCGTAAGAGATAAGACAAAATTTTACTGCACAAAAAATGTGGATCTACTTAAAACACACAATTTATGTCATATACATTTTTTGTCGAGTGAACCATGTTCCTTGTTGTTTGTTTGAATTTTCCAATACTTTTTCTCAAATGGGAATTCGTTATTCATTTTTATGTGCCGGACATGCAAAGAGAATGGAATGCTCCACATAGCAACCAGCTCTTAAAAGATTTAACTATCACTTAAAGCCTACCACATTCCCCTTGCATCTACAAGAAAATTAGCAATGAGATAGTTTCTGCAAAGGTTTATCTCGATTATGAAGTAGATGGAGAACGTTGGTAAAATTGCTTGTACAAGAGTAGGGAAACTTATGTGAGTGTAACACATCAGATTTTTTTTAAATATGCTTAAATTTTTGTTAAGAAGATATGCCATAATTTCATAGTTGAAGAATATTATGAAATGTTGAATATACATTCACACTTGCACCAAACTAAAAATGACGTTTAGTTTCCTTCTTGACCGAAATTGCATTTAAACGCTACCTTGAATCTGAAGGACTTTTAAGGCAATGTTTCGGGTAAGACGCCCAAGATGGGGAGGCAAAAAGGAAATGAAGAGAGCGGAAGGAAATGATACTTAATGCTGTGGCGTTCCCCAATGTGATACTCTTCCTAAGGGGCGTAAACTCAGGAATTCAGATTTGGGTAGTCAGAGGTCTGGAGATGATAACAGGAAGACTAGCTCATTAAATTACACATATTAGTTATTTATAAGCATTTTATTCAAACATACTGAATCAGAACCTTTTTTTACGTTTATCTATTGGGCCTTTCACTGGAGGGAAACTAAAACTATCAACCACCGAGCGGTTCAGATTACTTCCTTTCCCTTCTGCGCAATTGACGCACTATAACAACCGTTGGAAACGCTTATTTTATTCTGCGCATGCGCAATGTGTTGCCGCGAATTCGATGGAGCATTCGAGAGTCACCAACGGTCACCTATTATGTTTACGCCCATAACCATCGCTATAACTGTTATTATAATTTTCTATCGTCACACCATATCATGTTTTGCAGAATTATTTGCGAAAACCCTTTGTTTTGAGTTTCAAGCTTAAATTAATCATTGATAAGGACTTTGAAAGTAAAAATTTATGCTTGAAAGTAAAAACGCATGCTAACTACAAAAAACTCATCAAATGAATCAACATTCTAAAACGATTCCAGTTTTCACTATTTTAAACATGTGTGGTAACTTCATTTACTAACTTTTGTCGCAGTAATCTCTCGTGTTATCTTTTTTTACTTGGCGCCTGTTATTGTTTTACTATTTTGAATTTTGGCTTCTTTGTCCTCCGGCTAGCTATTATTACTCAGTCGAGCAAATATCTCTTGAACAGGGTGTGTAAACGGAAAGGAGTTGTTACTAAAAGATAACACTGATAACAGAATTTGTTTTTACACTTTTATTGCCGTCACACTTAATTAATTTCACAGATTTAATCTTGATACACGCCTGACTGAAACTGTTATATTTTCGAATGTAACTACAATCACTTATTTGCCGTGCACTCTTAATTCGCGTATTTCACATTTTGTAACTAACTTTACGACGCGAGAGATTCTGTAGAATTGCGTAATGTGTACTTCTTGAATGCTTCCTTAGAAATGCCTGACGTGTAACTCGCGAGAGAGATTTCTTAGAACTGCGCGACGTTTACCTTGTGAATGATTCTGTAGAACTGCGCGATACTTCAACTCCGACTCAAGAATTTATACTCCCTCACCCCGATATGCCTAAACATTATAATAGAGCTGCTATTGGTTAATAAATCGCGCCAACATTAGCATCTGTTTCATAAGCCAATCAAAATTACAAACACATATGCTCTAGGGAAGATATTCCCTCCATTTCTAAAGAAAGGCGCGCTACCCTGACGCCATTAGTTTGTCTCTTCTAATTGATAAACAACTCACCCCATTGCTTCATTGTTACCCGCTCCTATTGTCAGTTTCAGTGAGGCCGTGTAAACTTATATCCTAACAATGCTTATAGTTAACAAACATCTCAAATCATTGTCATACAATCATGTTAATTTACACTACAATCACTCTGGCATTCACAGTGTTGTGATATAAAATACTGCCTCACTTTTCCTATGTTTAACAATGAAACTTCTACCACTGTAGCTATTTGTGTGTAGGTCATTAACCTGAAAGTAAAAGGGAAACACTGAATCGCAATAAACGCCCGCAGAACGCGATACTCAGTCATGCATGGATAATGAATTGCTGCATGTAACAAGGTTACCGTGTTCAACTACCTCCAGAAGGTCGAGGGGACCGAAAAACAAGAGAGTAGCTACGATACAAAAAGCAAACGCAAGCCCCAGTCTTTTAGCTAGATGGGACATGATATTCGTCCGCTTCATGTTAACAATACAACTTCCGTTTGAAAGAAACAGTTGAGCTTGAAGAGTCGAGTTTTAGAATGTTTTTGCACTATGCATATTTTGCACCACAAAGACTTAGTGCTTATTTTGAAGTTGCTTATTATTATTTTAATCAGTTCCAGCAGCTTTTACGTCTGTCGACTACGTTACATTCTATATTTATTGTCCGTTTCTATTCGCAAGTTAACAAATCCTCAAACAAAATTTGAATTCCAGGAGAAGTGCTTTCCAGTTTCTGTAAACTTTTTAAATAAAATAATGGAAGAATCATATACAGGGTGGGCCATTTAAGTTGAAACTGTACAATATCTCCAAAACTGTAGAAAGAAATGTCTTTAATAAAAGTTGCTTGATATTATCAGGACAGTAAATGCCATTAGTCGTGTTTTATTTGGAGGACGTTATGATGGTCATTTTAGTGTCATGGCTGCGTTTCTTCAGTTCACTCATTATGCACTTTCAGAAATCACTAAGGAAGATCCCATCCTGATATTAAGGGCTTAAAACAAAATATATCACAGATTCCTCCTGTATTTTTTTCCAAATTTTAATATTAGGCGGTTAAATATTGTGGTTTAAAATATTCATACTTAAAAAAGTGATTGTTTTTTATTCCGAAAAAAAATAGTATTTTTATATACGGAAAACCACAGTGTTATATCTACAAGACGATGTGTTGTTCTTATGCCTGACCATTCTGTATTTCGAGAATAAATTACTTTTATGTAACGTTGTGCGCGTATAAGAAAAGTACGCTGTAAATCCTAAAATAATTTGATTTTTCGCAAAATATAAAATACGTGTCCATTTATTTTATGTGTGGAAAACGTAAACTAACATTGGGAGAAAGTAATGTTTTATGTGTGTTCGGTTTGATGTGGAATGACTCACAGATGCAACTGTAAATCCTGTGTTAAATGAAAGCAGTATTCATAATCATGAAAATATTATGGATAGTGATATTGCGGTAGCGCTTGTAAAAGGAAAGCTTGTGAAGATTTAGCACTCAGACCACTTAAATTAATCAGAAAAGTTCTCAGTAGCGACATGAATTCCAATATGACACACAGACATGTTAATGATATAAGACAGGCTATTTATCGGGAACGAAGGAAGAAGTTGCCTAAAAATTCCATTTCATTTCAAGACGCCATCAAACAACTACAAGAGATAAATAGTGTAACGAATAGGAATGGGCGATTTTGTTTCCCATTTGACGACATGATACTTCTAACATGTGGTAATAATCTAAAAATTTTAGTAAAGTATGGGAATATTGCTTTAGCGGATGGAACATTTTGTACAAGTCCATGATTTTTCCAACAATTGTATACTCTACATGTTTACTATAGTGAAAAGTATTATTTTGTTTAACATCTAAAGCAACAGATTGTTATGTAAATATGTGCAAACGGATTACCTCTTTATGCAATGGAGAGTTTGCTTCCGAACATATAATTTTAGAGGAATTAATTGTTCTTCCACACAAGCCGTGTGTTGGACAAGGTTGGAAAGGTAGAATCAGACGACTGAAAAATTCAGTGCTATAGTCGGGAATTGAACCACGGATCTTCCGGTCTCCGTCCGGTTGCTCTAACCACTGAGCTAACATGCCGGCACCACATTAAATTCTCCAACTGATTCGCAAATTAAATTGAGTTTTATTTATGGACGCTTTTTAACTGCTATGGTGCTTAGAGTCCCATTCTATGTTGGGCGTGAAAGATCGCTAATTTTGCTCAGAGGCCTCTTTATTAGGTGCCGTAAATCTACGACACGGGACTACCGGCTTTACTTCCCTTCCGAAGGAAGCCATGCTAAGGATTTTTACGCCCGAAAAAAATCCATCGCCCTCCGCCCGGTTTGAAACCGCGACTTTGGGAACTAGAGGCTAGCATGGTAACCACTACACCACGGAGGACAACAACAAGATCCCAAATTGTTAATATTACATACCCTAATGGCGACTTACAATGTTGTAAGCACTTTAATTCCTGGGCTTCATAGTTTTGACCACTATTAGGTCAATTAATGGAATGTTGCCATGGAAGCTCATATAATTTTAGACTTTGAAACAGCTGCACACGTTGCAACAAAAATGGTATTTACTTCCGTTATGATTCAGTGCTGCTAATTCCATTTAGGACAAAGCTGGTACCTTAAAATTTCAGAGTTAGGATTGATAGGTTTATACAAGAGTAAAGAGGAAGTGAATGGCTCCAGTTGTTTTTTGGGTTGCCTTATTTGACTTCGACTGTTATTGAAGAAGCATTTGTGGTTCTAATCAGGGTTTCGCAGCAAATGGACATAGTTAGCAGTTTTTCGAATACATTCTTGAAACCTACATAGCGAAAGAAAGTTCCTTTCCTTCTTAACTTCGGCTTTTACGAGTTTACATACTTCTGGCACTCTACTGGAGCCGAATGTTTCCGCAAGCCTCTCAAGGAGAATCTAACCCATTAATCCGCATAGCCACTGATGTATTAATCATATTCCAAGCTGAGACATACTGTGGCGTATTAATAATTTGGGGGTTACATTATTATTCTCATTGCCATTACCAGACACATTGTTGTTTACGTCACTCTTGGCTGGTGGCTTTGCTAGCCACGAGTAGTGGGGGATAGCCTCTGTCTCAGGATTCCGTGAGAAACGGACCGCGTGTGCAAGCTGGGCTTTGGATCGGTGGACATCTCCTCTCACTTGCATTTTTAATAATGTAGGAACCCCAAACGCCTTCCTCTTAACCTCCACACCACGTTTCGGTTCTCCGCAACCAAATAACTATATGTCCCCTCAATGTGCTTGCTGGGTACTCAAAATTAATTTAATTTTCATGTTAACTTTTAGGCCATCTACCCAGCATGTAACAATATTTGAAATTACAAGGTGCCAGCAGAAAGCATTTAAGAAGGCAGGAAATGACATACGCAAGTATTCGTAAATAGCAGGAGTACGACCGAAAAATTATTAGCCGATTGGAGTTTCCAAAGAAGGTTAATCGGCTAAACTTGCCCGTCATCTACTGAACAGTGTGTGTTTACAGTATTTTAACGCACCACATTTTTAACCACACCTACTGCTAACTGTATGTGGTTATCAGAAGACAGTCCAGTCTGTAGAATTAGGAAGGTGAATTTAGTGCGCTATTCATGCTTTCCGTTGTGCGTTTTCAAAGTATCTTCAGTGTTATTTCGGTGCGCTTTTGATTGAAAATATACAATTGTTTACGCGCTTTCGATGAGCTCCGAGTGAATCGTACTCTTTATCAATGGGCGTGTTAGGTGCGGCTGGTTAGATACACCGATGCATAGAATTGCTTTCTTGTTCGCTACAAATGCGCGATAAAGAAAACTTGAGCTTATGGAGCTGGCACAATTATAGTCGGTTAAGATATATTACAGTACTAATTTTGTGAGTTGGGTTTGACAAGATCTGAACTATAGCGCAAAGCTGCCGGTGACATCACGATAAACATATGAATGGTGTCCTAACTCTTCAAAAATTCAAACCCAGAGCTTTGAATATCTTGAAAATAGTTAATGCCACAAAAAGTTACCTGAGATTAGCTGCGTGTTTTAACGATCTAAGATTTGTGTATGTGAAATTTTTGTCTATCTCTTATGATAATATAAAATTATACAAAATTCATTCTGAACGAAGAAGGCTGTTCGCAGGAAATTCAGGATATACATTTTATTAGTCATGCACATAGCTTTAAAATGTGGTATTTTGAGAGAAAAAAAAACAATTCTTTAGAAAATCGAAAATAAAGAAATTATTTTACACTTAAAAGGTAGTTTGGAGTGAGATTTTCTTGAAAACCTTAGGCTCATATTTTTTAAAGATGGTGAACTAAGATATGCATTCAGAGGAGCTCAAAGCATGTATTTCCGGTGAAACCTCAATATTAAATTTGAAGTTGCTATTGTCTTTACGTTATTTTCCCCAAGCTTTGGGAGCCAATTTGAAGAAGATGGTTGCTTCACGTATGGAAAGTCAGTTTGAAGAATGTGTATTATATTTCGACTGTTGGGGAGCCGAACTTGAAGCAGTTGCAACCGCACGTATGGTAAAAATTTTCCGGTAGCCTTCGCCCCAAATGTACTTTCTGGTGGCCTTTGCCCCAAATGTAATATTAACTTTGTAATTTGACTGTTTCTTTAAATATTTTATATTTATGTTTGCCTCGGCTGCGTCAGTATTATTGTTAGAGACATGGATTTCTTTGCAAGGCGTAGTGCGGCTGAAGAATGTAGGCTTACACAGATTATAATTTTTAATTCACTCCTTTTTTATTAATTCTTGACACAATTTAAATAACACTTCACTGATAAAGAGAGCTGTGAGATTCTTTTATTAATTACTTTCACTTTTTAACACGTAAACTATTTTCGTCTCACACGAATACGTATTAAATTTATCGAGGACATATCTCGTATCCGGTTAGGAACACTGTCTACAACCAACGCGTCCAGTTATGTGCGCTGTCTACAAGCAACTGACTTGATTTCTACCGCCTAAAATTTGTAAATTTCTGTATTTTAAGTCTCTGATTGGCTATTCCTAATCCAATAGAATACTTTTATTTAACTTAAGCTTTTTTCTGATTGTTGATTGGCTATTTTATAAACTGTCATAAAAATTACATTATTGTTGCTCCAAGAATGACTAGTAGCATTACTACACTTTCATACTCATTATTGCCTCAAGGTTACCTCATTGTTAGCAACTTTTAACCTGTTATTCTCACAGCTCCTAAATTATTAAATTACGTAATACATTCACATAACATTATTACATGAATACAATAATATAAATATATACAATGACTGTAATATACACTTTTTATATCTTTTTACATACACATATTGCTTTAAGGTGGGCTGTTATTGAATTTATATATTATATAATTTGACTTAAATCATTTAAGTGTTAAAAATACTGCCTCAAATTTTTATTGAAGTTCATGAACAGTTCATGTTTTGGTTGTGTGTGTCGTAACTCAAAACGAACATGTGTGCTTTGTTTATTTCCATAAGCGATTCATGAGGTAACAGCTTTCCATCCATGAATTGTGCGTTATGTCTTAAAATATACCTAATAAATCCATTATAAAAATAGATTCTGATGTCAACTTCTAGTTTACCAATAAGTTTATTTGAATATTTCCATTGACCCGAGTGCTAGCCCCCTTCAAGAGGTTTCAGATATATACAAGCTGCAATAACGACAGACAAGTTTCAGCAAGCATAAGCAAAAAAAGTTGCGAACAAATGCAATAGACAAGCTGCCATTTTGGCTGTACTAAATTCATTTCGCCGTTCATTCACTTGTAATTTATAATCCTATACCCCTGGGGGCAGTAGCTGGCTTCTTCGCTTGATTAACCTGCGTTACGTCTGATATCCTGAGGGTTAGGCTGAAAATCCCTCTTGGTTTCGGTTATTTGATGGGAAGTACCACGATTTTCTTTGATCATAGAGTGTAATATCGGATACGGTGCTCTGGGGCACGCGCAGATGGACATTCTGTCGAACTGATTATATGCCTGGCTACAGTGCTGCCCCCGGAACAGAGTGCTGTACAATATGATTACAAACAGTATATTAAACTTACATCATTGCATAGGTAATGCACAACTGTTGTGTACACTTTTCTCTTTTCACCGCAAGCAAAACGAATGAAAAGAATGAGCTCATCAGTTGTTTTGGCATGGGTTTAATGTCCTACTCCCGCTGTACGGATTGCTGAAGCTTAAACTAGCTCGGAGCCAAGGCACCTCATTCTGCTTGACGTGTACAGTCACGTGCACAGAAACGTGTCGATGCTATTTTTCTTCATTTAATATTGCCAGAATCACCTTATTGTCTGTGTTCTACACCAGCCCTGAGTCAGCCATTCTCTTATTGGTTGGAATTAAATTACAACACACACACACACACACACACACACACACACACACACACACAGACATTAGCTATACACGGAGGCCAGGCCTCTGCGAAAGGGGAGTAGTATGAAAAGATTTCACCTGAGTGGCTGGAAAGCATGCTTCTCAATGACGGCCCATACCAGCCCCCGGACGAGTCCGTCTCGTATTGGTTTGTTGACAGAAGTCTGACACTCAAACTTTAACCTATGAACACAGGTTGGTTTCATGCTCAGGAGCGAAGGAAAAGGAAGAGTAAGGTAAACATTGAGTGGAGTGCTAGAATCAGGTAAGAATTGGGGGCTGGGCATGACAGAGGCGGTTTAATATTTCCTTACCAACATAAACCACTGCGCATATCGACACAATTCTATGCATTCGACTGTTCACTAGGCTGCAGAAGAAATGTCGATACTCTGTATGGTCTTCCATTTTAAAAACATGTAAATGCAATTTTTATGGTATGTTCACTTCATTATTCAATATGAATTGATGCTAAATTACTCACATAACTTTATTCCATAACAATAACACGTTTGTTGAATGAATGATGTATTATCTATTTTGAACTTGCATGCAATTTATACAATGTTTATAATACAATGGAGTCGCTTATTATTTCTCTTCCCCTTATATTTAACATTCTGTTGTATATATAACGGGGAAGTATAATTTTCACTATTCACTTTTTTGCCTTGTTACCCTTTTCCCGGATTTTCTCTTTTAACCACTTTAACATAATTTTTCCTAAATATTTTCCTGCTTTCTCCATATATTCATTTGATCTTGTATTAAAGATCTTCCTAAATTTTAGCTCTATTGGTAAATTTTGTCCATTTCTGTAGTATTAAATTCTCTCTTCCTTTATCCATGCCCTCGCTATCCAGAATATAATGCGAATTGGCATGTAATCCATTACATTTAGTGCATCTCTCCCCCCTTCTTCCCCCTGCTAGACTACTTAAATTCATTACACCTGTATTCGTCCATGCATACCCCATTCTGGCCTCTTTGTGCATACTTCGATATACGAGGGCTGATCAACAAAGACTGAGACTGATTTTTTCCTGTAGCTTCCGTGATAGTTTCGTATCTGTAACATAAATATTTGAAAATAGCGGGTTTTTATGTATAATGTTGGTAGGTGGCAGCACTCTCGTATTGGTAGGTTAGTAGTAATGCTCTATTTTGTAGACCCTACGTGCATTTCGCACACCAGACAATGAAGGTGATGCATTTTTTAAATCGATTATCACCGGTGATCAGTCATGGCTGAATCATTATGATCCTGAAGGAAAACAAGCCAGCACAGTTTGGAAATCGCCAGGTTCCCCAACACCAAAAAAGGCAAAAGTTGTTCCATCTGCAGGGAAAGTGATGGTGATCACATTTTAGGACTGTAATGGAATGATTTACCAGCATGCAGTTCCCCCTCACACTACTGTTACAGCAGCATACTACACGTCAGTATTGGCTACACTGAGGAAGCACATTGCAAAGAAACGACCAGAGCTTTCTCGAACTGGGTGGCAGCTTCATCATGACAATGCACGGCCTCACGTCGCAAATCAAGTCATGCAGTTTCTGGCTCGATTCAACATTACCTGTGTACCACATCCACCTTATAGCCCCGATCTTGCACCCTGTGACTTTTTTTTATTCCCATCACTAAAACCAAAGCTTAGGGGTATTCGATTTGAGAACTCTGAAGCAGTGCTCAAGAAAAGTGAGGCGATTCTCAAGGACCTGACAAAGAATGGTCTACAGCACGTGTTCAAGGACTGGCAGAGACGCTATAAAAAGTGCATTGAAGTAGGAGGAGACTACTTTGAAAAAGATCATGTAAACATCGAATAGGAGTAATAAACATCTGTGAAAAAAAATCAGTCTCAGTCTTTGTTGATCAGCCCTCGTATCTTTCTTTCCCCCATTCCGTTTTAAAATATTTATAATGGCCTCTTTTTCCTTGAAACTACTTATAATTTCTTGCTCTTCAATATCTTACACTCTTGTTCTAATTTCTTTCCAGAAACCCTTACTTTTGTTGTTTCTTTCTACCCATGTTTCTCCCATTCCTATTTTTCCAATGTTGTCAGTATCTTGTGCATCCAAGTTTCTTTTTTCCCCATTTTCTCCTGTACAACCAAGCATTGCTTTAGTATCTCATTTTCCTCTAGTAGATTTATTCTGAACCAGTATTTGATTGCCTTTCTACCAACTTGCCTTAGCCCCCGCCCTCCCTAGTTCTGCTTAACACGTTTGTTTGTATGTTATTGAAGGGTGAATTATATCAAGAATGATGATAATAGGCTTATATGGAAGGTATTCTGTATATCATGTCATTTGTTTCCTGAGTTAACTCCTCGTAACACCATAATATTTCAAATCGATAACCGACTCTGCATTTCTTCTGTGTGGCATACTACTGTTATAAAAAGGGAAAATATATGTGTGACTGCGTGGGGGGTGATCTTGGACCACTCAACCATTTTTATAATTCTTTTACCCTTGAAAAGCATTGTTTTTCTGAACGGACATAGGCTATAATATTTCCAAAAGTCTTAAAAATGGACTTCAATTCCCAATTTTGTTGAAGATAATTAGTAGAGGACACATTTTGGTGCTTTATTGCAAAAGTGACAGATCATAAATGCCTTCCAGCCGAAAGGAAAAAATGGATATTAGGACTATTAAAATGTTTTAAAGTCGAATTAAACATTTCTATTTCCGAAATATTTGCTTTGAAGTGTTAAATGGTCGTTCTACTGTTTTTCTTGTATACATGCAAGATTATGTTATCCAGTTGCTTTTTAACAATTAATAAAAACTATAATAAGTAGAGAAAATGGTGCGAGTTTTACATACCAGAGTTTTAACTTCCTGTGCAGTTTTAATTATGGTTTTATTATTTATACTCAGAACTCCTTAATATGGCAGTGAATTGCGATGGTAATAATCTTCAATACATGCAAAACTGTAATAATTCCGTAGTTTTCCATCATTTGCGGCGGGAGCCATTTGTATCATGTTTATGGGATCCCGAGTGCGAATCGCGGTTGGGGTGGAGTTTGAATGTATGAATGTGGGAGTGAACGTGATAATAGCGAAAAGCTGATAAAATCAACGTTAATAAACCCTACAGTTCAGCGAGAAATATCATTGGCTGATTCTTAAGTCAAAGTCCCCAAATGACCAAAGAATGATAGTTGTTCTTCCACATAAGCCATTGTAGGATAAAGTTGGAAAAGTAGAATCGTAACTCTGAAAAATTCAAATCCATAGCGGGATTGAACCATGTCGCAGTTCTCAATGTTCTAGTGTTATCTTATTTGTTGAGCGCCTATTGTTTAATTATTTTTTAGCTTTTGGGTTCATTGCCCTCCGGCTAGCTGTTACAACTCAGTCGAGCAAGTGTCTCTAAGCAGGGCGTGTAAACGGAAAGGAGTTGTTGCTAAAAGATAACACTGATAAAATAATTTGTTTGCACACTTTTATTGCCGCCACAGTTAATTAATAATTCACATATTTAATCTTTATACACGCCTGACTGAAACTGTGATATTTCCGAATGTAACTACAGTCGTTTTAGTTGCCGCGTACCAATTACTTCGCGTACTTCAAATTTTGTAACTAACTTTGCGATGTGCACCTCGTGAGAGATTCCTTAGGACTGAGGGACGTGCACCTCGTGAGAGATTCTTTCGAACTGCGCGATACTTGCTTATGGCTCGAGAATATATACTCCTTCACCCCGAATTGCATAAACATTATAGTAGAGCTGCTATTGGTTACCAAATCGCGCCCACTTTAGCGTCTGTTTTGTCAGCCAATCACTGCTACTAACATATATACTCTAGGGAAGATATTCCCTCCAGTTTTAAAAAAAAGGCACGCTACCCTGACGTCATTTGTTTGTCTCTTCTTAGTGTTAAACAACTCACCCCCTCGGTTTATTGCTACCCACTTCTATTGTCAGTTTCAGTGAGGCCGTGTAAACTTATTTCCTAACAATACTTATGGCTAACAAACATCTAAAATCCTTATTAATTTACTAATTTACACTACAATCACTCTGGTATTCACAGTGTTGTGATATAAAATATTGCCTCAACCACAGGTCTTCAGCTTTCACGCAACATGCAGGCATGACATTACATTCCCAAACTAACTCGCATTTTTTCCAATAAACTAAGGGCGCTTTCAAGTTCATTTTGAGAAGACATGCCCCGTACAACAACAGCATGGAAAACTAAAGGTCCGTGGTTCAAATTCCGGCTATGGCACTGCATTTTTCCGTCTGATTCTACCTTTCCATGAACAAAGAAGTTAAATATAGCTATAAATATGAAACAATTCTTAAAAAATCCGATATGATACATTCTCATGACTTTCTCTACCCTCTGTCGTTTATTAGTGGGTCTTACTAAAGTTTATTGTTCTATCTACAACATTTTAATGCAAATGAACCTTTGCAGAAATAGCTACATTACACATTCCGTCATAGATGCAAAGAGAACAGTTATAGCCAAATGTTTAAGAATTGGACGCTACATGCTGGTCTTAAAATTCCACACCATTTCCATGCAATTGCAAGAAATAACTGAATATCGAAAGGACTTTAAATTACTTAAGTATTCAACATTTCGAAAACCATTAATAGACCATATCTCGGAAATGGCTTATGACACAAAAAAACTTAAATTGTGTATTTTAAAAAGTTCCACATTTTTTGTGTAGTACGTTTTTGTTTATCGCATAACGTTTACCAGTTATACAAAATTATACAAACTTATTTTCGAATGAAGAGGACCTCACAGGCTATTCCCAAAAAGTTCAAGATTTTATTTGTCATGTAAATACATTTAATATACGGTATTTTAACAAAAATCGTTACAGTCATATTTTAGAAAATCAAACATTTCGAAAAATGTTCTATGTAAAAGGTTAGTTTGTGGTGGAAGGTTTTCTTGAAAATATTCGAGTTAAATCTTTGGAAGACGCTGAACCATAATACCAGGTTTGATAATTACCCAACTTTTTGTTTTTGAGTTATTTTGTTCACAGATAGACAACACATACATACACAGGGACATTTTTCTAAGAATGCTATGTTTGGATTCAGGGGCCTCTAAACGCGTATTTCCGGTAAAATCTCGATAATACATTCTCTACCTTGTTGTGACAGGTACATTATAAATTGATTGCCTTCGAAGCAGTGAATATCCTTCACCTGAAAGGTATTTAAGAACTACTACAAACAAATAAATAATAAAATGTTCTGTCTCAAGGTGAAAAATAATCTCGAGGGAACTAGCTAGTGAACGCCACTTAATAATTCTTCACATGCATGACACCTGAGTTGCGTAATTGACAAGGAAGACCACAGAACACAATCTGGAGGGTAACCGAACCAGTTTCACGATGGCTGGTCGTATGTAATATATCGCTTGTCATAAACCCAATCCTGCCTGTCGAGGAAACATGACGTGTTCATTTCTGTGAGAAACAGCTCTCCACAAGTCAAAAAGAAGAAAAACATGCAACTGTAGAAATCGACTACGGAACAGAAAACGTCTTTCTGTTCCGGCTTAACCTGCAGCACGGAAAGCTTACGTATATCCATCAACATCGACCGCGTCTCGACTCGCTTCCATAAAACTTTCCCAGACATCTGAAAGTCGATAGATAAATCGATCTCCAGACTGAGAAGAATGGCTTTAGTTTGCGGATCTCTTGTTTGGAGACAGAAGCAGCAATAATTGTAATGCCGATCCGTGGAGAACCGCTGGATGACATCACTCAGCCACTGTAGAAGTTTGTTAGAGAAAGCTCGTTGTAAATACTTCGCTGTTGCCGTATGTAAAGGACGAGTAAACAATGGCACAATACATTCGTCTCAACAAACGACTTGCAGTGATGTGAAGCAGCGATGAAGCGCAGCGTTTGTTTGATGTACCTACTATTAAAGCAGAAACTGTAGTATAACGCCTAACACATTTCAGCAGTTTCAAAAGTTTTTATTTCTATGATGTACCTACTATTAAAGCAGAAACTGTATATTAACGTCTAACACATTTCAGCAGTTTCAGAGTTCTTATTTCTGTACTCTAAACACGTCGCCTTTTGGAATATTAATTAATATTGTCACCCATCACTGTACAATGCTATTAGGTTCCGTGAAAAATTAAACTTTGAAATGATTTGTGGCAGGGTTGAGAATTATTTTGCTTGCTTTTTCTTTCCTGAAACATTTTTTTCGGTAAAATAAAAACCAAACAGTGCCTTGGAGTATTTGTTGAACCCTCTATTTGCTACACTTTACGGAAAAAACCAAATATTTAAGTTATGAAAACAAGGTATTGAAATATTTAATTCCAAGTTTTACAGCATTCAAAAAACTTTAATTGACATTCTTCCACATGAAAGCAGTTTCTATAGCTTCATTAAAACATTTAACAGCATTTTCTGATTTCAATACAGGTTGTATATTTATTGGGTGTCACATGTCACATAAACCAAGGACTTTAAATGTCCCCAGACGAAGAAATCCATTGGATTCAAATCTGGCGATCGAGCAGGCCATGCAATGGGTCCCCCTCGACTAATCCATCTTTGCGGAAATCCATCATTCAAAAAGTTACGAACTATGATACTGAAATGAGCTGGAGCACCATCGTGTAAAAACCACATTCGTTGGATGATTTCTTAGAGGCATATTATCAATTAAGTTATGCAACTCATTTCTGAGAAACTGGGGATAGGTTTGTCCATTCCAACGCGGAAGGAAGAAGTAGGGTCAATAAGGTGATCATGAATGATTCCACCCCAAACGTTGAGAGAGAACCTCTGTTGATGGTTGTCCTGTCGTACTTCATTAGGATTTTCAAATGCCCAGTTATGAGTGTTATGAAAATTAAAGATGCCGTCGCGAGTAAAACCAGCCTCATCCGTGAATAAGTTACAGGCTAGGAAACTGATGAACACAGCGCACTGCTGTAACATGCGTTGACAGAAACGTCTTCTTGTCTCAAAGTCCACCTCATTTAATTCTTGCACACGTTGAAGGTGATACGGGTACTGAAGATTTTCATGCAGAATTCTCCAGATAGTCATATGACTAACTCTTTCCCTTTACAGCCATACGTCTTGTGCTTTGTGATGGGTTTGCAACCACAGCGCGAAGAACTCGTTCTTCAAGCTCAATGCCTCGTGCCACTCTTGGTCTCCCAACATATTGTAGTACTCCTCTCAAATGCGCCATTCCCTCTCAAGCGTTGGTGAATTCGTACGAATGTTCTTGCACACGGTAACGGCCTGTCAGGGTACCTTTCTGCATAAAGTTCACGTGCTCACAAACATGTAGTGCATATCCGTCTGTTTACTCATGGAATACATTTTTTTTTTACTATAACAAGGAAACGGTTGATTTTCAGACCCATGTACATATGAACTCTTTTTACTGTTTTGATGTCAGGAACTCGTCCCCCAAATATATGACACCAATAAAGATATACCTGTATAAACCTATTACCACATACAATTAAACCCCTTTCTTCTCTCCCCACTGAAATTTTCAGCAATGTGCTACTTCTTCTCTTCTTTGGACGTTTTGGAGTTCTGCTTTAACGCTGAAGACAAGATAAATATAATGGAGGTAAGCGGGCGTGTAAAGGTAAAGGAAATATCACAGAGGGGCCCCGGAGCCGGGTGGAGCATCGCAAGTAGGCCATAGCGCCTCCTTTTTGCTTATTACCACAAACAATTAAACCCCTTTCTTCTCTCTCCACTGAAATTTTCAGCAATGTGCTACTTCTTCTCTTCTTTGGACGTTTTGGGGTTCTGCTTTAACGCTGAAGACAAGATAAATATAATGGAGGAAAGCGGGCGTGTAAAGGTAAAGGAGAGGGGCCCCGGAGTCGGGGCAGAGCATCGCAAGTAGGCCATAACGCCTCCTTTTTGCTTCCAACGTGATTCCATCCAACCATATCCGGATACCGACGGGCACAGGCATGGACGGGTCCCTAACTTTTCCAGATTGAACACATCCCGCGCCGCCCGGTTCCTACGCACAAGCAACCAACCCCCGGCAGTCACCTATCGGATGGAGCCCTAATCTGGGCGAGAGAGACCTAACTAAGCAGTCCCCGCAGCGACGCCAGGGAAAAAACCTCTACAGAGAGCAAACCACCGCCCGCCGAACACCATCGCCATGGTCCAGAGTGGAAGGTCGACGGGGTCGAACCCGGACCTCCCGAATGCGGGCCACAAATGTTTCCGCCTGAGCCATCGAGCTCGGCAAACGGGCGTGTACTCCACATTAAAATGACACACTTCTAAACACAAACACGGCACTTGTGGTTTTAAAAATTATCAAAACTAATGGATCTGCAGAAGACTTTGCAACATTTTTACGCACGAAAGCCTAAATAAAACTTCAGCATATGCTTCTTAGTAACTAGTTTTCCAAGAAGAAAGAAAGGAAGACGCTGGCAATGCGCAAAAGATATTTTCTTCAACTAAGGAGGAAATATTAAGAAACGTAATAAGTCCATGTGTCCCATTCTAAGATATCCCATTATAAACAATCTAGAGAATGATTCAAAATATGAATCTTAATTAAATATGAATTCTCAAAATTAAGCTTCATTTTGCTCCAAGGAGTATCAGTATTAAGGAGTTTAGGAGTAGTCAAAGTTACTTAAAACCCTGGAAAGAGAGAGAGAGAGAGAGAGAGAGAGAGAGAGAGAGAGAGAATGTGTGTGTGTGTCTGCGTCCTTTGTAGACTTTCAGACAGGTTTAATATTTGCCATATCTTTTCGTTTGTATATTTTAAGTTGAATCTTAAGCATTTTTCTCGAACAAAAAGTTTAGTTCACGGACAGTCTGAGTTACCGGTTAGCTGCAAGATTCTCGATTACAATCGTGAACTTCTGTATTAGGTTTTTCAATTTCTGCTGCAATTTAGTATGCCTTCGAAGATCAGTGTGAACTTTTGTTGCGCAAATGCATTTAAAACGCTCAATACGAGCGATTAATTATGACTGTCAGAAGATACTATTGTTATGATAGCCCAAAATAACACTAACGTACGCTTAAAATGGAAGACTTTACAGGCTGGAATTTATTTTTATCCATCAAGTCTATTTAGTCACATACAATATCATCGCATATTGCAATATTAAATTATGATTATGCCGCAATAAAAGGCACAGCATACCATCTAACGCGTTTACATTTGTAGGCATTATTAATTATTGTATTTTTATTGTGCTAAGAGTTTTACAATTTGATTGTCTACTGCACTTTGACCCTGGTCACTCATTCAGTAGACAATCACTACAGTTTATTTAAATTTTAGAATTTCCCGTCAACGCATTCTGTAGCCAAACAGATTATTTACATTTTACAATATCTTGTCAATAAATTATCTTGCTTTTTTCAGTTTTTTTTCATGTCCCATTTCCACTTGTTTTTCACTTTTCATTTATTGATTACTTAACCATCACACATTCACTATAGTTTTCCATTCAAAGTAAGATGCGCTACCTCTTACTTTTCTCTTTCCACTGTCCAAAGCCATTTATTTTTTACTTTACACAAAAACTGTCCAATGCTTCTAGCGTCCTTGCATATCATTTCAATGTGTATTTCTATCCCCCTTCAACCACTTCTTATTAAAAAATTCTTTTCTCCAATTTTCTGTTCCTTGGCACTTAAATACTATGTGTTCAATGTCTTCATTACCACCACATATTGGACATTGATTCTGAGGAATACCCTGTCTTAACCCTCTTAGCCTCCATACTCCGGTTCTTAACCCTGCAATAGATTCTCTCTCTTCTTTATTTACTATGTCTATATATTTTTCTCTACCCCATGTATTTTTCATTGGCCTATAACAAACTAATGAGCTCTTTTCGGCAATCTCACTGAACATGATTTGTATTTCTATATCTTCCAGTCTTTTCCTCGTCTTTTTCCAAAAAATTTGCACGTTATTTTCTCTCCAACTCCACAGGTCTCCTAACCCATTTTTCTCCAAAATGTTCCGTAATTTACTTACCCTTCCATCATTCATTAACCTATTCTCTTGGTATTCAATACATTGTCTTAACACATTACTTTTTCCTAGATTTAAAGTTCTGAACCAAAATTTCAAAGCTCTTTCCATTATCTTCCCCTTAGTTAGCACCCTGCCCATCTCTAATTGTGCTACCATTAAAAAAGTATTAAAAGAAATGGAAGGGACATGGCAGTACCTATTGTTCGTTTGTATTTAAAGTGATGAGATAACATAGGTAAAGTTTATTATTATTATTATTATTATTATTATTATTGTTGATTTTTAGAGCATAACCCCAAAAATAATCGTCTTTAAGATGCTCTCCACATAATACACAAACATTCTTAATATTTAACTGGTTCCAAATAAATTTGAGACGTATAGAAAGGCTTCTTTCTTCAAGTTTCTAGTCGTCTTCCGTGGTGTAGTGGTTACCATGCTAGCCTCTAGTTCCCGAGGTTGCGGGTTCAAACCCGGCGGAGGGCGATGCATGGCTTCCTTCGAAAGGGAAGTAAAGCCGGTGGTCCCGTGTCGTAGATTTACGGCACGTAAAAGAACCTCAAGCCTGATAAAGAGGCCTCTGAGCAAAATTACCGGTCTTTCACGCCCATTATAGAATGGGACGCTAAGGATCACAGCAGTCAATTTAATTTTAATTTCAAGTTTCTACATCTATACAAACGTCCTCTCTATAAGCGCAGAGTTACGATAGAAACCTTTAAAGTTTTAACAGGAGGAGATAGGTATAAACTACCTCCTAATTTTGTACCTATTTCAAACTAAACTTTGAACATGTAATCAAGTTTCCCTCTAACTCTTATATAGAAAATCACAGCTCCTTTGCGCAGCGCTTCGTGAGCTGTTTTTGTATAGATGAGCAAATCTATTATTAAAAGGTGCTCCATCGTAGGGAGAATCCTATAAATGACACTTAAGAATTTAAAACTAATTGTGGTTCTAATGACGGCACCTAATTAGTGCCCTAGTTGATAGTCGGGTATGTTCCAGCAGCATAAGCGCTTTCGGCTCTTTGAACCTAAAACTTGAATATAAAATGTTTAATTCCTATCAAATTCTTTTTCCTACTGCCTCACAACATCTGTATGCGCAGGAGTGTAATTATCAGTAACATCGCATCGTCTACAGCTACTGGTTTTCACCGCCTGATATTATCTTGGAACATTTCCAAAATACATGTAGTGTCACGTGGAGGACCACATTTTGATTCTCCACGACGCCCACTACGTGAATTGGGGATTTCACGCCTTTTACCGGGCAAGTATCCAACTATCGGATCCCATTCGCTCACGAAAATACGTGCAAACATGTTTTTCAATCTTTTCTCGATTCATGAGATTTCATGAATGTGCTAGAAATCTGATTCCAATTCTTGTCACAGGTATCTATTTAGAAACGCGTTAGTTCTCTTTAGGTATTGGTAGGAAAGCATAAGAGGTTCCAGGTAAGGTTAACACAGAATGAAACAAGAACCAGTGTAAAATGTAACAACCTATTATCAGCTAAGAAACAGCAAAATAAGATTTTGATGTGTGACATTCTCTATCCACTCTTCTACAAACTATTCTTACAAAATCGTATTCTTTCTACTTTTTGATAAGATGTAATGAAACGGTCGATTTAAGTACGAGAAGCTGAAGCAATAGTCAGATCTTTAAAAAAAAAAAAAAAAAAAAAAGACTCGCTTTATGATGGTTTTGAAATTCCACTCTTTGCATGACCTTGAGGAGGAAAAAAAAAGAATATCGACTTAGCATTAAAAAAACAAAGCATAAAGTATTTTAAAATCCAAGTCAATACAAGAAATACATAAAAATGGTTAATAACAAAAAAATTATTTGAAACAAAAGTGTGTTTAAGATATCTACATTTTTGTTTAATAAACTTATATTTATCTCTTACGGTTTACAACTTACACGAAACTATATAAAATTCATTCGGAATGAACAGAACTCCACAGGCTACTCGCAGAAAATTCCAGGTATATTGCGTGAAAATATCTTAAACATCCAATATTCTAATCAGAATCTAAAAATAAAAATAAAAACCACAGGGGCTATTTTCTTGAACTCCTTCGCTTCGCATCTTCCAATCTTAATAAAATTATTAATAAATGTTTAAGTTTAGAGGAAAAACTCATAAAACTCAATTTTTTTTATTTGGGATTAAAGAATTGTGCATATCCAGAAAATCTCGATACCGAACTTTTTGTTAAATACAACATTACTTCTACTTACTATAAGTAAGCAGTAGAGAAAGTAATACTTAAAGTATGCTTATGTGACCTTATACAAAACGCTCCTTCGGTTCCCCTTTCATTTAGAAGAGACTAAGAAATCTAAATACAATACTGTTAGGAGGTTTAGCGCATGCCGTATACGATAGCTGGCGGGAGACATCAACGCTGGTATAGAACAGTAATTTTCCCGTAACCAACAAATTCGTTTCTTTTCAAATGCCTACTAAGCGACACTGCTTTCAAGATTTGGAACTGAGCGAAAATATTAGCTTGAGTACTATATTCAAATATTACATGTCCTCTCTTTATCTTAACTTTTGTGGAATTGAACTATTTATACTATTTATGGGATTTCACTACCGCTGTGTTTACGCTGCCATTATACTTCTATTTACCGCTATTAAGTTATATTATTACAGCCCTAGTTCTTATACTACGGGGCCCTATCAATAGGGCACTAAAGTTGGAAAGAGTTTGCTACACGTTTAAAAATGGTAATTTTTCCTGCGGCTGCTTGTAAAACATTAAGCCATTATCAAAGAGCTAAGGAGACCAGTTCAAGCACAATACATGTTTCGATAAATCTTATTAACAGCTAACACATTCATTGTTCTGAATTTCTATATTTACATTGCATAACATTTAAGCATCATTCTCTTACATTACGAATGTTGGTGAATTACACGTCTTAATATTGATTTATTATACCTCAGAGGCAAAATTTTATTATAGCCTAGATATTACCAAATAATATGTACAAACCATAGCATCCAAAATTATAAGAATAAACATCCTACGGTTGATATCGGCTCTGTTAGTTGAGTTTTATATTCCATGATCTACTCGTTTCGGACGTCAGATTGGCTTTGACTAACTCTGAAATGCATTCACAAGAAGTTAAAAGTGCTTAAATACATTAATAAGTATATTGCCGTATATAATGCTTCCAAGAAAATATCGCATACATAATAAAAAGCAAACCCGCTCTTGTATATTTAACCATTTTTAAATTTACTGGACGATTTGGGAAGCGATCACCAAAAATCGTAACCGCTTATGAGACTCATAATGTAAATCACCCATTTTTATTGAATATTTTTCTGTCAGTTTTAAATGTGTGTCGAGCTTCCCTAAGATTCATCGCTGGACACAATTTCAGTTTTTATAATGTATTTGTTCATGAATTGTTTCATACTTGTTAGCAAACGGACATAGTAGGTGCTCAGCAGTTTCGAACGCACTTAAAAATTATAAATGTAAAAAATAGGTATATGTTAGCAATGTTTAAGTTAAGTGAATAATAAGTAATATACTTCGGAAGAAGAAATAAAAAGATAATCATAATCATTGGTGTACTTAATGCAATTAGTTCTTCATCAATTGACTACAAAAATGCGGCTTGTTATTTATTATTATGCTTGCTGATAAGGGCTCGGCAATTTGCAGTACCCACACCGGAGGCCAGACCCATACAAGCACACCTCGACACAGAATTTCCATTAGTCTGTCCAGACCCTTCAAGCATGCCATTAACTTTTCTCCCACTCCAATGACCTCTCCAAAACGATCAGCGGATACGTATTCGTAAATTTTCCCATTTTAAAATAACACGAAATTGAATTCCCAAATGGAAATCTATCCTCGCCGACATAATAAACGGATCAAAGCTTACAGAATAACAGCCGCCGAATTAAAAAGGCAGGGGCTCACTATTGAAAGGTTTTGCAAAGTCACCACTCCGCTACGAATGCCTCCACGTCTGTGTAGTACTACGGGCGAATCAGTGGCGTTACCGGCACCAAACCTTTGGCTTAGCGCACTTTGTATACTTTAAAATCACAAAGTTTAAACCTTCAAGACTGTAACCCTTTAATCCATTCTCAAATCCATTCAGTTAACTTTGTACCCCCAGATACCCTGTAAGTTCCTAATAAATCCTAATTTTATCACAAGTTATGCCTACTGTTTGGGATACAATTATGTAATACCATAAATTCAAACTGAGTAGTAAAAAACCCTCTTTTTACGAAATGCAAAAAGCTTAAATATTTAAAGAGATAATTCGTAAGTTTGAAATCTTTCACAGAAAGCAGATATTTGGTATAATATCAAATTCTACATATTGAAATTATAACAATTTACGTAATTTTTAAAAATAATTTTATTTACAGCTATGCACACTACACACTAGCATCATCTTCCCGGATTTTATTGTGATTGAAAGTATAGTATTACTGACACATTATCATTGGCGACAGCTGTTTCCTTATCAAGAGGTCTATCTCGATTAAAATGAAGCAGATAGCAAAATAAATTTTCCGAAGAATAATTTGTAAACCCTCTAATAAGCGATATAGGAAAGTCATGAGGATGTAACAGATTTTTTTTTCCATCTGTGCACTTCATTTTAATCGATACAACCTTTGCAGAAGTAGCTACATTACACATTTAATTATAAATGCAAAGGGTACAGCGATAGTCAAATGTTTAAGAACTGGACGCTAAATACTGGCCTTAAAATTCCATAATATTTCTATGGTACAGCCAGAAACAACTAAATGCCGATACTACATTATGCATCTCGTTATAAAAGCAAAGGGAATAGCGATAGTCAAATGTTTAAGAACTGGACGCTAAATATTGGCCTTAAAATTCCATAATGTTTCTATGGTACAGCGAGAAACAAATAAATGCCAATACTATATTATACATTTCGTTATAAAAGCAAAGGGAATAGCGATATTCAAATGTTTAAAAACTGGGCGCTAAATACTGCCTTAAAATTCCATAATGCTTCTATGGTACAGCGAGAAACAACTAAATGCCGATACTACATTATACATCTCGTTATAAAAGCAAAGGGAATAGCGATAGTCAAATGTTTAAGAACTGGACGCTAAATACTGCCTTAAAATTCCATAATGCTTCTATGGTACAGCGAGAAACAACTAAATGCCAATATACTACATTATACATCTCGTTATAAAAGCAAAGGGAATAGCGATAGTCAAATGTTTAAGAACTGGACGCTAAATACTGCCTTAAAATTCCATAATGCTTCTATGGTACAGCGAGAAACAACTAAATGCCGATACTACATTATACATCTCGTTATAAAAGCAAAGGGAAGCGATAGTCAAATGTTTAAGAACTGGACGCTAAATACTGGCCTTAAAATTCCATATTGTTTCTATGGTACAGCGAGAAACAACTAAATGCCGATATGACTTTAAAAGAATGACGCAGTTGAACAATTCAAACCATTAATAACGCATATCTCTGAAATGGCCAATGCCTCAAAACAGTTATTTGAAATAAACTGTGTCTTTTAAAGAGATCTATATCTTATGCGTAGTGCGTTTTTGTCTATCACTTAACGTGTACCGGTTATACAAAATTATACAAAGTTCCTTGCGAATGAAGAGGACTTTATACGCTATTGCCAGAAAGTTCAAGATATACGTTTAATTTGCCATGTAAATATCTTAAATCTATGGCATTTAAATCAAAATCGTCAGAGCAATTTTATAGAAAATCAAAATTTCGAAAAATGTTCCATGTAAAGGGTAGTTGAGAGTGAGGGGATTTTCTTGAAAATCTTCGTGTCGCATCTTTGGAAAGTACTGAACCTAAATAAAATACCAAGTTTGCTATTTATCCGATTTTCGCTTTTGAGTTATGCCTAGCTATTCACAGACACACGCACACACAGGGACTTTTTTTTTTTATTATTTTTTTTTAGTTTAGTTTAGAGAGGCGAGAGCCTGAAAACATATATTGCCGGTGAAATCTCGACATCGAATTTTTGGGTGGAATACAATACTTCCCTACTTACTATACGCAATAGAGAAAGTATAAACATTTAAGACATGTTCCGATAAGTATCGAAGTGTGACACGCCACTGAGGCTCAATGGCCCCCAAGGGGACCACCCTGATTCACCTTAGCGACCCGCATTTCACAGCTCTCTACAATGGCTATCTAGTTCAGTAGAGGAAAGATGACTGGACGATTTTCTTCAGATGGGAGAAGCAGAATCGTGGCAAAATGAAAATGTTTTGTTATCTACTCCGCCTCCATTGCCACCGATATCCCTCCCTCCACTTCCTCATGTGCTATACCTGACTACGTGACGTTTAATACTGTAATTATATCTAGGTGCTCAGAAAATGTTCAGGAAGACAAAATACTTAAACAGCCCTATCATTCCGTGCAGTTAAGAAAATTATTGGATAATTTGGGTGAATATGAGCACTCAGATTACAGCAGCAATTTGAGGATTTAAAATCTGTAGAGACTGACTCTGTAGTTGAGTCGTCAGCGTCTGGCTTCTCAACCCAGAGGTCCCAGGTTCAATTACCGGTCAGGGCGAGAGAATTTCTATCTCTAATTTGAATGTTTCCCTACCCTCCACAAAGTCTGAAATATGAATGTGATGATGGGAGTGAGTGTGATTGTGTTTAATAGCAAAAATGACTAAAAGGTAACGTCGTCAACCTACAATCAACGAATTGTTTCTCAAGTCAAAGCCCCCTATATGACCATAGAAGTTATAGGCGGTTACAGGACTATAGGAAAATATTTTGCAGATTTTTACTGTATGATATTGTTGGTGATAGTACTTTTATTTTATTCTCTTAGCAACTGCAAGGCTAGTGTTCTCAGACAATAACATCAGTGTTGTTATAGTGTTAAGATGTCGATTAACGACATTTTGCCAATTATACACAAGTCACTCAGCATGAAGAGTATTTCGCAGGCTGCTCTTATAAAATTCAACACACACAGTTTTTTTCTGCTGAGTATTTTCATCTTGAGAATATATAAAATAACAAAACATTTTCCATGTAAGGGATCGTTTGGGATGGGGGGGGCGGATTTTCTTGTAAATCTTCAAGCCGCATCCTTGGAAGATGCTAAGCCAAATATCAAATTTGGTATTTAACCGACTTTTCGTTTGTTAACTATGCTATTCAGAGATACACACGCGCGCGCATTTTTATTCAGAGAATATTAAAACGTGTATTTCACGGTGTATCTTGGTATCGAATTTTTTGGGCGGAATGCAATACTTTCTCTACTTATTACAGTTAAACAGTAGAAAAAGTAAAATAAATTTAAATCAAATTCAGTAACAATAATGGGCCCTCTGACGAAATCATGAGTCCTACATGCGACCAAAGAGACTCCTGAATAAGAATGACAGCAGGAAGAACCCTCTTGGACATAAGATGTATTGTTACGATCCTTTAACAATAGTACATGCAGATTCATGGAAGGAGCTCTCCGTGATGTAGGAACCTCGAGTATTACTTGTTTACACGTTTGTCTGTAAACTCTTCCCAGATACCAGAGCTGTAATCCTTTTGTAGGAAGACTAAGAGAAAAGCATGGCCTACAGTCTGAATTAGGAGACGAAACAGTGAAGAAATATTCTTTCTTACCAATTATGCTGAGCTTTATTATTTTCCTTGTTTTATAAATCAATCTGACTACAGCATCCTATATAAACAGCATAACTGAAGAACTAAAAGTCAGATGAATACCGAACTCCGTAATTTAATCCGGTACACGTTCAAAGCGAAAATTTTTATTGCGTATTCCTCAACTCAAATATCCCATTTTACATAGAAGATTTTTTTTTACGTTTCTCAGAAATAGACCTAACGATTACAATTGCATCTGTTTGAGACGTGGCGTGACAAAATATAATCTTGAACTTACTGTATACAGCGGGTGAAGTCCTTGTTCTTATTTAGTTCTCATAACTGATTGAAGAGCTCATTAAAATACGCACCTTATCGCAACTTTCTAACAATAGTCGCTAACGAAATATTCATTATTTTATAAAAATTAAATTGAGTTTTATTTATGGACGTTCTTTAACTGCTGTGGTCCTTAGTGTCCCATTCTATATTGGCCGGAAAGACTGGTAATTTTGCTCAGAGGCCTCTTTATCAGGCTTGAGGTTCTTATACGTGCCGTAAATCACGGTACCACCGGCTTTACTTCCCTTCCGAAGGAAGCCATGCTAAGGATTTTTACGGCCGAAAACATCCATCGCCCTCCGCCGAGTTTGAACCCGCGACCTCGGGAACTAGAGGCTAGCACGGTAACCACTACACCACGGAGAACGACTTCATTCTTTTATATTTACCTTCTCCAGGTTGAAAATGTGTATTGTTTAGAAAATGTATGATTTTTCTTTATTTTGAAGCTCGTTAGTGAAAAACTCGGCCTGTGATTAAACAACTGAATGTTTACTTTTTACTGCATTTTGCAAGTAACGAAATCCGCGTTGCTTAATTTGATATCACTGCTAGCAAATAGTTATCTTAATTAAGGAAAAGTTGGGAAAAGGATTACATTTAAAAGAGTATAAAGAAAATGGATATCTGTGATTTAGCAATTGGTGGAGAAAGCCGCGAGACTATTATATATCTTAATATTTTTAAATATGTTGATAACTTCCTAGTATGCTCATATTTGTCCTCTACACTTAGAAATAAAAACATGTTAGTTGAAATAAAATAGTAGATTTCTATTTGCCGAGAAAATGCTATCAAAAGTTTTGTTTTTAATAAATAAAAAGGTCTGTGTAATAAATGAGGAAGGAGAGAAGATTATTCTGCAGCTTTATAAATTTATTTATGTTTTTGAAACCGGAATTTCACAGGATATTACATTCATTGAGAAACAGAACCTTTTCTTTCAAGCCATGGTGGGAGAACCACAGTGAAAACGATATGCTTTCCGTGACCTGAGTTGGCTTCTATTCGTGTTCCTTAATAATACCAAGTCTCAAACGGATCATTACAATATTGCGTTCTTGTCAACCGCAGCAAACCCACCATGTTACCGCTAATTGTCCAGGTTTGCTTATCACGTACTGCAGGTGCGGTGACCTCTGTAAGTGCACCTGAAGGTTAAGTACTCTACATACGAGTTTCAACAAGGTAGATTAAATGCAACGTGAACAATGCCCCCAGACCGAGCGAGATGACTCAGGCGGTCGCTTCTGTGGTTTGCAATCGAGAGACTGCGGGTTCTAACCCTCTGCACCGACCAGACTGATTGAAGCTTCTTCGTGGTTTCCCTCAGTAGTCGCGTAAAAACTTGCACACACAGAAAAAGAATAGTAATAAAATAAACAGCACAGAAAAGCGACTCAGTAACTAGCACCTGTTCAAAACGTCCTGAACAGCAATCAGCGATTACAAAAGGTCCACCTTCCAATTAAACCAATAGCAACAAATTATATGGCATTGGAAGGCGACTACGCAACAAAAACCATTGTCCTGTACACACTGAAACAGGTGTACCAAAGTAACAACAGGTAATCGTCGCGATATGAACTAGAAGTTGAAGGGATGTTACACACACACACACACACACACACACACACACACACACACACACACACAGCATCAAGTTTGCTTAAAAAAACTTTCTGCTGTAATTTAGAAGTTCTTTAATTGTAATTATAACCCGGTAGACTTCAGAAACGCCGAAAGCCGTTATTACCAGGATTCCTACATTTCTGTCATTTTACGTAGCTATAATTTCAGCCATCGTTAATCGAAACAAAGGAAAGAAGTGCGATAGCTGCCTACAGTAAATTAACATGAAGCCTAATACATACTTTGTTAGGTAAACTTAATTGCAGAAGCTCCCTGAAAAAAGTCCAGCATTTGTTTCATTATAATCCCCCGCTCCTAGAATGCAAATCTGATTTGTGGCATTAGAGCTATCTCAGCTCTAATGTTAGGTCAAATTCTTTTCTCACATCCTGGTTAAATTTTATAAGAATAATAAAATACACAGAATCGTTTACCTTCCAAAGAGGTACAAAATCACAACTCAACCCAGACGTCCCGGATTCGACTTCCGGCTGCCGGGGGGAATTTTTCTTTAATTAGAATCTTTCCCTGTCCTGCTTAAAGTCTGGAAGTATGTATGTGATAGTGAATATGAGTGTGTTTCAAGCTAGAAATGATTAAAAGCCACTGTTAAAGAACCTACAGTTGTTTCTCAAGTCAAAGTCCCCGATATGACTAATAAGTTAAAGGGGACTAGACAAATGAAGCGATAAAACAAAAAGAATATTGAATGCTTGAAGCGGAGGCTCACTTCCCAGCATTTAGCAATATTTAATAACAATAATAATAATATCGTGTATGATTTTTACATTGCTTTTAATTAATAATCGCTGGAAGTATTTGCATCGATGTGTGTGTGTGTGTGTGTGTGTGTGTGTGTGTGTGTGTGTGTGTGTAATACTCGCAAACAACACGAAGCTAAATGCCAGAGAAAGAAGAAAACCAATATACCACAATAGAAGTGATAATTTGTTAAATCTAATTATTGCATATAAACCGCAGTTACCCCACTAGAAGTTTAGATTTTATCGACAGCTTTACGAGAAACAAAGTCACGAATAGATTTGTCTAAAGCTTTTATTTACCTAAATCCCACTCATTTGATTCTATTAGACTATATTAAAGAAATAAGCTTCTTCAAATTAATAAAAATACCAGGCATGTTTTTAAAGTAAGTACCGATAATTCTTTTTAAAAACTAACAACATTATTTTCCAAATACTTTATTATCATTCATTACCTTACACTACTTCTCCACATAGTCAACGCCGTTAATCAGGCACCTGTCATAACGGGAAACCAGTTTTTGTATGCCCTGTCAAAGAATGATGCCGCCTGTGATGAAAGCCAAGTCTGCACTTCTTACAACATCGTCGTCGTTGAAATGTTTTCCACCAAAAAATTTCTTCAAATGAAAAAAACAGATGAAAATAGCTTGTTGCCAAATCCAGACTGTTGTGAAACAGTGACGAAGGCATACAAAAAGTGGTTTCCCGTTACGACAGGCGCCTGAATAACGGCGGTGACTATGTGGAGAAGTAGTGTAAGGTAATAAGTGTTAATAAGATTGTTATTTTTACTTTTTCTACTACGTATAGTAAGTAGGGGAAGTATTGTATTCCACCCAAAAATTCGATACCGAGATTTCACCGGAAATATCTGTTTTGAGACCCCTGAATCCAAAAAAAAGTATTTTTGGAAGCATGTCCGTGTGTGTGTCTGTGTGTGTGTCTTGTCTGTCTGTCTGTGAACAGCATAACTCAGAAACGAACAGTCGGATAAACACCAAACTTGGTATTTAGGTTCAGTATCTTCCAGAGATGCGACACGAAGGTTTTCAAGAAAATCCCCCCACCTCAGATTACCCTTTACATGGAACCTTTTTCGAAAATTTTAATTTTCTCAAAAAATGGTTCTAACGATTTTGATTAAAATATCACATGTTTAATTTTTTCATGACAAATAAAATGTATATCTCGAATTTTCTGGAAATGTCTCCAAAAGTATTCTTCATTGTGAACGACTTTTGCATAACTGGTAAACCATAGGAGATAGACAACATTTTACTACACTAAAAATGTAGATCGCGTTAAAATACACAATTTATGACATATACATATTTTTTGTTGAGTGAACCATTTTCGAGATGTTGCTTGTTATTCCCTTAAATTTTCCAATACTTATACTTTTTCTCAAATGGGAATTCGTTATTCATTTTTTTATGTCCTGGTCATGCAAAGAGAATGGAATGCGCCACATAGCAACCAGCTCTTAAAATATTTGACTATCGCTTAAAGCCTACCTTATTTCCCTTGCATCTACAAGAAAATTAGCAATAAGATTAACATCTCGATTAACATGAAGCATATGGAGAGTAAGCGTATGTAAAAATAGTTTGTACAAGTAGAGAAAGTCATGTGAGTGTAACACATAAGATTTTTTTAAAAATTATCAGTACTTTACTTTAAAAGTACGTCTCGTGTTTATTGGAATCTATGATCTAAGCAGAGCTACTACTAGCCACTGTATTTCGATCACTTTCACCATCTGAAAGTTTATAAAATAAGGGAAACTTTTGGAGAAATCAGTAATAGGTTTATTGACCAACTTTGATTTATACGAATTACTATCTGTGGCATGTTGTTATTAAAAACATTGCAGATACTATGACTTCTTTATTGAAAATCGATTTTATACGAATAGCAGGGAACTGATAATGAGGAAATAATCAATTGGTACGGCATACAGCCATGATTATTTCAAACTCAAGGCTTCTTTTAGTTTTATTGGAAGTATAACGAAGTGATGCAGTAATCATTGTAAACAATGTTGTTCAGCCTCCCATATTTAAGTGCATTTATCGTGATTAACATGAAGGAGGGACAAAAGCAATGCGACCAGATTCTAATTTAAATTCTGGAAGGCCCAAGTTTACTTGTGTGGTCACGCCTCTGAGCTTTGATTTTTCTTGACCAACCTCTTGGGCTATAGGTCAGTCCTACACACAAAGAATCTTAATCTAGCGAGAAAACGCTTTCCATCACCATGTGTCGGCTTCTTACATTCGCCTCGTCTGCTACGTGTGGACGCACGCGTCGAAGGGATAAATCTTGTTGCGTGCGATGGATGATACTCCAGGGATTATAATGGAATTGAATCCAAATCGTCCAGAACGAATCTAGCGAGATATAGCCCTCGTTTCTGCTTTCCGACTTACAAAAGATGCTTTCAAACACCTCCACATAGGGGAGAAGTATCGCAGTCGTTTTCAAAGCTTGTAATACTGCGAAATATTTCACTTTACGGAATTAAACATATCAATTTACAGTAAATGCAACTTTTAGTGCAAAAATCTCAAACTCAAAATAAGATTATTCCCCAAGTTATCAGTTCATAGACTAATGGAAAGAATATAATGTATTTAAACATCCATATGCCAAGGAAGGTTAATATAAAAAATATTTTTCTGTGCACGTTACGTTATTCACGTAAAATGCCTGTATAGAAATTGATTCGTTCGATTAAAGTAACTAACACTTCAGAAAAATGCTCCTCTCCCACCGCATAAAAGAAAGAAAAAAACTGATGCGTTACACTCACATGACTTTCTCTACTCTTGTACAAACTATTTTTACAAACGCTTGTTCCCCATATGCTTCATGTTAGTCGAGATATCGAGATGTTAATCTTATTGCTAATTTTCTTGTAGATGTAACGGGAATTGCTAGGTTATAAGCTATAGCCAAATATTTTAAGAGCTGGTTGCTATGTGGAGTATTCCATTCCCTTTGCATTACCAGGACAAAAAAATGAACAACGAATTTGAGAAAAAGTATTAAGTATTGGAAAATTTAAGGGAACAACAAACAATATTTCGAAAATGGTTCACTCAACAAAGAAAATGTATATGACATAAATTGTGTATTTTAACGCGATATACATTTTTTGTGTAGTAAAATTTCGTCTCTCTCTTATGGTTTACCAGTTATGAAAAAGTCGTTCTCAATGAAGAATACTTTTGGAGACATTCCCAGAAAATTCGAGATAGACATTTCATTTGTCATGAAAATATCTTAAACATATATTTTAATCAAAATCGTTAAAACCGTTTTTGAGAAAATTAAAATTTTCGATAAATGCTCCATGTAAAGGGTAATCTGGGATGGGGGATTTTCTTGAAAACCTTCGTGTCGCATCTCTGGAAGATACTGAACCTAAATACCAAGTTTGGTGTTTATCCGACTGTTCGTTTTTGAGTTATGCTGTTCACAGACACACACACACACACACACACGACATGTTTTCAAAAATGCTCTTTTTTGGATTCAGGGGGTCTCAAAACATATATTTCCGGTGAAATCTCAGTATCGAATTTTTGGGTGGAATACAATACTTGCCCAACTTACTACACGTAGTAGAGGAAGTAAAAATACTAGTAGATAACATTTTATGCCACTCCAGTTTTACCAATTTTAGTTTCAAGTCCAAATACATGACAGTTACCCTTCGTGTTTGCACATGTTAAATAAATCGACTGGGTTTGATTAGGTTTCAAATGTAATGGTTAATTTCTCATGGCGGTCGTAATGTCTGTTCACAGTTCAAATCATCATACTACAATTTATGGCAATGATTATACAGTTAACCTGTTCCTTGTGTTGGCAGCTTTGTAATTTCTTTGATCTGATTATTCTTGTATTTGTGGCCTAATAATCCATAAAATGGTGGCAAGTACAAATATAGATGAAACTGAATTGCAATTAAGGACGAGATTCTGGAAGTACCGAAAGGGTAACATTAGAATTGTTAAAAAAAAATTCTGATGTGTTACACACATGACTTTCTCTACTCTTGTACAAACTATTTTTACAAACGCTTATTCTCCATATGCTTCATGTTAATCTTATTGCTAATTTTCTTGTAGATGTAAGGGGAATATATATTTACAAGGGCAATATAGAAATACAGTAGCCTTCAAGCACATACATATCTCTTAATAGCTGGTTGCTAGGTGCAGCACCATTCTCTTTGCCACAGATTAATACTCTTTGCATATCCAAGACAAAAAAATGAGTAGCGTAATCCCATTTGAGAAAATGAGTATTGAAAAATTTAAGGGAATAACAAGCAATATCTCGAAAATGGTTCACTCAACAAAAGAAATGTATATGACATAAATTGTGTATTTTAACGCGATCTACATTTTTTGTGTTGTAAAATTTTGTCCTTTTCTTATGGTTTACCAGTTATGCAAAAGTTGTTCACAATGAAGAATACTTTTGGTGACATTCTCAGAAAATTCAAGATATACATTTTATTTGTCACGTAAATATCTTAAACATGTGATATTTTAATCAAAATCGTTAGAGCCAGTTTTGAGAAAATTAAAATTTTCGAAAAATGTTCCATGTAAAGGGTAATCTGTGTGGAGGGGGATTTTCTTGAAAACCTTCGTGTCGCATATCTGGAAGATACTGAACCTAAATACCAAGTTTGGTGTTTATCCGACTGTTCGTTTCTGAGTTATGCTGTTCACAGACAGAGAGAGAGACACACACACACACACACACCACACACACACCACACACACACAGGCACACAGACACACACACACACGGACATATTTCCAAAAATGCTTTTTTTGGATTCAGGGTGTCTCAAAACATGTATTTCCGGTGAAATCTCGGTATCGAATTTTTGGGTGGAATACAATACTTTCCCTGCTTATACGTAGTAGAGAAAGTAAAAAATCCCGAAAACAGCATGATACAGTATATCACTTCACTGACTGGTGTAAGGTAAGCACTACTAGCGAATCAACAAAACATCTAGATTTTCCGGGCACACTCATATTGATCTCGCTCTAGGCGCCATTTCTCTTAGTTGTATATAGGCCTGGAATCAACATAATATTATTTTATTGTTGTTTTACAAATTCCAGGTGTGTCTGAAATATAGTGTATGCCGCATGTTGTTTTATTTTGCTCATTGAATTACTGCACTCGGCCTACGGTCTCGTTTCGCAAACATTCCTCCTCAAAACAAAATAAAACCCTACTTTTAACTCTTGTATCATAAATAACTATTTTTCTCAATAGTATGAGGTTTAAATTTTGTGAAAATATATCGTATTTTGCATTCTCGAATGTTTGACCTATTAAAGAGCAGGCGTTTTTTTACCACCAAAGTTATTATTATTATTATTATTATTATTATTATTATTATTATTATTATTATTATTATTACTCTATTTATTTTACTCGCTTTAACTACATGGTCATATTGCGACGGATCTGTTAGTGGGTAACTCTTAGATCGATGTGTGGCGGACAGTTAGCCTTCTAGGTCTCATCCCTGTAACTATTGGCTTCGTATCCACAGAGACCCTAGTGCACACCAACTGCATCTTCTGCTTCGTGCCGTGCAGATGGCATTATGGTGGCGTCCAGTCTAACTGCTTTCACATAGAAAGGCAGTTAGCCTTCTAGGTCTCATCCCTATAACCATGCCATCATGCTACGTCACGTGTCCACAGAGACCCAATGCATAGCAACCAGATCTTCTGCTTCGTGCCGTGCAGATGGCATTAGGGTGCCGTCCAGTCTAACTGCTTTCATATAGAATGGCAGTTAGCCTTCTAGGTCTCATCCCTATAACCATGTCATCATGCTACGTCACGTGTCCACAGAGACTCAATGCATAGCAACCAGATCTTCTGCTTCGTGCCGTACACATGGCATAGCATTCGCTATTACTACCTATTTTTGAAGTTTACTATTGTTTTAGACTTAAGGTGGAGCTTTGGGTCGTGATATTAAATATCCAATCAGGTATTTACCTAAGCGACTGAGAGAAACCACGAAGAAACCTCATCCAGATTGGTCGACCCACGGGATTTATATCCGGGACCTTTCGAATGCGGGCCATATACGTTACCGCCTGAGCCATCCCGCTCGGTCCAAAGTTCTTCTCGACGTGGCTTTTCCGCATTTTTTCCGCTTTAAAAATTCCACAAACGTTGTAGTCTTTTACTTGTTTGCATAAAAAGTGTAGTATTTTCTCATAACAAAAAATTAAAACAATTCAGTTGTACTTGTCGCGCAGGTATAGCAAAAAAATTTGATATTGAAAAATTAAACCTTAGCGGAAACATCTACAACGATGAATCATTTTACAAGTTTATTAAGAGCATAAACCAAACTTTTGATGTAAAACATTTTCAAACGTGATGCGAATGAAGCTTTTGAATCAATGTAATGCAGCTACTGCGTAATGACCACTTAATATTTAAATAACTATGCAAAGTAGGGGTTTGAAAATTAGAAAAAGTATTGCTATTATTCTATGTAATTACCGGTTTATTGATGCTTCACGTTAAGCCTAGGAAACTCGAAACATAATGTAGCGCAAATTTCGCAAGTGAATATGACAAAACTTTTATTTGCTATATTTATGTATTTTAGCATAATTTGATTTATTTCCAGCAGTGGCTTCCGAGTTATATGAATTTGGTAAGAATGAAGGTAAATTAATGGGAATTTTATGCAAAGTTCATGCAATCTAGTTTTCATTTTTGCTGTTTTTTATCAAAATATTTAATAAACATATCTTATTTTCCAGGAAAAATTATGGAATTTGTTCCAGGTAAAGTGTAGGTTCGGGGAAAGAAATATTCATGAAGATATTAAACCTGCATCCCCCCTATGATGCACGTTGAAATGGCAAATTAAGAAAAGTTCATTATTTTAATGTTGCTCGCACAAACATAGAAATAAGGGTGTGTAATTTTCTTCTAACCTTTTCTTTCTTTCTTTCTTTCTTTCTTTCTTTCTTTCTTTCTTTCTTTCTTATTTTTTGTCCATTGAGATTTCACCAGAAATACGAGTTTTGATATCCCTAAACCCATACAAAAGCGACAGAGGAACGTAACTCAAAAACGAAAAGTCGGATAAATCCAAAAATGTTTCGTAAGGATTAGGATTACGCTACGGAGAGGACACCATGCACTCGACCCACGAAGGATCTTTTGTGCATACACCCCCAGGAGGAACGGATGAGATGATGGAACCGCAGGTGGCGTATGGCTGCAGGACCGGCCGACGCAAGTGACACGCAGAGGTCCCTAACAGTTACAAGCTCGTCCACCTAAACGGAGAGTGCTCAAAGAGACCGGGGGAAGCTCGACCCAGTAGCGGAGACTCTAGCGCCTCAATCTGGCGGAGCCGAGAAGAAGTTTCAACCCAACACACCTTTCCGTAGTAGTGCGACACACGGCCCCGGAGCCAACCAGTAATGTGAAAGAGGAAGATGAAAGATGGGGAAGAAGGGAAGAGAAATTCGGGGCAGATAATGAGCCTGTGTTTCGTAAATGTTTCGTTAGTTTTACTTTTCTCAAACATAGCTCTTAACGATGTTCAATATATCTATTGATTTAAGGAGTTAAATATGTGTGTACATATATTTTTTCTATGAATAGCCTCTGAAGACTCGTTCATTCTAGTTGGATCTTTTGTAACTGTGAAACCATATAAAAATAGATAAAAACGTGCTACATAAAGCATGCAGAACTTTCTAAAATATACATTTTGTGTTAAATCGCTTTTTGTAGCTATAGCCGCCTTAGATTTTCCTGTTGCTGGTCGTAATCCTGCAGTATTTCAAGCTACACACCCCCTTGGTTTCACACGAGGCTTTGTAAAAAGTACCCGAAATAACAAATCCCCAGCAAGCGAGCTTTTTAAACATTGTGATACTAGCTTCTATGTAACTAGAACAAAACACGAACTAGCTCTATGGTCGAATGGTCAGTGTTCTGGCTTCTAAGTCTGAAGTCGCGGATTCATTTCCCAGCTGGGAAGGGGTGAATTCTTCTTTAAATAGAATTTCCTACTCTCCGTAGAGTCTGGAAGTATGCAATGGGATTGGATACATTTCAAGTTACAAATGACTAAAACCCAAGTTAAGAACGTAGTCAAAGCTCCAGATATAATCATAGACGCTAAAAATGAAATAATTTAAAAAAAAGAAACAAAAATGTGTATAGAAACAATTAAAAAATAAAATGTGTATTGAAACGATTTCAAAAACATTTACCGTTATTAACAAGAAGTACAAAAACAAGTTTTTGTTATAATGGGTTGAGAAATTCGTGTGACTTGAACTAGGGGTAGCCTCTAAATATGCAGTTCTGATGAATCCTCGTTACAGAACTCTCGAGTCAAGTCTGCCCGCCAGAGAAAACACGAAAACAATAAGAATCACCAGTATCCTATAAAGTAACTATTGTTCAGGTGGCCCATGTTCGAGAGGCCCCGGGTTCGATTACCGATGAACACCCACTCTGACCAAAGGAATATTCGTGGTTTTCCCCTGGTTGCCTAGGCGAATGTCGGGGTGGTATATTCTACCACGATTTCCCCTTTCCCCCATTTCCTCTCATATCATCTCTCCTTTTCACGTTTCAGGTGTGTCTTCGGGTCCTGTGGTGCTGGCGATGTCGGGCAGATGGCGTAGTTGCTTGCACATTGTAAAGATTTCTCGCTCGTTAGGGGCGCTTCATCGGGATTCTTCGCCTCTACCGGTGCGCGGCAGTTCAAACTGGAAATATTGGGGACCTCTGCGCGTCTCAGCCTGCGGACCCCCGACCTCCTACGGATCCTTCACTTCATCCCTGCCTCCCACAATAATCAAGCTGGTCACAGTACGCGAGTTGTCCCCTCCGATAAACACATCCTACATCCCATCTTATAAAGTATCAATAAGCATTTAACAGCCCTGTGGTGTTTACCTATGCGCTCTCTGACTTTAGTTTTGTCTCCTATTAAAGCAGATTTTATAATATGATTTACTTTGGGTCGCTTTAGCAGCATGATCCTATTTTGACCTTGCATCAATTAATAGTGTACCTACATAAAAAATTCTGATGTGTTACACTCACATGACTTTCCCTACTCTTGTACAAGCTATTTTTACAAACGCTTATTCTCTATATGCTTCATGTTAATCGAGATATCCAGATGTTAATCTTATTGGTAATTTCCTTGTAGATGCAAGGGGAATTGCTAGGCTTTAAGCGATAGTCAAATATTTTAAGAGCTGATTGCTACGTGCAGTATTCCATTCTCTTTGCATTACCAGGACAAAAAAATGAATAACGAATTCCAATTAGAGAAAAAGAAAAAGTATTGGAAAATGTAAGGGAATAACAAGCAATATCTCGAAAACGGTTCACTCAAAAAAAAATGTATATGACATAAATTGTGTATTTTAACGTGATCTACATTTTTTGTGTAGTAAACTTTTGTCTATCTCTTATGGTTTACCAGTTATGCAAAAGTCGTTCACAATGAAGAATACTTTTGGAGACCTTCCCAGAAAATTCGAGATATACATTTCATTTGTAATGAAAATATCTTAAACATATATTTTAATCAAAATCGTTAGAGCCATTTTTAAGAAAATTAAACTTTTCGAAAAATGTTCCATGTAAAGGGTAATCTGGTGTGGGGGGATTTTCTTGAAAACCTCCGTATCGCATCTCTGGAAGATACTAAACCTAAATACCAAGTTTGGTATTTATCCGACTTTTCGTTTTCGAGTTATGCTGTTCACAGACCAGAGTTTTATTAAAAATGCTTTTGTTTGGATTCAGGGGGCCTCAAAACATATATTTACGGTGAAATCTCGGTATCGAATTTTTAGGTGAAATGTCACTTCCCTTACTTGCTATACGTAGTAGAGAAGGTAAGAGAGAAAAAAAACTAAATATCGAAAATTTGCACTTTTTTTCAAATTTCGTAAACACCTGCCCCCATTAAGAAACATTAGCATGCGTGCTCGAGCAGTGCTTACTATCGTTTCTGATTCAACAGTGTTGTTCCTCTATTCTGTTTTCTAGCTAAGAGCGCAGGTTGAATAGAAATTGCCTCTATTGCGTGCCATCCACATTGACGGGATGGAACGGGGAAAGCGTTTTCGTTGGTCGCATATCCGACGAGAATCGGCATCGATCTGCAGAACCCTTGCGTGTACAGGCGGCTTTGATATCACTGCACTACACACATCATCATCCTGCTCGCGTGTCATTGTACATCATTAGTTGCTTTCATTGTACCACACACGGTTTTAACCTAAAGTTTATTTCATCTAAACACGCGATGCTTTCATTGTTCATCACAAAGAAAAAACAAACTGGTCCCCACGCATGCTGCATTTCAGATAAATAATGATCGCTATTCTGAAACACTACAAACCCTATACTAATTGCAAAACCTTAAACTTCATACACTTTAAATTAATTTCACTTTAATATCTTGGGCTTGCCGAAAGGTTTACCCAATGTCGTTGCACCAAAAAGAAAATATTGGAAAGAGTTGAAATATTAGATTAGGTCCGAAATTTATATATTTAGCATTAAATATGTTAAAGTACAGGAAAATATTATCAAGGGGAAACGGATTAGCAGGATTAAAGAAAGCTCGAATAAAACATTTTGAGAGAACTTTAATGAGTTAGAGAATCGTTAAAAAATGCTTTCTGGAAAGAAATCAAATTAAGAATTGAAGACATCGAAACCTTTTTCGTGGGGGGAAAGATTTTTGAAAATTTTACTTAAATAATTTTTTTTTGTTTATTTTTTAAAAAAATTGACATTGATCCACTTTTGTATTTAATCTATATTTTTAATAAATAGATTTAAAACTTTATGTGGTCCGTTAGTTTATTTTAATGAATATTTAAAAATTCAAACCAATAGAAGTATTCGACACCCTCTAAAACTAGAATTGATTTGAAGCATGGAACAATATGTTGCACAACATGACAAAGTATAAAACTATATATTTTAATTAATACAATGTTTATTTTTATAGTGTGGAGAACCCTTGGTGTATTATTCTCTGCGTGTGAAATTTTTTATGTAAATCGCATCAAAAACTCTAGACATAGAGTTCATATGATTGGCACCTTATGTCTCTTACTGTAAATTTACCGAGCGAGATGCGTGTGAGGCTCACATTCCGGAGATCCCAGTTCGATTTCCTTAAAAAAAAATTGAGTTTTACTTATGGACGCTCTTTTACTCCTGTGATCCTTAGCCTCCCATTCTATACTGGGCGTGAAAGGCCGGAGGTTCTCTTTATCAGGCTTGAGGTTCCTTTACGTGCCGTAAATCTTCGACATGGGCCCACCGGCTTTGTGCTTCCCTTCTCAAGGAAGCCACGCTAAGGATTTTAACGCCAGAAAACATCCATCGCCCTCCGCCGGGTTTAAACCCGCGACCTCGGAAACTAGAGGCTAGCATGGTAAACACCATTGAGGACGACTGTCTTTAACAACAATGTCATATCGAAAGCCTTTTAGCTTTCGAACATAAGGTGTTAACTCTTATAGAGTTGTTATTAAATTTCTAGTTTTCCTTTATGCTGTATACATTACATCATATACACATTCACATTCTTACTCCCAGATCTGGGGAGATAGAGAATAATCTTGAATAGAAAAAATTTCCCACCCCTAGCCGGGAATCGAACCTGGGACCCCTCGCACGGCAGACAGGTGCTTTACCGACTAAGCTACGAGGGCAGCTAGCCAGCAATAAACCCGTGTAACTGTAATCAAATATCTCTGATATTTCCATTGTCTTAATATTGTTTCTTAAACCTTAATTTAGTAAATAGTGTTAGCAAATACCACTCGATATTAGTGCCGCCCGAGGCGTCTCACTCATAGTAGTACTTATAACTTTACTCCGGGGTCGCGAAGTTATCGACAAGATGGAATACATTCGTGATGCTTTTCCGCTCAAATGTCAAGCACAATGAACAATTTAGTTTTAAGAGCGTCTTCTGGATTCAATCACTCACGGCCGTCTGTGGCTGTAAAGTTGTCTGCACCGAAATAACGAGAGCCCCAGACCTTAACGATTTATATTAGAGAATCTGGAGCTCGAGTTAAATTTAGTTTAATTATTTCATGCATAAAATTATTAAAGTCTAACAAGGTACAGGGCTTCTAAAATATTCATAATTAGAACAAAAACACTTGCGGCTACGAATGGCCAATCCAGTATTTTAATTTGCGTAACAGCCACAAACCAAAACAAGAATAAAACTCACTTTAATTTTCTTAAAATAAAAAAATGAATCACATAAACGTTAGTAATTTCAAGAACAGCACAACTGTTTAGTTGTTTAATTAAATTTAAAATTAAACAGCGGATCAATTTCAAAGCCAGAAATAAATTACCATGGAAAGGACATCATAACTAAAATGAAACAAATGGTTGTCCGTCCCAACAAACGAAGGTGAAAATTAAAAGAATAATTACAGCATAATCTAAAGCATTTTTATTTTCTCTAAGATCTACATATAGTAGGTAGAGGAAATATTGTATTCCACCCAAAATTTGATAACGAGATTTCGCAGGAAATGCATGTTTTGAGATCCCATGAATAAAAAGTATCAGAAAACGGTATGTGTGTGAGAGAGAAAGAGAGAGCTTGTGTGTGTATGTGTGCATAATAAAATAACAGCTAATATTAAACTTATTTTACGAGATGAGCTCATTTAGGTTCAACTCTACGACATGAGATTTTCCAGAAAATCTTCCCATCATAAACTATCCTTTACATGAACGATTTTTTAAAGCACCATATCTATTAGTTATTTACATGATTCAAAATTAGTATATCTTGATTTTTCCATTTTCTTTCATTCGGAGTGAATGTTTTATAATTTTATATAACTGAAAAACTATAGGCGATAGATGGAATTTTCTACAGAAAAATGCAGATATCCTTAAAACGCAGACTTTATTTTAAATACTTATTTTTTTCTAGCATCAGCTATTTCCGAGATATTTGTTGTTATTGGATTGGAATTTTTTTCAATACTTAGCGCAATTTTTGAAGTGCTTGCACCAATTAGTTGTTTCTCGAAATGTCATGAAAAGCTGCTATACGAATTTGTATTTATCCGACTTTTCGTTATTTTAGTTTTACTGTTGAAAGGGATAAACACACACACACACACACGATGAAGGTCTTTTTTCTACAAAATACTTTTTATACGGGACACCAAGTCATGTATTTCTCAGAAATCCCGATATGAATTTTTGGATGAAATGCAACACTTTCTCTACCTACGAAAGTGACAAGCTACAAAAGCTAAACTAAATATAATTTTATTAATTTTCACTTTCTCTACTACGTATAGTAAGTAGGGGAAGTATTTTATTCCACCCAAGATACCGAGATTTCACCGGAAATATATGTTTTGAGGCCCCCTGAATCCAAAAAAATCATTTTTGGAAACATGTCCGTGTTTGTGTCTGTATGTCCGTGAACAGCATAACTCAGAAACGAACAGTCGGATAAACACCAAACTTGGTATTTAGGTTCAGTATCTTCCAGAGATGCAACACGAAGGTTTTCAAGAAAATCCCCCACCCGAGATTACCCTTTACATGGAACATTTTTGGAACATTTTAATTTTCTAAAAATGGCTCTAACGATTTTGATTAAAATACCATAAGTTTAAGACATTTTTATGACAAATGAATTGTATATCTCGAATTTTCTGGGAATGTCTCCAAAAGTATTCTTCATTGTGAACGACTTTTGCATAACTGGTAAACCATAAGAGATAGACAAAATTTTATACACAAAAAATGTAGATCGCGTTAAAATACACAATTTATATCATATACATTATTTTTGTTGAGAGAACCATTTTCGAGATATTGCTTGTTATTCCCTTAAATTTTCGAATACTTTTTCTCAAATGGGAATTCCTTATTCATTTGTTTGTCCTGGTAATGCAAAGAGAATGGAATACTCCACATAGCAACCAGCTCTTAAAATATTTGACTATAGCTTAAAGCCTACCAATTCCCCTTGCATCTACAAGAAAATTAGCAATAAGATTAACATCTCGATATCTCGATTAATGGAGAGTAAGCGTTTGTAAAAATGGTTTTACAAGAGTAGAGAAAATCATGTGAGTGTAGCGCATCATATTTTTTATTTATGATAACTTGATATACAAAAAAAAATGTTTAAAGCTTATCTAATGGGAATTTGTGTAGACACTATTTGACATTTCTGCATGCCATACTGCAGAACTCCATAGAAAATGTTTTTGCTGCAGATAAAGCTCATGTGCGTCTTGCACTTTAAATAGAGAAAATGTGTCGGTATTAAGTCAAGGCAGCCTTGTCGCCAAATTTGAAAAGCATTTCTCGACACAGAATATAATCGAAGGCATCTCATTTGTTTCTCTGCAGAAAGACTCCCTTCCACCATTTACTTAATAAAAATATGATGTATTGCATTCTCTACTCACTCTTCTATGAAGTATTCTTACAAAAGTTCATTGCTGTATACAGTTCTTGTTAATCGAAATAAATAAACACTGATGTGATGGCTTTGAAATTCCTTAAAATTTGCATGACCACGGGAAAAAACGATTATTGACTTGCCACTTGCAACACCTATAAGTATTTGAAAATGCAAACTAATAACAAAGCATATATCGGAAATGGTTAAACTCCACAAAATGGTTTGACATAAATTCTGTGTATCTCTTACGGCTCACCAATTATACAAGAATCACTCGGATTAAAGAGGACTTCATAGGGTATTCCCAGAAAATTCAGGATATACAAAGATTTTATTTGTCATGCAAATATATTAAGCATACGGCATATCAGTATGTTAATCGTTTTTGAGAAAATAAACAATATCGATTTTTTTAACTTTCTTTACTACATACAGTAAGTAGGGGAAGTATTGCATTACATCCGAAAATTCATACCGAGATTTCACCGGAAATAATATACTTTGAGGGGCCCTGAATACAAATAAAGCATTTTTGAAAACATGTCCATGGATACGTCTGTCTGTGAACAGCATAGTTCAGAAACGACGAGTCGGATAAATACCAAACTTGGTATTTCAGTTTGGTATCTTCCAAGGATGCGACAGGAAGATTTTCAAGAAAATCCTCCCACCCAGGACTACCCTTTACATGGAACATTTTTCGAAAATTGTGATTTTCTCAAAAATGGCTCTAACGATGTTGATTAAAATATCATATATTTAAGATATTTTCATGAAAAATAAAATCTATATCTTGAATTTTCTACGAATGTTCCCAAAAGTCCTCTTTATTCTAAAAGACTGGTAGACTGGTAAACTGGTAAACCGTAAGAGATAGAGAAAACTTGACTACACAAAAACTGTAGATCTCGTTAAAACACACAGTGTATGTCATATACATTTTATCCGTCGAGTGAACCATTTCCGTTATACTTTTTCTCAAATGGGAATTAGTTTTTTTTTTTTACTATCGTTTAAAGCCTACCATATTCCCCTTGCTCCTACAAGAAAGTTAGCAGGAAAATAGCTTCTGTAAATGTTTATATCGATTAACACAAAGTAGATGGAGAATAGGCGTTTGTAAAAATAGTTTGTACAAGAGTAGAAAAAGTCATGTGAGTGCAATACATCAATTTTTTTTCAAGTAAAGGGTTGTTTGGAACGCAGGGGCTTTCTGAAAAATCGTGTCGTATCCTTGGAAGATTCTGAGCTTTTTATTTTTTAATTACGCTGTCCACCATACGCGGATCTTTTTCTAAAAATTTTTGTTTGCTTCAGGAAGCCTCAAAACATGCATTTCCGCTGAAATTTCCCCTACTCACTAAAGGTAAATAGCAGAAACAGTAAAAATGCAATTCAGGTACAAGAAAAGACAGAGATAAGCGCGCATTTTAAAAACGAACATCTGAAATTCAAAACACTGAATTCGTGACCATCCCCACACTGCTAACTAGCCAAGATTTGTTAGATGTTGCCTCTTCTGCAATACGGAGAACTTTTGGCAAAGAGTGTACTGCGGGTTTTCTACAACAGGTGGTGAGCGAGAGAGCTTTAAGGGCAGGTGAGAATGCTTCAGGTAGGCCTCACGACAAGGGCGGTCATCCTACTCCTGGGTGATCAGTCACTCACTCCAAACTTGTTTACTTCCTCTTTACTAGCGCTAATTCCCGCCACGGCTCCCCCTTTGTTGTTTTTTGGCATCCCCAGGGTATATGAAACGAAGATGTTTGCTACAGCGGTAAAATAATAATCAGAAGAAGGAAGTAAGAAAGGAAGGAGTGTGCTTAACGATCTAAGGAAAGATATTCTATACAAATACGAGGTAAAAAGAACCAGTCTGACACCATTTGTCAAAACTACGTTTAATTGTTAAATTTGATACCCAATTTAGAGTTGTCACGAGTAGTAGCGGCTCATTAGTACATGTTTTTGGTGTTCATAAAAACTTAGACAACCCTGGAAATGTGAAATACAATCTGCTGCATAATATTTATGATTATAAACAAATTGATACAACTGCAGCAGCTTCCAATAATAATAATAATAATAATAATAATAATAATAATAATAATAATAATAATAATAATAATGGTTGTTTTATGGATGTTTGCTGTTGTGTACATACGGCGTTTTAAGGCAAGAGCGAAGTAATGTGCAAATTAAGTTGTACTTGAGAGTGTGGAAGGTCTGGAGCAAGCGGGAGAAGTTTCCGCTTTCGTGCAGGTTACGTACTTCTACTGTCTGTCGCAGTTTGCCGCCAATCTAGCGACGCCTTCAAATGTGCACGATCCGTATGTATTTAACGCATGCGCAAAACCTCCTTAAAACGTACACAAGTCGACATGTGCTACCGACCCTGTTGCCACATTTTATCGAGTTTAGAGATGTAGCTCAGGAGATTTAGCCGCCTGTAAATTTTAAATTGCCGCATATACGTTACGCTCAATAGTACCCACTCAAAGTAAAAAAAAAACTGATGTGTTACACTCACTTGACTTTCTCTACTCCTGTACAAACTATTCTTACAAACGCTTATTCTCCATATGATTCATGTTAATCGAAATATCGAGATGTTAATCTTATTGCTAATTTTCTTGTAGATGCAAGGGGAATTGGTAGGCTTTAAGCGATAGTCAAATATTTTAAGAGCTGGTTGCTATGTGAAGTATTCCATTCTCTTTGCATTACCAGGACAAAAAAAATTGAATAACGAATTTGATAAAATGTATAAGTATTGGAAAATTTAAGGGAATAACAAGCAATATCTCGAAAATGGTTCACTCAACAAAAAAAATGTATATGACATAAATTGTGTATTTTAACGCGATCTACATTTTTCGTGTAGTAAAATTTTGTCTATCTCTTATGGTTTACAGTTATGCAAAAGTCGTTCACAATGAAGAATACTTTTGGAAACATTCCCAGAAAATTCGAGATATACATATCATTTGTTATGAAAATATCTTAAACATATGATATTATAATCAAAATCGTTAGAGCCGTTTTTGAGAAAATTAAAATTTTCGAAAAATGTTCCATGTAAAGGGTAATCTGGGGAGGGGGGATTTCTTTGAAAACCTTCGTGTCGCATCTCTAGAAGATACCGAACCTAAACATCAAGTTTGGTGTTTATCCGACTGTTCGTTTCTGAGTTATGCTGTTCACGACACGCAGACAAACACACACAGACATGTTTCCATAAATGCTTTTTTTGGATTCAGGGGTCTCAAAACATGTATTTCCGGTGAAATCTCGGTATCGAATTTTTGGGTGGAATGCTGTACTTCCCCTACTTACTATACGTAATAGAGAAAGTAAAAAGGAAATCCATTAAGATTTACACGATTGAAAACGTAAAGGAAAATGTCATTTTCGGACAATTTTCACCATTTAATCTCCTCTTAAATTATAAAGGCATGGTTCGTTTGTTTCCAAAATTGGCTACAATCTTTGCTAAATCACTGATTGACTCATAATGTGAAAACGGCATAATACATATTTATCAATTAACAACAGGGCATATCTTAAATAAATCCTATTTGCTTACAGAAGCAGAAACATCTTCCATGTCACGAAGCAACTAAGAAGAAAATTGGTAAAGTGCCTAATGTAGAATGTATAGTCGCGACGAAGTGTGAAGAAGACTGAAAGACTTTCAAAGAATTTGAAACGTGGACGTGGAGAAGAATGAAGCACATTAAAAATCTGATGTGTTACACTCACATGACTTTCTCTACTCTTGTACAAACTATTTTTACAAACGCTTATTCTCCATCTACTTCATGTTAATCGAGATAAACATTTGCAGAGTCTATCTTATGGCTAATTTTCTTGTAGATGTAAGGCAAATATATATTTACAAGGGCAATATAGAAATACAGTAGCCTTTAAGCACATACATATCACTTAATAGCTGGTTGCTAGGTGCAGCACCACTCCCTTTGCCACAGATTAATACTCTTTGCATATCCAAGACAAAAAATGAATAACGAATTCCCATTTCAGAAAATAAGTATTGAAAACTTTAAGGGAATAACAAGTAATATCTCGAAAATGGTTCACTCAACAAAAAAAGTATATAACATAAATTGTGTATTTTAACGCGATCTACATTTTTTGTGTAGTAAAATTTTGTCTATCTCTTATGGTTTACCAGTTATGCAAAAGTCGTTCACAATAAAGAATACTTTTGGAGACATTCCCAGGAAATTCAAGATATACATTTTATTTGTCATAAAAATATCTTAAACATATGATATTTTAATCAAAATCGTTAGAGCCATTTTTGAGAAAATTAAAATTTTCGAAAACTTTTCCATGTAAAGGGTACTCTGGGGTGAGTGGATTTTCTTGAAAACCTTCGTGTCGCATCCTTGGAAGATACTGAACCTAAATACCAAGTTTGGTGTTTATCCGACTGTTCGTTTCTGAGTTATGCTGTTCGCCGACAGACAGACACACGGACATGTTTCCAAAAATGCTTTTTTGGATTCAGGGGCTCTCAAAACATGTATTTCCGGTGAAATCTCGGTATCGAATTTTGGGTGGAATACAATACTTCCCCCACTTACTATACGTAGTAGAGAAAGTAAAAATGGATAGACAAAACAAGTAATAACCGTTTTAGAAAGTGAGAAATGAAGAATATTACGTACTGAATCTTTAAAGGAAGAAGACAAGCTTTCGCATCGCTACAGAGACGCTAATAATGAGACTTAGTTATTAAATGAAGTGTCTATCCCAGTTAGGTGATATATTCTCTCATAAAGTTACATAATGGTTTATTTCTTTATATATACCTAAGATAAATTCCGGCGAAAATACAGTTTTTTAAAATAATGTCAAAACTAGGAATAAAAATCTGAAGTTAAGTAAACTTATTTTTCTGTGTACTTCATGCAACACATGAGATGTTTTTATTTCACGAGACAAAAGTGTATTTATTGCGGTAAGTTATCTACGGCCAAAGAGGGACGTCCAATAAGTAAGATTCCCTATTTTATAAAAAAACACACAATTGACCATGTTGAATTAATTTTATTTAAATTGTACAATCCTTCTGTTACTTTTCTACATTGTCAACATGTTCTTCCAAGCATTTTTGGGGGGACGTGACGCAAGTTTTTCCAAGCCAGTGTTGTACCAGGTCGGGCCATGTGCTCGCAACCAGCTGTTCACTGATTTGACTTCATCATCGGTGTTAAAAGTGCTTACCTTTAAGTTAGAGGAACATGTGAAAATCACTTGGAGCAAGCTCCGGTGAATACGGAGAATACGAGAAAACTTCCATGTTGAATCTTGACTCAGGCGGAGCTTATAAGATTCAACTGGGAAGTTTTCTCGCATTTCTCCATATTCACAAGATCTTTTCGCAAGTGATTTTCACGTGTTCCCCTGACTCAAGGGTCATCATGGAGGTAAGCACTTTTAACACCGTGACGAAGATCAGAAGTGAACATTTGGTTATGAGCACAGGACCCGACCTGGTACAACACTGGCTTGGAAAACCTTGTGTCACGTCCCCAAAAATGCTTGGAAAAACATGTTGACTATTCAGAAAAGTAACAGAAGGATTGTACAATGTAAATAAAATTAATTCCACATGATCAATTGTGTGTAATTTCTTTTATAAAATAGGGAAACTTACTTATTGGACGACCCTCGTATAGCGTTCGTTAGTAGCAAAAGAGAGAATGACGCAAGCGGTATATCGCTAAGCTGCCATCACCCTTAGTTTGGTCCGCGCCAAAACAAACGCACGTGACCAGTGTACCATAGTAGAACACTATCAATACGTGAAAGAAAGTAGTCCCATGCTAATAATCTAAATGTTAGAATGAATTTATTCTTAATGACATATTTTCTATACAAATTCCTAAAATTATAATTAAGCTTTATGTATACTGTTAAACAGAGCTAAAAGTCCCAACATGCAATTCATACAAGTATCTGATATCCCGGTATGCGCAGAATATTGTATGCAGCCAGAAACCAGCAGTTTGTTTAGTGTTATGGCGGATGGTGTTTTGTTCTTGCGCTTTCGTCGACTTACGTAAAGCATAAGCGGGAAACCATTGACTAGTAATGAAAAAACAATAGTGTTGGATGTTTATTATACGTTATGTGAGAAGTAACTAACCTTCCCGTGAAAGAAGTGGTGAAATTAACTTCTGAGTTCACCCTGTTTCAAGTACAAGTATAAACAGTGCTCGTAAACCAAAATCTGAAACGGGAAAAGTGCTTACATTCGGGAGGGGGGGAGAAAGTGCGTGAAATACGCGATGCAAGAATGTGACGATTTTGTGAAGAATGTAATTCACATAACAATACACAATGTCTGTTTTAAAAATTAGCCGCCAACAGTTGATAAATTGCCGCTTCCAGAGAGCGAATAAATGTAAGTTATCGAACATCTTTGACTTTCTTTTTCGCTTGTTTCTTTTAGAATTAACTATTGTTATATGTGCAAACGTTTATTTTGTTGCAACTATCAATATTATCGCCCTCAACCCTAACAGAATATGCTAGGCACCATTTAAATTGTCGGACCCTGTTCTTTTTGCATTACGTGCCGATTGTATTCATCACATGGTTTGGAAAGTATGGCAGTATTTCTGGCGCGAATGGCGGAAGGATACATTATAACAGTGCACTGGTCAGCTGGGCTTTGTTTTGGGGCGGATCAACCTAAGAGTGAATACAGTTTAGTTAGCAGCAGGGGCGGCTGGTGACTCTGAACTTTGGTGGTTCACAACATTATCCTTGCAATTTGAAATGTTTTAATTAAGAAATACGGAATAAGTTTCCCACTATATGTTGATTAATTTACGCAAATAAACAAGAAATGGGAATTCACAATATATAATACATGCACATTTCATGAAGATGCTACAGATCATTCACGCCATGCTTTGACCCTGTATCTTCACCACCAAACAAAACACAAGGAAAGCAAAACAGGGCGTTTTTAATAGCACAGCCATTTATCCAATTATATTTTTCATATACATCGCCGTTAAGATTCCTGTTAAAACTTCTTGTTTTTGTTTGAACTACCTGAGTGATTTTTAGGTATGGTGTGGGCCTGCCAATGCGTTTAATTTCATTCCTTTCCTGCAAGTTTAGCGTTGAAAACGGTTGCATTAAAAGAGACTGAATGGAATTCATTGTTTCTCCTTATAGCAATGTTTACCTGTATTTAGCTAAATAAACCACTTTGATTCATAAATTAAAACCCGATAAACACAACACGGCACAAACCACGTGGCATACAGGCAACGTAATTATCAGAGATGCAGTTCAGTAGATGGAAGACCGGAAGTGAGGTAAACTTTTACTGCGAATTCAATAGATGGCTCTGTGTATGGGACGAAACGAAAAGTATTGCTCCTGTTGATCATCCTATTCTATGCTCTCTGACTACTAGGTTAACCAACAACATGCAGCTTATGCCCCTCATTTCCCCCCCCCATACACCTCTGCGCTCTCTTGGTTAGTCATTCCCTATACTTCACCATTATACCAATGTGGGTTGCAGCCGGGAGTGCACTACTTGGCACCTGCAAACAATACAACGCTTGGCAAAGTCCACTCCACAAGATCATGTCAGAATGATAACCGAAATGTATGAATCGTATACGTTATTTACATTAAAGGGAGAGCCAGGACTTTGGTTGTAGCGCAAACGTGCTACCATATTAAGAAGCCGCCCCTGGTTAGCAGTGCGGGCACGGATCGCGCTGCAGTTGTTTGGAGTAACAGGGAGATAAAAAGAACACAATGTAATGGCGAAAACAGGAAATCCGAAAAGAGGCAATCTTGGTGCAGCCTTAGGGCATAACCTTCGGGGATATGAAGGTGAGCACATTAAGACACAACTGTGCAAACTTCGCCAACCAGCCGTAAATGGGAACTCTACAAATGTTACCGTAGCTACGGCCGCATACAATTTCACACGTCACGAAGCATGGCAATGGAAAAGGGAGGGGGGGTTGCACATACACACACAGACACTTCCTTTGCGGACACGCACATGCATTTACATTGCCCGTACTTTAGCCACCGATGTAATTTAACTTAACCAGCACCCATTACAACTCCGGGGGTGCTCGTTATCTGACGTCATCACAGCCCTACCTGGGGAGAAACGGACAGGTAGTCCGGGGTTTTATCTGCCTTTATCTACTCTTCTAGTGGCAATACGAATGAAAGTGCTCGACAATACTTTGCTCTTGGTGTGCCTTGTGAATGTTAATTTTGCTGACTCAAATAATTATGAAAAATCTGGTATTACATTTATACGTCTTTCTCTACCCACTTTCCTATTCATAGGAAAGCTTATTACTTTCTCTAATACTTATCGTAGGTAGGGGAAGTATTGCATTCCATCCAAAAATTCGATACCGAGATTTCACCGGAAATACATGTTTTGAGGTGCCCTGAATCCAAATAAAGCATTTTTGGAAACATACCGTGTGTGTGTGTATGTATGTCTCTATGTGAACAGCATAACTCAAAAAAGTCGGATAAATACCAAACTTGGTATTTGAGTTTAGTACCTTCCAAGGATGCGACACGAAGATTTTTAAGAAAATCCACCCACCCCAGACTACCCTTTCCATGCAACATTTTTCGAAAATTTTGATTTTCTCAAAAATGGCTCTGACGATTTTGATTAAATTACCATATGTTTAAGATATTTTCATGGCAAATGAAATGTACATCTTGAATTTTCTAGGAATGTCCCCAAAAGTCATCTTTATTCTGAATGACTTTTGCATAGCTGGTAAACCGTAAGAGATAACCAAAATGTTACTACACAAAAAATGTAGTTCACCTTAAAACACACAATTTATGTCTTTTTTTTCTAGTGAACTATTTCCGAATGGGAATTCGTTATTAGTTTTTTTTATTATTCCTGGTTATGCAAAGAGAATGGAATACTCCACATACCAACCAGCTCTTAAAAGATTTGACTATCGCTTAAAGCCTAGCAACTCCCCTTGTACCTACAAGAAAATTAGCAATAAGATAATTTCTGCAAATGTTTATCTCGATCAACTTGATGTAGATCAAGAATAAGCGTTTGTAAAAATAGTTTGTACAAGAGTAGAGAAAGTCATGTGAGTGCAACACATCAGATGTTTTTCTACTTCACGTTAACCGAAATAAACCTTTGCAGGAATAGTCTCATTATACATTTCTTTGTAGCTATTTCGGGAATAGAGGAAACGAATCGATTGTTAGATGCTTCAAAGCGAGTGGCTATATGCTGGCCTTGAAATTCCATACTCTTTCCATGATATTGCGAGAAACAATTGAATAACGACCGCACTTGAACAATAGTGGGAAAATATTGAAAAATTAAAACAAATAATGATTTATATCTTGGAAATGGTTGATGCCACACAAAGTAAGTTGTGTATTAAATAGATCTACATATTTTGTGTAGTACGTTTCTGTCTCTCTCTCCTAACTGTTACCAGTTTACAAAGTTCCTTTCGGCTGAAGACGACTCCGCGAGGCTATGCCCAGAAGGTTCAAGAGATACGTTTTATTTGCCATGTAAATATCTTAAATATAAGCCATTTTAATAAAAACAATTCGGTAAAATGTTCCATGTAAACGTTAGTTGAAAATTTTCATGTCGCATATTTGAAAGATACTGAACTTAAATACCAACCGACTTTTCGTGTTTTAGTTATGTTGTTCACGAACACACCCACATGAACCTTCTGCTAATTTTAACTTTCTCTACTACGTATAGTAAGTAGGGGAAGTATTGTATTCCAACCAAAAATTCGATACCGAGATTTCACCGAAAATATATGTTTTGAGACCCCTGAACCCAAAAAAAGCATCTTTAGAAACATGTCTCTGTGTGTGTGTGTGTGTGTGTGTGTGTGTGTGTGTGTCTGTCTGTCTGTCTGTGAACAGCATAACTCAGAAACGAACAGTCGGATAAACACCAAACTTGGTATTATGTTCAGTATTTTCCAGAGATACGACACGAAGGTTTTCAAGAAAATCCCCCCACCCCAGATTACCCTTTACATGGAAAATGTTTCGAAAATTTTAATTTTCTCAAAAATGGCTCTAACGATTTTGATTAAAATATCATATGTTTAACATATTTTTATGACAAATGAAATGTATATCTCGAATTTTCTGGGAATGTCTCCAAAAGTATTCTTCATTGTGAACGACTTTTGCGTAACTGGTAAACCATAAGGGATAGACAAAATGTTACTACGCAAAAAATGTAGATCGCGTTAAAATACACAATTTATGTCATATACATTTGTTTTGTTGAGTGAACCATTTTCGAGATATTGCTTGTTATTCCCTTAAATTTTCCAATACTTATACTTTTTCTCAAATTCGTTATTAATTTTTTTTATGTCCTGGACATGCAAAGAGATTGGAATGCGCCACATAGCAACCAGCGCTTAAAATATTTGACTATAGCTTAAAGCCTACCATACTCCCCTTGCATCTACAAGAAAATTAGCAATAATATTGACATCTCGATTAACATGAAGCATATGGAGAATAAGCGTTTGTAAAAATAGTCTGTACAACAGTAGAGAAAGTCATGTGAGTATAACACATAAGAGTTTTTTTATTCACGGACCTCAAAACGCTTATTTCCGTGAAATCTATATATAGAATTTTTTAATGGAATGCAATGCTTCCTCTACTTAGTAAAGGTAAGTAGTAGAGAAAATAAAAATACAATTCACTCTCTGAACAGGTCACATTTAACGTTATCTGAAATCTATGATACTCTAGCCTTAAGGTTGATCATGAATGATAGATTGCTGCAAAGTTTAGAAAAAATATCGACATAGCCCAGCTTTGCTATACTAAAATTTAAGTTAAGGCAATCGTGTACAGGTTTTATAGGAATATTCCGATTTTGGAAAGAATGATAAAAGGTAGGTAAGTCTAAATGACAAAAGCTGGGCTCACAATTTACTGCCCGATATTTGTACAACAGTCATGCACAAGACATTTTAATCATGAAACTCTCCTCCAAATTATTCTTCTTAATGGCTAATGGTCCTGGAAAGAGATAAATTCAGTTTTTACTTGTGACGTTTTCATATGTATCGACCTCCGGTATTAAATTTTCTACGGTAAAGATGTTATTTTTTGAACGGCAGAGGTAGAACCGTTGCTCCACATTAAATTACGTCCAAAAAGAGTGGCATAAAATCCGATATGCACGAGGTGAATTCAGGATTTCGTGACAGACATCACCCGAATTCGGTAGTCAGTCGGTGCGGCCACAGAATACCAAATGATTATTCATCATTCGTCACTGCCACAGTGGTTTCTAAACTGCGACGGAACAAGAATTTTACCACTGCAACCCACCCACAGATTCGTTTGAAATGCTGACACCGAAAAACGTATTGCATCTATACCAGATGAATAACTAGACGGGGGCCCACGAGGAATTGATGGTAATAAACCAGCAGTGATTTAATAAGATGTCCTTTCGGACAGGACAGCTGGACACTACGCCGGTGCCGCCGCATGAATTATGTATCGCAACACTAGGACAGGCGCTATCGTAGCCTACCTCCTATCTGCAACTCACCTATCATATCGCATCATTGATTCTGCTTCTGTGAAATAAAGGCGAAGCTCATATAGTCCTGGTCAAAATGTAGGTTGTTCTGAATTCGTCAGGCTTTATAAATTGGGATGCAGTTGCAAAGAATGCCCTTGGGTCTGAATACTGGCTCGTCGTTCTGGTGGAATGGAAGATATGGACAAGATACATTCATAAAATAGTACGCTGACCAAGGTGATTTACCTGCTGAGAAATTTAAGGCAAAATTTCTATATGTTTGCCTATTATGATTTTCTTTCACAGTAATATTGTGGCATATTATTAATTTTATTGTCATTACCAGACGCACTGTTGTGCTGTATTGTTGCTACCACACGTAGCATTATTGTGTTTCCTTGGTTATATTTCGACTTAACGGTCTTTCCTTTCGGTGAGGACCACGCCAAAGGGAAATATCTGTTTGAAACTGTCTGGTATGACGTCAACCCTGCCTGGTTGAGTGGAAGTGTTCTTTGGAGCCAGATGCTTAGTGGTATCTCCCTCCATCCTTTTTCCTTTGTTCAATATGTAGAGTCGCCAGACGTGTTGTGAATAAATCTCAGGTATGTAATGGCAAATGTAATGTAATTTTTCAGTATAGCATAAAACCCACGCCTTCCTCTTAAATCTACACACCAAGGTCCGGAACTTTTTGCTGCCAGCGAGTTCCGCCCCCCCCTGTGAGTGTTGGGGTGACCTAAATTAATCATTTTCTGGTAACCTTTTTGGCCTTCTCCCCAACATCTAACAATATGGTGTAATGATTTGGAGTAATTCCACAAGGTGGATAAAAAACTAATAATTCAGAGGAAAGCTTTCTGCATAACCCGTTCTAAATATAATTACCATGGCTAATCCCACGAGAGATAATGAGTTTATTCATGAAACCCGTAACCTCGAATGGGATTTATAAACACTATTCCATGAATGAAATGTAACATTATATAAGCAATAATTACTTTCATACTTCTGTTGCTCAAAATCAAATCACCATTGTGTCAGCTGTCAGATCATGGCACTAAATGAATGAACAATCGAATGTAGCACGAAATATTAAGCAATGCTACCAACAGTGGAGGTGAGGGAGTAGTCAGCCTCAAAATTAAGACAAGCTAAAATCAGAACGCAATAAAACGTTTTTTTTTTTTCAACTACACCACCTGAAAAGTGTCACTATTTGAATGTGCCTTGATTAAAAACAATTTTCAAGATTGAAAGTTGAAGAAACCTGAGGGAAACTGGAATGGATGTTGAGATAGATAATATAGCCTAATATCACTGCTAACTGATACTATAGCAGCTCAATAACGCTTTGTCCAATAAAACGCACCCCTGCAAATATATGTAACATAAACGACGTGATTGGTCCGAGGCGTTAACAAACGTTATAACAATTTCAAATACTTGGTGTTTGAATGGAATAATCATTCTAAACCTCTATTCATTAGTGAAAACATTCTAACCGTAAACATGGTTTACATACGCCATAGCCTGATAAAACTTAAAAGTTCACTTGTAATTTGTTCACTTGTAGTACACAAAAGAACCAATATTTGTTTGACCCACCAAGGTGACTAAATTATTGCTTTTTCTTGGAATAAGATTGTTCAGTAAATTACTCCAAGCAGCCATGAATGTAAGTTTATCCAGATTTAACTTTGTTAAATACGTTGGTAAATAGTAAATCCTTTCTATAATTACGAAAATGTTGCTCTAAATACTACTGTGAATTTTTACTTTCTCTACTAGGTAGAGTAAGTAGGGGAAGTATTGCATTACCCAAAAATTCGATGCCGAGATTTTACGGGAAATACATGTTTTGATGCCCCCGAATAAAAGAAAAGCATTTTTAGAAAAAGGTCCGTGTGTGTTTGTCTGTGAACAGCATAACTCAAAAACGAAAAGTCGGATAAATGCCCAACTTGGTATTTAGGTTCAGTATCTTTCAAAGATGCGACACGAATATTTTCAATAATATCCCCCACCCTAGACTGCCCTTTACATAGAACATTTTTCGAAATTTTTTATTTTCTCATAAATGGCTCTAACAATTTTGATTGAAATACTATATATTTAGATTTTTCATGGAAAATGGAATGTATATCTTGGCTTTTCTGGGATGTCCCCAAAAGTCCCCTTCATTCTGAATAAATGTTTGCATAACTGGTAAACCGTAAAAGATAGACCAAATTTTATTACACAAAAAATGTAGATCTCGTTAAAACACCCAATTTATGTCATTTTTGTCCAGTAAACCATTTCCGGGATATTCCATGTTATTTGTTTGAATTTTCAAATATTTATACTTTTTCTCAAATGGGAATTCGTTATTCTTTTTTTTTATGTCTGGACATGCAAAGAGAATGAAATGCTGCACATAGCAACCAGCTCTTAAAGCATTTGACTATCGCTTAAAACCTACCATATTCCCCTTGCAGCTACAAGAAAATTAGCAATAAGCAAATTTCTACAAATGTTTCTCTCATTAACTTGAAGCATGTAGAGAAAAAGAGTTTGTAAAAATAGTTTGTGCAAGAGTAGAGAAAGTAATGTGAGTGCAACAAATCAGATTTTTAATTTGTTATTTCTACATCGTATTCCTTTTTTTCCCCCATCTTTTATTCTATAATCGATGTTACAGCCTCTAACTTGAGGTTTCGCTCAATAAAGATTGTTAAATTGATCGCTCGGTTGTTTGATTGTAAATCGTTTAACCTTCAATGCCAACCAAATTTTGAACATGGTTGCATTGTGAACGTAACAAGACTCGGACTTAGGAAAACGAGCTAAGTTTCATTTATTTTCGAATTTCATATCCAGAGGAATGAGTCACACACCATAAGAAACGTAAACTCGCCAAATTTTAGTAATAGTTATTACATTCATTGTGTTACTCTTTTGTCACGTCATTTATGTACGTCTAAGTGGCAGTCTCCATGAATCGGTCCACACACGTTTCTATGTCACTATCGAAATTGAAATTGATTTTTATGGACGCTAACTACTATGGTCCTTAGCGTCCAATTCTATATTGGGTGTGAAAGACCGGAAATTTTGCTCGGAGGCCTCTTTATCAGGCTTGAGGTTCTTTTACGTGCCGTAAATCTACGACACGACTTCCCTGCTGAAGCAGCCATGTTAAGGATTTTTAAACCCCAAAATATCCATCGGCCTCCACCGGGTTTGAACCGGTGATGTTACTATCGGTGATCACCACAATAGCAAATAGTGGAAAGGGTGTTATTAGTTTGGAGTGTTTCAGTGCGCTCTAGATTTGCACTGTCTTACTTGATTTATTCTCCCAGTTTTACCTTATACTTGCTCTCTGCACCAATTCTATTTCAAGTTTTTCTCTCGACATCTTCCTATCTCCTTTTTTTTTCTTCAGAACATCCCAAAACTTTCCCCCACTTTATTTTCCCGCGTGAAGTTTTGTTTTTTTCTAATTTGCCTTTTCGCAGTTTTATAAACACTTCCATTGCTTAACTTGTATTCTGGATCCCTGTTATGAATAAAATTTGGAGTTGACAAAACAAAAGTTCTCGCCAGGAGATCAATGCCTCTCTGAGATCTGTGCCTTCCAGAATAATACGTATTTCTTTATCTTGCTTGTTATCTTCTGTATTTTCTCTTTGCATGATTGAGAATTACTGCTATAAACTGCAATGCGATTTCGGATTTTATTTCTTGTAACTGTGTTTAATAAATAAAAAAAGAAGAACATTGAAAGATGGAGACCTGAGAAGAAATATCAGTCTAGTGGTGTGACAATCTTCGTTCAGGTTGCGGCATACTTTTAGGTACAGTGGGAAAGAGCCCCATCCTGCTGAAATATAAAGCTGCCATAATCTCCTCACAGTTAAGGAGATAAACACAGCTACAGCAAAACATTAAATGTTTTTTATTGAAAAGGAATGGGTCATATACATTTACTTTTGAGAGTACATGTAAATGATGAATTTTGGGGATTAAATATTTCAGGATTTCCTGTGTCCCATTCGCCGACGTTATGGCTGTCAACTGTTCCAAATAAAATGAAAAGAGAGGTTTGGAAATAGTGAACTATTTAATACCTCAGCTGCAGTCAAACGAATTAGGAAAGAGAAACATTCTTACCAAAGCTTACAGTGTAGCAACGGAGGGCAAACCACGCGCATTGCGAACCGCACAGATCTGTTGCGTCTACCACCCCAGGAGAAAGGGATAAGATGAAGGAACCACAGGAGGCTACATGCCAGAGGCTACATGGAGAGTACTCTTGTCAATGAGCATGCATCCGCGCCAATCAATTCGGCACCGCCATACGACACAAAGATAAGAATAAAACGGAATGAAAGGGAAAATGACGGAAAGGAAACCTGGAAGAGACGAAACCACTCAACGTTCGCCTGCCGACCCCGGGGAAACCACGAAAAATCCATGGGTCAGAGTGGACGGGCGCCGGGGAACGAACCCGGGACCTTGAATGCGAGTCACACGTTACCATGGCACCACCTCGGTGAAGAGAGTACCGTTATTTACTGAATCACATGAAATTAAATTAAAGGACGAATACGTGCCCGTATTTTTAAATTTATTTTCACTGAAGGATGGGGGAAAGCTTTCAGGTGCACCAGGCTGGTGCCGAGCGTGCTTTTTTGCAGTTTTAAATCTTCCCTCTGCGTCCCCTAAAAATGTCACAACTGTCGTATATTCGCATTCACTCTACCTTAGCAAAAACATGCTGTCCTAAATCAAGGCTGCTGTCTTATAAAGCAATCGAGGTAGGCTAAAAATCTGAATACAGGCGGCCTTGGTTGCGCCGAAAACGTACACAACATGAAGATACGTGACCCGCTTCTATATCTGTGCCATCAAGATGGCGAACCATTATAGTAATGTGATTGGGTTCAGCTACTTACTTTTTGTTGCTCTCGAGGAATGCGTCGAATTCCACAGACATCTTGCAGCATAGCGCCTTCCTGAAATAGAAAACATGTGCGTAATTCTATAACAGCAAAAACTTTACAAACATAGTTGACAAAACATACTACAGCTTTGTACATTATCAAAAGGCTTACTTCCAACTCTCTCATTGGTCTTTACTAATGGAATTTCTACATTAATCTTTCAAATAAATAATGTTTCAATAAATATTAATTTAATATGAAGTTAAGAATCAATTCGCTGACTTCATTCAAGGACATGTCAGAAATCTATCGGCGTAATGTGAAAAATCTGATGTGTTACACTCACATGACTTTCTCTACTCTTTAACAAACTATTTTTACAAACGCTTATTCTCCATCTACTTCATGTTAATCGAGATAAACATTTTTAGACTCGATCTTATTGCTAATTTTCTTGTAGATGTAAGGGGAATATATATTTACAAGGGCAGTATCGAAATACAGTAGCCTTTAAGTGCAGACATATCTCTTAATAGCTGGTTGCTAGGTGCAGCACCATTCTCTTTGCCACAGAATAATACTCTTTGCATATACACGACAAAAAATGAATAACGAATTCCCATTTAAGAAAATTATTGAAAAATTTAAGGGAATCACAAGCAATATCTCGAAAATGGTTCACTCAACAACAAAAATGTATATAACATAAATTTTGTTTTTTAACGCGATCTACATCTTTTGTGTAGTAAAATTTTGTCTATCTCTTATGGTTTACCAGTTTACCAAAAGTCGTTCACAATGAAGAATACTTTTGGAGACATTCCCAGAAAATTCAGGATATACATTTTATTTGTCATGAAAATATCTTAAACATATGATATTTTAATCAAAATCGTTAGAGGCATTTTTGAGAAAATTAAAATTTTCGAAAAATGTTCCATGTAAAGGATACTCTGGGGTGGGGGGATTTTCTTGAAAACCTTCGTGTCGCATCTCTGGAAGATACTGAACCTAAATACCAAGTTTGGTGTTTATCCGACTGTTCGTTTCTGAGTTATGATGTTCACAGACAGACACACAGACACACACACGGACATGTTTCCAAAAATGCTTTTTTTGGATTCAGGGGATCTCAAAACATGTATTTTCGGTGAAATATCGGTATCGAATTTTTGGGTGGAATACAATACTTCCCCTACTTACTATACGTAGTAGAGAAAGTAAAAAAGTAGGAAAATTAATAATTCAATGCTGATAATGACTGACTAGGTTTAAATAATAAATATAATATTCTTAACCAATGTTGTTTCTATTCCAATTTGAGTTTATGTTCACGGAATAGAGAATACTGATACGTATATAGGAAATGCATGGTAAGTTAAGAACATATAGTAAGAAATAAGAATATTTAGAATTTAAATAAGTGGGATGTATTTACCAGTATCATCCAAGAGTGCAATTTTCACGAAATTCTTCCCACCCCATACTACTTTTCACATGGAAAAAGCTTCTTATTTTTACCTATTTATTATTTTTTACTTTCTCTACTACGTATAGTAAGTAAGGGAAATAGTGCATTCGACCCTAAAATTCGATACCGAGATTTCACCGGAAATACATTTTTGAGACTCCCTGAATCCAAAAAAAGCATTTTTGGAAACATGTCCGTGTGTGTGTGTGTGTGTGTGTGTGTGTGTGTGTGTGTGTGTGTGTGTGTGTCTGTGTGTCTGTGAACAGCATAACTCAGAAACGAACAGTCGGATAAACACCAAACTTGGTATTTATGTTCAGTATCTTCCAGAGATGCGACACGAAGGTTTTCAAGAAAATCCCCCCACCCCAGACTACCCTTTACATGGAACATTTTTCGAAAATTTTAATTTTCTCAACAATGGCTCTAACGATTTTGATTAAAATATCATATGTTTAAGGTATTTTCATGACAAATGATATGTATATCTCGAAGTTTCTGGGAATGTCTCCAAAAGTGTTCTTCATTCTGAACGACTTTTGCATAACTGGTAAACCATAAGAGATAGACAAAATTTTACTACACAAAAAATGTAGATCGCGTTACAATACACAATTTATGTCATATACATTTTTTTTGTTGTGTGAACCGTTTTCGAGATATTGCTTGTTATTCCCTTAAATTTTCCAATACTTATACTTTTTCTCAAATTCGTTACTCATTTTTTTATGTCCTGGACATGCAAAGAGAATGGAGTGCGCCACATAGCAACCAGCGCTTAAATATTTGACTATCGCTTAAAACCTACCATATTCCCCTTGCATTTACAAGAAAATAAGGAATAATATTGACATCTCGATATCTCGATTAACATGAAGCATATGGAGAAAGTGTTTGTAAAAGTAGTTTGTACAAGAGTAGAGAAAGTCATGTGAGTGTAACACATCAGATTTTTTTCTTAAAAGCTCTATCGGTTTTGACCAAGGCCCGTTTTTACAATGTGCAGTTAATTAGGAGGAAACGTTAACTGGCAGTTTTCTTTACGGTCGGAGTAAAGTTCCAGTAAAGATTTCTTTGTTCTTATGTCTCCGGGCTAAGGTTTACTGCCAGTTAACACAATCGTGTTAAATTTGTAGGACTGGTAGAAATGTTTGTCATATGTTTCAATTACTAATGTATTAATGTTCCATGTAAAGTTTCGAATCAAGAATGCGGTTGAATCGTAAGTGTTTTGTTATCACTGTTATTGAGACTTGAATTTATGTCTGAGACAAAGAAACGAATGAGTAATTTCTCGTTAAAGGAGGAGGAAATTCTTCTGAAAATAGTAGAGAAAAAAGTAACATAATAGAAAATAAAAAATCAGATGTTGTTACGTGATGGGAAAAAAGTAAAGCCTAGGATAAAATCAGTGAACATTTTGAAGCAGTACGAAAAGACGTGTGAAGAACCTTTGTGACAAATATGAGAACGTGTTGGTGATCTTGCTAGGCTAGTCTGCATTGACTAGCACTTGCACATTTATAGAAAAATAGCCCTCTCTATCCTAAACACTTCATTATCATCATCATCATCATCATCATTATCTCCAGGCGAACGAATTATTACATGGGTACAATCTAATGCGCCTAAAACTTTAGGAAATTTTGCTATGCAAAGAAAGCTTAAGTTATTCTTTACAATTTCTTCTACAGTTTCTGGAAGATTAATGTAATCTTTGGCTAATGTCGCAATAGTCATGCTAAACGTTTTAACTATTTGTGATGCTATTGCTGTACTGACACCTATTGAATCACCAAGTGCAATTAACATACTTCCAAAAGTATCGAATGGAGAGTCAGAAGTAGCCGGTTCATTGGTGACACCACTATATTTCTGAAAATGAATTTTATTTATGAGTATCAGGTAAAATGTTGGATTAAATACGGGAGTAATATAGGAATAGTATAACTAACAATATAGTAATTAAACTTACTGTAGAATGAGGAATTTGTTTATATATCATACCAAGAATTAAAACAAATTTCATCAAAGACTCGTAACAGTTTCCCATTTTCACTATTTTAGGCTTTTTTACACGTATCTCCAGCTGCTCATCATTATCAGTATCGCTTTCGTAGAAATCAAAATAAGTTACCTTCCGCCGTTTCATGCACTAGTATGTGAACTTAACCTCAAACATCATCCAGCTAAGAGTTTACTGGAAGACAATGCTACGGTAAAGGCTGGTTCACAACCAACGAGAACTGTAACCAGAAGGAGAACGAGAAAGTTGAAATACATGTATTCAAATGGGAATGTTCACAACCGACGGGAAGCCTTCCCGGGCCCCGGGAACGGGAAAGAAGAGTTGCCCAACTTTAACTTTCTCGTTCTCGTTCCTGGGCACGGCATATTAGATCCCTATTGTGCATATTAGACTCTTCACTCTAGCGTATATTCTAAGCGGCCGTGGCATGAAACAGCCACTAGTGCTCTCTATAGTCGTAAACTGGAAACATGAAACTGGAAGGAATTAGTAGTAAACGTGCTTCCTAACCTCATCCCGACACCCGCAAATCTAAGCAGCCTTGGTTCCTCTGGTGAAGGGATCATTTGTAGTTTGTTTATATGCAACTCAAAACTGGCTATTACATAAAAAACAATGGCAAAAGCTACAAAGAACAGCTAAAAACCGGTGGAAATGAGAAAAGAACAATAAACCATTTTAATGTATGCCATTAAATAAAGGAATGAAAGTTTGGCATAAGTAAAGGGATAAGAAATGTAATGAATATGCATTTAAATAATGTTTACTCTATCGAATTTTGACGTTGGCTTGGCTAAATTGGAATTAAGTGAAAAAATGTCATTGGTCAGTTAAAAACAAATGAAATCCCAATGCGCAAAATCGACTTTCGCTGTGGGATCGATATGCATTCTCGTTCTCGTTACCGGGCTGTTGTGAACCAATAACTTGCATGGTGCATTGCTTCCTGTTCTCGTTTCCGTTCTGGTTACCGTTCTCGGGCGGTTGTGAACCAGCCTTAAGGTAACTGTCAGTTAGAACCTACTTTACTGTCACGTAATGCCATAACTGGGTATTGTAAAATCGAACTGCTGGTAAAGTGACCGTAAAAGCAACCGTAAACATTTTACTGGAGGTGGTAATAATAGGCCTAAATGTTATATGTTTGCCAAACTAACATGATGAATTGATAGCGTAACCTGAATTCCTCAAAATGGCTGTATAATTATGTATAACTAGGAAATGAGATAGTTAAAGACTTGTGGGAAAACACAGAGATTATTAAAATACACAGTTTATATCAAGTTTATTTCGAGCATTAGCTGTTTTCGAAATTTTCCACATGTATGATTATAGTGCATCCCAAATATGGATGTTCTCTGATGGAAGATGTTTGAAAGTTTCCGATTCCTCATTTTTATTACTTTCTCTACTATGTATAGTAAGTAGGGGAAGTATTGTATTCCACCCAAAAATTTGATGCCGAGATTTCACCGGAAATACATGTTTTGAGAACCCCTGAATTTTTGGAAACATGTCCGTGTGTGTGTCTGTGTGTCTGTGAACAGCATAACCCAGAAACGAACAGTCGGATAAACACCAAACTTGGTATTTAGGTTCAGTATCTTCCAGAGATGCGACACGAAGGTTTTCAAGAAAATCCTCCACCCCAGATTACCCTTTACATGGAACATTTTTCGAAAAATTTAATTTTCTCAAAAATGGCTCTAACGATTTTGATTAAAATATCATATGTTTAAGACATGTTCATGACAAATGAAATGTATATCTCGAATTTTCTGGGAATGTCTCCAAAAGTATTCTTCATTGTGAACGACTTTTGCATAACTGGTAAACCATAAGAGATAGACAAAATTTTACTACACAAAAAATGTAGATCGCGTTAAAATACACAATTTATGTCATATACGTTGTTTTTTGTTTTTTTTGAGTGAACCATTTTCGAGATATTGCTTGTTATTCCCTTAAATTTTCCAATACCCTTTCTCAAATTGGAATTCGTTATTCATTTTTGTTTATGTCCTGGATATACAAAGAGAATGGAATGCGCCACATAGCAACCAGCTCTTAAAATATTTGACTGTCGCTTAAAGCCTACCATATTCCCCTTGCATCTACAAGAAAATTAGCAATAAGATTAACATCTCAATATCTCGATTGACATGAAGCACATGGAGAATAAGCGTTTGTAAGAATAGTTTGTACAAGAGTAGAGAAAGTCATGTGAGTGTAACACATCAGTTTTTTTTTCTTCGCAATAGCTCGTAAATATTGTCATGGAGGAATAAATTACAGCTCCATGAGTACTGCTACTGAATTTAGTCATCCGCGCTTGGATAAATATGTGAATGCTATTTCCGAAAGTTTTATGTAACTAAGCACGAATTGCTTAATTTAAAATCGTTTCTGGGTTAAAATACATCTAAATAACGAGATATGAACTGAATAGGAAGCCAGACAAACCACATTCCTCATCACAGAGGTGCGTAGGCATTCAAGATGCTGAAACTGAAAGAGGTTACGTTGGCACATTATTATTACTATTATTATTATTATCATCACTACTTACCTATTGTGAGAGGATGAGCAGTTGGTGTTGATCATGTGACCATCTGTAAAAAAAGAGGAAAACACTATATGAGAAACAAGGATAGTTATTTGCAATGGGGAGGGGCAATAGGGGGATACCCCTCTTAGAAATGTTGGGTAAGTAGGAATAAGTTAGTAAGTTCACACTAATGTCTGGTTATTAGCTCAGAATATGAGTTAATAAAATTCTATAGATAGTATTAATGAAAAACTGCTTCTGGTAGTTCGTGGTTCTATCTAAAATTTGTTCTCCTAACTCACTTTGCGCCAAGTATTTGGTGGGAAAGATGATGGTTTACAGAAATGTGAACATTGGAAAGTTCAGCAAGTTCTGTGAATTTTGAAGCAAGGTCCAAAGGTTTTGTTGTGAAAAAATCTATGTTTTGACCAATTCCTCGAGAAAACCCATAATGAAAAATTATTGATGGTCAAGGTTGCTCTACTGTTTAGTGTGGCCCCAGTGGTGGTTGCCTAATTTGCAGGAGTATTGGCTTCAAATTGCAGACTGAAATTTTCATCTGTATCCTAACATAAACACCATTATAGTAGTTTGTCCTGCTGCAGATCAGGGATTTGGTATACAAGTCTGATTCTGCAAAGTCCTCTTAATTGAGGCAACACAACTAGCTGATCTGTATCTGTCTGAAGCACACTGTACATTTGCAACACACAAACAGACGAAGTATGAATTATTGTAACAAAGTTTACATATATGTATATGAAAATGAGACTGACAGTTAAATGCTAAAAGGTTATAATAAACAGCATTTTAAGGAACAAAAAACAATGTACGAAGGACATCCAGAAAGTAAAGAACAATTACACATCACCTCAGTGTCGGTCCCCCACCCCCACAATTGCAAGCACGCTAATTAGCACCTTACTCCATCCACCTCAGTGAGAATCGAGTTTCGTTGCTGCAGGATCACGCCTGTCTGTTCTACGAGGGCTGATCAATAAAGACGGAGACTAATTTTTTTTCACAGATATTTATTACTCCATTTCAATGTTGACATGATCTTTTTCAAAGTAGTCCTCTCCTACTTGAATGCACTTTTATAGCGTTTCTGCCAGTCCTCGAACACATGGTACAGGCCATTCTTTGTCAGGTCTTTGAGAATCGCCTCACTTTTCTTCAGCACTGCTTCAGTGCTCTCAAATCGAATGCCCCGGAGCTTTGCCTTTAGTGATGGGAATAAAAAGAAATCACAGGGGACAAGAATGGGGCTATAAGGCAGATGCGGACACAGGTAATGTTGAATTTAGCCAAAAATTCCTGGACTTGATTTGCAACGTGAGGCCGCACGTTGTTGTGATAAGTTCTGGATGTTTCCTTGCAATGTGCTTCCTCGGTGTAGCCAATACTGACATGTAGTATGCTGCTGTAACAGTGGCGTGAGTGGGAACAACAATCACAGCAGCTGTGTTGATGTTGACTTCAGTCATAGCAGAAGCCGAAGCACCAGGCCCACCTTGCTTAGCACAGAGGACTCGCTCTACTTTGAAGTCTTTGAACCACCTAAACACTGATGCACGAGGTAGTGCATCTTCACCGTATGCTTGCTTCAGCTTTTCCAAAGTTTCAGAGGCTGTATGATTTAAACGAAAACAAAATTTTATTGCTCCTCTTGTGTCACCTTCATTTTGTGGTATGCGAAATTCAACTAGGATCAACAATATACAGCATTACTACCAACCTACCGATACGAGAGTGCTGCCGCCTATGGACATTATACATGAAACTCCGGTAGAGACAGGAAACTCTCAAGAAAGCTACAGGAAAAAATCAATCTCAGTCTTTATTGATCAGCCCTCGTAGAACATATCCAAATGGCGACCCCAATTGAAAATCCCGCCAAATGTGAAATGCGTAGTGTGATTCACTTTTTGAATGCACAAAATGTTCGGCCAATATAAATGTATAAGCAAATAATGCAAGTGTATGGTGATAACACTAGTCTGCATTTTCAAACTTTTTGCCAGATGATTTCTTAAAAGTAGGTGTTCTTGAATCACGTTTTTATGCTGATTCCTGGAATAACTTCGGTTTTTTTCTATCACGTCAAGTTTTTACATAAAATAAGTAATGTTTTGACAATTTTGCTAATGAGTATAGAAAAGTATTCAAACACCATTTCACACCAGGTATGTTTTTATTCAAATAAAATTTTAAGAATACTCTCAAGAACTCCCCTAATTTATTTCATGACTACTTTCTAACAAAACAAGAAACCAAAGTGTTTCATTTAATTTTTTTCAAACTTTCTCTTCTTTGACTTCCTTGCAGATCCTTGAAGATGACTGTCCCTCCTCAACATCCAACAGTAGTCGGCCATCATAGTTTCATTCCATCTCCCCTGGTACCTCCTCTCCATTTCCTTAATATCTTGGTGAAAACGTTCACCCTGCTCTTCACTATAATGTCCCAGATTTTCTGGAAAGTAGTCGATATGTGAATGCTGAAAATGCACCTTTACACTCATGTTAAAACCCATCTTCTTGAAATTTTCCAACATTGTTTCTACAATGGCCTTGTAATTAGGATCTTTGTTGTTGCCTAAGAAGTTTTCAGTAACTAATCGGAAGGCGGTCCATGCTTCTATTTCTCTCTCATTTATTGTCTTCTCAAAATCGTCATCCTTCATTAATTTCTTTATTTGAGGTCCAACAAAAATTCCAGCCTTTAATTTGTCTGTGTAATGAAGGGAAGTTTCTTGGAAAGGTACTTAAAGCAGGGTCCATTCTGTAGTAGAGCCCTTACAAATTGCTTCATCAAGCCCAATTGTATGTATAGTGGCGGAAGCAATATCTTTATATCTCTATATTTTTGAAGTGAAATTGTAAAAAAAAAAACTGTACGTGATAGAAAAAAAAGCTAAAAGCAGTTCTGAAATCAGCATAAAAAAGTGAATCAGAATCACTTATTAGTTTTCAGTCATCCGATATCATGCAGACTAGTGTAATGCAATAACCGAGTCCGGTGCATAATGTTTAATGAAGGAAGAACAGTGTGCACACGAAGACCGGTGTGGGAGGCCATCACTCATTACGGATGAGTTGAAAGCAAATACTGATGAAAGAATTCAGAATATCACTTGTTTCCGAAACGAAAGGAATTTTTGGGTGGAAAGAGTTTCCCACCGATGAAGATCTCAAAGAGGCAGTGAAAAACTGGTACCATATTATAATCTATTCAGAAATCGAGTTAATTTCGGCCAACCCGAAACGAAACCACATAAAATTGAACGTCATGCACAGCATGTGCCCTGTTTACTTTCTTTACTACTTACCTATAGCAGTAGAGGAAGTATTGTACTCCACCCAAAAATTCAGGATGGTGACTTCACTGGATATACCTACACGTTTTGAGGTCCTCTGAATCTAAAGCATTTTTAAAAAAAACACTGTGTGTGTTTGTGTGTGTGAACAACTCAGAAACGAAAAGACAGTTAAATATTGGTATTTCAGTTCAGCATCTTCCAAAGATGCGACATGAAGATTTTGAAGGAAACCTCCCAACTATCCTTTACATGGAACATTTTACAAAAAATTTAATATTGTAAAACATGCCTCTAACGATTATAATTACAATAACGTATATGAAAGATATTTACATGACAAAACGTATATTGAATTTTCTGGGAATAGCCTGTGAAGTCCTCATCGTTCGGAAGGAATTCTGCATAATGTTGTATAATTGGTGAACGTTAAGTGATAGATGAAAACGTACTACACAAGAAATAGATCTCTTTAAAACACACAATTTATTTCAAAACAATTTTTGTGACATTAGCAATATTTGAGATATACGGTATTAATGGTTCGAAATGAACATTTCATGTTCATTATTTTATTCATTTCAACATTCGGTTGTTTCAAGCTATTGCATGGAAACAGTATGGTATTTTAAGGCAGCTTATAGAGTCCAGTTCTTAAAAATTACATTATCCTTGTTCTGTTTGTAACTATAACGAATGTGTAATGCAGCTATTTCTGCAAAGGTTTATTTGGATTAAAACGTAGTAGATAAAAAATAAGTTTTAGTAAGAATAGTGTTATACTCACTAATAAACATAGAGGGTAGACAAAGTCATGTGACTGTATCCTATCAGATTTTTTTTTTTTTTTTTTTTAGTTTCTCAAAAATAGCTGTAATGAGTTAGACTAGTACATTTAATATTTCTATATGACAAATAAATTATATATCTTGAATTTTCTAGGAACAACCAGTGAAGTCCTCTTCATTCGAAAGGAATTTTGTGCAATTGCTAAACGTTAAGATATAGACAATAACTTACTACACATCAAATGTAGAGAAGACACAATTTAATTCAAATAACTTTTGTAGCATCAGCCATTTTCATGATATTCGTTGTATTTGGTTTAGATTTCTCAATAATTTGTCTTCTTTGAAATGCTGTCACCATTCAGTTGTTTCTTGTTATATGGATTTCAGGGCCAACATACAGCGACCCGCTTTTGAAAATTTCACTATCTCTTAGGTGTCCTCTATCCCTCATGCCTATAGGAAATGTGTAATGGAATAATTTCTACAAAGCTTGTCTTGATTAACATAAAGTAGTTGGAAAAAAATCTGATATGTTACACTCACATGACTTGCTTTACACTTGTATAAGCTTTTTTTACAAACGCCTATTCTCATTCTACTTCATGTTAATCGAGATACACAGTTGCAGAAACTATCTTATTGCTAATTTTCTTGTAGGTGCAAGGGGAATGTGGTAGGCTTTAAGCGATAGTCAAATGCTATTCTCTTTGCATGTCCAGGGCATAAATTTTTTTTTAAAAAATACCGAATAACGAAATGCATAAAAATATTCGAAAATTCAAACAATAGCAAGGAATATCTCGGAAATGGTTTACCACGCCAAAAAATGTATATGAAATAAATTGTGTGTTTTAACGCGATCTACATTTTTATGTTAAAAAATGTTCTGTATCTCCTGGTTTACCAGTTATGCAAAAGCCATTCAGAAAGAAGGACTATGGAAACATTCCCAGAAAATTCAAATATACATTTTTTTTGTCATGAAAATATCTTAAATATATGATATTTTAATCAAAATCGTAGAACCATGTTTGAGAAAATCAAAATGTTCGAAAAATGTTCCACGTAAAGGGTAGTTTGGGGTGGACGAATTTTCCTGAAAATCTTCGTGTATCTTTGAAAGCTACTGAATGTAAATACAAAGTTTGATATTTATTCAAATTTTCGTTTTTGAGTTATGCTGTCCATAGATACACAGACACAGACACACACACGGAGCTTTTTCTAAAAGTGCTTATTTTAGATTCAGGGGGTCTCAAAACATGCATTTCCGGTGAAATCTCGGTATCGATTTTTTGGGTGGAATGCAATACTGCCCCTACTTACTATACGTAGTAGAGAAAGTAATAAACTCTTGTATCAGTAGTTTCTATAAGCTATATAAATTAAACGATTGTGGGTGGAGAAACTCATGTGAATGTAACACCAAGTTTTTCTTTTTTCATCGTTATAGACATTACTTCTTTTAATTGAGTATACAACAGTAAACAAAATCTCATTGAGATTCTTCTCGTTTTGCTGTTATAGGGGCTTCATACAATTATTTTCTATTTGGAACGAAGTAACGGAGAAGAGAAAACAAACAGCAGATAAGGTGATCGTTTCGTGCAACAGGGCAATTCGCCCGTTACGATCTTTTCATCGCTCTTCCTGTCGATACGCATCCTTGAGTATATTGGATTTCAATAAACTTCCCTTTTATGTTCTTTCAATGCATCCAGTTTCTTTTCCAAACCTCTTACAAGACTTGATAACCTCTGCGTGAATTCATCTCTTGCTTTCTTTGCTCATCCAGACAGGATAAGGCTGTAAGCCTTAGTAGATTATTAATTTTTATGCTATGCACATAGTCTTAAAATAATTTATAACCGAGATACCTCCTTGAATAAGTTTATTTTTTCCTAACGGTTATTTGTATTACGATACTTGACTTTGTATTTAAGCATTCCTCGTTGGAAACTAAAATATTATACATTTTACCTTCTCTAGCACTTTTTCAAATTCGATATCGAGATTTCACCAGAAATAAATATTTTGAGGTTCCCTGAATCCAAAATGATTTTAGAAAACGTTCCACAGCTGTCTATGAAATGATTAAAAAACGAAAAGTTGAAGAACGTATTTATTTTGTTGTATTATTTGCCCCACGCTTTGGGAGCCAATTTGAAGAAGTTGTATTATATTTCGACTGTTGGGGAGCCGAACTTGAAGTAGTTGCAACCACACGTATGGTAAAAAGTTTCCGCTAGCCTTCGCCCCAAATGTACTTACCGGTGGTCTTTGCCCCAAATGTTTAAAAAAAATATTAACTTTATAATTTTGACAGTTTCTTTAAATATCATATATTTATGTTTGCCTCGGCTGCGTCAGTATTTATACTTTTTTAGAGACATGAAAGTCTTAGTAGGGAGTGGTGCGACTGAAGAATGTAGGCTTACACAGATTTTAAGTTTTTCTTCACTCCATTTATTAATGCTTGATACGATTTAAATAACACTTCACTATATAGCGAGAGGGGGCTGTGAGATTTTTTTTTATTAATTACTTGAACTTTTTAACACGTAAACTATTTTTCGTCTCACACTGAATACGTATTAAATTTCTCGAGGATGCATCTCGCGTCCGGTTAGGAACACTGTCTACAACCAACTGACTTCTGAATTTGTAAATTTTGCTATATTTCAGTTTCTGATTGGCTAATCCTACTCCAATAGAATACTTTTATTTAACTTAAGCTTTTTTCTGGTTGTTGATTGGCTATTTAATAAACTGTCTCAAAATGTACATTATTGTTGCTCCAATAATGACTAGTAGTATTGTTAAACTTTCAAATTCATTATTGCCTCAAGGTTACCTCCTTGTTATCTCATTCTTAGCAACTTTTAACCTATTATTCTCACAGCTCCTACATTATTAAATTACGTAATACATATTACACATGTATACAATAATATAAACATATATAGATAATATACACTTTTTATACGTTGTTTTATACACATATTGCTTTAAGGTAGGCTGTTATTGAATTTATATATTATATAATTACACTGAAATCATTTAAATGTTAAAAATACTGTCTCAAAGTCGTATAAATACAAAATTTCATATCTGAGTCAGTCACTTAACAAGTCAGGCGGAAGATTTTCAACAAAATCCCCACCACTGAAAACTACCTTTACATGAAAAATACTTTCGTTATTTTTATTTTCTAAAAAACGGCTCCAACTATTTTGATTAAAATACTATATTTTTAACTAGCCGATTTTTTAACTAAATGTATATTTTAAATTTTTCTGTATAACCTGTGAGGTCCTCTTCATTATGAATGAATTATTAACCACTTTGTGTAACTGGTAAACCAAAGGAGAGACAAACAGCTTGCTGCACGAGAAATTTAGAGCTCATTGAAAAGTACAATTTATGTTAAATAAATGTTTCTGTAGCTGTAGCCATTTTCCAAATATTGGTTGTTATATATTTTTATTTTCCCAGGTTGAATGTCACGCGGTTCATTAGTTATAGGGTTGCCATACGTCGCGGATTTCGCGGACAATCCGCGATTTTATGCTAGAAGACGAATGTCCTGGACGAAGAGATAAAAGTGCGAAAGCAGTGAGTGCTAAAAAAAATGTTTTTATTATTAACTGAGTTTTAACACCAAACGCCGTTCAAGTATTTCACCATTCCTTACAATACAAGTTTCCAGATGGCAACACCGTGGCTGACGAAGACCATCGATATATCGCCATTCTCGTACTAATAGTGACAACGAAAGCAATAGTATAATCGATTCTCTGTGATTATGCTGCTTCCGGTTCCTTTATTTCTAGTGTCTGCCTCGTGTTTGTACGTTCTATGATTTGTATGAGGTTAACTATCACAAGATTGTGTTTCTGAACAGCAATACTCAGAACTGCTTGCAATTGTGCGATACTATTTCTCCATTCCAGGTCATAATGCTAATGTGGAGAGAGTATTTTCTTTAGTGAATGCACAATGGACAGAAGAAAGGAACAGGATGGCATTAACTTCAGGCAATACAATGCTCCAAATTCGTATAGCATGAAAAATATAAGTTGCACTGCTTTTCACAGACTCATTCAGAATCAGAGCACTTTCCTTTCTTCTGTTCAACGCTCAGAGATTTATGACTGATACAAAGCTTAGTGTAAAATAGATCTCAACTGCAGCAACACAATTTTGTATATTTTAGTAATTTGTGTTTAATGTTTTAATTAAAAAGTTATTTAATGCAAACTAATATTAATTTTCTTCATTAATGACAATTCCCTTGATGACGGCGTTAATGCTTGGACTATGTCCTTGATTTTGGTTCTTGGATTATGGCAACCCTAATTAGTTATGAAAACTGCGAGCAGTTGTGCATGCAACTTAACACTTTGGAATTATTTTTAGTTTATACTGTATCCTGAATGACATAACGTGAATAGAAGTATCACTTTTTGTATCATTGCTATAACAGATAAGTGACTAGTTGAGGTTGTAATAGGTAGAGAAAGTCATGCGATCGTGGCGCATTAAATTCTTTTAAAGTAAAAAGAACCTTCAAATCAGAAGTAAGTAATAACAGCCCCCTTTCACCGAAAAATTTGCTTTAAATACAAGCAATTTTCAACAAATACCTTGTTTGGAGGTTTATGAAAATTAATGGGAGCTCAAAGCAAAATTATATATGCTCTAATATTCACCATACATCTATTCCAACATACATTGGCAGAGGGAGTTTTACTTAGCCATAATTTATCTTCCAAATTCCCCATTGTTTTCAGATTACATTAAAATTATGATCTGACAAAATGATTTAATTTTTTCCTGTAACAGTATTTCAAATCTAGAGCTACAAAGATAAATTTATGGAATTATTACTCACTAAATTAAAACGCAATTATTTAGAAGAAAATTGCTCCATTAATTTTTAAACTTTAATGTCTTTATCTATATCAATGCATAACAATGTTGATACTGTATCTGGAATAACTACTGAGATAATGTATATGCAGAACCGAGATTGCAAACTAAAAGTATGCTCAAATATATATCCGAAAACTTTTTTGCACTATACCTGGGGTACTTTAATTTTTTTTTCTTTTAAGAGAATTCATCACTAACTAAAACTATTTTTTTCAACATTAAGGAAGATGAATATGAAATCACCAAACTAATTCCTACCTAATTCAGAACAATGTTTATTATCACACTGAAATGCGATACAAGATATATCTTGCTACGTGGATTATGATGGACCAAGGAAATGTTTGAAAAGTCAAGTGTCCCTTTATTCCCGAGGCATACTGTTTTCTGGACAAGGCTTCATAAAATATATTACATAAATCAACATTTTATTGTTAACAGACGGTTCAAAATGGATTCTGAAGTACAACGCCTTCCAAGGATGCACATTGAGTATTATAAATTGGGTAAAGGTAAAGGTACGCAGGGGCCACCGAAACCGGGGCAGAGCAAACGTGGTCCCTGGGAGGGAGGGAGGGAGGGAGGGATGTGCGGAGAGACTCGAAGGGCGACCAGATCGGATGATGATGAGCATAAGCATGGACGGCGTCCCTAACGTTTCCAGTTAGAACGCATCCGACGACACCCGACCACTCGACCATACCCACGACCACCTAATCCCCGGCGGTCCCCCTTCCATCACTCGGAGGCGGGTCCTAACTGAGCAGTCCCTCAATGACGCTCTACACAGCGCACATCCACCATCGCCTGATCCTACAACACTGAAACAGATGATAATGAAGATGGTGGGCAACGGAAAGGTGTGGTAAAAGAGGAACCATCCCAACATTCGCCTGCGGAACCGGGGAAAACACGAGTGGGCGGTCTCCGGGGAGCGAACCCGGGAGCCACGGAATGCGAGTCGCACACGATACTGCGGCGCCAACTCGCTTGTTATATAAGCTGGGACGATTGTGTTATGTTATCCTTAGGACGATCGCTTAAATTTGCTTGGCAGTCGCTACTTAGTTTACAGTAGCTTCTAATTACGGCAGACAACATAAATATGGAAAACAATTCTGAAACTGAAGCGGAATAGAAAATCGACAGATTATCATCAGCAGCAATGTCAGGGATTAGGCCTTTCGACCTGTTCCGTCCTCTCAAACAAATTGGTCCATCCATCTCTTCACGAGTCTTCCCTTCTCTCTCTCTCTCTCTCTCTCTCTCTCTCTCTCTCTCTTTCCTTTAGATTTGTATTCCAGGATCTTCTTGGGAATGCGGGATTCTGGCATCCGTTGCATATGAATATAATATTAATTTTGATATTGTTTTAGTTAGTTTAAGTATGTTCCATTCATTCTTTATTTCATCACTGCATTTATTGACGACCCCTCTTAAGAATCTCATTTCTATGCTTCTATGTTTTGCTTTTGATTTTTTGTGATAGTCCAGCATTCTGAACTATAAAGAAGAGACGGTGCTGTTAAAAACTTGTTTGGTTAAAATTTTATAAATTACTTTGTTGGACTCACACTTAAATATTAAACTATTTTACTGGTTCTTCTATTATAGTATTGCTGTTAATGTCTATTTTACGCACTTGTGTTTTTCCTTTGAAAGCTGGAATTTTTGCTTTTGTTGGAAATATACTTATATTAATGCTAGAAGCTGTGTTTTGTAATTCATATATTAATTTCTGGAGACTATCTTCTGAAACAGTTATTACTATTTGATCGTCAGCTAATAGAAGAATTGGTCAAGTAAATTTTATAAAATTTCTTTGTGGACTCTAACCTGCTGAGGGATAGGGATACAATGTAGGTTATAATCTAAATGAAATTCGTTTCATATTCCAAATATCACATGTGTGATACTCAAGTGATTTTACATTTACATGACTTTTCTAAACTCCATCGTTTATTAGTGGGTATAGAAACTATTTTTACCAAACCTTAATTTTCTATCTACTTCATTTTAAAGCACGTAAATATTTGTAGAAATAGGTAGAAAGGGAACAGCGATAGTCAAATGTTTAACAACTGGACGCATCTCAAAATTCCATTACTCTTTCCATTACATCGCGAGGAATAACTAAACATCGACAGGACTTTAAAAGAATGATAAAGTATGGATCAATTTGAACCATTAATAACGGATATCTCAGAAATGGCTGATGCCACAAAAAGGTTATTTGAAATAGATTGTGTTTTAGAAGAGTTCTACATTTTTTGTGTAGTACGTTTTCGTCTATCGCTTAACAGCAATTATACAATATTATACAAAATGAAGAGGACTTCACAGGCTATTACCCAGAAGATTCAAGGCATACATTTTCTTTGTCATGTATAAAGGGTAGTTGGGGTAGAGGATTTCATTGTAAATCTTCGTGTCGTATCTCTGGGAGATACTGAAATTAAATATCAATATTGGTATTTATCCGCCTCTTACTTTTAGAGTTATGCTGTTCACAGGCACACACATACACAGAACCTTTTTCTAAAAATGCTTTTTTTTATATTCATGGGCCTTCAAAACATGTATTTCCGATGAAATCTCGGTACCTAATTACTTTCTCTACTACGTATAGTAAGTAGGGGAAGTATTGTATTCCACCCAAAAATTCGATACCGAGATTTCAACGGAAATATATGTTTTGAGAGCCCCTGAATCCAAAAAAAAACATTTTTGGAAACATGTCCGTGTGTGTGTGTCTGTGAACAGCATAACTCAGAAACGAACAGTAGGATAAACACCAAACTTGGTATTTAGGTTCAGTATCTTCCAGAGATGCGACACGAAGGTTTTCAAGAAAATCCCCCACCCCAGAGTACCCGTTACATGGAACATTTTTCGAAAATTTTAATTTTCTCAAAAATGGCTCTAACAATTTTGATTAAAATATTATATGTTTAAGATATTTTCATGAAAAATAAAATATATATCTTGAATTTTCTGGGAATGTCTCCAAAAGATGTAGATCGCGTTAAAATACACAATTTATGTCATATACATTTTTGTTGTTGAGTGAACCATTTTCGAGATATTGCTTGTTATTCCCTTAAATTTTTCAATACTTATTTTCTCAAATGGGAATTCGTTATTCATTTTTTTTGTCTTGGATATGCAAAGAGTATTAATCTGTGGAAAAGGGAATAGTGCTGCACCTAGCAACCAGCTATTAAGAGATATGTATGTGCTTAAAGGCTACTGTATTTCGATACTGCCCTTGTAAATATATATTCCCCTTACATCTACAAGAAAATTAGCAATAAGATAGAGTCTGCAAATGTTTATCTGGATTAACATCAAGTAGATGGAGAATAAGCGTTTGTAAAAATAGTTTGTACAAGAGTAGAGAAAGTCATGTGAGTGTAACACATCAGATTTTGTGTGTGCGTGCGTGCGTACGTGCGTGCGTGCGTGTGTGTGTGTGGAATGCACTGCCGTCTCTACGTACTAGGTACGTGGTAGAGAAAGTAAAAATGTACTTTAACTAACAGCTGCCCTAGGTTGCACGGGAAGCTTTTTAAACTCGAATGACGATGAAATTAATTTCATTTACCTACCCACCCCTTCTTTAAGAAATTATTGTATAGATTTATACAGTGAATCTTCCCTTTTACCCTTCTATAACTGTGATTTCGTACAGCCTTGGCTATTCCTAATATGGGATGAAAAATGCCTTGATATTCGCGCAAAAGTATGTGAAACATCAAACAATGACTTCATTAATCTCCCCCGATAATCTTCTAAGTTCTGGAAATGCTGCACAGTCTATAAGTACCATTTGGCGGTGGAACAAGTATCGGTCGGAACGGTCGAGTAATTTTTAAGATAATCGCAGTAGCTGACATTTTAAACCCTTGAACCTCCTCTTAATAATATAAAAGCCTCATAGTTTTCACAATAATACGTAGACATTTACAACGAAATAGAGGTGAAGCTGGTGAATATGAAGATAATCCTAGGCCGCCATGTTAACCGCTTTGGAAAGGATGCCTGAGATTTCTTTTTTCTTTTTTAGCTCCATTTACACTCCGCTTTAACTACATTGGTCTTACTGGCGGCCTTTCCTTTGGAACTTATTGTTTCTCTTGTTTCTTGCACTTTTGGTTTTTTAATCATTAGATCATGCACACATTCACACTCATACCTCCAGACTCTGGGGAGGATAGGGAATAATCTTGACTAGAGAAAAATTCCCATCCCCCCAGCCGGTAATAGAACCCGGGACACTTCGCACAGCAGACAGTGCTCTACCGACTGAACTACGGGGCCAACCGAAAAATAATCTTCTCAGTTGTTCATTATAAAACTCGCTTGACTGATTTCTAATGTTAGCAATTTTCTCTCTTTATACAATTATTTAATATATCCTGCTTACAATCATGATCATAACATACAAAGGAAATAAAGCATAACTTTCTTACTTGAGGATTATTAAAATATGTTGACATTGCAGATTCGATTCTCTTTTGTTTTGCTGTGTCTTAGTTGCTAAATCGTGATTCATACACTGAGGCAGTATTTTTAACACTTAACTAATTTCAGTCTAATTATATAATATGTAAATTCAATATCAGCCCGCCTTGAAGCAATATGTGTATGTAATAATTTGTAAAATGTATATAACAGTCATTGCATATGCTTATATAATTGTAAACATGTTCAATAATGTTATGTGAATATATTACGTAATTTAATAATGTAGGAGCTGTGAGAAATAGGTCAAAAGTTGCTAACAAAGAGGTAACAATGAGGTAACCTTGAGTCAATAATGAGTAAGAAAGTTTAACAGTACTACTTGTGATTCTTGGAGCAACAATAATGTAATTTTAGTAACAGTTTAAAAATAGCCAGTCAACAACCAGAAAAAGCTTTAGTCAAATGCAGGTATTCTATTGGAGTAGGATTAGCCAAACAGAGACTTGAAATCAATTCAGTTCCCTGCAGACAGTGCTCATAACTGGATGCGTTGGTTGTGTGTCCTCGAGAGATTTAATATGTATTCGTGTGAGACGAAAAATAAGTTTACGTGTTAAAAAGTGTAATTAATTAATTAAAGAATCTCACAGCGCTCTATATCAGTGAAGTGTTATTTAAATCGTATCAAGTATTAATAAAAGGAGTGAAGTAAAAATTATAATCTGTGTAAACCTACATTCCTAGTCGCATCACAACCCTGTCCAAGAGAAACGTGTCTCTAACAAATACTGACGCAGCCGAGGCAAAAATATATAATATTTAAAGAAACAGTCAAATTACAAAGTTAATATTTTTTAAATTTTTGGACGAAGGCTACCGGAAACTGCTTACCATACGTGCGGTTGCAAACAAACTTCAAGTTCGGCTCCCCAACAGTTGAAATATAATACAACTCCTATAATAAATAACCTATTTCAAATTGGCGCCCATACGTGGGGCTAATAATAAACAAACAACTCCAACAAAACACCATCTTCAACACACACTGCATAACTTGAAAATAAATATCCGCAGCATTTACCTTATTTTACATGCATATTCTGTGGAGTAAGAACAACTATTTTCTACTGCATGGCATTCTCAGCTAAAAGTCAAGGCCTATTCTATTTCATAACTCCAATGTGTTTGTATTTAGGTACAAGGGTTTGTAAATCAATCGTTTAGTAATCTACGATATATCCGTAAGAAAGAATGGGGCTCTTCAGTGGTGAAAGAATTATGAAAAACGGTTGAATGGTTTTTGAGATTACCCCATATACACACGTACAAATTGTCTCTATAACATTAATATAGATGCACTTCATTACTCTGACATCAGCCGGTTGTTTAAATATTAGCACAAAAATTTCAGTTACCATTTTAGTAATTGTTATTTTTCACATTCCTCGTAATTTATTTAAGTGGCAAATGATACTCCAAACCTTCGCTGCTTTATTAATTTGATTACACCACTGGATACATGTATGTGGCCTACTTAAGTGTTCTCACGCATGCCACCACTAATTATCATAATTAGGTTTCATACGGAAGAAACATTTCTCATTTTGTTGATGCCTTTTGTTTAATTCTTGCCCTCATTGTTTCAACCTAGTTTAACACCTGCTCTGGTTCTTTCGTCGTGTCTCTATAGAGCGCCTAGCAATTTTATTGTCAGTCAAGCATTAAGCTCGGCTTACTTATGACTAAAGAGCGACAAATACGACATTTCTAAAGCAAAACTATGCCTCCTAATGGCTAGGGAGGAAATAATATTTTTAGAGTTGCGTTGTGCGGAATACATTTAGCATAAAAAAGACATTTGCCAGTATTTTGTTAACGTTTTTATACTTCAGTCTTCATACTTCTTAGGAATGTCCATGATTTTCATATTTTTATTTCTAAATAACTTCCCCCTTTCTAAGTATTTACAAAAATTAGATGAATAACCGAACAAGACTCGCGCATTTTATGGAACCCAACATAATTTCAAAGATAATGTAATTCTTAAAAATGGTTCACTTTAACAGCGTTTTCGAATTGCAGCTATTATGAGACAAAGAACAGCTGTTTTTCCTGTAACCCAGTATTAAAATAATTCTGAAGCATAGGTGAAGTAATTCTTAGACCTTAATGCGTATATAACATACAGTCTGTTAATTTAGTATATAATATTGCTAATACGTTTTATATATTCACTTTATTAAAAAATAATATGTAAATATTACTGGAAATATTTAAATACGATTTATGGCGATTATCTCACAAAATGATTGATTCATGTATAAGCTGTAGCTTTAAAAAATCTTATGTATTGCACTCACATTACTTTCTCTACTCTTGTACCAACTATTTTTACAAACGCTTATTCTCCATATGCTTCATGTTAATCGAGATATCGAGATGTTAATCTTATTGGTAATTTTCTTGTAGGTGCAAGGCGAATATGGTAGGCTTTAAGCGATAGTCAAATATTTTAAGAGGTGATTGCTATGTGACGCATTCCATTTCCTTTGTATGTCCAGTACATAAAAAAATCTGATGTGTTACACTCACATGACTTTCTCTACTCTTGTACACACTATTTTTACAAACGCCTATTCTCCATATGCTTCATGTTAATCGAGATATCGAGATGTCAATCTTATTGGTAATTTTCTTGTAGATGCAAGGGGAATATGGTAGCTTTTAAGCGATAGTCAAATATTTTAACGCTGGTTGCTATGTGGCGCATTCCATTCTCTTTGCATGTCCAGGACATAAAAAAAATTAATAACGATTTTGAGAAAAAGTATAAGTATTGGAGAATTTAAGGAAATAACAAGCAATATCTCGAAAACGGTTCACTCAACAAAAGAAATGTATATGACATAAATTGTGTATTTTAACGCGATCTACATTATTTGTGTAGTAAAATTTTGTCTATCTCTTATGGTTTACCAGTTATGCAAAAGTCGTTCACAATGAAGAATACGTTTGGAGACATTACCAGAAAATTCGAGATATACATTTCATTTCTCATGACATTGTCTTAAACATATGATATTTTCATCAAAATCGTTAGAGCCATTTTTGAGAAAATTAAAATTTTCAAAAATGTTCCATGTAAAGGGTAATCTGGGGTGGGGGGATTTTCTTGAAAACCTTCGTGTCGCATCTCTGGAAGATACTGAACCTAAATACCAAGTTTGGTGCTTATCCGACTGTTCGTTTTTGAGTTATGCTGTTCACAGACACACAGACAGACACACACACGGACATGTTTCCAAAAATGCTTTTTTTGGATTCAGGGGATCTCAAAACATGTATTTCCGGTGAAATCTCGGTATCGAATTTTTGGGTGGAATACAATACTTCCCCTACTTACTATACGTAGTAGAGAAAGTAAAAACGAATAACGAATTCCCATTTGAGAAAAAGTATAAGTATTGGAAAATTCAAACAAATAACGAGGAATGTCTTGGAAATGTATATGAATAAATTGTGTGTTTTAACGAGATCTACATTTTTCTGTAGTAAAATTTTGTCTATCTCTTACGCTTTACGTTATGCGAAAATCATTCAGAGTGAAGAGGGCTTTTGGGTACATTCCCAGAAAATTAAAGATATTCATTTCATTTGCCATGAAAATATCTCAAACATATGATAGCTTAATCAAAATCGTTAGAGCTATTTTTGAGAAATTCAAAATTGTCGAAAAATGTTCCATGTAAAGGGTAGCCTGGGGTGGGGATTCCTTAAAATCTTCGTGTCGCATTCTCGGAAGATAGTGAACTCAAGTACCAAGTTTGGTATTTAGCCGACTCGGACATGTTTCCAAAAATGCTTTATTTGGGTTCCGGGCACCTCAAAACATCTATTTCCGGTGAAATTCCGATATCGAATTTTTGGGTGGAATGCCATATTTCCCCTACTTACTATACGTAGTAGAGAAAGTAAAAATTAAATCACATCCAATATTAAATTTTACGCATTTGAAATCACCATTCAATTCTACATACCAATAGAAATTAGACGCACGTCTATGATTCTTTCAAAGTATTTGATATGTAGCACCAAATATGTGTAGGTGTTCATATGGAGTAGGATATGACATTAATGAAATACTAACATAACTGCTTCGGAGAATGTTCAAAATGAGAGCCCTCCACGACCAAACATTTCCACAGTGTATCACGAAATCAGCCCATTGATTTTCTCATAGCTTCAGGAGTGAGCAGGTCCATCTCAATACTAGACCTTAATTTGAGGACCTCAATATTGTTCGGTCTATCACGATACACGCTGGACTGGAAGTAAAGCCACAGGAAGAAATCCAATGGGGTTTATCACCCATTGTTTCTAAAAGAGGTAACTTCCCAGGCGCATTTCTACCTTTCAAAACTTGTAATGTATGCTTTTTCTACAACTAAAGTAGGTGTTTTGTTGGAGTTGTTTGTTTATTTAGCTCCACGTATGGACGCCAATTTTAAGTAGAATTGTTCTTTACGTTGTTTGCTGCTACGTATGGAAAGCCGATTTGAAGTAGGAGTTGTATTATAGTTCAACTGTTGGGGAACCGAACTTCTAGTAGTTGCAACCGCACGTATAGTCAACAGTTTCCGGTAGCCTTCGCCCCAAATGTACTTTCAGGTGGCCTTTGCCCCAAGTTTAAAAAAATATTAACTTTGTAATTAAGCTGTTTCTTTAAATATTTAATATTTATATTTGCCTCGGCTGCGTCAGTATTTATTTTAGAGACATGGATATCTTGGCAAGGTCGTGCTGCGACTGAAGAATGTAGGCTTACACAGATTTTAAGTTTTAATTCACTCTTTTTTTATTAATCCAAATTAAATAGCACTTCACTGATATCGAGAGCTGTGAGATTCTTTTATTTAATTAGTTGTACTTTTTACCACGTATACTTATTTTTCGTCTCACGCGAATACGTATTATATTTCTCTAGAGGACGCATCTTGCATCCGGTTACTATCACGGTCTGCAGGCAACTGACTTGATTTTAACCGTCTAAACTTGTAAATTTCCGCACTTCCAATCTCTGATTGGCCAATCCTAGTCCAATAGAATACCTTCTTTTAAATAAAGCTTTTTGGTTGTTGATTGGCTATTTTTAAACTGTCTTAAAATTTACATTATTGTTGCTCTAATAATGGCTAGTAGCATTTAAATTCTCAAACTCATTATTGCCTCAAGGTTATCTCATTGTTACGTCATTGTTAGCAATGTTTAACTTATTATTCTCACAGCTCCTACATTATTAAATTACGTAATGCATTCACATAACATTATTGAACATGTTTACAATAATATAAGTATATACAATGACAGTTACATACATTTTACAAATTATTACATACATATTGCTTCAAGGCGGGCTGTTATTGAATTTACATATTATATAATTAGACTGAAGTTATTTAAGTGTTAAAAATACTGCCTCACAATTTACCTGAGGTAGATAAAATACATACATATATACTTGTTATTGGCCATTTAAATCAAATTTAATTTAATTTCATTGCTAATGAAAAATCTCTAAATAAAATCTTACATGTTGAGGAGTGCTCCATAAAGAATGGCAACCCAATTCTTTAGGTTGTTACTACTAGAATATTTATTCACGGAACCATCCATAATTTTACTGGAACCGTTGATGAACGCCTGAGGCAGGAGATCTGGGTGCCAAGCATCACGACTAGGAAGCCTAAATCAGGGCAGCCATCGCTCAGCCAGACACACTCAAAGTTTCAACACTATACCTTCCGACAAGTTAAGCCATTAAGACTGGTTCAAAATTAAAAGTGATAACGGAGACTCGAATAATCTATTACAGCAATTATTTCCAGAGCGGCACTTCTGGAAGGTTATTTTTAAGCGTTTCTTGACCTCTAAACTGGAAGTCGCGGGTTCAAACCCGGCGGAGGGCGATGGATTTTTTCGGGCGTAAAAATCGTTAGCACGGCTTCCTTCGGAAGGGAAGTAAAGCCGGTGGTCCCGTGTCGTAGATTTACGGCACGTAAAAGAACCTCAAGCCTGATAAAGAGGCCTCTGAGCAAAATTACAGGTGTTTCACGCCCAATATAGAATGGGACGCTAAGAACCATAGTAGTTAAAGAGCGTCCATAAATAAAAAAAAAAAAAAAAAAAAAAAAAAACCCTCTAAACTGGAAGAAGAAACCATAAGAATGAATTACAGTTCGGTTTTCTGAACTTTAAAATGCATAATTAATAAACATAATGTATGAATTCGAAGACATTTAAACAGAGTGAACCAGGCCACCTATAACAGTCATTTATTTCAGAAAATACTACATTAAAATTTCCGGGACAAAAAACAGTTATTTATGTAACTATACAGGTAAGTGAATTTTTTCAGGACAAGTAAGACAGTCTTGAAAAAAAAAACACTTTCCTAAAGTTACATACAATTTTGTTTCATACTATGTCGCAATATTTATCCAGGGTGGACCACTTAAGTTGAGACTGTACAACATCTCCAAAACTAAGCGTTGTAGAAAGAAACGTCTTGAATAAAAGTTGCTTGATATTATGGGGGGAAAGTAAATGTCATTAGTCGTGTTTTATTTGGAGGACGTTGTGATGGTCATTTTAGGGTCAATTTAACTTCTTTTAATGGGAACCTAACTTTTTACTTTCTCTACTACGTATAGTAAGTAGGGGAAGTATTGTATTCCACCCAAAAATTCGATACCGAGATTTCACCGGAAATACATGTTTTGAGACTCCCTGAATCCAAAAAAAGCATTTTTGGAAACATGTCCGTGTGTGTGTGTGTGTGCGCCTGTGTGTGTGTGTGTGTGTGTGTGTGTGTGTGTGTGTGTGTGTCTGTGTGTCTGTGAACAGCATAACGCAGAAACGAACAGTCGGATAAACACCAAACTTGGTATTTAGGTTCAGTATCTTCCAGGGATGTGACACGAAGGTTTTCAAGAAAATCCCCCCACCCCAGGGTACCCTTTACATGGAACATTTTTTAAAAATTTTAATTTTCTCAAAAATGGCTCTAACGATTTTGATTAAAATATCATATGTTTAAGATGTTTTCATAACAAATGAAATGTATATCTGAATTTTCTGGGAATGTCTCCAAAAGTGTTCTTCATTCTGAACGACTTTTGCATAACTGGTAAACTACAAGAGATAGTCAAAATATTACTACACAAAAAATGTAGATCGCGTTAAAATACACAGTTTATGTTATATGCATATTTTTTGTTGAGTGAACCGTTTTCGAGATATTGCTTGTTATTCCCTTAAATTTTCCAATACTTATACTTTTTCTCAAATTCGTTATTCATTTTTTTATGTCCTGGACATGCAAAGAGAATGGAATGCGCCACATAGCAACCAGCGTTAAAATATTTGACTATCGCTTAAAACCTACCATATTCCCTTTGCATCTACAAGATAATTAGCAATAAGATTGACATCCCGATAGCTCGATTAACATGAAGCATAAGGAGAATAAGCGTTTATAAAAATAGTTTGTACAAGAGTAGAGAAAGTCATGTGAGTGTAACACATCAGATTTTTTATGTTGTTTTCCCACTTCTCATAAAGAACTAAACAACATTTAAATATTGCATTTTGCAATTGTTTACACCAACGTAAATAATTTCAATGGCTGTGTACGAAGACCGCAATGAATGGTTGGACCATCCATGGATGGTATTTGAGAGGCAAGTTACGTTTCGTAATTGGGAACCAGCATTTTTAATTTTGTTTCCTTATTCCTCGTCATAAAATAAACAGCTTTTTATAAACCATTTTCTAATGAGAAAACAACATACAAAATATAGGTTCCCAGTAAAAAAAGTCTGATGTGTTACACTCACATGACTTTCTTTACTTTTGTACAAATTATTTTTACAACCCCTTACTCTCCATCTACTTCATGCTAATCCATATAAAAATCTTCAGAAACTATCGTATTCTTAATTTTCTTGTAGGTGCAAGGGGGATGTGGCAGGCTTTAAGCGATAGTCAAATCTTTTAAGACCTAGTTACTATATGGAGCATTCCATTCTCTTTGCATGTCTAGGACATAAAAAAACGAATAACGAATTCCCATTTGAGAAAAAGTGTAAGTATTGGAAAATTCAAACAAATAACAAGGATTATCCCGGAAATGGTTCACTCCATAAAAACAATGTATATGATATCAATTATGTGTTTTAACGAGATCTGCACTTTTTGTGTAGTAAACTTTTGTGTATCTCTTACGGTTTACCAGTTATGCAAAAGTCATTTAGAATGAAGAGGAGTTTTGGGGACATTTCCAGAAAATTCATGTTATACCTTTAATTTGCCACAAAAATATCTTAAACATATGATATTTTAATCAAAGTCGTAACAGTCATTTTTGAGAAAATAAAAATTTTCAAAAAATGTTCCATGTGAAGGGTATTCAGGGGTGGGGAGGTTTCTTGAAAATTTTCGTGCTGCATCTTTGAAAGATACTGAACCTAATACCAAGTTTGGTATTTATTCGGTTTTTTGTTTTTGAATTATGCTGTTTACAGACACACACAGATTTTTTTTAAAAAGGCTTTTTGTTTGTTTGTTTGTTTGTTTGTTTGTTTGTTTGTTTGATTCAGGCGTTCTCAAAAAACGAATTTCCGGTGAAATCTCGATAGCGAATTTTTGGGTGGAACGCAATACATCCCCTGCTTACTATACGTAGTAGAGAAAGTAAAAATTAAATTGACCCTAAAATGACCATCATAACGTCCTGCAAACAAAACACGACTAATGGCATTTACTTTCCTCCATAATATTAAGCAACTTTTACCAAAGACATTTCTTTCTACAATGCTTAGTTTTGGAGATAATGTACAGTCTGAACTTAAATCGTCCACCCTGTATACTGGTTAAATATTATACTGCGTATTATGTTGCACATGGGCGCAGTGGAATGTTTCAGTTAAGTTATTGATTAAACAGCTGAAGGGAATACTAAAACGTTGGTGTTGGAAATCGGAAAAAGTTCAATTTCCCTAGTGGTTTGGAGATGGAAAAATATGAAATTCCGAATAGTACGGAACAAAAAATGTTTATAACTAAAGCACATGTTAAATTTCACTTGAGCTTGATTTTGTCAATGAGCCATAACCGGATGTGCGTATCACTTTAAAGTTTCAAAGTTAGTGGGGATCAAACAGGGCATACTCTTTCATTTTACCCATTGGTCATATAAATATCTTAAATGTGTAATATTTTAATACTAATCGTTACAGCCATTAAAAATAGCGGATGTGTCTGCATGTAAAGTTAGTTTTGGGTTGGGGATTTGTCTTGACATATAAAGATGGAGTCGGGTTACGATTTCCCTTAACACTTGAGGCAGTAGTTTTAACACTTAAATGATTTCAGTCAAATTATAATATAAAATATAATAACAGTCCACCTTAAAGCAATATCTGTATAATATAATATATAAATGCATGTAACAGTCATAGTATTAATGTTTATATTATTATGTACATGTTCAATAATGTTATGTAAATGTATTACGTAATTTAATAATGTAGGAGCTGTGAGAATAATGGGTTAAAAGTTGCTAACAATGAGGTAACCTTGAGGCAATAATGAGTAAAAAAGTTTAATAATGCTACTAGTCATTATTGGAGTCAATGTAAATTTTGGGACAGTTTATAAATAGCCAATCAACAACCAGAAAAAAGCTTAAGTTAAATGAAAGTATTCTATTGGAGTAGGATTAGCCAATCAGAAATTGAAATAGGGCAAATTGTACAAATTCAGAAGTCAGTTGCTAGTAGACATCGTTCCTAACCGGACGCGAGACACGTCCTCGAGAAGTTTAATACGTATCCAGTGTGAGAAAATAAATAGCTTTTTTCTCACAGTGAAGTGAAGTGAAGTTATATATAGATTAAAATAACACTTCACTGATATATATATATATATATATATATATATAGCCTACATTCTTAGCCGCACTACCTCCCTGCAAAGAAGTCCATGTCTCTAATGCTGACGCAGCCGAGGCAAACATAAATATATAATATTTAAAGAAACAGTCAAATAGCAAAGTTAATATTTTTAAACTTGGGGCGAAGGCTACCGGAAACGTTTTACCATACGTGCGGTTGCAACATACTTCAAGTGTTCGGCTCCCCAACAGTCGAAATACAATAAAACTCCTCCTACAAAATTACTTCACACTGAAAACATACGACTTATTATATTATCCACTATCTCTATCATTTTAGTTAAATAGACCTGTCCCTTTGATAAAGGACAGTAGGTAATTAACTAAATTTTCCGACCCCTTAGTTCATATCATTTCCCACAAAACACTTCGCATTTGGAGATTATATGATATGCAGTTTTCATTACAAAACCTGCATACTTGAAGATTCGCATTGTATCTAGGTGTTTCCGTGATTTACAGTGTCCCGTAAAGAGCCCGGTTATCAGTTTATTTGAAATCTATTGAGAGTATTATTATTATGAAAAGGAAAGTTATAAGTATTGCATTATAACCCTTTGTTTCGGCGACGACTGTGTGCTGGTCACCCATCCATGTTGACTATCGTGCTTCTCGCAAACAAAGACGACGATAGCTGTCTACGCGTTAGTAAAAGTACCTGTTAACCCCGTCTCTTACACTATGCCATTATCAACCCATTCCACCGAACCCTAAATACACAATCCCCCAAATATAGTAATATAATCCCCTAAAAACCCGCTATATGAGGAGAATATTTAACTCATTATTCGCTTACTGTGCTTGCATTCCTTTGTTTGAACCCATCGTGGTGATAATTCATACACTCAGCAATGGTTCTTCGAACAGAATTTAAAGGAATGCCAAATACTGGTTCAGGCAGTAAAAATTTGAGAGGACCATTTCCTTGCCAAGATGTCTCCTTTTTCATTGCCTAAAATTCCTTTATGTCCAGGCCCCCACCCAAGAGTAACCTTGTTATGTCTTGGATTGGGGAGATCTTTTGAAAATTCTCGTGTGTGTCCTTGGAGGATGTGAATTTAAATACGAACTTTGGTATTTATCCGACTTTCCCTTTTTGAATGCTGTAGAAAAAGAAACGCGCGCGTAGACTTTTTCCTAAAAATGTGTTTTATTTCTACCAGGCAGTGCACCTTAAAACGTTTATTTCAGGTAAATGTTGATATAAAATTTTTGGGAAGTAGACTTCCTCTAACTACTACAAGTAGGTGCTACAGAAAATATAAAATAACTTCTTCAGTGGTCCATCCTTTTGTCTCTATTAATCCTTGACCAATTGCTGCATAATAAATGATAAATAAGGACAGAATTTTAATTCAAATGCATATTTCTTCTTTACTGTCAGAAAGTATGCTCCCTCGATTTATGAGCTAATTGCTAAATTTCTGACAAGCAAAACAGTAACTTAAACTGCATATGTTGCCTATTTCGTTAATAAGCATAATATTTCAGTAGTTCACAATTTATAGTTGTTTTAAATATATATTTTATGAATATATTTTTATTTTCTTCATTTTATCCTCATGTTTGATTTACAAAAACGACATTTCCAAATGATATGCAATACGGATGGTACCTCACACGCAATCCAGTCACAATTCGGTGAGTCCCTACCTTATCTGGTCGTAGCCGTTTCCTCACGATATGAAGGAATTCTTGGAATTGAGTTCAACTTGGTGGTTATACTTACATGTAATATTAAATTTAGTTTAAATTTGATTTTTTGGTATTTCTTAAGATTTATAGAAATGTAATCCAATTTACACAACGGAAACCATTTCCTTAGCTTTAGAAATTAAATTCTGAAAATATTACTGAGGTTTAGAATCGTTCTCCAGTTGAAACTGCTGTCATTCAATTCAGTGTGTGCTTGTTTTCGTGTAATCGTGCCAAAAGTAAAATTCGAGCGACAAAGCTAAGTTAAACTGGTATATCTTAACTCCTGAATATTGAAGATAATTTTTTATGAGTTAAATAATTCATATGGTTTTCACAATAGTTTTATTCAAGGAGAGATTACATATAATTGCCTTAGTGTTTTATTTTATGTCAATATGATGCGGTTTTTACTTTCTCTACTACGTATAGTAAGTAGGGGAAGTATTGCATTCCACCCAAAAATTCGATACCGAGATTTCACCGGAAATACATGTTTTGAGACCTCCTGAATCCAAAAAAAACATTTTTGGAAACATGTCCGTGTGTGTGTCTGTGTGTGTGTGTGTGTCTGTGTGTGTGTGTGTCTGTGTGTGTGTGTCTGTGTGTCTGTGAACAGCATAACTCAAAAACGAACAGTCGGATAAGCACCAAACTTGGTATTTAGGTTCAGTGTCTTCCAGAGATGCGACACGAAGGTTTTCAAGAAAATCCCCCCACCCCAGACTACCCTTTACATGGAAGATTTTTCGAAAATTTTAATTTTCTCAAAAATGGCTCTAACGATTTTGATGAAAATATCATATGTTTAAGATAATGTCATGAGAAATGAAATGTATATCTCGAATTTTCTGGGAATGTCTCCAAAAGTATTCTTCATTGTGAACGACTTTTGCATAACTGGTAAACCATAAGAGATAGACAAAATGTTACACAAAAAATGTAGATCGCGTTAAAATACACAACTTATGTCATATACATTTCTTTTGTTGAGTGAACCGTTTTCGAGATATTGCTTGTTATTTCCTTAAATTTTCCAATACTTATACTTTTTCTCAAATTCGTTATTCATTTTTTATGTCCTGGACATGCAAAGAGAATGGAATGCGCCACATAGCAACCAGCGTTAAAATATTTGACTATCTCTTAAAAGCTACCATATTCCCCTTGCATCTACATGAAAATTAGCAATAAGATTGACATCTCGATATGTCGATTAACATGAAGAATATGGAGAATAGGCGTTTGTAAAATTAGATTGTACAAGAGTAGAGAAAGTCATGTGAGTGTAACACATCAGATTTTTTTTTCTTATTACCGGAGGGGAGCCGGCACTGTTCCAGTGAAGTTTTTGTACGTATGCCCCACAAAGAGGCACCCCGTGGAAGGGATGAGGTGAGAGGAGACACCGGGCAGCCGGAACCAGGAGTGACGGTACAGCAATGACAGGGCCACTAAGTTTTGACAGAATCCCTAAGTTTCCAGACTGAGGATTCAACACCCCACTCCGAAGGGGAGGTCGGTATACCTCGGCAATCAGTCGAAGTCCAAAGGACGGAGAAAGTTTCACAGAGAGCATCATTTTTTCCCTGCCATGCCGCACCGAAACACCATCGCCGACACTTCCAACCCTGAAACAGATCTAACTTGGTGAAGGATGAATGGAAAACGAAATGGAGGAACAGGAAATTCGGGGGCTGAAGGAAACCACTCCAGCATTCGGCTGACGACCCGGGAAAATCCCGAGAAAAAAAAACATGGGTCACAGTGGCGGGTATCGAATCCGGAACCTCCTGAATGTGAGTCGCACGAGTTACCACGGCGCCACCTCGCTCGGTATATGATGTGTTAATGCTTTTATATGTGCATATTATTGAAGTTCTGGGCCTAATGATACATATTGCCAAAATGCAACGAAATTAAGCACAGTTGTGTTGATTAGTTTCACTTATCGTGGAGCTTATATGAGTAAAACCTATAGCATAAGTCCCAAACTATTGGAAGCTAGGAATCTTTTGCCAGTTTTCCTCTTACATACGCTAAGAAATTCGATTTATTTACTAATTCAGTTAACTGTCATACGTGTTCCACTTATGTCTAATCTATTGAGCAATTCAACCCCGGACGGCATACATGAAGACGTTTAAAACTAGCAGTCACATCACGCCTTGTCAGGCCCGGCAATATAAATGACTGTGCCGGAATCAAGTTCTTGTGCCTCCAGTGATCCAAGACAATGAGATTTAATAAGCGCGGTTCATTCTCAGTTCAATTTCTACAATGACTCCCTGGACAATGCAAGTGGCTGCAGCCGGCCGGTCGGTCGACAACCTAGTTTATCCTTAATGGACTTGAAGATCATGTTTGAAGGTGTGAGTACCAAATATACGTCACGTTTACTTTATAAATTGTTGTCATCGTGTCATCATAGCTTCATGTATCACAATTCGTGAGCAGAGACAAAGTCGTTCATAGCCCTGATGCCGTAATAAATAGGTACCTACTCCTTTAGCTTATTCCTTAAGAAGACATTAAAAAGAAACACGCGAGTTTCTCTACTCATAAGATATTCAATTGTATTCCCCATACAGGATGGACCATTTAAGTTGAGACTGTACAATATCTCCAAAACTAAGCGTTGTAGAAAGAAATGTCTTGAATAAAAGTTGCTTGATATTATGGGGAAATAATATCAAGCAATCTTCTTCCTTTTTATGTACTTTTTTCTCACTTCTCATAAAAAAATTAAACATTTGTATAAACCACATTGCAATTGTTCTTACACCAACATAAATAACAACAAAAATTCTGAATGACTGTGTCGAAGAACACAATGAATGCTTGGACCTTCCATGGATGGTGATTTGAGGGTCAAGTTAGTTTGGTAATTGGGAACCAACATTATTACTTTCTCTACTACGTATAGTAAGTAGGGGAAGTATTGTATTCCACCCAAAAATTCGATAGCGAGATTTCACAGGAAATACATGTTTTGAGACCCCCTGAATCCAAAAAAAGCATTTTTGGAAACATGTCCGTGTGTGTGCCTGTGAACAGCATAACTCAGAAACGAACAGTCGGATAAACACCAAACTTGGTATTTAGGTTCAGTATCTTCCAGAGATGCGACACGGAGGTTTTCAAGAAAATGACCCCACCCCAGACTACCCTTTACATGGAAACTTTTTCGAAAATTTTAATTTTCTCAAAAATGGCTCTACCGATTTTGAATAAAATATCATAGGTTTAAGATATTTTCATGACAAATAAAATGTATATCCCGAATTTTCTGGGAATGTCTCCAAAAGTATTCTTCATTGTGAACGACTTTTGCATAACTGGTAAACCATGAGATATCAAAATTTTACTACACAAAAAATGTAGATCGCGTTAAAATACACAATTTATGTCTTATACATTTTTGTTGTTGGGTGAACCATTTTCGAGATATTGCTTGTTATTCCCTTAAATTTTCCAATACTTATACTTTTTCTCAAATTCGTTATTCATTTTTTGCAAAGAGAATGGAATACTCCACATAGCAACCAGCTCTTAAAATATTTGACTATCGCTTAAAGCCTACCATATTCCCCTTGCATCTACAAGAAAATTAGCAATAAGATTAACATCTCGATATCTCGATTAACATGAAGCATATGGAGAATAAGCGTTTGTAAAAATAGTTTGTACAAGAGTAGAGAAAGTCATGTGAGTGTAACACATCAGGTTTTTTTATTTTGTTTCATTATGTATCACAAAATAAACAACTTTTTATAAACCATTTTCTAACGAGAAAACAACATACAAAATGTAGGTTCCCATTTTAAAAATTTAAAATTGACTCAAAAATGACCATCACAACGTCCTCCAAATAAAACACGACTAATGGCATTTGCTTTTCCCCATAATAGCAAGCAACTTTTATTCAAGACATTTATTTCTACAACGTTTAGTTTTGGAGATATTGTACAGTCTCAACTTAAATGGTCCACCCTGTATAATTGTTCATAGTTTCTATATTTTACGTTTAAGCTGCCGATCAATTACGAGTATTTTAAAAGTTTACAATTTGTAACACAGAATTTATTCTTCCTTTCTGTGTTTCTTTTTTTAGCACTAAGTATAAAAATCTGATACGTTACATTCACATAACTTTCTCTACCCACTATTATTTGTATTTATATAACTTATACAAACTGTTCTTATGAAAGCTTGTTTTTCTACCTACTTCATTATAATCGAGATAAAACCTTGCAGAAATATTTTCATAACTCGTTTCGTTGAACGTACAAGAAAAATAGAGGAAACCGAATCCGCAATCACATGTTTAAAATCCAGGTAGCTATATGCTAGCCCAGAAATTCTATCCATAACATCACAAGAAACAATCAAATAGCGTTAGCACTTAAAACAAATGACTTGAAAAAATCGAACCACTAACAACGGATATCTCGGAAATGGCTGATGTCATAAAAAACTTATTTGAAATAAATTGTGTGTTTTAAATAGATCTATTTTTTTTACAGTATCTACGTTTTCGCTTATGGTTTTCCAATTATATAAAATTCCTTCCGGACGAAGAGGGCTATTCCCAGAATTCAAGATATAAATTTTATTTCATGTAAATAGCTTACACATATGATATTTTAATGAAAATAGTTATAGACATTTTTTACAAAATCCAAAATTTCTAAAAAAAATCTTCCATTGCAATGGGTAGTTTAGGGTGGGGAGAGATTCTTGAAAATCTTCATGCCACTTCCTTGGAAGATCCTGAATCTAAATACCAAATTTCGGAATGCCTGAAAACGTGTTTTTCCGGTGATATCTGGATAGGAAATTTTTGGGTGGAATACAATACTTCCTTTACCTACTGTAACTGTGTAGTAGAGAAAGTAAACATTGGTGTCTATAAGTGAAATAGCTTCAAAATTACAATTTTTAAAACAGATATTAAAGGATTTGTCGAAAATGCTCCTGTAATGCAATTTTCAATTGTTTATCAAGCAATTTAGAAACTACGGAGTTTTCAATTTTTTTATATTTGAAGAAATTTGATGAAAATTTTAGGTTATAGTTAGAAAAGGTTAATAATTGATACTATAAAGTTTAGAGCTCTAAAACGAATTATGGATAACCCAAAAAGTGCAAGAAACCACCGACAAGACAATGCAATTAACAGCATTGCAATAGGCAGAAGTTCCAAAGGAAAGGCAATATAGATAAGACCAATGTAGTTAAAGGTGGGGTATAAATGGAACTAAAAGATCTAATAGCACAACTATAATTATAATTTACATAAGATGGTTTTAAAATTATACAGCGTGGACCATTTAAGTTGAGACTGTACAATATCTCCAAAACTAGGCGTTGTAGAAAGAAATGTGTTTAATAAAAGTTGCTTGATATTAGGGGGGAAAGTAAATGCCGTTAGTAATGCTTTGTTTAGAGGAAATTACGACAGTTATTTTAAATTTTATTTGTTTTTAAATAGGTACGTACAATTAGGTCAAATTAAATTGACCCTAAAATGACCATCACAACGTCCTTCAAATAAAATAGGACTAATGGCATTTATTTTCTCCCATAATATCAAGTAACTTTTATTAAAGACATTTCTTTCTACAAGGCTTAGTTTTGGAGATGTTGTACAGTCTCAACTTAAATGGTCCATCCTGTATATTACACTATAAATAAATCGGTAGTTATCCCTTAAGATGAAACAGATACTTATGGAGTTTAAGTTATATCCCCAACCGCTGCTGACACAATATGGTGAATAGCTCTAACAAACGAAGCTGGTGATTGATCTTAAGATTAGATTAGATTAGATTGTATTCTGTGAGTTCACTAGCAGCCATAAAGGCTTGTGAACATAGAACATGTCAAGGAAATGTACAAAAATTACAAATAAACATAAATATTACACAGAATATGGAACATTTGAAATAAAATAGACGCATACTATATGCGTGTCAAGGAAATGTACAATCAAGTTACATATATACATAAATATTACATAGTATACAGAACATTTAAAATAAAATAAAGACATATTATATACAACATGAAACAAATCAAGTGTAATTTTGTACAGAGTTGAATAACTCCTTACTGTTATAAGGTTAACATACGTATAGGCAAGAACAGTTATTTTAACATTCACTAGGATTTTACCTTTGTTCGTCTGATCATTTTGTTCTATTTGATTTGTAATGCATAGCATTTACTGTCATTTCTTAATATACATACATTTAAACAGCTTCATTAATTCTAGAGCAGGCATCAAATATGACTGGCAATTGTCATTAATATTTACTAATACTACTTACAGAGCTATATAAGTATTAAGCATTCACTTAAATGCACACAGCATACTTCAAATAGCTGCTGGCATCTTTCGGGTAACTATCGTATCTTTAAAAGAAAAGACGGATGGCGAACTTTTGGCAACGGCGAACTTAGGGAGACTTGCCTTATATGTATCATGAATAACCTCTAATCCATAAATGCCCTTTTCTATGAAAATGATCGCAACATTTCAGGGCAATTTTTTTTCACCCAAGTTTCAGTTGCTCGTAAATCGCTTGTGTTTGGCGCATGCAAAGAGGATACATGCACGCTATGCTTCTTGACCACGGTGCCATAAAAAGATATGACGGAGATGTGAAGCAACAGATCTCAGGAAGTTGTTTTGTTCAGCAACAATGCGTTTACAGCGTTGTAAATGAATGAGAAAACGCGGCTGGCACAGTACATCCTGTGTGTATACAAGGGTATAATAAAACAAGAAGCAAAATAAACATAGAACGTTACTCACTTGTCTTTTCCTGGTACTCAGCGTCATCCCAGTCGGTGAAGAACCACGTCTGCAAACAAAAGAAAAAACAAGATAAATAAATGAAGTAAATAGCAAAGTCAGTAAATAAATAACGCCGCTGTTCATTAATTCAAACGTTTACGAGATCACAGCTTCCCACGCATTGCTGTGCACTTGGTGGAAAATACAGGACAGTGTTAGTTATAACCACTATTGACGGCCGCAAAGATCTAACTGGCAATTAAAAAGAAAAATTGTGTTACATTCACATGATTTTCTCTACCCACTAACGTTTATTTTATATAACTTCTGCAAACTATTCTTACGAATTCTATTATTTCTGTATCTACTTCAGTTTAATCCAGCTAAACCTTTGAAGAAATACTTTCATGACATCTTTCATTGTAGATACAAGGGGCATAAAGGTAACTGAATCGATGGTCAAGATGTTTAAATGCGGGTCACTACATGGTAATTTTAAAATTCAGCGCTCTTTCCATTATATCGTGAGAAACAACTGAATAGCGAAAGCATTTTAAGGAATATGACAAAGCATTGAAAAATTCAATTCAATAAACAAAATGGCTGATGAAAAAAATCTGATGATACATTCACAAGGCTTTCTCTATCCTTTATCGTTAATTAGTGCGTATACAAAGTATTCTTACTCAAGATTTATTTGTCTATCTACTACATTTTAATTCAAATAAACCTTTGCATAAATAGCTACATTACACATTTCGTTATAGATGCAAGAAGAACAGCGATAGTCAAATGTTTAAGAACTGGACGCTATATGCTGGCCTTAAAATTCCACAGTTTCCACGCAATCACGAGAAACAGCTGAATGTGACAGGACTTTAAGAGAATGACCAAGAAATGGACAATTCGAACCTTTAATAACATATCTTACAAACGGCTTATGCCACAAAAACTTGTTTTAAATAAATTGTGTGTTTCTTGTCATGTAAATATCTTTCACATATGGTATTTTAATCAAAATAGTTAAAGCAACTTTTTAGAAAATAAAAAATTTCGAAAAAAAGTTAGTGTAAATGTAAAAGGTAGTTTGGGTGGGAGGAGTTTGTTGAAAATCTTTGTGTCGAACCTTTAGAAGATATTAAACCTAAATACTAAGTTTGGTATTTATCTGACTGTTCGTTTATGAGTTATGGTGTTCACAGGCATACACACACGCGGACATGTTTCCAAAAATTCTTTATTTGGGGGCCTTAAGATATGTATTTTCGGTGAAATCTAGGTATCGAATTTTTGGGTGAAATGCAGTAGGTACATCCCTTACTTACTATGCGTAGTATAGAAAGTAAAAAAATATTACCAATTAGGTGTTTTAAAGAGATCTACTATTTTTACTTTCCCTACTACGTAGAGTAAGTAGGAGAAGTATTGTATTCCACCCAAAAATTTGATACCGAGATTTCACCGGAAATATATGCTTTAAGACTCCCTGAATCCAAAAAAAGCATTTTTGGAAACATGTCCAAGTGTGTGTCTGTCATGTGTCGGTGTCTGTGTGTCTGTGAACAGCATAACTCAGAAACGAACAGTCGGATAAACATCAAACTGGGTATTTAGGTTCAGTATCTTCTAGAGATGCGACACGAAGGTTTTCAAGAAAATCCCCCAACCCCAGACTACCCTTTACATGGAACATTTTTCGAAAATTTTAATTTTCTCAAAAATGGCTCTAACGATTTTGATTAAAATATCATATGTTTAAGATATTTTTACGACAAATGAAATGTATATCTCGAATTTTCTGGGAATGTCTCCAAAAATATTCTTCATTGTAAACGACTTTTGCATAACTGGTAAACCATAAGAGATAGACAAACTTTTACTACACAAAAAATGTAGGTCGGGTTAAAATACACAATTTATGTCATATACATTTTTTTAGTTGAGTGAACCATTTTTGAGATATTGCTTGTTATTCCCTTAAATTTTCCAATACTTATACTTTTTCTCAAATTCGTTATTCATTTTTTATGTCCTGGACATGCAAACAGAATGGAATGCGCCACATAGCAACCAGTTCTTAAAAGATTTGACTATCGCTTAAAACCTACCATATTTCCCTTGCATCTACAAGAAAATTAGCAATAAGATTGACAACTCGATATCTCGATTAACATGAAGCATATGAAGAATAAGCGTTTGTAAAAATAGTTTGTACAAGAGTAGAGAAAATCATGTGAGTGTAACACATCAGATTTTTTTGTAGTAAGCTTCTGTCTATCTCTTTTGGTTTACCAGTCATATTAAATTAAAGAAGTGATTTCGAAAGGTAAATCATATTTTATTAGACATGTAAATAATGAAATGGAAATTGAGAATAGAATCAACCAAGCTAAGACAGTAATAAGGTCTTTGCTGTCCTATGGAGTAGAGATATAACCAAAACAACCAAAAATCGTATATTGTAAACAATGATGGAGAGTGTGTTTATGTATGGGTTAGAGTGTTGGGCTCTGAATGATAAATGGAAGAAATAGTCGGAGAGTACCGAAATGGATAGATTACGTAGAAGTATAGAATATCTCGACCACAGCATATAAGGAATGTTGTTATTGGAACAGGGATGAAGGCAGAAGATACGGTGATAAATAGAAATGAAGAAGTGGTACGGACATGTGCAAGAATGGAGGGAGAAGACGACCCAGATGAATCACTGATTGGTCTCGCACAGAGAGATGGAAAAGTGACGCAGTATTTTATATCACAACACTGTAAATGCCAGAGTGATTGCAGTGTAAATTTGCATTATTGTATGACAATGATTTTAGATGTTTGTTAATTATAACCATTGTCAGGAAATAAGTTTACACGGCCTCACTGAAACTGACAATAAGAGCGGGCAACAATGAGCGAGGGGGTGAGTTGATTATTAATTAGAAGAGACAAACAAATGACGTCAGAGTAGCGTGCCTTTCTTAAAAATGGAGGGAATATCTTCCCTAGAGCATATGTGTTCGTAATTTTGATTGGATAAAAAAAATAGACGCTAATGTTGGCGCGTTTTATTAACCAATAGCAGCTCGATTATAATCTTTAGGCATATCGGGGTGTGGGAGTATAAAAAGCTAAAGCCAGAAGCAAGTATTGCCCAGTTCAACAAAATCATCCACGCGTTACACGTCGCTGAGTCCAACAGAATCATTCAGAAGTTAAACGTCGCTCAGTTCATCAGAATCATTCACGCGTTAAACGTCGCGCAGTTCTAAAAAAAACTCTCGCGTCGTAAAGTTAGTTAAAAGATGTGAAATACGCGAATAAATAATGTGCGGCAAATAAGTGGTTATAGTTACATTCAAAAATACAACAGTTTCAGTCGGGCGTGTATCAAGAATAAATGTGTGAAATCAATAAAATGTGACGGCAATAAAAGTGTAAAAACAAATTCTTTTATCAGTGTTATTTTTAGTAACAACTCCTTTCCGTTTACACACCCTTTTTAAGAGATTTGCTCGACTGAGTAATAAAATAGCTAGCCGGAGCACAATGAAACCAAAACTCAAAGTAGTAAAACAATAACAGGCGCTCAGCATAACACTAACACGTAACCGCGACAAAAGAAGGACTCATTTAATTTGGTGTGATAGTGTGGCAAAAGTTATGGCTAAATTTTCTTAAAAGACGGACAGTAGAACGATAGATCACTCTGACGGACAGGAATCAAAGCAACTGCTAAAAAGTGGACAGCTGAATTAAAAAGAAGATGTAAATATCTTAAAATATTGTATTTATTAGTAGTTAGACCTGTTTTTGACAAAATCAAAAGTGATTAAACATTTTCCATTGAAGGGGTAGTTTGGAATGCGGGGAATTCTTCTTCTTGAAAATGTGTGTGTGTGTGTCATATCCATGAAAAATGTTGAACTTAAATAGGAAGTTGAATATTCATCCCAGGTTTTTAGACACAAAGGAAGGTTTTACTAAAAATGTATTTTTTTGAGGGGGGGAGGATTTAGGGAACCTTAAAACATGTATTTCCAGCGAAATCTCGATATGAATTTTTGGGTGGAATACAATAATTCCTCTACAAGTAGTAGAGAAAGTAAATAAATAATACAACAACCTCAAAGATAAGAACTCTACATTCTTTATTAAATGTTATTGAGGTTCAAATAAGAACTACGTATTAGGCGTTTATATTTTGAGCATGAAAAACAAAATTACGTACATTACAATTAGGAGAAGCGACATCATAGCATAACATTGAAACACTGCATTGTTTTGTCCCATCACGGCTGTTAGTGTTGTTCTACTTACAAAATAGCCTCAAATATTGTCAGCATAAACACTGCATATACATGTGAACGAGGGGTTTGGCTTGATTATAGCACCGTATGCATTTGTTTATTTTCCCGAAGCTAAAATCATTTGATTAACTGATTTATAACCCAATGTATCGCAATGGTTTGTTGGAACAGCTGGCCACAAACGCACACCTCTCGCTCCGAGCGCGACAAATACATACATCAGGAATATTATTAATCTATAGCAGGATAAATTTAGATAATACACATTACTAAGTCACCTATTTTTGACAGTAACACACCTGTACATTTTCCTGCCTATATAAATTTCAATTACTTTCCTCTTACAAGGTCCTTCAGTTTTTAAATGCTTATCAATGTTCTCGTGATCAATGGTCAAAATAACAGCAGAGGAAATATACGATACTTTTTCTCATAGTCATTAATAACCTGATATTTGAGGCCTATGATCGCTTTGAGAATTTAAACCTGTACAATTACATACAACAAACGATCTTATGTTACATTCACATGGATTTCTCTACCCTCCATCGTTTATTAGAGGGTATACAAAACACTCCTAATAAAGCTTATTGTTCTATCTGCTTCGAGATAAACGTTCGCAGAAATAACTACATTACAACTTTCGTTATAGACACAAAGGGAACAGCGATAGTGAAATGTTTAAAAACTGGAAGCGTATGCTGGCCTTAAAATTCCATACTCTTTCCATGCAATCGCGAGAAACAAATAAAACTCGACAGGACTTCAAAAGAAAGACAACAGTATTGAACAATTCTAACCATTAATAACGGATTTCTTAGAAATTATTTATGTCACAAAAATTATTTGAAATAAATTGTGTATTTTAAAGAGATTTTCATTTTTTTGTATTTTTGCCTATCGCTTAACGTTTACCAGTTATACAAAAATCCTTTCAAATGAAGAGGACAATACCCAGAAAATTCAAGATATACATTTTGCTTAACATGTAAATATCATATGATATTTTAATCCAAATCGATAGAGCCATTTTTGTGAAAATAAAAAGTTTCGAAAAATGTTCTATGTTACGGTTAGTCAGGTGTGGAGTGATTTTCTTGAAAGATGCTGAACTAAAATGCTAAGTTTGGTATATCTATACGATTTTTCGTTTTTGGATTATGGTACCCCTAGACACGCAGACAGATATAAAAAAGGAACACACACACACACACGGGGACCCTTTTTCTAAAAATCCGATGTGTTGCATTCACATGACTTTCTCTACCCTGTAGCGCTTATTAGTTTGTATGCAAATTATTCTTACAAAACTGTATTTTCCTATCTGCTTAATTTTAATCGAGATAAACGTCTCCGATAATAGCTGCATTGCACATTTTGTAATAGATACAAAAGGAACAGCGATTGTCAAATGTTTTAGAACTTGACGCTATATGCTAGCCTAAAAATTCCATTCTCTTTCCATCACATCGCGAGAATTAATTGAAAATCGTCATTAAAAGAATGGCTGTATTCAACAATTCGAACCATTAATAACGGATATCTTGGAAATCACTAATGCCACAGAAAGTTATTTGAAATAAATTGCGTGTCTTAAAGAGATCTACATTTCCTGTGCAGTACGTTTTCGTCTATCGCTTAACGTGCACCAGTTATACAAGATTATACAAAACTCCTTCCGAATGAAGACGATTTCAAAGGCCATTCCTAGAAAATTCAAGATATACATTTACTTTTTTAGGAAAATATCTTTAATATATGATATTTTAATGAAAATTCTTTGAGTCATGCTTAAGAAAATAAAAAATTTCGAAAAGTCTTCCATGTAAAGGGTAGTTTGGGGTGCAGGGATTACTTGAAAATCTTTGTGCCCTATCTTTGGAAGGTACTAAACCTTGGTGTTTATCCGACCTTTCGTTTTTGAGCTATGCTGTTCACAAACACGGAACTTTTTCTAAAAATGCTTTTACTTTGGATTCAGGGGGTCTCAAAACACGTATTTCCGGCAACTTCTCGGTATCAAATTTGTGGCTGGAACCTTCTGTACCTATGTAATTGGTAGGGAAAGTAAAAATGGTTTTCTTTTTGGGGTCTCAAAACATATTTTCAATGAAATCGACGAAAAATTTTATATAGGGATTTCAAAAGGAAACACGTTTTGAGGTCCCATGAATCCCTCCTCCACATTTACTTTCTCAACTACTTACCTGTTGTAAGTAGAGGAAGTATTGTATTCCACCTAAAGCTTCGATATCGAGATTTCACTGAAAATAGACGTTTTGAGGTTGCTTGAATCCAAAAACATTTTATGAAAAAAGTTCTCGTGTACATGCGTGTGTGAGAACGTGGCTCAAAAACGAAAAGTGAATATGTGATTGTTAGAGAAAGTCATGTGGATGCCTCGCATCAAAGTTTTCTTTTATGAAGAAGTTTGTATTCGCTTTCGAGTATCTTTTGCTTTCCTAGAAGCCTTAGGATTTGGAAATGGGGCAGACAAAAATACATTTATTTTCTCTAGTACGTAGGTATCAGAAATTAATTTTAGAACCCTGTAAGTGAGTCAACACTCTTCTTACATTAAACGCATTATACACTTATGCCTGTACAAATGTTGCTAGAATGCAACAAATTCAAAATATAACTTACTATATTTTTTAGGTATCTCTGGTTCGCTAAGTAGTACTGAAAATTTATCCGAAAAAGTGTATTAAATATGTAACGTCGTTGTAATGCTAGGTTGACCCAAAATTAAACAGCACAAAAAAAATGTGGCGTTTAAAACGACGATAAAGAAATCAAACAGCTAAACCAGTGACGTCATAATGGGAGCTGCGCAATCCAACAAGCAATTAACACAAGTGAAGCGGTTTCTGCAGTTATCCTACACGAGGAAGCTCTCATTAGGGGTATACAGAAACAATTAGGACACACTGACAAGTTTGTAGCGTGTTGTGCATTTAATAACCCTCTCTTTGCTACACCTTCATGGTTTTGTATAAACTTCAGTGATATGTATTTCTCCTCTTTGCTTCATATAAATTGATCTCTAATTGGCATCACTTGATAAAGGTTGGTTCATCAACCTTATAATTGGAAATGTTGGTAGTACTGACAGTGGTTTAGTTTTAACGTCGGTTTAACTTCTTGGTCATACCGTGAAGGTTACTCAAATTCACCGATTCACCTGAATCAGTGTATACCAGAGAGATGGCCATAGTAGCGTAGAAGCTTTCCTGTACCAGCTGTTTGAAGGAACTACCTGACAGATGCATAGCTGCGCGATGGCCTTCCGGTATTATTTATTTTGTTATTATGGCGGAATTGGTAAATTTGGGATCGTAGAGCTGCTGGCTGTTGTATAAGTAAACAAGTTGCATAAACAAGTTGGGATGGCCCCGTAGCTCAGTCGGTAGAGCACCTGCCTGTTGTGCTAGGGGTCCCGGGTTCGATTTCCTGCTGGGCATTTTTCTCTAGCCAAATTTCTTATCCTCCCCAGTATGATGTATGTGTAAATGGTGTATGATCTAATCATTAAAAAACCAACACAAGAGTTACACGAGTTAACACCATTGCCAATAGGCAATAAGTACTAAAGGAAATGCTGCAGATAAGACCAATAAAGTTAAAAGTCGGGGTATAAATGGAACTAAAAAGAAAAAAAGAAAAGAAAGTTGTATTATAGCTTTAGCTGGGTAGTCGTCTTCCTGTACCATTTTTTTATATTTCTACTTTCATTTGTTATGTTGGTATAACTTTGGGTCATGTTATTGTACATCCAATCCGGTATTCACTTAGTAACTCATGGAAGCCACGAGATTGGCCGGTACACGGGATTTTAATGCGAGCCACGGCGCTACCGACAGTGTAGTTCCCCTGACACCCGGAACTTATGCAGTGTACACCCCTGACAGTTTCCACACACTCTACATGACGTAATGGTGGTAAGTCAGGGGCCAATTGTAGCCACGTTTGTAATTAATATCATTACGGTGCGGAAAGTATCCCATTGTTTCCTGGCAAAGGAGGCGTGGCGGGGTGCTTGAAACTCTGCTCTGCTGTGTCACGTTGTCAATTGGGGTTAGGTCACGCGTTACCCTCTTAGTTAAAGTTCATTGGACACACCTTACCTAGGTACGTGGCAGTGCTCGATGAAAGTCTCTGCCGGCTTGTTCATTAGCATTACGAAAATAAACTGATCAACGCTCATGATTACTGCAAGAGACGGATTTTCAAATCTAGCATCAGTGTTTTCAATGACACGGCGCAGTTTTGTAACATGGATAAAAACTTTCTTTCTGCAGTTCTTATTACATTTGCAACAACTTTGATTTAGGCGGAGGGGCCTCCAGTAAATGAAGCACAACATCGCACGTAGGCCATAGTCGTTCTACGTGGTCTAGTGCTACCATGCTAACCTCTAGTTCCGGAGGTTCGGGCGTAAAAAATCCTTCGGAAGGGAAGGTAAGTAAAGCCAGTGGTCCCATGTCGTAGATTTGTGGCACGTAAAAGAACTTCAAGCCTCCGAGAGGCTTCCGAGCAAAATTTCCGGTCTTTCACGTCCAAATACAGAGTGACACCCTTATTTCTTTAATTGTTTCAAAACGAGTTATGCTAGTGACAACTTATTATACCTAAAATGCAGAGGATTTTGGTAGATTATTTACCTCTGTATCAAATGTTGAAATTGTCCTCCATCCTGCATAATGCACAACTCAACACGTCGTTTATGTTACTGGCTACTCGTAGGAGGACTCTATTGTCAATAGCTTGGATCTCCTGTGTAATGTTGTGCTTCAGATCGTCCAATGTCTGGGGACGTGTGGCATAAACCCTGTCTTTTAAGTAACCCCACAAAAAGAATTCCGGCGATGTCAAATCCGGAGATCTCGGTGGCCACAGGTTCTTGGAAATTATCCGGTCGTCAAAGAAACTTGCAATTAGTGCCATGGATTCATTTGATGTAGGGAATGTAGCGCCATCTTGCTGAAAATATCCTTGACTCAGCTCTACATCGTCTAGTTGCTCAGCAAACTCCACGAAAATCCGTCGATACTCTCCAGTGTTCACATTGTTTTCAATAAAAAAAATGGTCCCACTATTCTCTGTGCGGATATTGCGCACCAAACTTCGATTTTAACCGGGTGCATAGGTGCTTCATGAATAACATGTGGATTTTCGCTGGCCAATAGCTGAGTTATTTGAGTTCACATGCCGGATAAATGGAACCATGCTTCATCTGTGAACCATGTGATGGACAATTTGGTAGGATTTTGCACAATGAACTCCTGAAACCAACGACAGTAATTCAGTCGTCTATCCTTATCTGGTTCTGTAAGTGATGGACAACCGTAATCCTATATGGCTTTAGGCCTGCACTTTTCACAGCTCTCTGACACATTGAGTAGCTGTACCCTATCTCCTGCGACAAAGTCTTAATGATTTTTTGGGTGACTGATCCAGTCGTGCTCTTACGTCAACAACAACCGTGGGAAGCCTAGATGAACGAGTTTTGCCTTTTTCACACACCAGAGATCCAGTTGTTTCCCATTTTTACCAGTCCCAGTATTGTGTTTCTTTGGGAAGGATTCTGAACACCAAATTCTCTCTATACTCTGTAATTGAATTCTAATCCAGTATTGCTTTACAAGGAAGAGTCGTTCATTTAATGTGTACTCCATTTTCACGTTGTCTAGAACAAAATTTCAAAAACAGTTGCCGACAATAAAACTAACAATTACGAATAAAACATGAACATCTAGCATCTAGTGACAGGCCATCGAAACTCCAGAGTATTATGCTTAATTTGGTGCTAAAATTGGGGCATTAAGTGAATTTCGAACAGAATAATTAAATAAATAAATGTGTTAGTTCTTTATAAATCACCCTGTAGAATGGGAGGCTAAGAAACATAGTAGTTGAAGGGCGTCCACAAATAGAACTCGATTCATTTATTTTATTTAGTGGGCCATAGTGGGACCTTTGTGCTTCCAATGTGATCTCTGGGAGAAAGGAATTAAGGGGAGATCCGAAGGGCGAGCACATCCGGACAGTGATGTGTGCTATAATGTGTTTGAACCAAGAAACATATAGGATAGAGTTGCCATACGTCGCGGATTTCGCGGACAATCCACGATTTTATGCTAGAAGACGGAATGTCCTGGACGAAGAGATAAAAGTCTTCGAAAGCAGTGAGTGCTAAAAAAAATGTTCTTATTATTAACTTGAGTTTTACCGCTAAACGCCGTTCAAATGTTTCACCATTCCTTACGATAGAAGTTTCCAGATGGCAACACCGTGGCTGACGAAGACCATCGATATATATCGCCCATCTCGCGCTAACAGTGACAACGGAAGCAATACTATAATCGATTCTCTGTGATTTTGCTGTTTCCGGTGACTGCCTCATGTTTGTACGCTCCTTGGTTTTGAGGCGGTATTTTATATCACAACACTGTGAATGCCAGAGTGATTGTAGTGTAAATTAACATTATTATATGACATTGATTTGAGATGTTTGTTAATTATAAGCATTGATATGAAATAAGTTTACACGGCCTCACTGGAACTGACAATAGGAGCGGGTAACAATGAAACGAGGGGGTGAGTTGTTTATTAATTATAAGAGACAAACAAATGACGTCAGAGTAGCGCGCTTTTCTTTAGAAATGGAGGGAATATCTTCCCTAGAGCATATGTGTTCGTAAGTTTGATTGGATATAAAATAGACGCTAATGTTGGCGCGCTTTATTAACCAATAGCAGCTCTGTTATAATCTTTAGGCATATCGGGGTGAGGGAGTATAAATTCTAAAGCCAGAGACAAGTATCGCACAGTTTAAGAGAATCATTCACGGGTTACAAGTCGCACAGTTTAACAGAATCATTCACGGGTTACATGTCGCGCAGTTTAACAGAATCATTCACGAAGTACACGTTACGCAATTCTATAGAATCTCTCGCGTCGTAAAGTTAGTTACAAAATGTGAAATACTCGAATTAATAATGTGCGGCAAATAAGTGATTATAGTTACATTCGAAAATATAACAGTTTCAGTCGGGCGTGTATCAAAAGTAAATCTGTGAAATTAACTAAGTGTGACGGCAATAAAAGTGTAAAAACAAATTCTTTTATCAATGTTATCTTTTAGTAACAACTCCTTTCCGTTTACACACCCTGTTCAAGAGATTTCCTCGACTAACGGCCTGTATTACGATCTCCGGTTAAGGTTTGGGGTAAGATTTACCTGAGAGTTACGTACTGCGACTGTATTACAATCTTTGGTTAAGGGCTACCCGGGAGTTATTTTTGGAGGTAAACTAACCACCACCTCAAGTGGTGGATAAAGATGATACCTTGGAGTTAACTCGTATTTCCGAATGAAACATGGCGTACCACCGGCAGAGATTGATTATTGAGAGTGATTCAGAATATATTTTCAAGTTTTTGGAAATGTTATCTATACATTAGAATAGTTCACTCCAACACCCAGTCTTAAATATTACTGTCAGGGCGTAAGGAACTAACCATTGTGCTTGGATTGTTTTTGGAAGGCCAAACATTTTAGGTTAAATGACAAGCAGTGTGGGCAAAGGTAAACGTATTTTGCGTGTTGGTTTATATTTAGGTTGGTTTTTAAAATTGTCGAATGGCTTTCCACGTTAGTTTTAAGTGATATTCATGAAATGTTTGCATCAAAAGACTATGGTTTTCGGTTATTAAAGTGATATTCGTAAAACTTTTACGTCAAAACTCTTAACACTATTTTTAACGAAACTTTGAAGTGTGGCATAGTTTTCCAAATAGAATAACCAAGGAACGGTATTAGAAAGATGCAACAAACTTAAGAATATTGTGTTGAACTTAAATGTCAGGCAACATGTGTAAATCCGAATCAACATTAGAACCATCGATGTTGCTTTTCTATAAATATAATAGCTTTCGCGAACGGAAAAGCTAATAAAAAGGTAATTATAACTATTGTTTACGGTATCCTATTGTAGCTCAGTAATCCAATAACGTACTAGAACCGCATCTTGTATGCTCAATGACATGTATATAAATTACATTTTAGGTTATGTTCATGTCAAAATTCTCTAAAAAAATCTCCAAAACCGTTCACAATCTATAATAGTCTGTCCGCTCGCCTTGTTACTAATGACCAATAATGACGCTATAATGTTGCAGGTTACCACGAGATAGCGTTGTATAAACAGTGAAATCACTCAGAAAACTATTGCCAAGGAGAAATACATATCTCTTTGGTGTTGCCAACTTCTCGCCCAGCATCATAAACCTTAGGGTTACTAACCATCGGTTGATATGCGTTTGTAATACGCGGCAATGCACCTAACCTTCAGGTAGCGATAACTGATAGGTTACAAACCATGACTTTTAACCGGAGATCGTAATACAGGCCGTAAGTGATAATAGCTAGCCGGAGGACAAAGAACCCAAAATTCAAAATAGTAAAACAATAACAGGCGCTCAGCAAATAAGATATCACGAACGATACCGCGACAGTTTGTGCAATACTATTTCTCCATTCCACGGCATACTGCTAATGTGGAGAGAGTATTTTCTTTAGTGAATGCACAATGGACAGAAGAAAGGACCAGGCTGGCATTAACTTCAGTCAATTTATCCTCATCTTATGCAGGACTTACACCCCCCAGGACTTACAGGCGGGTGCCTGGGGTCAGAGGCCCGTCGAAGAGCAGACTCGTGGAGCAGACAGAATAGCCAGGATGGATGATCAGCCCGATGTCTGGAATGGGACGAAGGAAGTAGATGAAACGAAGTGATGGCGAAATGGATGATAGGAAAGGTGATGATGGAGTAGTTGGTGGAATGAATGGCGGGAGAAACCGGAGAACCCGGAGAAAATCCGCCCAGACGCCGCTTTGTCCACCACAAATCCCACATGCGGGTCCCTGGGATTGAACCCGGCCGCCTCGGTGAGAGGCAAGCGGTCTAACCACTCGGCCACGGCGCCGCCCTTCAGTCAATACAATGCTCAAAATTCAGTATAACATGAAACATGTTGCATTGCTTTTCACAGACTCATTCAGAATCAGAGCAAGTTCCTTTCTTCTGTTCAACGCTGAGAGAAAGATGACTGGTACAAAGCTTACTGTAAAATAGATCTCAACTGTATCAACACAATTATGTATATTTTAGTAATTTGTGTTTAATGTTTTAATCAAAAAGTTATTTAATACAAACTAACATTAATTTTCTTCATTAATGACAATTCATTGGCGGCGGCGTTAATGCTTAGACTATGTCCTTGATTTTGGTTTTTGGATTATGACAACCCTAAAATAGAAGGAAAGAAAGAGAGAGACAATAAGACGTTACGCTCTTAGACCGCTGATTGTTGGAGGGAAGTTCACGGGTGTTTTCTTTTATTTGTTTTCGCACAATAACAGCACTGCAACGTTTCTAATCACTGCTCAGCATAAATTAGTTTTGGGGGAAAGAATAGTAAAGAAATGTTTAGATTCATTTCTCTGTATCCTGCCAGGTGTGTTCTAGACTCGTGAATTCTGAAAGGAATGTTTACAATAGGAATATACATAGGCATAAGACATACAGGGTTATTCAAAAAGAAGGAACAGACTTTACTATTTATTTCTAATGAACGACAATAGATAGCGATACATATGACACGTCATTGAATAGAGGAAAGTTCAAAGTTTTAAGCTCCACCTACTAGTTCCATTCAGAACATACAGCGGCACTGTTTGTTTACGAGAAAATGGCGACGCCACAGGAAAAGTCGTTTTGCGTGCTGCAGTATGCAAAGAGTGAATCCATTGTTTCATTGCAGTGTGCATTTCGTTGTCAGTTCAACAACGAGCCGCCTCGTCATAAAACATTTACAACTGATACAATAAATTTGTAGATGGTTGCGTATGCAAACGGAAAAGCACTGGTCGTCCTCGCAAATGGTGCTCATTTTGAACATATAAAATAAAACTTTGAACTTTTCTCTATTCAGTGATGTATCGCATATGTCGCCATCTATTGTCATTCATTAGAAATAAATATGTAAAGTCTGTTCCTTTGAATAACCCTGTATAATAAACCGAACATATAAATAAAACTCAATGTAATTTCACGAGGATCTTAGACTGACTCTTACTAAATCGTTATTGTTGTAAGAGTAAACTATTGTTCAACCTGCATTCTATGAGCCCCTCAATACTATAATCGAGTATTTTAGGGACACTACCTAAACACAATCGATTGAACTCGTAACTTTGAACGTGCATGCTAATCAGATCACCGTTGTTGATTGTGTGTTCATTCTCATGAAAGACTGCAGCTACTTTGGCTACCAGCCAGAATGAGAACCAAAATTTCGCGAGCGCAATTGCACCAGACGAAAAAGGAAGATATGCATGTACTAGATGGAATTATGCAAAAGTATGCAAATGGCAGTCGGCAGAAATTGTTGAACTGTGGCTCCCGTCCAAATTGAGTCTTCACTCTCCAAGAAAGGGAACAAAACAAGGCAGGTCATTAAGAGCATATCGCTGTCCGGATCTTCGGGATAGCCCTGGCAGTAATTTATAGGCTACAGATAACGGCACTTAACGTAAATAATTTGCTGTATAATTGGTAAAGTCTAGCACCTTTGCTAGGCAGGCAATTTTCACAGCTCTAAAACTTTGTGTAAGCGTTGCACGGTCTTTAAAATATGATTCAACAAAAAGGAGGTGCCTTTTTTCTATAGCTTAGAAAGTGCTTCTATATTCGCTGGTCCTTTTAATTAAGATTCAACATTCACTTCACCCTTTTAAATAAACAATGATAAGATGGTCTCATTTCCACTTCTCTTTCGTCTCTCAACCAAGAAACAAGGAAGGAAGAGGACGGAAATTAAACAATTATCTTCCTGTTCAACTTCTTCCATTCCATCCTCACTCCGTGTTTCCTTTTCTTTCTTATTTCGGAATAAAATATGGCTCCGTATCATCCCGTTTTCTAATTACCTTCTATTTTGTTTCTGTAAATGAAGAAAAAGAACCTGTCTCAAAGTTACTCATCTTTATTTATATGTACGTCTCGTGAACCTGTTTTTCCATTTTGACTTTCGTTGTCTCAATGTATCCGAATCCTTATTCATCCTATTGTCTTATTTATCTACAATCTTCATGGTTTTTTTTCTGTCTTTCTACGGTGGAGTTTCTTCTGCTCTTTCTTCCTCTATTCTTTTGCTTTTTGTATAAGACGGAGTGAGAAGACGAAGAAATATATTACTTATTCTACTTTTTCCCCATTTTTTCTGAACTTTCTCTTTAGAGAAACAACAATTTTCTTTCTTCGCTGCCTCTCCGGAAAAGGGAACATTTTTATTCTTAATTTTAACGTTTTGCAGGTCATAATATAATAATATTTCGGGTTTTAGAGTGCACAAACATTTTTCCGGCATCCAAGACTACAGTTTTTAGCATCTTCTTATCACTTTTCTCCATTCTTGCCTGTTGGACCATAAATCTTCCTCAATTTCCCAATCCATCATTTCCCCTCTAATTCCTTGAATCCACGTGCTATGCTGTCTACCTTTCCTCCTCCTTCCCGGTGGCGTCCACTCCATTATTCTTTTGGGTAATCTTTCATCTTCCATTCTTTTAGCATCATTCTAATTGTTTCTGTTGAATAAAATCTAAAATTGAATTTTGAGCATTCATATTCTCTTTTATAATCTCATTTCTAATTATTTTTCTTTTAGATATCCTAGCTGATCTCAAATAATCTACGAATATTCTATTGCCAGTAAGTTTTTTTTTTTTAACTGGTAGTTCACATGGTTTTAAAAAAATTAGTTTTAGCTTCTTTTGAGACCTGTTTAGCCCATAATATACCATTCGAAGTAGATATAGGATACTTTCCTGTGTTTATCTTTGATCTTATTTTCTTTTCTTGTTTCCCATCTTGTAAAATCCTTACTCCCAGGTATTTATATCCCCCTGTGTGTTTAATAATCCCCATTTCGTCTTCCAGTACCAAATCTTGATGAACATCTCCAATGACGATATATTTGGATTTATCCATATTTATTTTTAGGCCCAGGCGGCGCCATGGCCGAGTGGTTAGACCGCTCGCCTCCCACCGAGGCGGCCCGGGTTCAATCCCAGGGACCTGCATGTGGGATTTGTGGTGGACAAAGCGGCGTCTGGGCGGGTTTTCTCCGGGTTCTCCGGTTTCCCCCGCCGTTCATTCCACCAACTGTTCCATCATCACCTTTCCTTTCATCCATTTCACCAACATTTCGTATCATGTACTTCCTTCATCCCATACCAGGCATCGGGCTGATCACCCATCCTGGATGCTCTGCCTGATCCATAAGTGTCTGTTCCTCGACGGGCCTCTGACCCCAGGCACCCGCTTGTAAGTCCTGGGGGGGTGTAAGTCCTACATAAGAGGAGGGTAAACAGATAATGAATGAATGAATATTTTTAGGCCCCATTTTTTGTATTCTTGAATAGTTTCCTTGTAAGATTTTCTACGTCTTCATATTCTTGGTCCAGAATTAACTGATCATTCGCAAATTACAGGGAGTATGTTGTTGAGTCATCTATTGGAATTCCCATATTTTTACATTTATTTTTTTGTAAATTTCAGATAATCTAGAGATATACAGCTTCCCTTACGTAACGCTTTATTAACATGAAATCCGCTTGACCACTATTTTCCCAATTTTATTTTTACATATGCATTTTTGTATGGATTTTCAATTGCTCTTATCAAAATAGGTATAATTTCCATCAACTTTAAAGTTAACCATAATTGTGATAATGGCACATTAACATAAACTTTTTTGTATCAATGCAGACCAAATGGAGGGGCTGTATTCTAGCTGTTTTCTTCTCTATTATCTGTTGCAAACAAAATATATGATCAACAGTTGATCTGCCTGCTCGAAAGCCTGACAGTTCTGCTTCCAAATCTTTGTATTGTAGCTCAAGAAAATACTTATATTATTTCACCATACAGTCTAATTAATGTGCTATTTATTGTAATGCCTCTATAGTTTTTGCATTCATCTTTTCTCCCTTTTTTATGTATTGTGCAAATATATTCAGGATAATCCAGTAACTAAGTTGTTAAATGGTTGTTGTTAATGACTCAGATATACAGGTTCAACAAATAACTTGGAGATGAAGAGCTTTTAGCACAAAAAGCCCAGTCCTACACATCCAAATCTGGTTCTGTTTGTTTTGAGGGGTTATTTTCTGGTGCCCAGTGATTGCACTATATGAAATACAAATTTCTGTAAAACAGTTACACCTCGAAGTATTGAATGTTCCTACTATTGGTAATTGTAGCTGTATTAGAGATGCCTTTACTTTATAATCGAATAAATTCTTTCATTGTTACTAGGACAACAGAATAGTATTACCTTATTGTGTGCATTCGGTACTGTGTAGCTAATATGCATGAATCAAATCAGTAGAAATTAAATATATGAGGCCTTGAAAAAAAAAATGTTCACGTTCTGAATTTGATAAAATCAGCGCTAACTTAGGGCTACTTTACAGGGAGAGGCTCCCAAAAAAACGTCACTAACCTTAAGATCTCCCAGAATGGATACTACCAATTAGATTATTCCTGTCACGAAAGGAGCGCATCTGTACTTTAAAGCTATGGGTATATTTACTCCTAGTAAACGAGTAGCAGTTCTTACTTAATGAGTTTTGAGGTCTGGTCATTCGCTTTAAATTTACAAATAAAAGAAAACTCATAAAATTCCCAGATGAGTCCATTGTTCTACACCACAAAATTCCCAACATTTACAGACGTGTAAATGTAAAGGTACGTATCACAGATGGGGGCCCCAGGAACCGGGGCAGAGCACCGCAAGTATGCTGCGACCCTTTTTGCCTCCAACGTGACCCCGGGGTGGGAGGGAGGGACAGAGGTAAACGGAGGGACCCGCAGGGCGACCAGATCCGGATGCCGACGGGCGCAATCTTGCATGGGGTCCCTAACGTTTTCAGACAGAAGACACCGCTGCCCACAAGCCACCAACTTCCAGGGTCCCCGGTGAGGAGCCCATTAGGAGGAGAGACCTAACTGAGCGGTAGGTATCGCAGCGACGACAGGGAAGAAACCTTTATAGAGCGCAAGCCACCGCACAGCTGCAACCCGCCGAACACCGTCTGGCTATATCACTCTGAAAACATGACAAGAAAGATGATGGTTACAGGAAATGAGGGGGAGGAGAGTCGTGGTAGAAGATGAACCACTTCAGCATTCGCCTGGCGACCCTGGGAAACCACGAAAAACCATGAGCCAGAGTGGGCGGTCCCCGGGGACCTCCCGAATGCGGACACAGACGTAACCGCCTGAGCCATCCCGCTCGGTAAACATATAGGGTACTCGGATTAGAGCTCGATCCTCGTACGCGATTAAGTTTTTTTTAATTACTTTCTCTACTACGTATAGTAAGTACGGGAAGTATTGCATTCCACCCAAAAATTCGATACCCAGATTTCACCGGAAATACATGTTTTGAGACCTCCTGAACCCAAAAAAAGCATTTTTGGAAACATGTCCGTTTGTGTGTCTGTATGTCTGTGTGTGTGTCTATGAACAGCATAACTCAGAAACGAACAGTTGGATAAACACCAAACTTGGTATTTAGGTTCAGTATCTTCCAGATATGCGACACGAAGGTTTTCAAGAAAATCCCCCCACCCCAGATTACCCTTTACATGGAACATTTTTCGAAAAGTTTAATTTTCTCAAAAATGGCTCTAACGATTTTGATTAAAATATCATATGTTTAAGATATTTTCATGACAAATGAAATGCATATCTCGAATTTTCTGGGAATGTCTCCAAAAGTGTTCTTCATTGTGAACGACTTTTGCATAACTGGTAAACCATAAGAGATAGACAACATTTTACTACACCAAAAAATGTAGATCGCGTTAAAATACACGATCTATGTCATATATATTGTTTTTTGTCGAGAGAACCATTTTCGAGATATTGCTTGTTATTCCCTTAAATTTTCCAATAATTATACTTTTCTTCTCAAATTCGTTATTCATTTTTTTGTCCTGGTAATGCAAAGAGAATGGAACGCGCCACATAGCAACCAGCTCTTAAAATATTTGACTATCGCTTATAACCTACCATATTCCCCTTGCATCTACAAGAAAATCAGCATAAGATTTAATCTCGATTAACATGAAGTATATGTAGAATAAGCGTTTGTAAAAATGGTTTGTACAAGAGTAGAGAAAGTCATGTGAGTGTAACATCAGATTTTTCCTGGAAGCTGAAAGAAAATAAGAGCTGCTTTTGTAGAATTAATTTTGAGTAACTTCCGTCAAATTCCCAAACATTTTACTAATCGGTTTTCCTAACTTGCCTTACCTTGTAGAAAAATGATCCCCCTTGACTTGCTAACTTTCTCTGAAGGTCCAACGTCATGTTCCGTGCTAAACTGATTTAATATGCACGTGCAAGTTTTGACTGCGTGGGTACGGAACCCAAAAGCAGAAGTTCCCCCAGGCATGTTGTCCTAACACCTCAAGCACGTCGGGCAGCCAAAAAATACGAGTCTCAGCTGTTACTTCACATACCGGAAGTCTTGACTTAACCCGTTCACTCTGATGCCATCAGGAACCTGATAGCGCCCCAGCTGATCACCAGCAGATTTATATGACTAGTGTCTGAAGGGTTGACATCCCCACCAGCGTGGGAAGTAGGTGTGCTTAAGTTGTCATCTATTAAGTGTCAGATGCTGTTGGTTATTTATATACCTTCATGTGATGTCTGAAGGTGTTGCACTAAATCTTCAGCACTCATTCTTTTGCGCAAACGTTAAGAAGGCTTAACATAGGCCATCATATTCCGGTTAATGGAGACTTCGGAATATGAATTTAAGTCGTCAATTCTAACGTTCCCCATATGTTCTATGACCTACGGATACCTCATTCCACCAAGCAAAGATTCTATTTCTGAGGTGAAAGCAACCAGCGGGCGGAATCCGTTGCCTCCGATGGTAGAGTGATGATGAGGATGGCGGTGGAATGAAAGGACCTACAGCTTTTACCGTGGACTCCGAACCACGTTTGGCCTAGGGGATACTTCACATGAGCAAATCAGAGGTGAAGGCGTGGATAGGGCCAACTTAAACCCCCAGTACGAGAGTCGGAAACAAAACCACTGAATTTAAGTTTGAAATACATGTATCTTTACTAAAACGAAGATTTTCTTTGTGGATCATCATTAGTAACAGCGATACGTTTTTGCTTTTTCTTATTTTGGGCTACATGCCTATGATTAAGATTTCTATACGCTCTAAACAGTTTTTTAGTTTCTCTACCACGTAGATAATAGTAGGTAGAGAAAGTATTGCATTCCACCCAAAAATTTTATACCGAGATTCCATGTTTTGAGGTCCCTGAATCCAAATAAAGCATTTTAAACATGTCCGTGTGTGTGTGAACAGCTAACTCAAAAACGAAAAGTCGGATAAATACCAAACTTGGTATTTGAGTTCATTATCTTCCGAGGATGCGACATAACGATTCTCAAGAAAATCCCTCCACCCCCGACTACCCTTTGCATGGAACATTTTTCGAAAATTTTGATTTTCTAAAAAATGACTGTAATGATTTTGATTAAATCACCATATACGGAAAATATTTACATGACAAATAAAGTGAATAATTTGAATTTTTGGGAATAGCCTATGAAGTCCTTTTCATTCTGAAGGAATTTGGTATAACCTTGTATAACTGTATACGTAAAGGGATAGACGAAAACGTCCCACTTAACAAATGTAGATCTCTTTAAAACACACAATTTATTTCAGATACGTTTTTTGTGGCATAAGCTGTTTCTGAGATCCGTAATTAAAGGTACCAATTGTTCAATACTTGTCATTCTTTTTAGCTGTTTCTCGCGATTGCATGGAAACTGGAATTTTAAGGCCAGCATATAACGTCCAGTTCTTAAACATTTGACTATCGCTGTTTCCTTTGTATCTATAACGAAACGTGTAATGTATCTATTTCTGCAAAGGTTTGTTTGGTTTAAAATGTGGTAGATAAAGAAATAAGCTTTAGTAAGAATAGTTTGTATGCCTACTAATAAAGATAGAGGATAGACAAAGCCAACAATTATTTTGATCATTTCTAATTTTAGCAACATTTCTTTCTAACGTTACAAAACTACACCTTACCACTAAGCATCATATAAAGGAGGAGTGCCACAGAGTTACCAATGGGATCTGTTTGTTATACATGGGACAAGACTTAATGGCACTCATAAGTATATAGATTGGAAAGTACATAAGTAAAACATTTAGACCTTGAGTGCTGCTACACCTGCAGGGATTATCTTGTTACGTTAATTCTACGAAATTGGAACAGAGCAGTACGTGTTGTCTCCCTGGTGGGCTATGACCCCACACTTGTATCCCCTCTCCTGCACTAATTTCTACCTTTTTTGTGGGACTTTCTCCTCCCACACCAGCTTCTCGCGCCGTTCCCAGAGGACAACGTGCAAGAAGTTAACTCTATAAAAACAAGTGACGTGAGTCAGGCGACATATGTGGGATGTTATGTTCCACATGTTCTCTCGAGACAGCAGGGCTAGCCCTCTCTAGCCCATACAGTGCCCCAAGACGTATATTTCATGACGTTAAAGCGAGGGCGACGACAAGGATGTGCCTGTGGTAGACAACATACCTTCTGTTCGAGGAAGAGTCTCATAAAGAATGTCTATTGATAAGTGCAGACCTACTTACATATCAATATGTCACTTTCAATTACTTTAAACTTTTCCAGAAGCAAGGTCATCTTCGATGGAAAATGAATACACAGTCTATCCACTTGCACGAACCACTTACGCTCAGCGTTGTTAAAATCGTACCCATGAGACCATTACTGGCTACAAAACATGGAATGAAGAGGACACTGCACACTACTTGGCATGTTACCATGTTTGTCCAGAGTATACATTTCCAACCTTTTAGACTCGCGGAGTCCTTATAATCAATTTCTATGGCGAAGTCTCTTAGGCCTTGACGGGAGAAGGAAGAAGGGAAATAACTAAAGAGATATCTAAATATTTGCGCTATGTCCATGCAATGAAATATCTATATTTTCAGAAGCTTTGACCATTGCTATAATATCTCAATTTATTCTCAACTATCACAATATGCATTGGCCATACACAAAAGTTAATCCGAATTAATCCGAAGTGTGGCGGGATAGTAGGGTCGGGATGTGTTTTAATACTTTGAATAATTTGTCAAGGATTCCAGGACAGGTAATGAGCTCTTAAATCTGTATTTCTACGGCTGTAGGTTACAGCTAGATGGATTTATTGACATTTAAATCTCCATTTGTATTGTCTCCTGTATTTGATTACTCACGGCAGTCTATGTCTTCCACTTGTTTGTCTTAGAACGCTCTCAACCATTTCACTTAATTATACACACGACCCATAACGCGAGGAGCCGACGCGCCTACCTGTCTCGTACGTGGTTTTAACTTTTTATAAGGTATCCTTTCTGTATCTCAACTTTACTGCTCTCCTAGGCTAGGAAATATTTCTAGGTTCGCCCATTTTCTATGATACATCTGTAACTCTATATTTCATTGGCCTGTAAAGTATCCTTCCAGTATCTCAACTTCAATGCTCTCCTAGGCTAGGAAACATTTCTAGGCTCGCCCATTTTCTATGATACATCTGTAACTCTATATTTCATTGGCCTATAAAGTATCCTTCCCTATCTCAACTTCACTGCTCTCCTAGGCTACGAAACATTTCTAGGCACGTCCATTTTCTATGATACATCTGTAACTCTATATTTCATTGGCCTATAGAGTATCCTTCCTGTATCTCAACTTCACTGCTCTCCTAGGCTAGGAAACATTTCTAGGCTCGCCCATTTTCTATAATACATCTGTAACTCTATATTTCATTGGCCTATAAAGTATCCTTCCTGTATCTCAACTTCAATGCTCTCCTAGGCTAGGAAACATTTCTAGGCTCGCCCATTTTCTATGATACATCTGTAACTCTATATTTCATTGGCCTATAAAGTATACTTCCTGTATCTCAACTTCAATGCTCTCCTAGGCAAGGAAACATTTCTAGGCTCGCCCATTTTCTATAATACATCTGTAACTCTATATTTCATTGGCCTATAAAGTATCCTTCCTGTATCTCAACTTCACTCACTCCTAGGCAAGGAAACATTTCTAGGCTCGCCCATTTTCTATAATACATCTGTAACTCTATATTTCATTGGCCTATAAAGTATCCTTCCTGTATCTCAACTTCACTGCTCTCCTAGGCTAGGAAACATTTCTAGGCTCGCCCATTTTCTGTGATACATCTGTAACTCTGTATTTCATTGGCCTATAGATACATCTGTAACTCTATATTTCATTGGCCTATAAATTATCCTTCCAGTATCTCAAATTCACTGCTCTCCTAGGCTAGGAAACACTTCTAGGCTCGCCCATTTTCTATGAGACATCTGTAACTCTATATTTCATTGGCCTATAAAGTATCCTTCCCTATCTCAACTTCACTGCTCTCCTAGGCTACGAAACATTTCTAGGCACGTCCATTTTCTATGATACATCTGTAACTCTATATTTCATTGGCCTATAAAGTATCCTTCCTGTATCTCAGCTTCACTGCTCTCCTAGGCTAGGAAACATTTCTAGGCTCGCCCATTTTCTATAATACATCTGTAACTCTATATTTCATTGGCCTATAAAGTATCCTTCCCGTATCTCAGCTTCACTGCTCTCCTAGGCTAAGAAACATTTCTAGGCTCGCCCATGTACTATGATACATCTGTAACTCTATATTTCATTGGCCTGAAAAGTATCCTGCCTGTATCTCAACTTCAATGCTCTCCTAGGCTAAGAAACATTTCTAGGCTCGCCCATTTTCTATGATACATCTGTAACTCTATATTTCATTGGCCTGTAAAGTATCCTTGTATCTCAACTTCAATGCTCTCCTAGGCTAAGAAACATTTCTAGGCTCGCCCATTTTCTATTATACATCTGTAACTCTATATTTCATTGGCCTGTAAAGTATCCTGCCTGTATCTCAACTTCAATGCTCTCCTATGCTAGGAAACATTTCTAGGCTCGCCCATTTTCTATGATACATCTGTAACTCTATATTTCATTGGCCTGTAAAGTATCCTTCCTGTATCTCAACTTCAATGCTCTCCTATGCTAGGAAACATTTCTAGGCTCGCCCATTTTCTATGATACCTCTGTAACTATATTTCATTGGCCTATACTTTAATGCTATTTTGTGATTCAGAAATTATAAGTACCGAGCGGGAGGCTTAGCCGGTAACGTCTGTGCCCTCATTCGGAGATCCTGGGTTCAAACCCACGGGACTAACCAATGTAACCAAAGGTTTTTTTCGCGGCTTTCCTCGGTCACTAGGTGAATGCTTGGTTGGATAATTTGATCCGCGAATTTTCTTATCATCTCTTTCATCCCTATATTTTTTTTTCCTTCTTGTTTACTGCCATACCAGACATTGGGTTGATGAACCATCCTGGATATGCTATGATCCAGAGTTTGCTTGCTCCTCGACAGGCTACTGATCCAAGGCATTAGCTTATAAGTCCTTGGGGTGTAAGTCCTACAGGGAGAATGGTAATCATTTAAAGAAGAAAAAGAGGAATTATAGGTTCTGCCCCATTTAAACCTTTATTTCTATTTTCTCCCACTTCTGCTTTGTGAAAAACTCCTTCCCGATTGTCTCGTACTGTGTCCCAAATAAAACTCATTAAAGAGCTGCATTCCTGGCTGATTACCTGTTCTTAGACAGTTAATGGGTTAGTGTGCAAGAAGTGTGTATACAGATGACCTGAGTTTGGGTTTGTTCTCTCTTGGGGTTTTTCCTGCCTTAAGTCCGTTTCATGACATTTATTTTCCCCTTACTTCAATATTCCGTTACTCGTTATGCATGTTGCATTTACTCGTATTGTTCAGCTCCTTCCGATTATGCCATTAAATAACTTAATTTATTACCAATATTTACTTTACATGAAATTGTGTTACTGCTTCAAAAACTCAATAAACAAACCATTTCTTTCAATATAAATGTTACATGATTGACGAAAGCAAGAATACGTTCCACTCAGCTTGTCCAATTTAATCATTATATTCATTTCAACCGAAATATATATTTGTTCATTACTCTTCGACACGTTCATTTGCTCCTCGCTCAGCTTCGTCGTCTGACTGTCTGGCACTATGATAATATTGAAGCTAAAGATGCTTAGAGGACTATTTCCGCTATCATGACTCCGGAACTCGAGTGTAGTTGAGTCCTCTGTTAGAACAGGCTGAAAAGTTCTGAATGCATTTTATAATTTTATTACTTTATTGCTCTGCTTTTTGTTTCTTAATCCTTAATTTCATTCATTTTATTTTCCTGGAGGGGCATGGGATTTGATTGTGTTTCACATCGAACATTGTTATATAAGTTAGAATCCTATGGCATAAGAGGCAAAATGCTAAATACAATAAAGTCCTATCTAAGTATTAGAAAAGGTTCTACAGAAATAAAACATAAAATTGGCACCAAAGTCATAAGTTCACCTCTGAACAAAAAGTTGTGACAACTGGAGCACCACAAGGGTGTTCTGGGGCCACTACTATACCCAATACATGTAAATAATTTGCCGGATTATACGACCGACACCTGCAGATGACACATCCATGATGTGTTTTGATAAATCCCATAATCAATTAGAAGCAACAATGTCCCACTCCATAAAGCAATTGTCAAACTACCTAAAAAACATTAATCTAAAAATAAACTCTAAGAAAAGTAAACTGGTCCTATTTGAACATCGCCAAGTGAATAAAGAAGCTGATATTGCTGTATTTTTAAATAATAATAAAATTGAAAAAGTCGACAATCACAAATTCTTAGGCATACACATAGATAATAAACTAACTTGGGAAGTTCATGTTGACTACATATGTAATAAAATCAGCTCCAATATATACGCAATAACACAACTATCATTCTACTTAGACAAAAAAAAAAAGCTACAAATTTTATACTTTGGAATCATTTAGCCCTATATCTCCTATGGTATACAATTATGGGGTTGCGCCAGTATTTCTAACATGATTAGGGTTTTAGTATTACAGAAAAAATGTTTACGATGTATATGTGGTCTAACTAACACAGACTCGTGTAGAAATATTTTCAGAGAAAATAAACTTCTTACTGTGGTAGGATTATATCTGTATACGGTAATAGTTATTGCAATAGAGAAAGAAAATAATGGGTTATGTAACAGTATGCTTTATAACCATGATACCAGAGATAAGGACAATTACCACAGAGAGCAAGTTAACCTCAAATTTACGTGTAAGGAACCGTTAATCAAAGGACTGATTTTATACAATAAACTACCAATGAATGTTAAATTAGACAAAGGAAAGATATTTAAAAGCGAACTTAAAACATACCTAACACACAAATGTTTATATAGGTTAGACGAACTTTAGCTTATTATGTAAATAAAAATCTATTGTAAAGAAATGTGAAAATGTAAATACTATGTACTATACAATAAGTGAAAATTGTAAATGTAGATTCTTTGACAATGTCTGAAACTTGTAAAGTCTATGGACAATAAAACAATAAGCACTCATGGACTCCGCGGAGTGCAGGTTGGGAAGCTCTAGTACAAGGTATATGAAGTCATACTTCAACATCAGGGTGCATATTACATACGTTCAAAATCCTGGAGCCATCTCAGGCTAACCAACACCTAACAGCTTGCACAGCTAGAAAGCGTACGTTATTAAAATTCAGAGCTTTTCCATAATTATAGAAAACTTCGAAACCTTTTAAAAATCTGAACTCACAGAGAAAATGATACACATTTCTTTTTAACCTACAAACTTCTGAAGTCTTCAGCACTCGTGCTTTTGTGGTATATTGCCTATATTGCTATGCTAGAAGCTTAAATAGTTTTACATAAAATAAAAATCTAACGATAACGTTATTCTTAACGACGTAACTATCTACCTTAAAACATCCCAACTACACGTTATGAATACATTTGTACTCAGTGACACTCTAATTTTCTCTTAACCTGCACATTTCCAAAACTTTAGTAAAAACGCCGTTTTGATTTCCTTTGATTAAACCTGGCTATGATAGAAACGAAGTATTGCTCAAGCGTTTAAACATTTCCCGTCAGCTTTAATATCGAATTGTCGTGAAGGAAGCATTAAGTTTGCTTGGAATAAAATACACTCGGCTTTTGTTTTAGACGCGTTCTGTGTGGAGTAGCAACAAAGACATCGAAAGGCCAAACATCAGTCGATTACCTGCTGGATTTAGACGTGATATGTAATAAGTTAAACAGAGTATGTTTTCCTCTAAAGCTGCCTTAAACAATCTTAAGATTTAGATAATTTATTAAACACTTATTTTACATCCTATAACATAATTCTTTGAGATGCAATACATGCAATGCTCAGAAGGTACTCTTCAGCTAAAGCGAAAGTTAAAAATGAGTTTTAATTTAAATGTACTTATAGATGTCTCTACTAAACATAACATTTTAACATTATTTTATTTATTAATCTCCACTTTTTATATAAGAAAAACCCTAATTGTTTCCTTTAGTATTGTAAACAGCTTGCCTTTTGAAAGCATTTCCATTGCATCTTTAAATAAGTTTGAAAATGTTCTAAATTTATCTTTTTAACAAATGTTTTTATTTTCTTTGTGACGTATCATGTATCACAGTTATTATTATAAATATTGAGCCACTGCCACAGAATAGATCACCGCAAGAAGCGGTGCCGTCAATAGTTCTATGAAGTCAGCGGCACGCCACCAAAATATTGTCTTATTAGGAAATGTTGCACGGGCCTGATCGGTAAAACCCTATCGAAATAGATCCCTGCTTTTGTGGACCCTTTTGAAGCGTGCTTTAGTAGTTCTTTTACTTGCTTCGGCACACGGCGATGGCCAGCTTGGAGTTGCGTGTCGGGAATAGTCGCACTCCCCAAGGTAGGAATGCACCTGTCCTTAATTTCTAATAGGCTCGTTAATAGTATCCATAATGAAATTATAAGTCGAGTAGCTTTTCTTTCAACCTCTTGAGTTAATAAAAAATGGCACAGATCATTCTTTAAGTCAAGGGTAGTCCATAACAATATCCAGGTCTTATGTTTTTGGACTCTTCAGTCATATTCCAGTCGATTTATATTTTTAGGTTAATCTGAACAAAAATGCTTTCAAAAATATGTAAAACACTTGCCTTGTTTTTCGTTACAACACTAAGGGTCTTTGAAATACCCTGAAATACATAGTTTTGCGATTTAAATAAACGTTGGTTATTTCTCTATACGTATCAGAAAACTGTGTGCTATCAAAACAGTGCAAATAAACAGAAGCAGAGTGGATTTCATCGGTTCCTAGCAAAACTTTATCTTTAATTATTATTATTATTATTATTATTATTATTATTATTATTATTTACTCGAATTGAACCCAAATATTCGAAGACAGAGAATTAATGAATTTTATATGATTAAGGATCTGAGAAATGACGAGAAACTAGTGACATTAAGTCAGTTTTGAGATAAAGACTTTTAAGTTCAAAATGATATAGAACGGTAATTTTCCAGAATTTATATAGAAGCTTACGATACGGCTGCTCCTTATTGCCTACCTTGATCAAAATCTTCTTGGTGATTTCGGTAAAGAATCATTTCCTGAACAAGGGTGAAGTGATGGTATGAGGAAGAACAAAGTGCATAAGATTTACTGAAAATGCACACAGTACTGTAAGTAGAAAAGGTAAATATCCAAATGAACATAATAACGGAGATAAATGCCAATAAGGAATTATACATTCAAAATTTTATGCACCTCACTTGCATAGAACCTTATATATGCACATAAAGAAGAATAGTTTCTCTATTCTGTTACGTTGCTTAGATACATTTTTGAATAGAAATAATCTCAAATTAAGCAATATGGATTTCGTTGCGTACATGTAAAATTAAACACAAGTGGTAGCATTACGTAAGTCAATATTTTGTTAGTAATGAAAAAAGCAAAACCGTGAAGAACACGTTATAGATACCGCAGACCTCTATCCTAGAAAATCTTAAGTAACAACGAATATTTTGAAAACGGCTAATGCCACAGAAAAGTCTACTTATCATAAATTATATATTTCAATGAGCTTCACATGTTTCGTACAGTAAATTTTTGTCTCTCTCTCTCTCTCTCTCTCTCTCTCTTATGCTTTAGCAGTTATACAAAATTACGGAAACTTTATTCATCGAACATATAGGATATGCATGTTTACTAGTCATGCAAATATCCTAAACATATAAATTTAAGAAAAATCTTAGGGTCATTTTTGAGAAAACTGCCTAACATTGACTGTGGTTTTCGGAAGAAAAGCAAAAAGAATATATTTGCTAATTTTAAATGAGACCGTGGGATAAGTGCACAATTGCAGATAGTTGGGACGTACCCTATCTTCTTAAAACACGAGCCGTTGTTAAAAAGTTTGGAAGTAGCAATAACAAAGGAAGCTTTTAATAGAAAACGAAACATCAACTGTGGTCTTCAACAAGTAATTAAAAGAGATTAGTAGGTGATTTGTGTGGGGTGTAGCATTGTAGCTATGGAGCGAAAAGTTTAAGTTCGACGAAGTGAGGAAAACGATTGGAAACTTTCTAAATGCAACTATGGAGAAGAGTGGAGCTTGTAATATATATGTATAATAATAAGTAAAAAAGAGCGAAAAAGAGCAATGCTGAAATTGACCAGAAACTTTATGAAAGTGTGTTTGAGGACAGAATTAGTAGTAGACATTTGTGGCGCCCTCGGTCCCTCGACCTAATCCCCTGCAATTTCTATCTCTAGGATAACTTAAAACATACTGTACAAGACAAACCCACACACCCTGGAAGAATTAAAACAAAATATCCGCCAGGAAATTGCCAGCATTTCTCAACATGAACTACGGCAAGTGATAAATAGTTTCCTAAAGAGGTGCCAAAAATGTATGGACAACGACGGTGACCAGTTTCAGCAGCTCCTTTTATAAAGTTGGTAAGTAAATCCTTTAAAAGTAAGTTTTAAAAATGTTGTATCGTTTCATCCGCGCCTTTCTATGATAGCGGCTAACGGCAACGAGCGCCGAGGACGTGGACAGGAAAAACACCGCGCAGCCTGTTCGTATTTTTATGGCTCTATCTGTAGAAGGTATTCGTCCATGCGAAAAACCATGCTAGTCTCTAGTTCCCGAGGTCGTGGGTTCAAACCCGGTGGAGGGCGATGGATTTTTTTCGGGCTTTAAAATCCTTAGCATGGCTTCCTTCGGAAGGGAAGTTAAGCAGGTGGTCCCGTGTCGTAGATTTGCGGCACGGAAAAGAGCCTCAAGCCTGATAAACAGGCCTCTGAGCAAAATTTCGATCTTTCACGCCCAATATAGAATGGGACGCTAAGGACCATAGTAGTTAAAGAGCGTCCATAAATAAAATTCCATTTAATTGTTCATGCGAAAAGGGTAAAAAGGAGGCCGCGGTTTGACTTGCCCTTCGATAGAAAACTATAATTTATTCAGTGTAACTCTTCGATGCTAATTTTGCTACAACTGTAATATTACAATAAACTGGCTCCATAAATATTTTTCCTATTTTCTTTCGAACTCCAAACTCTTTATCGGAAAATTAAATTAATGTTTTATGTATCACATTTTCTCTCAGTTCCTGAGTTCTTTTTATAGTAAATTATACATTATATTATACTCTACGTGTAAGTATTTCATTTTAAGGCTGCTAATTCCCAAATTTGACTCATTTAATGAGTAATTTTGTTTGCATTTATGGTTTTCGTTTCACTCTAGCTTTATAATTGATGTTCTCATTTTTCTCAACTTATTTTTGTGCAAGATTGTCATTGGAAACAGAAATATTTGGGCAAGGTTATCGAATACGTTTCTGGTAGCACAATGTGTGTGTGTGTATAGATGTAAATTTTTGTTCGTTAACTGTTACATAGGTAAACCTCCTGTGCTATTTAAACACCTTTTGAGCGAACCCACCTGCGTCTTTAACAAATAGGGGGATGTCCTAATAAGGAATGCAAGAAGTTGTCGTCGACCAGCCAGGCACGAGTCGTTCATGCAAGTAATTTGTCTTTACTAGAAGATGTTGGCCTTCTGCGTGCCATCGCCACCGCCAAGGTGACAAAAAGAAACAGGATGTACTTAAAGATTCCAGTTTAAAACAAACGTTGCAAACTTTTGCTGCTGTTTCATTGGCCATTTTTACTTTCCCTACTACATATACCAAGTAGGGGAGGTATTGCATTCCACCCAAAAATTCAGTACCAAGATTTCAATGGAAATACGCGGCTTGAGTCTCCCTGAATCCAGAAAAAGCAATTTTAGAAAAAAAGTTTGTGTGTGTGTGTGTGACTGTCTGTGAACAGCACAACTCAAAAATGAAAAGTCAGTTAAATACTAAACTTGGTATTTAAGTTCAGTATCTTCCAAAGATGCGACACGAATTTTCAAGAAACTTCCCCAGCTCAACAACCCTTTACATGAATTTTTTTCGAAATTGTTGATTTTCTCAGAAACGACTCTAACTGTTGTAATTTAAATACTATATATTAAAGATAGTTATATAAAAATTGAAGGTACATATATTTTGAATTTTCTGTGAATAGCCTGTGAAGATTTCTTCATTCAAAAGTAATTTTACATAATCTTGTATATTTGATATACGTTAAGCGATAGACGAAAATGTACCACACAAAAACTGTAGATCGCTTTAAAAAACACAATTTATTCCAAATGACGTTATCTATGGCGTAGGCCCTTTCCGAGATATCCGTCAGTAATGCTTTGAATTGTTCAATACCTTGTCATTCTTTTAAAGTCCAGTTGTTTTTGGCGATTTCGTGGTAAGTGTATGGAAGTTTAAGGCCAGCGTCCAGTTCTTAAACATTTAATTAACCTTATTTCCTTTGTATTTATAACGAAATATGTAACACGGCTATTTTTGCAAAGGTTTGTCTCGATTAAAATTAAGCAGAACGGAGAGCCGAAGATCAGTGCTTCATGTCTTATACATGGCATTGCAATTTTCAAGTCTGGTTCAGCTTTTCAATTGGTTACAACTTTATTTCTTTAAAACGCATTTATTATTCATGTATTCACGCATCCACATTCGGCGTAAGGTAGAAATTGGTTCTAATTCAAGAAAAGCAGTCGGAAATCGAATTTGGGACCTCTGATATAAGATGTCAGCACCCTCGAGCTCGGAGGTAGTCAGAAGTTTATAAAGAAACATCTCAATCACAAAGAAGGACACTAAAATGAAACTCCCTCAACAAAATAATTTCATTTGAAGTAGAAGTGAGCATAGCTTACAGAAAATTTCAGCTACCGTCTGCATTGCCTTGGGCTTCAACTTTATTTCAACGCCAGCCAGACATTTCCACGGACTTATCAAATTTGCAGGCCGTTACAATCCGCAACGCTGGCACAAGGATGAGTCTGTTTATCTAATTTTCTCGATGTGAAGGACAGGGTATACATCACCGCCTTCGGAATTGACGGCCACAGTCCATTACGGAAGCTTCGCTTGGATACAAGAAAGGTTGCTCGAAGAAAACGTTTTGGTCATTATATATATATATATATATATATATATATATATATATATACATATATATAAAGTGCATGCAAATGCTTATTTTGTTGTTTACTTCACGAAGAATAAGTGGTTTTCGTTTGATATTACCATGGCAATACAAACTTTAATGTAGAAGGTGGATAGACACTCTAACCCTGAACTCGAACGAAAGAAAGAAGGAAAGAGAGGAAGGAGAGAAAGGAGAAAAGGGTGAGGAAGGGGAGAGATAAAGTTTATTCTCTATTTCCCAGATTCTGTAGGCATTTCACACGCATGTATTGCACACTTGTTTTCATTATGTTTTGAATGAATTAATTATTCTTCTTTAACGGATTATCCTCCTCCTTGGAGGACTTATATCCCCAGGTACTTATAAGCCGATGCCTTCGGTCAGTTGCCTGTCGAGGAGCAAGCAAACTCTGGACCATAGCATATTCAGGATGGTGTAGCTGGAAACAGTTGCTGGGCTCTATTTGTAGCGGAAAATCGTCGGTCCTTGGGTTGATGTTATCTGCTGCAGTGTTGTTCCTCGGCTATGGATGCTCGTCGGCTGTTGAGTTTTCCATTCCTAACTTTTCCCTATATGTATCTAACTCTTGGTTCTCAGGTTATTGTGGGTGAGGCAAATTAAGAATAAACTGCATTTCCCTTAATCAGTATAGTTTATTAACCACTTAAATATTTTTGAGCGGCTAGCTTTTCCCATTATTCTAACCCCACCACTTTAAATAAGTCAGGAGCCTAACTATCTGCACACGCACTCCCACCCATTTGCACACACACGTGCATCTGTCGCTAAGAGCGTAGCACTTCGTGCCGACGAAATTCTAGAAGATAGAGTGGACTCTGGGGCCTTGTTTGCCCTTATATACCTGAGCCTAGTGACGCTCACCTCTGCGTTTAAAAATGTAACGACGTTTCCAATTGGTACTCAGACCGCGTTACCTTAACATGTATGTAAATACGTTACTCAAAATTCGTGCGCTTACGCATCACCCTGGCGCGTTGTGAAGCCGGTTCAATATTTCCGTCTCTTTCTTTTCTCTATCTGTCTCTTTCTATTTCTCCTGACCGTTACCGGTTCCTTGCTCGTTGGCATGGTGAAAGGTGTGCTCTACTTAAAATTATGCTTTACCTGGAATTTTGCTAGCTCGCCCGTTTTTTACAATTTGCTCTGTACGAATGTTGGATGTTGAATATTTTAACATGTTTCTTGGTGTATTATATTATTACTGTACAATTCTTATATATGTATAGTATATCCCCTTTCAATGGGTGATCAGCCCAGTGCCTGGTATGGTGGTGAAGAGGGAAATGAAATGTAGTGATGAAAGGGATGATAGAAAAATTCGCGGATCAAATTATTATCCAACCGAGCATTCGCCTAGCGACCAAGGAAAACCGCGAAAACACCTTCGGTCATATTGGTCGGTTCCAGTACAATAATTACCGAGCGAGATGGCTCCATGGTAACGTGCGAGGTTTGCATTCGGGAGGTCCCGGGTTCAATTCTGAGTTCAACCAATGACCTGGGTTTTTCTTGGCTTCCCGGATCGATAAGCGAATGCTGGGTTTGTTGTTCTTCTACCACAACTTTTCTGTGCATTATCTCCTGCATCCGTCATTTCCTTCATCATCAACTGTTTCGGGGTTAAGGACCAGGCGATGGTGTTCGGTGTGTAGCGGCTGGTGGCGGTGGTGCACTTTGTGAAAGTTTCTCCACCAGGGGCGGCTTGTGGGCAGGCTTGAACGGCGTCAAATGCGTTCAATCTAGAATGGTTAGGGACCCTATCCACACTTGCCCACACTGTCTCCCGTATCTGGTCGCCCTTCGGGTCTCACTCTCACCCCTTTCTCCCAAAAAAGGACCACATTGGCCTACGTGCGGGACTCTATTCGGTTTCGGGAGCCCACCCCATGTAATGTAAGATACTACAATTTAGGAGGCTTCAGTTCTTTGATGGTTGATGCCGTGATTCAATGCGGGATGTTTAAAAATAATATGGACGATAATAGAGATTCAGCGTTTCAAGAAGAATTTAAAGTCGGAGGCGTTGGTTGTCAAGACGCAGATATTGAAGAGGCATGGAAAATTGGGTTGTATTTTACTTCCCATTGTAGCGTATATTGTATGTCATTACCACAGCTAAGATAAATATCCATTGAGCGAGGAATCAACATAACTACCATACTGCCTAGCACACGTGATGTACTGAATAAACGGACCCAGAGTTGTTCAGTTGATAGTAGTTCGCTTGCGTTAGTGGTATGGTGGAGTCGTTCTCTGTGGTGTAGTGGTTAGCATGCTAGCCTCTGGTTCCCGAAGTGACGGGTTCAAACCCGGCGGAAGACGATGGATTTTTTCGGGCGTAAAAATCCTTAGCATGGCTTCCTTCGGAAGGGAAGCAAAGTTGGTGGTCCCGTGTCGTACATTTACGGCACGTATGAGAATCTCAAGTCTGATAAAGAGGCCTCTGAGCAAAATTACCGGCCTTTCATGCCCAATATAGAATGGGATGCTAAGGACCACAACATTTATATAGCGTCCATAAATAAAACCCAATTTAATTTTTGGAATGGTAGAGTTGCTCTCCGTGAGCTCTATGTTTATGTTCTATTCTACCCCTGACGCTACTGCCTAAAGTTCCAGGTTACCTGTGGCATCCCCCTCTCCTCACCGAACTGTCGATACAAATCGCTACGTACAGACATTGTAAGCCAAAGGATTTTTATTTTGTCCTAGCTCTGATTATTACAACCAACAAACTTATGTTGGTAGACATGAGTTGCCTTGGAAACGAATTCATGTGTTGGAATTTTAAATTTCCTTCTGTGTGAATAACATCGGGAAGACGCAGAAACACACATTTACATGCAAAAATATTCATGTAATTCCGGTAACCTGTAAATGAAAAACAGCGCACTCGGAAAAGGTTGATAAAACAAGAATTATTTGCTATTGTTGGCAGGTTTTTCTTGTACTAAACCTTTTTTTAGTATATATAGCTTCGCAGTTACGGCATTTCGGAAAAACGTAAAGATTCAACAACACTCTGAGAAAATTCACCGCCACCGAAGCCGCCACTACACAAGCGGTTCTCAGAGATGTCCATATAATTACACAGACGGTTAGAACATCCTATTAATCAACAGGGGCAAAATTTCGAACATCCATTCAATGAGCGAAGTCAGCATAACAGAACCGTTAGTTGATGACGATGCTGATAATAATATTACATTTTATAATAACACGCGAAAATGGTACAAAATACTGAGTGCTCTCATGTTTGTTGCTTATAATGCATACTGTTAGTCAAAACAGCGTAAACACCATTAAACATAGCTATAGCGGATACAGATAGTCAAATAAAGACATTTTAATTATTTGTCAGTCTAAAAATTTATTCATAAAAGGAGTTTATTCCTTCAAAATAAAGCCTGTGTAACTGAAGTGAAAAATATTCTAAGACCTTTTATATCTATTTTTGTCTATCATCACGAACTGTACATTCTATTGCAAGCCTGTGACGTGCCTCTCAATGAGCAATGAGCTCAGCTAGCCCCGTAGCTCAGATGGTAGAGCACCTGCCGGCTGTGCGAGAGGTCCGAGTTCGATTCTCCGCTGGGGGTGGAAATTTTCTCTAGCCAAGATTATTCCCTATCCACCCCCAGATTCTGGAAATATGAATGAGACTATTATGAATGGCTCATAATTAAAGCCCAAAGTATACAAGAAACCCAAAGACAAGCGAATGCGAGTTAACACCATTGCTTATAGGTATTAATATGTTCCAAAGGAAAGGCCGCCGATAAGATCATTGTAGTTAAATGCGGAATATAAATGGAACTTAAAAAAATAAATAAATAAAGCTCGCTCACGCAAATTCGTCAATCCCCCACCCCCGGACTTGTATTTACTTGGATTTACCCCGTTGAGTTCTGCAACTCTTAACGCACGAAGGGATATCTACACACTTGAAATATGGCGCGATTGGACCACCTGGTAGGGTGGCTAGGATCTACTAAAAATGTAATTTTTAGGAACTGTTTACTAAATGCCAAGACGTTAGACATAAAATATTCCGAACACAAATAATGCTATGTGTACATTTTGAATGTTATTATGCTTATAACTGCAATGGTCATATCGGCGGCCTTTATTTTGGAACATATAGCCTATCGGCAATGGTGTTAACTCGTATGCCGTTGTAGATAATTGTAAGAAGCAATACTAAGTGATGCTGCATTCATCATGGAAAACACTGGGTCGACCTCTTCTTTTTTAATTTACGCCACTAGGCTCTTGGTGTAAATGGTCCCAATGAAACGTTTTCAGAAGGTACCTTCCTTCCATTCTCAGCTCTGCACCAAAATTAAGAGCCAAGTGATGTGAATTAAAAAAGAAGTCGACCCAGTATTTTTCTATGTTCGTATACCGTTGTCAGTGGGATTCTCGTTGATTCTTTAGGTTTTCTACATTAGATCACAAAATATTCAGTCTTATTCACACTTCCAGTCTCTGGGAAGGATATCGAATGTGCCATTTTGATCACAGACAGGGTGTTTTCAAAACTGAATATTTCGATATCAAGCTTTGGGTGTAGACGTATCACTTCTACAGCTCCTGGCGCTAGGCACCGCCACTGAAGTCCCCACGTGGGTCACCAGATGACAACCAGTGATGATAAATACATTCTCAGCTTCCCACGGCTCTGCACAGCACAGATGAGAACATCTGAGCCTCTATGGTTCTCCGCAGTATCCAAGTTATGTATTTCAGTGGGGGATATATTTTAGGAACCTGCTTTAGGGGAAGAAAACCCTTAGTGTCAACTAAAAATGACGTAAGTAGTTTATCACAAGAGGGAGTGTGAGATTGTCGATAAATTCACGAACGTAGTGAGTCTGTAACTCCCTCAGAACAACGAATAAAATAAGAATTTAAATAGGATTCCCCTAAACACAGCTTACAAAACAATACTGATTTATATATTTTGTATTAAGAACATTTAAACTTTTCGAGCCATTTTGCAACAGACGAATGTCGATTAATTTGAGACTGAAATGGAAGACAAACGCACTTCTTGGTAAAGAGAATTTGTTAATTTCACTGTGACATCCCGTTGTGAGTGATCAAAATTACTATTTTCTTTTTTCTCATTGATCCATTTCTGATGACATTGCATGAGTTAGTCTTTATGACACTTGCAACATGATAGTTCTTTGCATAAGATACAAATCAAATAAATTTTGATAATTAAATTCCTCATCCACACTTGCCCTGTGAATTGAGGATCATCAACTTTCCCTTCCATTCCACAACTAACTCATACTTTTTCGGTAAACCACGAGGAGTATTCAAATTCATTTTGGTATAACATACCCCAATGCCGACTTACAATCTCGTAAGCACTTTAAGTCCCGGATTGCAGAATCAGGCTAAAAAATTCAATACCACAGCCGAGAGCGCCTGGTATTTCTTTCTTTCTTTTAATCGGTTAGAAATGCCGGACGATGAATGAATGAAATGGGTGAAAATGATGCTCAAATAAGCCCGAGATCCATATACCTCAAAGTTACCCGACATTCATCTTTTTAGGATACCCGGAAAAAACCTTATCCTTGTTTACCGGGAAAATGTGATTCAGCTTGGGAGTATAATTATCATGCCGGCATGTTGCCACTGTAGTAGAGTTCGTTAGAGTAACGCCACGAAAAGCCGAAGATCCATGGCTCAAATCCCAAAGAAAATAATATTAATAAAAAATCTTATAAAACATAATGATAAGTAAATCATAACTTAAAATAATTAATTTACTATATCTATGATACCAGAATTGCATTCTAATATCATAACATGAATATAAAACCTTAGCAAAAGAGAAATCAAAAAAAATCTCATTAATAAATTTACAATTTGCTGTGGCATTAAATTTTTAAGACTGATTCCACCTTTCCAACTTTAGCCTACGCATGTGTGGAAAACAACTAATACGTATTTATAATTTATCTGATAAGCTGAAAGAATATAAAGAAAACCAGAAAACACATATTAAAAGAATGGTCATAGAAGGAACACCAAATAAACTTATAAACCCAAAGAGAATCGAAGTGTGGGAACACCAAAGGTGGGCTTGAATATTGCGAAGACGAAATGAACAGCATACTCAAACGTTGAAGTGAAGATACATCTAAATAATAAAGACAGATGTATACCTAAAAAGAAAAGTCAAAGACCAAAGAAGGTCGTAAGGAAGGAAGCAAGGCAGGCAGGCAAGAAAAGAACACTATGTAAAACTAGGTGTAAAGAAAAGAGAGATACTTGTTCTCGAGTGTTGTGTTGCCCTCAGCAAACAAAGCAGAACACTCGTAGCTGGTGTGTGTTTATTCCTTTCACGTTTCGCCAAGTGTTTGCCTTCAATTCCCACTTAAAGAACCAACTACTAAACAAAATCCAAACCTCTCAGTTAGCGTCGCAAAATAAAAATCAAATGCGTGAGAGAGTCTTAGTATTCAACTATCTAAGCGAAGGATATGAGGATTGCGCTATTGGTTCAACATCGTAACTGAATAATCCTATACTTGGTGGTTACTATCCTTCGGATTCTTTTTTTTTTCTCTAATATGTAAGGTCATATCGGCGGCTTTTGCCTTTTTTTTAATGCCCCTTTGTTTATCCTCGGTTGTGTTTTCTCTGGTTTATTTTACTGCATTATTCTGAAATTCTGCTACGCATACACAACACACACAAACACTCATTGGGATTGGCGGGATTCGAACCCGCGTCCCTCAGTATGACGGAGCGTCGAAGCTATACGCCAGAACCTTTGGAACAATTGCTCGGCAATGCTGTTCTCTCGTTTTACTATGGTGTTTTTCTTTGGGGAGGGGCCGCCGTCCAACCAAGGCGGCCCGGGTTCGATCCCAGGGACCGGCATGTGGGATTTGTGGTGGACGAAGTGGCGCCTGGGCGGGCTTTCTCCTGTTTACCCCGTCGTTCATTCCACCAATTGCTCATCACCTTTCCTTTCATCCATTTCGCCTTCATTTCATATCATCTTCTCTCATACCACGGGCCGATCCCCTATTCCGAGTTCTTCATTCTCTGATTCAATGTACGCCTGATCCTCGACAGGCCTCTGACCGTAGGCACGGCTCAGTCCTAGGGGGTGTAAGCCCGCTAAATAAGTAAATTATTTTGGGGTTTTCTGTTTAAACATTAAATTCACACGCACATACAAAAACAAAAATTTCCATCCTCCAGCCGGGAATCGAACCTCAGACCTCTGGATTTGGAAGTTAGCATGCTAACCACTACACCAAGAAGCAGTCTTCGAACACTTTTGTTACAGTAACTCATTTATAAATATAATAAAGCTGTAAATAATATTTTTTTCAGATACTTTTCGATTCTGCATGAATAACTTGGGGGGGGGCATTCGGGTTCTCATGACAGAATATTTTACAAAATTCGTTCTGAATGAAGTGGACTTCGCAGACTGTTTGTAGAATATTCAAGATACGACTTTATTAGTTATGCAAATACCTTAAATATTTCCATTGTATTTTAACAAAAACATTAGAGCTGCTTTTTGAGAAAATAAAATAATGAAAACGTATTTCATGCAAAGGATAGTTTAGTAGGGGGTCCTTGAAAATATTCGTGTCCCAACCTTGGAAGATTCTGAACTTAAGTACGAAGTTTGGAATGTATCCTACTTTTAGTTTTTGAGTTACGCTGTTCACACACCCACACATACATCTATGCCAGTTTGCCTTTTCAAAGAGGCTGGATCTCATATAAATGTCCTTTGGAAACGCTATACTCTTCAAGAGCGCAATTAAGCATTCCGAAATAAGATAAATCTCAAAATTTATTTTCATCCAAAAATAGAAAATGTCCTATTTAGTCATTTTACACACCGAGTTCCCAGGAATAATCTTTATCTTTGCCCTTGGATACCTCGCGGTGGATACACGCTGCGACAGCATTAACCACCGACAAGCCCGGATCTAAAAGTGAACATTAACTGTTTTGGGTGGTTGGCAGGTGACGTCATGGAGAAGTTTGCATGCCCGCTGAGAGGCAGGTTACCACGGTAAATCCCCATCACATAATCGGATTCCCTCGGCTCGCCTGATTCCCCATTGAATTACAAACACGAGAATCGCGTTACAGGCCTCTGACAAAACTAATGCAATTAACACGCGCTCCGTTATATGTGCATGGCGTCGGTGACAATGTAGCATCGTCATGCCATGATGAGAATAATTTGGTTTATGAGTAGGTATTATCTAATGACATAGTTGGGACATGGAAAGCCATATTCACGTGAAACAAGCAAAAAATCTGGCAATTTTGAGTTGTGTGTGCTTGGAGACCAAATTAAACAATTAATCTGCATTTATTCCCTCCTGAATAATGAATAATAATAATTATTATTACTGATAGTTATTTATATTCCTGCATGTTCATTTTAATAGCTTTGTGCCCCTCATAAACCGCATGAAGCAATAATTGATCTTTACGTAACGTTGCACGTAAAGATTGCACCACTGGGCTTTTCCCATATCAGAGTTCTTAAATATTGTGGAAAGGACTATTGCGTAGGAGCTAAGAATTGGAAAGAATCACCGCCACATATGTTAACAATTTATTATAAAGTTTTGCATTTGTTAACAATTCCATCATCAGCTTTCTTTAACATTTTAAAAGTTTTGTGATTTACAGATAATATGCTCGGAAAGGACAGTGTAATATACTCTTTCACCTTTTTAAAATTAAGCTGCCCTACAAATCGAGAATATTTCTCAAACAACGAATAATACAATGCAATGTTACACGATGTGAAAAATACGAATGCTTCTCTCGTAAATGTTAATTTAGAAACACCAAGAGTAAAAAGATTAAATTATGTAGCTTACCAAACAGTTGAAAATAATGTATAAAAGCCAAAAGGTTACTCTTGGTGGTTTACGCCGAATCTCGCCGCCACAAAACCAGAACACGAGTCTGGGAGCTATCCACTCGGTCCCTGGCCGAATAGCATCAAATCTTTACGGTTTCGTGCATTTTATAAAAAGAGAACAAAAGTTGTATTAAATAACAACATAGTTATAAATTTAAAAATCTAATATGTATTTTATTGAAAAATATTATGTTAGCTGTTTTAGAAGGTAAATTTGCATTGTATCTTCTAGATTTTTTGTTAAATTCATAGTTCAGTTAGAAATAGTTCGTATAAAATGTCAAGCTTTTAGGTTCTAATACAATCAAATATTTGTATTTTTCAAAATTTATAATTAATACCAAAAATACCAGTGCTAGAAACCTCTAACATATAACCTTAAAAAAATTAATGTAGCTACTGTTTTAAAACACAAATAGTCAAAACGTACCAAAATCTAAAAATGCATAACATTTGACTGACCGAAAAATAAATGTGAGTAACACAAAAAACTTAAAAGATGTGACATTCTGAGTCCAGTTACATAATAATACCTACTCTGCAAACAAAGCATTATGGCATATATCTCTGTTGCTTTCTGTGCTTTCGTTGTTCGCCTTCATTCATTGATGGTCCATTTAATGACCGCGTTCTAAGCCAAGGACACGGATAGAATGAAGGCAAATATTTTCTTTATCCCCATACATTCAAAATAAAATCGTCGAATAAAGTTGTTTACCGCCTTAGCAAAGTCAAACGTTTTTATTTTCATAACTACTGCATTAGTTGTTCGCTTGTTGTGATCCCGTTTTGTATGAAACAGCTATTTTAAAACAATTATCTGTGTTACACTCACATGACTTTCTCTACTCTTGTACAGACTATTTTTACAAACGCTTATTCTCCGTCTACTTCATGTTAATCGAGATATCGAGATGTTAATATTATTGCTAATTTTCTTGTAGATGCAAGAGGAATTGGTAGGCTTTAAGCGATAGTCAAATATTGTTGGTTGCTATGTGGCGTATTCCATTTTCTTTACATGTCCAGGAGATAAGAAACCAATGGCGAATTACCACTTGAGAAAAAGTATAAGTGTTGAAAAATTTAAGGGAGTAACAAACAATATCTCGAAAATGGTTCACTCAACAAAAAAAAAATGTATGTGACATAAATTGTGTATTTTAACGCAATCTACATTTTTTGTGTAGTAAAATTTTGTCTATCTCTTGTGGTTTACCAGTTATGCAAAAGGCGTTCACAATGAAGAATACTTTTGGAGATATTCCCAGAAAATTCGAGATAGCCATAAAATGTCTTAAACTTATGGTATTTTATTCAAAATCGTTAAAGCCATTTTTGAGAAAATTACAATTGTCGAAAAATATTCCATGTAAAGGGTAATCTGGGGTGGGGGAATTTTCTTGAAACCCTTTGTGTCGCATCTCTGGAAGATACTGAACCTAAATACCAAGTTTGGTGTCTATCCGACTGTTCGTTTCTGAGTTATGCTGTTCACAGACACACACACACGGACATGTTTCCAAAAATGCTTTTTTTGGATTCAGGGGGCCTCAAAACATATATTTCCGGTGAAATCTCGGTTTCGAATTTTTGGGTGGAATACAATACTTCCCCTACTTTGAAGTAGAATATTTGTTGGTAGTTGGAAGATGCTTCATGTTTATCTGCACCACGTATGGGAGCCAATTTGTCGTGGTCACTTCGTGTTATCTATTGCTGGGCGCCTGTTATTGTTTTACTACTTTGAATGTTGGGTTCTTTGTCCTCCGGCTAGCTATTATTACTACACAGTCGAGCATATCTCTTGAACAGGGTGTGTAAACTGAAAGGATTTGTTACTGAAAGATAACATTTATAAAAGAATTTGTTTTTACACTTTTATTACCGTCACAATTAATTAATTTCACATATTGACTCTTGATACACGCCCGACTGAAACTGTTATATTTTTTAATATCACTATAATCACTTATTTGCTGCACATTATTAATTCGCGTATTTCACATTTATAACTAACTTTACAACGAGAGAGATTTTGTAGAATTGCGTGACGTATAACGCGTGAACGATTCTCTTAAACTGAGCGACGTATAACCCGCGAATCCTTCTGTTGGACTGAGCGACGTTTGCCTAGTGAATTATTCTGTCAAACTGTGCATTACCCATCTCTGGCACGGAATTTATACTCCCCTTCCCCAATATGCCTAAACATTACAACCGAGCTGCTATTGGTTAATAAAACGCGCCAACATTAGCGTCTATATTTATATCCAATCAAAATTACGAACACATATGCTCTAGGGAAGAAATTCCCTCCATTTCTACAGAAAAGCGCGCTAATCTGACGTCATTTGCTTGTCTCTTCTAATTAATAAACAACTCACCCCTCGCTCATTGTTGCCCGCTCCTATTGTCAGTTACAGTGAGGCCGTGTAAACTTATTTCCTAACAATGCTTATAATTAACAAACATCTCAAATCAATGTCACACAATAATGTTAAGTTACACTACAATCACTTTGGCATTCACAGTGTTGTGATATAAAATACTGCCTCAACTTACTATACGTAGTGGAGAAAATAATAAAATATGCTAGGAAATTGCTGTTTTCTCCAGGGAAGAAATGTTGGTTCGTCTTCGAAACAGTTTTTGCAAGATTCTGCTTTTTTCATAGTATCTACTGTCTTCCTCTTTTTTGCAAAATAGAAACAAAGAAGGGAAATGGAGAGAAGAGAAGAGAGAAGTGGAGGGCACAAATAAGAGTGAAGAAAAGAAGCAGAATATGACAAGAAAACAGGACATAAGAAAATGAGCGCAATTAGAAAAAATAAGAGAAAAGCATACAAGAAAACCAGAGGAAACTAGACCAGTTAAAACCATGGAAAAGGAGAGATGAATAAAGAAGTCAGCAGAAGAGAAAACATGATAAAAGAGCAACAAAGATGAAAGAGAACTTGCAAGCAAACATTTTTTCCTGAACGACTCAACAAATGATCGTGTTTACGCTGGTGGGCTACAGAATGGTGGCCCACACCATTCAAAGAAAAGCCAGGTCTCGACACCTCTAACGCCGATAAAGACTCGATGGCTTCTCTTTGTTAAGCTGGTGCTTATATCCAAGTGAGAGAGGGATAGTAACGTTATTTGTTACAGGTTTCCAAGCAAATCGTATGGAAAGCTAACGTCTTATCTCAGCTCCGGGAAGGAAGTCGTACATCGTTCCGAGAGAAAATCACGTTAGAGGCAAAGTACGGGGGAAACAGAATAGCGTAATAATAAAACGAATGAGAAGTATAACAGAAGTAAAATAATAAAAGTGAAACAATAAGAATTAAAATTAAAACCAGAGAGGAGGCATGGAAACCAAGTGCAACAAAATAGGCTGAAATGGAAATGAGATAAGCAACGAAGAGAATATACAACGATTGCGAAAAAGTACATTGGAGGAGTTAGTAAATAAAGAAATCAAGTAGACAAAGAAGAGGAGTACAGGGAAAAGCATAAAGCTCAAAAAGTTTCATAAATGTGAAGAAAATTAATAAAGAAGATCAAAATCTGATTTTACAGCACGGAAACGAACTTAACCAAAACTGTGATTAATGCTTAGACCCAAATAATCTTTAAAAGAAATTTCTAAATTAATATAGTTTCTGGAATTATCATTTAGGAAACAATGTTTATAATCAAATTCCAAAAGCAGAACAGTAGAGGAGAAAATCACTAAGTATATACGAGAACAACGTAAATCAAAATAGAAAGTTAAACAAGAGAGAAGGTAAACTTTAAATGTTAAGTATTGGGTACAAAACGGTTTGGGAGTACTCTAGATATGGATAAATCTAGAATCTTTAAGCTAATGTGTTCTCTCCTAGGCTGATAGTAATGACTTTCATTAACCTGACTTCCTATTACCTTCTTCTTGGATAAATCTCAAGTTTGCACTCAAGCTTGTTAAATTATACATTGATTTAATATGGGAACATTATTTATTGCAATTATTTCTTATTGTTATTTATTTATATAATTATTTACATCTGCCTATCTGTAATTACAGTATCATAACTTGGTAGCTGTCCTGTTATTGAAGTCCTTTTCATTAAAAAAGAATATAAAATGTTAGCATTTCCATGCATTCAGATTTACGAATGCTTACATTTCTTTAAATAGAATAAGAATAAATAAAATAAGAACGTAGATGTTTACCAAAATACACTCATTATTCAAAAGCATTAACTCAAGAAATATGAAAACTCAACTGCTTATAATGACATTATCTTTTCAATAACTTGCCAGTGGATATACCGCAAACTTTACCTTGTAATAAATTTAAAGTGAGAGTAAAGACATTTGAAGTGGGCGATGTTCTTATACTGTCAAAGAATTTTAAATCATAGCATATAATTGGCTATTATTATGTATAATGTATACCCATGTATATGTCTATGTAAACAATCTATAAATCAATCGATTAGCCCTCATTTCAGCAAGAAAATTACTTAGGTCAAATGGACCGTTTAGCGGCTTTAAATTAATTTTATTCTTCTCGCATTTTCATTTATTTTCAAAAATGTATTCCTGTTGTTCAGCCGGGAGTATGCTCAGGAAACTTGCATATACTACTGCAACAAAAAGTTTGTACGTCAGTTGCAATTTTGTGTTAAAGCGAAGTATAGCCGAAGGCAGAAGTGGATAAATATTAATGCTTATAGTACAATACTCGTTATTTTCTTATGCAAGTTTTATAAAAGTATAATAAGATAAGTGTAAGTTCTTGTAGTATGATTACTATTTTATTTTACTCCTTGACACAAAAGAGGTTATCAGTAACTTGAAGATGGAAAGTAGAAACTTAATCAAGGTAAAAGAAGTTCCAATAAAAATTAATAGGTTCCAATTTATAAGTTTTTACTTTCTCCACTACGTACAGTAAGTAGGGGAAGTATTGTATTCCACCCAAAAATTCGATACCGAGATTTCACCGGAAATACATGTTTTGAGAACCCTGAATCCAAAAAAGCATTTTTAGAAACATGTCCGTGTGTGTGTCTGTCTGTGTGTCTGTCTGTGAACAGCATAACTCAGAAACGAACAGTCGGATAAACACCAATTTAGGTTCAGTATCTTCCAGAGATACGACACGAAGGTTTTCAAGAAAATCCCCCCACCCCAGATTACCCTTTACATGGAAAATTTTTCGAAAATTTTAATTTTCTCAAAAATGGCTCTAACGATTTTGATTAAAATATCATATGTTTACGATATTTTCATGACAAATGAAATGTATATCTTGAATTTCCTGGGAATGTCTCCAAAAGTATTCTTCATTGTGAACGACTTTTGCATAACTGGTAAACCATAAGAGATAGACAAAATTTTGCAACACAAAAAATGTAGATCGCGTTTAAATACACAATTTATGTCCTATAGATTTTTTTGTTGAGTGAGGCATTTTCGAGATATTGCTTGTTATTCCCTTAAATTTTTCAATACTTATTTTCTCAAATGGGAATTCGTTTTTCATTTTTTTGTCTTGGATATGCAAAGAGTATTAATCTGTGGCAAAGGGAATGGTGCTGCACCTAGCAACCAGCTATTAAGAGACATGTATGTGCTTAAAGGCTACTGTTTTTCTATATTGCCCTTGTAAATATATATTCCCCTTACGTCTAAAAGAAAATTAGCAATAAGATAGAGTCTGCAAATGTTTATCTCGATTAACATGAAGTAGATGGAGAATAAGCGTTTGTAAAAATAGTTTGTACAAGAGTAGAGAAAGTCATGTGAGTGTAACACATCAGATTTTTTAAAATACCATCTGTTGCTAGTTGGAATGCACATTGGCACGACCAACTATACGAAGAAGCGCTTGTATAGCAGCATTTACTTCGCCTCTAATTGGGGCTACTTCGATCGTACCAATTGATCCATTACCGACTTGAATTGTTTACCCATGCGCATTCTCGCAATGTCTGAGCAGGTTAAGATACCACTCGCCATACAGCAGAGGTGAAGTAGTTGCTGCTCCTACCCGACACTTACTCTCTTATACCTCACGTCAATGCTGGATATCAACTAGAAGCACATACTTGTTTAAAAAAGCTGATGTGTTACACTCACATCACTTTCTCTACTCTTGTACTAACTATTTTTACAAACGCTTATTCTCTATATGCTTCATGTTAATCGAGATATCGAGATATTAATCTTATTGCTAATTTTCTTGTAGATGCAAGGGGAATTGCTAGGCTTTAAGCGATAGTCAAATGTTTTAAGAGCTGGTTGCTATGTGGAGTATTCCATTCTCTTTGCATTACCAGGACAAAAAAAATGAATAACGAATTCCCATTTGAGGAAAAGTATAAGTATTGGAAAATTTAAGGGAATGACAAGCAATATCTCGAAAACGGTTCACTCAACAACAAAAAATGTATATGACATAAATTGTGTATTTTAACGCGATCTACATTTTTTGTGTAGTAAAATTTTGTCTATCTCTTATGGTTTACGAATTATGCAAAAGTCGTTCACAATGAAGAATACGTTTGGAGATATTCCCAGAGAATTCAAGATATACATTTTATTTGTCATGAAAGTATCTTAAATATATGATATTTTAATCAAAATTGTTAGAGCCATTTTTAAGAAAATTAAAATTTTCGAAAAATGTTCCACGTAAAGGGTAATCTGAGGTGGGGGGATTTTCTCGAAAACCTTCGTGTCGCATCTCTGGAAGATACTGAACCTAAATACCAAGTTTGGTGTTTATCCGACTGTTCGTTTCTGAGTTATGCTGTTCACAGACATGCACACACGGACATGTTTCCAAAAATGCTTTTTTTGGATTCAGGGGGCCTCAAAACATATATTTCCGGTGAAATCTCGGTATCGAATTTTTGGGTGGAATACAATACATCCCCTACTTACTATACGTAGTAGAGAAAGTAAAAACACTGAACTAATATTTACTGGAACTTTGCTCGTTTATTTCGTACTTTTCATACTTAAAATATTTGTCCTTCACCTTTGAATCTTTCGGTATAATACAACGTGTTTGCATACCTTCAGAGTTATTACACAATATCTCAAATTCAACACAGTTAAAATGTATACGAATATAAGGGCCATCTTGGTTTATTGTGTCAGACACAGGAGTGATATTCGTGTTTTGACATCTCGGACATAGGTAGTTGATAGCGTTAGCATTGTGATAAAACATGCTTTACGGGAATTTTCGATAAATAAAGGTTCAACTTAAAATTTGCATTTTGCTGTAAGATTTCGCTTTCTAACAGACAGGTATTGCGTGAACCGATAAATTGATCCGAAATCGTAGCGCACCTGGGAGTAAAATTATTCACAATTTGGATTCAGATATGTGACTTACTGTCAATTGCACCGAGAGGGATGGCTCAGATGGCAACCCTACCCTGAGGGTTTTCGTGGTCTTCTCCTGGTCACTTAGGAGGATACCGGGGTGTATATTCTACCACGATTTCGTCTTTCCCCATTTCCTCTCATTTCATCCCTCCCTTTCATGTTTCAGGTAAATCTCCGGATCCCGTTGTGCTGGCGGTCGGGCAGAAGGCGTAGTTGCTTGCGCATTGGAAAGATTTCTCCCTGTGAGCGCCAGAGTGCGTTGTCCCGCCCGTTAAGGTCGATTCTTCGCCTTTACTGGTGCACGGGTGTTCAAACTGGAAATTTTAGGGACTTCTGCGCGTCTCTGTGGGCCTGTCTGCCTGCAGACCTGAGACCTTCTACGGCTCCTTCACCTCATCCCTGCCTCCCGGGGGGGGTGTAGCCACAGTATATTAAGCTGGTCGTAGTGGCGAGGTGGTGTCCCCATCCGATAAACGCCATCCTACTGTCAATTTCCAAAGGAAATGAGCCCTTCTATTTACAGAGAAAGCCTAGTATGTAGCTAACATTAATTTTCATAAGCATAGTAGGGGTTCAACTGACACAAACCAATGAAATATTCACCCCGTCATAATTTATTAAACTGACTTAAACATGTATTATCTAACTTACAGAAATACATACAACCCTATAGTTCATTATTTGTGAACACTAAAACTCTAAAAATGATTCTCTTCAAAGTACAGAACAGATACACTTTCCTCACAAGTTACTTTCAGAACAACGATATGTATTAAAAATGCAGCATACTTTAGCTGCCATGTGCTTTCATGACGACTCGATTGACATCTAAGTTAGATATTGTTATATGTTGGGGTTAAGGCCAAAAGGTTACAGAAAAAGGAATTAATTTAGATCACCCCAACACGTGCATGGGGGTGGCGTAACTCGCTGGCAGCAAAAGTTCGGGACCTTGGAGTAGAATTAAGGGGAAGGCGTGGGCTTTATTTTATACTGAAAAATTACATAACACACATTACCTTTACATACCTGAGATTTATTCACAACACGTCTGGCGACTCTACATGTTGAACAAAGAAAAACGGATGGAGGGTGATGCCACTAGAGTGACGATATCTTACCCCACAACAGCCGTGTCTAGCTGAAGCCAGACAGGGTTGACGTCATACCAGACAACTTCAAAAAGATCTTTCCTTTTGGCGTGGTCCTCACCGAAAGGAAACGCCGTTAAGCCGAAATGTTACTAAAGAAACACAACAATGCTACGTCTGGCAGCAGCAATACAGTACAATAATGCGTTTGGTAATGACAATAAAATTAATAATATGCCACATCATATACTTGCTTACTTGTGTAGCTATTCGTTCTTAAAATGTAATTTCATCGATTAATTTAGGTTTAAAACTCCTGTTATAAACCGCTTATATTGCTTAAGGTTCGGTTATGTGGCCAGCAAAATGAAAGAAGCAGAATATTTAAGTTGATGTACTTCCCATTTCTATAACATATAAATAGGTACACCAAAAATGTTTTATATATACTAATGCATTTTTAAACCACATTTCAGAATTTGATATGCTCTGTGTTAAGTAATATCGACTTTTTATTATTAGTGTTATTGTTAATATTATTATTATTATTATTATTGTTATTATTATTGGACGCTATAACTACTATGGTCCCATTCCATATTGGGCGTGAAAGACCGGTAATTTTGCTCAGAAGCGTCTTTATCAGGATTCAGGTTCTTTTACGTGCCGTAAATCTACGACACGGGACCACCGGCTTTACTTCCCTTCCGAAGGAAGCCATGCTAAGGATTTTTACGCCCGAAAAAAAATCCATCGCGCTCCGCCGAGTTTGAACCCGCGATCTCGGGAAATAGAGGCTAGCATGGTAACCACTACACCACGGAGTATGACCAATATCAACTTCTAAACTTAAATAGAAGAAAGATAAAAGAGAAATGTTACCGTCCCATCTGATAGTCTATATTTCTTTCTCTACAATGTATAGTAAGTAGGGGAAGTATTGCTTTCCACCCAAAAATTCGATATTTCACCGGAAATACGATTTTAGGTCCCCTGATTCCAAAAGAGCATTTTTTAGAAATGGGTCCATGTGTGTGTCTGGTGGATCTGCGTCTGTGAACTGTATAACTCAAAAACGAAAAGTCGGATAAATGACAAACTTGGTATTTAGGGTTCAGTATCTTTCAAAGATGCGATACCAAGATTTTCAGAAACATCCCCCAACCCGGACTACCCTTTACATGGAACATTTTTCATACTTTTGATTTTCTCAAAAATGGCTCTATCGATTTTGATTAAAATATCATATATTTAAGATATTTTCATGACAAATAAAATGTGTATCTTGTATTTTCTGGGAATATCGCCCAAAGTCCTCTTATATTCTGAATGGCTTTTGCATAACGGGTAAACCGTAAGAGATAGACAACTTTTTTCCACACACACAAAAAAAGGTAGAGCTCGTTAAAACACACAGTTATACACTTTTTTTCTGAGTGAACCATTTCTGAGATACTTGCTATTTGTTTGAATTTTGCAATACTTATACCTTTTCTCAAATGAGAATTCGTTATTCATTAATTTATGTCCTGGTCATGCAAAGAGAATGAAATGCTCCACATAGCAACCAGCTCTAGAAATATTTGACTCGCTTAAAGCCTAGCAATCCCCTTGCAGAATAAGCGTTTGTAAAAATAGCTTGTACAAGAGTAGAGAAAGTCACGCGGGTGCAACACATCAGATTTTTTGAATATCTAATGTGTATTGTACTCTCGTTTCAGCCCCAAAAGTGAATAATTTAAGCTTATTTGCATTCCTTGTCAATGTGAGTTACATTGTTAAGCTGCGGAGTATTTCACTTTTACCTGTGTATGGGCCTGTATATAATGGTTTTTGTCTCGATCTTTTGGGTATTGTAAACAGTGATTAGTGGGAACAGTAAGAAAAGAGTTGGTAACGCTTTCAGCTGTGAAGAACACACAGAACACTAAAGAAAAATTGGACGGAAACAATGAATGAGATTATTTACGGTTAAACGCTGTACATTAACTCAGGAGAAAGCAAAAAACCGGAGAAAGAAATTAGGTAGTGAAACTGTTGCAAATCGTAACCACAAACATGAAAACGAACAACAGTACCTGAAAAGCGGTAGAAGAAGTGAAAGGGAAATGAATAGGAAGAAAGAAAATAATAAGGATGACAAAAATAAGTAAGAAGAAGCAGAAGCACACCGAAGAAGAATCTAAGCCAACAATGTGCTCAAATTGGACAAGATGATGCGGTTTTGGAGCCGCGACAAGCCCTTAAGAATGAATGGGAACTCTGTCATTTAATGATTATGTGGGACGTACAACGCCATGTGATCTTAACAGAGTTCTGGCCAAAAAAAGAGGGGATGTAAGGAAAAAAAAGAACTTAAATGAAGCATAAGGATAAAAGACGAAGAGCTTTCTTTAGGATGCTAACTGAACGATGAAGAGGGGTGAAAACTCGGAAAGTCTCGGAAGAAACACAATAGCAGCAGAGGAACATGTTTATGAAAGAAAAGCATACAACGGATGGCACACACAAAGTTAACCCTTTGTAACTCAGCAGCGGAATTTGGGCAAAGAGGCGTAAAATACCAGATTATGGAATCCACAAACAAATGCATGAAAGATGCAGCTTGTTCTTTGTGATCGTAAGCACAAGTGAGCCGCGTCCAGATGATTCACGTCTCTATCCTTTGAGCTGAACAACGCATCCACGCAGGACATTAAACGTCAAGAGAGCCAGTACCTACCGCTATTTTAGCTCAGAGTTATGCCTCCATAGTTGTCTCCAAGCTTGCGCAATTACACGGCAGACGTGTTAAGTGATTCACTCTGGCCGGGGAAAAGAATAAAGTTACTGTGTAAAGCACCACTTTAATGTTTAGCAGAGTCGTTTCCAACACCTCTAGAGAAATACGACAGGTTTTGTGCTGTCATCTGGTGGGGACAAAAACGACCGGTTTTAGTGCCTCCTCGCTGCCTAAATCATTTCATACTCAACGCAGTCGTTTTATATCGATATTTATCGCAATGACATTTGACCGGGGACACTCCAAGTGGTAGTGTCTCTTCTCATAGTTCCGTTCATATTTTTAAAGGCTTCTTCAGAGCCTGAGTTCTTAAGACATTGTTTTTTATTGCATTCCACCCAAAAATCCAATACCGAGATTTCACCGAAAAAACACGTTTTGAGTCTTCCTGAATCAAAAAAAAACATTTTTAGAAAAAAGGTCTGCGTGTGTGTGTGTGTGTGTGTGTGTGTGTGTGTGTGTGTGTGTGTGTGTGTGTGTGTGTCTGGGTGGATGTGGTCGTCCTCCGTGGACTAATGGTACCGTGCTAGCCTCTAGTTCCCGAGGTCGCGGATTCAAACCCGGCGGAGGGCGACGAATTTTTTCGGGCGTAAAAATCCTTAGCATGGCTTCCTTCGGAAGGGAAGTAAAGCTGGTCCCGTGTCGTAGATTTACCGCATGCAAAAGAACCTCAAGCCTGATAAAGAGGTCTCTGAGCAAAATTACCGCTCTTTCACACCCAATATAGAATGGGACGTTAAGGACCCATAGTAGTTAAAGAGCGTCCATAAATAAAACTCACTTTTTGGGTGGATGTGTGTCTGTGTCTCTGTGAACAGATAACTCAAAAACGAAAAGTCAGATAAATACCAAATTCGGTATTTAGGTTCAGTATCTCTCAAAGATGCGACACGAACATTTTCAAGAAAATCCCCCCCCCCGCATCCCGCCCCCTTTACATGGAACATTTTTTCGAAAGATTTGATTTCCTCAAAAATGGCTCTAACGGTTTTGATTAAAATATCATGCATTTAAGATATTTTCATGACAAAAATAAAATGTATATCTTGAATTTTCTGGGAATGTCTCCAAAAGTCCTCTTCTTTCTGAATGACTTCTCCATAACTGGTAAACCATAAAAGATAGACATTTTTCTACACAAGAAATGTAAATCTCTTTAAAATACACAATTTATGTCATATACTTTTTTGTTGAGTGAACCATTTTCGAAATATTGCTTGTTATTCGCTTAAATTTTCCAATACTTATACTTTTTCTCAAATGGGAATTCGTTGTTAATTTTTTTTTTTTTTTTTTGCCCTCGTAATGCAAAGAGAATGGAATACTCCACACAGCAACCAGCTCTTAAAATATTTGACTTTGTACAAGAGTAGAGAAAGTCATGCGAGTGTAACACATCAGATTTTTGTTTCCATTAACACAATATTCCCACCGCTTCAGAATTTCTGTTTGTTTTTTTTTCTTTATAATCTCGTAAACTTGAGTTTTGCCTACGTTGAACACCTTCATGATCTGCTTTACAGTCAATTTATCACGTTCACTAGCTTAAATCACTCACTGTCGTGTTAAGATTTAACACAATTCTTGTTTTCGAAGCCATGGCGACAATCGCTGAACTAAATCATCACCTATTAAGTTTAGAGGTGCACAGTCATTAGAGCAGGAAATGGAAGGGGAAGAGACAACAATAAAAGACAATCAGCTGTGCTTATTGTTAACTTAACTATGCAGTGAAGGATCAGTGTGACAGGTTTCTCAATATTCGGACCGTCATTAGCGCACCCCTCCTAGACTGGTCAGGTAGCCGCAAAATGGTCAGGTTTCAACTTAAACATTACGTACTTACAGCAGACTTCCATAGGTTGCCTGAAAATGTTCTAAACTCTGCATTTTCTGCATTATAAACTCTTCAAATGTTCTATGTTCTGCAACTCTGCATTCTGCAAGTTTACGTTAAAAGGCGTTTTTTGATTTCCGTTGTCCGCGTAAAACAGTTTCCGTTTAATAAAGGGAATTTAGCATGTTTTTCATCCCAAAATTTATGGGACCATGAAATATTTCCGTTTAAGACAAATTTCCATTTAATAAGGGTTCCGTTGAAGGCGGGTTTCACTGTATAATAATTATACTTAAGTTATTTATGTACAATAAAAGACACTAATGTTATTTAAATGTGATTGAAATCTAAAATCCAAAGTCAACTAAAACAATGCCTCAAAATTGAAGGTTTCCAGCTTTGTCAGCCTATAGATCTAGGTTCATAAATGGATATCCTCGGATAAATAGCAAACTCCATACCTAAACCAGAACCTTTAGGAATGAAAAGCTAACATTTTCAGGAAAATCCATTCATGCAAAACACACTCTTTATTCGCTTTGTATTCATTTGATTAACACATCATGACAGTATTTTAAAGTATAATAACTTTGAGATATTCATGTCCAGCAGAATGTCCATCTTGTATTTTCTGCAAATAGACTTTGAAGTCCTCTTGATTCTCATTTAATTTTTTATAACAGGGAAACCATAAGAAACAAATATGTATTACTGAAAAACGGAGACCTCATTAAGATATGCAATTTAATATAAAATAAAACTGTTGGAGCAGTAATTTTTTCCGAAATAGTTGCATTTGTTTGCTTGAATTCAGCCAGGTTTTAAGCAACACACTTTGCAATGTTAATCGCTTTTTGTTTTGTTTCTCAAGACCTGATGCACGGAATGCGTAATACTACGAATATCATAAAGTTATCGCCTGGTTTATAAACAGAAAACTTTTTCTTTTCTTGTTTATACAAGCGCTGCCTGTAATATCTAAGACTTCGACCTTAGAGTCGCTTTTAATAAAAGGTTTTTAATTTATTGCGAGGAACTAGACTATATATTGAGCATTGTTAGGAAAAAAGGTGTGTGTGCGCGCGCATACACTCTGTGAACAGCGCAACTAAAACACAAAATGTCGTATAAACACCAAACTTGGTATTTAAGATTGAATTTTGCACAATTTTGTATAACATAGATATCTTTAAAGACAGATGTAAGGTTACTATAGGAAAAATAAAGAGCTCATTAAAATATGCAATTTTTGGTAGTGATAGCCATTTTTTAAATATTCCATCTTATAAAATTAGATCTTTCCTAAGCGTCACTTAAAGGGTGTGCTTGAAAGTTCGCGATTCCTGCTTTTTTTTTCGTTTCTTTTCCTTTCCATCGCAACAGCTTGTTACCACGAATAAATAGTTGAATCCTGTTTCCGCATGTTGTTACCTTCTGGCTTAATTTGAACAATTCCTAGGTAAAAACATATCGTGAGTAACGCAACGTGGATAGAAGAATCACTTTTATTTAATGAATAATGTGTGAATCTGTCATTTGTAGAGAAAGTCGTGTGAATGTATCACATCACGATGATAACGTGCTTCTTAACCGTAATTTTACGCGAAAAACATGTGAGGGTCAGAATGTCAGTGTAGCACAGTCCCAACTTCTCTTGCATCAGCTGCAGCTGCCTGCAGCTGATATGCACATGTGGAATCGGGCTCTTCTCAACCAAAAAGTAAACCGGAATATGCACTTGGGCAACTGTGGGTATAATGTCCGGTTATGATTATTAGCTAGAAGTTCAGCTGTCCTGTCCACCGTCATGTTCCGCTTGACTGGATCCACTGACACACTGAAGTCCTCGCTTGTCACAGCCAGCATCTCCCACTGACAGCTGTTTGCTTTCGTGTTACAAGTAATTCATTTTCCTGGTTCAAAGCTCTGACTTGCCGAATCTAAAGCAACCCAGACCACAATTCTATCTCAAAGCAAATCTTTATCTTCCAAATACCATAATCATTCAACTGAAAAATGAACATTTTTCATCACCATCTAGAAAAAAACATTGTTCTCTCGGTGCAGGATATTCATGGCAATCTCATCTACCCCTTCAAGTTACGAAAGTAATATTTTCAGTAGTCAAAACAAATCCCTGCACATTATCCCATTGACTGTCAGTATATCTTCAGAGGCCCAATGGATCACAGAAAAGAAAACAGTTTTGCCTTCCATTTTGTTTGGATGTAAGCCTCAACTCCAGCCTATAGTCAATAGCAGTATGATTAAACAGTATAATAGACACAACAGTAACATTAATAGTAAGAACGAAAAAGAATACAAACCAATTAAACAATCATTATTTTCTATTTACGAGGGTCACTAGATATGTATTGAGACACATTAAATTGGCCACCCCTGGCGAAAGCATTGTTGCTTTGTCAAAATAGCTGACTCGTTGGTAATGCAATGGTAGCAGGCAGACCATTGTTGAAACATTCATTTTTACTCAGTTTATGCTTGAAGTCTGGAAAGTGTGGACGTTTCTTCAAGCGCAAAGGAGATTCAGAGAGAGCATTTTCGTGCAATGATTTTGTACGACTTCAAATGTGGCTTAAATGAAACGCAGTCACTTGAGCGTATGAGGGGGGGGGGCTTTTGGGGACAATTCTCCGTCAAGTGTCACTGTGTTCCGCTGGTTGGCAGAATGTAAGAGGGGGCGGCAATCTCTTAAGCCCCTTGTACGCGATCAAATTTTTGTCAAATTCAATATTTTGCAAGACTTTTCAAGAGTTGTCACAACTTCACAACTTTTCTTGTCAAATTGCTTCCAATACTTTTAAAGTCTTTGAAAGTATTGAAAGCAAATAAGGACATGCTCTAAACGGTCAAAGATTTCACAATGATTTGATGGCTTTGGCCAATGAAATGCGAGTATTCACAGTGCATCACGAAATCTGCAACATGGCTGTAAAGCAAAAAGTAAACAAAAATGGCTACCCGGCCAAGGTATGTCGTATGCGAACTGATTAGGTTATACATAAAGCTGGCCGTGTCTGTACATCGAGGGCTCCGTGGATTACCACAAGATGGAGCAGATGAAGGCGATTATGAAGAAAGAATTGCCAGGCAGTTTTCCGAACTAAGTATACATTAATGCAATGTTATATAGTGTGGTTAACCTATCGCTTGGTGTTATTTTTATTGTATTCCATGCTCGTAATGTGATTTCCTTGGATATAATACGTGAAAGTGCTACATAATATTAGTAAAGAACAATATTTCATTGTGAATTGTTATACTGTGACGCAAATACTAAATTACTTTGCGCGTGATAAATTATCAATGTGTTCTGAAGGGTTTCAGTTTGGCGAAGAGACAACTTGTAAATACACATTTTGACATTGCCAAGTCTTTGTCAAATCCTGCCAGGTATTGCGAAGTCTTTTCCAATCTTGTCACATATTGAAAAACATTTCACAATTTTTCTTGTAAACTCTTGAACTGAAAAAAAGTTTGATCGTGTACAAGGGGCTTTAAAGATGAAGATAGTGACAGACCAGCAACATCACCGCTGTGGAAAGAATGACTAGGGAAGATCCAAGACTAACCTACAAGGACATTGAGTTGGCATTAGGGATTAGTTCCCGAGTGTTTCAACCATCCTTCATGAACACCTTCGTGTAAAAAACACAATTTCTTCAAAATGTGTGCCCATAATTTAGCTGGAGCACAGAAGCTTCATACGGTGGAATGTTGCGAAGAAATGCTGTATATTCCATATTTTCCTCTTTTCCCCTACATCTTCAACTCTGCATATCTACCACTTATCTTAATATTAAGTTATCTGATATTTTCCCATTCACTATTCCTTCAAGAACATCCATCAACAAGCTGATCCTTTTCATCCAAAGACTCATCCAGTTTATTTCCTCTTCTTCGTTATTTTTACTTCATGGTTATCGGTCCATAAAGTTTAACTATACTTTATCGTGGTGTACCGATTTTCTTCATCGCCAAAATATGTTTAATGGTTTATTATTATTCAAATTAAGGTTCGTGGGGTCCCGTAGCGCCAGGCCGTGGCTTGTCACCCATTTGTATCCTATTCGCAAAGGTTTTCTGAGCGCTCCAAAAGAATGAAATTCGAAGTACATAGTCTATTAGACATGTGTTTGTTTTACAATGCAGGGGCGTGCTTTACCAAACAGAACAACCCCTTTCTGTAAAAAAAGCTTACGGTGTTAATTGGGTTTTGCAGCCTCTTGAGATGTTTCTGAAGCAACGTACCTGATACTGATTATTTGCAGTACAGAGTAGTTCAAAAGAAAAAGCATGCAATTTAGAATTATTTATTTTCCAAAAAAGTGTTGAACAAAGCCGGTATTCCTCCAAGGATACTTCGTTAACAAGAGTTTCTTGATCGCACCGAGATGGCTATTCCACTATTTGTTGGTGTCGAAGGTACGTTAATGGATGTAACGATTGCTTTTTCCGAATGGGATTCACTGCACGGTATCGTAGTATAAATGTCTCCTAAGTTCTGAATACAATTCATCGTGCATAGCATGTAGTACGTATTACAAGATAAAACAACACGAGATTTCACCGAAAGTAAGATGTACAGAAGAGGCTATGACGAATTTCTGGGCGATAGGAGCATGAAATCATGGTGAAAACTGATATCATTAGATAGAGTTTAAATTAAAGCAGCCTTGATCAGCGATATTTCAAATATGTATTTCCAGGAAACAAATCTCAGTTCACTGAAGCTCTTTCAATTAAAATCATGGAGCAAAGAATAACTTTTTCTTCTATGGTTTGCAGACTACAATTTTGAATGTTCATGCGTTTACAAAACCAGTCAATTTATCTATGGAAGTGTGCTTTCTTTATATAACTGCAAAAGAACCAATTTCACTGAATGGAATGAGAGAAAATTTTCCTATGGTTTTCTATATTTAATGTATATCCAGTTCATTATTTAGAAATAGAAGATGCGAGAGAAAAATGTTTCTTACGTAATGTTTGTAGCGTAAGTTATTAGGACTTGTAGATCTTATGTTGTGCTGCTTACTTCACGCGTTGCCATCTTGTGACGTCATTCTTTGTTAGGTTATGTAGCTCCATCTGGCGTAGCAATTTGCATCAATTAGTTTTCGAAAGAATTTTAAGTTTTGTATATTGTCCTCCGGCTAGCTATCATCTTATCTTGGTAGAACATGTATCTCTATACAGGTTGTGAAGCGGAAAGGAATCTTTTATTAAAAAATTACACTTAATGAAGAAATTGGTTTTATAACTTTTATTGTCGAACACGTTCACTAACACTTTTACATATTGATTTAGATACTCGCCAAACTGAAACTGTTTGTAATAACTTCTTACTTATCACTTTTAACTCTGTATTTCAACTTTGTGTATGATTAACTTTATAATACTTTAGATTCTCGTAATTCTGCTGCGCGTAACTTGACGAACTGAAGGACTGACTGACGACGTGTAATGTGCTAGGAATTTTGATTAACTGGGCGACCGACGTGTAATGTATTGAGAATTTTGTTGAACTGGGGGCGATCGACCTCGGACTTGGCTTTATATACTCCCACTCCTCGACATGCCTAAAGATTATAAATGAACTGCTATTGGCTAATAAAACGCGCCAACATTAGCGTCTATTTTAATATCCAATGAAAACCACGAATACATATTGCTTTTAGGGAAACATTCTAGAAGGTTCTACCGAAAACGCGCGAAACATTACGTAACTTCCTTGTTCCCAGTAATGATAAACAGCTCACCCCCTCGCTGCATTATTGCTCTATTATTGACAGTTTCAGTAAAGCCGTATAAACTTATTTCCCAATAATAATTACAATTAATAAACATCTGAAATCAATGTCACATAAAAATGCATATTCATAGTACAATCATTATTTACATTTAAGTAATTTGTGATACAAATTACCGTTTTCTTCTATGGTTTGCAGACTACAATTTTGAATGTTCATGCGTTTACAAAACCAGTCAATTTATCTATGGAAGTGTGCTTTCTTTATATAACTGCAAAAGAACCAATTTCACTGAATGGAATGAGAGAAAATTTTCATATGGTTTTCTATATTTAATGTATATCCAGTTCATTATTTAGAAATAGAAGAGTAAAATAATATTATTATTAATAATAATAATAATAATACACTGCCGTTTATGAAAATTGCAACACCAAGAAGGAAACACATGAATTCAATGAATTTAATACCATAGGTTAGGTACATGACAAGTAACAAATGATAAACTTTTCAAATCTACACAGTATTTGGTGTGCCTTCATGCGCTGCAATCAGAGCTGCTATACCCGTGGCATGGAATCAAAAAGGTTGTAAATAAGCTCCTGCGGGTTTTCCCTCCATGCAGTTTGTATTCGAGCCCACAAATCCGTGACACTGATTACTGGAGGACCGTGACGCACCAGGTACCGACCAACCATATCCTAGACATGTTCGATGGGCGACATGTCAGGCGAACGTGCAGTCCAGGGAAGCAATGGTACCCGTCGCTGTTCGAAGAAGGCTTGTACATTCCTCGCAATATGTGGCCGGGCATTGTCCTGTTGAAACATGGCCTGTGGAGATGCCTGAAGCAGGGGGAGTACCTCAGGCTCTACAACCAGCGTTAGGTATCGGTTGCTGTTCAAAGTGCCCTCAATTCGTAGGAAGCAAGATCGGTTGTTGTAACCAATGGCGCCCCAAACCGTCACACCTGGTGTTTGTCCGCTATGCCGCTCAACAATGCAGCCCTCCAGGTTGCGCTCACTACGGTACCGCCGGACACGTATGCGGCCATCACTGTAGGACACGTCGAAGCGGAACTCGTCCGAAAAGACTACATTTTGCCACTCAGTACCCCAGTGACGATGTTTACGTGCCCATTGCAGTCGGAGGAGCTTGTGGTTTCTGAACAATGGAAGCCGACGTAATGGTATGCATGCAACCAGTCCAACCTGCAGCAGACGGCGACGAAGCGCTGATGCAGACAAGTTCACACCTGTTGCAGTGCTCCAGCGTTGAGCCAACACTGTGGATGAAGCTGTACGGTTCGTTATGGCCATGCGGACAAGATACGTGCTGTGGTCATGTTCCGTGGTCCAGTACCCGCTCTTCGCTGCGTACGACCTTCATCTATCCACTGCTTCCACACACGCATCACTGTTGTAGCAGCATGCCCTGTATGAGCCGAAATGTCACGGTATGACAAACCCGCTTCCCGGAAACCGATCATTCTGCCCCGTTAGAACTCACTCACATGCCGATATGACTCCCTTTGACGTCGACGAGGCACACTGACACTCACTTTATTGTTTTCATCTTGTTTGACAGCTCTGTACTGACTACGTAGGGCGCAACACTGACGTCGGACCGACACGAAAAGGCTTTGCTCGGCTTACGTGTACTCCATCTCTCTGCAAACCTGATAACTTATTACTTGCACACTCTTCTACACCTCCACCAAGTTTGGAGTTACTCGAGAAATTCTTTCTTGCTGTTGCAATTTTCACAAACGACAGTGTAGTTTATTATGCAACAGGACTGTAAGGGTAATAAATAATTACTATTACACTTAAGTTGCATACGACAGTTTTTGGTCGACCACACCTTGAATTTTTACAAAAAGATCTTACAGTGCTAATTTTTTGTAATTAAATGCTGATCAGATGGCAGCACTGATGACTTCACGCTGTATATATTGATTTTGTGCAGGTAATGTGAAAGTAACACATATTTAAGCAGAGAAAACGAACACAATTTATTAGAACATTAAAATTACAATGAACAGAAATTATTTAATTTAAAATACATATATTTCATTCTTTATCTGAAAAATGGAGAGGAATCTCAGTGGTATGTTTGAAGTTGGGTTAGTGCTTATTTGATTCTAACCTAAAAACAACACATTTATTTTAAATACACATTGCCGATTGTGCAATTTGCGCAACAAACTGTTGTAAACATTCAAAGCCTGTGTCTCATTTTCCAGCGGTGTTAAGACTTTCTAAATCAATGTTCGCTTTCAAAACACGCGCCTGCCATTTCTGCCATCTTGGGCTGCTGCTTTGAAGGTGTTGAAAGGTGTGAGTGATAGGGGAGCTGGGCGCGCCGCCGAGTAAGATCATAAAGAGTTGCTGAAGTATTATAGATGTCAAAACAGTTCAGTTACGTCACATGTAATCAGCTTATTATACTGTGGTCGACCAAAAATGTATATCACTTTAGCCAGGAATTTTAATATACTCTGGTGATGTTATTATTCAAGAAAATCAACACAATTTTAGCTTCCTAGCGTTGTTAAATTGTTATGTCAAGGATATGATTAAAATCGAAAGAAAAAAACAAATATGTCATATGCATGAAAGGAGTATGTAAGATGTAAGATAGTAACTGAAAAAAGTCAGCTGTTCCGGATGTGATTTTTGTGTAAATAGAAAAGCAGAGAGACAAATATGAGGTTACATTCATTTCAAAGCATACCGTAGCGGGAAACGGTCGTTGGGCGACTTTTGTAGCTGGAAATCGATGATCCTTGGGTCGTTGTCGCCTGTTGCAGTGTTCTTCTTCCTCGGCTAATGGTGCTCGTCGGTTGTTGAGTATTCCATTCCTAGCTATATTTAATTATTGAATCTCAGGTTATAGTGGGTGAGGCAAGTTAAAAATACACTGCGAGTTTCCCTCAATCAATGAAGTTTATTCCACACTTTGAATAGTTATGGGCGTCTAGCTTTTCCCATTATTATAACAGTAATCCCACCACTTTAAGTTAGTCAGGAGCCTAGCTATATTCACACGCACCCCACCCTTGTGCACACACGTGCATCTGTAGCACCTCGTGTCGACGTGACTTCTCGATGAGTTAGAGTCAGAATAAGAGCGGGTTATGGGGCTTTGTCTGCCCTTATATACGGTGCCTAGTGACGCTCCTCTCCGCGTTTGAAAATGTAACGGCGTTTCCTATTGGCCCTCAGGCCGCGTTACCCTGATATGTATGAGAATGTGTGGGTTCAGATCCGTGCGCTTGGGCGCCATCATGTAGCGTGGTACCGCTCGGTGACAGGTACGGTCTTTATGATTTTTTGGAATTCTGCTAGCTCGCCCGTTTCTTGCAATCAACTCTGTAAAAATGTTAGGTGTTGAATGTTTTAACATGTTAGTGAATTAAATTATTACTGTACAATTCTTATATATCTGGTTCCCCTTTCCTATGTACAACTCCTCTATATATGTATAATATATCTCCTTTCAATACGTAAAAACACTTACGAAAAGACAGACTACAAAGTAGTGGCTATTCTTTATTCCTTTATTATATGAAACTTGGGTATAAACAATTGTAATGTACTCAAAAGGAATGAACAGAATTCAATATTTTATGCCAAGGAAAATGTGAAGGACAGAAACGCCATACACTAGATAGGGGAAAGCTTCAGTTTTATGGTCGTTGAGCATGTAGATATGTATTTAACAAGAACACCGTTTGTTGCACGAAACATCAAACAGTAATCCATTTCTTGCCAGAAGCAAAGCAATGTGGCACATGTAATATGCTTATGAAGAGGCAGCTGTTTGTTGAATCTCCTTTTGAAGAGACTTGTTGCACTAATGGATTCATAGTAAACTACAGTACACTTAATTGATTTTCCTGTTCTATAAACAACACTGCTTTATGTGACTAAATGGGAACTCTAAGCCTGCTTTTAAACACTTTGAACGTATCTCTATCCAGTGGTGTATAGAATGCTTTCGAATGTTCACCATCCGTTTGGAATAAATATCTGAAATGTACTTCTACTACGTGTAGAACACGGGCAACCGAAATGAAGTAAAGTCTGCACAAGATTAGACAGAGTAATTAATGAAGATATAAGAACAAAATTAAATATACAGGGTGGACCATTTAAGTTGAGACTGTACAATATCTCCAAAACTAAGCGTTGTAGAAAGAAATGTCTTGAATAAAAGTAAGTGCCATTAGTCGTGTTTTGTTTGGAGGACGTTGTGATGGTCATATTAGGGTCAACTTAAAATTTCTTTAAATGGGAACCTTATCTTTTTTATTGTTTCCTCACTCTTCATAAAAAGCTAAATAACATTTGTATAAAGCACTTTACAATTGTTCTTACACCAACGTAAATAACAACGAAAATTCTGAATGGCTATGTACCAAAAGTGCAATGAATAGTAGGACCATCCATGGATGGTCATTTGAGGGTCAAGTTACGTTTCGTAATTCGGAACCAACATTTTTTTATTTTGTTTCCTTATTCCTCATCGCAAAATAAGCAGCTTTTTATAAACCATTTTCAATGTGAAAACAGCATATAAATATATGAAGGTTGAAAGTTAGCTCGAATGTATACAAAGTGTACCACGAATTAATTGATTAAATAAGGGTAATTTTTTTTTTTTTTGCATTTTTTCGTCAACTTCAAGAGATAGGTAATTTAGAACATTTTCGGCATTTTTATAGTATTCTATGAAGTTTCACATGTCGTTATATTTTGGTTTTTCATTGTTATTTTTGTTTTAATACTACCTAATTATTCTTTTTAAATATAATGCATGTCATCCATTAAATTGCTCTCTAAAATCAACTCATTAGTTCTAAAAATTTCTGATGTGTTACACTCACATGACTTTCTCTACTCTTGTACAAACTATTTTTACAAACGTTTATTCTCCATATGCTTCATGTTAATCGAGATATCGAGATGTTAATCTTATTGCTAATTTTCTTGTAGACGCAAGGGGAATTGGTAGGCTTTAAGCGATAGTCAAATATTTTAAGCGCTGGTTGCTATGTGAAGCATTCCATTCTCTTTGCATGTCCAGGACAAAAAAAAATGAATAACGAATTCCCATTTGAGAAAAAGTATTGGAAAATTTAAGGGAATAACAAGCAATATCTGAAAATGGTTCACTCAACAACAAAAAATGTATATTACATAAATTGTGTTTTAACGCGATCTACATTTTTTGTGTAGTAAAATTTTGTCTATCTCTTATGGTTTACCAGTTATGCAAAAGTCGTTCACAATGAAGAATACTTTTGGAGACATTCCCAGAAAATTCGAGATATACATTTCATTTTTTATGAAAATATCTTAAACATATGATATTTTAATCAAAATCGTTAGAGCCATTTTTGAGAAAATTAAAATTTTCGAAAAATGTTCCATGTAAAGGGTAATCTGGGGTGGGGGGATTTTCTTGAAAACCTACGTGTCGCATCTCTGGAAGATACTGAACCTAAATATCAAGTTTGGTGTTTATCCGACTGTTCGTTTCTGAGTTATACTGTTCACAGGCACACACACGGACATATTTCCAAAAATGCTTTTTTTGGATTCAGGGGATCTCAAAACATATATTTCCAGTGAAATTTCGGTATCGAATTTTTGAATGCAATACAATACTTCCCCTACTTGCTATACGTAGTAGAGAAAGTAAAAAAAAACTAATTATAAGCAATAACCTATAATTAATTCGTCATTCTTTTATATTTTGTGGTATTTTTAACTATTCTTAGGTCATTAATGCATTTCTTTTTTGCATTTTTTTCACTATTTTGGTCATTAAAGGCGGTGCCCTAGTAATAAGAATCAGATTAAATTATTAATTTTTACCAATCTTTTCTATCAGCAATTTGTCAAAAACTTGTAGTTAATCATGATCCAAATAAGACCCAAAATTAATGATGTGATGAAATAACAAAAGTTGGTATTTGTTATTTTGTCCAAAGTAAGAAAGAAATAAACTTGCTTCTTTTGGATTCTGTTTCTTTTTTAATGTTCATAGAAATATTCTTATACAATTGATATCTAAAATAAACAGGGGAGAGAGTATGTGAGAAAAATTGATTTCTCATGTTAAATCCTTATGCCCAGTGATATTATTTCCTTCCTCTGTATATATACGCACAAACCCAAAGGAAAACAGAATTTAGGAAGGAGCAATAGTGAGGGCGAACAGTTTGTTTAGTCTACTAAGAACAGAAAACAAACACGACGTTTCATTTTCAGCTCTGATTTTTAAAGAGTCCATTACTCCAAAACACATCCTCAAAAGTGTTTTGTCTCTGCTGATGAATTAACCAACACTCTTTGTTCGAGAATACGTGTACTGTGCTAAGTTATGCCTTTTGCTTTACCTTCATTTTTATTGGAGCTTTATCTGGAACAAGCAAGATGGAATTTATAGCACACGCTTGCCAACTACTGTACTCTCGAGATGCCCGACGAACCGTGACACACATGCCGCGCGTGCAGGTTCCCGGTTCGAGGATCATTTGCTTCCGGGCAACTCTTTATGGTATATGGCCTGCATGTAGGCGTATGCGATGTTGCTCTGTCATGGCAAGCTATCAAGTCATGTAAAAACTACGCCAAAACATTCGTTTTAACATTATCTTTCAGGATTGACGTATGTTTATTCTGTTTACTCCTTATAATATACCTTGGCAGAAGAAATATAAATTATAATTTTAAAAAGACTTATGCGTTACATTCACACGATTTTCTCTACCCACTCTTGTATAAACAATTCCTACATTTTCCTTCTATCTACCTCATGTTAAAAGTTTACAGAAATTCTTTTGTTACACATTTCGTTGTAGGCACATACATTTGCCTGAAGTGATAGATCTTTGTGCTAACTTTGAAATTACAAGTTCCTTGCATGACCACGAGAAATAGAACTGAACAGCGACTTAGCAGTTAATAAATGTAATAAAGTATTTGAAAAGTCAAACCAATAACAAACGATTCTTCGGAAATGGTCAATGCCACAATTGACATAAATTTTGTGTTTTAACGGTATCTACATTGTTGGTAGGGGAAATATTCATTCTACCCAAAAATTCGATACTGAGATTTCACCGGAAATACATGTTTTGAGGCCCCTGAATAAAAAAAGCATTTTTACAAAAAAGTCCGTGTGTTTGTGTGGATGTGTGTCTGTGAACAGCATAACTCAAAAAGGAAATTTCGGATAAATACCAAACTTGCTATTTAGGCTTGAAAGATGCAACACGAAGATTTCCAAGAAACTTCCTCCACCCCAGACTACCCTTTACATGCAACATTTTTTGAAAATTTTGATTTCTAAAAAATGGCTGTAACGATTTTCATTAAAATATAATATATTTAAGATATTCTTATGATAAATAAAATACATATCTTGAATTTTCTGGGAATGTTGCCAAAAATCCTGTTCGTTCTGAAAGCCTTTTGCATAATTGTTAAACCTTAAGAGATATACAAAATGTTTCTACACAAAAAATGTGGATCTGGCTAAAACACACAATTTATGTCAGATGCATTTTTTTTTTTTTTTTTTTTTTTTGGTAGAGTGAACCTTTTCCGTAATATTTCTTGTTATTTGTTTGAATGTTCCAATACTTATGCCTTTTTTCTGAAATGGGAGTTCGTTACTCGTTTTTTTATGTCCTGAACATACAAAGCGAATGGAATGCGCCACATAGCAACCAGCTCTTAAAACATTTGACTATCGCTTAAAGCCTACGATATTCCCCTTGCACCTACAAGAAAATTAGCAGTAAGATTATCTCGATTAACATGAAGTAGATGGAGAATAAGCGTTTGTAAAAATAGTTTGTGCAAGAGTAGAGAAAATCATGTGAGTGCAAACACATCAGATTTTTTGTAGTAAGTTTGTCTATCTCTTGTGGTTTACCAGTTATGCAAAATTCACTCAGAATGAAGAAATGCTCACAGACTATTCGCAGAAAATTCAAGGTACATATTTCATTTGTTATGCTACTATCTTAAATATATAGTATTTGAATAAAAATCATTAAAACCATTTTTGAGAAAATAAAAAATAATCAAAATATTTTCACGTAAAGGGTGATTAGTGATGGGTAAATCTCTTTAAAATCTTTGTTGCAATTTTGTGAGGTACTGAACTTAAATACCATTTCGGTTTCGAGTTATGCCATTCACAGAGACACACAGACACATTCACGGACTGTTTTCAAAAAAATTTTATTCGAAGGACCTCAAAACGTGCATTTCCAGAGAAATCTCCATATCCAATTTTTTGGTAGAATGCTATACTTTCTCTGCTTGCTAGGCTTTCTCCACCAATTATGAATTCAGGGTAATTAAATATGCTATTATAATTATAGAAAAGTTTCCTGTTAGGTAACATTGTTTTGGATACATACAAAATGCATGAACACTCAACATTTTTATAACAGGTCAGTTTTGTTACTAAAGAGCTCTATAATATATGATTGATCTCTCACTATGAATACTATGAGTACTGATTTACAGCACTGTTATCTTTAATTTCATAACGCCCTAGTAAAAGCTGTGAAAAGTTAGTTCAAGGTTATGAACCTAATTTGGCGAAAAGAGAAAACTATGGGATGGAAATGCAGTGGAGAGTAATAATTTGAAAGAATCTGCGCCCATGTTGTATTTATTTTCACTATTTCTCGAATCAAATTAGAAATGTCAAGTTAACAACCATAAAATGCGCTTACATAATAGTTATAATAATAAAAATGGACTCCACTCCGGTACAAAAGATAAAGGTCAAAATTAAAATACCTAAATGAATAAAATAGTTGGCAACATTAAGAAAAGAAAATGCACTCCAAAGTGGTATAATGGAAACGATAAATTTAAAATGATATAGCTGCCAGCATAGACTGCTGTAACCGGTCCGAATCCAAAGTATTTCTAAGTGGATTAGTCATTTAATACACGAATGAAATAATCCTCTAAAGCCTTTAGTTTGACGTCGTCTCGCTCAGCTATTAGCTCTCAGGATTCCAATCAGCGCATGCGTATCGAAGGATAATCCGATATACCCAACGCAATTTGTGTTCTTTTTACTGCATGCTGGCCTCCTGTAGACTTCCAATCTGTTGGTCGTCCCTAGCAATTACTGGCACGACCCGAACAATAAGAACTGTCGAGGAAAGGGTCTGCTACGTGTTTTGGAGACTTACTGGAATTGCTTTTGCATCTCGCGGATATTGAAAAACACTTTGGGCAGATACTGGCTATAAAACATTCCCTGGCGTTCCCAGGGTTATCTACGGCAAGAACACAAAGAGCTAGGTCAAATCTTCTACGTGTTCAAGAGTTTCCTGCACTTTCTTTCCCTTTCATGGCACTTGTGATAGTGGCACGAAAAATATGCTAAAAGATAGCTACGGGGGAGGATTAAACCTTGAATAACGTAACGATGCTTGGGTTGAATTTGGTTTACTACTTTTTTACCTCTTTTACATTCGACTTTCTTTGCTTACACCGAAAAACAGCGTGTTATTTTCTTGGCATTAAGTGCAATCCAGTGTAAAAAAAATTATATATAAAATCAGACACCTATATTTTAAGGATGCTCTTAACTTGCCCTCGGCACCTTACATCAACATTTACACTTGAGTGCAATGCAGAAGCAAATAGACTGGGGTGTCGGTAAATTGCGATGTCAAAACAGCAGCACGCATCCATCTGTAGTACCTCGTGTCGACGTGACTTCTCGATGAGATATATTTAGAGTAAGAGCGGGCTCTGAGGCTTTATCTGCCCTTATATACGGGAGCCTAGTGACGCTCGCCTCTGTGTTTGAAAATGTAATGACGTTCCCTATTGGCCCTCAGGCTGCGTTACCCTGACATGTGTGAGAATGTGTGGTTCCAGATCCGTGTACTTGGGCGGGCGCCATCATGTAGCGTTGTACCGCTCGGTGACAGGTACGGTCTTTATGATTTCTTGGAATTCTGCTAGCTCGCCCGTGTCTTACAATCAGCTCTGTAAAAATGTTATATGTTGAATATTTTAACATGTTGGTGAATTAAATTATTACTGCACAATTCTTATAGGTATGGTTCCCCTTTCATATGTACAATTCCTCTATATATGTATAATATATCCCCTTCCACACACCAAATCTTTCTCGCAGTCCTAAATCCGGAAGAAGTGGGAAGGAATTGCCCATCTGGTCAATGTTTAAGACGCAATATAAATGCTCCCCGAGAAAGGATGGTAAGTGTTCAAATCGTAATTTACATATCTGATTTTTTCTTATCTTAGGTCTCTTTTATAAACCCCGATATGCTCAACCTTTCAAACTGTTTTTCATCAAAGCGGTTCCTAAATCGGGTTTGTTGTATTACGTGCGACGTGTTAGGACCTGTACGACATACAGCACGTGAAGTTTAAGTTGAAACATGACCATTTTGACGCTACCTGACCGGTCTATGAGAGGGGATGCGCTAATGACGGTCTGAGTGCTGAGAAACCCTATCGCAGGTCCCTGGACTGCCTAGTCTTTCAGTACATTGCCAGTTGTAGTTTTGGCAGTGAACTAAATTTCATGTTTCAACCTAACCCAGATTTTAAATAGTAAGTTTCAATAGCAAATATTTTGAGATTAGCAGTTAAAGATGACCAACTGTCGGGTGGAATATAGTGTTATCTCTTTCTACTTTTCATGTTTAAACTTAAAGCAAATGCGCTATAAGTGTACACAATGGAGTGATTCCAGAGAACTGATGGTAAGCGGTGTAAAGAGAAGGGTAGGCTTGCTTCGCCGTGTTTTATAATCAGATATTTTATAAATACAACACGCATCCCCCTTGTGTCGCTAGTCTATCCCGTATCAATCATTGACTTCATCTATTCCACTGTCCTACCCGCCCTACACTTCTCAGTGAATTCCTCTCTCTCGGTCAGAAGCAAGAGAGAGGTGTTTTCGACGTCATATAACATTCACTTAACGGATGCTAACCTAAACAGTAATCACTGGTTCTCTCTGAAATTAAAAATAAACCACTCACAGAACAAAATGCACTTCTGTGATCGAGATTATTACATTTTCTGATAGCTCATTACAGTCGGTAATGTCTTCACGATAGAGCAATAATAATTAAATTTACGTTTATGTTCACACGCCTATGTGCCGTTTGAAATTTCTATTTAGACGCCGAAGTTTTTGGGTTATAATAACTAGTATTAACAAGAAGTCATTTTTCTTATCCCATAAATGGGTAAATGGTTCATTATAGTGGCGATGTCAAGTTCTGAATCCTTGCACGTGATTTATACCACTTGAATGCAAGTATTAGCTTACTCGCGTTCCAGGGTTACCGTTAAAACGACATTAAAAAAATCATGCGTGCTGTTTTCATAGGCCTTCACTAACCTTACTTTCTTCGTGATTTTAGTGCTTTCCTCCACAGCGATGGAGCCATGCATCGATACGATCTACTCTACTAACGGCGCTTCCATATTTAATAGAACAGATCATCCCACTGAACAGCTGAAGCAGGAGCTATGGTTACGAATGTGATTATTTCCTACATATTACTTTACACAATACAACTGAGTTGCTGTATGCATCTAAGCTCACTGTAAAATACTTTCTTTTTTTTTTTACCTCTGAATTTTGTTAAACACGAGTTTGATGTACTTTAATAGAGCAACATAATTTGTATTAGCCTTGTACATTGAGACAAAGCAGGTAATAATTAATATCCAATAATAAATTATAAAAGTAAATACGCATGCAAGTGACTCATAAAAATAACAACGAATGAATAATAAAAGTAATAACATAAAAGGTATTTAATGTTAATGATATATTATATGATATTTAAATATCTCTACAGTAATTCTTATTTAAAACTTCAAGTAATAGTTTGTGTAAGAACTGGAAAAGAGGGAAGGATTAGCATTTTGGTAGACGAGAAGTAATTAGTGGCTCAGTCGGTATCAGCCTTTAGCGAAGTCCAAGGTAAGGGTTCTATGTAATGTAATACAGAGGTAAATTCCAGGTAGAAGCGGGGAGATTAAGGTTTCTGAGAATTAGCCAGCCATTATAGGTAGATTTGACAATTTGTAGAATAAATTAGAGGAAATTGAAGTTGAGTTTTATTTATGGACGCTCTTTAACTACTATAGTCCTAAGCGTCCCATTCTATATTGGGCGTGAAAGACCTGTAATTTTGCTCAGAGGCCTCTTTATCAGGCTTGAGGTTATTTTGCTTGTCGTAAACCTACGACGCGGAATCACCGGGTTTACTTCCCTTCCAAAGGAAGGGTGCTAAGGGTTTCTACCCTTAAAAAAAGCCATCACCCTCCGTCGGGCTTGAACCCGCGACCTCGGGAACTAGAGGCTAGCATGGTAACCACTACATCACAGAGGACGACAATTTAGGGGAGAGGGAAGATATATGTAAATACCATACCAGTTACATTGTGCGAAATGAATAAACCAATAACACCAGTATTAAGAAAGAAAATTCATAAACTGGGAGTTAGAGGGTAATGAATTAAAAAAGCGTGTGTCGACGCGCCTCGTTCATTCATTTAGCATTGACTCCGCAGTCAACATTCAGTACTCAGTCCGCGCCTCTTCACGTATTCAACTCACTTGGCACGTGGCGATGTAAATTAGTGTAAGTGTTCTTGGTTTATCTAGTGAATGATATTAATTGCTTGAAAATAAATTCCGAATTAGGAAAACATTTATTTGGGTAACGCGGTAATAGCTTGGCTTGGCGTAACGTAATTTAATACTTTGTTTCTCTGGGTTCCAGTAAATAAATAACATTGTAGCGGTAGAAGGCAATGAAAGTGTCATTATTTACAAATCACTTTATCTCTCACACGCCTGAGGCAAGCGAAACACCAATGACACACAACGTTCAACGCGGCAACAGCGCCATACGGTTACAGAATTTATACGAAGCTTTGAATAATTTCTAAAGTGGGGATAATTTTCCTAGAAACGTAATTTTTAGTCGAAAAACACTTCAAATAGAGACGATGTTTCTGGAATGTCCAAGAAATAGTGTTCATATTGCTAGTGGATAAGAGAGAGGACTGTTAAACACATTAATTCCCGGGGTTTGTGGGAAGTGACGTTTATAATGTTCGCACGGAAAGTGTTTCTCTTGAAACAACCGGATCAGCTCTAAATGAATGAATGTCTTACATTCTGACACTCCCTGTTTGTAGACCAGATAACTTGCACAAGCATTCCTCTGTTGTGGCGGTTGAGAAGCAGCAGTTTCCGTACTCAAAAGTATTCCCACTAAGGGACTTGGGTATATTATATATACAGTAATTTGCCAACCTTAAGTAGTTTTCCTGAAATAATATCCGCAAATTAACTGAAGTGCAGTTAAGGTAATGCCTTCGCTGTTAAGCCACACATGCACGAAGCAACAATGACTAAAATGTTCAGAAATGTATTGCCTCCAAGTAATAAAGGGGTCACTTGATTAGTTTAAACTCTTATCAATAGTAGAATCAGTGCATTAGCATATATAACATATTGTTGGCGATTCTGATATAAAACTAGCGAGTAAAACGTTCTAATACACGTGAATTGTCTAAAAATATTGTTTGTGTATCGCTGTGTTTTCTTAGATTTTAGTCTTTCTTTTGAGGCTAAATCTGGCAACGTTTCAAAATTATAAAGAGAACAGATACCAATGATACAGTTCTTATTGCTGGCAGTAAAACCAATGCTTAATCGCACAATGTAAAAGGTCATTTATAACTTTTAATGCTATGTTACAAGAATATTAAAGAAACTGTATTACTGAAAATAGTACCAACATCAACAGACAGATGAACTAAGCAATCTCCTTAAAACAATGATGTCATAAATATAAGAATACTGGGTGTTAACAAGATAGTTTTCATCAAAAGTAAGGACACCTTCGATTACTAGCATTTTGTACAAGGAAGACAAAATGTAAAACTACAGTAACATGAGAATTGTCTTGTTTATTTGTTGTTGCTTGTATAAGCGCTCTACAATGATGATAGAGGTGGCGAAAACGGGACTCGCGAGTCATTTTGACTCGTAGGCGCATTTCTCCCTCTCCCACTGTCCCTTTGTGTTTCAAATGCTGCTGAGGGATGTAGTGCGTGTTGCATATTTGGTGACTCACGAAAGGAAGGCATTTTCGTCACTCTTGATGTAGAAGAATCAAAAATATTTGTTTAGCAACAACTAAAATTAAAAAACTGTCGTTTACGGCTCAGCAATGAACCGTTTTGTCGTCCTTCGTGGTGTAGTGGTTACCATCCTAGCCTCTAGTTCCCGAGGTCGCGGGTTCAAACCCCACGGATGGCGATGGACTTTTTCGAGCGTAAAAATTCTTAGCATCGCTTCCTTCGAAAGGGAAGTGAAGCCAATGGTCCCGTGTCGTAGATTTGCGTCTTGTAAAAGAACCTCAAGCCTGATAAAGGGGCCTCTGAGCAAAATTACCAGTCTTTCACACCCAATATGGAATGGGACGGCAAGGACCACAGCAGTCAAAGAGCGTCCATAAATAAAATTCAAACTCAGCAAACTGTGTACTATTCTGAATTTTCACAGTACCTTCAGGAAGATATTCTCGATATACTGTCCCAATATGACGGTATCCTGAGCAAAACTTGCCCGCTAGTATTTGAATGACATATTCGCAACAACTGATGCCTTGAGGTGAACCATATCTCACACCACTCGAATTCTCACTCCGGGGCTTAGTGCTCAGCGATCCGTGGATATTCATGATCTCAGACAAAATATGTAGTTACAAATGGAGCTACATAACATTTCTGGCATGCCAATACAATTTACAAATGTTAGCTTGCCTTTGAGAGAATAGATCTAGACCAGGATATGTTAGAAGTGGTTTTAATTCATTGTGGCATCGGTATTGCAGATGAAGCATTCATTTGATTGCAGTATACTTATCTTATTCAAGTGTCCAGCCAGGCAGTCATGGCGGCTGTTAATCTGAGGTGGGCCACAGCTTCTTTTCTTGGTTTCTTATCTATCTGTGTTATATATTTTTCCATCTTTTCCCTATTATTTATTTGTTGATTCTGAGAGAGGGTAGAGCTACTTTCTTTAAGTCATACGTGCCTCTATGCTAAATGTGTAACAGAAGAAGGCAAATGGCATCTTGCTCAGATAAAATATTTTGAAAGCTTGAAATACTTGAGATATTAGATCACGCGTGGAAGAAGAAGGTTTCACATAAGAATTGTGCCGCAATGGTGATTACATTGCACTCTAATATGAACAAAAATCCTGCCTTTCAAGAATGTATGTTTTTAAAAAATTACCAAAAAATAAAGAGTAATTATCGTGTCACAATTTTTACTTTCTCTACTACGTATAGTAAGTAGGGGAAGTATTGTATTCCACCCAAAAATTCGATACCGAGATTTCACCGGAAATACATGTTTTGAGACTCCCTGAATAAAAAAAGGCATTTTTGGAAACATGTCCGTGTGTGTGTCTGTGTGTCTGTGTGTCTGTCTGTGAATAGCATAGCACAGAAACGAACGTCGGATAAACACCAAACTTGGTATTTAGGTTCAGTATCTTCCAAGGATGCGACACGAAGGTTTTCAAGAAAATCCCCCCACCCCAGAGTACCCTTTATATGGAAGCTTTTTCGAAAATTTTAATTTTCTCAAAAATGGCTCTAACGATTTTGATTAAAATATCATATGTTTAAGATATTTTTATGACAAATAAAATGTGTATCTTGAATTTCCTGGGAATCTCTCCAAAAGTATTCTTCATTGTGAACGACTTTTGCATAACTGGTAAACCATAAAAGATAGACAAAATTTTACTGCACAAAAAAAAATGTAGATCGCGTTAAAATACACAATTTAGTCATATACATTTTTTTTTTTGTTGAGTGAACCATTTTCGAGATATTGCTTGTTATTCCCTTAAATTTTTCAATACTTATTTTATCAAATGGGAATTCGTTATTCAGTTTTTTGTCTTGGATATGCAAAGAGTATTAATCTGTGGCAAAGGGAATGGTGCTACACCTAGCAACCAGCTATTAAGAGATATGTATATGCTTAAAGGCTACTGTACTTCTATATTGCCCTTGTAAATATATATTCGCCTTACATCTACAAGAAAATTAGCAATAAGATAGAGTCTGCAAATGTTTATCTCGATTAACATGAAGTAGATGAAGAATAAGCGATTGTAGAAATGGTTTGTACAAGAGTAGAGAAAGTCATGTGAGTGTAACACATATTTTTTCATATTATACCTCTCCAAACGGATCATCCATGGAATAGTCCTAACAAGGTAACTCGTGGTTTTGAATTTGCATTGAGATTCTATTGTACTTCAAAAAGAAACCGTAAACAAATTACTGAACATGTAAGTAGTATATTATAGAGAGAGCTGGCGCAGTTTTGCGTTTATATGGGAAAAGATGGGGAAAACGAGGGTAGATGCGAGGGTTCAAGGAGGAAAATACGTTTATATGGGGAAGATAGGGAAAACGGGGACAGATGATAGGCTAGACTGATGTTGAAGGAGGGGGTTACGGATCTTCTTTCTTCAAGATCAAACTATGAAGTCTGATCCGGCACAAAAGACAACTCCATAACCACCCTCCTCGTTTTCCCTATCTTTTCCCATATAAACGCAAAACTGCGCCAGCTCTCCCTATAATATACTACTCATGTAAATCTGCGTGAAATTAAATTAAATTGAGTTTTATTTATGGACGCTTTTTAACTACTATGGTCCTTAGCGTCCCATTCTATATTGGGCGTGAAAGACCTATAATTTTGCTCAGCGGCCTCTTTATCAGGCTTGAGGTTCTTTTATGTGCCGTAAATCTACGACACGGGACCGCCAGCTTTACTTCCCTTCCGAAAGAAGCCATGCTAAGGATTTTTACGCCCGAAAAAATCCATCGTCCTCCGCCGGTTTGAACCCGCAACCTTGGGAACTAGAGACTAGCACGGTAGTCCACGGAGGACGATCTGCGTGGATTATATAGAAAGGGAGAGAATGTACGGAAAGAACCACACGAGCGTAACAAGACTGTTATTTGACTTAAGGGCATATGTAAATGATATCTGAGGAGACGACCATACTGTCGGGTCTATTATTGCTGCCGCAGGCGGACGCTATGAGGCGGAGAAGAGGGAGGTCTGATGCTAAGCGTGACTGCATGAAGCTTCAGGAACGCAGCAGTCGTCAAGAAGAGACTAAATGGCAAAAATCCCCAAAAAGAATGATATTTTTAGTTTTTTGTGCAGTTCTTAATTTTAAATTGGAGTTCTCTCTAAATTTGATATAGGTATATTTTAACATTGTAGGCATAATATTTATATTTTAAATATACATTTTAAAACGGTACTCATCTGCTATTTTCTACTCTGAATTCTGCACCACTTCACAGAATAGAAAGGTAAACTTAGGCCAACTTTTAGGAAAAGTTTTGCTCTACAAATTTGTATTATTTTTAAGTATTGCAGTTAATTTGTACTCGAGCCATGTGGCTGCTTTCTTTGCGAATATATACGAGTTTGCTTTCTCCATTTTTGAACAGCTTTTTCTGGTATAAATGAACCGTTTTCTAAGAGACTATTAAAGAAAGCTAAATTAAATTTTAAGATGATAAAAACAACTTCTACATGATGTTGTGGGTCTACTTTGGTGCTAATAACATGGTTTATTATTTTAAAAAATAATTGCTATAAATGTTAATCAAAAGATGGTGTAATTAAGAAAATATTCCTATCTTCCTTAATAAAAGTAGATAAGTTATCTTAGGAGACATCCATCCCCCTTAAGGAACGAGCTGGAGTCAGAACGTTTAGAAACCGAATAGCAAGTGGAAAACTTCTGAGGGCAGGTGTATAGTCGTGCAAGTAAAGCGAGCGGAGCGGAAATTGTTGCAAGCGCTTAGTTATTTGTTAAGTGCTGCGGAAGGAGACAATGTTTGTTGTCTTTGCTTCTTGCTCTCAGAATTATTACGAAAACTGGGCCAATGAGTTGCATGAGTCGTATGAGACGTAGATCTGAGCCACCGTTCAAAAACAATAAATTATTTAAGAATTTAAGTTAGTCGCTAAACCTAACTCTTGCTAAGTATGTGAGATGTGAGATTCACTTTGCAACATTTTCTATTTTTTGATATTCGCATTTGATAGTTTTTTTCTCACACTTCTAGCTGCTTTATTGTTTAACTATTGACACAGTTGCAGTAAATGTTGCATTTATCGCAAATGTATTATACCTATTAAAGCTTAAATGCTGTTTTCATTAATCTGCACTGTTGTCCCACCCTTCTCTAGTAAGCACTATTCAAGAACAGTGAACCACAAACCAGTCATTTCACAAATTCTATATAAAAGGAGTAAGTTAAACGTAACTAAGAGGGTGCCCAGTTTTTCTCTTTGTAGGAGAAGCATTTGCTGCAACTGGTGGGTGCCTGGCCGTGTACAACAATGGACGCCGATGGGAAAAGTTTACATCAACATAACTTCCGTGTGAATGCACCCCGACCTCCGTCGCGTGTACAAGTAACATATTGTTCTGTACCACACGACAACACGCGACTGGGGGATGCTTTCCCACGCTGCTACTCTGTCTGCCCCACCCCTACGAACAGATTATCTCCATAAGATAAACGTACCATGCATGTGCCATGCTAATCCAAGTGCAAAGCCTGTAGGTCGTCTTTCATTTGGTTCTGCACGCATGCGCAGATTCAGCCTTTCGCCACTATGGCGAGAGGGCAATGCATTTATAGAGAACAAGCTATAACCACGCCTGGGAGTTTCTAACATAAATACATACCAAAGTAGAACGTGTCACAATGACAGCAATTTTGGTGCCAAAACTCTGAATATTAACCTGGATCATGCAATAATGTTTTCTTAATTTACCATTGATGATTAACGCCAATTATGAGCGAAACACAGATTGTTATAAATCGAGAGGAATGGCTCAGGGGCATTTGAGAGGTTCCGGGTTCAAATCTCGTGGGCCGACCAAACTGACTGGGTTTTTTTTCGCGGTTTTGCTCGGTTGACAAGGTAAATACCGAATTGGATAATTAATACACAACCCAAAGTTCCACATTAGGTCTTAAAAAAACAATAGTAAAACCGAAAATAGATGGTAATAACGAATGCTGTGCCATCTATCCACAGATAATGAAAGCAGGTAGACTGGACAGCACCCTAATGTCATCTTCCCGGCACGAGTAGCAGCATAGTTACAGTTGCCTAGCACCAAGGCCTCTGTGGACATGTGTTGAAGCTGCCATGAGCCCGTCACGTAAGAAGCAGCGGTACAGTTGCCTAGCACTAAGGTTTCTGTAGACACGTGTTGAAGCTGTCATGTGCCCGTCACATATAGAAGCAGTGGTACAGTTACCTAGCACTAAGATCTCTGTGGACACGTGTCAAAACCCTCATGTGTCTGTCACGTATAGAAACAGTGGTACAGTTGCCTAGCACTAATGGCTGTGTGAACAGGTGTCGAGCTGTCATGTGTCCGCCACATAAAGAAGCAGATGTGCCACAGTTGCCTAGCACTAAGGCCCCTGTGGACACTCGAAGCTGTCATCTTCCCGTCACGTATAGCAGTACCACTAAGGCTCTATGAATGCGCGACGATACAGCGATGAGAACTAGAAGGCTAACTGTCCGTCACACACCGAGCCATGAGGTATCTCCTAACAGATCCGTCGCGATATGACCACGTTTTGGAACTTGTTTGCGATTTGTTTTGTCCCAAAGTAAAACAAATGCTCACTGCAACAGAGCTCTAGTTACTCGCTCCTTTTAATGAAAATTGTTGAATATTAGAGTGACACCTTCTAGCCCTCAATAGAGGGTGAAGCATTTAAAATTACAACCTTCAATATCTGTTATGCTTTTACTGATACTGACAACTCAGACATAAGCATGCATAGAAAATTGTTTCGTGTCATCTTAATGCATGTGTTCACATTGACTGGCCTTGACATAAACATGCCCGTAAACTTATAACGTAAACATAGAAGTTTGCAAGCTCCACCAAGCTTTTATGTATGTCATCAAACGTAAGAAACTAACCAATCAGAGAGCATTTTCCATATACCTCATCATGTGTTCATTCTACCACCTCATTTTAGATTTTCCATCGCCATTCGTTGACTGACGGGGCAGGAATCGATGAAACATCTATAAAATCTGATGTGTTACATTCACATGAATTTCTCTACTCTTGTACAAACTATTTTTACAAACGCTTATTCTCCAGCTACTTCGTGTTAATCGAGATAAACCGTTGCAGAAAATCTTATTGCTAATTTTCCTGTAGATGTAAGGGGAATATGGTAGGCTTTAAGCGATAGTCAAATAGTTTAAGCGCTGGTTGCTAAGTGGAACATTCCATTCTCTTTGTCTTTCCAGGACAAAAAAAAAATGAATAACGAATTCCTATTTGAGAAAAAGTATAAGTGTTGGAAAATTCAAACAAATAACACGGAATATCTCGGATGACAAAAAAAAAGTATATGACATAAATTGTGAGTCTACATTTTTTGCGTAGTAAAATTTTGTCTATCTCTTACGTTTACCAGTTATGCAAAAGTCGTTCAGAATGAACAGGCTTTTAGGGATATTCCCAGAAGATTCATGATATACATTTCATTTCCCATTAAAGTATCTTAAACATATGATACTTTAACCAAAATCGTTTGAGCCATTTTTGGAAAAATCAACATTTTCGAAAAAAGTTACATATAAAGGGTAGTCTGGGGTGAGGATTTTCTTGAAAATCTTCGTGTCGCATCTTTGAAAGATACTGAACCTTTATCCGACCTTTCGTATTTGAGTTCACAGACACACACCTTTTTTCTAAAAATGCTTTATTGGTACTCGAGGGGCCTAAAAACATGTATTTTCGGTGAAATTTCGATATCGATTTTTGGGTGTAATGCAATACTTATTCTACGTAGCAGAGAAAGTAAAAATAGCTGCATAAACAAATTGTGATGGTAGGTGGTGCTTTTTCGCGAGTTTCGTCCTTCAACCGGGTAGCTAGCTTTTGTTCATTTTGATACTGTGTACCTCTTTCTTTCTTTCTTTCTTTCTTTTTTTTTATAATATTGTGCCGCTTCACGGCCGTTATACATAAGCTCAGCTGTTTCAACTATCTGCTATTGGCTGTCGTTTATGTTTCCATTTGTCATTGTGAATAACAACATATCGAGTCAAGTTTTGCATTGTGAGGCAGTATTTTTAACACTTAAACGATTTAAGTCTGATTATATATAATATATATATATATAATTCAATAACAGCCCGCCTTAAAGCAATATGTGTATAAAATAATATATGAAAATGTATGTAACAGTCATTGTATATGTTTATATCATTGTATCAATGTTTAAGAATGTTGTGTGAATGTATTACGCAATTTAATAATGTAGGAGCTGTGAGAATAATAGGTTAAAAGTTGCTAACAATGAGGTAACCTTGATGCAATAATGAATTTGAAAGTTTAATAATGCTACTTGTGATTCTTGGAAACAATAATGTAATTTTTGTGACAGTTTATAAAATAGCCAATCAACAACCAGAAAAAAGATTTAGTTAAATAAAAGTATACTATTGCAGTAGGAATAGCCAATCAGAAACTGAAATAGAGCAAATTGTACAAATTCAGAAGCCATTTGCTTGTAGACAGCGTTCCTAACCGGACGCGAGATGCGTCCTCGAGAAATTTAATACATATGTTGTGTGAGACGAAATATAGTTTACGTGTTAAAAAGTGCAAGTAATTAATAAAAAATCTTACAGCTCGCTCTCCTAAATCAGTGAAATGTTATTTAAATCGTTTCAAGCATTAATAAAAGGAGTGAAGTAAAGTTATAATCTGTGTAAGCCTACATTCTTCAGTCGCACCACTCACTGCTAAGACATTCATGTCTCTAAAAATAAATACTGACGTAGCCGAGGCAAACGTAAATATATAATATTTAAAGAAACAGTAACAAATTACAAAGTTAATATTTTTTAAACTTGGGGCAAAGGCCACCGGAAGGTACATTTGGGGCGAAAGCTACCGGAAAATTTTTACCATACGTGCGGTTGCTACTACTTCAAGTTCGGCTCCCCAACAGTCGAAATATAATGCATCTTCTTCAAACTGACTTTCCATACGTAGCAGCAATAAATCTTCTTCAAATTGGTTCCCAAAGCGTGGGGCAAAATACAATACAAACCTTCTTCTTCAATCGTTATGTTTAACTTTCATTGCGAATGGCCCCTTATTCTGCATTTTTTACACAACGCTTTGTTATTGATTATGTCTGCTTCAAAATATTTCCACACTTCACCCATATTTTATTTAATATCGTTGCTGTACTATCTAGCACAATGAAACAAAGTGGTCGTATGATACATACGATTGGCCACCCTTACGTAAAGAGCATTACCTGCTTAGCGCTAAATAACCTGAAGGAAACATAAACGTTTCCAAGCACTGAATTAACTGGAGTTCTGATTCGTTTCTGCTGGATTCACCGAAGTTGGTCACCGGAGGAAGTAAATGTAAAGGCTGAGAGCAAGTCAGTTACCAAGCCAGGCGATGCAGAAACAATGTAATCAGCTTCTTCATAACACGGTTAAGGCTGCAGGTTACAAGAGTACTTTTCTGCATGTTTTCGTTTAGATATAGCAGCCAATGGAATGTAGAATTGATTCATCTACAGGAAATTCAGTTATAGACAGGAGCCAAGATTAAATAGTCTTGTACTTTGGTGACATGTATTAGGCAGCAATACAAGGCTCAACCAAGTTTTACTCCTTAGGTTCTTATCTAGTGTAAAGTGAAACGCACTATTGTCAATAAAGAGTCTGCAACGGAAATACGAAAATTAAAAATTTAAAACTATCGAAGCATCAAGGTGCCACGTAAAAGTTTACGAAGTGCCACACCTGCAGAGTTGAAATTCTAAATGTAAAAGTTTGAAAAAAATTAGTCAACACATTTTAAATCTGGTTGAAAACACTATCCATGTAAGGTAGCCTTTACACACACAGCTTACAAATTTACGCTTTTAGAGAACTTCTTCAGTAGAAATGTTATATTATACAAGAGTTTAGGATCATTTGCCAATGTATTTAAAAAATTATAAAAATCTATACATAGCCAAGGGTATTCTTCTTCTGCAACTGATTACCCTCCTAGAGGTAAGACTTACGCCCCCAAGGACTTACAAGCCAATGCCTTGGGTCAATAGCCTGTATCCAGAAGCAAGCAAAGTTAGATCATAGCATAACCAAGATAAAATTAAATTAAATGGAGTTTTATTTATGGACGCTCTTTAACTGCTGTGGTCCTTAGCGTCCCATTCTATATTGGGCATGAAAAATAGAGTTGGAATTAAACTATTTTCAAAAAAAACTATAAAATGAAATTAAATTTACTCTACAAAAATTACGAATTAATATTAATAACAATATTAAAATTAAAAATAAAAATAAATTATTATAAAATTTATATCAAACCACAGAATAACTAGCTAAAATTATCAAAACACAAATTCAAAATCTTTATCAGGCTTGAGGTTCTTTTACGTGCCGTAAATCTACGACACGGGACCACCTGCTTTATTTCCCTTCCGAAAGAAGCCATGCTAAGGAATTTTACCCTTGAAAAAATCCATCGCCTCCGCCGGGTTTCAACCCGCGACCTCAGGAACTAGAGGCTAACATGTATCCAGGATGACTGATCAGGCCAATCTGGTACGGCGGTGAAGAAGGAAATGAAATGTAGCTATGATAAGGATGATAGGGAAAATTGCCTAGCGACCGAGGAAAACCGGAAAAAAACCTTCGGTCAGATTGGTCGGCCTCGGGGTTTGAGCTCGGGAGCTCCGAAGAAAAGGAAAAAGAAGACAGTCACTGCCATAAATAGTTTTCATGTGCAAGGGATCCAGGGCTCGGGAAGTGCTTCTTTAAACAAGGTTTTTCGGTATGTCCAAATTCTGACGTGTATATGTGAGTGTGCTTGTGTGCGTTAGCGGTTATTTAGTACCGAATTCGCAGTGTCAAGTCATACAATTATGACAAATTACTCTACAATCGACGCAATGTATGATACCAATATGTGCCATAAAATTAACAAAAAAAAATCTGATGTGTTACACTCACAAGACTTTCTCTACTCTTGTACAATCTATTTTTACAAACGCCTATTCTCCATATGATTCATGTTAATCGAGATATCGAGATGTCAATCTTATTGGTAATTTTCTTGTAGATGCAAGGGGAACATGGTAGGTTATAAGCGATAGTCAAATATTTTAACGCTGGTTGCTATGTGGCGCATTCCATTCCCTTTGCATGTCCAGGACATATAAAAAATGAATAATGACTTTGAGAAAAAGTATAAGTATTGGAAAATTTAAGGATATAACAAGCAATATCTCAAAAACGGTTCACTCAACAAAAGAAATGTATATGACATAAGTTGTGTATTTTAATGCGATCTACATTTTTTGTGTAGTAAAATTTTGTCTATCTCTTATGGTTTACCAGTTATGCAAAAGTCGTTCAAAATAAAGAATACTTTTGGAGACATTCCCAGGAAATTCAAGATATACATTTTATTTGTCATAAAAATATCTTAAACGTATGATATTTTAATCAAAATCGTTAGAGCCATTTTTGAGAAAATTAAAATTTTCGAAAAATGTTCCATGTAAAGGGTAGTCTGGGTTGGGAGGATTTTCTTGAAAATCTTCGTGTCGCATCTCTGGAAGATACTGAACGTAAATACCAAGTTTGGTGTTTATCCGACTGTTCGTTTTTGAGTTATGCTGTTCACAGACACACACACACACAGACACACAGACACACACACACAGACACACACACGGACATGTTTCCAAAAATGCTTTTTTTGGATTCAGGAGGTCTCAAAACATGTATTTCCGGTGAAATCTCGGTATCGAATTTTTGGGTGGAATGCAATTCTTCCCCTACTTACTATACGTAGTAGAGAAAGTAAAAATCTGATGTATTACACTCACATGACTTTTTCTACTCTTGTAAAACTATTTTTACAAACGCTTATTCTCCATATGCTTCATGTTAATCGAGATATCGAGATGTCAATCTTATTGCTAATTTTCTTGTAGATGCAAGGGGAACATGGTAGGTTATAAGCGATAGTCAAATCTTTTAAGCGCTGGTTGCTATGTGGCGCATTCTATTCTGTTTGCATATCCAGGACATAAAAAATTGAATAACGAATTTGAGAAAAAGTATAAGTATTGGAAAATTTAAGGAAATAACAAGCAATATCTCGAAAATGGTTCACTCAACTAAAAAAATGTATATGACATAAATTGTGTATTTTAACGCGATCTACATTTGTTGTGTAGTAAAATTTTGTCTATCTCTTATGGTTTACCAGTTATGCAAAAGTCGTTCAAAATAAAGAATACTTTTGGAGACATTCCCAGGAAATTCAAGATATACATTTTATTTGTCATAAAAATATCTTAAACGTATGATATTTTAATCAAAATCGTTAGAACCATTTTTGAGAAAATTAAAATTTTCGAAAAATCTTCCATATAAAGGGTACTCTGGGGTGGGGGGATTTTCTTGAAAACCTTCGTGTCGCATCCTTGGAAGATACGGAACCCAAATACCAAGTTTGGTGTTTATCCGACTGTTCGTTTCTGAGTTATGCTGTTCACAGACACACACACAGACACACAGACACACAGACACACAGACACACAGACAGACAGACACACAGACACACACACAGACATGTTTCCAAAAATGCTTTTTTTTGGATTCAGGGGGTCTCAAAACATGTATTTCCGGTGAAATCTCGATATCGAAATTTTGGGTGGAATACAATACTTCCCCTACTTACTATACGTAGTAGAGAAAGTAAAAATCTGATGTGTTACACTCACATGACTTTCTCTACTCTTGTACAATCTAATTTTACAAACGCTTATTCTCCATATGGTTCATGTTAATCGAGATATCAATCTTATTGGTAATTTTCTTGTAGATGCAAGGGAAATATGGTAGCTTTTAAGCGATAGTCAAATATTTTAACGCTGGTTGCTATGTGGCGCATTCCATTCTCTTTGCATGTCCAGGACATAAAAAAAATGAATAACGAATGTGAGAAAAAGTATAAGTATTGTAAAATTTAAGGAAATAACAAGCAATATCTCGAAAACGGTTCACTCAACAAAAGAAATGTATATGACATAAGTTGTGTATTTTAACGCGATCTACATTTTTTGTGTAGTAAAATTTTGTCTATCTCTTATGGTTTACCAGTTATGCAAAAGTCGTTCATAATGAAGAATACTTTTGGAGACATTCCCAGAAAATTCGAGATATACATTTCATTTCTCATGACATTATCTTAAACATATGATATTTTAATCAAAATCGTTAGAGCCATTTTTGAGAAAATTAAAATTTTCGAAAAATCTTCCATGTAAAGGGTAGTCTGGGGTGGGGGGATTTTCTTGAAAACCTTCGTGTCGCATCTCTGGAAGATACTGAACCTAAATACCAAGTTTGGTGCTTATCCGACTGTTCGTTTTTGAGTTATGCTGTTCACAGACACACACACACAGACACACAGACACACACACAGACACACACACGGACATGTTTCCAAAAATGCTTTTTTTGGATTCAGGAGGTCTCAAAACATGTATTTCCGGTGAAATCTCGGTATCGAATTTTTGGGTGGAATGCAATACTTCCCCTACTTACTATACGTAGTAGAGAAAGTAAAAAAGAGAAACAGAATTAGTGTGTGATGTATGTTATGATTGTTTGGGGACATTTGCTTGACCAAGGTTAATATTGGCAGCAATGAGTGCAGCCCTCCAAACCGAAACCCTCATGCGGGTGGGCAAGTCAAGGACCCGAAGACCCTTGAACACCAGAAATGCAACAACTCACTCATTCACAGCCTGTCTAGGTTCCCCGCCCTCCAGAATCGACCCTTCACTAAGAGACATTTTGAGGGAGCTGTCTGTCTTGAAATTCAGGCTAGGATATTGTTAACCTTAAAGAAAAATTCTCACATCATACGTTACGTTCTTCTTCACTCAAAATATTGCCGAAGAAATGTAAATTTTCTCTGAGAAGAGGTCCATTGGGTGTTGGTAACATCTAAAATATGCAGATATGTATGAATAAGAACAATAAACCACCCTATGCGTTACATTCACATGACTTTCTCTACCTACTCTTCTAAAAACCATTCTTATAACAGTCTATCTATCTCCAGTTAATCGAAATAAATGTATGCAGAAATACCTTCATCACACATTTTTTACATTTTCCTAAAAGTAGAACAGGGATAAGCTGAAGCGATAGTCAGATCTTTAAAAATTGTGGCTATATGATGGTTTTGGAATTCCACTCTTTGCATGAGTACGAAAAGCAAACGAATGGCCACTTAGCACATCAAAATGTTAATATTTGAAAATACAAACCAACAACAAAGAAAAAAATGTTAACGTATTTGACATTTTTGTTCACTAATTTTTGGTCTGTTTCTTGCAGTCTACCGATTATGCATATTATACAAAATTCATTAGGAATGAAGGGGATTTCACAGGCTATTTACACAAAATTTAGAGAATACGTTTTCTTTGGCACTTAGATATTTTAATTAAAATCGTTAGAGCCATTATTGAGAAAATAAATAAATTCACATAAGCGGCAGTTTGAGTGAAGGGGATTTTTTTTTTAAATCTTTGTATCGCATCCTTGGAAGATGCTAAACTTAAACACTTAATCTCGGTATTTAACCGAATTTTTGTTTTTTAGTTATGCTGTTCACAGACACGCGGTCGGACACCACACACGGGCCTTTTCTGCTAAATGTTTTATTGGGGACCTCAAAACGTGTATTTCTGGTAAAATCTCTATATCAACTTTTTATAAAAATGCTTTCTATAGGTATAAGTAGTAGAACAAGTGAAAATAGAGCTTTTTGGCACTAATAATTACACTTGGAACATGCCCTGTCGCACACACTCTGTTGTGTTTAAATAATTCCTTTTCTTAATGATTCGTACAATTGTTGAAGAGAAATATACACATATCTCAAAACTATAAAACGTCATAGGCTGTCACTATAACGATTGACAGCTAAAATTCGGGCGTATTATATTTTGTTAGTTATTTTTTAACGGAAATAAATTTAATGCCAGCTGCTGGTGAGACGGGTAGACTTATTTAAGGTGTATATATTTTACCTTCTTAATGGTACACTTATGTGAAAATTGAATGAAATCCTTAAAGCATTCCATTTTTTTGTTTATAGGTCTATTTTAAAGAAATTTATCATCTAGTTTCGTAATCTGTATTTGGTGTCTATTTTTAGAAATAATCGCACACTAGTTTTTAAATTTGTCTGATAGCTCTTTAGAATTTCAGAGCTGTTTTTCTCGCTTTGTATTTTTTCCACATTTTTATGCTCCAAAATTTTCAAGAGGTGCAATTTTGATTGGATTTCCTTCAAATTTTGTAGAAACACCCAAAACCATAAGTACAAAATTTTTGGAAGTGATTTTTCTGTATAGGTTTACATTGGAGGAGTATTAGCTAGAATATCAAATTAGTGGATACACTAAAATTAGTGGAAGATATTGTTTCTAAATAAGTTTATGCTTTTTTCTAAAACTTAAAACGAATAAAAAATATCTGATGTGCTAAATTCACATAACGAGCTCTACCCTCTATCGTTTAATAGTGGATATTCAAATTATTCTTAAGAAAGTTTATTTTTCTATCTACTTCATCTCAATCCAGATGCCACATTACACATTTTGTTAGGGTACAAACAGAACAGTGATGGTCAAATGTTTAAGTACTGGAGGCTATACGCTAGGCTTAAAATTTTATACTGTTTCCATACAGTCGCTGAAACAGCTGAAAATCGATGGGACTTGAACAGATGTTCAAGTATTGAACAAATCGAACCATTAATAACGGATATCTCGGAAATGGCTAATACCACAAAAACTTTATTTGGAATAAATTGTTAGTTTTAAAGAGATCTACCTTTTTTGTCAACTATGTTTTCGTCTATCGCTTAACGTTTACCAGTTATATAAGATTATATAAAATTTCTTCCGAATGAAGAGGACTTTGCAGACAATTCGTAGAGAATTCAAAATATACATCTTATTTGTCATGTGAATATCTTTAATTTAAGCTATTTTAATCAAATCGTCGGAGCCGTTTTTTAAAAAATCAAAATTTTCGAAAAATGTTCCATGTAAAAGGTAATTTGGGGTGAAAATAATGAAAATAATTGTGTCGCATCTTTAGAAGGTACTGAACCTAAATACCAAGTTTGATATTTATCCAACCTTTCGTTTTTGAGTTATGCTGTTCACACATACACGGACGTTTTTCTAAAACTGTGTTTTTTGTTTAGGGACCTCAAAACATATATTTCTAGTTAAATCTCGGTATCTAATTTTTTGGTGGTCTGTAATACCTTCTCTACCTACTAGATATGCCGTAGAGAAAGTAAAAAGTATGTTTCCAACATTTTTTTTAAATATTCGTTAGAGTCAAAATAAACATTTATATTAGCCGCATTTTAATTGTTTCATCGTATGCACCATTTTTGTTTACTATGAAAATAATAAATTAAACAATTAATAATTTGAAAACTACTGGAGATGTTTCAATGAAAATATGTATACATGCTAACGTTTTGGTGTCTTACTTGCGGTATAAATTTCAAAACCATATATTCATAAATGTAGAATTTATAAATTTCATCTTTACCTTCGCCATTGTATTTTTGTTCTACCATAAAATAAATGCATAATATTCATCCTTTTAACGAAAGCAGTTTCTATTTTGGAACTTTCTGTTCTTCTACCTACCAAAACTCTTTAGCTTCCTGCAGATAAAGGGAAGAAAGAAAAAAAAACTAAGAGAGAATACAAAAGAGGATAGAGTAAAGCAAATAATTTTCTTTCCCCGCTTCTTCACTCAGTCTTGAAGGAGAGATAATCCTATTGCCTCTATTCCTTTCCCCGTTCTTTTATTTAAATCAATACCACCGTGAATCCTTCGGCGTGATCTTTGGTTACGCGTTATTCTTATGTTAATGGTGAGCCAAACCGCGAACCGCAAAAGGTATCCTGACGTACGGCTCGAGGAACGTGATACAGCAGCTGCAGAAAGTACGTAACTTAAGTGTCATGAAGCTGGTAACGCAGGTAACGATGCCTAGCAGCGCTTATCCGCAGGATTAGACTGTGACATACATCTCATCCGGCATACCTACCCGGTTAGTGGACATTCGTTATTGAGACATGCCATTATCAGTGGTGTAGCGTAAGGGTAGACTTTGAGACTGAGTCTACCTAAATAAATTGCCGAGAAACTAGGCAAATTTGTAAACATATAAATAAAGACAGCCTCAGACAAATGATGAAAAACTAATTAATACAGTCACTTTTACCGCTGCTTACGCCAACGCCCCAACCCCTACTGCTAAGTGTCAGATTGCAGTGCTGCATACTTAGGCAGCTTCGAAATCTCATGATGCGGCAGCAAAGTCGAGTAGAGACCGGGATGCCTGAACGAGTGGACTTATATAGCGTTTCCCACTAAATTTCGACCTCTCGTTGTAGGAAGACATGCCTATATTTTGTTGTGCATAAAGGGCACAAAGGCAGCAACAAAGACTTAACCCGTTTAATGAGGTGTTTGGTCTCTGAATACCTGCTCTCTCCAAAGTCCGGAAACAGGACAATAGGAGTTGGAGACAAGAATAGGGCAAGGCAGTGTAAAATAAACATTTCATTCCTCAGTTATTGGTGAACCAGCATTATGTGCGTGCAACCGTGCAATGCAGTAAAGTGTTAATTTTACGCAAACCTGTGTATTGTTTTCATTCTGCGTGTTTTGTTTATGACAATTCCAATATGGACAATTCCATCGATTTAGTAGATTACTTATTAAAAACTCAGTTTTCGACTCTCTCTTATGAGAAAAAGTGTGAACTTAAACGCAAAAGACCAATTCCTAAGCTTGGCATTGTCTTCCAAGAAAAAAAAAACAAACAAACAAAAACGGACATTTCAAACTCCTGGCACAGTAAATTTAATTGGTTAACTGGCAGTTACAATCATAACAAAGTGTATTGCTTCGTATGTTTGCTTTTTGGCGGGGAAAAGGAATGGAGTGTTGAAGGAATATCAAATATTAAAAACATTGAAAGAAAAGCCTACAATAAAAATCGCCGACTGGAACTTATATACTAGAAAATCTAAGTGAGTACCCACATTGTTCATGATGGACAATCGTACATACAATGGTTTGTAGGCATTTTATTAAGTTCCAACTAAAGCTATATTTTTATAATCTAGTTTAGTTTAAAATGTATGTTCAGTCAATTTCGGCAATTAGTAGTGTTGCTAATGACTACTAAAACAACAACAACAACAAATAATAATAATAATAATCGAATCGTAATAGAGAATTCACACTATTTTATAAAACACTAATGTATGGGAATTTTTGCATCATTTAAAAAATTCTAAATTCAATTCTTAAAATCTAGTATATGGTCATCGCAGCCTTCGGATCCCCAAGCGGCGACCTTTGTGCAGTAGCCAAACACTTGTTCCCTACCCTCCCTAACCGCAAGCACCATAAAATCTTAGTGACATCCATGTGCATATGCGCGTTGTTGCCAAAATTAAAAATAGTATTTAAAAGCAAAACTTTGCAGGTGATTTCCACATGTACAGAATACAATCATGCAGTTTGTCTGCTTGCTTTACACACAAAATAACTATGTAAATAACTATGAATCGCATAGTAATTACATTTAAGTTGCAAACGCTTTAAAATATAACTGAACTAATGAATGATCTGAACTAATATACTGCGCTACAAGAATAGAAATGCATGTTAACATATCCGAGAGAAACTTAGAAACATGTTCCGAATAAACTATACATTGTTGGACTATCATTAAATAATTAAAATACATAAATATTAATTTATTTTGAAAGGAACTCTTACTCCCAAATCAAAGCATCATTTTTGATTATGCTGTGCGCGGAGCTATGGTAAAAAGTTTTTTATCACTTGTATCACAACAATGTTTTATTAATATAAAGGTAATACAAGAAGTTGTGTATTGTTTAAGGTGTAAGATTTATAAGCATGACATCTTCTGTTTACTTAAATGAATAGCTTTATTATAAAATGCAGGATAAGTAAAAATACGAAGGCAAAAGAAAGAAAATAAAAAAAAAATCTTATGTATTACATTCACAAGATTATCTCTACTCACTCTTCTACAAACTACTTTCACAAAAGCTTATTCTATCTACTTCTTAAATAATAAGATAAAATTTCATTGCACATATCGTTGTAAATATAAGGATACATAGGCTAAAGCGATAGTCAGATTTTTAAAATACAGATGACTATATGATGACTTTGAAATTCCATGCTCTTAGCATGACCACGAGGAAAATACAAACAGAGACTTCCAACTTGTATTTCAAAATTCAAACCAACAACAAAAAATTTCTCGGAAATGGTTAACACAATTTGACCTAAAATTTGTCCTTTACCGAGATTGCATTTTACGCAGAGTAAGATTTTGTCTCTCTCTTAGAATTTACCAGTAATACAACAAGTTGAGAACGAGGAAAATTTTACAAGTTATTCCCAGAATATAAAATTCATGATACAAATTTTATTTTTCCTGCAAATATCTTAAACTTGCGGTATTTTACTAAAAATCGTTAAGCTGTTTTTGAGAAATTCAAAACAATAACAAACATTTTTCCACATAAAAGGTTCTTTTCTACATGTTCTTGAACATTACACATAAAAATCTGGCTTTGCTTATTCAGTTTTTGTAGCCCTTTTCTTCGTGGTCTTGGCATTACTGATATTCGGCAGAGGGTCACTTGCTGGTGCGACCGGAGGGGCATCAACTTGGTTCGTTTCCCAAGGTCTCCACATCTTAATTAAACTATTAAACGCTAATAACTATTAAACACTGCTAAACTTACAAAACTGCACTAAGTAAAACACTATATAACTTCTCTGAAGAAGTAATATAGAAGCTTAGCTGAACATGGAAGAAAAGCACGAGCGAACAGTCACAGCTGCTAAAACCGGCAACAACGCTTTGCTTTGGTGGAGCTGGAGAAAGGACCACGTGTTGTGTTTAAGGGATGGGAAGACCCTACTAATCGTTTACTGATGGGTTTATGGTCAGGCTTCAAAGCTTTCCGTTCGCTTTGAAGCCGGTTGGGGAAAGGATGCCCGCGACTAGTTTACCCAGAACACAGTACCAAGCTACTCCACTGGTCATTATTATAAAATTATAAATGTCACTATGATAAACATTCATTTTATTCCAGAACAAAGCACAGTCTCAAATAACGTTAAATTATCATGTCTATATGTTGATGATAACTGTTTGTCTCGACGGAATCCGGCAATAACTATCTATATGTTAAGAAAATAACTATACCATACGAGGTCCCAAGCCCAGTGAAGAAAGAACTCTTGCCTAGGGTAACTGTGAACGTCTCTAACATTCGACCACAGCGATTACCTATCTTTTGGCACGAAGAACGCATACCAACACACAAAGCTTGGTCCTACCTTACGCAGCACTCGTAACGCGGCCAGGGGAGATTCTTTAACTGGTTTGACTCAAATGAATACAGTCAGACGGATGTTTGCATTTCTTGGGTCAGAATAGGCCACGAGGCTAATCCTTTAAGTGATGCTGAGAAAATACATTTTACATAACCAGGTAATACTCATCCCGTGTTTAATTTTCGAAGCACTTTAAAGGTGACTTTTTGGATTGCGACACTTTCTAGCTCTGCTACTAAAGTGTGCGTTCTTTAGTATTTAATTACTATTTCTTTCCTATTATCACAGTTAAGCTCAATGATTTCAATACTAGGTTAACGAATCCATTGCGAAAACATTGCGAAGACTACTTTTTTATAATATTCTAACTTCTTTGCTTTGTTTGACCACGGAAATGAAACACGTGGCAGCACATTTGAAACCTAATGGTACACCATCTAAAGAATCACGTTTGAGAAATACCCTTGTCAGTTGAAACCACCAGCACCATTTCTCTCACATTGATAACGCAAGGCGTTTGTTTGTTTTAATTCGTTTTATATGAAGAATTCTTTTATTCAACAATCGTTTAATGTTGCAAATTATTCACAAAAAAGTATTTTGCCATCAGATTAGCAGAATCAGAAAATAAATTTAAAAAATGTTGAAGGTTCTTTTTATTCACCGACTCTGTTATTGATGCAAAAGCACTCTGAATATCCTTGAAGATTAGTTTTTATACCCAAGTGAACCGTTGCAACACTTTAATTACACCCCAGTTTTAATCAGTCTTTTTACAAAAGTTGTATAGCGCTGATGGAGAAAGGATCTCATGACAACAAAGAATCTCATTTTCATAGCCTATCAATCACCAGCGTACCCGCTCTTTGTTAGTACATAATTCTATTTGGCTTTGGATATTCCTGTACACGAACTTCTGGCATACGCCACTAGGTTCGCTGCTATGGCTTGATTGTTGCTGTGGTATGTAAAACAAAATACATTCACTGCGTGCAGAAGACGAATTACCTTCTCTAAACCTTGTTTCAATTATTTCTCAGTCAAGTTTATCTTGTTAAACGTATGGCAGTAAAAGAATACAGGATATGTTCATTAAATCGCCATCTACAACACGAAATGTTAATATCGCATTAGTGCTGATACCTCTTTGTTGCAAGCTGTGATGGATTAATGACTAACTGCTTTTCAGTGTTGACAGGCTAATGGTTGAATATAATAGGTTGAAGTTACAGCCAGCAAACTGCAAAATCGTGTACACATTGACAGTGACCAATGCATCCTTACATCGATAATGTTGTTATAAAAACTAAAAACTTGGGGAAAGTTTTTGAACTTTTCCAAATATGAAGGTGACTGTAACCATAAAAGCTGCAAGATTTATTACATTATAATAAATTGCTGTGTCAGCAGAATTCCTTCCATTTAAGTTACACTGCTTCTAGATTTTTAGGATCCATCACCAAATGACTCACATTTTTCCCGATATATTACAAAGCGTTCTCAAATTCATTTTGAGATAACACACCCAAAGTCAACTTAAAATACAAGTACTTTAAGTCCCGGGCTTCGTAGTTAACCACTATTAGGTCCATCAACCTGGATAATTTAATGTTGTACCGACATGTTGCCGTGGTAGCTAGTTGGTTAGAGCAGCGGCACACGGTAAGCTGAAGATCCCTGGTTCAAATCCTGTCTATGGCACTGCATTTTTCAGTCTGGTTCTACCATTTGAGACAGGACAGTACGTTATGCGTAGCTAATAAAATGATAACCATAGGCAAAATAAATATTAATCACAGTAGGAATGGTATTATTAAATAAGACTGGGAAGTGAGTATTACATGTAACGGAGAATATGGGTTGAAAAGCACGCAGGAAACGGGGTTGGTTTCCCCCTCTCAATTGTAGCCAAGTGAGAGCAGAATATTCTTTGTTAGTTACCGTTAGGTCACCTGAAAATCAGATGTGTAGAAAAGAGTCAGTGCTCTCATAGCCCCAGGCATCCAATAAGATGCACATGTGATAGTGAAATGGGGAGATAGGAAATTTGAAATAAAGAAACAGAAGAGTTTAGAAAACACTTGTTCGTGGTATTTCCTTAGAGGTCGTTCTGAAAATAAATGTGAGCGCCGGGGATAGGGCAATTGTATGAAGTACAGCAGTAAAGAAATGCGCGCGTGTGTGTGCGTGTACGTGGCGAGGTAATATCAGAAGTCAGATTTTCAAACGGTGTCGGGAAATAAACGGGCAGGAAAATGAACCAGTCATATTAACCGCCAACCCTAGATCCAAGATCCATGCGAGTACCTGAACTAGCATCGAACCCATGACCATTCCTGCAAATCCCGTGCCGCTAAATTGGCGCACAGCACCTCCCATGGTACCACTGCACTTTGCAACTTTAGCCAACACACGACATGTGAGGAACAACTAATAAGTAACAGGATCAATCACATTACATTCAAAGGTGCCAACAAATTAGATATTAAAATAAGATGCACCCTTGAAGACAGAACAAAGGAACAGATTAGTGAAATGCTTTCTTGGAGTGTGGCACACATAATGCAGAAACTCTCATGCTGTAATGAAGTGAAGAAAAACGATTGGAAGCGTTAGAAATATGGATATGGAGAAAATGAAGGCGTGGAGACACAGAATAAGTAACAAAATTGATTTAGAAAGGGAGTAAGACAAAAATGATTTTGAAATTATGCGTAGGTTAGTTTCTGCGAAACTCATAAAACGGCTTATTCCACAAGAAAAGGCAGTTTTAATACCATTAAGATTTGTAATATCCGCGCGATTGAAGAAGGTTGTTGCTTCACTTATGGAAAGCCAATTTTAAATAGGTTGCATTGAAGGAGGAGTTGTATATGTTGGAGAGCCGAACTTGAAGTAGTTGCTACCGCACGTATGGTACCAAGTTCCGGTAGCCTTCGCCCCAAGTTTAAGAATATTAACTTTGTAATTTGACTGTTTCTTTAAATATTATATACTTATGTTTGCCTCGGCTGCGTCAGTATTAATTTGTAGAGACATGAATTTCTTAACAGGGTGTGGTGCGGTTGAAGAATGTAGGTTTACACAGATTATAATTTTACTTCAGTCCTTTTATTAATCCTTGACACGATTTAAATAACACTTCACTGATATAGAGAGCTGTGAGATTATTTATTAATTGCTTGCACTTTTAAACTATTTTTGTCTCGCACTGAATACGTATTAAACTTCTCGAGGACGCGTCACGCGTCCGGTTAGGAATGCTGTCTACTAGCAACTGATTTCTGAATTTGTAAATTTTGCTCCATTTCAGTTTTTGATTGGCTAATCCTACTAATAGAATACTTTTATTTAACTTAAGATTTTTTCTGGTTGTTGATTGGCTATTTAATAAACTGTCTCAAAAATTACATTATTGTTGCTCTAAGAATTACTAGTAGCATTAGTAAACCTTCTAATTCATTATTGCCTCAAGCTTACCTCATTGTTACCTCATTGTTAGCAACTTTTGACCTATTATAATCACAGCTCCTATATTGTTAAATTACCCAATACATTCACATAACATTATTAAACATGTATATAATAATATAAACATTAATACAATGACTGTACATACATTTTATATATTATTTTATACACATATTGCTTTAAGGTGGGCTGTTATTGAATTTTATATTATATAATTAGACTGAAATCATTAAAGTGTTAAAAACACTGCCTCACGATCCACAAAATGTAGGTATACTCGTATACTTCGACAAAACTCCTGGATGATGTGAGGGTCGTATTTTACTAATCCTAGTTTTCACATTTGCCTTAGTTTGTTGTAAAGTTTAATTTCTGATTATTTAATACGATATATACTAACTTCCATTTGAGGAAACCTCGGAGTCAAACACATTTATTTACGCATGAAAAATATATCAGTATTATAATATAAATATCACTTGAAGCATCAAAGCTGCAACCATGAGTTTTTCACTGCACATTTTAGGCTACTTGGAGCAGAAAATATGTTAAAATGAATATAGTAGGTGCAAATAGATGCATGTGACAACCTAATACATAGAAATACAAATTTTAGGTTGCCGAATGGGTACTATTATTTAAGGAACTACCTGTTCTATTGGTTCTAAACTTACGTTGCACCCAGAAAACATTATTTCTGACAAAATGAGTGGATTAATTTGTCAGGGTTTTAATTTTTAGTAAACATCTTAACTGATATATAGATAATTTAAAAATTTTAGCTCCCCTTTTTTCAATGCATAAAATTGTTTCTAAATTATTTGAAAATTATAGTAAAACTGTTCTACATATTTTAAAGTTCATATAATGTTTTAGCTTCTCAGAAAATATCGGCTTTCTGGGTGCAATAGTTTTGGGGGCAATGGTACCTAAGTGTAGAGATTGTTAAGTTACGAAAAAATACAAAAAACTAAACCAATGCATATTTAGTATTTAAATATGACAGGTATTTAATTGCGAGTTTGATAATTATAAAATGTACAGCAATCCATAAATTATATATCACTGGATTAAGAAAAGAGTGCAGATTTCAACAATGAAAAGAAAAAAAATATTTTTTTTAACTAATTCGTTACAAAGTGCCCTTAAGGCAGAAACATGCAGTAGTTTAAGTCTTTTTAAACCTGACGTTATATCTCTGACGTCAGAGATATAAATACCGCTCAGTTTTTAACACCTGATTTCTTTTGAAATAGGATCTTTAGGATGTAAATAACACCTTTATTTTTCCATAAGCAACGCACTGATATGTATTTGACATTATTTATTAAAATAGTTATTTAAATCGAGCAAAATGCGTTTTCTGCTACGACTTCTAATACTTGCTTTGGTCCCTATACAGGCGTGCTCCATCTGATGATCGGTTTTGACAGATTTCCCATTAAGCTGTTTACACAGGGTACACGTGCACACATAGATCCCTCCCCCTCACCATTTTACTTTCTCTAGCCCTTCCTATAGTAGGTAGAGGAAGTACTATATTCCGCCCTGTTTTGAAATCTACTGAATTAAAAAAGAAGAAAAGCCGTTTTTAGAACGAAAGGCCTGTGTGTGTGCGTTTTTGAAAGATGTAACACGAAGGTTTACTTGAAAATCTCTCCACCCACTAATTTTCTTTTAAAAACAGCCCTAAAGATTTTAATTTAAACACATGTTTCACATACTGGCATGAAAAATAAAATGTATAGATATTTTGCATTTTCTATGAATGGCTTGTCAACCCTTCTTTAATTGACTGGATTTTGTATAACTGAGAAACCATAAAACATAGACAAAAACTTAGTATAGCAAAGATACAGAGACCATTGAAATACATTATTTGTGTCGAGTAATTCCTTTTCGTAGCGTTAGTCATTATCGAAATACTCCAGGTAGCAAATTTACACCTTCCAAGTGTGAGTGCGATATCTAACGGACATGTTGAAAGTTATTCTCTTTCTTTCTTCTTCCTCGCAAGAGCTTGTTTTATAAATAACTATTTGAAGCTTTTTATATAACTTTTTCTTATATTTAATTTCCGTCGCTTTAACTACGTAGTCGTAACGCAACGAATCTGTTAGGAGATACCTTGTGGATCGGTATGTAGCAGACACTTAGTCTTCTAGATCTCATCCCTGGACCATACCATCTTACTTCGTCGCATGTCCACAGAGCCTTAGTGCATAGCAACTATACCTCTGCTTCTGTGACGAACAGATGGCAGCTTCAACACTTGGCCACAGTGACCTTAGTGCATATCAAGATTTCCTTCCACATGTGCCAGGTAGATGGCATTAGAGTGCCATCCAGTTTACCTGCTTTTATTATCTGTGGATGGATGGCAGAACATTCGCATTTATCACCTATTTTTATTCTTGTTTTGAACTTAAGGTGGAACTTTGGCTCCTGGTATTAAACATCCAATCAGGTATTTACCTTGATGACTGAGGGAAACCACAAAAAAAAAGTCAGATTGGCCGGCCCACGGTCCTCCTGAGCCATTCTGCTCGATTATTATCTAACTGTTTATGCAACTAAGCATTTATTGCTTAATCTTGTCGTCCTCCGTGGTGTAGTAGTTACCATACTAGCCTCTAGTTCCCGATGTCGCGGGTTCAAATGCGGCGGAGGGCGATAGATTTTTTTCGGGCGTAAAAGTCCTTAGCATAGCTTCCTTCGGAAGGGAAGTAAAGCCGGCGATAAAAGAACTTCAAACCTAATAAAGAGGCCTCGGAGCAAAATTACCAATCTTTCACGCCCAATATAGAATGGGACGCTAAAGACCACAACAGTTAAAGAGCGTCCATAAATAAAACTCAATTTAATTTGTTTATTACTTAATTTAAAATAATATGTAGAAAAAAATAAATCATGAGTAACGTAACGTGAATGGAAAAATCTCCTATTATGTAATGAATAGTGACCTTGTCGTTGGTTGAGAAAGTCATGTGAATTATTGCATTCCATCCAAAAATTCGATACCGAAATTTTACCGGAAATACATCTTTTGAGAAACCTTGAATCCAAAAAAAACCACATTTTTAGAAAAAGGGTTGTGTATATGTGCATCTGTGAACAGATTAACTCAAAAATAAGACGTCGGATAAATACGAAATTTGGCATTTAGATTCAGTATCTCCCAAAGATGCGACACGAGGATTTTCAGGAAAATCTCCTGCCCCAAACTACCCTTTACTTGGACGTTTTTCGAATTTGTTTTTTTTTTCTAAAAAGTGATTCTGACGAGTTTTATTAAAATACTTTGTTTTAAAGATACTCACAAAGAAAATAAAATTTATATATTTTGAATTTTCTGGAAATATTCTGTGAAGTCCTTTTTATTCGGAAGGAGTTTTGTTAATCTTGTATAACTGGTAAGCATTAAACGAAAGACCAAAACTTATTACACAAAAAAATGCAGATCTCTTTAAAACACACAATTTATTTCAACCAATTTATTGTGACATCAACCATTTCCAAGATATCCGTTATTAAGTTTCGATTTATTATCATTCTGCTTAAGTCCTATCGATTTTCAGTTGTTTCTGGCGATTGCATGGAAACAGTATGGAATTTTGAGATAAATTAAATTGAGTTTTATTTATGGACGCTCTTTTAGTACTGTAATCCTTAGCGTCCCATTCTATATTAGGCGTGAAAGACCGTAATTTTGCTCAGAGGCGTCTTTATCAGGCTTGAGGTTCTTTCACGTGCCGCAAGTCTACTACACGGGACCACCGGCTTTATTTCCCCCACCGAAGGAAGCCGTGCTAAGGATTTTTATGCCCGAAAAAATCCATCGCCCTTCATCGGGTTTGAACACGCCGCAATCTCGAGAACCAGAGGCTAGCATGGTAAACACTACATCACGGAGGAAGACATGGAAATTTAAGGCCAGCATATAGTGTCCAGGTCTTAAGCATTTTGAAGTTGTTTATTGCTTCACGTATGGAAGGCCGATTTGAAGCAGGATGTATTATTGTTCAACTGTTGGGGAGCCGACCTTGAAGTTCGTTGCAACCGCACGTATAGTACCCGCTTTCCGGTAGCCTTCGCCCCAAATGTGCTTTCGGTGGTGGCCTTTGCCCCCCAAAAAAATGTTTAAAAAAATATTAACTTTGTAATTTTTACTGTTTCTTTAAATATTATATATTTATGTTTTCCTCGGCTGCATCAGTATTTATTTTTAGAGACATGAATGTCTTAGCAGGGCATGGTGCAGCTGAAGAATGTAGGCTTACACAGATTATAATTTTACTTCACTCCTTTTATTAATGCTTGACACTATTTAAATGACACTTCACTGATACATAGAAAGAGAGCTGTGAGTTTTTTTTACTAATTACTTGCACTTTTTAACACGTAAACTATTTTTGTCTCACACAAAATACGTATTAAATTTCTCGAGGACGTGTCTCGAGTCCGGTTAGAAACGCTGTCTACAACCAACTCGTCCAGTTATGAGTACTGTCTACAAGCAACTAACTTGATTCTACCGCCTAAATTTGTAAATTTATGTATTTCAAGTCTCTGATTGGCTATTCCTAAACCAATAGAATACCTTCGTTTAACTAAAGCTTTTTTCAGGTTGTTGATTGGCTATTTTATAAACTGTCACAAAAATTACTTTATTGTGTTACTCCAATAATGACTAGTAGCATTATTAAACATTCTTACTCATTATTGCCTCAAGGTTACCTCATTGTTACCCCATTTTTAGCAACTTTTAACCTATTATTCTCACAGCTCCTACATTATTAAATTACGTAATACATTCACATAACATTATTACATGTATACAATAATATAAACATATACAATGACTGTAATATACACTTTTTATATATTGTTACATCACATATTGTTTTAAGGCGGGCTGTTATTGAATTAATATATTATATAATTAGACTGAAATCATTTAAGTGTTAAAAACACTGCCTCAATTTGACTAACGTTGTTCTCTCTGTATATATAACGAAGTATGTAATGTAGCTATTTCTGCAAACTATTTTCTGGTTTAAACTGAAATAGATAGAAAAATACTTTCGTAAGAATAATTTGTATACTCATTAACAAACAAGAAGGTAGAGAAAGTTATGTGAATGTAACACATCAGATTTTTTCTTCGTGTTTTTACTCGAATGACTTCAAAATATGTATTCCTATTGAAATGTTTGTTTCAATTTTGGGTGGAATGCAACATTTTTTTCCACCCTTGGCGACAGGTGTAGAATATAAAAAGTTTTATGGTTTATTTGGCAATATATACCTATTTGGTATTATTTCGTTAGAGCTCTCTTGCGATGAAGTTGGTGTTTTAGATGTATCAAGCTGCTGTAAGCGAATAACAAAGACTGGGAAGCCCTAATAATGCTTTGTCTGGTCCAGATCTCGTGTAGCCACCTGCCCGCATGGTGTAGCTTACACCGCACTCCAAGCACGCTTCTCCGGGGGGTGGTAACATACCTACCCTCCTTCCTTTGAATAATGAGGGTATAGCGTCTCAACGCCGACCTTGTCTTGCCAGCAGTTGATGGATATACAACACTCTCTTTCCTGTGAGGGTGCATTCAGTGTATATTAACATAACAGAAAAGTGTTGATTTGTAAAGGACACACCAAGCTACACATTGCCATTCTATGCATTCCTCCCATAACATGTACTGAACTGAGAATGACCTTAATTATTTGCTTTCGGTATTTATTTTACACAGTTCTTTCTTCTCCGTGTTTACAGTTAAATACTTCTAATGCTTCTCTCGCTTCCTCACTTCAAGATTCCCGTATTATTTATGGCCGCACTCTACACAAAATGCTACTCAATGGTAAAGAAAGCAGAATTGGCATTTCACTCAAAAATACAATATTGGTTTCACCGGAAAAAACATAATTAGAGATATGTGCGCGCGTGTGTGTATAAGTGAGAGAGAGAATCATAGCTCTAAAACGCGAATTTCACATTTGAGTCAGAAACTGTTGAAGCATAAAGTTTTTCAAGAAAATGTCTCCACCCCAAACTATATATTTACGTAAAAAATCTCATGTGTTACTCTCACATGACTTTCTCTACTCTTGTACAAACTATTTTTACAAACGCTTATTCTCCATATGCATCATGTTAATCGAGATATCGGGATGTTAATCTTATTGCTTATTTTCTTGTAGGTACAAGGGGAATATGATAGGCTTTAAGCGATAGTCAAATGTTTTAAGAACTGGTTGCTATGTGGAGTATTTCATTATCTTTGCATTACCAGGACAAAAAAAGAAATGAATAACGAATTCCCATTTGAGAAAAAGCATAAGTATTTGGGAATAACAAGCAATACCTTGAAAATGGTTCACTCAACAACAAAAAATGTATATGACATAAATTGTGTATTTAAACGGGATCTACATTTTTTGTGTAGTAAAATTTTATCTATCGCTTGTGGTTTACCAGTTATGCAAAAGTCGTTCACAATGAAGAATACTTTTGGAGACATTTCCAGAAAATTCAAGATATACATTTTATTTGTCATGAAAGTATCTTAAATATGACATTTTAATCAAAATCATTAGATCCATTTTTGAGAAAATCAAAGTTATCGAAAAATGTTCCATGTAAAGGGTAATCTGGGGTGAGAGGGATTTTCTTGAAAACCTTCGTATCGCATCTCTGGAAGATACTGAACCTAAATACCAAGTTTGGTGTTTATCCGAATGTTCGTTTCTGGGATATGCTGTTCACAGACACACACACACACACACGGACATGTTTCTAAAAATGCTTTTCTTGGGTTCAGGGGTTCTCAAAACATATATTTCCGGTGAAATCTCGGTATCGAATTTTTGGGTGGAATACAATACTTCCCCTACTTACTATACGTAGTAGAGAAAGTAAAAACGAATAACGAATTCCCATTTGAGAAAAAATATAAGTATTGGAAAATTTAAACAAATAACAAGGAATATCTCGGGAATGGTTCACTCTACCAAAAAAATGTATATGACATAAATTCTGTGTTTTAACGAGCCGTACATTTTTTGTGTAGAAAAATTTTGTCTATCTCTTAAGGTTTACCAGTTATGCAAAAGCCATTCAGAAAGAGGAAGCCTTTTGGGGACATTCCCAGAAAATTCAAGAATACATTTTATTTGTCATGAAATTAGTTAAATATATATTCTATTTTAATCAAAATTTTCGAAAAATTTCAGTTGTAAAGGTAATGTGGATTGGGGGGATTTTCTTGAAAATCTTCGTGTCGCATCGTGTCGCACTGAACCTAAATACTAAGTTTGGTATTTATCCGACTTTTCGATTTTGAGTTATGGTACTCACAGACACACACACACACACACAAGGACCTTTTTCTAAAAAATGTTTTTTTTTGGATTCAGGGAGCTCAAAACATATATTTTCGGTGAAATCTCGGTATCAAGCTTTTGGATGGAATGCAAAGTAGAGAGAGTAAAAATGATAATTGTTTCTCCATTAATTTGGTTGCTATAATTTTTTAAATGTGTATAGCAAAGCTTTCTCTTCTGGTTACATTCACGTTTAAATTATGAAGGCGGTGGAGTTAATTATATAGAAAATACGTTCTCATGAAGATGATTATGTAATCAGATCGCGCATTTATTGTATGTGCATACCTACTTATTAAAAACGTTTTCACATTTTATTCCTAGATTTCGTTTTCAAGCAGCCGATTCTCTCAGTTGTAAAACCAGTAGTCCATTGATTTCATTTAGTAACACCTAACGTTATGGGAGAACACTAGTATCTTTTAGCTGTTACAATTATTTCTTGAGGAGAGGTTTAGTTTTCTAATGGATAGAAGAACGAAACGACTGTTAGTTATCTTCTTTACTGAGAACAAATAAGATCTACCTGGAGTAAATCGTATTTTTGTAAATCATAGTCAACTATAAAACCACGAGTCCCTTTTATTGGACAAAAAACTGAAGGGGAGAGCCCAGTTAAGATACCTAACAACCCCTACACGTGTTTGACCAGTCTGTTTAATTACATACATTACCAAGGCGTGATATCAACCCCCATGAAACAAAACACAAACAGACGTGATCACGCGCTAGAGGTCAGGTCAGTGTACCAGCTGTTGTTATAGCCGGCCTTCCACAAGGTCTCCATGCGGCCTTCTTCCCGTGGGAAATACCTCGCACTTCCTCAAGATATTCTTAAAACTCAGCGGTTTCGATTCTCGGAGCATACGCTTATAATAGATGCCCCAGTATATTACTTTGTAAGCAAGGTCCTAACGTTTGCAGTATCGCAGTAACAGAACTGTAGGTTGTCACTGGGATCGAGTGGTAAGGGTGATTCTTCCTAATTTTAGGGATCGTGGGTTCGATTATCGTCTAGAAGGGTGAATTTTTCTTTAATCAAGATGATTCCACACCCTCCTCAGAGTCTGGAAAGCTCAAAACAAAATAAGGAAAATACTGTCTTACATTCACGCGACTTGCCACCCACTCTTCTATAAACTATTCTTACAAAGAGCTTATTCTTTTATCTACTTGTTAATCGAGATAAACATTTGCAGAAATGCCCTTATTACACATTTCGTTGTAGGTACAAGACGGATACAAGACTCTGAAGTAATAGAAAAAGCTCTAACAAGCGGATCGTAGTGGTTTAATTCTCTACTACCTATAGTAAGTAGGGGAAGTATTGCATTTCACTCAAAAATTCGATACCGAGATTTCACCGGAAATATATGTTTTGAGGCCTCCTGAATCCAAAAAAAAAAGTATTTTTGGAAACATGTCCGTGTGTGTGTGTGTCTGTCTGTGAACAGCATAACTCAGAAACGAACAGTCGGATAAACACCAAACTTGGTATTTAGGTTCAGTACCTTCCAGAGATGTGACACGAAGGTTTTCAAGAAAATCCCCCCACCTAGGATTACCCTTTACATGGAACATTTTTCGAAAAATTTAATTTTATCAAAAATGGCTCTAACGATTTTCATTAAAATATCATATATTTAAGATACTTTCATGACAAATAAAACGTATATCTCGAATTTTCTGGGAATGTCTCCAAAAGAATTCTTCATTGTTAACGCCTTTTGCATAACTGGTAAACCATAAGAGATAGACTTATACTTTTTCTCAAATGGGAATTCATTATTCATTTTTTATTGTTTGTTCTGGTAGTGCAAAGAGAATGGAATACTCCACATAGGACCAACTCTTAAAATATTTGACTATCGCTTAAAGCCTACCACTTCCCCTTGCATCTACAAGAAAATTAGCAATAAGATTAACATCTCGATTAACATGAAGCATATCTATGGAGAATAAGCGTTTGTAAAAATAGTTTGTACAAGAGTAGAGAAAGTCATGTGAGTGTAACACATCAGATTTTTATTAAATGTGATGAGTAACCTTTTTATATAATATTTCTCATAATCGTGTGCAGTTTATCTTGTCAGATGCTTCTTTTATGTCTATAAATACCCTATGAGGTTCTAGGTTGAATTGTCTCTGTTTTTCTGTATTTGTTTTGTGAAAACATTATCTATAGGTAGACAAGAACAGTTATTTTTTTTTATATATCATAAACTTTGAAATCCGAACGGAAATTCTCTCTCTCTCTCTCTCTCTCTCTCTCTCTCTCTCTCTGTACATTTGCAATCGTGCTTTTCTCCTGTTTTGCCGTTATTTCTGTTCTGTATTTGTTTTCACTCTTACACGCGCCTGTCTTAAACTGACAAACACTATGCCCAAACCGGGAATCGAACACCCGATCTTCCATCTGTGGAATCATATTTCTCTTCTCGACCTGGTTGCCTGTTGCACGGGAAAGAATTGCGTTATATCCGTTTCTACATGGCAAGTTGCACAAAAGAATAAAGATAAGTAACAATCGGAGTCTTGTTTCCTCTCGAGATAAATCGATACGGTGAGCGCGACATCGCGTAGAAAACCCAGTACAGCGTGCAGACCCTTGTTTTCCTGTATCAAATGTTTACCTGACCGGCGGGTCCTGCCGTGGGAAAAATACCTGAAGCCATTATTAATCTCTGAACTTTGCCCTCCACACATCTCTTCACATTTATTCGTGAGTTTCTTCTTCTTTCTTTCTCATTTCTCATGGCTAATGTTTCGGATACCGTCCGTTACCGACACTCAAATTACTATAAATGTCATTACGGTCCTTGATGCTGACCATTATCTAGAAATTTTCTCGTAGTTGCTTGTGAAATTAGTGTCAGAAATTTCTTTCATGGGCTTTTGATACATTTGTTGTTTAATCTTCTGCTATCATTCAGACTTCTGAGCCTATGAACACTTATGACCCTTGCGGCATAGAGTCGGAAAAGAGCTTTGCATTTAGCTGACGAAATACTTCTCAATTACATATTCTAATGTGTATTTCATGCGTAGTTTTTCTGGTTTTGTCGCATAAAATATCGCATATTCCATTTAACGCCATCAATTATTTGTTTTATGCATCACACAGTACGCACATATAGCGATTTTCGCCAAAGAAATGTGAAAGGTTAGATCTACGTCATAGATGGGTAGCGGAAACGTATCCCCTGGGTAGTCACTTGCAAACTCCCATTGTTTCCTTCTTTTCCTTTTTTCCTTCCAGCATTTAACTCCATTAATCCACATATTTGCCATGGAAAAAATTAATAAGAATTTTGAACTTGTATTACTATGTATTTACTCGTAACCAAGTCATGCACACGAATCTTGCATATTTAGCAGCAACAATTCCCGAAAAAAATTAGGAGCATACGCAAATCTTTTGTCCGATTCAGGAACGTATTTTTTTTATTATATTTTCCCCTTTAGGTTGGTAACTCGTATCATACCGAAAAGATGTGCTTGGAGTACATCAAAATCCGATGTGTTGCACTGGCATGACTTTTTCTACTCTTGTACAAACTATTTTTACAAACGCTTGTTCTCCATCTACGAGAGGTGATCAGAAGCTAAGGTTACAAGGTCAATATTTCTGGAGTTTCGTCCGTTATAGAGAAATTAGTAGCGTGCGTTAATTCTAATACATGCGGTTGGCAACTGTGCAGAGTTTCAGCTACTCGCCACCTACAGCACTAGTTGTAAACAATAACAGCGGCTGAAATTCACCGGTAGCTGGTAGAGGTTTACGGAGAGACTGTAATGTCTCGTCAGCAGTCGCAGAATGGTGTCGAAAGTTTGTGGCCGGTAGAGAAACCGTCGCCGACGAGGATCGCAGTGGCCAATCCAGCACGGCATCAACAGATATGAACACAGCTCGCGTGAAGGAGCTGATTCAGGACAACAGGAGGATCACGTTATGGCATAATGACGGTAGAATTGGGAATGTCGTTTGGAAGCGTTCGTTACATTCTTTACAATATTCTGCAGTACCGGAAAGTTTGTTCCCGATGGGTTCCACGAAATCTGTCCAGCCAACAGGAAAAGCGCATGGGGGCAAGTTCTGCAACGTTTGCAACGGTTCTCCACGGAAGGGAACGGTTTTCTTCACCACATTGTCACGGGTGAAGAAACATGGATCCACCACTACACCCCCAGCAGTAAGCGGTCGTCAATGGAGTGGAAACAGCCCTCCACTTCAAACACAAAGAAATTTAAGGTGCTGCCATCTTCCGGAAAGTTGATGACTACAGTGTTTTGAAACAGCATGGCTGTCATACTCGTGGTGTTTTGGAAAGTAGGCGCAAAGTTACCGCTGATCGATACTGTGAGACCTTGGCAGATTCCGCCAAGCAATCAGGAGGAAACGGCCAGGACTTCTCACCGAGGCCATCATCTTCCTTCATGACAATGCGCGACCTCATACGGCTCAGAAGACCACACGTTGTTGAAACAGTTTCGCTGGGACATCATCGACTACCCTACCTACAGCCTGGACCTCGCTCCAAGCGACTTTCACCCTTTTCCTCTCTTGAAGGATCACCTGGGAGGGCGACGATTCCCCTCAGACAGGAGGTGAAACACTTCGCGACAAGCTGAACACGCAAGGACAGGATTTTTACCATGAAGGAATATTCAAACTCATCCCACGAAGCGACGGGTGCCTAAACCGATATGGAGACTATATCGAAAAATGTACTAATAATAATGTACTATCAGTTCGCTGTAATGGCGGTTTGAAATAAAATAAACAGTTTTCACTGCAGACTTTGTGACCTTAGTTTCTACTCATCCCTCGTACTTCTTGTTGATCAAGATAAACATTTGCAGAAACTATCTTATTGCTAATTTTCTTGCAAGGGGAATATGATAGGCTTTAAGCGATAGTCAAATCTTTTAAGAGCTGGTTACTATGTGGAGCATTCCATTCTCTTTGTATGGCCAGGGCATAAAAAAAATAAATAAATAACGAATTCCCATTTGAGAAAAAAGTATCTATAAGATTGAAAAATTCAAACAAATAGGTAACAAGGAATATCTCGAAAATGGTTCACTCCACAAAAAATTATTATAAATAAATTGTGTGCTTTAACGAGATCTATATTTTTATGTTGTAAAATTTCGTCTATCTCTTAGGGTTTACCAGCTATGCAAAAGTCATTCAGAATGAAGAGGACTTTTAAGGTCATTCCCAGAAAATTCACGATATACATTTCATTTGCCATGAAAATATCTTAATCATATAATATCTTAATTAAAATCGTTAGAGCCATTAATGAGAAAATCAAATTTACGAAAACTGTTCTATGTAAAGCGTAATCTGGGGGGGGAGACTTTCTTAAAATCTTCATGTCGCATCCTTGGAGAATACTAAACCTAAATACCAAGCTTGGTGTTTATGCGACTTTTCGTTTTTGAGTTAGGTTGTTCACACACGGACATGTTTCCAGAAAATTTAACATATACATTTTATTTGTCAAGAAAATATCGTTTAACAGATGGTATTTTAATCAAATCGTTTGAGCGACTTTTTAGAAAGTCAAAAATTTCGAAAAACGTTCTATATAAAGAGTGGTATCCGGTGCGGGATTTACTTTAAAATCTTTGTGTCGCATCTTTGAAAGGTACTGAACCTAAATACCTAGTTTGGTATTTACCCGACTTTTCGTTTTTGAGTTATGCTGTTGAAAGGCACACACAAGGGGCCTCAAAACATGTATTGGGGTTAAATCTCGGTATCGAATTTTTGGGTGGAATGCTACACCTTCTCTACTTGCTATGTACTGGTAGAGAAAGTAAAAAACATTTTTTTATTCAGGCCTCAAAACGTGTATTTCCTGTTAAATATCGATATGTAAATTTTGGGTGGAATGCAATACTTTCTCTGCCTACTATGTACTTGTAGAGAAAGTGAATTTTATTTTATTCAAGAGGCCTCAAAACATGTATTTCCGGTTAAATCTCGGTATTGAATTCTTGGGTGGCATGCAGTAATTTCTCTACCTACTATGTACGAGTAGAGAAAGTAAACATGAACTGATGGATATATCCACTAATTACAAGGTTATAACATGGGCGGTAGTCTTGTTCTAATCCAAACCAGCGCAGAGAGAGGTCGAACAATATTTCTCAAATACTCTGTAACTGTCAGAGCGTGGGTCTGTACCAAACAAAGCAATCATTCCGATTTGTCGGTGAAGTTAGTGAGGCAAGTTGACAAGTAGTTAGAAACTGCAGATTACAATCTGTGAAGGGGGCCAGTTCACCCCGTCCCCAATTAGTGACCTCAGCTGCATGAATCCGTCGTTGGGAAGATTGGAGAATAATTCCAGTAATTTTGGAAGGTTGCTTCGTGAGGAAACACCAGTTCTACAGTAAAGAACGAGGGATGTCCGCACGCTACACGTTGGTAGGGGGGGGGCGTATTTCTGTTTTAATTTCTTTCTTCTCTCACGATAAAGTGCCCGAGAATCACGTTAAAGATTTCTCACGTTTATATCCTTATTATTTTCTCCTGTGGTGAGGTGAAACTTGGACCTTTATGACACTTCCCCGACCTCTAAAACAAATAAACCTGGAGTACCAATTAGTGAAGACCGCCAAAACAAGTTTCCTTGGCAAATATCCAAAATCATTAGTTTTGAAAAAAAATGTGAAAACAGCTATACATATATGGACTGGATTAAAGGAACACCTTCAGCTGTATAATTGTTTTGTCTGCATATTTTATACCCCTCAATTTTATTTTAAAATAGTACTTAAATTAAAATTGTATCTGGGAGCGAAGATCATGAGTAATATTGTTTTTACGTGGAGGGGATACAGCCCCCGACCTGGAGGACCAGGGCTTTTCTGTCAGGATCTCCTTCCTTAGACGATTGGGTTGTATGTAAGTTTCAATGTCGATTGAGATATAAAAAATAAGTTAAATACATTTCAACAAATATGTGAAATCAGAACGCAAACTCTAGAAAATAAAACGAGGAAACAAATGAAACTGGAGTTCTACAAGACTATGGCGGTCCCTGGTATGGTAGCGAATCGTGGATAATAAAAGAGAAGGCAAAAGTAAAATTCAGACAACAGAATTGAGATTTTTACGGAGAACTAAAGGATGCACTAGACTAGACTTAATAAGAAATGGAACAATTAGAGAAGAACTGAATATTTATGAATTTGAAGCAGTATTTTTAACACTTGTTTTCAGTCTAATTATATAATATATAAAAATTGTATATTACAGTCATTGTATAAGTTTATATTATTGTATACATGTAATAATGTTATCTGAATGTATTACGTAATTTAATAATGTATGAGCTGTGAGAATAATAGGTTAAAAGTTGCTAACAATGAGGTAACCTTGAGGCGATAATGAATTTGAAAGTTTAACAATACTACTTGTGATTCTTGGAAGCAATAATGTAATTTTTGTGACAGTTCATAAAATGGCCAATCAACAACCAGAAAAAGCTTTAGTTAAATGAAGGTATTCTATTGGAGTAGGATTAGCCAATCAGAAACTGAAATATAGCAAAAGTTACAAATATAGAGCTCAGTTGCTTGTAGACAGCGCTCATAACTGGACGCGTTGCTAGCAGACAGTGTTACTAATCAGACGCGAGATGCGTCCTCGAGAAGTATAATACGTATTCAGTGTGAGATGAAAATAGTTTACGTGTTAAAAAGTGCAAGTAATTAATTTAAAATATCTCACAGCTCTCTCTATATCAGTGAAGTGTTATTTAAATCGTGTCAAGAATTAATAAAAAGGAGTGAATAAAAAAATTAAAATCTGTGTAAGCCTACACCCTTCAGTCGCACCACAATCCTGCAAGGAGAAACGTGTCTCTAACAATAATACTGACGCGGCCGAGGCAAACATAAATATATAATATTTAAAGAAACAGTCAAAATTACAAAGTTAATATTTTTTTAAACATTTGGGGCAAAGGCCACCGGAAAGTTCATTTTGGGTGAAGGCTACCGGAAACTTTTTACCATACGTGCGGTTGCTACTACTTCAAGCTTGGCTCCCAAAGCGTGTGGCAAATAACAATACAGGAAAACATTCTTCTTCAAATTGGCGCCCAAAACGTGGGGCAAATAAAATTAACCTAACTTCAAATTTTATGATAAAATTGAAGAAAATAAACATATTTGGAAAGAGCACACGGCTTGAGTGAATAAATAATGTCACTTTTAATTAATAAACATAACCCTTCAGGAAAATGAGACATCCCACGCCCCAGAAGATGGGAATTATGTGAAGGATGCCCAATCCTTGAAGTGAAGAAGAAGAATTAAAATTAAATACATGCACAATATTTTCAAAACTTTTCTGAAGACTAAAATGTGTATTTTTAAGCATTCTTTGGTTCATCAAATGCACACTAAAGTGTGTTTTAGTGCAAAATAGAACACAATTACTACTACATTCCCTACTGCTAAGGTAGGTGAAATATGCTTACGATCGAAAAATTTGAAATCCGGATTTCAAAGGAAATACATGTGTTGCGATCCCTAAATCTAATAAAAGCATGTTTATAAAAATATATCAATCTCTCTCCCTCCCTCCCTGTCCCTCTCTCTCTCTCTCTCTCTCTCTCTTTCTCTCTATGTGTGTGCTGTGTGTGTAATCTAAAAGGCATAGCTCAAAAACGAAAAGGAAGAAGAGAGATGGGGCGATTAGCAACGTATACCTAAGTTTTCTCTTTCTCCTCCACTTGCCTACTATAAGTACAGGTTCATAGTATTCTATCCAAAAGTTTGATATCGAGATTTCGCCGAAAATATATGTTTTGAGACCCCCTGAATCCAAAAAAAAGCATTTTTGAAAACATATTCGTGTGTGTGTCTGTGTGTGTGTGTGTGTGTGTGTGTCTGTGAGCAGCATAACTCAGAAACGAACAGTCGGATAAACACCAAACTTGGTATTTAGGTTCAGTATCTTCCAGAGATGCGACACGAAGGTTTTCAACAAAATCCCCCCACCCCAGATTACCCTTTACATGCAACTTTTCGCAAATTTTAATTTTCTCAAAAATGGCTCTAACGATTTTGATTAAAATATCATATGTTTAAGATATTTTCATGACAAATTAAATGTATACCTCGAGTTTTCTGGGAATGTCTCCAAAAGTATTCTTCGTTGTGAACGACTTTTGCATAATTGGTAAACCATAAGAGATAGACAAAATTTTACTACACAAAAAATATAGATCGCGTTAAAATACACAATTTATGTTATATACATTTTTGTTGAGTGAACAATTTTCGAGATATTGCTTGTTATTCCCTTAAATTTTCCAATACTTATACTTATGCAAAGAGAATGCAATACTCCACATAGCAACCAGCTCTTAAAATATTTGACTATCACTTAAAACCTACCATATTCCCCTTGCATCTACAAGAAAATTAGCAATAAGATTAACATCTCGATTAACATGAAGTACATGGAGAATAAGCGTTTGTAAAAATAGTTTGTACAAGAGTAGAGAAAGTCATGTGAGTGTAACAGTTCAGATTTTTAAGAAAGCTCCCCCACAGCAAACTAACCTTTATATGGAAAAATGGTCATTATGTTTCACTTTCTTAAAAAGAATGGCTTTAATGATTTTGATTAAAATACCGCATGTTTAACATAGACTAAAAAATGTTATATCTTTAACTTTCTATGAATTGCTTGTGAAGTCCTCTTCATGCTGTATGAATTTTGAAGAATTCGGTATAACTAGAAAATCATAAGATAAGGAGAAAAACTTACTTTAGTGAAAATATGTGTAACATTAAAATATATAATTTGTGTGAAACAATGTTTTTTCGCAACCTACGGAATATTTCTTCTTTTTTAACTAATTACCCTTTTCTCACAAGCCAATGCCTTGGGTCAGTAGCTTGTCGAGGAGCAAGTAAACTCTGCATTATAGCATATCCAGAATAGGTGATCAGCCCAATGCCTGGTATGGCTGTGAAGCAGAAGGAAATGAAATGTATTGATGGAAAGGATGATAGGAAAATTCGCGGATTAAATTATCCAACCCAGCATTCGCCCAGCGATCAAGAGATACCGCGGAAAAGACCTTCGGTGAGATTAGTCGGCCCTGGCGGGTTTGAACCCGGGACCTCTCGAATGGGAGCCTCAGACGTTATCGCCTGAGCCATCCTGCTTTGTTCGGAATATTTCAAGCTGTATAGTAAGGGCGTTATCTGACGGATGAATAAAAGTGTTTTCGATTTTTCTTTTTACTTTCTCTACCACGTACACATATAATAGTAGAGACGGTATTGTATTCCACCCAAAATTCGATACCGAGATTTAAATGGAAATATATATTTTGAGGCCCCCTTAATAAAAAAATAGCATTTTTAGAAAAAGGTCCGTGCGCGCGAGTGCGCGCTCGCGTGTGTGTGTATGTGTGAGAGAGAGAGTGAGAGAACAATATAACTCAAAAACGAAAAGTCCGACAAATACCAGACTTGGAATTTAGGTTCGATGCCTTTCAAAGATGCGATACGAAGATTTTCAAAAAAATCTCTCCACCCCAAACTACCCTTTAGATGGAACATTTTTCGATATTTTTTATTAGTTTAAAATGTATCGAACAATTTTAATTAAAATATCATATATGAACGATATTTACATGACGAATAAAATACATATCTTGCACTCTGAGAATAACCTGTGAGCAAACTTCATTCGGAAGGAATTTTATATAATCTTGTATAACTGGTAAACGCTAAGCGATAGACGAAAACACACAAGAAATGTAGATCTCTTCAAAACAGCAATTTATTTCAAATAACTTTTTTGTGGCATTAGCCACTTCGGAGATATACGTTATTAATGGTTCGAAATGTTCAATACTTAGCCAAGTCCTGTCGATTTTCAGTTGTTTCTCGCGATGTCATGGAAAGAGTATGTAATATTAAGGCCAGCGTATAGTGTACAGTTCTAAAACATTTGACTATCGCTATTCCCTTTGTATCTATAACAAAAGGGTTTATGCAGCTATTTCTGAAAACTTTCGTAAGAATACCTTTTATACCCACTAATAAGCGATAGAGGGCAGAGAAAGTCATGTGGATGTAAACATCAGATTTTTGGTAAAAGTTCCGTGTGTGTGTGTGTGTGTGTCTTTGAACAGCATAACTCAAAAACGAATAGTAGGATAAATATCAAGCTTGGTATTTGGGTTCAGTATCTTCTAAAGATGCAGCACAAAGATTTTCAAGAAAATCGCCCTACCCAAAACTACCCTTTACATGGAAGACTTTTCCTACTTGATTCGGAAGAAAGTTTATATAATCCTGTATTACTGGTAAACGTTAAGCGATAGACGGAAAACGTAATAACAAAAAATTTAGCTCTCTTTAAAACACACAATTTATTTCAGCTAACCTTTTTGTGACATTAGCCAATTCCGATATATACATTAATAATGGCCTGAATTGTTCAATACTTTGTCATTCTTTTCAAGTCCTTTCAACACTCAGTTGTTTCTCGCAATTGCACACAAAGAGCATTGAATTTTGTGGCCAATGATATTCCGTTAAACAGTTCTTAAATATTTGACTATCACTATTCCCTTTATAACGAAATGTGTACTGCAGCTATTTCCGGAAAGTTTTATCTGGATTAAAATGAAGTAGTTAGGAAGATAAACTTTCGTAAGAATAATTTGTATACCCATAATAAGCAGTAGAGGATAGAGAGAGTCATATGAATGCAACGCATCAGATCTTTTCTTTTACTCTGTAAGAAATAGTTCTTCTTCCGTAGAACGTTCTTTGCATGTTATGCATGCACAACAGAGTAGGCATTGTTTAATTTGAAAGAATTTCTAGATTTTAGACGTAAGGATGTGTTTTTCCAATTATTTTAGCTAACTTAATAAGGTAAAGATATTATATACTAATAGATGAATATTAAAGTTGGCAGATTAGGCTCTATTTTATTATTTGGAATGCATAATAAATGATTATCAACAAAATTGCATTAAAGTGGCATCTGTATTCCGTTTAGATCCACCAAGAATATGATTCGAGATTTCAAGAATGTAAAGACCCTAAGCACCTTGCACTACCCAACCCCGAGTGTTTGCATCTTTTTCGCAGTCACTTTCAATCGTAACATGACATTGCACTTACCTGATCCTTAGCGAGCTGGAACCAAGTCTTGAGAATAACAGGGAGGCGCCACTTGTGGTAGCTGCGCGTCGTTTTGACGCTGATGAAGACGTCAGAGAGCCGTGTTGCTGCCGGCTTGCTGGTGCCCGTCTGCCGCACCTCTTCCACGTTGTTTGCTGCAATGGCGTCATAGTCCTTGGATACGGACCGCGGGGCCCGTTCCTGCCACACTGCCGACACCACCTGCGCCAATACATCGTGTTACACTATACTTCTGATTGTGTCAGAAATATTTAAAACATTAATATATAATACAATACTGAACCAGCATTCCTTCAAATAAAGCAGACTATATTAAATCATGTTTAATATTTTAGAAAGCAAGATTAGGACAGGATAGGTTTACGGATGCCAGTACCAAAGGAGTAATAAAATAATGTGATAGTTTAGATAGTTGCCAACGTTGCTAGAATCCACCAGTAGTAGACAAGGGACAGAGAAGTTTAACGTATTTATGTAGTGTAAGTTAGATGTAGAGTAGTTAATGGTTAAAGTTTTGTTAATAGCTACTTCTGCAAACAATGACTTGTAATATGAATGTAATGAAGGTTGTAATAAGGGAAAATTTGTACATGCCCGTCCTGGCATACGAAACAAGACGCCTGAATGAAGTATTTGTACATTTTTATTACTTTCTCTACTACGTATAGTAAGTAGGGGAAGTATTGCATTCCACCCAAAAATTCGATACCGAGATTTCACCGGAAATACACGTTTTGAGACCTCCTGAATCCAAAAAAAGCATTTTTAGAAACATGTCCGTGTGTGTGTCTGTGTGTGTGTCTGTGTGTGTGTGTGTCTGTGTGTGTGTGTCTGTGAACAGCATAACTCAAAAACGAACAATCGGATAAGCACCAAACTTGGTATTTAGGTTCAGTATCTTCCAGAGATGCGACACGAAGGTTTTCAAGAAACTCCCCCCACCCCAGACTACCCTTTACATGGAACATTTTTCGAAAATTTTAATTTTCTCAAAAATGGCTCTAACGATTTTGATGAAAATATCATATGTTTAAGATAATGTCATGAGAAATGAAATGTATATCTCGAAATTTCTGGGAATGTCTCCAAAAGTATTCTTCATTATGAACGACTTTTGCATAACTGGTAAACCATAAGAGATAGACAAAATTTTACTACACAAAAAATGTAGATCGCGTTAAAATACACAACTTATATCATATACATTTTTTTTGTTGAGTGAACCGTTTTCGAGATATTGCTTGTTATTTCCTTAAATTTTCCAATACTTATACTTTTTCTCACATTCGTTATTCATTTTTTTATGTCCTGGACATGCAAAGAGAATGGAATGCGCCACATAGCAACCAGAGATAAAATATTTGACTATCGCTTAAAAGCTACCATATTCCCCTTGCATCTACAAGAAAATTACAAATAAGATTGACATCTCGATATCTCGATTAATATGAAGCATATGGAGAATAGGCGTTTGTAAAATTAGGTTGTACAAGAGTAGAGAAAGTCATGTGAGTGTAACACATCAGATTTTTATTGAAGTACCGTATATTCAATACACTTGTATGAACTGATAAAACGAATATATTGAATTTTTGCAAATACCCAGTAAAGTTCTCTTCATTCGGAATGGATTTTGTATACTACTGTATCATTTGTAAGCCATAAGAGATAAGACTTACTATGCAAACTGTCGAAATATACATCTCTTTAATACAAACAGTTTACTTGAAACAAATGTTTTGTGGCCATTTCCAAGGTATTCGTTCTTTCTTGGGATGTCATAAAGAGAGAATGGAATTTCAAAAATAGCGTGTACACTGTGTACTGTGTATAAAAACAACGGTCTTGAACAAAACCTTTATTTCACGAATTATAATAATATTAATTATAACCATTCAGCGTTTTCTTTCAAGATAAACAACCGTTGTACACCTCTTGAGTGTTACTTCCGGGGGGTGTACTTTTATGTGCTTGAACATCTCTGTAGGCAATCTTCTTAGCAAGTTTGTAAGGAATTTCTTTAATAAAAACTTGACAGATGAAACAAAAAAATATTTATAGAAAAAATCTGATGTGTTACATCCATATGACTTTCTCTATCTTCTATCGCCAACTATTTCATTTTAATCCAGATAAACCTTACACATTTCGTTATAGATACAAAGGGAATAGCGATAGTCAAATGTTTAAGAATTGGACGCTAGACGCAACTCAAGTCAACAGACTTGAAAAGAATGATAAAGTACTGAACAATGCGAACGATTAATAACGGATATCTCGGAAGTGGTTTATGTTACAAAAAGTTATTTGTAATAAATTGTGTGTCTTAAAGATATATTGTGTACTATGTTTTCGTCTATTCCTCAACGCTTACCAGTAATAGAAGATCAAAATCTATTATCAGTCTATTCCCAAAAAATTCAAGATACACATTATATTCGTCATGTAAATATCTGTAATATAGGTTATTTTAATCAAAATCATTAGAGCCATTTTTCATAAAATAAAAAATTTCGAAAAATCTTACATGTAAAACGTAGTTTGGTTTGGGGGATTTTCTTGAAAACCTTTGTCTCGCATCTTTGGAAGGTACTGATTTATCTCACTTTTAGTTTTTTAGTTATGCTGTTCACAGACACACAGACGGACTTTTCTTCTAAAAATGTTTTTTTTTATTATTCAGAAGGCCTCAAAACATGTATTTCAGGTGAAATCTCGATATCGAAATGTTGGGTGGAATGCAATACCTTTTCTACCTACTATGTGCGTGCTAGAGAAAATACAAATCTGATGTGTCACACTAGCATGACTTTATCTATTACAACTTCTCATAATACCTTATACAGGGTGGACCATTTAAGCTGAGACTGTAACATCTCCAAAATTAAGCGTTGTAGAAAGAAATGTCTTTAATAAAAGTTGCTTGATATTATGAGGTAAAGTGAATGACATTAGTCTTGTTTTGTTTGGAGGACGTTATGATGGTCGCTTTAGGGCTATATGCGTAGCACGCTTTACTGCAGTGACCTCGGCACACGCGCGATCCGTGACTTTACCTTAAAACGACTTCACTGTATCACAGTATTCATTTAAAAAGCGATTCTTCTATTCACCTTACGTTACGATAAATATATGACTAGAAATACCCCTAAAGTAAGCAATCTGCTCTTGGTTATAAGCAAGATACGGAAAACAAAACACAACTGTTCGTATAATTGTCAGCTTTTTTACTTTCTCTACTACGTATAGTAAGTAGGGGAAGTATTGCATTCCACCCAAAAATTCGATACCGAGATTTCACCGGAAATACATGTTTTGAGACCTCCTGAATCCAAAAAAAGCATTTTTGGAAACATGTCCGTGTGTGTGTCTGTGTGTGTGTCTGTGTGTGTGTCTGTGTGTGTGTCTGTGAACAGCATAAGTCAAAAACGAACAGTCGGATAAGCACCAAACTTGGTATTTAGGTTCAGTATCTTCCAGAGATGCGACACGAAGGTTTTCAAGAAAATCCCCCCACCCCAGACTACCCTTTACATGGAACATTTTTCGAAAATTTTAATTTTCTCAAAAATGGCTCTAACGATTTTGATGAAAATATCATATGTTTAAGATAATGTCATGAGAAATGAAATGTATATCTCGAATTTTCTGGGAATGTCTCCAAAAGTATTCTCCATTGTGAACGACTTTTGCATAACTGGTAAACCATAAGAGATAGACAAAATGTTACTACACAAAAAATGTAGATCGGGTTAAAATACACAACTTATGTCATATACATTTCTTTTGTTGAGTGAACCGTTTTCGAGATATTGCTTGTTATTTCCTTAAATTTTCCAATACTTATACTTCTTCTCAAATTCGTTGTTCATTTTTTTATGTCCTGGACATGCAAAGAGAATGGAATGCACCACATAGTAACCAGCGTTAAAATATTTGACTATCGCTTAAAAGCTACCATATTCCCCTTGCATCTACATGAATATTACCAATAAGATTGACATCTCGATATCTCGATTAACATGAAGCATATGGAGAATAAGCGTTTGTAAAAATAGATTGTACAAGAGTAGAGAAAGTCATGTGAGTGTAACACATCAGATTTTTTATGCTACTAATGAACCTAAGCGAAAAAATTTGATGTGTTACACTCACATGACTTTTCTCTACCCTTGTACAAACTATTTTTACAAGCGCTCTCATTCTCCATCTTCTTCATGTTAATCGAGATAAACATTTGCAGTAACTTCTTGCTAATTTTCTTGTAGGTGCAAGGGGAATATGGTAGGCTTTAAGCGAGTCAGATCTTTTAAGAGCTGGTTCTTATTTGGAGCATTTCATTGTCTTTACATGGCCAGGACATAACATACACATATATATAAACATATTGTGTGTTTTAACGGGCTATACATTTTTTGTGTAGAAACATTTCGTCTTTCTCTTACGGTTTACCAGTTATGCAAAAGCCATTCAGAAAGAAGAGGACTTTTGGGGACATTCCCAGAAAATTCAAGATATACATTTATTTGTCATGAAAATATCCAAAATATTGATATTTTAATCAAAATCATTAGTGATTTTTGAGAAAATCAAAATTTTCGAAAAATGTTCCATGTAAAGGGTAGTCTGAGGTGGGGGGATTTTCTGGAAATTTTTCGTGTCACAACTTTGAAAGATACTGAATCTAATACCAAGTTTGGTATTTATCGACACACACACTTTTTCTAAAAGTGCTTTTTTGGATTTATGGAGCCTCCAAACATATATGTCCGGTGAAATCTCAGTATCGAATTTTTGGGTGGAATGCAATACTTCTACTTACGTAGTAGAGAAAGTAAAAATAGAATTGCTTATTTTGTTAGCTATTTTATAAATACTGCATGACAGTTCAACCTAAGAAAACTTAAAGATGTAACAACTAATATTTCTGTGGTACAGTAAAAGTTATTGAACATAAATTGTGTATTTCAATCTCCTCTAGGTTGTTTCGGTAAGATTTATCTAACTCTTATGGTTACACAACAAAATGTTTTCACAATGGAGAGGAATTCACAGGCTTTTCAAAGAAAATTCAGGAGATTTTGGAGATTGAAAAAACAACGAAATTGTTTCCATACAAAAGGTGGGGGGGATTTTGTCAAAATTTTCCTGCCTCATCTTTGAAGATACACGTTACATACAAAGTTTGGTATTCATAAGGCTTTAGTTTTTGAGCAATGCCCTTCTTTCCCCGTCTCTTTTCTCTCTCCCCTCTCTCTCCGCTTTTTCTCAACTCTTGGGAAGATTTCAATACTATCCTATCAATCAATTTATGTTTTAACTTTAGTTATAATTATTACTACCTATCATTTTTAATTATACTATTACTGATACATTACTATCAGTTATTAATTATCAAAAGATGCATTTCAAGTGAAATCTCGATTTCAAATTTCGGAGTGGAATACAATACTTCCTCTATAATAACGTAGGTATCTGTTAGAGGAAATAAGAACGTCTAGACAGCTCTGGAGGCAAATCTGACGCACTAATAAGTGAAATTCCAGATTTATCCCTCTCTAGTGGTTACATACAGAGCATATTAGGCTCACTAGCGCATTAGGGCTAACATTTAGATTGAATGTAGTATAAGTAGGAGGAAAGAGGTTGTTAAAGAACAAAAATATTATTGAAAAACGTACCATTAATATAAAAAGATAATATTCAATTAAGTAAACGTTTAAGAAATTAATAGTTTGTTAAGGTTCTTCTTTGTGTATACGTTAGTCTTTCCAACGCCGCCCCAATTGTTACTGTAAGGATGCCTTGGTTAAACGCTGGTCAAACCAGTAATGGTCTGCTAGAAGCACTACTTTTGTGTCACACGTCCCTAGGTATCCTGGCAAGATATCCAACCCCAGTGGCGCCTTCCTTTATCGATCTCGCCACATAAAGCTCACAAAAAACGCTTCAAGAAGAGCAGTGCTATCTCAGCATTTTCTTGGAATCTCAAACTGAAGCCAGGAACCACTTAAGGTTCCTAAAATACCCACTCGCACGTAGGACACATGATAATTAAAGCCGTTACAAGATTTATAGCGGTTTGAGAACGCCCGGGGCAAGTTTTGCTGAAAATGAGCCACTTGATACAAAAGTTGCGGACAGTCACGTCCAGCAAGGAAAGTGGGAAGCTGCCTGCCTTCATGCTCGAGGATAGTAAATTCAGGTTTACCGCAGTCGCAGTGGCGAACATGGTTCTTTGTAGATTCCTACACCAATCCCTGGGCCTGTGACGGTTAAATAATCAATCAATCTGGTTTTGTTTGTTTTGTTTTGTTGTGTTTTTCCCCTCCAAGTGCAGATCCTCAATGGTCTCCTACGCATTCCCCTGCGTTCTGTTTTCCTCTTCGTCTTCGCACTTGAACAATTTTATTAACTACCATGTGGGATCTTCTTTTGCCTTTGTAACTTTCATTGTCTACCACCAAGTTATTTTTTCGACGATAATTTTGTCTTTTATGTCCATTCCCGTTCATGTTGTCATGGTGGACAGTTGAATTTCCTGGATTCAATGCTGTTACCCTAATGCTTTGCCTATTTTACTGCTCGTACGAGGGCAGTCCCAGAGATACTCGACCTGACGTATATATAGCGGTTCTTGTTTCAAACAAATGACTATGGTAGAAAGTACCACCCTTATAAAGCTTAAGTTTGAAGTTTGACGGTGCTACGTTGTTTAGTAATTGTCTGACAGTCATTAATAGTGAACTCTCAGCAAATTTGTAAACATGATAAAACTGGCCATCATTATGTGATACAATACTTTCATTTGAAAGGTCTTAGTCCAACTAATATTTAAGCTGAGTAGATTCTACTCTGGGGGAATCTGCTCCTTCGTTTACAACAGTAAAATATTGGGTGGCAGAGTTTAAGCGAGTCCGTACGAGCTGCCAAGATGAACATCGCAGTGGTCCACCAAATGTGACCATGCCAGAAATTGTGAAGAAAATCCACAAAATGGTATTGATAGCCGTCGACTGAAAGTGCGTGAGCTAGCAAACATCGTAGGCATTTCAAAAGTGTGTACATCGCACACTGACTGAAAATTTGGACATGACGAAGCTATACACAAGATGGGTGCCGCGTTTACTCACAATAGAACAAAAGCAGCATCATGAAAATTTTTCAGTCGAGTGTTTGGCGATGTTTCGCTGCAATAAGGCCTAGTTTTTGCGTCGTTTCATAACCATGGATGAAACATGGGTCCATCACTTCACACCTGAGACGAAGGAACCGTCAAAACAGTGGATTGAAAGGGGAGAATCGGCTCCAAAGAAGGCGAAGATAGTTCCATCTGCAGGCAAGGTCATGGCGACAGTTTTTTTGGGATGCGCGTGGGATAATTTTCATTGATTATCTTCAGAAAGGAAAAGCAATCAATGATGAGTATTATGCAAACTTATTGCAGCGTTTGAATGACGAAATCAAGCAAAAACGCTTGCATTTAACCAAAAAGAAATTTCTGTTTCATTAAGACAATGCACCAGTTCACACATTCATTATCGCCATGGCCAAAATCAATGAGTTAAAGTTTGAATTGCTTCCTCATGCACCCTATTCGCCAGACTTAGCCCCTTCTTATTATTTTCTGGTTCAAAAGTTGAAGAAATGGCTTGGTGGTAAAAGATTTGCCAAAAGTGAAAAAGTGGAGTTTGCAGTTGATGGCTATTTTGCAGAGCTCGACGGTTCTCACCATAAGCAGGGTATCGAAGCTTTTGAACATCGCTGGGAAAAGTATATCGAGCTGAAAGGAGACTATGTAGAGAAATAAAGATGCTTTTTCACAAAATTCTTGTTTTCTTTGTTAGGTTGGGTACTTCTGGAACAGCCCTGTATGTGCATGAACTACATTAAATCCTGCAATTTTTATATATTTATTACTGCACATATGGGATATAATATTTGCTAGTTGAAGTTTGCCGTTTAAATGCTATCTGGCTCTTCTTTTTTATTTGTTAATATTTACTTAAGATTTAATTCATGCAACAGCTGAGTAGAGCTGCAAGTTACTGTTTTTTTTTTCAAAGCTCAACAACCAGGCGTGGATGACCGATTATCAGTACGTCACCAATGCTAATTGGTGACCTTGCTGCTGGAACCACTATGTTCAACAGTTAGTGGGTATTTTTTGTCATTCACCATTGCTGAAAAAAAGTATGCAATGCATAAGCGTTAAATACATATGCTTTTCCTCTTCAATAATACACTTACCACCTTGGATCGTAATATACTATTTGCGGTAATGTTCGTGTATTTGAGTGTTAATAATAAAGTTTATATGTAATGAATTTTTATTTTCTTTATTGATTATGATTTTTTATTTAATATTAATTAAGCCTCGGCTGCGTCAGTTATATCTGGTAGAGCATGTATCTCTTAACAAGGGTGGTACGGTTGCACTTTACACAAATTATAGTCTTAAATTCTCACTTCTTTATTACATCAAGGCAGTTGAATAATATATATATATATAATAACATTTACTGAAGTATTTACGTATGGCGCTGTAAGATATTACGTTTTATATGAGTGCTAACGAACTGCAGTTTACAGAGAATTTCTTAAGTTCTTTATTCGCGTTAAAAATTATGAATCACACAAATATATATCTCTGCGAATATATAATGAAATGTACTTTATGGTTCTAATAACCATCTGCTTCTAACTACATTTTTAAAGGTCAAAATTTATCTTCTCCGCACTGCACTAAAATTTCACATCTGCATCCTGAGCTACAACTACTGAACTGACTTGGGTTGGGTACACTACCTCTTAGCGTCTACAGGCTTAAAGTTTTAAATTTAATCTCTCTATTTGATTGGCTTTTGCACTCACGTGACAATTTTATAAACTTTTTTGGACGTTACACAGTATTTTTCCATCGACTGTTGGTAGCCTTCTTATTTCTAAGTTATTGTTCTGCCAGCGTTACAACTTATCGTTAGCCACCCTATGCTTCCACTTTATGACGCTGTTTGCTACAAAAGCCAGCTTGCTTCCACACTCACAGCTGCTACTTTCTAAACTAAGAAATACATTCACATAATACAATGGTTGTAATATACACTCATTGCTTATAGGCGGGCTATTATTTTTATATTATAATTAGATTGATATCAGTTAAGGGATAAAGAAATACTGCCTGGTGTTATTCTTCCCGGATTTGGTTACTGTTTTATTATACTGTATAAGCCCTTTTAATATTATCCAGTCATGGCCTTACATCTGAGATTTCCACCAGAAGTATGTGGAACCCACATAGAAAGGAAATGAGCCAATCAAAACACTCTTTGGGGGGTAAGGAACGCGGCTACATCTCTTTATTTATTTAATCAAGCCCCTTCTGAGGCTCTTCTAATGCGCATGTATTCTGTTTATACGCTGGCGCCTGGAGCCCTTAACCGTTTCATTCGCTCAAGAAATAAATATTTGTAATATATCACTATATAACATCCTGCGTAGATGTATAACGCAACGTGCTTCATAGCTGCACCCAGTTAGCGCTTCTCCTCCACAAACCGCCACTGAACCTGCGGTCCTACCTTTTAATTATACGCTGGTAGGCCAGTTGTTTATCACACGAATGTGCCAATGTCGTTTTATGAAAGCCCATGGGTGTTTTACTACTGCCGATAAATTTTATTCAGAAAAAGCAGTCTCCGTAACCAGCATTTAGGTATACAAGGAAATTAACTCCCGCCAGCTATCATTATAAATTGCGCTCTAGACGGGCACCTCGGCTTTGTAGCAACGAAAATAATTCGTTAGCCCCCTGATGAGCGTCTGTAGACCCCATCTGACGGAATGTTCCCTTGAAGCGCTCATTATAACACACAGTCGCCCTCTGAGGTTCCCTGCAGTGCTACCAAGCTTTTCTGGGAATATTATAAGGAAAGAAATTGCTTCTTATAGAAGAAGATAGCTTATTTATCGAAAAAATATGCTTCTAGGACGTTTCCCAGACTCAATAGCTATCCAGTTATCAAAATTGGAATTTTCGGAGGATGAAGTCATCATTTTCTGTGCTAAATTCTATCCGCTGCATCTACAGCGAGAAAGAAACTAGGGAACTAAGAATAGAACAGAGAGAGTTGAAGAAAAAAGCAAAACGAATGATAATAATCCTTGAATTTAGATGCTTAACCCAGAAATTCTGGGTTCAACTCACGCTGGGGAGGGGAATTTTCTTAACCAGAATCATACCCAGTCTTCCGCAGAGTCTGGAAGTATGAATTTGGGAGTGAATGTGATTGTGTTTAGTATTTCCCCCAAAAAAGGATTAAAACGACAGTTTTAACAAAACCTATACTTCACCGAATAATAACACCATCAGTTCTTTCTTAAGCTAAAGCCCATATGACCATAGACGTTAAGAAGGATAAATAAATGAATTTTTTTTAAAAAAATCTAATGTGTTGCACTCACATGAATTTCTCCACTCCTGCACAAACAATTTTTATAAACGCTTATTCTTCATTTACTTCTGGTTAATCGAGATAAACATTTGCAGAAATTATCTTATTGCTAATTTTCTTGTAGGTGCAATGGAAATATGGTAGGCTATAAGCGATAGTCAAATCTTTTAAGAGCTGGTTGCTATGTGGAGCAATCCATTCTCTTTGCATGTCCAGGACATACAAAAAAAACAATAACGAATTTCCATTTGAGAAAAAGTGTATTCGAAAATTCAAACAAATAACAAGGAATATCTCGGAAATGGGTCACTCGACAAAAAAATGTACATGACATAAATTGTGTGTTTTAACGAGATCTACATTTTTTGTGTAGTAACATTTTGTCTCTCTTACAGTTTACCAGTTATGCGAAAGTCATTCAAAATGAAATTTGGTGGACATTCCCAGAAAATTCATTTCATTTGCCGTGAAAATATTTTAAACATATGATATTTTAATCATAATCATTAGAGCCATTTTTGAAAAAATCAAAATTTTCGAAAAATCTTCCATGTAAAGGGTAGTCTGGGGTGGGGGATTTTTCTTGAAAATCTTCGTTTCGCATCCTTGGAAGATACTAAACGCAAATGCCAGGTTTGGTATTTATCCGACAGACACACACACGGACATATTTCCAGAAATGCTTTATTTGGATTCAGGACAACTCAAAACATGTATTTCTAGTGTAATTTCGCTATCGAATATTTGGGTGGAATGCAATAGCCAAAGTAAAAGATTACTTGGATCGTAGATCTTTACGTAAAACCCCGTTCATCTTTTTCTTTTAATAGATATCCTGAAATAAACTGACACGCACATGCTTTCATGCATGTTGTATACATTAGATTTATTTTTGTCCCTATTCCAAAGTATTCCGTCATGTCCAGCCCGATTTCAGTTATACAATCTCCTCTAACACTTCTCAAAATAATTGTCAAAAGAATTAAAGTGGAGCATGCTTTTAAGCCAGTTATGAGGACAGGGAAACCTGGAAAAAGCCTTAGTCAGGAAGGTAGTTCTGGCAGAATTTGAACCGAGCCTATGCCATAATGAAATCGGCTACCCGTGTATGTAGGTCGCCCCTACGAAGTCCTCCTCTACCCTCAAAGCAGTAATTGCCCTCGAGGTTGCGGGTTCAAACCCAGCAGAGGGCATTGGATTTTTTCGGACATAAAAATCCTTAGCATGTCTTCCTTCGGAAGTGAAATAAAGTCGGTGGTCCCTTGCGGTAGGTTTACAGCATGCAAAAGAACCTCAAGTCTGAAAAAGAAGCTCTGAGTAAAATGTCCGGTCTTTCACTCCCAATATAGAACGGTACCCTAAGGGCATAGTAGTTAAAGGGCTACTATAAATAAAATTCAGTTTAATTTCACCGCATACGCCGCACGTCACCCCCTATCGCCTGGGAATGAGAAGAAATCGCCTACCGATCTGGAAACCCATGAAAAACCCAAGGTAAGGTTGGCGGTCGAAGAGGAATCGAACCCCTGCCCCACCGGATGCGAGTTTCAGAAGCCATCGCCTGAGCCATCCCACTTAGTAATGAAAGGAGTTGCTTGAAAAACCATGGTCATCTGTAATTCTTGACGTGCAAGCTACGCAGCAACGAACCTCGCAGCTGACGGACTAACGAACGTTACGCCCCATTTATTGCTTCGTTAAGTTCGCAGTCAAGGTCTACTCCATTAATAACCGAAGTAGGAACAGTGACAAGGAGCTATGACAAACGAGACGCTTTATCTTGAACTCGAAATTCTGGGAGTGTTAATCAGTGGAGATGGAGATTTAGTGCGCCAATTACCAGGGCAAGAATCTCTCTCCCAAAAGTACTTTCATTTGTCATGGAGTCAGTAGAAGCAATAGGTGTAATTATCGTTTTTACGCTCCGGCACCAATTAGCCCAAGGCTCCTGTGAGAGGCTGAGAAACTTGAAGCTGCTTTCGCGTCAAACGCTATCAAGAACTCTCGATCCACCTTTTGTCCTTCCCCCTATTTCACACACAACTTTAAAACATCGGTAATAGCAAAATGCAGATTGGGTACATACTTTATGTATTCAGATTTTGTTTCAAATGACTTGCTCACTTTGCCTACTACATTCTTTAACACACACCTAAGTATGTGCGTGTGTGTGTGTGTGTGTGTGAGAGAGAGAGAGAGAGAGAGAGAGAGAGAGAGAGAGCAGCGTAACTCAAAAACGAATATCGGTATACCAAACTTGGTATTCAAGTTCAACATGTTCTAAGATTCGACACGAAGTTATTCAAGATATCTCCCCACTTCAAATAGCCTTTACATAAAAATTGTTCGTTATTACTTCCTCTACTACGTACAGCAAGTAGAAGTATTGCAGTCAACTCAAATATTCGATACCGAGATTTCGCCGGCAATACATGTTTTGAAGCCCCCTTAACCCAAATAAAGCAGTTTCAGAAAAAGGTACGGTGTGTGTCTATCTGTGAATTTGTGAACAGTATAACTCAAAAACAAAAAGTCGAATAAATACCACATTTGATATTCATGTTCAGTATCTTTCAAAGATGCGACACGAAGATTTTGATTAAAATATCATATATTTAAGATATTTTCATGAGAAATAAAATTTATATCTTGAATATTTTGGGAATGTCCCCAAGTCTTCTTTCTGAATGGCTTTTCCATAGCTGGTAAACCGTAAGAGATAGACAAAATGTTTCTACACAAAAAATGTAGAGCTCATTAAAACATACAATTTATGCCATATACATTTTTTTTGTAGAGTGGGCCGTTTCCGAGATATTCTTTGTTATTTGTTTGAATCTTCCAATACTTATACTTTTTCTCAAATGAGAACTCTTATTCGTTTGTTTATGTCCTGGGCATGCAAAGAGAATGGAATGTTCAACATAGTTTAAAGCCTACCATATTCCCTTTGCACCAAAAAGAAAATTAGTAATGAGATAGCTTCTGCAAATGTTTATCCGGTAACTGAGCTGAAGTACATGGTTATTAAAAAAGAAGGAACATATTTTGAATATTCATTTCTAATGAACGACAATAGATAGCAACACATACGACACAACATTGAATAGAGGAAAGTTCAAAGTTTTAAGCTCCTCCTATTAGTTCCATTCAGTGCTACAGCGACGCTGGGTTTGTTTACGAGAAAATGGCAACGCCACAGGAAAAGTAGTTTTGCGTGCTGCAGTATGCAAAGAGTGAATCCATTGTTTCATTGCAGCGTGCATTTCGTTGTAAGTTCAACAAAGAGCCACCACGTCATAAAAAATTTACAATTGATACAATAAACTCGTAGAAGATGGTTGCGAATGCAAACGCAAAGGCGCTGGTCGTCCTCGCATAACAAATGGTGCTCATAAAATAAAATTTTGACTTTCCTCTATTCAGTGATGTATCGCATGAGTCGCCATCTATTGTCGTTCATTAAAAATAAATATTTAAAGTCTGTTACTTCTTTTTGAATAACCCTGTAAATACTTAACGTTTCAGTACTACTTTCACACTATAAGTTAACCAAAACACATGCCGGGAGAATTCTAATATTACAGATTACAATAGTGCAATAATATAAATATTATATCACAATGATATAAAATACAATTATACAAAAAATTATTTCATACCAGGTAGCACTTAAACTTTTCAAGTTACTTTAATTATTGCACAAAGAGAAGTGCACGGTACGTTACCATCTTCAATATAGATCAAAATATTTGATCAAAAAGTATGTATTTTATACATAGAAGTAACGCTTGTTCTTTAGGGCAAAATTATATGTATATATTCCGCAATGAACCTGATGAAATCGATATAAAAGTGGAAAATAAAAGGATTGTTTATATCAGTCCTAAAACGAAAAATAAAACTTATTTTAAGCACCAAATGCACATTAGAAATCATCTAAAGTTCTTATTAGGGGTGCTATGCAATTAGGTCTTGCTCTAACCTATTGCCTTGGCGCTCTGGTTCATTATTACCTTTTTATTTTTTCTACCACGTATCCAGTACATATGTAAAGAAGATATTTCATTCCACTCAAAATTCGATATGGATAATTTACCGGAAATACATGTTTTGAGGCCCCTGATTAAAAAAATATGTTTTTAAACCACCATGCATGCGTTTGTTTGTGAACAGCATAACTCAAAAGCGAAACCTCAGATAAATACCACACTTGGTATTAAGTTCAGTATCTTCTAAAGGTGCAACGCAAAGATTTTTAAGAAAATTCCCCCACCCCAAACTACCCTTTACATAGAACACTTTTCGAAACTTTTTATTTTCTCAAAAAATGGCTCTAGCGATTAAAATGCCATACATTTAAGATATTTACATCACAAATAAAATGTATATATATCTTCAATTTTCTGAAATAACCTGTAAAGTCCTCTTCATTCATAAATAATTCTGTGTAATCTAGTATAACCGGTAAACTTTAAGAGATAAACAAAACCGTACGACACAAAATATATACATCTCTTTAAAACCACAGTTTTTCAAATAACTTTTTCTGAGACCAGCCATTTCGAGATATCAATTATTACTGGTTTGAATTTTTCAATATTTCGTGATTTTAAAGTGTTGTCGCCATTCGGTTGTTTCTCGCAATATCATGGAAAGCTTATGGAATTTCAAGGCCAGCATATAGCCTCTGGCTTTTAAACATCGCTTCGGTTTCCTGTGCCCCCCTTGACCCTACAGAGAAATGCGTATTGAAAGAATGCCTGCAAAGGTTTATCTCGGTTAACATAAAATAAGCTTTCTTAAGAGTAGTTTGTTGAACCTATATAAAAATGAACGATAATGGAAGAGAAAGTCATGTGAATGTAATGCAGATGCTTTATTATTATTTTAATATAGTCTGCCTTGTAACCTTCTGGTAACGATATGAAAAACATCATAACGTTGCAGAATAATCTTCCAGCGGTTGGGGAATTTTCTAATGGGTTCTGGAACTTAACAGCACCATCAGCGCATTGCACTGAACATTCTAAACCTTCCATCCCCTTTTATCAAGCCTGCTCTAAACTGTTCAAGCTTCTGAAACGCTCGGTTCTGCGTGCAATTGTACTTTCATGCTTTCATGTTTAAAAGACCTTTTCTCGCCTTTTTTACAGTCCATCATTTCACTCCAGATCTATTAATGCTCGCTGTCATGGTAAAAGCGCAGAGAGATGAATAAATTATTCATCACTTCCTTTTATCTTTCACTCTCCATTTTTGTCCTGCATACCTTTAGTTGCTACTTTTATTTCAACGGAGGACCTTCCTTCTTTCATGGATACGAAAGATAATGCAAATAATAATAACAATAATAGAACGTCAAAAGAGTGGATGCGTCCAAAATGAATCAGAACTAAGTGTTAAGGGAAGACTATATGGCAAAATTTGAAGAAAAAAAATTAGTCTTTTGTTTTTAATTTCCTCTTTAATTTGATATATACTTTATTACTGTATGCACAGCACTAGTATTTTAAATATAGTTTTAAATCTGTACTTAATCTGCCATTTTGTACTGTAAATTCTACACCACTTCACAGCAAAGAAAATATCACGTGGCTTTCTCTACCCTCTATAGTTTATTAGTGGGTATACAAACTAATCTTACTACAGCTTCTTTTTCTACCTACTTCATTTTAACTAAGTGACACATTTCCTTATAAATACAAAGGGAATAGCGTCTAGACCTATAGCTCAGTCGGTAGAGCACCTGCCTGTTGTGTTAGGAGTCCCGGGTTCGATTCCCGGCTGGGGGGTGGGAATTTTTCTCTAGCCAAGATTATTCTTTGTCCTCCTCAGAGTATGGAAGTATGAATGAGGGTGTGAATGACACGAGTTAACAAATGTATAAATGGAACTAACAAACAAAAAAAGGAATAGCGACAGTCAGTTGTTTAAGAACTGCACGCTATACGCTATATACTGTTTCCATGCAATTACGAGAAACAAATGAATGTTGGCAGGACTTTCAAACCATTAAAAACGGATATTTCAGAAATGGCTTATGTTTATGCCACAAAAAAGTTACTTGACATAAATTGTGCGTTTTAAACAGATCTACAACTTCTGTGTACTACGTTTTACTGTTGCTACTGTGAACGCCATAATCAACCTGGATTTTAATCTAGAAAAGTGCCATAAGAGCCGGGGATATAAGCTGTTGTCTAAACACATTGCAGAACGTGCCAGTAACAGCAGAAAGCTGTATGAACGATACGTAGCTGGTGAAAAGTGGATGTGTGTTGTTTTTGTAGATGAGACATGTTTATCTAAGTGACTGCAACAAGCCCTGGGCTATATATTACCGACCAAGGTGGGAATCAAAATTTGAAAGTTGGCATAATGAAACCAACGAAAGTTTCATGGTAATAGGAAGGTACAGTTACAATGGAAAATTAACCATTCGTCGTCAACATAAAAATGTGAAAATCAACTCGGCATTTTAGCAGAATAATGCCCTGATACCAATTTTCAATATAGAAACCCCTGCTCTCTGTAGTGCAGATGTCAATAAAGTCTAGTTGCATCAAGATAAGGCATCAAGCCATAACTCTGCTTCAACTTACAAATTTTTGGAGAACATAGAAAGAGAAATGGGAATACCTCCCATATTTTTCAGCGACATCCGTGTTAAGTCATCTGATGCATCACTGATGGAGTTTTGTGCATTTGGGCTACTGAAAAGAGCCCTTGGAAGCAGACGGCCGCGAACTGTGGAGGTCTCTGGAAAGCTGCCAGGAGGAATGGAATAAACTGGACGTCCCAGTATTTCGTAGCAGTTTGCTTCAGTGGAAGCTGTGCTGCAGATTGATAGCTCAAGCTAAAGGCTGCCAGTTAGACATCACTGCTGGTGGAGGCGTGGTTTTTCATCAGGTAATGGGCTCTTAAGTTTGTTACCATAGATTGCGAACGACCCTCTGTGTTACCATTCAGGATTAAAAGCAATAATTTTATGCCATGAGACAAAACTGTGGATCTCAAACCTAAAATTGCTGATTGTACAAAGGACATTAACTCTAAAGCCCTCTTTGTTTTGTTAAACTGAGTCAGTTCTCAGCTTTCGCAATTTGTTATCTAACTCGTAGGTATCTATTTCAGGATTAAAGTTTATCATTCATATTGTTTCTGTGCTGCTTCCTGAATGAAAATAATAAAATTGTGAGAACTTCAGTATTAAAATTTTGTCTTTAACATACCAGAGATTTTCTCTAAAACATGCTAAAGTGGTGGCGCCGGGCCGAGTGGTTAGACCGCTCACCTCCCACCAAGGCGACCCGGGTTCGATCTCAGGCATTCGCATGTGGGATTTGTGGTGGACAAAACGGCGTCTAGTTGGGTTTTCCCTGGGTTCTCTGGTTTCCCCTGACATTCATCATTCCACCGGTGCTCCATCTTTACCTTTCCTGTCATTCATCTCTCGGATCTCATCCGTCACCTTCTTCGCTCTCATTCCGGGTGTCCGGTTGATCCCCCTCCCTGGTTGTCACTCTCTGATCTATAAACCTTCGACTCCCCGAGAAGCATTGGCTAGTAAGTCCTTGTGGGGAGGTGCAAGCCCTACGAAGGGGAGGGTAATCAGAGATTGCTTTGCATGCTAAAATATTCGCTATCATTAAGTTGCACACCTACCACAAAAACTACAGGTATCTGCAGTTACAGCTAATTATAGTTCAGCAACTTAGAAATAACCCTTTTGAGGGGTAACTCACCTGGTCATGTATTCCCCCTCTCTAACTGCCTTGGGCGAGCATGCTGCTTAAGCACCACATGCCATAATTTCGCCAATCCCGTGTTTTATTTTATTCTCACAAAATCGTTTTTATCACTTTATCACACCACTGTTGTAACTATCCAACTGCAGAGGCAGGACTAAAGACACAAGAACATTGCAACAAAAATGCTGAGTCTGTAAATTGCTGTGACAGGCCACGCAAAGACCAAAGTGCAGCGAGTTTGCATATAACTAGCGATAACATATCACATAGGTACATGCGGTATTATCATGGGATATCTTTCAAAAATTAATTCACACTTTTAGAGTATTTCGTAGAGTAGTATATCTCTTCAAGGAAAAAAGTTCCTCGCTAATTAATTTTCATAATACAAATTATTTCAATTGGATTTTTACAAAGAAAACTAGCGGCTTTATATATATAATAAACCTTTTTATGAAATTCGGTGTTAAATCACAACGATTCTGTTAACGATAAGCTTAGAAAATAGACACGGATAAGTTAAATAAGATCGCCTGTGCTATTAAGCCACCTACCTGGGTAATAATTTTTACTTTCTCTACCACATACCAAGTAGGTAAAGGAGCTACTGCATGCCACTAAAAAATTAGATACGAGAGTTCACCGGAAATGCATGTTTTGAGGCTTCTGAATAAATTAAAAATAGCATTTTTAGAAAAAGGTCCGTGTTTGTGTCTGTGTGCTTGTGCATATGTGTGACTGTGTGTCAGCATAGCTCAAAAACGAAAAGTAGGATAAACATCAAACTTGGTATTTAAGTTCAGTGCCTTCCAAATATGCCACATGGAGATTTTCAACAAAATCTCCCACTCCAAACTACCCTTTACATGGAACATTTTTTAAATATCTGATTTTCTAAAAAATGCTCAAATGATTTTGATTAAAATATCGTGTATTAGAGATATTTACGTGACAAATAAAATGTATATCTGAAGTTTCTGGGAATAGCCTATTAAGTCCTCTTCATAGGAAGGAGTTTTGTATAACGTTGTATAACTAGTAAACGTAAAGTGATAGACGAAAATGTACTGTACAAAAAATGTGGATCTCTTTAATATACACAAGTTATTTCAAATAACTTTATTGTGCATCAACCATTTCCGAAGTATCCGTTATTAATGGTTCTAAACCCAGCGGGATAGCTCAGGCGGTTACGTCTGTGGCCCCATTCAGGAGATAGTGGGTTCGATTGCCATCGCCTACCTCCCTGACCCATGGGGTTTTTCGGGGGTTTCCCGGGTCGCCAGGCGAATGCTGGGAAGGTTTCTCACATCCCCCGAATTTCCTGTCCCTCCATTTCATCTACATTCTTATTTCACTTCATATTTCATCGTTGGTCTCTTTCAGGGTTGAAAGTGTTGGCGATGGTGTTTCGGTGCAATGTGGCAGGGGAAAAGTATGCTTTTTGTGACTATCTCCGTCCCTCGGCTTTCGGCTGGCTGCCGGAGGTATCCGAACCCCCTTGAGGGGCGTTGGACCCCCTCCGTGCGGGGTGGGGTCCCCGATCGCCTGTATGTCTGCCGGGGAGTCTCTATCTGGAAGCTTTAGGACCCTGTCATTCCTGTGCCGTCATTCTTGGTTCCACCGCCCGGTGTCTCCTCTCGCTTCATCCTTCCTCCCGGGGACGCCCCCTTGTGGGGCGTAGATACAATATCCCCTCTGTGGATCAGTCCCGAGTCCCCTCCGTAGCCATTCCAATCCAATGGTTCTAATTGCTCAATACTTAGCCATTTTGTTCAAGTCCTGTCGATTTTCAGCTGTTTCTCGCGCTCTCGTGGAAACAGTATGGAACTTTAATGTCAGCGTCCAGTTCTAAACATTTAACTATTGTTGCTCCCTTTGTGTCTATAACAAAATTTGTAATGCAGCCATTTCTGAAAAGGTTTGTTAGGATTAAAATAAAGTATATAAGCTTTCGTAAGACTAATTTGTATACCCACTAATAAACGATCGAGAGTAAACAAAGTCATGTGGATGCAAAACAACAGATTTTTCTAGAATGCTATGCAATTCCTTAAAAATCTGATACGGTGCACCTCTGTACCTTATTAATTACAGACTTTAAACTCCTCAAATAAAGGATAAGAAAGAAAAAAAAACCAATGCAAACAGCAAGTATTAAATAGAGGTTTAAAAAACGAGCACTTGGCTATGTTTGTCCGGTTGAATTCTCTCGAGGGGAAAGAATTGACGCGGCGTCAACCAGAGAGCCTAGGCAACATTCATACGTTTCCATGGAGAATTGAAATTTGAGTAAAACTCCGCACTGAAAAGGATCCACGTTCCATGTTAAATTCGATACGTATTGAGATCGATTTGGATACGCAAACTGGACTTACTTTGACGAAGGGCAAACCTTAAATGTTAAACACAAAACGTGTTATCTATAATTGTTAGACGAAGGCTTTGTGGTTGGTGCAACTGTGCTTTTGTAAAGAATATGCGACGTTAATATAAACATGGTAAAAACGGCCCTGTTGTATGTATTATTGCAACAGTTTCTGACAGCTTTATTTTTCTTTCATGAAAAGTTGTAGCATGAATGATGGGCACAACAAACGTAAACGATAATTTTCTTGCAAAAATGGTGCCTCAAAACTTGTATTTCACAACACTGCTTCAGAAGTAATGGCGAAACGTAGGCCTGTATGTTGGGTTAAAGAAAGGAGTCAAGATTGCTGAAAGGAACAAATAGTTCCCATTGAAGTAGGTAGTTGCTGCTACATATTGAAAGCCAGTTTGAAGAAGATGTATTATATTTCAACTGTTGGGGAGCCGAACTTATAGTAGTTGCAACCGCACGTATAGTCCCGCTTTCCGGTAGCCTTCGCCCCAAATGTACTTTCAGGTGACCTTTGTCCCAAGTTTAAAAAAATATTAACTTTGTAATTTGACTGTTTCTTTAAATATTATATTTATGTTTGCCTCGGGTGCGTCAGTATTATTGTTAGAGACATGTTTCTCTTGGTAGGGTTGTGGTACGACTGAATAATGTAGGCTTACACAGATTTTTAGTTTTAATTCACTCCTTTTGATACAAATTAAATAGCACTTCACTGATATAGAGAGCTGTGAGATTCTTTTATTTAATACTTGCACTTTATAGCACGTAAACTATTTTCGTCTCACACGAATACATATTTAATTTTTCGAGGACACATCTCGCGTCTGGTTATGAGCACTGTCTAGAAGCAACTGTACTGTTTTCCACCGCCTAAATTTGTAGATTTCTGTATTTTAAGTCTCTGATTGGCTAATCCTAGTCCAATAGAATACCTTTATTTAACTTAAGCTTTTTCTGGTTGTTGATTGGCTATTTTATAAACTGTCACTAAAATTTACATTATTGCTGCTCTAATAAAGACTAGTAGCATCTAAACTTACTTAGTCATTATTGCCTCAAGGTTACCTCATTGTTAGCAACTTTAAACCTATTTCTCACAGCTCCTACATTATTAGATTGCGTAATACATTCACATAACATTATTAAACATGCATACAATAATATTAACATACACAATGACTGTAATATACACTTTTTAGATATTGTTACATATACATATTGCTTTAAGGCGGGCTGTTATTGAATTTACATTATATAATTAGACTGAAATTATTCAAGTGTTAAAGATACTGCCTCACCATACATTTTAAGGAGGAAGATTGGCTTGAAAATTTCCGAATGAGACATCTTCTTCTTCCATTCAAGGTTTAGACCTTTCGACCTGTTCCGAAGCTAACTAAACTGGTCACTCCATCTCCTCCGTTGTCGCCAACACTTCTTCCTGAAGGTCTATAAAATAAAGCTTGCCGGGGATTCCTTGAAGGGGGCATTCGTAAGACATGTTCTTTCCAACGTTTTTGGTGCCTCTGTATTTGTTCATTAATGTTTTCTTCCATTAGCTGTTCTCTTATTACAGTAAGCCTAATCCTATCTCTTCTAATAATCCCCAACAATGATCGTAAAAATCTCATTTGGGCTGTTTCCAATCTTGTTTCCAATCTTTACGTAGTTCTTAGTGTACAGTTTCACAAGAGTACATCAGTGCTGGTTTAGATATAATATTATGGAGTCTACTTTATTTCCTTCCTCGTGTTTTTACTAAAATGTGTTTTATGCATCCGTTTAATCTATTATATGCTTCTATATTCTCTTCGACACCTGCCTTGGTGTTTATAACTGATATCTTTGATCCCAGATATTTAAATGTTGAAACTTGTTCTATAATTTCTCCATCAATAAATATTTTAACTCTTCTTTGTTCTTTCCCTATCATAGCCATGGATTTAGTTTTCTCATCCGAGATTTTCATATTATATATTCTTTTCCCTATTTCGTTCAATTTAGTTACTGATCTTTGCAGTTCCATTTCGTTTTCTGCTAATATTATCTGGTTATCTGCAAAAAGTATTGTGTTTATATTTACATTATTTATGGTTATCCTTCTATAACTATATATATCGCAAAGAGAATAGGCGACAATTCACATCCCTGTCTTAGTCCTGTATTAACTTCTGTGGTTTTACCTTGACAGTTATAATTGTTTTGGAATATAGACACTTAATGGCATTAATTAAATTGTATGGTTCTTTATACTCTTCCGCCATTATTTTCCATAGCTTACCCCGTTGTACTCTATCATACGCCTTAATATAATCTAAAAAAAAATCTGATGTGTTACACTCACATGACTCTCTACTCGTGAACAAACTATTTTTACAAACGCTTATTCTCCATATGCTTCATGTTAATCGAGATATCGAGATGTTAATCTTATTGCTAATTTTCTTGTATATCTTCTTGGTAGACTTTAAGCTATAGTCAAATATTTTAAGAGCTGGTTGCTATGTGGAGTATTCCATTCTCTTTGCATTACCAGGACAAAAAAAATTGAATAACGAATTTGAGAAAAAGTATAAGTATTGGAAAGTTTAAGGGAATAACAAGCAATATCTCGAAAATGGTTCACTCAACAAAACAATGTATTTGGCATAAATTGTGTATTTTAACGCAATCTACATTTTTGTGTAGTAAAATTTTGTCTATCTCTTATGGTTTACCAGTTATGCAAAAGTCGTTCACAATGAAGAATATTTTTGGAGACATTCCCAGAAAATTCGAGATATACATTTCATTTGTCATGAAAATATCTTAAACATATGATATTTTAATCAAAATCGTTAGAGCCATTTTTGAGAAGATTAAAATTTTCGAAAAATGTTCCATGTAAAGGGTAATCTGGGGTGGGGTGATTTTCTTGAAAACCTTCGTGTCGCATCTCTGGAAGATACTGAACCTAAATACCAAGTTTGGTGTTTACCCGACTGTTCGTTTCTGAGTTATGCTGTTCACAGACACACACGCGGACATGTTTCCAAAAATGCTTTTTTTGGATTCAGGGGGTCTCAAAACATATATTTCCGGTGAAATCTCGGTATCGAATTTTTGGGTGGAATACAATACTTCCCCTACTTACTATACGTTGTAGAGAAAGTAACAAAAGACAGGTTTCTTAATTATATTCCGAATGAAACATGACATCTTTAAATTCATATTCTGCGGCTTGAACCATGTTTATAGCAAAGCAAAAAGTTTTTGGAGTTTCAAAGTCTCTAGGGGAAAAAAATTACAAGCGATCAGCCTCTTACAATGAGTAGAGTAGAAGTTAGTACTCTTGGTGTATTCAGTACGATTTCAATACGGTAGGTATTTCCACGCAACAAAACTTCGATCGGATGCTACTTCCTAAGAGGATCAGATCTAAGATTCAGTTCGATCTGAGTCCGCGTTTCCATGCAGTACGGAATGTGTACTCAAATCCATTTCAATTCCCCATTTAAACACGGTAATTGAATCTGGTCGCGGAAGCCTTCGAGTACTCACTTGTACATCCGTAATAGGGTTTCTTGCTGTTGTGCATCAGCATTACGATTTAGTGTGCATTATTACTCTTTAATAACTGCATCAGCGTACAAATCCAAAAGTTTCCTAAGGTGAGCATCGCTTAACGAAAATTAATAATATTCCTTCAGTTAAATTGCTGTTTACGACAGAACATACCACTACAAACAAGGGTTGCATCCACACCAAGATGTTTTGCTTAACTTTGTTAATAAACATTGTTCAAAATAAATATTCATAAACAAAACAGCGTAGTTACAAAAAATTTTAGTCATGTTTACGAGCAAAGTTCTTTGACTCTTGAGAATGAAATCATTCATTAAAAGTTTTCGTGTTTTCGCCAGTTAGGGCATTCGCCACTACAAACAAAACGATTCGCCTTTGTTTTCTATTAAGCGAAGTGATTTCATTGCCAGAACTTCGCATGGAAATATGATTAATATCAGCACTGGTAGTTGATATAGATGCAAATGAGTAATGCAATCAAAAAATGATAGCTAATGGAGCTTTACCTATCAATAGTAGGTGTCTATCCGTTTTAGACGGCCTCCAATTCGAGGAGAGGAACTGGAAATTACTTCTTAATATAAGTTGAAGATCGGATTTTAAGCTCGGGGACTCTGTTCGGCTTGTTCTGGAGAATAAAAAGACCTATCGGCTTTGGCAAGCATGTTATGTTTGGCCGTGTAACTTAAAATTTCGACATAAACTCTAAGCTGCATTTTGCCGTTGACAGCTTACAAATTGGATTTTTCTTTCGTTAATACATTTTCGTTTGATAGGTGGCATAAAATACTTCTGCTTTTCTGGTTTAAGGCACTTGAAAGATTTGAAAGAATCCACTGGATCATTAATTATAAGTTCAGACACAGGTAAATTTATTTATATTTTTTCTAAAGTTAACTCGTACTCCTATCAAATATGTTTCTTTGCCAGGTTTTACGTATGCACTTTCCTTTATACTTTCTCATTACAACAATGAATAATGCAGCAATATTTTCTTCTCCCTGACATTATCAGTATAACCTCACAAATAGCTTGCTTCTGTGTATACATAACGTAGAAGTTTGTAACACATGTTTATCAACGTTTTAACAATGGTTTTATTAACATTGTTTATTTTGATGTGTACTCACCATAACGTTAAACTAAGACTACTGATTGTATAATTTTAGTGCAACTTTCCCTCTGAAGTATAAATACAATATTCATCACAGCTCTTTCGAACAAGCATGCAATTTGTAATCTGCTCAGCAGTACTCGTAGAGGTAGTTCAAGAGATTCTTAAATAAATACCGTAAGATCTCAAGATACAAGCAATCTGTTGAAAATAATGCTCATTCTTAAAGAACCAGAGGATGCTCACATTCCTAAAGAGTGGAATAAAAATAAGCAAGTATTCAACATTTAGTACCATGACCGCAAATTAAACCTGATCACATTTCTATTCTAAATATGTTACGTAGATTAGAAGTCTGCCTTTGGAGTAAAATCAGTAATCAGTGCCTAAATTATCGATAAATACGTATTGAAAAATATAAGGGAACAACAAACAATACCTCCAAAATGGTTCACTCAACAAAATAAATGTATATGACATAAATTGTGTATTTTAACGCGATCTACATTTTTTGTGTAGTAAAATTTTGTGTATCCCTTATGGTTTACCAGTTATGCAAAAGTCGTTCACAATGAAGAATACTTTTGGAGACATTCCCAGAAAATTCAAGATATACATTTTATTTGTCATGAAAATATCTTAAACATATGATATTTTAATCAAAATAGTTAGAGCCATTTTTGAGAAAATTAAAGTTTTCGAAAAATGTTCCATGTAAAGGGTACTTTGGGGTGGGGGGATCTTTTTGAAAACCTTCGTATCGCATCTCTGGAAGATACTGAACCTAAATACCAAGTTTGGTGTTTATCCGAATGTTCGTTTCTGAGTTATGCTGTTCACAGACACACACACAGACAGACAGACACACACACGGACATGTTTCCAAAAATGCTTTTTTTGGATTCAGGGGTTCTCAAAACGTATATTTCCGGTGAAATCTCGGTATCGAATTTTTGGATGGAATACAATACTTCCCCTACTTACTATATGTAGTAAAGAAAGTAAAAATGTTTTTGCAACAGCTTATAAAGTTTTATTGAATCAAAGAAAGAGAAACATACTTTTAAACACAGATATTCGAGCTCTTGATGCATTGAATATTGAAAATACTTTTCTTCCATATTTTTGCTTCTACTACATCAACAAGCCATGTAAATAATTCAGAGGAATATGTAAATTTGTCAGTGCAGGCACGCACTAACCTACATTCAAGATCAGATGGTGCTGATTTTACTTCTATAAAAGATGGATTTCAATTGTTTGGGTGAATTAAGTCGTGTATCGACAGGGGATTTCACATAAAAGTGTTGCTTATTTACTCTTTATTTCACGTCAATGAATGTAAAGGCACGTGGCACATTCACAACTGCTTAAAATTCAACATCTTAGCATCAAGTTTTTATGTAAATTTCAACCGAACTCAAATAAATGTTGGTATATTGCAAGTAGCTATGTGGCATTTTATTTTGTTATACTTTACTAATGCATTAGAATAGAAAAATCCAAGTTTAAAAGCTTAGGATCTGAAATTCTGTACTTTGCTTTTATAATAAATTCGTTGCCAAAATTTGGTTGCAACAAACGTAGTATAAAAAGAAGTTTACTTTGGTACTAAAATGTCGCCTAAGTCAATAAGATTCTCTTAAAAGCAGCAGGGGAACGGTGCAGGAATAGAGTTCCCGCGCGTTTCCAGCCATGAAAATATTGTCAATGTTTCACTCTGTACTTCATAAATCTGTCCATTGTTTTTAAACAAGAAAGAAAGAAAAATTAATATTAATGCATGATCGAAGAGATTTCATGAAGATTGTATTTTTGGACTTCCATGAAATATTGCAAATATTGACTTATTCATTGAATAGACAATGAAACAATTAGACAATTATCTTAAAAGAACACACTTAACAGTTTCGCCACTGTCGTGAAACAGAAACATTTGGATTTCTTCTAGTAAATGATCGTTTGAGAAACAGAGAAGTAACAATTACTCGGAATTTGTCTGCTTGAGTTCACTCCAGAATTCTGAAACGTTTAATTCCTCGCATTTTAACCTAAAGTCAGATTCTGAATTAAATAAGTACACTGTGAAATGCTGTCATTGGTCTTCTGGGCTCGAAAAACTCCTCTGAACATTTTGATATCGTTCGAACCTCACTCCACAAGTCGACGTCTATATTGGCGATGCCCCGGCAATTTTTATTCTTAACCAGCTGTTTAAACTGTGTTTAAAAAAGAATAAGTCGTGTGACTCTCCGTACTCATACCAATTCATAGGTATGACATATATTACGCATTTTATATCCTTCCTTTATCCAGTTTACGTTAATCGCGATAAATATCGATAAATGGTTTAACTTAGTAGTACGGAAACGACACTCAGCTGTTTGTCACACCGAACGGTTTTTGTTAGTAAACAGTAGGTGTAGAAAAAAAGGGGAGAAATATTTTCGCACATGTAAAAAGTGGTACACCAAACTTCAACCTCAGAAAACTTTAGCATACAGCGGTGAGCATTTTGGGAACGGTAAATGTTACGAAAAAGTTGTGTGACATAATTTGTACCTTTTAATGGATTCTACCGTTTTTCCTATATTAAGGATTTCTCCAATTAAGAGAATTTCGCAGGATATTTATACAGAATTCAATTATAGTTTTATCTATCATACCAGTAATGCAAACCTAGGTTATTTTTAATCAAAATAGTCTGCTTTATTTTGAGAAACAGAAAAATAAAATTTTTTCCCCAAATAAAGTGTTGTTTAGGATGTGAAATTACTTGAAAATCTTCATCTTGCTTAAAAGTATGAAATTTATTCAAGTTTTGAGCTCCACTGGTCACAAACGTGTACGGCTTTTTCGGATTCAGTGGACGTCAAAGCGCGTATTTCCCGGGGAAGCCTTAGTATTGAGTTTTTTTAAGGAATGAAATACATCTACCATAAGTAGTTAAGCGGTAGAGAAACTGGGATTCTGACTGTCTTATATGACACCAGCACAAAAAGTTAGAACGGGATATTTGTGATTAATCAGGACATGTAGCATCTCTACCATGACACTATTGGTTGTATGAGAGGAATGTGTGCAAGGACTGACATGCGATATTCACGTGGTGGATGTAAACAAACAGAGGAACCAACCTGTTGCGGCGCGAGGGGAACAGCCTGCTGCACCAGCCTGGGCGATGTGGACGAGCTGTTGGACGTTGTCGCCGTCTGGTAGACGAGGAGGGTGGTGTAAGCCGCGGCGGCCACCACCGTGATGGCCTGTAACAGCCTCTTGAGTCTGGAAACGCTCACCATGTTTTTCACATCACATCACGCACCAAGTATACAACATCCCTCCATGGCTACCGCCACCGCACGACTGACACCACGTTCCGCTCGACAACTGACAATGCTCCAGCCGCCATCTTGTAAAAACGTGTGTGCCTTCTCCTTTGCCGCTCCGTCTCGCTCGCACCTGGGCGGGTCGGCTTCTCTCCCTCTCCTTCCGCCGAGCGCAACAAGTTGGTCGAGTGCCATCTACTGGACGGTAGGGCGCACTCCGGATGGAATGTTGTTTTTGTTGTGTGGTGCGCGCGATAGTTTAAATCACAGGGCACACGACCACTGTCACCGCGCCAAACAACAAGTTCTGGGGCAAATGGACGTGGCTTCTTACAGAATCGGCATGAAATTAGGATATGTTTGTAAAACAGGAGGTCGATCGTGTTGATGGGGATAATAAGCAGGTTTTACACTTGACCTTTTCTTCTTTGCTTTTCTTTCATTTCGTTCACTATGATTACATGTAGCATTTAGCCTAATTTTACTTATTCTACTGCTTACCTATTGTAAGTGTAGGAGGTATTGTATTCCACTCAAAAATTCGATACCGAGATTTCACCAGAAAAACAGGTTTTTACACTCCCTGAATGAGAAAAAAAAATCTGTGTTACATTCTCCACTCTTGTACAAACAATTTTTACAAACCCTTATTTTCCACCTACTTCATGTTACTCGAGATAAACGTTTGCAGAAACTATATTATTGCTAATTTTCTTGTAGATGCAAGAGGAATATGCTAGGCTTTAAGCAATAGTTAAATCTTTTAAGAGCTGGTTGCTATGTGGAGTATTCCATTCCCTTTGCCTATCCAGCACATAAAAAACTAATAACACACTCCCATTTGAGGGAAAGTAGTACTTATTGCAAAATTCAAAAAAATAACAAGCAAAATATCGGAATTGTTCATTCCACAAAAAAAAAATGTATATGGCATAAATTGTGTGTTTTAACGAGATCTACATTTTTTGTGTAGAAAATGTTTGTCATCTCTTACGGTTTACCAATTATGAAAAAACCATTCAGAATGAAGAGGCCTTATGGGGACATTTCCAGACAATTCAAGATATACATTTAATTTTTCATAAAAATATCTTAAAATATATTATGCTTTAATCAAAATGAGATGAGAAAATCAAAATTTTCGAAAAATGTTCCATGTAAAGGGTAGTATGCGGTGGGAGGATTTTCCTCAAAATCTTCGTGTCGCGTCTTTGGAAGGTATTGAATCTAAATACCATCTTTGTTATTTATCCGAGTTTTCGTTTTTGAGTTATGCTGTTCACAGACACACGCGGACCTTTTTACTTTACTACGTATAGTAAGTAGGGTAAGTATTGCATTCCACCCATAAATTCGATACCGAGTTTTCACCGGAAATACATATTTTGAGGCCCCTTGAATCCAAAAAAGCATTTTTAGAACAACGTCCGTATGTGTGTCTGTGTGTCTGTCTGTGAACAGCATAACTCAAAAACGAAAAGTCGGATAAATACCAAACTTGGTATTTGAGTTGAGCATCTTTCAAGGATGCGACAAGAAGATTTGCAAGAAAATCCCACCACCCCAGACTACGCTTTACTTGGAACATTTTTCGAAAATTATGATTTTTTAAAAAATTGCTATAAGGATTTTGTTTAAAACGACATCTGTTTAAGATATTTTCATGACAAATGAAATTTATATATTGAATTTTCTAGGAATGTCCCCAAAAATCCTCTTCATTGTGAATGGCTTTTGTATAACTGGTAAACCGTAAGAGATAGACAAAATTGTTGAACATAAAAATGTAGATCTCGTTAAAACACACAATTTATGTCATATACATTTTTTTGTCGAGTGAACTATTTCCGAGATATTCCTTGTTATTTGTTTGAATTTCCCAACACTTAATCTCGATGAACATGAAGTAGGTGGAGAATAAGCATCAGTAAAAATAGTTTGTACAAAAGTAGGGAAAGTCACGTGAGTGTAACACATCAGATTTCTCTAAAAGTTTTTTTAATTCAGGCGGGCTCAAAACATGTACTTCCTGTGAAATCTTGCTATCAAATGTTTGGGTAGAATGCAATACTTCCCCTACTTACTATACGTAGTAGATAAACTAGAAAACAAATATATTTACAAAAATGTTTGTGTGTGTATGTGTGAACAGCATAACTCCAAAACGAAACTTTGGTTAAATACCAAACTTGGTATTCAAGTTCATCTTCCAAGGATGCGACACGAAGATTTTCGAGAAAATCACCCCGATCCTAAATACCCTTTACATAAAACATTTTCGTTATTTTTATGTACCCGAAAATGGTTCTAACGATTTTGATTAAAATATCATATTTTAAGGATAAATGTATGACAAATAAAATTTATATCTTGAATTTTCTGAGAATAGTCTGTGAAGTCCTCTTCATTCTGAATGACGTTTGTATACTTGGTAAGCCATAAAAGATAGACAAAACCTTACTACACAAAAGATGTAGATCTCATTAAAGCACTCAGTTTATGTCGAATAAATTTGTTTGTGGTGTTTACCATTTCCGAGATATTCTTGATGTTGATTGGAATTTTCAAATACTAATACATTTTTCAAGTGGCATGAACTCAGTTTTATTTATTTATGGACGCTCTTTAACTGCTATGGGTCTTAGCGTCCCATTCTATATTGGGCGTGAGAGACCGGTAATTTTGCCCAAAGGCCTCTTTATTAAGCTTGAGGTTCTTTTACGTGTCGTAAATGTACGACACGGGACCACCGGCTTTACTTTCCTTCCGAAGGAAACCATGCTAAGGACTATTACGCCCGAAAAAAATCCATCGTCTTCCGCTGGGTTTGAACTCGCGACCTTGGGAACTAGAGACTAGCATGGTACCACTAGTCCACGGAGGACGAAATTTTTTCGACTGGTAAGTCGTTATTTATTTTCTCTCGTGGTCATAAAAAGAGTATGGGACTATGGGATTTCAAAACCATCACATAACGACACGCTTTTTACTTTCTCTACTACGTATAGTAAGTAGGGGAAGAATTAAATTCTATCAAAAAATTCTATATCGAGATTTCTCCGGAAATACATATTTTGAGGCCTACTGAATCAAGAGAAAAAGCATTTTTAGAAAAATTCCTGTGTGTGTGTGTGTGTGTGTGTGTGTGTGTGTGTGTGTGTGTGTGTGTGTGTGTGTGTGTGTGTGTGTGTGTGTGTGACTTTGAGTAGCATAGCTCAACAGTTTACTCGATTTTTCGAAATTCTTGATTTTATAAAAAATGGCTCTAAGGATTTTGATTAAAATAACCTATTACATATATTTATATGACAAATAAATAGTATATCTTGAATTTTCTGGTAATATCTTGTAAAGTCCACTTCATTTGGAAGAAATGAGGTATAATCTTATATAACTCGTACACGTTAAGTGAGAGAAAAAAATGTAGTACACCAAAAATTTAGATCTCTTTAAAACACACAATTTATTTCAAATAAGTTTTTTGTAGAATCAGCCATTTCCAAGACATCCGTTATTATAGTTCAATTTGTTCAATACCATGCCAATCTTTTTAAGTTCCATCGATTTTCAGTTGTTTCTCGCGATTGCATGGAAACAGTGTGGAATTAGCCAGCATATAGCGTCCACTTCTTAAACATTTGACTAACGCTGTTTCCTTTGTATCTATAACTAAATGTGTAATGTGGCTATTTATGCAAATATTTGATTGGATTAAAATGAAGTAGACGAAAAAAATAAGCTTTAGTAAGAATAGATTGTATACTAACTAATAAACGATATAGGATAGACAAAGTCATGTGGCAGTATAATTTTAGCCCACTGTTCTTGTATATGCAATGAAATATATAAATGTGTAATGAACGTTTATTTCGATTATGAAGAAGCAGACAGAAAATAAGTTATTGTAAGAATAGTTTGTTGGAAGCGTGAGTAGACAAGTAAAGTGAATGCAACATATCAGATTTTTTTATTCCTTTATATATGGTGCGGTAGTTTTCGTATGTGTGTATAATAATAAAGGTTATACATATGTAATGAATTTTTATTTTTATTAATTATGACTTTTCTAAATTTATGCCTCGGCTGCGTCAGTTATACCTGGTAGAGCAAGGGTGATAAGGCTGTACAATAGCTTCACACACTTTACACAAGTTATAGTTTTAAATTCTCACTTCTTTATTTCTTCTTCAAGACAGTTGAATAATATATAAAATAACAATTTACTGAAGTATTTACGTAAGAAGCTGTAAGATATTACGTTCTATATGTGTGCTAACGAACTCCATTTTACAGAGAATTTCTTAAGCTCTTTATTCGCATTAAAAAATTATAAATGAAACAAATTTATATCTCTGCGAATATTAAATGAAATGTATTTTACGGTTATCGTGATTATCTGTACCTAACTACATTTTTAAAGGTCAAAATTTATCTTCCCCGCACTGCTCTAAAATTTCACATCTGTACACCCTGAGCTTCATCTACTGAACTGGCTTGGCTTGTACGCTACCTCTTAGCGTCCACAGCTTAAAATTTTAAATTTAATCTTTCTGTTTACTGATTGGCTAAGTCTACTCTAGCAGAACACCTTTGGTTTGACTTTGATTGGCTTTTTGCATCCACGTGACTAGTTACAAACTTTTTGGATGTTACACCAGTATTTTTCCTCCTTAGCTTTCTAAGTTATTGTTCTGCCAAGGTTACAATTATTGCTAGCCACCATCTGTTTTCCCCTTTATGACACTGTTACAAAAAGCAGCTTGCTTCTACCCTTACAGCTGCTACGTTTCTAAGCTAAGAAATACATTCACATATATACAATAAATAAACATAATACAATGGCTGTAATATACACTGCATAGCAATTACTCATTGCTTATACGGACTATTATTTTTATATTGTATAATTAAATTGATATCAGTTAAGGGATAGAAAATACTGCCTTAATGGATAGTTTGTATTTACAGAAGATGCGAATGCAGTGAAAAGCGAAGGAGGAAGAGACGCAGATAGGAGGGCTGAGAAGCAAGAAAATGATGAATAGGTATAATAGTGGGAGATACGGAGAAAATTAAAGAGCATTATCCAATGATGGGGCTTATTATTAGTAGGTGACTTTAACGCTAGAGTCGGGAAGTTTGGTATGGGAAGAGGGAGATAATGCTGAGATGTGGTTAAGATAATGTAAAGATAAGAGGGGAATGATGAAGGCATAACTTTAGTAGAGTTTGGCGAGAACAATGGAGTGATAATTTAGAATGGATGCTGGAAGGATCACAATCCCGGGGAATGTACATGCGTTATTGGTGTAGGTGGAAGTGTTACTGATTATGTTTTGTTCAGTGTAGAGTTGGAGTCAGAAATTATTGAGTATTATTGGTTCTAGTTCACATTTGCCTAACGATGTCACGAGAAAGTTCTGAAGAATGGAGAAAGGAGGGGATGAGAGCAAGGTCTATGTAAAAGGCAAGACAATTATCATCATCATTCAAGATAGGCCTGTTTCGGCTCAGAAGGGATCTTCCCAGCGTCTGCGTAGTCTTCAACATCTCTAGTACCAACTGGTCTGTATTGCAAGGCCTGTTTTGTCAGTCTTTTCTCTGGCATTCGAGAGATATATCTTTCCATTTCATTTTATATTCCCTAATTTTGTCATTTAAATTAAATATTTTTAATTGTTCTTTATTGTTTCACTTGTAATGTGCTCTTTAAGTCTACAGACAGCTCGTACCTCAAAGTTTTCATTTCGGCCAAGTCTCGGCTCCGTAAGATATAATGGGCACTGCGATAGTTTTATAAAATTTTAATCTCTTATCACTTCTTTTTTGTTTTTCAATGTTCGTTTTATAGTGCCACATATGTGTTGAAATTTATATACCTTTTGTTTTAAATCTCTTTCATATATTCATATGAAGTACTTTCTCTGCTGAAATTAAATTATACTTCGACATTGTTTTATCGGGCTGATGCAAAGTCAGTTACAGTCTGTCTTCAGTGTCTGCCAGAACGACCCGATCATCTGCAAATAGGACTGTATTTAAAGCGGTTACTCCTAGTTTAGATCCGTTTTTAACTGCGCTTTGCCGTATATACACTGTTATTTGTGAAAATTGCATCGCAAAGAAGGAAACGCGTGAATTCAAGTAATTTAATACTACAGGTTAGGTACATTACAAGTAACAAATGATAAACATTTCAAACCTATACATGACTTTTGAGACATAATATTCAGTATTTGGTGTGGCCTCCATGCGCTGCAATTAGAGCTGCTATACGCCGTGGCATGGAATCAAAAACGCTCTGAATAAGTTCCTGAGGAATTTTCCTCCACGCAGTTTGTATTCAAGCCCACAAATCCGTGACACTGGTTACTGGAGGACCAACCATATCCCAGACATGTTCGATGGGTGACATTTCAGGTGAACGTGCAGGCCAGGGAAGCAATGGTACCCGTCGCTCTTCGAAGAAGGCTTGTGCATTCCTCGCAATATGTGGCCGGGCATTGTCCTGTTGAAATGTAACCTGTGGATCTGCCTGGAGCAGGGGGAGTACTTCAGGCTCTACAAGCACCGTTAGGTACCGGTTGCTGTTCAAAGTGCCCTCAATTCGTAGAAGGCGAGATCGGTTGTTGTAACCAATGGCGCCCAAACCATCACACCTGGTGTTTGTCCGCTATGCCGCTCAACAATGCAGCCCTCCAGGTTGCGCTCACCACCGTACAGCCGGACACGTATGCGGCCATCACTGTAGGACACGTTGAAGCGGGACCCGTCCGAAAAGACTACATTTTGCCACTCAGCACCCCAGTGACGATGTTTTCATGCCCATTGCAGTCGGAGGAGCTTGTGATTTCTGGACAATGGAAGCCGACGTAATGGCATGCATGCAACCAGTCCAACCTGCAGCAGACGGTGACGAACCGTTGATGCAGACAAGTTCACACCTGTTGCGGTGCTTCAGCGTCGAGCCAACACTGTGGATGAAGCTGTACGGTCCGTTATGGCCATGCGGACAAGATGGCGGTCATCCCGTGCTGTGTTCCGTGGTCCAGTACCCACTCTTCGCTGCGTACGACCTTCATCTATCCGCTGCTTCCACACACGCATCACTGTCGTAGCAGCATGCCCTGTACGAGCCGAAATGTCACGGTATGACAATCCCGCTTCCCGGAGACCGATCATTCTGCCTCGTTCGAACTCACTCACATGCCGATATGGCTCCCTTTGACGTCGGCGAGGCATACTGCACTCACAGCATTGTTTACACTTTGTTTGACAGCTCTGCACTGATTACAAGGGGCACAACATTGACCTTGTCGGACCGACACGAGAGGCCTCTGCTCGGCCTACGTGTACCCCATCTCTCTGCAAACATAATCACTTATTGCTTGCACACTCTTCTTCACTTCCACCAAGTTTGGAGCTATTCGGGAAATTCTTTCTTGGTGTTACAATTTTCACAAACGGTAGTGTATATTAAAAAGTGTTGGCGACATTGGACAGACCTGTCTTGCGCCTAGGTTGATAGTTGCTGGTTTAAAATCATTATCCATACTAATAAGAGTCCCTTCATACATTTTCTTCATCATTCATATTGATGATATCCGTTTTCAACCATTATATCCCATTTCCCATATAACTTTATAAAAACCTTTTATACAATCAACTAACAGTATTTATGGGTCTCTAAATTAAGTTCTCCTTTTTTGTATTATTTGTCTTATTATTGTGAGTTCAGTTTTTCAACTGTCACTTCTGTAAGTCCTCAGTGTCACTTCACTGTTTTAACCTAGTTCAGTTTTCACTGACATTTCACTTAGTTCACACTGCTACTTCATTGCTGTGAACTACTTCAATTCCCCGTCAGTTCACCTTCTTCGTGACGTAATCTCTTCTTCTGAACGGTTCAGTCGCTGGGAAGTAAAACACGACTCAACAATAGCACGGATTGCTGACGACATAATTGTTCTAAGCAAAGGCAGCTGTGACTCTACTGCTAGACAACTTCAGGAATTTTGTAATGACGTTCATACTTGGTGTATGCAATAGAGAGTTCATATGAATCCACAGAAATAACATCCGTTTAAATTCATCTATAAGAAGAAAATCACGTATCATCCAGTAACGCTACATGTCCCAATTTCTACATCTGAGTCGGTGAAATCTCTTGGTCTCATCTGGACAGCAAACTCACGTGGTCAAAACATATTACATCAACAATTAGTAAAATCCGCAACCGCATTCATCAGCTGAAGCATTTAATATCAGAATCATCACCACTCTCTCCTCATAATAAACGTCTATTTTATTTTTGCTAATAAAACCTATCTGGCAGTATGGTTGTGCTATATGGGGCTCTGCTTCATCCTCACAAGTGAAAACAATCCAGGTTCAACAAAAAGAGTTCTTAGACTCATAACTGGTGCTCCGTGTGTGCCGTTTTCCCCTTCCCCCTTGGTCATGACTTATGCAACCAGCTCAAGAACGGCCCAATGCTTCGAAAATGATGACGTGGGTCATCGAGAGAAACAGTTAACATCCGAAGCTTCGAGAAAGATGTCGTAATGCATGACGTAATTCATCATTCTACAACTCAAAGCGTCGTGTAGAGTTACCATTGGCTGACGCCAGCGCCATCACGTTCGTGGTCAACTTCGCAACTCCTGGGCAGGCAGCAAGGCACTCATCGGCCAAGTACCGAGTGGATAGCACCCAGACTTGTGTTCTGGTTTTGTGACGGCAAGATTTGGCGTAAACCAGCAAGAGTAACCTTTTGGTATTTCTAAATTACTTTCAACCGTTTGGTAAGCTACAAAATTTAACCTTTTTACTCTTGGTGTCTCTAAATTCACATTTACGGGAGAAGCATTTATATTTTCACTTCGTGTAACATTGCATTGTATTAGTCGCCGTTTCAGAAATATTCTCGATTTGTAGGGAAACTTAAATTCTAAAAAGATGAAAGAGTATATTACATTGTCGTCTCCGAGCATATTATTTGTAAATCATAAAACTTTTAAAATGTTGAAGCAAGCTGATGATGGGATTGTTAACAAATGCAAAACTGTATAATAATTTGTTAACATATGTGGCGGTGATTCTTTTCAGTTCCTAGCTCCTACGCAATAGTCCTTTCCACAATATTAAACACCTCTGGGTATGGGAAAAGCCTAGTGGTGCACATGGTACATACGAAACATCTCTCTGCACAACGACTTAGGCATTTCTGAAGTGACTTCTGACACCAGGCTCTACCGATGCTTACTCCAACATATGAATCCTCTGCTGCAGAGAATACCTCACAACAAGCCATCTGACCGGCATCTAAGAAGACTGAAGAGAAAAAGTCACATATACTTAGCATAAACACCCAGGCATGAGCACTGCACCTTCGGGTTTATCAATGGATAATGCCCGAATACATGTATCATGTAAATTACTATGTACTCTATTAGCAAAACTATTATGTATCTTTATACAGCAAAGTTTACGTAAAGAAAATAGTCTTCCACAATCTCTCGCTCCGCAGTAGCACTCGCTGCACGTCACAGGATTCGTCAAAAACTCGCTCGGAGAATGGCACTTTTCATCGCACGATAACTCGCTCGCTCACTGACTGACTAACTGCTCTAGCAAGAACGCTCGCTTATATAGGCAATGGAATCTTTCACAGAACATTTCAGAACTACTTGGATACACATTCTGAAAGCGGGAGGGTGGAGGAACTTCCACAGAAGTCTGGTTATCTGCCGATAGCGCTTCGATGTTTACGCCGGGCGAAAGCGTTGCTTATCTGTCTTTACCTCCGACTTAGCGGCGCCGGCCTCCTGATAACCTTGGGCCATAGCGGCTGCGTCACATTATTAAGACACAATCAGCTTAGGATCTGCCTCGCCTGAATCCATGTTGTTCATTGTTAAGTGGTGATTCAGTTATAGGCAAGAAAATAGTTTACTACAAATGGGATTAGAAACGGACCGAATTTAACGAATTCTTATTATTTCGGTTGGGAGTATGATAATTACAAAGTGAGAGAGGAAAACTGCAGAGAGCGTTTGACCTAAATTTAAGGGCAGAGAGGATGATTTACATATGTTTGAATGTGATGCTACAGAAGATTGGAGGATGAGGCTGATTAAGGAAAACTGTAAATTAGGAGATAGCTAAATCATTTCAAAAAGTATTCGAGAATAAAATGCAAATAAAAACATTTGGGAGAGTTTCAATGGAGAGTGAAGAACAAATGAAAATGGGCAATATACAAAACCGAATAGAAAAAGGTAAATTTGAACGAAAAACCGAAGAGATTTTAATCAAAGGAGTAAGATAGATAGGGTGGAGGCTTGATAGTTTTAGTAGAACATCATACTAAGAACTATACAGAATTGCAAATATGTGTATTATGGTTGATAAATGTAAAATCTGAATAACATAGAACACCTGAAAAATGACTACGGCCCAAACCAGGTGACTATACACATGTTCCCCGTCCACTTCCTGAAATTATATCTCGTATTTGTGCACTGTGCGCCTTCTTGGAGAAAAAAGAATAGCGACTTCACACTTCGAAAAAAGTACCTGAAAATTCAAACGGTAATAAAAAATATTTTGGAAATGTTTAACGCCAGAACAAATTTATTTGACATAAATTGTGCGCTTTAACGAGATCTACTTTTTTTGTAGTAAGATTTTTTATATCAGTTACTAATTAACAAAAGTCATTCATAAATAAAACAGCTCCATAGGCTATAATGCAGAAAAATCAAGATGTGAATTGTATTTGTCATGCAAATATCTTAAATGCATGGTATTTTAAACAAATCGTTAGGGCCACTTTTGAGAAAATAAAAAATAACGAACAATTTTCCGTGTAAAATGGCTTGGGTGAAGGGATTTTCTTGAAAATCTTCGGTCGCATCGTGTCGCAAATACTAAGTTTGGCATTTAACCAACTTTTCGTTTTTGAGTTATGCTCTTCACGGACGCACACATACACACCATATAGGACCGACACGAGTGGCCGAGAGCTCGTTAAAGCACTAGAGTGAATGAGTGAGAGAGTGAGTAAGTGAGTGAGTGAGTGAGTGAGTGAGTGAGTGAGTGAGTGAGTGAGTGAGTGAGTGAGTGAGTGAGTGAGTGAGTGAGTGAGTGAGTGAGTGAGTGAGTGAGTGAGTGTGTAGCGGTTCCTCCTTGGTAGGACCCCACTACGTTTATGATGAAGGATGCTATATTACGTACCTGTAGATTGTAATGCCTGTACTATCGTGACGTATCACGACGTTCTCGTAGACTGGAATCTGATGGTCGTATATCTGTATTCTTGTGTGTGTGTGTGTGTATGTGTGTGTGTTAGTATGTTGTAATTATTATTTTATAGTTGTGCCATGGCTTGCTGTAATTGTGTCGGAGAGCACTTGTGTCTTGTCAGGGTTGGGTATGGAGAATGTTAAAATATGTTTGCACACACGTATTCTGTTTAATTATTTCACTTTTATTTTAGGTAAACTACATGTACATATTCACAATTCACTATCACCTTTCTCATGTTAAAATATGTATAACTGGTAGACTTTAAATAGGTAGCTTTAGCGCCTAGTTGGAGACGACCTTATTTATATACGGCCTTCCTGCTCGAACACTGACAAGCTTCTGTTAGCGTTCCCTTCAACCGTTTTCTTAACGTACGTATTTGAATTATAGGCATGTATCAATGTACCTGATTGGTGTTACTGTCCAATAATGTTACTGTCATGTGAACCAAGGTTCGTTACATGCTTACGTAGATACTGCTGCATTTCTCATAATTTTATATTACTGGTTATATAGCTAACAATGACCCTCATATTATATTTTATATGTTATAACGTTATACATATGTTCTCTACCATGTGTATATTATGAATATATGTGTTTATAACATCCTCTTTTAATTATTATATGTACAATATTAGCAAAGAAAATACATAACACGTAAAACTTAGAACAAAAAAATATTAAAGAGAGAAATTAGCAATGTGTTGATGCTAAGAAGCTGTAAATTAGATATCTTATTACATTAATGAGTTATCGTATTAGTTTGACCGTGGCTAGTATTGTATATTGCTTCAAGTCAGTGAGTGAGTCAGTGAGTGAGTAAGTGGGTGAGTGAGTGGTCCGCGTTTTAATTCCAGCCAGGACGTTTCTCCTTCCAGGACATTTCCTTCCGAAATGTTCTTTTCCAGTTAGCATTAATTCATGTATCATGTCACCACCTATGGTCCGCATGTAGTGTAAGAGCAGGCGTTAATCGCTTTCTAAAAGTTATTTTTACTTTCTCTACCAGGCACAACATAGTAGGTAGAGAAGGTATTGCATTCCACCCAAAAATTCGATACCGAGATTTCACCGGATATACATATTTTGAGACCCCCTGAATAAAAAAAAATATTTTTAGAAAAAAGTCCGTGCGTGTATGTTTGTGTCTATGCGTGTGTGTCTTTCTGCGAATAGCATAATTAAAAAACAAAGGATCGGGTAAATTCCAAACTTGGTATTTAGATTCAATACCTTCCAAACATGCGACACGAAGATTTTCAAGAAAATCCCCCACGTCGTGCTCCCTTTATATGGAAGACTTTTCGAAATGCTTTATTTTCTAAAAACTGGCTTTAACGATTTTAAAACACCATATATTAAAGATATTTACATTACAAGTAAAATGCATATCTTGAATTTTCTGGGAATAGCCTTTGAATTCCTCTTCATTCATAAGAAATGTTATACAATCTTGTATAATGGTAAACGTTAAGCGATAGACCAAAAAGTACTACATAAAAAGTGCAGATCTCTTTAAAACACAATTATTTCAATAACCTTTTTGTGGCATTAGCCATTTCCGAGGTATACGTTATTAATGGTTAAAATTTTTCAGTATTTAGTCATTCCAGTTCTTTCAACATTCTGTTGTTTCCCGCGATGTCATGGAAACAGTATGGAATTTTAAGACCAGCGTATAACGTCCAGTTGTAAAACATTTGACTATCAGCATTCCCTTTGTATGTATAACGAAATACAGCTGTGTAATGCAGCTATTTCTGCAAAGGTTTATCTCGATTAATATGGAGATAGGAACTTAAGTTTTTATAAGAATAATTTGTGTACCCACTAATAAGCACTAGAGGGTAGAGAAAGTCATGTGAATGTAATAAATCAGATTTTTTTTTTGTAGAATGGAATTTTTCCTCTACTTACTATATATACCTAGGTAAATTGAAGAGAAAGTAAAAAGTTATACAGTAAATGTAATATTGCATATTTAAATATATATAATACCTGCTCTAGAAAACTGCCGAGGCTGTCAAACACTTGTCAAATAACATTAGGCAGGACCACAAGGAAGGGTCTCGCTGTTTCAGTCTAACCCTTGAAATTGTCAGTGTCGGCCACGTATTATCTAGTTTTTGGTACAATCTCTGTTCTGCTTTAGCGTTATTAGAAGTTTGTTGCATTGCTTGTATCGTGTAGTATTATTTCGTTTTATTATAACACTAACGCTACGTTTATTATAAGTGTAGTGTAAGTGAAAGGATTACTACGTAGTACATTCTAATATAAGTTATAAAATTCTGAGCTCAGAAATGGTTAACTTTATTCTATATTTGACAATATTTGTTCTAGTGTTGTCAGCTGCTCAAACTGGTGTTAGAAAGAGGGGAAAGACATTGCAGTCACAGGATAGGGAAATAGTAATCAATTTCATAGGTTCTTTAAAGATGAATTTGAGGCATTCAAAAATGGCCAGCCTACAATATCTGACGAAGATGTTGTTGGACGTACAGCTGCCGCAACTGGAGTATCTCGTGCAAGTGTTTATAATATGTTAAATGAGAAGGTAAACGCAGACAATTCAGGTACCAAAATCCAAATTCCGGGTAAGAAAAAGCCCAATAGTTCTTCGACAAAAACAAGCATGGCTCATTTACTGCATCGGCAATCAAAAGAACAACTTACACGTTATACAAAAACAAGTTTTGTTCCGAGTTTGTTTGATATCCACAGAGCCTTGAGAGAGGCTAATTTAGTTGAAGTCAGCATGTGGGTAGTGCGACAAATAAAATCTCTTAAATTCCGGTATGTTAAAAACAGTGTAGGACGAACATTTTTAATGGAAAAGCCTCACATCGTAACAAATCGGTTTCACTTAATACGATTGCGGAAAATGAGAGGAAGTGGTAAATCAATCGTTTATCTCGAGTGAAGCATACTACATGTAAAGTATGGTTCTGTGATACACCCGATGGTGAAATTGACATACTTATGATTGCTCCCTTCATTATAGTACATGCCGGATCTTCTGAAGGGTTTATTGTAAATGCTCTGCTTTATTTTCGGTCTAAGTCAACACAAGATGATCACGAAGAAATGGACAGTATTGCTTTCAGGGATTGGTTGGTAGAAAAACTCCTCCGTAACATCCCTCAAAGCAGTGTAATCATTACAGACAATGCACCATATCATTCAGTGGAGTTTGCGGCAGTAACTCCCTAGTCCGTAGTTGTTTTGGTTATTTGTAATGCCCGTAGCTCGCGGCTTACCTTTCTGCAGCCTCCGCGAAGACTCTGGATGTTCGAAGGATGCTGATTCTCTTCATTTTTTTATCCTTGGCTAGCTGAAGTTATTGCTGAAATATATCAGAGAATGGACTTTTCCTTGGTAAAGGAAACTTAGATCTCGGGTGTGGTAAAGGAGAGAAAATAGACGTGTTTTAGTTACAAAAAGACGACATAACTGTTTCTTTTATTTGGTTACTTCGAGTAGTTCACAACACTGATATTGTCGCCGTTAAAACACTGTCCGCTGCTTTTGAAACATGGCGCTGATATGACGCGAAGTTTATATATTTAGTAGATCTCTTTACACGTAGCGATTCTTATGTGAGTTGCGAAACCTGTCTTAATTCACTTTTGGCGCGACATCTCTCAAATATCCTGCAGCATCTTTCCCTGCCTGTAGTTCAGAAATGACCCCCGATTTTGGGCTTAGCAAATCTGTTTATAGCCGCAGGCTTCTTGGGCTGCTTAATTTCCTATTGGTACATTTTTAGCGCCAATCAACGCGTCTCACTATTTCATATAGATTTACAGGGATCTCATTGGTCCAATTTTAACATAAATCGCGGCTTTCCTAATTTTACCGTTAAGGTTGTCTCCCTCACTCCGGTCACGCGAATTATCGTACAAAAGCACAATAGTTAGACACCCTCGCCGTATGAACAATGCCCCTGCTACCAGAGAGACATCGTAAAACTAAACGTGTTGCCTTCGGAGACACCATTCCTGCAGCTAACATATCTCGTCGTGGACAGTATTTTAACATAGCGCTTAAATTGTTTAATTAAACAATTTATAACTCCTCTAATATTAGTAACCTAAATACAGACATGTCGTTAAATCACCCTTCTTAAGCCACACCGGCAGTAAAACAAAAAGATTTGTACATAGCATAATTTAATCTCACTAAAAATTAATTAATCAAATTATTAATAATTACATAGCTCGGGCTCGGCCTAGAGTTGCGGTTTCAAACTAAACAAGGCTCCTGTGTCATCCAGTTTAGAAAGCGAAATTCAAGTCTGGTTATGTGAAAAGCATATTGAATATGATCCCAGATCAACGAAAGCAGTGTTATACAACATTATTAAGCTAATGAAAGACCGCTTTAGAAATTAAGAAATTGACACTATCGCGGAGTTAGCAGGACATACAAAGTGCGCCTTCCTCCCTACCATTGCAACTTCAATGCAATTGAGTTAATTTGGGACCAGGTAAAGAAAGATGTAGCGAAACATATCACATTCAAGCCCTGTATATAACAACTCTCCTTGAAAATGTGCTATCACAGGTGACACCCGAAAACTGGAAAAAAGAATCCGAAAGTATGGAAAAGGAAGAAAAGTTTTATTGGCAGAAAGATCGATTAATTGGCCATCGATCGATTTGTAATCAACCTTGAAGACACCAACACCGAGGATGAAGTATGTGCAGAACACTCCGGGGAGGAACAGGCCGCCACTGATAGTACCGTGGACGTTTTGGAAGGAGCGACACCGATACCATCAACTCCCTAATGGCAGGAGTACGAGTGAGAGGGTAAGTGTATATGGTGTCTTTGTCTAAAATTGTGTCTCAACTTGCTCCTCAGCGCCTATAGGTGTTCCGCGAATTTCCTATCATTCATTTCCTTTTTACTTTCTCTACCGCGTACCTAGTAGGTGGAGAAGGTATTGCATTCCACCCAAAAATTCGATATTGGGATTTCACCGGAAACATGTTTTGAGGTCCCCTGCATAAAATACATTTTAGGAAAAGTTCATATGTGTATGTGTGTGGAATAGCATAACTCAAAAACGAAAAGTGGATAAATATCAAACTTGGCGTTTACGTTCAGTACCTTCCAAAGATGCGACACGAAGATTTTCAAGAAATTTCCCGACCCTAACTACCCTTTATATAAACATGTTTTGAAATTTCTGATCTTCTAAAAATGGCTCTAATGATTTTGATTAAAATGCTGTAAATTAAATGTATTTACATAACAAATGTATATCTTGAATTTCCTAGAAATAGCCTGAGAGGTCCACTTATTCGGAAGGAATTTTGTATAATCTTGTATAACCGGTAAACGTTAAGTGATAAACGAAAACGTACTACACAAAAATGTAGATCTCTAAACACAAAATTTATTTCAAATACCTTTTTTGTGGCTAAAGCCATTTTCGAGATATCCGTTATTAATGGTTCGAATTGCTCAATGCTTTTGTTTTATTTTATTTTATGACGTCCTCAGAAAGTGAGATCTCTTTAACGTCATTATACAACCATATTTCATTACTCAATACATAAAATTATTTATTTTCTGTTTGATTATACAATACATCGATTTCGTTAGTCAGTATTTTTCTTATTTTTTTTTCTTAATTTATATTACACATTCTTGATAGGTATAGTCCGGGTGTTGTTCTTCTATTTAAAGAATAATATATATGCTTTCTTGGAGATGTCGGTTGTTTCAATAAGTTCTTATTATTCCAATGGGTTATAATTTCTTACTATATAAATATTCACTTCAACCTGCATAGTTACATCACTCTTCAAAAATCAACACATTATTTTTAGTTTTGTTACCACTGATAGTAAATTACTACGTATTTTTGTTTTCTCTACTACGTATAGTAAGTAGGGGAAGTAGGTATTGTATTCCACTCAAAATTTCTATATAGAGATTTCATCGAAAATACATATTTTGAGGCCCCCTTAATCCAAAAAGCATTTTTAGCAAAAGGTCCGTGTGTGTGCGTGTGTGTGTTTGTGACTATGGACAGCATAACTCAAAAACGAAAAGTCGGATCAACACCAAACTTGGTATTCAAGTTCAGTACCATCCAAAGCTGCGACACGAAGATTTTCAAGAAAATTCCCCTGACCCAGACTTCCCTTTACATGGAAGATTTTTCGAGAATTTTGATTTTCCAAAACATGGCTATAACGAATTTGATTAAAATAGCATATATTAAAGATACTTACATCATAAATAAAATCTATATCTTGAATTTTCTGGAAATAGCCTTTGAATTCCACTATTTGGAAGAAATTTTCTATTATCTTGCGTAGCTGGTAAACGTTAAGCGACAGACAAAAATGTACTAAACAAAAAATGCAGAGCTCTTTAAGACACACAATTTATTTCAAATAAGATTTTTTGTGGTATAAGTAGTTTTTGAGATATCCGTTATTAATGGTTCGAATTGTTCATTTCTTAGTCAATCTCTTTTAAGTCGTTTCAACATTCAATTGTTTCTCGGAATTGCATGCAAACAGAATGGAAAGGCCAGTATATAGCGTCCGGTTCTTAAACATTCAACTATCCATGTTCTCTTTGCATCTATAACGAAATGTGTAATGTAGTTATTTCTACAAAGGTTTATTTGGATTAAAATATGGTAGACAGAAAAATAAGTTTGAGTAATAATAATTTCTATACCCACTAATAAACGATAGAGGGTAGAGAAAGTCATGTGAATGTATCACATAGGATTTTTTACTTCCAAACCGATAGACACTTCTCTTTTCGTCAGTTTAGTTGTTCAATACTTAGTCGTACTTTTTAAGTCTGTCGATTTTCAGTTGTTTCTCACGATGTCACGGAAAGAGTACGGAATTTTAAGTCTAGCATATAGCGTCCAGTTCTAAAACATTTGGCCCTTTATATCTATAACGAAATGTATAATGCAGCTATTTCCGGAAAGGTTTATCTCGATTAAAATGCTGTAGATAGGAAAATAAACTTTCGTAAGAATGATTTGTATGCCCACTAATAAGCAATAGAGGGTAGAGAAAGTCATGTGAATGTAACAGATTTTTCACCATCGAATCTTACTTGAACACATACATCCAGAACGTGCAGTGATCCGGTGGTCGGCTGCTTCACGACAGCTGCCTGATCCAAGACATGGCTTGTGAATCCTTGGGGGTTGAAGCCCTGAAAGTGGAGGGGAATGGGGCTAAAGAAAATAAACAAACAAGCAGTTTGACATAATAACAGAGAAACTGCATTTCATCCGTTATACCGTTATGCGGTGAGTGTTCTTTCTTTGTCCAGTTTCTTTCCGAATATACAAGCAAGACTGTGGTGCATCTTCGCTCCTCGAAAGAAGGAAAAAGGTCTATTAAATTGTAATTCTGAAATCGCATCATAGCAGACTTAAGGTATGTATGAGCCTTTAAAAGAAATGATACAGTTTTAACATTTTTTTCAGCAAGATTAATGGACTTTAACTTAATAAAACATTTTAATAGAACACTTTTAAACATTTTTCAACTCAAAAAATTTAAAAACTGAAATAATTAGCGCATTTTCAAAATGTAATATTGGTAAATGTAAAATTTTCAAATTTGTAATTGCAATGTTATTCCGTGTGTGATTTATCTTTTTAACTAAGGACTTTTCCGTTTCATGATTACCTAGAAGTTGTTTAATTTATTTTCAAAAAATTCGTTATTACATTCATGAAAATTTATTTTAAAAGTTCATGTCAAACACATTTCTTATGTAATTTTGAAATTGGTAATTCATAAAATAACTGATTATTTAAACTTCAATTACGTATATCCATAAACTTCCTAGGTCAAATTAAAGTACCCTTTTTGCGGTTTTGATCACTCTGAAATACAAACAAAATTAAACTTTAAAAAAAATTAGCTTTATTTATAGACGCTCTTTAACTACTATGGTTCTTAGCGTCCTATTCTATATTGACCGTGAAAGCTTGAGGTTGTTTATGTGCCGTAAATCTACGACACGGGATCACCAGCTTTACTTCCCTTCCGAAGGAAGCCATGCTAAAGATTTTTACGCCCGAAAAAAATCCATCGCCCTCCGCCGGTTTTGAACCCGCAACCTCGGGAATAGAGACTAACATGATACTCCTAGACCATGGAGGACGACTAATTTTTGAGAAGTTCAAGGTGAAAGATTAAAGTTTTATTCCTCTTAGCAAGTGACTTTGGAAGTTTAAAACGTGTATTTGGGGTAAGAAGGCATCGAAATCAGTTACTGAATGCATTCTGCGTTAAAATTAATATTGTATTTGTCACTATCAATGCTATCATTATCAACACATGCAATTGTTTAATGTGAGACACTTGGTTTAAGCCATAGACAGGTAACCAACAGCGAACAGATAGTTAATTCAATATTAAAAAATCTGATGTGCTACAGTCACATGACTTTCTCTACTCTTGTACAAACTATTTCTACAAACGCTTATTCTCCATCTACTTCATGTTAATCGAGATAAACATTTGCAGACTCTGTCTTATTGCTAGTTTTCTTGTAGATGTAAGGGGAATATATATTTACAAGGGCAATATAGAAATACAGTAGCCTTTAAGCACATAGCTACATATCTCTTAATAGCTAGTTGCTAGGTGCAGCACCAGTCCCTTTGCCACAGATTAATACTCTTTGCATATCCAAGACAAAAAAATCTGATGTGTTACACTCACATGACTTTCTCTACTCTTGTACAATCTATTTTTACAAACGCCTATTCTCCATATGCTTCATATTAATCGAGATATCGAGATGTCAATCTTATTTGTAATTTTCTTGTAGATGCAAAGGGAATATGGTAGCTTTTAAGCGATAGTCAAATATTTTATCGCTGGTTGCTATGTGGCGCATTCCATTCTCTTTGCATGTACAGGACATAAAAAAATGAATAACGAATTTGAGAAAAAGTATAAGTATTGGAAAATTTAAGGAAATAACAAGCAATATCTCGAAAACGGTTCACTCAACAAAAACAATGTATATGATATAAGTTGTGTATTTTAACGCGATCTACATTTTTTGTGTAGCAAAATTTTGTCTATCTCTTATGGTTTACCAGTTATGCAAAAGTCGTTCATAATGAAGAATACTTTTGGAGACATTCCCAGAAATTTCGAGATATACATTTCATTTCTCATGACATTATCTTAAACATATGATATTTTCATCAAAATCGTTAGAGCCATTTTTGAGAAAATTAAAATTTTCGAAAAATGTTCCATGTAAAGGGTAGTCTGGGGTGGGGGGATTTTCTTGAAAATCTTCGTGTCGCATCTCTGGAAGATACTGAACGTAAATACCAAGTTTGGTGTTTATCCGACTGTTAGTTTTTGAGTTATGCTGTTCACAGACACACAGACACACACACACACAGACACACACACGGACATGTTTCCAAAAATGCTTTTTTTGGATTCAGGAGGTCTCAAAACATGTATTTCCGGTGAAATCTCGGTATCGAATTTTTGGGTGGAATGCAATACTTCCCCTACTTACTATACGTAGTAGAGAAAGTAAAAATGAATAACGAATTCCCATTTGAGAAAATATTGAAAAATTTAAGGGAATAACAAGCAATATCTCGAAAATGGTTCACTCAACAACAAAAATGTATGACATAAATTGTGTATTTTAACGCGATCTACATTTTTTGTGTAGTAAACGTTTGCCTATCTCTTATGGTTTACCAGTTATGCAAAAGTCGTTCACAATGAAGAATACTTTTGGAGACATTCCCAGAAAATTCAAGATATACATTTTATTTGTCATAAAAATATCTTAAACATATGATATTTTAATCAAAATCGTTAGAGCCATTTTTGAGAAAATTAAAATTTTCGAAAAATGTTCCATGTAAAGGGTAATCTGTGGTGGGGGAATTTTCTTGAAAACCTTCGTGTCGCGTCTCTGGAAGATACTAAACCTAAATACCAAGTTTGGTGTTTATCCGACTGTTCGTTTCTGAGTTATGCTGTTCACAGACAGACACACACACGGACATGTTTCCAAAAATTCTTTTTATGGATTCAGGGGGTCTCAAAACATGTATTTCCGGTGATATCTCGGTATCGAATTTTTGGGTGGAATACAATACTTCCCTACTTACTATACGTAGTAGAGAAAGTAAAAATTGGTTTCGCAATGCACTTCCGGCGATCAATGCGCTACCAGTTATTCTCATACGGCAGGTGTAGGAACTTACGTCGACTTCGGCGGCTCAATCGTGCAAGTAACATGCTATCCTATCCCCATTATTCTCATACGGCAGTCATCGGAAAAGTATGCGAGGATAAATCACTCTATCCAATTGGATGGGGATGGTATAGTTTAAACTCACTTACTGGCTCATCATTTTCTCTGCTAATATCAGTACACTTTTTGGTAAATCTATTGCCATGGACTTTCTCTTTCCTTTATATGCATTTTAAGGAAGATTTGCCATGGAGGAATATATCTGAAACAAATGACTAAAACAAATGAACTTCGTAGGAGCACATTATGTTTTCATAGACGTTGGATTTCTAGCAGTTGGCAGCCAACATCTTTACAAATTCTAAAATACTATATCTACAGTGTTTACTATTATTGCAACCTGAGTACTAAAGGAAGAAATAAAGCATGTCCCATAAGGAAAACAGTTTTAAATTAAAAAATCTGATGTGTTACACTCACATGACTTTCTCTACTCTTGTACGAACTATTTTTACAAACGCTTAATCTCCATATGCTTCATGTTAATCGAGATATCGAGATGTCAATCTTATTGGTAATATTCATGTAGATGCAAGGGGAATATGGTAGCTTTTAAGCTATAGTCAAATATTTTAACGCTGGTTGCTATGTGGCGCATTCCATTCTCTTTGCATGTCCAGGACATAAAAAAAATGAATAACGAATTTGAGAAAAAGTATACGTATTGGAAAATTTAAGGAAATAACAAGCAATATCTCGAAAACGGTTCACTCAACAAAAGAAATGTATATAATATAAGTTGTGTATTTTAACGCGATCTACATTTTTTGTGTAGTAACATTTTGTCTATCTCTTATGGTTTACCAGTTATGCAAAAGTCGTTCACAATGAAGAATACTTTTGGAGACATTCCCAGAAAATTCGAGATATACATTTCATTTCTCATGACATTACCTTAAACATATGATATTTTCATCAAAATCGTTAGAGCCATTTTTGAGAAAATTAAAATTTTCGAAAAATCTTCCATGTAAAGGGTAGTCTGGGGTGGGGGGATTTACTTGAAAACCTTCGTGTCGCATCTCTGGAAGATACTGAACCTAAATACCAAGTTTGGTGCTTATCCGACTGTTCGTTTTTGAGTTATGCTGTTCACAGACACACACACACAGACGCACACACGGACATGTTTCCAAAAATGCTCTTTTTGGATTCAGGAGGTCTCAAAACATGTATTTCCGGTGAAATCTCGGTATCGAATTTTTGGGTGGAATGCAATACTTCCCCTACTTACTATACGTAGTAGAGAAAGTAAAAATCTGATGTGTTACACTCACATGACTTTCCCTACTCTTGTACAAACTATTCTTACAAACGCTTATTCTCCATCTACTTCATGTTAATCGAGATAAACATTTACAGACTCCATCTTATTGCTAATTTTCTTGTAGATGTAAGGGAAAAATATATTTACATGGGCAATATAGAAAAACAGTAGCCTTTAAGCACATACATATCTCTTAATAGCTGGTTGCTAGGTGCAGCACCATTCGCTTTGCCACAGGTTATAACTCTTTGCATATCCAAGACAAAAAATGAATAACGAATTCCCATTTGAGAAAATAAGTATTGAAAACTTTAAGGGAATAACAAGGAATTTCTCGAAAATGGTTCACTCAACAAAAAAAGTGTATATGACATAAATTGTGTATTTTAACGCGATCTACATTTTTGTGTAGTAAAATTTTGTCTATCTCTTATGGTTTACCAGTTATGCAAAAGTCGTTCACAATGGAGAATACTTTTGGAGACATTCCCAGAAAATTCAAGATATACATTTTATTTGTCATGAAAATATCTTAAACATATGATATTTTAATCAAAATCGTTAGAGCCATTTTTGAGAAAATTAACATTTTCGAAAAATGTTCCATGTAAAGGGTACTCTGGGGTGAGGGGATTTTCTTGGAAACCTTCGTGTCGCATCTCTGAAAGATACTGAACCTAAATACCAAGTTTAGTGTTTATTCGACAGTTCGTTTCTGAGTTATGCTGTTCACAGACAGACACACAGACACACACACGGACATGTTTCCAAAAATGTCTTTTTACTTTCTCTACTACGTATAGTAAGTAGGGGAAGTATTGCATTCCACCCAAAAATTCGATACCGAGATTTCACCGGAAATACATGTTTTGAGAATCACTGAATCCAAAAAAAGCATTTTTGGAAACAGTCCGTGTGTGTGTCTGTCTGTGTGTCTGTGTGTCTGTCTGTGTGTCTGTTCTCAAATTCGTTATTCATTTTTTTTATGTCCTGAACATGCAAAGAGAATGGAATTCGCCACATAGCAACCAGCGTTAAAATATTTGACTATCGCTTAAAAGCTACCATATTCCCCTTGCATCTACAAGAAAATTACCAATAAGATTGACATCTCGATATCTCGATTAACATGAAGCATATGGAGAATAGGCGTTTGTAAAATTAGATTGTACAAGAGTAGAGAAAGTCATGTGAGTGTAACACATCAGATTTTTTTTATTCAGGGGGTCTCAAAACATGTATTTCCGGTGAAATCTCGGTATCGAATTTTTGGGTGGAATACAATACTTCCCCTACTTACTATACGTAGTAGAGAAAGTAAAAAATGAGTTTTATTTATGGACGCTCTTTAACTGCTGTGGTCCTTAGCGTCCCATTCTATATTGAGCGTAAAAGACCGGTAATTTCGCTCAGAGGCCTCTTTATCAGGCTTGAGCTGCAATTTTTAAGTGGGCATCTCTGTGAGTTTGCTAGGTTGCCCACCTGAAATTTAACAGACTGTCATCGGTTTGTATTCCGATTAAGGGCTCTCATATGTGTGTGTGTTGCTATCAGATAAAATATCTTTTACGAGCCGTAGATATACGACACGGGACCACCGGCTTAACTTCCCTTCCGAAGGTAGCCATGCTAAGGAGCTTTACACCCGAAAAAAACCATCGCCCTCCGGTGGGTTTGAACCCGCAACCTCAGGAACTAGAAGTTAGCATAGTAACCGCTACACCACGGAGGGCGATACTGGGAATAAATAAGGCAGCCCGATGTCACAATATAGACATCATTTAGCTACATCCGCATTAGAAACTGTGGTATTTGTTCAATAATGCGTAGTGTTTTCTCAGTATTTTTATTTTGCTCTTTATAAGTCCTGAGAAGTTTAATTAGCTCTTTAAGTGTCTTGTAGTTTGTGCTGATCGCACAGTTTTGTGAACTTTAAATGATTCCATTAGATCACGGCAGGTGGCACCGTGTTTCTTGTTAATTTGATTTTTTCCCCCTCGTTGCGTGTCGATGTTTTTCCTAGCTTGGGTTGCTTTGGGCTTGACGGCGGGTAGAGAGTTCTTTCTCTGCCTGTGCCATGGACACATCTTGGACTTGGTGAGTTGTCAAATGACTTCGTAAGCTATGAAATTTTGTATTTTCTTAGAGGGTTTCTGACCGGGATTTTCGTTGGGTTCACCCGTTGTGATTTATTCTGCTCTGCCGTCTTGTACGCGATGAAATACTTAACGAGTCAAAGTCGGGATTTATGTTTTTATAAGTTTCAGTTCTTGTTATACATTCTGGTCATTTGGATTAATGCATGCAATTTCTGAATCCCATTGACCGTTTTAGATAAACTTGTTAGTATTTTTAGAGCTTTTCTTAAGGCTTTTAAATAACTGTTGTGTCTATAAAATTTATATAATGGTTCAACGGTTGTGAGTTAATACGAACATGTTAAATGCAGCTGTTTACTAAAATGAACTTCTTCCCAGAGTTTATTAAATTCTTAGTTTTAGCTTTAATGGTTAATTGTTAATGTCTATAAAGCTTATTTCAGACTTCGTTTTGTTAATTATTCGTTTATCGCCTCACGGGGATTATGAAAGTCGGGCTGTTGGTGTGGAGTGGACAGCTGGAATATACACTTAAAAGGTCTGTAATTCCAGTATAAATAATATACGTAATATTATACTACGATTTTCAACTACATAAGAACTGATAATTTCGTAATTCTGGTTGTATCCAACAAGATACGTTATTTCGTGAAATACTTTACCAAATAAACCCAGAATATGTGACTTAACATGCGTTTTCAACAAATGCTTTGGGGGCATTCCTAGTATTTACTTTTGGTCTGGCCGCTATCCCTTAGCCTTGGTCCGAAAATTCCTCTGTAGCTCTTGCATTCTCCCCTAGATTAAGTCAATGAGTAAGAGGTACGCTAGGGTAGTGCAAGTTTCATAAAGAATGAGGGTGAGGGGCGGAAATGAAATTAATGATATCGACTTTCGGGTTTAAAAAGCTCTCCCTCCAACGTCGAGCAAACTAGCTAGTTTGTAATAATCTGCACAATTATACCCAATTATATTATGGGAAATTGTAGCTATTATTAAATTAGTTGCAGGCAATTGTAATCAGTAAAGCCCGGAAGTTCAGGCATTTATTTTGGAATAGGCAGGCAAAAAGGTACTTGAAATACCGAAAATAGGCAGAATATAATTAAAATAGGCATTTGTTAAAAGTGAAAACAGAGAAATCTGACCCTTTATTGATGAAAATAGCTAAGATACTTAATTTATTACATAAAGTACTTTATTTTTACTTTTCTTGATTACAAGCAACAGCAAGACGCTTTTTCAAGGTGTCAACAGCCGCCTGTCAGAGAGAACGTTTTTCATCATGGAAAAAGAGCGTTCTATTTCCACTGAAGTGACAGGAACAGATTTAAAACAAGCTATTTCGGAAGGAATCATCCGTTACAACAGAAGTTTCATCTTTCAGGACATCACAGATGTTCTTAAGCTTTTCTAGGCCCACATTAGTACTCACAACACGTTTATACTTTTTCATTAACAATTCTTCCTTTTCTCCTGGTGCTTACAGCAGATGATTTAGTGCATCTTCAAAGATCACCACGAATGACACTAGCATATCACCTTTTTCTCCAAGTTCAAGATTGCTTCCGGAGGCACACTATAATGTGTTGCTATAAACGCCAGATCGTTGCTTAATTCTTCATTGCACGGAAACTCCTTTACCTACGAATTGAAGCAACTTCGTCTTCTGATAGAGCATCAAATACGGTCTCGTATATCTTGCCCAAAGTTTTGCTATAATATAGTTTTGCTACAGTGATCCATCTTCCCCATTTGATGAGAACTGATTGTGGAGGTAAAGCGAGCTCTTGTGCCACGTCCTTAAAAAGGCGCATTCGGGAGGGTGATTTTAGGAAGACCTTGTTGGTATTCGTAATCAACCTACCCGCAAGAGGATACAAACTTCTTACTTATTCGGCGATTCTATGCAAACCGAGGGTTAACCACGTGAGATGCAGCATTTTCGGTAATAGAACTTTCAAGGCTTTAGCTGCCTTTTTACTTTTTGGAAACATGTCCGTGTGTGTGTCTGTGTGTCTGTCTGTATGTGTCTGTGAACAACATAACTCAGAAACGAACAGTCGGATAAACACCAAACCCCTTGCACCTACAAGAAAATTAGCAATAAGATTAACATCTACATTAACATGAAGCATATGGAGAATAAACGTTTGTAAAAATAATATGTACAAGAGTAGAGAAAGTCATGTGAGTGTAACACATCAGAATTTTTTTGTCCTGGTAATGCAAAGATGAAGATGTATTGAAGGAGTTGTATTATATTTCAACTGTTGGGGAGCCGAACACTTGAAGTAGTTGCAACCGCACGTATGGTACCTGGTACCTTTGCCCCAATTTTTAAAAATATTAACACTGTATTTTTTTACTGTGTCTTTAAATATTATATTTGTTTGCCTCGGCTGCGACAGTATTTATTTTAGAGACATGGATGTCTTGACAGGGTTGTGGTGCGACTTAAGAATGTAGGTTTACACAGATTATAATTTTTAATTCACTCCTTTTATTAATGCTTGATACAATTTATATAAACCTTCACTGATAGAGAGCTTGAGATTACTTTATTAATTACTTGCACTTTTTAACACGTAAACTACTTTTGTCTCACACGAATACGTATTATACTTCTCGAGGACGTGTCTCGCGTCCGGTTAGGAACACTGTTTGCAACCAACTGACTTCTGAATTTATAAATGTTTCTCCTTTTCAGTTTTTGATTGGCTAGTCCTAGTCCAATAGTTCATTTAACTAAAGCTTTTTCTGGTTGTTGATTGGGTATTTTATAAACTGTCACTAAAATTACATTATTGCTTACAAGAATCACAAGTAACATTTAAACTTACTAATTCATTATTGCCTCAAGGTTACCTCATTGTTACCTCATTGTTAGCAATTTTTACTTATTATTCTCACAGCTCCTACATTATTAAACTGCGTAATACATTCACATAACGTTATTACACATGGATACAATAATATAAACATATACAATGACTATAATATACAGTTTTTGTATATTGTTACATACACATACTGCGTTAAGGCGGGCGGTTTTTGAATTTATACATTATATAATTAGACTGAAATCATCCAAGTGTCAAAAATACTGTCTCAAAGAGAATGGAATACGCCACATAGCAACCAGCTCTTAAAATATTTGACTATCGCTTAAAGCCTACCAATTCCCCTTGCATATAGAAGAAAATTAGCAATAAGATTAACATCTCGATATCTCGATTAACATGAAGCATATGGAGAATACGCATTTGTAAAAATAGTCTGTACAAGAGTAGAGAAAGTCATGAGAGTGTAATACATCAGATTTTTTTTATCTACAGAAATAATATTAAGAAATGATGGATCATTCCAGCTAGACGTGGGCCTGAGAGGTCCTTAAATCAATTCGTCCACCTAGGTGGGCATGCTTTTGCACATGCTTAATAATGCATATGAATAAAGCACTAATAGACAATAATTTAATTCTAACGCACCTTTAAGGATGTATAAATATTATAAAAGCAGAATTTTGTTTAACCTTGTTAACTTTGCGGCACCAATTGGTGCCATATAGTTGTACTGACTACAGATTAGCTGTCATGGAACTAAATGCCAACACGTCTGCTCAGGGCAATCCTGAATTCTTGCTAATGAGCGAATTGCTTATTAAATAACCAATAACACCCCTCCCGCCACACACACATAAGTACTCTCACATTGAGACACCAGGCTCTGAACACACCGTGAAATGTTTTTGTTTAAAGACAACTTTCTGGAGCCCAGCAAGGAATCGAACTCGGAACGTCTTATATAGCAGGCAGTTTCTCTACCGAATGAACTCGGGACCAGTAATAGCAGTTCAAGTGTTCGTTTTCAAGCATCGGTCTTTCATTTAGAGGTCTCCTCTCTGTCGGTATGGAGTCACCTTTGCAGTTCCGCTTAGGCAAACCTTTTGGCATCCGCGCTATCCAGTGCAAACTAACTTCAAGCAAGGACGGCTTGTATAGGCTACCTGGTATAGGGTATACAACGGAAGGGACACCTCGACCTGCGACCTACGGGAGATCTATTACGGCTACCACGTGAAAGAACCACATGAGGTTAAAGACCGCAGGTAAACAGGCCACAGAGTCGCGCGGAATTCCCTAACTGGTCCTGGCTCCAAGACCCACTGCCCAGAGATAGCGATGATCGACCCGTTCAGTCAAGCAGCCCTCTAGTGTCCACGGAGTGCTCTTTCCTTGGAGAAGGTATCCACGTCATCTGTCCAGCACCGACACCGCCACACACAACGAAACCTAGAAACACCTGAAAGATGAATAGGAAACTAAATGAAAGGGAAAGGAAATATTGATAGATGAGAAACCACTTCAGCATTCGCTACTGACTAGGAAAAAGCTCAAGGGCAGCGATTCGAACCTGGAACCTCCCCAATGGAGCCTCACACGTTACCGCGGAGCCATCTCCCTCGGTGGAGCAAATATATACAAACAAGTTATGTTCTTATATGTAACGTTGTCCCCTTTTCTCCCCTTGAGGTAGCTTCTTTTGTATATATATAACAGATACACATGAATTACAACCTTATTGTTTAAAAATATCCTATATTTAAATATTGTAGATATGGCTAGAGAGCACAGAGAAAGAGGAGGGATTATATAGTTGGATTTATTAAAGAATTTGCGAGACGGAACTACGTCATAATCCCTTCAATGGTAACTCATAATTCCTTGCACTACTAGCGGATATCTTGATCGACAAATTTACAGTAGGTTATTTTTCTTAATGGCTGCAGACTATGTGCTGTTTCTAAAATATTTAACCTGGTGACACGAGTGTTTTTCTTTTTTCGCGTGGAGGAGAAAATGCTATAGCAGGGGCGTAGCGTCAATGGATGTGAGAGATGTATTACTACCCTATAGTTTTCCCCAAACTGGGGCAAAATTGGCGTTCATTATAATTTTGTGGTACACAATCGTTCTAATGCCATTAAAAATCCAGGTTTCTTAAATATTATGATTTGAATTCGCGCCATGCTGCCATAACTTGAACGCAGTCTGCATTGAAACAAAGCTCTGGTCAACGACACCTGCCGTCAACTGGAGGAAACTGGTGTTGTGTGCTTGACCCATGGTATGTACCGAGTTGGAGTACATCTCGTATTAAAAATCATGCTCATACTATTGCGCTTATAGACGTGAATAGAGAGTAAGTCGCGAATTTTTTGTTTCTTGTATGTGTATTTCTTCAATTGTGAAAATTTGAGCTCGCTTTGGACACTTGATTACTCACTATCAAAGCAAATGTAGGTTAAGATTTGCGCGGGTTCTGGGAGAAAGGTATGTACACAGGCAGCGTACATCCGAGAGGTCACGAGGCGGATAACAGCTACAATAGCAAACAATACATTGCTTCAGTGCGGTTGTGACAGCGAAAATGGAAACAAACTGTTATGTGATCGGCAAACTCAAGCTAAGAAACTTTCAGTCATTAAATTTCCCTGAAAAGGAAGATGTAATTAACACAGGTCCTTCAAAGCCCGCACTCAATATTTACAACTAACATTAAAAAAATGAGTAAGCCATTTCAACATCAAAGTTTATGAACGTGAGTCATGGCTGTGCGGTTGTCAAACCTTAAACAAACTGTTTTGTTGGTCATGTCTGTTTTTTTCAAATGAAAGGTGCATCTGGAATTCCAGTGGTTATGAAGATTTAAAAAACATTTATAAGGCAACCAAAAAAAAAAACACAACTATTCTTGTAATCATGCAATATGTGAAAAACAACTAAAATCTTCGGGAAAACTCCCAGAATAAGATTTTCATTGAATAGTCAGTATAAGCTCTCAGTTGAACAGCGTAACAGTGAAGTGAAAAAGAATAGAGCTTCACTTTCTCACTTTGTACAGGCCGTATGCTTTTTAGGAAAACAAGCACTTGCTCTTCGTGGTCACAACAATAAGAAAGAAGAATCTTTAAACAGTGGTAACTATATTGAGTATTTAAATGGATTACCAGTATATGATACCTCTCTGAAAGAACATTGGAAAATCGACTGTTTTTCGTGCAACTTCACCTGAAATTGAGAATGACTTAATTTAAAGTCTGAGTGCCGTCATGACGTATGAAATTAAGGAAATTTCTGTTACCTTGTTTGTTTCACTGATATTAGATGAAACTCCTGACATAAGTAATAAACAGCAACTCTCTGACGGTTTACGATACATAGCTATTGACGGAAATTTTGCAGAGATTTATTTGCTTTATAGATGTAAGCTCTGACAGAAAAAGAGATATTCTCTTGAATCATGCTGCCTGTTCAAATAAACATAACATAATGATAACATAATGATCCTAAATTAAACTACCTTCCAGTGTACCAAGCATGCCTTAATGAATTTAGTAGGTAATAATTCTAAATTGTATAATGAAAATATTGTTTACACTACGTATTGTCTGATATGGACAATTCTGCTTAGTTTGGGTCACATTTTAACGAATTTTACAATATACGTTGAATTACAACCCGAGTCTGATAATCAGGCTACGCCACTGTGCTATGGGCACCTCCCAGGCCCGATGGGATTTCGGGACTGAGGGTGTGGGACTCGCCAATAGTCGGCCATACCCACTAAAAACTCCTCCACCAGAAGGAAAAAGGAAGAAGAAAAAGATGGAATTGAAAATGAAGGTAGCACGGTTCCGCATAGCACCGCGTTAGTATACGAAAACTGCTGTGCTGCCACCCTATGGACTGGGAACGGGTGAAGGTAAGGTCCTAGGCTACAGCCATGACAATCTGCCCGAACTATAGCCTAAGGATGGAAGGTGATAATTAGGATAAGGTCCAAGGGTGATGATGGTGTAGGTAGAATAGGTTGTTGCTATTCAGGCTCTGGATGCCATCGTCATTTCAGTTCTTCGATGTCCCTTCCACGGCCTTCCACTTGTTGATGAGACACTGGTGGAATGGTGAAGGTTTGAAGTTCTGATGAATTGGTGTTGTGACCGGTATGCTGTGGCTGTTGTGATGTGGTATTGTCCTCCAAGGCATGCAGGCGGCTGTAGATGACGTCCAGCCGGGCTGGCAGCGATGATGGCACCGTTGCCTGCAGATCTTATAGTTTCTGATTGAAGGTGTCGGCGATGGTCTCTTCTAGGGCGGCTAAACGGGCACCGAAGTTCAGCAACTCTGCATGGAGATCCTGAGTAGCATCCCGTTTTGCCGCTCCAGTCGAGGGTGCCAGTGAAGAGTCCCTGTTCAGCTCCACGGTGGTGGTCCGTACAGGATCTGGAGCTGGTGGGTGCCTCGCTGAGGGCGTTGGCGGCGGCTGCGCGGTTAGAGAGGACACTGCGCATGACCCGTGAAATTACCAGTCATCACAAGTAGCGCAGTACGGCGGCGGTTTCTCAGTGAGTGCGACCTGCAGTCAGCGGTGAGACAGGAAGCGCCACAGCAGTGACACCTAGGCTTGGCGGTGCAGTTGGACGCTTCATGCCTGAAGGCACAACAGCGTCGGCAGCTTCGCTGTGTAAGCACCGCCCTAACAAGGGCAGGGTCGCCCTCAAGGCCGCTTCGTGGGCCAGGGTCTGCGAGCTCCAGACGGACAGGCGGTGAAGCTGAAGGCCGCTGCTGCAAGGGTGTAATTTGCTGGGAGGTCCCGGTGATTACGGCGCTGTTCCTCCGAGGAGGCACTCACAGTGCTGCAGAGGTGACTGAGGTCCCACGGGAGCTGCGGGGGAGGTCGTCTGCAGTCGCGGCAAAGCGGCGGCCGAAGCATAGCTAGCCTCGGGTCGCGTCGGCTGCGTCCCGTTCCCCTCGGCGGATGCTGGGGAAGAGGCGGAGGTTCCTGCCGAAGCAGGCTCGGCGGCTCTGCGTTGTCTTCTCCTCGCCATCTCAGAACAATGTGATGGTGATGGCACGGAGTGGGAGACCTTCAAATTCTCCAGTTTCACCCCTATTTCGTTGCATACTGAAGTTAGGGGGGTTCTGTGCACTATGTGAAAACCGTGCTATTAAATAACTATGAAAGAAGAGAACGTACTAAGGTTTACAATTTTGTCTCTTATGATTAAATCTTACTCGGTTATCCCGATAATTGCTTCACAGTCAGAAGATGTTTAACAGACTATATAACATTTTCAGGCTGGCCCCGTAGCTCAGTCGGTAGAGAACCCCGCCTGTTGTGCGAGGAGTGACGGGTTCGATTCCCGGCTAGGGTTTAGAAATTTTCTTTAGCCAAGATTAATTAATCCCTATCCTTCCCAGAGTCTGGAAGTATGAATGAGAGTTTGAATGTTTGTGTGATCTAATGATTAAAAACCAAAAGTGCAAGAAAGCACTGAAAACAAGAGTACACTGAAATATGAATAAATATTTATTGTTTACTTTATACTTACATGGAATTTATACAATGTTTACAGTACAATGGAGTTGCTTATTATTTCTCTTCCCCTTATATTTAACATTCTGTTGTATATATAATGGGGAAGTATAATTTTCCACTATTTACACTTGTTACACTTTTTCCGTATTTTCTCCAATTTGCTTCACGTCTCTTTTAGTCACTTTAATCTAATTTTTCTTAAATATTTTCCTGCTTTCTCCATATATTCATTTGATCTTGTATTAAAAACCTTCCTAACTTTTAGCTCTATTGGTAATTTTTTCCGTTTCTGTAGTATTAAATTCTCTCTTCCTTTATCCGTGTGCTCGCATTCCAGAATTTAATTACAATTGTCACGTAATCCATTATATTTAGTGCATCTCCCCCCCCCTTCTTCTCTCTGTTAGACCACTTAAATTCATTACACCTGTCCTCGCCCATGCATGCCCTATTTTGGCCTCTTTGTGGCATACTTCGATATACGAGTATCTTTCTTTTCCCCATTCCGTTTTAAAATATTTATAATCTATTAATGACATTTTTTCCTTGAAACTACTTATAATTTCTTGCCTTTCAATATCCTCCACTCTTGTTTTAATTTCTTTCCAGAAACTCTTACTTTTGTTGTTCCTTTTTGCCCATGTTTCCCCCCTTCCCTATGTTGTCTGTATATTGTACATCCATGTTTCTTTTTCCCCCATTTTCTGCTGTACAACCAAGCATTGCTTTAGTATCTCATTAGACGAGAGTTACACGAGTTAACACCATTGCCAATAGGCAATAAGTTGCAAAGGAAAGGCCGCCGATAAGGCCAATGTAGTTAAAGGCGGGGTATAAATGGAACTAATAAAAAAAACTTTTTCAGAGCTTGGAGACTGTCGGGGTGTAATAGTTTATAGGTTACGTAATACTATTACGTATATTTGAAAAAGTGTGCTGTTATGTAATTATTTAGATCCACATTGAGGCGCCACTTTGAAGAAGTATTTAGCCTCGTATTTTTTTGTTGGCAACTTTGAAGAAGTAGCTTTCTCAATCTGAAGTTTGTAACAGTATTTGACCCACGTAATGAAGATACACTTTGAAGTTGGTTGATGCTTGGGAGGCCAAACTTTGTAGTAGTGAAGAAGATGCTTGTTTTACGTAATATTATTTAAATCTGCCTCGGCTGCTTCAGTCGAACTATAGAATCAAAAGTTCTTGTTCAGGTCGAGATATGACATAAAATTAAAGACGTCACAGATTTTACTTTTAAATTTCACTTCTTTTTATTTCTTTATACTTGCACATTTATAAAACACAATACTTTATAAAAGAAAACTGTGAGAAGACTTTATACATTCTTAATGTATTTACTAGCGGAGAACACAATTTTTGCCATCTGCACGCTATCACATCATGTCCGCGACTGACTAATCTTAACGGTAAAAACCTTAAAGCTTCGGTAATGTCAGTCTCTTATTGGCTAATTCTAGTCCAATAGAATTTAAGCATTTAAACTAAAACTTTTTCTTTACGTTGATTGGCTAATTCCAAACTGTAAACAAAATTACATCATTACCGATCTTTTCATGACCAGTACTTTTCAAACTTCCAGACACATTATTGTCACAAAAATTACATTATTACCTCATTATTAACAACCTAAAACATATTATTCTCACAGTTTTTGTACTATTAGAGTATATACACATTTACATAACATTAATAAATACGTTTACAATAAAAATAAGTATTTGCAATGACTTACATACAATTTAAATAATAATTATATACATATTGTTTTCAAGGTGGGCTGTTATTGAATTTAATTACAATAAAAATACAATTAATATTATTTAGGCATTAAAAAACTGCCTCAGGGGGAAGTTAAGAAAAGAATAAATTCGTATCCACCACTACTTCGTTCATTATTAGCAGCATCACAGGTTCTTTTCGAGATTGCAGTAAAATTATAAGGGATGAAGAAATAAACAAAAAGCTTTCGTTGTGCAATAATGTCAAAGAAAGCGAGAGGAGGTACATGAAATTAGTTAAATCATTCGAATTTAGCATCTTATTGCCGGAATTGTTTTGCTACATATGTCGCTCTTCCTCTAATTCCTAGACCGGCTTTCATACCCCTTTCACGCACCGCAACTTAAGCCACTTAAACCGTGATCCTTTAAGCGAGACGAAATGGACTGGTATCTATTCAAACGTCTCGAGTTAAATCCCCATTACAGTTAAAAATATACAGCTTTGTTGAAAAAAATAATATTTTTACAATATAAAACAGCTATAAAATACCTGCATTTTATTGTTGATGGTTAGTATAATATGAAATTAGAAAAAGACCATTAAAAACCGAAAACCTTTAACAAAGTGTTGTATCAAATAGGGTACACCAGGCTATAAGAAGTTAAAAAGCCACTCATGCTAGCTAATCAACTAACAAAGAAAAATCTTCATAGACAGGCATATGCAATTATGTTATCAAAATTGAATATGGAGTTCTATTACGAGGGGCACTATTTATATTTTGAGCCTTGGCAGCCTGAATGTTGTAGGTGCCATCTGACGTTTCCAATGGAAAGTTTGACATTTTTTACCATAATCTACTTCAAACATTTTGTCAATAGAGCGTCATTTGTTTTGTTTGCACTAACTTGAAGATTGTGTGTCAACAAAAACATGAATTAACTCGTGAAAATGTTTGTGCAATGATTTATTACGACTTTCAACGTGGATTATCAAGACAAGAGTGCATCGATCAACTAACTTCCACATTTGGCGACGAAGCCCCATCCTTTGCCACTATGAAACGTGGTATAACGAATTTAATCGTGGCCGCCGTTCGCTCAATGATAAAGTTCGTGAAGGTCAGTTGTGTCAGAAAACATTGATGCTGTGCAAAACCTAATAATGAAAGATCGTCATACGACATATTGTGAGACTGAGGGAACCCTAGGCATTAGTTCCACCAGCATATATAAAATATTGCACGATTATTTAGCCGTGAAAAAGTTTTGCTCTCGTTGGATCCCACATAATTTGACATAATCTTAAAAAGATGCTCGTGTCGATTGGTGTACAAAAATGCTCAAGAAATACAATGGCGGTGCCTCAAAAGACGTATATAAAATTGTAACAGCTGACGAATCATGGATCTATGTGTATGAGCCGGAACGTAAACAGCAGTCGACTGTATGGGTGTTTCAAGATGAAGCAAATCCAACAAAAGTTGTTCGCACTCGAAGCACTTCGAAGCAAATGGTCGCCTGCTTTTTCAGCAAAACTGGCCATGTGGCAACAGTGCCTTTAGAGGAACGTAAAACGGTCAATGCCGAATGGTACACAACCATTTGTTTGCTGGAAGTCTTCGGTGAAGTAAGGAAAACCAACAAGAACCGTAGGATCGTTCTTCATCAAGACAATGCGAGCACACGCACATCTCGTCTAACAACAGAGTATTTGAAGGCTCCAAAAATCGAATTGATGAGTCATCAGCCATACAGTCCTGATTTGGCACCCAATGACTTCTTTTTGTTCCCGAACATCAAGAATAAATTGCATGGACAACGGTTTTCGTTGGCAGAAGAAGCCGTTGATGCCTTCAAAAACCATGTTTTGGAGGTGTCTCAAGAAGACTGGAATAAATGCTTTGACAAATGGTTCAAACGGATGCAAAAGTGTATTGATCATAAAGGAGAATATTTTGAAAAACATTACAGCAGCTTTCAATCAGAAATTACTTTGTTTTAATTATTAGGCTCAAAATATAAATAGTGCCCCTCGTATTAAGAGTTTTACACTAGTATTATATGCTGCTTGAAAGGCGGGTACATAGCTTTACCACAAAGTTTCACTGTAGCAGATTGGATAAACGCTGTTTTGGATTTTATCTCTTGCTAAAATGTATTTTACCATGATAAATAGCACCCAAAACTCAATAAAGAGTGAAATGATACACGAGAGGTATAAGCATCATTTTGTTTGTTTAAAGTGCGACGCGAAAGTATGGTGAGGTGGTACTTGTTTATTATATTTGACTCCACTATGCTGAAGTTAATGTGAATGTTTTTTTCCAAAAAAAAGTTCTGGATATAATTCACAAAATAAAATGTAATGACTCATTTACCTTAGTGCTTATTATTTGCTAATAATGGTCAGTTTAACTTAGCTTATTCATGTATACATAACTTAATCTCACACATTTGCTTTCCATCGTATGGTAAGACTAAGAAATACCTCCTTTTACTTTCTCTACTACGTTTAGTAAGTAGGGGAAGTATTGTATTCCATCCAAAAATTCGATACCGAGATTTCACAAGAAATACATGTTTTGAGGCCACCTGAATCCAAAACAAATCTGATGTGGTACACTCACATGACTTTCTCTACTCTTGTACAAACTATTTTTACAAACTCTTATTCTCCATCTATTTCATATTAATCGAGATAAACATTTGCAGAAACGATCTTTTGACATGCAAAGAGAATTACATTTATACATAACGACCAGTTCTAAAAATATTTGACCATCGCTTAAGGCGTACAATGTTCCCCTTGTTTTGTATTTACAAGGGCAATATAGAAATACAGTAGCCTTTAAGCATCGACATATATCTTAATAGCTGCTTGCTAGGTGCATCACCATTCTCTTTGCCACAGATTAATACTCTTTGGATATCCAAGACAAAAAATGAATAACGAATTCCCATTTGAGAAAATAAGTATTTAACATTTTAAGGGAATAACAAGCAATATCGCGAAAATGGTTCACACAACAACAAAAAATGCATATGACATAAATTGTGTATTTTAACGCGATCTACATTTTTCGTATAGTAAACTTTTGTCTATCTCTTATGGTTTACCAGTTATGCAAAAGTCGTTCACAATGAAGAATACTTTTGGAGACATTCCCAGAAAATTCAAGATAACCATTTTATTTGTCATCAAAATATCTTAAACATATGATATTTGAATCAAAATCGTTATAGCCATTTTTGAAAATTAAAATTTTCGAAAAATGTTCCATGTAAAGGGTAATCTGGGGTGGAGGATTTTCTTGAAAACCTTCGTGTCACATCTCTGGAAGATACTGAACCTAAATACCAAATTTGGGGTTTATCCGACTGTTCGTTTTTGAGTTATGCTGATCACAGACACACACACACACAGACACAAACACACACACACACAAGCATGTTTCCAAAAATGCTTTTTTTGGATGCAGGGGTCTCAAAACATATATTTCCGGTGAATTCTCCGTATTGAATTTTTGGGTGGAATACAATACTTCCCCTACTTACTCTACGTAGCAGAGAAAGTAACAAGCGTTTAGGATAAAGGTCCGTGTGTGTGTGTGTGTGTGTGTGCGCGCGCGCGCGCGCCTGTGCCTGTAAACAGTATAACTCAAAAACAAAACGACGGATAAATATAAAACTTGGTATTTAGGTTTAGTATCTTTCAAAGATGCAACCCGAAGATTTTCAAGAAAATTCCCCACCCCAGGCTAGCCTTTACATGGAACATTTTTCGAAAATGTTGATTTTCTAAAAAAATGGCTCTAACGATTTGAATTAAAATATCACATGTTAAGAAGTTTTCAAATCAAGTAATATGTATATCATGAATTTTCTGGGAATGTACCCAAAAGTCCTCTTCATTCTGAATGACTTTTGCATAACTAGAAAACCGTAAGATAGACAAAATTTTACTATGCAAAAAATGTAGATCTCGTTAAAACACACAATTTATGCCATATACATTTTTTTTCGAGTGAACCATTTTCGAGATATTCCTTGTTGTTTGTTTCAATTTTCCAATACTTATACTTTTTCACAAGTGGGAATTCGTTACTCGTTTTTTTATGTCCTGGACATGCAAAGAGAATGGAATGCTCCACATAACAACCAGCTCTTAAAATATTTGACTCAGTCTTAAAGCTTACTGCATTTCCATATTCCGCTGGCACCTACAAGAAAATTAGCAAAAAGGTAGTTTCTGCAAAGGTTTATCTCGATTAACATGAAGTAGATGGAGAATAAGCGTTTGTAAAAAATTTTGTGTAAGAGTAGAGAAAGTCATGTGAATGTAACACAGAATTTTTACTTTCTCTACTACGTATATAAGTAGGAGAAGTATTGTATTCCACCCAAAAATTCGATACCGAGATTTCACCGGAAATACATGTTTTGAGACGCCCTGAATCCAAAAAAATCTGATGTGTTACACTCACATGACTTTCTCTACTCTTGTACACACTATTTTTAAAAAACGCCTATTCTCCATATGCTTCATGTTAATCGAGATATCGATATGTCAATCTTATTGGTAATTTTCTTGTAGATGCAAGGGGAATATGGTAGCTTTTAAGCGATAGTCAAATATTTTAACGCTGGTTGCTATGTGGTGCATTCCATTCTCTTTGCATGTCCAGGACATAAAAAAAATGAATAACGAATTTGAGAAAAAGTATAAGTATTGGAAAATTTAAGGAAATAACAAGCAATATCTCCAAAACGGTTCACTCAACAAAAGAAATGTATATGACATAAGTTGTGTATTTTAACGCGATCTACACTTTTTGTGTAGTAACATTTTGTGTATCTCTTATGGTTTACCAGTTATGCAAAAGTTGTTCACAATAAAGAATACTTTTGGAGACATTCCCAGAAAATTCGAGATATACATTTCATTTCCCATGACATTATCTTAAACATATGATATTTTCATCAAAATCGTTAGAGCCATTTTTGAGAAAATTAAAATTTTCGAAAAATCTTCCATGTAAAGGGTAGTTTGGGGTGGGGGGATTTTCTTGAAAACCTTCGTGTCGCATCTCTGGAAGATACTGAACCTAAATACCAAGTTTGGTGCTTATCCGACTGTTCGTTTTTGAGTTATGCTGTTCACACACACACAGACACACACACAGACACACACACACACAGACACACAGACACACACACGGACATGTTTCCAAAAATTCTTTTTTTGGATTCAGGAGGTCTCAAAACATGTATTTCCGGTGAAATCTCGGTATCGAATTTTTGGGTGGAATGCAATACTTCCCCTACTTACTATACGTAGTAGAGAAAGTAAAAAGGTATTTTTGGAAACATGTCCGTGTGTGTGTCTGTGTGTCTGTCTGTGAACAGCATAACTCAGAAACGAACAGTCGGATAAACATCAAACTTGGTATTTAGGTTCAGTATCTTCCAGAGATGCGACACGAAGGTTTTCAAGAAAATCTCCCCACCCCGATTACCCTTTACATGGAACATTTTTCGAAAATTTTAATTTTCTCAAAAATGGCTCTAACGATTTTGATTAAAATATCATATGTTTAAGATATTTTGATAACAAATAAAATGTATATCTTAAATTTTCTGGGAACGTCCCCAAAAGTATTCTTCATTGTGAACGACTTTTACATAACTGGTAAACCATAAGAGATAGACAAAGTGTTACTGCACAAAAAATGTAGATCGCGTTAAAATACGCAATTTATGTGATGCATTTATGCTGTTGAGTGAACCATTTTTGAGATATTGCTTGTTATTCCCTTAAATTTTCCAATACTTATACTTTTTCTCAAATTCGTTATTAATTTTTTTTATGTCCTGGACATTCAAAGAGAATGGAATGCGCCACATAGCAACCAGCGCTTAAAAGATTTGACTATCGCTTAAAGCCTACCATATTCCCCTTGCATCTACAAGAAAATTAGCAATAAGATTGAATCTCGATATCTCGATTAACGTGAAGCATTTGGAGAATAAGCGTTTGTAAAAATAGTTTGTACAAGAGTAGAGAAAGCCATGTGAGTGTAGCACATCAGATCTTTTTAATAACATAGGGCTCGGCAATGGGGTATGATGGTTGTTGTGGGACACTCAGATCGAATGAAAACAAAGCACATATACTAGAAGTAAGCTAGTACAATGTAGTTTATATATGTCTCATTACTTTTTAAAAACTACATTTTGTAAGTAGCCTCCACGGCAACGAATACTTTCCTGCAATCTGCTTTGAAAGTTCTGCATGACTCGCCCCCAAAAAACTGGACCGATGACACTAATTTGGTTCCTTATGTTTTGTTTCAACTAAATGACAGTGCGAGGCTTGTTGCGATGCATCCTACTTTTCAAATAACCCCATAAGAAGTTAATCAGCTGCAGATCAGATCAGGGGATCTTGGCGGCCAGGCTATGTATCCTAATCGTGAAAGTATTGTCCTGGAAACATGTTTCTCTGATAGTTCACTGAACCACAAGCAGTGTGCCCTGCGACGCCATCTTGTTGAAACCCTAATTCATCATCAAAATTAATTTCGTCAGGAATTTCCAACACTGTGAGCACTTGTTGGTACCGTTCTGAATCGATGGTAACGTACGACCGACCACATTGTTGAAAAAAGTAGGCAAAGACGTCACACCAGACCGTTACTTTTGGACTGTGCAGTGGTTTTTCTCACACTTTTTAGGGTTAATCATCACTCCAATAGCAAAAATTCTGTTTATTTACATAACCGGAAATGTGCACCTCATCCGATATACTCAGTCTGTTCAGAATTCCAAATTAGAATTCAACATGTCAGTAAACTGTCTACAAGATGCATTCGAGGAAGTTTTGTCTGTTGGCTTAACTTTTGCACAAACGGATGAAATTTGAGGTCACAGTGTAGGATGCGGTGAAAACTTCTGTCCGATAGATTCAAAGCCATTGACTGACGCCTTACAGAGCAGTTGGACTTCGCTGAACAGCTTCTGTAACTCTCGAAATGTTTTCAGGCTGCGGACTGTTTTTGTTTTACCAACAAATTTATCACAAACATTGCCAGAATTATTAAATTTATTCACTTGTTTCGGGACGAAATTCTTTCATGCCGTGAGATATTAAATTCATTTCTGGATCTTCTCTGCACATGAGTGATCTATTTCAAGTCAAAAGAGCTCTTACTGCATACACGCGTTCTGCCACAGACCAGTTATTCATGTTACCTTTTACAACACTGTAAAAAACAATTGCATAGTTTAGGGATCTTATTAGCAACACTGCTGGCAACGTCACTCAAAAGTGCTAGAAATGAGCGCGTTCTAAAAATCATCATATCCCATTGCCGCACCCACTACTCCTAGTATATTGATAAAAAATCTGATGTGTTACACACACGACTTTCTCTACTCTTGTACAAACTATTTTTACAAACGCTTATTCTCCATCTACTTCATGTTAATCGAGATAAACATTTGCACTCTATCTTATTGCTAATTTTCTTGTAGATGTAAGGGGAATATATATTTACAAGGGCAATATAGAAATACAGTAGCCTTTAAGCATAGATATATCTCTTAATAGCTGGTTGCTATGTGCAGAACCATTCTCTTTGCCTCAGATTAATACTCTTTGCATATCCAAGACAAAAAAAAATAATAACGAATTCCCATTTGAGAAAATAAGTATTGAAAAATTTAAGGGAATAACAAGCAATATTTCGAAAATGGTTCACTCAACAAAAAAATGTATATGGCATAAATTGTGTATTTTAACGCGATCTACATTTTTTGTGTAGTAAACTTTTGTCTATCTCTTATGGTTTACCAGTTATGCAAAAGTCGCTCACAATGAAGAATACTTTTGGAGCAATTCCCAGAAAATTCGAGATATACATTTCATTTGTCATGAAAATATCTTAAACCAATAATATTTTAATCAAAATCGTTATAGCCATTTTTGAGAAAATTAAAATTTTCGAAAAATGTTCCATGTAAAGGGTAATCTGGGGTGGGGGGATTTCCTTGAAAACCTTCGTGTCGCATCTCTGGAAGATACTGAACCTAAATACCAAGTTTGGTGGTTATATCACTGTTCGTTTCTGAGTTATGCTGTTCACATGCACAGTCACAGACAGACACACTCGGACATGTTTCCAAAAATGCCTTTTTTGGATTCAGGGGGTCTTAAAACATGTATTTCTGGTGAAATATCGGTATCGAATTTTTGGGTGGAATAGAATACTTCCCCTACTTACTATACGTAGTAGAGAAAGTAAAAAGAGAGAGATTTATTGTGCTCTCATTCCTTTAACACACGAAAGCACTCTTTAATAAATGCGCCAGGTAAGGGAGTAGGTTTCTTTTAAGCGTATTAAAGATAACTTAAACCGTTTCATGTCAGATAATTATGGATAATCTCCCCAAAATGAACTTATCGTCCTCCGTGGTGTAGTGGTTACCGCGCTAACTTCTAGTCCCAGAGGTCGCGGGTTCAAAACCGGCGGGGCGATGGGTGTTTTTCAGACGTAAAAATCCTTTGCATGGCTTACTTCGGAAGGAAAGTAAAGTCGGTTTTCCGATGTCGTAGGTTTACGGAACGTAAAAGAACCTCAAGCTTGATAAAGAGGTCTCTGGTCAAAATTTCCTGTCTTTCACTCCCTATATAGAATGGGACGCTAAGAAACATAGCAGTTAAAGAGCGTGCATAAATAAAACTATTTAATTTCAGAATGAACTCTGCACTATTATTTAAAACTCTTGAATCTTATCGCCACAACCTATACAATACAGTGATGTGGAACAACATATTCCGGAAGTAGTGTAATTTTGGTAAATTGTGAGCAGTAACACTACCATAACCCTTCTACTCTCTCTTGTGGTCTTATACCGTATGTTTCCTAGTTTTATTCTCTGGATTAATCTTATAGAGTGTTAGGAGCCTAAAAGTAAAGCAAAATCGTAACTGTCTCGGAAGCAGGGCAATTAAATTAGGTTGAACTGAAGAATTTAGCACCAGAAATGTTATGGCATTGGATTTACCTGAGGAACTCAACCTGTTGGATTATCAAACAGCCAAGAATATGCCAAAGAAGTAATGGAGTCACAAAATGCACCAGCTTGTAACACTCGGGGAGAACACATTAAGGCGGAGGACGCAGAATAGAAGTCCATTTCTTTGTAACGCGTCAGCCTTTCATTATATTTCAGATATTGATTATGTCAGTCAAAGTAGTCTTGTGAATAAACTTTTCCGAATGTAACGCAAAAAATAGAGTGCCGAGCCACAGAGCTTTGTTGTGCTGCTGAAAAACGCCTTATAGAAGCATCCTCCCTCACCAAGATTTATTGACAGGCGTCCGTCTATTATTATCGGCTCATTTCCTGTCTAACGTTAGAAAATAAGCCGGTTATATCAGATAACGCCATTCGCTGCCATGGAAGTTCATGATTAATACTTTATAACCATTTTAAAAATATTCAAAGGTAAATTTACAATTTGATTGCTAATTTACTAACTGAAATGGACATACAAACACAGGTTTTATAATTAATTTATTTTATCTCGGATATTCATAAACTTTTTCACTAAAAGATGTAAACACAAGAATCATTTTGTACGAGTGGTAAAAATGATTCAGAGGAGACACAGTTACAGCCAGGAACGCAAAAATTTGGTTTGTTTTTTTTCTAATACTGGGTAACGCAAACGATCAACAGAAAATTTCTCGTAAATGACTAAGCTACCCCCAAAAACAGCTTATGTGTTACAATCACATAACTTTCTCTAACCACTATCGTTCATTATTACTTCTCTTCTACACAATAATCCTATAAAAGCTTACTTTCTTATCTGCTACATTTACATAATGCTTTCATTACATGTTTGTTATGGCCACAGTGCAGTCAAATCTTTAAAAAGCCTGTCCCTATGTACTGACTTTGCAATTCCACACTCTTTGCAAGGTATAGCGGGAAACAAATGAATAATGCATAGGATTTTATCATAAAGTATTGCAAAATTCAAAGAAGCAATAGCCCCCTAAAAGAAAAAGAATCTCGAAAATGGTTACAAATTTGACAAATTGGTGTTTTAACAAGATCTGCATTTTTCGTATAGTAAGACTTTTTACTTTCTCTACTACGTATATTATGTAGAGGAGGTATTGCATTCCACCCAAAAATTCGATATCGAGATTTCACCGGAAATACATGTTTTGAGGCCCCTGAATAAAAAATTTAGAAAAAGGTCCGTGTGTGTGTCTGTGAACAGCATAACTCAAAAACGAAAAGCCGGATAAATACCAAAAGGGTATTTAGATTCAGTATATTTCAAAGTTGCGACACAAAGATTGTCAACAAAATCCTCCACCCCAGACTACCCTTTACAGAGAAAATTTTTAGCAAATTTTGATATCCTCAAAAATGGCTCTAACGATTTTGATTAAAATATCATATGTTTAAGATATTTGTATGACAAATGAAATGTTTATCTTGAATTCTCTGGGAATGTCCCCAAAAGTCCTCTTCATTCCGAATGACTATTGTATAACTGGTAAACCTAAGAGATAGTCGAAGTTTTACTACGCAAGTAATGTAGATCTCGTTAAAACACACAATTTATATCATGTACATTTTCTTTGTCGAGTGAACCATTTCCGAGATGTTCCTATTATTTGTTGGAATTTTCAAATACTTATACTTTTTCTGAATTGGGAATTCGTTATTCGTTTTTTTTTTTGTTTGTTGTTGTTTTTTTTCCCTGGAGATCCAAAGAGAATGGAATCTCCACATAACAACCAGCTCTTAAAAGATTTGACTATCGCTTAAATCCTGCCCTTGCATCTACAAAAAAATTAACAATAAAATAATTTCTGCAAATGTTTATCTCAATTAACATGAAGTAAACGGAGAATAGCGTTTGTAAAAATAGTTTGTACAAGAGTAGCAAAAGTCATGCAACACATCAGATGTTTTTTTTCTGTTGCATCCTACAATATATCAGTTTCTATGACTAGTCTGTGCAGACCCCTTCATAACCATTGAATTTTGTATAGCTAAGAAACCACAAAAGATTGACACAAAGGTAATTCAAAACAGAAAGAAAGACACAATTTGTGTTAAAATTACATTTTAGATAGCAAGGTCCAAAAGTAAAACTTCTAACACAGTGCACAAGAGCTAAAAGCTTTAGATTATCGCACTAGTGATAATCTGCATGATTTTGCATGATTAATTTCTCATGGCGCTCGAATTATCTGCTCACAATACAAATCGTCATACTTGAATTTATCGCAATTCGTTATAGAGTTAACCTATACGTTATACTGCTTTCTTTGATATAAAAGAAAGAATCTTTTATCTACGACAACCTACATAAACATTCAATGGAAGAAATTGTAAATTCAGAAGAAACTGAAATAGAAGTGAAATTACAGAAGCAGCGGAAAGAATAGCACTAGAAGTGCTTACGGGTAAATGCAAGTTTGGTATTTATCCCACGTTTCGTTTTTAATGACGCCGTTCACAGACACACACACACACGCGTGTACGCACAGACCCTTTTCTAAAAAAAACATTTAATTCAGGTGGTCTCAAAACATTTATTTCCGGTGAAATCTCGGTATCGAATTTTGGTTGGAATACAATACACTCTCTACCTACTAGATCACTGGTAGGGAAAGTAAAAATGGCTGTTTGCCTCTTTGAGTACTGGACACAAACTTGCCCCATATAAAGGAAGAATTTCTACACACGTGTTTGAAAACCAAATAGCTTAAGACAGTGTCATAAAACTGATCCGATAAATGGCCACGGCGACAGTGAGATTCAGTATGAGAAAGGATACCGCTCTAAGGTGATTTGATGATTGTTTAGTACATATTATGATAAGTAGATAGAGAACAAATATAACGTGATACATTCACATGACTTTCTTACCCTCTGTCACATATTAGTGAGTATACAAATCATTTTACTAAAGCTTATTTTTCTATCTACTTCATTTTAATCCAAATAAACTTTGCATAAATAGCTACATTACACATTTTGTTATAGATATAAAGAGAACAGAGATAGTCAAATTTTTAACAACTGGACACTATATGCTGGTCTTAAATTTCCCTACTGTTTCCATGCAATCTTAATTCTGAAAGAACCATAAAAAAATCTGATGTGTTACACTCACTTAACTTTCTCTACTCTTGTACAAACTATTTTTACAAACGCTTATTCTCCATATGCTTCATGTTAATCGAGATATCGAGATGTTAATCTTTTTGCTAATTTTCTTGTAGATGCAAGGGGAATTGGTAGGCTTTAAGCGATAGTCAAATATTTTAAGAGCTGGTTGCTATGTGCAGTATTCCATTCTCTTTGCATTACAGGACAAAAAATGAATAACGAATTCCCATTTGAGAAAAAGTATAAGTATTGGAAAGTTTAAGGGAATAACAAGCAATATCTCAAAAATGGTTCACTCAACAACAAAAAATGTAGGTATATGACATAAATTGTGTATTTTAACGCGATCTACATTTTTGTTTAGTAAAATTTTGTCTATCTCTTATGGTTTACCAGTTATGCAAAAGTCGTTCACAATGAAGAAGATTTTTGGAGACATCCCCAGAAAATTACAGATATACATTTCATTTGTCATGAAAATATCTTAAACATATAATATTATAATCAAAATCGTTACAGCCATTTTTGAGAAAATTAAAATTTTCAAAAATATTCCATGTAAAGGGTAATTTGGAGTGGCGGGATTTTCTTGAAAATCTTCGTGTCGCATCTCTGGAAGATACTGAACCTAACTACCAAGTTTGGTGTTTATCCGACTGTTCGTTTCTGAGTTATGCTGTTCACAGACAGACACACACACGGACATGTTTCTAAACAATTTTTGTTTGATTCAGGGGGTCTCAAAACATGTATTTCCGGTGAAATCTCGGTATCGAATTTTTGGGTGGAATACAATACTTCCCCTACTTACTATACGTAGTAGAGAAAGTAAAAATGAATAACGAATTCCCATTTGAGAAAGAGTATAAGTATTGGCCAATTTAAGGGAATAACAAGCAATTTCCGAAAATGGTTCACTCAACAAAAAAAAATGTATATCACATAAATTGTGTATTTTAACGCGATCTACATTTTTTGTGCAGTAAAATTTTGTCTATCTCTTATGGTTTATCAGTTATGCAAAAGTCGTTCACAATGAAGAAAACTTTTGGAGACATTCCCAGAAAATTCGAGATATACATTTCATTTGTCATGAAAATATCTTAAACATATGATATTTTAAACAAAATCGTTAGAGCCATTTTTGAGAAAATTAAAATTGTTGAAAAATATTCCATGTAAAGGGCAATTTGGAGTGGCGGGATTTTCTTGAAAATCTTCGTGTCGCACGCTTGCAAGGTACTGAACCTAAATATTAAGTTTGTGTTTATCCGAATTTTCGTTTTTGAGTTATACTGTTTGCAGACACACACGGACCATTTTCTAAAAAGGCATCTATTTCCGGTGAAATCTCGGTAACGAAATTGTTGGGTAGAATACATTACTTCCCCTACTTAGAGAAGTAAAACTCCAGAAAGCAATGTGATTATAGCATTTCAGCGCTTCATTGTCTAGTGTAACGCAAAACATGTTGAAAATAATTTCACTGAAAATGATGGCTAGCGAATCAACAAAACATCTGACATCCCGATTTTTTACTTTCTCTACCACGTAAATAGTAGGTAGAGAAGCTATTGCATTCCACTCAAAAATTCGATACCGAGATTTCACCGGAAATACATGTTTTGATGTCCCTGGATCCAATAAAAACACTTTCACTTTCTCTGCTACGCAGAGTAAGTGGGAAAAGTATTGCACTCCACCTAAAACTTCTCTACCGAGATTCCACCGTAAATATATGTTTTGAGCTGCCCTGAATCCAAATAACTTTTGGAAACACGTCCGCGTATCCGTCTGTGTGTCTGTCTGTGAACAGCATAACTCAAAAACGAAAAGTCGGATAGATACCAAACTTGGTATTTGACTTTAGTATCTTCCAAGGAGGTACATGAAGATTTTCAAGAAAATGGCTCTTACGACTTTTATTAAATTAACATATATTAAAGATATTTATATGACAAGTAGAATGTATATCATGAATTCTCTGGAAATAGTCTGTGAAGTCCTCTTCATTAGGAAGGAATTTTGTATAATATTGTATAACTGATAAACGTTAAGCGATACCCGAAAACGTACCATACAGAAAAAATGCAGATCTCTTTAAAACACACAATTTACTTCAAATAAGTTTATCTGTGGCACAAACCGTTTCTGAGATATCCGTTTTTAAAGGTTCGAATTGTTCAGTATTTGTTCATTCTTCTCATCGATTTTCAGTTGTTTCTAGCGATTGCATGTAAACAGTATGAAACTTAAGGCCAGCATATAGGGTCCAGTTCATAAACATTTTACTATCGCTATTCTCATTGCAACTATAACGAAATGTGTAGTGTAGCTATTTTTGCAAAGATTTATTTGAATTAAAATGTAGCAGATAGAAACATAGGATTTAGTAAGAATAGTTTGTGCACACTAGTAAAGATAGAGGTTAGAGAATGTCATGTGAGTGTATTACATCAGATGTTTACTTTCTCTACTACGTATAATAGGGGAGAAGTATTGTATTCCAGCCAAAATTTCGATGTCGAGGTTTCATTGGAAATATGTGTTTTAAGGCCCCCTGAATCCAAATCAACTTCATGGCTTCTTTAGGATTACAGTGGATAAAAGCTTACTACTACTAGGTGTGAAGATAGTCACGAACTCGAAAAATGGATGTAATGTGTTTCCTGTAAGGGGATTTCTCAAGACAAAATTATTTGCATTTTTCATCATACACTATGTGATCAAAAGTATCCGGACGCCCCCACAAACATACATTTTTCATCTTAGGTGAATTGTGCTGCCACCTACTGCCTGGTACTCATTGTCCGCGACCTCAGTAGTCATTAGACATCGTGAAACAGCAGAATGGGACGCTCCGTGGAACTCACGGACTTCGAACATGGTCAGGTGATTGGGTGTCACTTGTGTCAGAAGTCTGTACGCGAGATTTCCACACTACTAAACATCCATACGTCCACTGTTTCTGATGTGATAGTGAAGTGGAAACGTGAAGGGACATGTACAGCACAAAAGCGTACAGGCTGGCCTCGTCTGTTGATTGACAGAGACCGCCGACATTTGAAGAGAGTCGTAAAGAGTAATAAGCAGACATCTATCCAGTCCATCACACAGAAATTCCAAACTGCATCAGGATCCACTCCAAGTACTATGACAGCTAGGCGTGAGGTGAGAAACCTTGGATTCCATGGTCGAGCGGCTGCTCATAAACCACACATCACGCAGGAAAATGCCAAACGACGCCTCGCTTGGTGTAAGGAGCGTCAACATTACACGATTGAACAGTGGCAAAGCGTTGTGTGGAGTGACGAATCACGGTACTCAACGTGGCGATCCGATGGCAGGGTGTGGGTATGGCGAATGCCCGGTGAACGTCATCTGCCAGCGTGTGTAGTGCCAACAGTGAAATTCGGAGGTGGTGGTGTTATGGCGTGGTCGTGTTTTTCCTGGAGGAGGCTTGCACCCCTTGTTGTTTTGCGTGACACGACCACAGCGCAGATCTACATTGATATTTTAAGCACCTTCTTGCTTCCCACTGTTGAAGAGCAATTCGGGGATGGCGATTGCATCTTTTAACACGATCGAGCACCTGTTCATATTGCACGGGCTGTGGTGGAGTGGTTACACGTCAATAACATCCCTGTAATGGACTGGCCTTGCACACAGTCCTCACGTGAATCCTATAGAACGCCTTTGGGATGTTTTGGAATGCCGATTTCGTGCCAGGCCTCACCGACCTACATCGATACCTCTCCTCAGTTCCGCACTCCGTGAAGAATGAGCTGCCATTCCCCAAGAAACCTTCCACACCTGATTGAAAGTATGCCTGCGAAAGCAAACGCTTCATCAAGGCTAAGGGTGGGCCAACCACATATTGACTTCCAGCATTACCGATGGAGGGCGCCACGAACTTGTACGTCACTTTCAGCCAGGTGTCCGGATACTTTTGATCACGTAGTGTACCTTACTTCGAAAACTGATCACAGATACTAAAGCTGTAAAATGTTTTCCTACAATAGGGATGAAACTACGGATGTGTCAATACGAGTAACTCAGTATTGCTGTGCTGCGATTCTGATCTAATGTTGACTGAAACTTAGGTTGCGTCATGATTGTTTTTGTTCAACTGTTGAAATTCTGTGTTTGAAATAAAGGTAATCCTTTGTAACTCCATTCGGCTATTTAAACATTCTTTTTATTTAATGAGAGATCTATTTTGGATTTCTTTTTTGGGCGGGCAGACCCCTTCAGTATAATTGTTGGGGGCGATGCCTTTGTTTTATAAGTTAGGAGGCAGAAAGTACCTTGCCCCCCCCCAAGTCGGTGCCTATGAACAAAAGGGAATTCCGTTTTATAAAAGTCCTTGAGACGTGGTAGTACTGCTTCTGTCACACATGCCGAAGTTCTTCCTGGTACCATAGACAAACCGTATTAAATAGCAAAAACAATCAACTCTCTAGGCACAGATTTCTAGTCCATGTTTTACGTTTCATGATAACGTAAAATGGAAACTTACATTCAGCAGACATTGATCGCGAGTAAGATAAATATGTATTTATAATTATAATTTACATTTATTTGTCATGTACACTGTCGTGCATAAAAAGTAGCCCTTTCCCCTAGATCGCCGTAGTGCTTTTCCCTCTGTAAGGTTTCCAATTTCAGCTAACCAACTCAGTTCTCTATGTAACTGGCCTAAAAGACAATTCAGAGACACACAGTCGTCCTCCGTGGTGTAGTGGTTACCATGCTAGCCTCTAATTCCCGAGGTCGTGGGTTCAAACCCGGTGGAGGCGATGGATTTTTTCGGGCGTAAAAATCCTTAGCATGGTTTCCTTCGGAAGGTGGTTCCGTGTCGCAGATTTACGGCACGTAAAAGAACGTCAAGCCTGATAAAGAGGCCTCTGAGCAAAATTACCGGCCTTTCACGCCCAATATAGAATGGGACGTCAAGGACCATAGCAGTTAAAGAGCGTCCATAAATAAAAATCAATTATTAGAAAAATAGAAGTGGTCACGCGGGGGCTAGATTTTGCCAGTACCAACATAAACAGGCCCATTCCATTATGGGCCACATTTTATGCACGTGGTGAAAATCTGTAACACTTTAAATCTGCCCAAAAAGGCATAAAAATGCTAAATTCCGTGAGGTCTTAAAAAGGCTGCGCTCCCGTACATTTTACGGGCAAACAGTAAAGGTTGACAAGTGTATAAGACTAATGTAATTATGTAATATCAGTTTTCATATTTACCTCCTTAATATTTTAAATATTCAGAAATATCACACAGGGTCAACTTTAGTAATAATTGCTTTGCAGAGACTATAAATTATAAAGTTTCAGTTCTTTGATGTCGTCTAGTAAAGACATTGTACAATTTCCTGCCTGGTTCAATAAAGCTAGTTTTAGATGTGCTTCTACAGAGAACATATTAATGACATAGCTGTAAAAGTGTTTAGCTTCCTTAATAAAAGTTTACAGTAGGGTTTCCTTCGTATATTACACAGAAATCTTTTCAATTTTTATTACACTTTATTGCTTTATTTGTACAGCCCCGTTTCGTTTCTATGACCATATCAAAGGTTTTGATTTGAGAAACAGCTGATGGCGTTTGTAGGATCAGAATTGGAGGTCCATTTGTTACTTTCTCTACTACGTATAGTAAGTAGGGGAAGTATTGTATTCCACCCAAAAATTCGATACCGAGATTTCACCGGAAATACATGTTTTGAGACCCCCTGAATCCAAAAAAAGCATTTTTGGAAACATGTCCGTGTGTGTGTCTATGTGTGTGTGTGTGTGTGTGTGTGTGTGTGTGTGTGTGTCTGTGTCTGTGAACAGCATAACTCAGAAACGAACAGTCGGATAAACACCAAACTTGGTATTTAGGTTCAGTATCTTCCAGAGATGCGACACGAAGGTTTTCAAGAAAATCTCCCCAACCCAGACTACCCTTTACATGGAACATTTTTCGAAAATTTTAATTTTCTCAAAAATGGCTCTAACGATTTGATTAAAATATCATATGTTTAAGATATTTTTATGACAAATAAAATGTATATCTTGAATTTTCTGGGAATGTCTCCAAAAGTATTCTTCATTGTGAACGACTTTTGCATAACTGGTAAACCATAAGAGATAGACAAAATGTTACTACACAAAAATGTAGATCGTGTTAAAATACACAATTTATGTCATATACATTTCTTTTGTTGAGTGAGCCGTTTTCGAGATATTGCTTGTTATTCCCTTAAATTTTCCAATACATATACTTTTTCTCAAATTCGTTTATCATTTTTTTTATGTCCTGGACATGCAAAGAAAATGGAATGTGCCACATAGCAACCAGCGTTAAAATATTTGACTATGACTTAAAAGCTACCATATTCCCCTTGCATCTACAAGAAAATTACCAATAAGATTGACATCTCTATTAACATGAAGCATATGGAGAATAAGCGTTTGTAAAAATAGTTTGTACAAGAGTAGAGAAAGTCATGTGAGTGTAACATATCAGATTTTGTTTCAAGAAAAACGCCTGCGTTCATACTTCCAGATTCTGCGGAGAGTAAGGAATAGTATTAATTACAGAAAATTTCCCGCCCCAGCCGAGAATCGAAACCGGCACCTCTGGATTGAGAAGCCAGAACGTCTACCGCCCTTGACCAACCTTTTTTGCAATATTAATATTTCTTCATATTTTTGTCATTTGGTCTTGGAGTTTAAGTAAAAAGTAAAAACCTGTCCCTTTGCAGGTGTTTAAATCTTCCCTAGAATACTAGAAACCTTAGCGTGTATGCAACTTAGTTCATTTTAAGGCATTTTTATTCAAAACATGTCTCTCCTCCAGGAAAATCCATAGTATACTACTATGGCCTTTGATAACATAATTTTTTTTGTAATTTAACATCATGTACCTTAACAAAAGCCTTTGCCTGTGTTTCCCATAAGCATATATAGGCATTCTTAAGCAGTTATCTTCAAATTATCCACACTTAAACCATTTATATCTATACAAAGAGTGCAAACAACAGCGGCCAAGGGTCACTGATGGCCAGGTACACACGGTCTGATGAGAGTTGTCTGCAAACGTCAACAGACTGTACGAGGGATGGGGTGGTTTGTTACCTGCGACTCCCTGCCTTAACGCTTCAACTTTATTGCCTTTCGTCCTAGCTTTAATGCTTAGAAATTCCTGTGCCTGTTCATAAGTTACTATTACCTAAGCTTGACTATTATGGTTTATTAATACGTTTTCTTAGAAATAATAAAAACCTGTGTAAGTAACAGAGAACAAATAGGTGGTGTAAACAAGGACAAATATTATAAGCGTATGTTTACTTTCTTCACTACGTATAATAAGTAGGGGAAATATTGTATTCCACCCAAACATTTGATACCGAAATTTCACCGGAAATACATGCTTTGAGGCCCCTGAATCCAAAAAGCATTTTCAGAATAAGGTCCTTGTGTGTGTGTGTGTGTGTGTGTGTGTGTGTGTGTGTGTGTGTGTGTGTGTGTCTATGAACAGCATAACTCAAAAGCGAAAAGTCATATAAATACTAAACTTGGTATTTAGGTTCAGTGCCTTCAAAGGATGCGACACGAAGATTTTCAAGAAAATTCCCCACCCAAACTACCCCTTATTTGATTGAAATACAATATATTAAAGATATTTACATGACAAATATAATGTAGATGTATCTTGAATTTTCTGGGAATAGGCTGTGAAGTCCAGTTTAGTTGGAAAAAAATTTGTATATTCTTGTACAACTGCTAAACGTTAAGCGGCAGACGAAAACAGGATTTACGCAAATCTAATGCGCACCCCGTATTTGATGAAAAATTTAAAGCGCATCAATGACAGAACATAGGTGATAGGTATTTTATTTAAATTTATTTAATGCAATAATGGATTCATCGTATATATAACCCCGTCCGCTGCATGAAACGATCCACCATCCATGGCTAGCCTTAAACTCTTGCTTCGGAATACCAAGAACTTTAGCCTCCTCTTTAGCTTTCTTTCGTATAGTGTCACTAGTCACAGGTTGCCCATTCTTCCTCCTTTCACGCACAAATTCCAACACTTTTTCTTCAACTTCACGATGTCTTCCTTTGCGAGGACCGTTAATTTCTTCATACTAACTGTAGTAGCAAATAATGCCAATTTCTGTTTTCGCCACAGGCAGACGTTACTCCCTGATACATTGAACTTCCTTCCTGCCTTTCTATTACCATTTTTTCAGAATAAAGGATTATTTTACGCTTTAAAGAAGCATCATAAGACGTTCTTCTCTGTTTGCCCTTGCCCTCCGTAACTAAAAACGCTCAATAAAAGGCCAATGATAAATCAGCGGCTAGCTTGTCGGGAGTTACCGGATGCATGTTTACTCCAACAATCCATTGTGACGTATAACGAAACATTTGAATGAAGTTACTGGCGTTTTACAGAACGGATTTGCTCTCGAATCTAATGCGCACCACGATTTAATGCGCTTAATGCAATAATGAATTTTTATTCGCGTAAATACGGTATTACACAAAAAAATCTGATGTGTTACACTCACATGACTTTCTCTACTCTTGTACAAACTATTTTTACACTTATTCTCCATATGCTTCATGTTAATCGAGATATCGAGATGTCAATCTTATTGCTAATTTCCTTGTAGATGCAAGGGGAATATGGTAGGTTTTAAGCGATAGTCAAATATTTTAAGCGCTCGTACTTTGGTGTTCTGTGCTGGTTACTATGTGGCGCATTCTATTCTGTTTGTATATCCAGGACATAAAATATTGAATAACGAATTTGAGAAAAAGTATTGGAAAATTTAAGGAAATAACAAGCAATATGTCGAAGATGGTTCACTCAACTAAAAAAATGTATATGACATAAATTGTGTATTTTAACGCGATCTACATTTTTTGTGTAGTAAAATTTTGTCAATCTCTTATGGTTTACCAGTTATGCAAAAGTCGTTCACAATAAAGAATACTTTTGGAGACATTCCCAGGAAATTCAAGATATACATTTTATTTGCCATAAAAATATCTTAAACATATGATATTTTAATCAAAATCGTTAGAGCCATTTTTGAGAAAATTAAAATTTTCGAAAAATCTTCCATGTAAAGGGTACTCTGGGGTGGGGGATTTTCTTGAAAACCTTCGTGTCGCATCCTTGGAAGATACTGAACCCAAATACCAAGTTTGGTGTTTATCCGACTGTTCGTTTCTGAGTTATGTGTTCACAGACACACACACAGACACACACACGGACATGTTTCCAAAAATGCTTTTTTTGGCTTCAGGGGGTCTCAAAACATGTATTTCCGATGAAATCTCGGTATCGAATTTTTGGGTGGAATACAATACTTCCCCTACTTACTATACGTAGTAGAGAAAGTAAAAATGAATAACGAATTTGAGAAAAAGTATAAGTATTGGAACATTTAAGGGAATAACAAGCAATATCTCGAAAACGGTTCACTCAACAACAAAAAATGTATATGACATAAATTATGTATTTTAACGCGATCTACATTTTGTGTATAGTAAACGTTTGTCTATCTCTTATGGTTTACTAGTTATGCAAAAGTCGTTCACTATGAAGAATACTTTTGGAGACATTCCCAGAAATTTCGAGATATACATTTTATTTCTCATGAGAATATCTTAAACATATGATATTTTAATCAAACTCGTTAGAGCCATTTTTGAGAAAATTAAAATTTTCGAAAAATGTTCCATGTAAAGGGTAGCCTGGGGTGGGGGGATTTTCTTGAAAACCTTCGTGTCGCATCTCTGGAAAATACTGAACCTAAATACCAAGTTTGGTGTTTATCCGACTGTTCGTTTCTGAGTTATGTGTTCACAGACACACACACAGACACACACACGGACATGTTTCCAAAAATGCTTTTTTTGGATTCAGGGAGTCTCAAAAGATGTATTTCCGGTGAAATCTCGGTATAGAATTTTTGGGTGGAATACAATACTTCCCCTACTTCTATACGTAGTAGAGAAAGTAAAAATGTAGGAGAAAAGTTATTTCTGCCGAAGCAATGAAAACGGCAAAAGCTTGAGAACATAAATATTGGGAAAATATTACTTATCACGCTCAGATATAGTATTCACTACAGTTTTAAGAATGTTTTTTTTTTTTCACAGGACCACTTTACTCCCCATTATGAATATTCACTTTCAGCCACTTCTTCATAACACAAGTTTTTTCGTAGAATTTCACAGCAGAAAGATTAGACTGAAAATCATGATTAGCACAAAATTCAGGAATAAATGCACAGTAAGGAAATGATTTCCATATGAGATTGAAATCGTTTGTTTTAAGCACTGGGGAATTCATCTAAAGAAGTACATTGTTCGGCGATAGCATTCTTCTGGTGTAGAATAAGGCACATTACAACCTGCTTTGTAATTTACAGATTCGAGGAACCTCTGTCATACTGTTATATACGTCTCCAAATTGCTTTTCTGCCTCATTTATCTTAACAGTTGAAAATTTTGTGACAACAGATATCTTCTGTGGAGTTTACTTTGCAAAGCCTCAAACAGGTTGTAAGTTATAGCCAACATTTTACATAACACAAAAGCGGCTACAACAAAATGAAATTAGCATATGGAATTTATCAACATATGGGGCTTAATTGAACTTTTGGTGTATTGCTGGTATGTAAGCATTAATGCAGAAATAATAAATTGAAGCACTTCATTGAACATCAACACTGCATTATGTCGCTATTATTTATATCTTCTTTGACTCAGGGCATAATTTATTAATTTCATCTTTTAAGACAGAGATCTTTGGGAGATGATGAAAAAATAAACTTACTTCAGAGATCACACCCATGCAGTTTCTAATAATGGAGGTGTGCTAGTATCGGATAAGCAATACATTTAACAATTATGCAGCACATTGGGTATGTAGCACTGCAGGGCTTTTTCTCTGATGTAACCTGTACCCCCAAAACACTCCACGCATGGAATCTGCTCCAACATATCCTTGCCCTCTCGTTGCATTTAAATTTAACCCCAGTTTTGCTAAATGTTCAACCATAATACGAACTAGACCTGAACCTATCATATATTGACATAAAAGCAAGAAAAACTTCCCTTAATATCAATGATTCCCGTTTAACATATCGAAAACACAATGAAAGCTGTTCGATTTGACTGATATCGATTGTTTCATCTGCCAAAATGGTACAGAATACTGACTTTTTAATATTTGAAACTATCTTGTCTTGAACCAAACCGCCAAATACTATAATAAAGTCATTCTGAATTGTGGAACCTGTGTACATACGTTTACGTTTTCTGTCACATATTTCCATGTGTTCCTTCAGAACTACATCGCCGCCATTACACTTAATCGAAGAAGCGTTTGAAAATTTCCATTATTAAGTGTAGGTTTTACAAGGCTAATCCTCCGAGGTCGTGGACTCAAGCCCGGCGGAGGGCAATGATTTTTTTCGGGCGTAAAAATCCTTAGTATGGCTTCCTTCAGAAGGGATGTACAGTCGGTGATCCCGTGTTGTAGATTTATGGCACGTAAAAGAACCTCAAGCCTGATAAGAGGCCTCCGAGTAAAATTTCCGGTCTTTTACGCCCAGTATAGAATGGGAGACGCCAACCATAGCATTTAAAGAGGATCCATAAATAAAACTCGATTTAATTTTAAGACTAAACCTTCCAAAATTGTGTTTTCCCCTTAGTGAAATCTGTTATCTGCCATTGAGTCTGATTATTTGTGTAGTTGGTATAAGTGTTTTTCTATTTTCAAGAATATCTCTCTTTCGTTTGGTATCAAGTTACCTTATGATATTGTCCTGTTTCTTGTTTACAATAAATATGGCATTATCTGCAGCCAACATAGCATCTTCATGATATTTTGAATTCCGTGGTCTTTCAAATATTCTCTAGCCTTTTTTAGGTTTGCAAGGAGCTTGCTCACTAACTTTCACTCTATAATGACGTATGGTATATTGAGCTGGGGAAATGCAAAAGATGCAGCAAAAATAGTCAGATTGCAAAAAAGAGCAATACGAACTATTATAAATATTTCTTCCTCTACTAGCTGTAAACCCTATTACAAAGTTCTGAAGGTTTTACTTTTCCCATGTACTTACATTTATGAAGTTTTAGTCTTGACAAGAACTATGTTCTCTCAATTTAAAACCAATTCAGATGTACATACTCACAATACAAGAAATAAAACTGACCTACTGTCTTAAGTCACAGTACAACCTTAGTCACTCATAGCTTCGAGCACAATGCTGCATCATTATTTAATAAACTGCCAGATAACATAAAGAACATTAAGTCTGAAAAAGTATATAAACTGGCTTTAAAATCACTACTAATAGAAGATTGTTACTATTCAGTGGAAGAATATTTAAGTCAACGGTTCCACAGTAATGTCTCTTAATTTTTATATTACTATTTATTTGTAATTTTATGTATAACATATTATTTTGTAAATATTTTATGTATCCTATTTGGATTCTAACATTTTATCTTACTTGTAATATTTGTAAGCTTGACGATGCCAATACCTTGTAAAAGATTTATATTATTATTATTAACCTAATGTTGACCTTTAACACCAATTTTACATACAAATAAAACACAATATTTACAAACGGAACCTTCTTTCTTTTAGTGTAAGCTAACCACTTTAATTCATCAAGGCATTGACTCTGAAAAGATCTTGAGTGAGCCTGGTGTAAATTAGTTATTTTAGAAAACAAATAACTTGGCCAGGTTTCCAGGTGTTATCTAAGTGAGAAACCTTCTTTTCATTGCTTAGCAAACTGAATGAATGTCATTACTAGTATAGTTAACCTAAATATTCAAGTTCTCAACAGTTCTATTACTTGCATTCTTACTCGAGCCACACTTATTAGAACTGGACACATGTTCATCTTTGAATTCAACACTTACTGAAGAGGTTTTATGAATGTAGTTTATACTCGATGTAGATAGCAGTAATTTAAACGTTACCATGTGATGTTGAAATTAAATTAAATGGCGTTTTATTTATGGATGCTCTTTAACTGCTGTGGTCCTTAGCGTCCCACTCTGTATTCCGCGTTAAAGACAGGTAATTTTGCTCAGAGGCCTCTTTATCAGGCTTGAGGTTCTTTTACGTGCCGTAAACCTACGACACGGGATCACCGACTTTACTTCCCTTCCGAAGGAAGCCATGCTAGGGATTTTACGCCCGAAAAAATCCATCGCCCTCCGCCAGGTTGAAACCCGTGACCTCGAGAATAGAGGCTAGCATGGTAACCACTACACCACGGAGGGCGACTACGAAGTTAAAGGCACACTTATACACCTACATCATTAATATTAATCTAAGTTTTCTTAGTAAAAAGCTGCTCAATTGAACTTTGTTGCTTTGAACAAATTATGATAAAAATGAACTCTCGGCTACTATTAAGCTGGTAAATACAGTGTAGGTGGCACGAAAACCAATTATATACCTACTTAGCATTCAAAGACAAATCAACTTAATTACTCACTGACTGGCGCCATTGACAACCAAACAAGTTATATCTTTGAAGCATCCCATGTTGTCAGATTGTCTTAACAAAATTTCCCTTTGAAAAAATAAAGATAAATTTTCTGAAAAAATGCTTCCCTCTGGGAGTGATGTTAGCTAACATGTTTGTGATTGCCTTATCAAATTATTTTCATTGCTGTTGTACCAAGAAAGAAGAAACTCGGGAGGGTTTATCAGTCCCCCTTAAAAACGCCCCTGCCTACATGCATTGCCATCTCTAAAGGCATTTTTACTCCCTCTTCATGAATAGGGAATTTGAAACACGAGAAAAGCAGTAATGATTTTAAAACCAAATACCATTTGTTGGGAATACGTCCACGATACGCACAATTTAAAACACAAGAAGAACTAGGAAATTGTAGTTTCAAACCACTACAATTTACAGAAATACCTCTACATACCCATTTACCTATTACGTGACACGACGCTGAAATATTTCTCTAGATTATATGGAGGGTGAGTATATAAGAATGGGTTCAATTCTTTTTGTTGTGAGATTAGGAAATCTTAGCTAGAAACAACTTCTCGGAATTTTGAAACAAAAGCTGTGAAATTGTGGTAGATCCACGTGATGAAACCAGCCACGTGATCCACAATGTGCGAAGTATTGCCAAACTAACGGATGTGCATCATTTGGATGATGAATGAATGTTGTGCACCCTGCTTATTCAAATCAGCTTGGAGTAGTTGTAGAAAAGCGTTATAGAGAGCAGCACATAACAGCGCTTTGTGAATAGGAGATTTACAACAGGGATAAACAAACGTCTATTTGCATGGAGATCATATGATATTTATTTAATAAAAAACATAATTTTGCTGATAACGTTTTAAAATCCGAGAGACCGACAGTAACTTACAAGCCATGCTTTGTGCCGTTTCAACATGTAAAAACAAAAAACAATTATACGCAAAACTTTGTTTACCCCTGCAGTCGTGCCATATTTTCTGCCATCTGTTGGTATAGGTCAGTATCCAGTTCGCAATCAAAATAACAGAATTGTGTTAGTTTTTGAACATGAGTGGTTTTATAAGACTCTATTTGTTGCAAAATATTCTTATTTTCGATATTTCGTCACTGAATGGATATAATTAATGTCATAATAATAGCTGGAAGCAAGGTTTACAAGAGGTACTGTATCGGAAATGTTAAAAACTAGATTGATTTTAGGGTTAGAATTACTGTAGTTGAGAGCATGAATGGTGGTGCTGTGATTTGATGTTTACCATATCGTTGTTCATTACGAGTGGCGGGTCTCGTATTGGAATGGTAGTAATATCAGTTTTTATCATTAACAGGCTCTGTAGGTGTTGAGACATAGTGTAAATAATGGTAGTGCAGCGAGGATCAAGTTCGTGGTCAACAGTGTCAGCAGAGAATCAACAGCAGCAAACATTAGAAACTCAACAACAGCAGCCAGTTCTGAAACATAACCAGGAATATGACAGCACAAGAGCAACTTCAGTTGTAATAGATTCCAACAACACATCTGCAAATCTTCGTTGTAATGTAGTTGTTCCGGCCACTACAGCATCAGTAGAATCACAGACCCTAGTAGAATGGGTATGTATGACACTAAATAGTAATGTGTAGAATAGAAATCAGGATTATGGTTTGTTATGTACGTTTGGTGAGATAGCTTATTTATTGTCATTAATATGGCTGTATTTCCAAATAGTTTATTAGCTAAGGTTAAAGCTAAGATTACACTTCACAAATAATTTCAGAATCCTTCATGCTAAATGTAATGTTAACATTAGTATAATGTACAGTCCTTTTTTATTATTATAGTGTAAAACATAAAAATAGAAATGTGTGATGTTTTATTATTTGTATGCATGATTTTTATAATTTGTGTTTTATTTGCTCTTTGTGAACATTGTGTGTTCACACACATTGCGTAATGTGTTTTTCATTAACAGTACAATAGGCATAATTATAAGAAAGTCTAAAACTGCTGTAAGCAGCGTAATAAATATCTGCTTAGCTGATTCTGTAGAACTTCATAAACCTCACTCATATAATTCTTCTGTAAGATGATGGGTGTGGGAGACACATTAGTTACTGTATTATTTTTCTTAAGTTCTGTATGTGGTGGTCGTTAGTTACTGTATTGTTTTTTTTAAGTTGTGTATGTAGTGGTTGTATTTTAACGCTGTATGGCCAATGTGTGTTGTGCCTGCATGTAGGTCCAAACACAACAGGCAATCAGAATTTACCCAAGGGTAACAAATACTATGGTGGTTGGCCATTTCCTTCTGGAGCCTTGATCATCTAATGGCATAAGTGACAATGAGTGTGGGAAGATTATAAGTAACTTAAGCATCTAATTCTTTTAACATGTGACTGGCAATTGCCTAATATTATGTTCCGTGTGCCTGAACATCACTCACAGTGGGATTCCCGGAATAAAATGCTTTCTAAGCAGTCTATTTCGGCATGTCCTTTCTCTGGATAGTTTCCATTGTGCTTTTTAATTTAAGTTAGTCATTGAACTAATAAAAGAATTTGATTCAGGTTAATGACAGGAAAAATATTTACCCATGGTGACATAACCTCACCAAACTATTTCAGATACTAATATGGAATTGTATGTGTTTGCATTTTTAATGCTAATTCTACACAGAGCATCAGGTCATCAAAATTATTTACATGTTGTTGATGTCTTTGAATCCATGCTTTAAATTCTTAAGTGTTTCCACTTGTAATGAATAAAATCAAAATGTTACATTAGTGACAAAATTGATTTTACCTTATTCTGCAAGTATATTAGCTTCTGTCACTTTTGGGCTATTTGAAGGATATAAAAATCAAAAATAAAACCAAGTCATATGCAATTCAGAAAGAAGTAAATATTCAAACAAGTCAGGTACTCTTTGACACCTTAAGTTACCCAGTTAATTACGAGAAACACTCCACTCGTTAGAAACAGGGAATTTGTGTGATGTACTTCTCAGGAACAACATGTTTTTGGCCCCAAAGTGAATGTAGGGCAGTTTTTGATCACTGAAGTTTTCAGCAGTTAGCTTTGTGCTTGACGCAAGGAGCTGCTCATCTGAGTTGTAAATTTTCGCTCTGTAATGTTGCCAGTTTTTCCTATTTCTACGTTCCTTCCATTGTCTTTGTGCTCGGCATAAGGGGCTGCTCATCAGAGTGGTAGTGTTTCACTCTAATGTTGCCAACTTTTCCTATTCGTATGCTCCTTCCATGTGCCAAAACTTATTACTCAAAAGCAGCCTTAAATATCACTTAATATTTCAGTTTCTGAGAAGTATAGCTCCTCCACAGTTTAATCACGCAATTTGGACAAATTTTTGCATTAAATTTTATTTTCATTTATTTAATGTTCATTTTTTCTTTACTGTTTTCACGTTGTTTTGACTGTGCGGTCATAGCATATTGGTTTTTCTGTAGGTTCCGTGGTAATTTTATATGAGTCAGTTTGTGCCAGACAGATGGCCATAGTTGCATAATCTTGTACCATCTGCTTGAGTAACTGGTTGAACGATAACCTTAGTTGTGTATTCACCTCTGTTATCTTTTTGTTGTGTTGATTTATTGGTAATGCAGATTTTTGGCATGGAACTCAAATGTGGGTATACATGCATTCAGTATGAGGTCAAACAGATGCCACCTAGTCACCCTACTCTACTTGCCTTTCTGCACCATCTATTTTTTACTTTCTCTACTACGTATAGTAAGTAGGGGAAGTATTGTATTCCACCCAAAAATTAAATACCGAGATTTCATCGGAAATACATGTTTTGAGACCCCCTGAATCCAAAAAAAAACATTTTTGGAAACATGTCCGCGTGTGTGTGTGTGTGTGTCTGTGAACAGCGTAACTCAGAAACGAACAGTCGGATAAACACCAAACTTGGTATTTAGGTTCAGTATCTTCCAGAGATGCGACACGAAGGTTTTCAAGAAAATCCCCCCACCCCAGACTACCCTTTACATGGAACATTTTTCGAAAATTTTAATTTTCTCAAAAATGGCTCTAACGATTTTGATTAAAATATCATATGTTTAAGATATTGTCATGAGAAATGAAATGCATATCTCGGATTTTCTGGGAATGTCTCCAAAAGTATTCTTCATTGTGAACGACTTTTGCATAACTGGTAAACCATAAGAGATAGACAAAATTTTCCTACACAAAAAATGTAGATCGCGTTAAAATACACAATTTATGTCATATACATTTCTTTTGTTGAGTGAACCGTTTTCAAGATATTACTTGTTATTCCCTTAAATTTTTCAATACTTATTTTCTCAAATGGGAATTCATTATTCATTTTTTTGTCTTGGATATGCAAAGAGTATTAATCGGGGAAAGGGAATGGTGCTGCATCTAGCAACCAGCTATTAAGAGATATGTATGTGCTTAAAGGATACTGCATTTCCAAATTGCCCTTGTAAATATATATTCCCCTTACATCTACAAGAAAATTAGCAATAAGATAGACTCTGCAAATGTTAATCTCGATTAACATGAAGTAGATGGAGAATAAGCGTTTGTATAAATAGTTTGTACAAGAGTAGAGAAAGTCATGTGAGTGTAACACATCAGATTTTTTTATGTTCTGGACATGCAAAGAGAATGGAATGCGCCACATAGCAACCAGTGCTTAAAATATTTGACTATCGCTTAAAACCTACCATATTCCCCTTGCATCTACAAGAAAATTAGCAATAAGATTGACGTCTCGATATCTCTATTAACATGAAGCATATGGAGAATAAGCGTTTGTAAAAATAGTTTGTACAAGAGTAGAGAAAGTCATGTGAGTGTAACACATCAGATTTTTTTCCATTTCTTTTACACTGTTGATGGATCTTTGGGTTGTGGTAATATTCCAGACTAATATTTACCTAACATTTGAAGGAAACCACAATGGGACCCAGTTAGATTGACCAATTTAAGATTTGAACCCTGGTATCCTAAATGCAAGCCACAGATGCTACTGCATATATAGGGTAGTTAAATTATATTTGAACCCACTCGCAGCCTCTCTCTACTGCATGAGACAGCCGGCAGTCGCCAAGGAAATTATGCTGGCAGAGGCGAACTAAAATCCTTATCTTATAATTTCTTGCACAATGTTTTCTCTAAGTTGCTGTAGTGTGCGAGGATTGGAACAATACACTTTGTCTTTTTTAAGAACCCATAAATAAAAATCACTACTGGGTAGGTCAGGAGAACAAGGGGGCCACAAATCAACACTAGTTATTCTGTCATCAAACACCTCTCTTATTGCATGTAATGATTCGGCAGCCATATGTGCTGTTGCAGAATCTTGCTGGAACCAACCCATACGATTTCTCTTCATCTGTCAAGTGATTGCAAAATGAACCTCAGAATTAACCTCTGCTATCGCTCTGCATTTATTGTTTCCTCAAAGAATATGGACCCTATTATTCTTCTAGCACTTATCGCACACCACACTCCAAATTTCTGATCATAATGAGGCGTTTCATCACAAGAATTCCTGCTGCTGAGCTTTGGAGAGTGAGCGAGAATATTTATACGAGATATGCTGCCTGTTTGAGAGCAGAAGGTAAACATTTCCAGCATCTTTTTTAAGGTAAGGATTTTAGTCCGCCTCTGCCGGCTGTCTCACGCAGTAGAGAGAGGCCGCGAGTGGGTTTGAATATAATTTAACTACCCTATATTACTTTATCTGGTGAGATAAAACAAAACTCATAACTCTCCTAACTTATCTCAATCAGGAATGAGTTTGGAGAATGGATGACATCTGTAGAATCTTTGGACTAGTTATAAATATTTGAAATGTTGTAACATATTATCGAAAATGTTTCTATAAGAATGCATTGTTGCTGCAGTATATATTAAGCTTACAGGTTAAGAAATTGCACTCTTACAACACACTACCACAACTCAAGAAGCACAGTTTTGAGATAATTCCATTTGAAAGCTTTGATTTGTGATATTAACAGAATATTCTGAATTGTAACACCGACATATCTGATGTAGCTATCTTCCAGAAGCCGGTTCAAGATATGGTGGTTTTCATTTTTGGTAGAAAACCTTTCCATCAACCAGAAAATGGATGTAACTCGAAACAACCAATTTTTGAGCTGTGGCAGTGTTGTTCTAGGGGTACAAAATAATTACAACACAATTTACCTCCTAGTTTCACATTAGGTGTTGGAAAATTTGAATACAAGCAAGCAGCAATTCACAACTCAATAATTCTAATCAGTTGCTCCAGCTTCTTGTGCACAAAAATTGTTTTTTTTCTCAACATTTTGCAAGTCGCTGTTCGTTGACCTTGATCATTGAACCACTGCCCAAGATTTATTATAAATAAAATTTAACACATGGTTTGTTTCTATGAGCGATTGGTTACAATTTATGTGACATTATATATGAATTGGATATAAATGGGTATAAATAGTCTATAAGTTTAAAAAGAATGTATAGAATACTTGTGCAATACTTATTCCTAGAATCAAATAAAATTATAGGTATTTGAACCAGTGTTATTGAGAATTTTGGATTATCCGCAATTATTTTATAAGCATAGGTGCAGCTGCAAATGTGTCAAGAGTCTTAAGCTTTAGTACAATAAATTGAGTGATTAGGCACAAAAAGTAATACTGGTAAGCCTTGATATGGTGATATAATGGAAGATGATATTACAATAATGGATACCATGTGCATAGAGCATAGCATTTTTACAAATCAAAAGTTCACCTAAATTAATGGCTTTCCTTCAAAATTGACCAATAATTCAAGTGTAAATGAAAATCGAACCTTTTACATCCTTTAGAGGTTTAAGTTATTTAACAAGCACAGAGAGAGCCAAAAGACTAAGAACCGGCTACGCAGTGTTTTTCCTGTCTGCGTCCTTGGTGCTCGTTGCCGTCTGCTGCTATCATAGAAAGGCGCGGATGAAACCATACAACATTTTCAAAACTACTTTTAAAGGCTTTACTTACCAACTTTATGAAAGGAGATGCTGAAACTAGCCACCATGTTGTCCATAAATTTTTGGCACCTCTTTAGGAAACTATCCATCACTTGCTGTAGTTCACATTGAGAAATGCTGGCAATTTCCTGGTGGATATTTGTTTTAATTCTTCCAGGGTGTGTGGGTTTGTATTGTACACTTTGTTTTAAGTTAGCCTAGAGATAGAAATCACAGAGGGTTAGGTCAGGGCACCGAGGGGGCCACAAATCTCTACTAATAATTCTGTCCTCAAACACACTTTCAATTTTCTCATCAAAATATTGGCCATATAGGCTGTTGCAGAGTCTTGTTGAAAAAAGGCAAAATCTTGCTCCCTGTCTGGTAATTCTTTAATAAAAGGGGAGCAAAATTGTATTCACATCAACTGCTGACTCGAAAAAAATTGGCCCTATAACTCTTTATCCTCTCATAGTGCACCATACACCAATTTTTTCATCATGAAGGGGTACTTCATGAACAATATTAGGTTTGTCAGAGCTCCAGTAACAATTATGTGTACACACACATATCAATGAATGTGGAACCAAGCCTCGTCCGTGAAAAATATTAAATATGGGTCTACTTCGCCATTGTGCACACTATTGAGACCCCACTCACAAAATGTGTGCCTAATTACAGGAGCCTGGTTGAAGAGTATGTGCCACAGTTATTTTATATAGTTTTAACTTCAGCAATTTGGTAGCTGTTCGTGCAGAGTCATAAGAAATATCTGCCTGTTGTGAAAGACGCCTAAGTGATTTTTGAGGGGAATTCTCAAACGACGACGGATGCCGTCTAATGTTTATTCGGTGAGAATCGTACACCGTCTTTTAGATTTCTCAGCCTGAACACTTCCTGTTGCCTAAAATTTATTGCAAAGTTCATGGATTGTTGTATGGCCTGGAACTTTTACACCTGGAAATCTTTCTGCAAATCGTACTTTCACATGGCGAGCTGACTGAGTTAACACATATGAATCATAAATAAATACGCGCTGTGCGTAGAAAACATGTACTGAGCCATAATATACTTTGTGACTAAGCACAGGAAAAATAATAAATGACTCATAATAACTGAACTACATCACATCCTCAGTACTGCACTTCACACTGCAGAGCAAATCCACGTCAACAGCGTGACCTTGTTTATAGCAGCAGTGCGTTATGTTTCCACACGCCCATGGAAAAGCACTGCACAGCTGGTTCGTTGTTTCTTGGCTGCCCTGTTATAACAAATCTACCTTCAGAACTCCAATTACTTAAAGGCTGTTCACAATAATTGAGAATGATAGCTAGAATAAGAATGTCAATATTAAAATACATGTATTATAATCTGAGCACGTCCTCTGTAGTTAGGAGTACCGTGATAGCCTCTAGTTCCCAAGGTCACAAGTTCAAACCCTGCAGAGGATGATGGATTTTTTTTCGAGTGTAAAGGTCCTTAGCATGGCTTCCTTTGGGAGGCAAAAAGCTGGTAGTCCCGTGTCATAGATTTACAGCATGTAAAAGAACTTCAAGCCTGATAAAGAGGCATCTGAGCAAAATTTCTGGTCTTTCACGCCCAATATAGAATGGGACGCTAAGAACCGTAGTAATTATAGAGCTCCCGTAAATAGAACTCAATTTAATTTAATCTGAGCATTCATAATTATCGGGAAGTTTTCCCAAATCCAGGGAACAGGGAAGAAGACATAGTCAAGTTTTAACTTTCTCGTTCTTGTTCCCAGGCACGGCATATTAGATCCACATTGTGCATATTAACTCTTTGCTGTAGAAATTATTCAAGGCAGTCATAACATAAAACAGCCGCTAAAACAATCTCTAGTTGAAAGCTGGGAAAATTAAATTAGAAAAAATTCCAGCAAATGTATGTTCTGACCACAAATCCTGTTTCCCTCAGATCCATTGAATGCTGCTTGTTTTATAGAAAGCATTATCTGTTGTTTGTTTGTGCATCTCAAAACTGGCTATTTTCTAAAAGAACAATAAGAAAAAATACAAAGAAACAGCAAAAAAATTGGTAGAAATTTAACAAAGAAGAACAAAAAACTTTAATATGTGCTATTAATAAACAAATGAAACTTGGTACAACTAGAGGAATCGGAAATAGAAATGGATCTACATAGAAAAAAATGTTTACTCTATCAAATTTTCATGTTGGCTAACCTGCATTATGTCGACCAGATTGCAAGCTGGTGAAAAAATATCATTAGTCAGTTAAAACAAATGTCATCCCAATACACAAAATCAGCTTTCTGTTTTACTATCAATATGCATTCCCATTCTTGTTCCTGAGATATTGTGAACGAAAATTTTGTATGGTGTTTTGCTTCCCGTTCTGGTTTCCTTTATCAGGTTATTGTGAGCCAGCCTTAATGATAAGATTCTAATTAACAATTACAGGAATTTGGAGAGAAAATACACCTCATTAATTGCAATTGAGTGAATCCCATTTATCCTAATTTGTCAAACTTTTAATTTTATTTCTGTAATTTAAAATATGCGGCTCATAGGCATCTGCTTGCAGCACTTGCTTGCCTTATTTATTTATATCACTTAATGTCTGTATATGAATTACAGTATGTACTTCCAGTTGTACTTGTTTTGTTTATATTTTTTCAACCTCCCTCAGTCTTGGCTTGGCAGCCAGTTATAATGGAGCTCCTATTAGCCACTATCGCCAGGTGCGAAGTTTGCGCAGTTATTCACTTTTTGAGTGTCAAAATTCATCGACAGTTGATGGAACTGTATGGAGAGTCTTGTACGGATGTCAAAAATGTCTGCAAGTGGTGTAGAGAGTTTGCAAATGGTCGCACGGAAATTCATGACGAGGAAAGAAGCGGGAGACCGTCCATTTCTGATGAAACAATCACAAAGGTTGAACAAATCGTGCTTCAAAATCGGCGGATCACTCTCGATGAGCTCTGCATTGTTGTTCCTGAGATTTCTCGAAGCGCTAATCATCGGACTTTGATTGAAGAGTTGAAATTTCGAAGGTGTGTGCAAGATGGGTCCCAAGAATGCTGACACAAGATCACAAAAGGCAACGCACTGAAACTTCCCGCCAATTTCTTCAACACTATGCAGATGAAAAGGACAACCTTTTGGATTCAATAGTCACGGGTGATGAAACCTGGGCTTTCCACTTCACACCTGAGACCAAACAACAATCACGTGAGTGGCGGCATTCCAGTTCACCCAATCCGTGAAAATTCAAGAGAACACAGTATGCCGGTAAAGTCATGGCAATTGTGTTTTGGGATCGAAAGGGGATATTGTTGGTCGACTTTATGGATCCTGGGACAACAATAAATGCCGATAGGTATTGTTAGACATTAAAAAAACTCAGACAGGCAATTCAGAACCGTAGAAGAGGAATGTTGAGCAAGGGCATAAGCCTTCTCCATGACAATGCTCGCTCCCACACCGCCCGTCAAACCATGAATTTTCTGCAACAGGTTGGATGGCAAACCATCACCCATCCACCCTATAGTCTGGACTTAGCACCCAGTGACTACCACTTGTTTCCCAAGTTGAAAGAACTCTTGGCTGGAAGGCGCTTTGGTGATGATGATGAAGTGAAAAATGATGTCCATCACTTTTTCAAGAGCATGGCGGCAAGCTGGTATGACATGGGCATACAAAAACTGCCACAGCGTCTACAAAAATGCATCGACCGAAATGGCGATTATGTGGAAAAATAGACAATGTTAAAGCTTCAAAACTATGTACCATTTGTTGTCAATAAAAGTTTCTTTGTATTTTAAAAAAAATTGGAGACCTTACTTTTGGGATATCCCTCGTATCTAAGAAAGACTTAAAACTGATAAATGGTGCATCTAGTTTGTATTTACAATAATAAATGTTTTTTGTCAGTATATACGATTGTGTTTTGTTGCTCTATAACAGTGGTACATTCATTTGATTAAATTATCCTTTGAAGGATAGTACACTGGAAACAAAATTATGAGGGATTTATCAAATGAATTGTCAGGACTGCAAAAAGATATAATTGGGAAAATAAAGAGAAATTTGGACACCAGAAGGAAAGAACGTATGAGAAATACACTGATAAATTGGCCACAGCTGATCATTTTTGGACAGAGAATCATAACATTGAACCAGGAATTAAATTGATGAAATACGTAAAGAAACCTTTCAAATTGGATATCTGGGAAAATATTTTTATCACAAAACATAAAGGAAACCTTATGAACTTCGAAATTCCCACTGTAGATGACATCATCCGGTTAACAGAGAAGACTATTGGCAACATGTCTACTAATAAAACCCAGCATGGCACGAGAGCGTTCAATTAACCAAGTAGCTGATGATAGGGAGGTTGCTCCAGGAAACAAGTCTTTTAAAATTTCAACATTTGGAGTTCATATTGTGTTTATACATTTTGACTCAATTTTCAAATTTTTATTAGGATTGTAAATGTTTGCACCATGTTAAATTTCTTTTTTATTCTCTCTCTTCTTTCTTTCTTTCTTTCTTTCTTTCTTTCTTTCTTTTATCCTTTCTTTTTTTCTTTCTTTCATCACTAGTATTGTAATACAGTGCCTTTGTTTGGATGTGTGGCAGTCTAGCAGTTTCATAATTACAATAACCACATACCTTCATCATTGAAGATGGAAATAATGTTCTTTTGCCACCACACATTTCTCACACTTTTTAAGAAAATTTGCATTAACACTATAATTCTTCTTCTGAAATTGCAGGAATTTCTCTTCTTATATTGTCTTTCGGTACTTCCAACATGTGTGGGTTATTCTACTACACTTTATTTTTAAAGGTTCCTCATAAGTAGAAATTGCATACTGTAAGATCTGGAGACTGTGCTGGCCATAATCCCTTACAGATGACTCTTATCTTCAAAAATTTCCTCAACTAATGTTAATGAGGGATCAGCTGTATGTGCTGTAGCGAAAACTTGCTGAAAATATGCCAGTGTACATTCATTGTCACACAATTCTTCTAGGAGTGATGTGATTATGTTATCTCTGCACACTTATGGACATCCCCAGATCCCATGTGACAATCGGGAGAGCTTCGTGTACTTTCGTAACAGATGAATTTAATACTCACATGCAGTAACTGTAGAATGGTCTGTGCCTGTAAAGACAATGATAACCTTATAATGGTATTTCTCGGTGGTGACACTTATAAGCTACTGAAAACAAAACATGGAGCAGCATTCCATTGGCAGAGAGGTTAAGAAAGTACTGCTTGCATTCAGAAGCTCCTCGGTTCAAATCTCACATTAGTTATTGTTATTTTTTATGTTAATTTTATGATTGGGTGTATAGAACATAATATTGCATTAATATAACTTGAGCTAGCATTTGAGGCAGTATTTTTAACACTTAAATAATTTGTCTAATTATATAATATGTAAATTCAATAACAGCCCACCTTAAATGAATATGTGTATGTAGCAATATATAAAAAAGTATGTAACAGTCATTGTATATGTTTGTATTATTGTATCCATGTGTAATAATGTTTTGTGAATGTATTACATAATTTAATAATGTAGGAGCTATGAAAAATAGGTTAAAAGTTGCTAACAATGAGGTAACCTTGAGGCAATAATGAGTTTGAGAGTTTAATAATGTTACTTGTGATTCTTGGAAGCAATAATGTAATTTTAGTGAAAGTTTATAAAAATAGCCAATCAACAACCAGAAAAAGCTTTAGTTAAATGAAGGTATTATATTGGATTAGGATTAGCCAATCAGAGACTTGAAATACAGAAATTTACAAGTTTAGGCGGTTGAAATCAATTCACTTGTCTGCAGGCAGTGTTTGTAACCGGATGCGAGATACTTCCTCGAGAGATTTAATACGTATTCGTGTGAGACGAAAAAAGTTTACATGTTAAAAAGTGCAATTAATTAATAAAAGAATCTCACAGCTCTCTATCAGTGAAGTGTTATATAAATCATATCAAGCATTAATAAAAAGAGTGAAGTAAAATTATAATCTATGTAAGTCTAAATTCTTAGACACACCACAACCCTGCTAAGAGAAACGTGTCTCTAAAATAAATACTGACACAGCCGAGGTAAACATAAATATTAAATATTTAAAGAAACTGTCAAATTACAAAGTTAATATTTTTTTGACGAAGGCTACCGGTACCATACATGCGGTTGCAACTACTACAAGTTCGGCTCCCCAACAGTTGAACTACAATACAACTCCTACTTCAAACTGACTTTCCATACGTGAAGCAACAATACTACTACACATTTTAAGTTTTAGGCATATCTATGCACAAAAAAGCAATTCTAACATTCGTTTTAAATAACTAAGGAAATAATTGCAAATAAACTATTATCTTCTAAAACTAAAACATATAAAAAATAAACAAAATTAATATTGGGTATATGAACCCTGAGTATGTATAAGTGGCCTCAGTTTTCAGTTATAGATGAAATTAAATCCTTATAGTAACGTGGACGAGAAGCTCCAAGATGCCAGGCTTCTTGAATTTGTGCCCAGAAGCCATCTTTTGTCCTTCGCGCATCTGCAAGGAAATTCGAGCGCAGCTCCCTTTTCACCTAGCCCACACATTTTCAATAGGGTTCAAATCTGGTGAACAGGGAGGCCAGTCTATCACTCTGATATCTTGCCTCTCTGAGAACCAATTTGAAACCTTTCAACATATGTGAACAGGATGATTATACTGTACCAATTCAACAACTCCATCAGGATATCTCATCCTCACAGAGGGAATCAAAATATTTTCAAGTATTACCGCGTATTGTGCACTGTTCAGTGTATCATCAAGCTGCCAGCAACAACACACCTATACCTTCCCTTGATCTCCAACAACATACAGATATGCGACCATGATGAAACTGTCAAGCTGTATTTTACGTCATGGTAACTATTCTATTATGAACTTTACCAAATGCCGTGTATGAAATGCAGTGTATCGAAAATAAGTAGTCATTAAGTATTAATTATTATTATTATTATTATTATTATTATTATTATTATTATTATTATTATTATTATTATTATTATTATTAACAGAAGAAAAACAAAGTGTTTGTTACATATGAGAAGCGAACCTGCGGTCTAACCACAGAAGTACCCTACACTTTGCCACAGCGCAACAGAGAACACACATGGAAGGTAGTATGTTTAATAATGCTGTACAACAACTTTCTGCGGTGGCTACACAATTGTATTGCATATGGTGTAAACGAGACTTTATGCCATGTAGGACTTGACAAATTTGGCATTCAAGGTATGACTCATTGTGTTTGTCCACAGGTGTACCTATCTTCAATTTAGTCTCCAATTGAACCTTATTTAAAACATATTTGCAAATAAGTAAATTATATTCTAATAACATTATAGTCCACACCTTTGATGCAAATGCAAAGTCACAATCATAGTTTAATAATAACAGATGAAAAAGGAGAGAAATTAGAAGAAATAATACTGAAATTAGATCTAATAATTTGTAACGTTTGAGAACAGGGCTGGAGTTACATCCAACAGTGACCTGACATGTAATACTAAAACAGTGGGAAAAATTACTGGAAAGTTGGACAAAATGATGTAAACAACCATCGACTCATATATTTTAACATTGAAATCGGCTATGATAATACTAAAAACATGAATAGAGGAAATAAAGCATACAAATTTAAACAAGAAAACTGGAATAAAATGAAATATGAGTTTAATAACATGCAAGTTTACTATTTAGGCACAAATGTTGACGAGAATGCATATAATTTAGTAACCGTGATGAAAGAAGTTCTTATAAAGATGAAATTTGGACCCTATATTACAAAAACTAATAAGAAAAGTTAGGAAATTAAGACTTATCTTAAATAACAATAGTGGCAGAGGAACATGATATTTACTAAATTATAGAAGAATTAAAGATATAAGGAGTAATTAGAAGAGACAAGGAAATATTCTTGGGCAAAGTTTAGAGACAATAACCTAAGCAACAATGTTTGGGGTATGCCATGTAAATTAATTATGGACAAAATTAAAAAACCAGAAACATTATCTACACTCAATAAAGGCAATGAGGAATTGACCCCGAATTGGAAAGAATCTGTAACTGTTTTACTAAATGAATTGCTACCTACTATAGTGATAATATAGTGATAATATTGAACAAGATATGATTAAAAGAAATGAAGTGAGAGAGCAATATAATATTCCATGTAAAGGGTACTTTGGAGTGGGCGATTTTCTTGAAAATCTTTGTCACATTGTGAAAGACAAAATGAAATACCAAGTTTAGTATTTCACCAGCTTTTCGTTTTTGAATTATGGTCTTCACAGACACTCACACAGGCGGACCTTTTCCTAAAAATCTGATGTGTTACACTCACATGACTTTCTCTACTCTTGAACAAACTATTTTTACAAACGCTTATTATCCATATGCTTCATGTTTATCGAGATGTTAATCTTATTGCTAATTTTCTTGTGGATGCAAGGGGAATTGGTGGGCTTTAAGTGATAGTCAAATATTTTAAGAGGTGGTTGCTATGTGGAGTATTCCATTCTCTTTGCATTACCAGGACAAAAAAAATGAATAACGAATTTGAGACAAAGTGTAAGTATTGGAAAAAAATAAGCAATATCTTGAAAATGGTTCACCCAACAAAAGAAATGTATATGACATAAATTGTGTATTTTAATGCGATCTACATTTTTTGTGTAGTAAAATTTTGTCTATCTCTTATGGTTTACCAGTTATGCAAAAGTTGTTCACAATGAAGAATACTTTTGGAGAAATTTCCAGAAAATTTGAGATATACATTCCATTTGTCATGAAAATATCTTAAACATATGATATTTTAATAAAAATTTTTAGAGCCATTTTTGGAAAATTAAAATTTTCGAAAAATGTTCCATGTAAAGGGTAATCTGGGGTGGGGGGATTTTCTTGAAAACCTTTGTGTCGCATCTCTGGAAGATACTGAACCTAAATACCAAGTTTGGTGTTTATCCGACTGTTCGTTTCTGAGTTATGCTGTTCACAGACACGCACACGGACATGTTTCCAAAAACCCTTTTTTTTTATTCAGGGGGCCTCAAAACATGTATTTCCGGTGAAATCTCGGTATCAAATTTTTGGGTGGAATACAATACTTCCCCTACTTACTATACGTAGTAGAGAAAGTAAAAATATTTTTGGATTCAGGGAGCCTCAAAATATATATTTCCATTGAAATCTCAGTATTAAATTTTTGGCTGGAATGCAATACTTCTCTACTTACTGTAGCCAAATAGTAAAGAAAGTAAAAGGACTTTTCAAGTTTAGTGCATTGGTTAAATTTCTGTTTCTGAATGAGAAGCGGGTGTTTTCTTTGTTTCTTTTTTCTGACATTCATTGTACTTCAGTTGAAGAGAGGAACGTTTTCTGTTGTCTGTACCTGCATTCTGCCATTTTTGCTTCATCTTTATGTTGTGAGCTATACAATCAGTGGTGCAGCCAGGATTTGCTTCTGGGAGGGGACAAATTTAATTCAAACACATGTACACATGCTCATACTGGTAAAATTTTAACACTCTAGTGGTTTGAGAGCTGCTTCATGCTTACAGAAAGACAAAGTGCCACTAATATGCACCCAATAGTAGCAAAATGCACCTAAAGGGTTCAACTCCTGCATTTAGCAATGCTAAGTAGTAACAAATGTTGTATAACTTTTATATTATTTTTTGTATGAATTAGTATTCATGCAATGCAAGAATGCAAGAATTACAAGCAACAAAGGAAGTGAAAATCTGTCTATGAGGATGATACTGAAAATTTTTGAAATGCCATGTTCTAAAAACAAATAAAATTTGTTTATATTTGACAGCTACTTTCTAATGTTTTGAGAGTTGATTGCCATATAATTTGTTCAATTTGCTCTAATAGATTGTTAATTATCATCATTTAAAGATTTTGTGTTCACTCAAAACTGAATTTGACTAGAGAACATTTCTGGATTATGATTTTTTTACGATTTTAAATCCCCATTAATGCTAAACAATGTGAAGATCGGCTTAGAAATGCATTTGGCGAAGAAGGCCCATCTAAGGCAACAATTTATAATTGTCACAGCGAATTCAAAAGAGATCGGTTTTTTCTTAGTAATTAATTTAGTAAAGAACACCCAAGAACTGCTGTTACTGATGAAACTATTGCCGCTGTTTGAGCAATGCTTGAAGAAGATCAATGGGCGACTTATGAATTTATTTGGACGACATTGGGCATTGATATGACTCAAATCCAAAACATCTTATATCAACAGTTAGACATGAGAAAACTTTGTTGTTGATGGATTCTACATAAACTGACTCTTGATCAAAACAAACAACACATTGGTTGGTGTGGAAAAACTCTTGGAAAAATTTGAGGCAGTATTTTTAACACTTAAATAATTTCAGTCTAATTATATAATGTATAAATTCAATAACAGCCCGCCTTGAAGCAATATGTGTATGTAATAATTTGTAAAATGTATGTAACAGTCATTGCATATGTTTATATTATTGTATCCATGTTAATAATGTTATATGAATATATAACGTAATTTAATAATGCAGGAGCTGTGAGAATAATAAGTTAAAAGTTGCTAACAATGAGGTAACCTTGAGTCAATAATGAGTAAGAAAGTTTAACAGTACTACTTGTGATTCTTGGAGCAACAATAATGTAATTTTAGTGACAGTTTATAAAATAGCCAATCAACAACCAGAAAATGCTTAAGTTAAATGAAGGTATTCCATTGGAGTAGGAATAGCCAATCAGAGACTTGAAATACAGAAATCTACAAATTTAGGCAGTGGAAAACAGTTCAGTTGCCTGCAGACAGTGCTCATAATTGGATGTGTTGCTTGTGCGTCCTCGAGAGATTTAATACGTATTCATTTGAAATGAAAAATAGTTTATGTGTTAAAAAAATTCAATTAATTAATTAAAGAATCTCACAGCTCTCTATATCAGTGAAGTGTTATTTAAATCGTATCAAGTATTAATAAAAGGAGTGAAGTAAAATTATAATTTGTGTAAGCCTACTTATCACATCATAGCCTTGTCAAAAGATACGTGTTTCTAACAATAATACTGACCAGCCGAGGCAAACATAAAAATATAATATCTAAAGAAACAGTCAAATTACAAAGTTAATTTTTTTTTTTAAACTTGGGGCAAATACCACCTGAAAGTACATTTGGGGCGTTTACTGTTTACTATACGTAGCAGCAACAAACCTTTCTCAAATTCCAAGGCAGCACTTCAAATTTGGTTTGGAATATCATTACTGGTGATGAATCTTGGATTTATTGTTTTGATCCTGAAAAGAAAAGTCAAGTTGGCTCAATGGGTCTTTCAAACAACCCAAGCCTAAGTCTAAAGAATTTGCAATGTGGTAAGAAGATGGTTGCTTGTTTGTTTGTTAGTTTTTATGGGCCATATTGCTATTATATCATTATAAGATAAGACTTACTGTTACTACTGATTGGTACACAAATGTCTGTTTACTGCAAATTTTTGATAAAGTTCCTGAAAATTATCCAAAAAGAAAAATAATGGGATCATGATAACACATCATGCCATACTGTAAAAATAACAACTGAGTATCTGTATGCCCTCCACCATACAGCCTGACCTAGCACCTTGTGATTTCTTTTTGTTTCCAAAACTCAAAGATAAAATGCATGGAATCACTTTTTCGTCATTAAATGAAGCATGGAACACTATAAAAACCTGGTTTCTGAAGTGCTGAGGCATCACTGAAGAGGAAGATTGGCATCACTGCTTTAAAGACTAGTTTCATCAAATGCAAAAATGTATTGATGTTAAAGAGAAATATTTTGAAAAACAATAAAATCATTTAAATTTTTTAAAACTAATCCTTGTTTGATTTTCTAAAAACATTTTCTGTGTCATACATGCTTTGACAGAGTAGAACTCTTATTGGAACTAATGTTTGTTTGAAACTAAAATATTGTGAACTGGATCATTAACATGAAAGGAAACTTCTGTAAACAAAACAAAAGATATGGGCCATAATTATCATAAACTTTGATTCTCTCACGTCAATATAACACAATTTTTATTTGGTGCATGAATTTGAATAGTTCCTAACGATAGCATTGCCTCTTTCCATGCAATCTTGAAAAATAATTGAAAATCGGCAGGACTTAAAACATAAACAAAGTATTGAACAAATTTAACCATTAATAATGTATATTTCTGAAATGCCATATGCCATAAGAAAGTTATTTGAAATAAATTGTGTTTTTTAAAGAGATCTACATTTTTTGTGTAGTACACTTTTGTCTATCGCTTAACGTTTAACAGTTATACAAGATTATACAAAATTCCTTCCAAATGAAGGCTTCACAGGCTATTCCCAGAAAATTTCAAGATATAAATTCTATTTTCATCTAAATATCTTTAATATATGATGTTTTAATCAAAATCATTACAGCCATTTTTTAGAAAATCAAACATTTAGAAAAATGTTCCATGTAAAGGGTAGTTTGGGAGTGGGGGACTTTCTTGAAAACCTTTGTGTCACGAGTTTGGAAGGTATTGAACTTAAATGCCTATTTGGTATTTATCCAAGATTTTGTTCTTGACTTATGCGTTCACAGATACATACACATATTTTTTTTTTTTGATTCGGGGGACCTAAAACATCTATTTCGGGTGAAATCTCAGTATTGAATTTTTGGATGGGTTCCAATACCTTCTCTACCTACAAGGTATGTGGTAGAAGAAGTAAAAATTACTACTGATGTAGCTGTCACCATTGCTGTACATGTTTACCAAAAATTAACCACTACTTTGTATGTGTCTTAAACACTGCTTCAGAAGTTCTAACATAACCAAATTTAATTGGCTTCTGGAATGAGGGTACTGCATTATTTCCTCAATACAAAATGTTTGCCTTTTCTGAAAATGTCAAAGTTTACTGTGTGTAAGTAAGTGGGAACATATTGCGTTCCACTCAAAAATTTGATACCAAAAGTTCACCAGAAATACACTTCTTGAGACTTCCTGAATAAAAAAAAATCTGATGTGGTACATTCACATGACTTTCTCTGCTCTCTATCATTTATTAATGGGTATACAAACTATTTTTACTAAAGCTTATTTTTCTATCTACTACATTTTACTCCAAATAAACCTTTGCAGAAATAGCTACATCAGATATTTTGTTACAGATTCAAAGGAAACAGCGATAGTCAAATGCTTAAGAACTGAATGCTATACGTTGACCTAAAAATCCCATAACTGTTTCCATGCAATTGTGAGAAACAGCTGAATGCTGAAAAGACTTTAAAGAATGACCAAGTAATGAACAATTCAAACCCTTAATAATGGAGATCTCAGAAATAGCTTATGCCATAAAAAACTTATTTGAAGTAAACTGTGTGTTTTAAATAGCAGTTGTACAAGGTTATACAAAATTTCTTGCATCTGAAGTGGACTTCACAGGCTATTTACAGAAAATTCAAGATATACATTTTATTTGTCATGTAAATATCTTTAATATATTTTAATCAAACACATTAAAGTAATTTTTTAGAAAAAAAATTCGAAAAATCTTCCATGTAAAGGGTATACCAAATTTGGTATGTATTCGACTTCTTGTTTTTTAATTATGCTGTTCACAGACACACACACACGCACGCACACAGACCTTTTCCTAAAAATGCCTCAAAACATGGATTTCCGGTAAAACTTGGTATCAAGTTTTTGGATGGCATACAATATTTCTCCTACTTAAAAGACATAGTAGAGAAAGGAAGAAAAATAAAGGGTAAAGATCTGTGGTATTTAACTTCAGTGTCTTACAAGGATACTGTAAGAAATTGGAAATCTTCATAAAGATTTTCAAGAAAACCTCCCCAACCCAAACTACCCTTTACATGGAAGAATTTTCCTTACTTTTGATTTTGTCAAAATGGCTCTATATTAAGTATTAGCACAATTTATTAAAAACACATAGCCAGAAAATTCTCGTCCAAGTCAATGTACCTGTGTGTCTGCAAGCTCCAGTCACAAAGTGGTGATAAGGAGCATGCTTCTCGAAATGCATTTTTAACTACTTAAGTATGTGGAGTTCATGTGTTTTTAATAAATTGTGCTAATACTTATCATATAACTCCACTGTTAATGGCTTCAGTTTAATTTCAAGGCTCTACGTTGTTTAAAATACCATATGTTTATTATATTTGCATGACAAATAAATTGTATATCTTAAATTTTCTGAAATTAGTCTGTGAAGTCCTCTTCATACAGAATGAATTGTGTGTAACTTGTAAACCATTAGAGATGAACAAAATCTTGCTACACAAAAAATGTAGATCTTGTTAAAGCATGTCAGTCTGGGTGGCTGAGTTGGTTAGGCGCTGGCCTTCTGATCCCAAGGTCGTGGGGTTCAAATCTGGCCCATACCAGTGGTTTTTATGTGTGCTTAAAGGCAATAGCTCCATGTTGGTAGGTTTACTAGCATGTAAAATAACCCCTATGGGACAAAATTCTGGCACACTGGTGGCACTGATATGATCCTGGCAATTGACAGCATCATTAACAAAGTACTTAAAAAGATGTTTCATTAAAACATACCATTTGTCTTTTATTTGTGGGGGAGGCATTAACCATTTCTGAGATATTCTTTATTATTTGCTTGTAAAATACTTCATAATTTTTTCAACTGCCAATCCTACTTTGGTTTTCTTTTTTAGTTTCTCTACTATGTATAGTACGTAGGGAGAGTATTGTATCCACCCAAAAATTGGATGTCAAGATTTCACCGGAAATGTATGTTTTGAGGCCCCCTGAACCCCCAAAAAATCATTTTTAGGAAAAGGTCTTGAACAATATAACACAAAAATGAAGTGTTGGATAAATACCAAAGTTGATATTTAAGTTCAGTATCTTCTAAGGATATGACAGAGATTTTCAAGAAAATTCCCCCACCCCAAACTATTCTTTATATGGAACATTTTTCAAAATGTTTGATTTTGTGAAAAATGGCTCTGACAATTTTGATTAAAATACCACATATTAAAGATATTTGCATGATAAATAAAATATATATTTTGAATTTGCTGGGAATACCTTGTGAAGTCCTCTTTATTCGGAAGGACATTTATATAATCTTCATTAACTGGTAAACGTTAAGTGTTAGATGTTAATACACACAATTTATTTCAAATACTGTTTCTGTAGCATCAGTCATTTTCAAGATATCTGTTATTAATGGTTCGTATTCAGTCATTCTTTTAAAGTCCTGTCGATTTTCATTGATTCTCACGATGTCATTGAAAGTATATGGAATTTTAAGGCCAGCATGTAGCATCCAGTTCTAAAACATTCGACTATCACTATTTCTTTTGTATCCATAACAAAATATGTAATGCAGCTACTTCTGGAAAGGTTTATTCCGTTTAAAATGGAGTAGATAGGAAAATAAACTTTTGTAAGAATAATTTGTATACCCTAATAAGCAGTAGAGGGTAGAGAAAGTCATATGAATGTAACACATCAGATTTTTTCCCTTGTTTTACAAAGAGAACGGAATTTCAAAGCCATCACATAGCGACCCACTTTTAAAAGATTTGACTATCACTTAAGCCTTCTGTATTCTCCTTGTATGCACAATGAAGTGCATAATAAAACCATTTCTGCAAATGCTTATCTTGATTAACATACAGTGGAAGAATAAGCTTTTGTAAAAATATTTTGTAGAAAAATGGGTAGAGAAAGTCATGTGAATGCAATACATTTTTATGTTTTTATTATTATTATTAGTAGTAGTAGTAGTAGTAGTAGTAGTAGTAGTAGTAGTAGTAGTTTTTAATCCTTTTTGTGCTTAAAAAATGATTAACAGTAAAACATTTAGCAATTCATGCTGCTAGGTTGTTTAGCGTAGGAAAACAATGCACATTTGAGAAGGCTTTCATTGTTAACTATTTGGATTCAGTGCCATATTCATATTCTCCAGGGAGGATAGGGTATTCTTATAAAAGAAATTCCTCTTTCTCACCCAATTATATTTTTTGTAGTCTACAAGAGTCTTTCTTAAGTTTTGTAGTTTTCAAGAGGTTTTGTTTTTAATTAGATGGGACATGCTGAGTAGTGAGCAGAAATAAGCACTGAATGTGCAAATGAGCTGCAAAACCTAAAACTATTACATATTTTTGATAATTTAAACTGAGTCGTTACTTATTAATTCCCATCACATTAGTGCTAGATGTTAACTAAGGAGCGCTTTCGGGAGATATGTTTCTCCCGAAAGCATTCTTTGGTTAACATCTAGCGCTAATGTGATGGGAATTAATAAGTAACGACTTAGTTTAAATTATCATATGATAACATCACAATAAAAAGTACTTCTGTTCATTATAATCCAATATTATATGTTTGTTATATGGGCTTAGTAAACATCCTGAATAGCTAGACTGCTTGACCACAACAGCATCCAGAGTAGGGGCAAAGGTGCGAGAGGTTAGAAATTACTCTTACAACACTGCAATGACTAGCAATAGAGTTTGTTTTTATTATTTGCAAAGATACTTCACAAAATGCTATAAAACGAGGATATATGGTATGATATGCTTCATATTTTTTTTTAAATATTGTTTAATTGGGATAATTACTGGCCTAAGTTTAGGGTACCTCCCCAGCATTTGTCAATTATGAGGACTGAAGAAAACCTGGAAAAAGCTTTAGTCGGGGAAGACAGGATTTGAACCACAGTCCTCCCATTCATAAGTCCGTGTTTTAATGACCTCAGCTGTGTTGGTCAGGATTGCTTCATATTTTAACAGCATCTGTGTGATTGTTTTTTAGCATCATAAAACAATTCTTTGAACTTTAAGTTGTCTATATTTGAGTCACCCTTTCTGCATGGGAGCAACATTTAATTATGTAACATTGTGCTAGTGATCTAGGAATTTTAACATGTCGGGTGAATCCATGTATTTATTTCAATATGTGATTCCCTAAAAATGTGTTTTTGAATATTTATAATGTTCCAGTCATATTATATATTACTTAAATTGAATAAGCCTTGTCATGCACATACCTGAATGAATGAGCTATAAAAAGAAATTTTGTTTCAGTGCAAAGTAAATCAATAAAAATTCTGTAGAAATATATAAACTTTACAAAAATAAAGTACCAACATAAAAATAATATAAAATTAGCAGTATTTCGTAATGTCTCTCTGTGAGGGTTTATAAAGGTTTAATATATGTTTAAGAAAATTAACATCAGTGCTCTATCTCAACATCTAATGTGCATGTGAATAATTATTGCTGTAGTAATTTCTTAAATTAATTATTGGAAATTTGTAATAGCTTAAAAAATAGCAGTTCAATTAATTTCAGACCTGGTGCACTTTTTTGTCACCATGTGCTGGAGTAACCATGAAAGTTTCAAAAGAATGTGTCTAAATGTGGACTGATTGGGCAGTTGTGTCTGAGGCTTTGTCCTGGGTTTTTGTTCACATGGACCAGCCACCTTGACCTTGAATTTTTACTTTCTCTACTACATATAGTAAGTAGGGGAAGTATTGTATTCCACCCAAAAATTCGATACCGAGATTTCACCGGAAATATATGTTTTGAGACCCCCTAAATCCAAAAAAAGCATTTTTGGAAACATGTCTGTGTGTCTGTCTGTGAACAGCATAACTCAGAAACGAACAGTCGGGTAAACACCAAACTTGGTATTTAGGTTCAGTATCTTCCAAGGATGCGACATGAAGGTTTTCAAGAAAATCCCCCCACCCCAGACTACCCTTTACATGGAACATTTTTCGAAAATTTTAATTTTCTCAAAAATGGCTCTAACGATTTTGATTAAAATATCATATGTTTAAGATATTCTCATGACAAATGAAATGTATATCTCGACTTTTCTGGGAATGTCTCCAAAAGTGTTCTTCATTGTGAACGACTTTGGCATAACTGGTAAACCATAAGAGATAGACAAAATTTTACTACACAAAAAATGTAGATCGTGTTAAAATACACAATTTATGTCACATATATATTTTTTTTGTTGAGTGAACCATTTTCGAGATATTGCTTGTTATTGCCTTAAATTTTCCAATACTTATACTTTTTCTCAAATTCGTTATTCATTTTTTTTTTTTTTTGTCGTGGTAATACAGAGAGAATGGAATACTCCACATAACAACCAGCTCTTAAACGCTTAAAGCCTAGCAATTCCCTTTGCATCTACAAGAAAATTAGCAATAAGATTAACATCTCAATATCTCGATTAACATGAAGCATATGGAGAATAAGCGTTTGTAAAAATAGTTTGTACAAGAGTAGGGAAAGTAATGTGAGTATAACACATCAGATTTTTTTATTATTGTTTTTTCATGGAAGTAAATGTTGGGATGGATTATAAACTAATACAAAGTTTCCTGACCCTCATTTATTTTCATCTCATAGGGTTTCAACATTAGGCAGGCTTGGTGGTCTGTTGGTGTGTGGTATGAGAGCTGTTTCTTTCCTGGCACATAACCTTCTGCCTGAATCTGTTCATATGGACAGGGGGCATCAAAGAGCTGTCCATGGTTGTTCCATCCCAATCCATTGCACTGCACCTATCACCACAACATCTGATGCCCTGTATATGGCTTTGCGTAACCTTGCAGTGCTGAAATTCTCTGTTCCTAGCCCATACCCATCCATAAATGTGGGCATTTTAAAATTCTGTGTTAGTAATTGTGCAAAATTAAATAAAAAGTTTGTAATATTCTGCAATTATATTATTAGATGCAGTACTTTTGCCAAGTAAAATGTGTTTGTCTTAAGAAATATTTTAAATTTCATTTTCAGAAAAACACATTTAATATGAGGCAAGTAACTCTCTCAAATCTAGCAGCCAGTCAGTTGGGCCTACGTCCTTCGTACAGATCACAGATTCCAGTAAATAGGTTACGTGGAAGATGCATCACAAGCACAGCCAAGTCTCTCGACATATTAAGACAAAATATCCAGTCTGCGATCAATAAAGAAATTGACACAATAATCAAGAAATACTTAGAGGTATGATTTTTACTTTCTTCTCATTAAATTTATTTCCAGTAAAAGTTTTTAAAAGAATAAGATCTACGTTTTGAATTTATAAGGAATTCTCAAATTTTAGCCTTTCATCAAGCACGCATATATGCGCGTAGTTTACTTTTATAGCACATGAATAATATATTAAAATTTGTTTTGTTAAAGATTGGTGAAACTCCTTATTCAGTATTATCTTCTAAGTAATGATCAACTTTGAATACTGAAACATTTTTACAGAAATTCTTCCAACCAGCGGTGGACAACATCAGAAATAATCTTGGTGCAGGAAGTGTGACAGAGGAACATGTGAGAGATGTCTGTAGGCAGATTCTTGAGGAAGCAAAGCAGATGTACTGCAGCAGCTCACAGTCAAGGGGTAGCTCACCATTCAATGAGCTTAGTGATTCAGAGACTGGCAGCATTGGAGAGTATCGCTTTGGTCGTCCCAACACAAGGGTATTGTCATTGTATTTTATTTATTCTGCACATTTGCATTTGCTGAATTTTAGTAGTCTCCATCCATTACAAGTAACCTTATATAGGGGATGCAGCCTAACTCAGGTTACTACAAAAGAAAGATGGCTGATGCCATATGTCAGGGTGATCAGCATTCTAAATTGAGTCACAAGATATATAACCAGACAGCATATTTATAAAAGTCACACTATTTCAGTCTTCTGCTAATATTATGAGTCATTGTTATACTGTTCTGTAATATTCTTTCATTCAGTGAAAGGTGTGGTCATCACTTTCCTTCTCCGCTATAATCACTGATTATCTATAACCTGGATGCATCTTAAGTGTTAAATTATGCACTGAGCCATGCTATGGGCTTAGTTTATATAGAGAGAGCCAAAAAAAATACGTACTCCCTACGCAGTATTTTTCCTGTCCGCATCCTTGGCGCTCGTTGCCGTCTGCCGCTATCATAGAAAAGCACATACAACATTTTTAAAACTACAAGGCTTTACTTACCAACTTTATGAAAGGAGATGCTGAAACTGGCCACCGTCATCCATACATTTTTGGCACCACTTTAGGAAATTATCCATCACTCGCCGTAGTTCACGTTGAGAAATGCTGGATCATGAAGGGGTACTTCATGAACAATATTACCGGCTGCGCAGTGTTTTTACACTGGGCATGTGGAAACATGATAACGCACTGCTGCTATAAACAAGGTCACGCTCTTGACATGACATGGTTTTGCTCTGCAGTGTGAAGTGCAGTATTGAGTTGACGGTGATGTGATGTAGTTCAGTTATTACAAATTATTTATTATTTTGTCCTGTACTTAATCACAAAGTATATCATGGCTCAGTATATGTTTTCTGCTGCACAGCGTGTATTTATTTATGATTCATATGTGTTAACTCGGTCAGCTCGCCAAGTGAAAATACGATTTGCAGAAAGATTTCCAGGTGTAAAAGTTCCAGCTGTACAATAATTAATGAACTTTACAATAAATTTCAGGCCACAAGAAGTGTTCGAGCTAAGAAATGTAAAAGAGAGCGAAAGAGTTATAGGGACAATTTTTTTTTGAGTTATCATGTTTCCACATGCCCGTGGAAAACACTGCGCAGCCAGTAATATTGTTCATGAAGTACCCCTTCATGATGAAAAAATTTATGTATGTGCGCCATGAGCGGAGAAAGAGTTACCGGGCCAATTTTTTTCGAGTTAACAGTTGATACCTGTACATATATGAATAGAATTTTGCCTGCCTTTTTTTTAGAGAATTAACAGACAGGGAGCATGATTTTGCCATTTTTCAACAAGACTCTGCAACAGCTTATATGGCCAATATTTTGATAAGAACAATTGAAAGTGCATTTGAAGACAGAATTATTAGTAGAGATTTGTGGTCCCCTCGATCCCCCGACCTAACCCCCTGAGATTTTTATCTCTGGGGTAACTTAAAACAAAGTGTACAAGACAAACCCACACACCCTGGAAGAATTAAAACAAAATATCCACCAGGAAATTGCCAGCATTTCTCAACGTGAACTACAGTGAGTGATGGATAATTTCCTAAAGAGATGCTAAAAATATATGGACAATGACGATGGCCAGTTTCAGCATCTCCTTTCATAAAGCTGGTAAGTAAAACCTTTAAAAGTAGTTTTAAAAATGTTGTATGGTTTCATCCGTGCCTTTCCATGATAGTGACAGACAGAAACGAGCCCGAGGACACGGACAGGAAAAACATTGCGCAACCAGTTCGTAGATTTTTGGCTCTCTCTGTATAACATGCATATGTTATTAAATGTTGCAAATTACTGTATTGTAATAGAAGGAAGAACAACCTATAGTTACGTTTTAATATGATAGTTACATAAACCTAACAATTAAATTTCTGATTTTCTTCTATGCAGATCTTCCTTCTCTAAAAATAAAAACCAAAAATTGTAAAACCATTCAAATTTCTAGTTAACTGCAAAGGTAAGACATGACATAACAACAACAATAATAATAATAATAATAATAATAATAATAAAGGATGCTTCAATAACTACCCTAATTAATATAACTAATCTAATATAAATCGTAATATAATTAGTATTATAATAATATATAATTAATATTATAACCATGGTGTCAGTTGGTGACAAAATGGTTGGTGTGCAAAATTTGAATGCCTGCAAATGTAAAAAAAAAAAGTGTCAGCATAACATGTACAATATAACTAATCTTCCCAATATATGTAACAGGTGCATATTTGCAGAGGAATGAAACCTAACAACCTGAATATCACCAGATTCTAGTGACGTATCCCATAATGGTGGGAAAATGTCAAACTGCACTTTAGTAATGTTTTGTACTTGTAACCTCTATAGAAATGATAAAAAAAAAAAGACATGCACATACAGTGGAAAAGGTGTGATAACAGCAGTGCTGTCAATATTAGTGGAATTCCCCTAAGTATAGTTGGAAATGAATCCAGTACAGAGTGACAAAACTAGAAAGTGTTGGAAATTTAGCCTCTCCACTCTTCCATTCTTTCTCTTTAGTTTAAGGAAAAAATGTTGAAAATTAATTGGTGTGAATAACGTTCGATAGAAAGGAAACTAGGTACTGCCCGAATATTATGTAAAATTTAAATGAAATTTTCACTACTTCCTCTTCCAAAGCACTTGTAAGTCTTCAAACCACATTGCAAGTCTAAAAATTGCACCATGCTGTTCGCATCAATTCACAGCACGTTAATAGTGTACAAGGGTTGTTTGGAAAGTTCTCAGAGTGAGGTAAAACACAAATTAACGCACATTTTTCTTATTTTTCAACACAGTCTCCTTTCAACTCTATACACTTAGACCAATGGTAGTCTTTCATTGCATTGTACCTTCAGCGTAAAATGATTTGTACAACTCTACAAAATAAAAGTTCGTGTGACTTTTGAACTCCACATCTGAAGCAAATCTCTGTCCAACGATCCATTTCATCACATTTTGGAAGAGAAAAAGGTCATTGGAAGCCAAATCTGGTGGTGTGGCAACAGTTCAACTTTGTGATCATAATTGAATGTGTCAGTGCATTCTCTTGTGAAAAATAACTTCATTGTAACAAATGCAGACATTTGCATTAGCATCCTTCCACTGCTCCAGCAATGATGCATGGTACTCTTTGTTGATAGCTTTGTCGTAGTCATCACCTTTTCTACTGAAGGAACATGCTTGAGCTTCTTTGGAGCACTTTTACCCTCTTGCAGCCATAGGTTGAACTGCTGTTTTCTTTCTGGTGTGTGGTGATGAATCCACATTTCATCAACAGTAATGTAACATCACAAAAAGTCCGTTGAGTTGCATCTGAACTTGTCCAAGCATTCCATTGAGATTCAGATGTACTCCCATTCCTTGGTTAACAAATGTTCCTTTCTTATTCCAGTTGGAGTTAAACCTCTTAATATGAAGTATTTAATTGCTGTGCAACATTCAATTTTATCTATTTTTGGAAGAAATCGTAACTTATTTACTTTGTAGCACTATAACAACCAGGCAAATGAAGGCACATGTATCGAATTACATGTTCCATTAAAGGATAGTATTGAGATATTCCTTGCTATTTGATACTGCCAGCATCATCTCTGGGTTAGGCCAAGAACTTTCCCTACTGCCCTTGTAGAAATGAATGTGGTATTACTTGCGGGTTGCAAAAACTTTAAAAATTAGAATAGTACTGATATGTTCTACATCACAAAAACGGGGGAAAAAGATGAAAATACCTGCAAACACTAAAAGAAGTGAACAAATTATAGAAAACCATAAAGGGTGATTTTCATATACAAAGTAACAGCTAAATCATTAACTTCAGGAATGGAATGGAGTGGAGTGGGTACACAGGTTTGTAAGTTCTTGGAAATGTGAAGGTCAAAATTTGTCTACTGGTAAGGAGTGTAATCAAAGGGTTAGGATTAAGAATAACAAGGTTTGATATATTTCGACCTCTTGGATTAGAAGGCATATTGTGTTAATTCTTACAACATATAGTTAAAAACTTAAAAGTTTTAAAACAGCAGTAACTATTCAAACAAAAATCATTTTTGATCATATGCAAACACTCCATTTTTCCCTGCAGCTCTAGCCAAATACATTTCAGTAATTTTGCCCACCAGTGCTTCAAGTAACAAGATATAGTTTCATCCTTATAAGGTAATAATCAAATGAAAATACGCGGAATGTTTTTGAAGTATGGTCCGTTATGCAATAAAATAAGAACTACAAAATATTTTGGTTACCTCATTATTTTATTCCATTGTATATACCTTAAGTTTTCTTTCCACATAGTTTTCACAGTCAATTAAATTCTCATTCTGGTGAGGAATAAATTTTAGTGACTCTTCTTAATAGAAGTTCGCCGCCAATCCATAAAAGAATTGTACAGTTTCTGAGATGCATTTTTCTTGTCTAAGATTCCTTGGCAGAAGAAACTCCGTTACTGGAATTGTTGGTTTCAGGAGGGGGATTCAAACTGGTGATCCGGAAGTCAGATCTTTTATCACAGAGTAGCTCCAAGAAAACAATTGCGAATCTGCAAGTTAGTGTGATGTTAGTCAAAAGAGACGACTCATTATTTATGTCCTTCAAAAAGCTTTCATACATGTCCCGCAAATTTATTCCTAAGAGATTCCCACAGCTCATTTACAATGCAGAAAAATTCTACTCCAGAAACAGCTACACGTTTCCTAGATGGATTGGTGGCGGAAGTCTCTGACGAGGTCTTAAAAATAATTATGATACGATAAGACAAATGCTCGAAATGCATTGATAACTGGTAGAAAATTGTGTAAGGTTTGATGGCTTGAGTAAAAAATAACTATCGAATAATGTTTAATAGTTAGTAATTTTATGTAAACCGGACCTTACTTTTAAAATATCCCACATATAAAAGCTCTTGTAAAAATTGCAAAACAAAATATTGTAATTAAATAAAATATATAAGCTCTCCTAAAAGTTATAAAATAAAATATTGTTCTTAATTATTTGTCCGGGTGGGAGTACTATAGCTCCACAATGCTTATGGATGAGCCACCACTGCTTGTTGTAACAATTTACAATGCGTGTTACTGTGTGTGGGTAAAAATCTTTCATTTTGTTTTCAGAGCTAGGTAGAATTAACTACAGGCCCTATTATTCCCTAAGATGATAAGCAAAAAAAGTAACTTAATAATCAAAGAGAAAAGAATTACTTAAACCTTTGTGTCTTCTCCTTTATTTGTAGGTCAAAAACTTTCATTCTCTTAAAAGCACACCAATTAATTGTAGCTTAATCTAACGTCAGCAAGCATACCTTTACTTCATTACATAATTTGTGTTCTGTTCATATCTGTTTAGAGCCCGTTGTTTCGCAAGAGGAAGGAATCTGATACAGATTCTGAGGCAAGCCAGTCAGTGAGAAGAAAACGCAGCAAGCCTCGACCACCAAGTAATGTACAGTCAGGATGTTCTACACCACTGAAATTGGCCAAGGGTGACACAATGCGCAAAGAGGGTCCAAAATGGGATCCTGCAAGAATTGTTAAAGATACACTATTTGTAATGGGAGCAAGGTATTTAAGATATACACAAACAAATTGCTCAAATTAAAATAATGTGTACTTGCCAACTTTCACACTTTGCCTGTAAAATGTACAGGAGCAGAGGCCTTTTTATGATTTAAAATAGAGTTTTTAGCTTTGTGGGCAAATTCAGAATGCTGCAGATTTTTGCCACCTACTTGACGAAGCATAAGTTCTATTGTATTATATTGTAATATGTTATTGATAATAACTTCTCGCTAACATAAGATTACAGCCACTGTACTGCTGTATAGTGCTATGATGTGACATACCTTACATGTGTATCTATCCTTCATCACCAACATGGCTTCTACTCTCTTGGCTGCAACAAAATTATAACATGCAGACTTCATCCTGTGGGATTTAACATTTGATTGCACCATTAGTGACCTCTAATGGTAACCAGCATTAACCAATGAACATAAATGGTCATGGACATTCAGTAATAGATGGCATGAATTGAAATGTCAACTCCCTGACAAATTATTTTTCTTATTGCTGTTTTCTAGCTGAGGAATATGTTTCCCATTTTTACTTTCTCAACTACGTATAGTAAGTAGGGGAAGTATTGTATTCCACCCAAAAATTTGATACCAAGATTTCACTGGAAATACATGTTTTGAGACCCCCTGAATCCAAAAAAAGCATTTTTGGAAACATGTCCGTGTGTGTGTCGTGAACAGCATAACTCAGAAACGAACAGTCGGATAAACACCAAACTTGGTATTTAGGTTCAGTATCTTCCAAGGATGCGACACGAAGGTTTTCAAGAAAATCCCCCCACCCCAAAGTACCCTTTACATGGAGCATTTTTCGAAAATTTTAATTTTCTCAAAAATGACTCTAACAATTTTGATTAAAATATCATATGTTTAAGATATTTTTATGACAAATAAAATGTATATCTTGAATTTCCTGGGAATGTCTCCAAAAGTATTCTTCATTGTGAACGACTTTTGCATAACTGGTAAACCATAAGAGATAGACAAAATTTTACTACACAAAACATGTAGATCGTGTTAAAATACACAATTTATATCATATACATTTTTTTTGTTGAGTGAACCATTTTCGAGATATTACTTGTTATTCCCATAAAGTTTTCAATACTTATTTTCTCAAATGGGAATTCGTTATTCATTTTTTTGTCTTGGATATGCAAAGAGTATTAATCTGTGGGAAAGGGAATGGTGCTGCACCTAGCAACCAGCTATTAAGAGATATGTATGTGCTTAAAGGATACTGTATTTCTATATTGCCCTTGTAAATATATATTCCCCTTACATCTACAAGAAAATTAGCAATAAGATAGAGTCTGCAAATGTTTATCTCGATTAACATGAAGTAGATGGAGAATAAGCGTTTGTAAAAATAGTTTGTACAAGAGTAGAGAAAGTCATTGAGTGTAACAAATCAGATTTTTTGTGACAGGTTTTGTTTATAATTCATGTTATGAAGTGTAAAATATGGACTAGAAATCTGTTTTACTACCGTTTATACTGTTTATCTGTGGTACCAGGAAGAACTTAGCATGTGTAACAGAAAGAGGCAGTACTATCAGGTTTTCAACCTACTGGGTATTGTAAGCCCAGAAGAAAATATTCCTACAAATAGTTTAGTTGAAATCTACCTCGCCTTATACTGTGGGCTATTTAACTAAAACTATACAGATAGCACAATAATCCAATAAAGCTCAAAGTTTTCAGTGTTAATGGAAACTGTGTCCATCTTCACACAAATCAGATCAAATCACATGTTCAAGAATTCTTACAAAACAGAATTAATTTTTATTTTAAAATCAGATAAGGGGGTTAAATTTGCATTCATTGGAAGTAGGGGAAGATGTTAGGATTCAGATGCAGAGGAGTATTTCGGTACCTCAACCAAGGCTAGACCTATTTCATTTACTAAAGGTTTGGTAGAAATGAATGAGATGAAAATATGAAAGGTAGCCCAGCAAGGTCCCTATTCTTTCTAGATAGAACATCCCCAGATGTCCCTTCAATGCCCCCCATCTGGTAGAAGGGACAGACAGCTTCAGGCAGAAGGTTCCGTGTCAGCTAAGAAATCTCCCCTTAAAGCACATCCACTGTATGTGCCACATACGAAGGCAGTCCCACATGTACCCGACCTGATGTATATATAGCAGTTGTTATATCAAACAAATGACTATGGTAGAAAGTACCACCCTTATAAAGCTTAGGTTTGAAGTTTGACGATGCTATGTTGTTTAGTAATTGTTTGGCAGCCATTAATAGTGAACTATCTCAGTGAATTGGTAAACATGGATAAAACTGCCATCATTGTGTGATACAATAGTTTCATTTGAAAGATCTTAGTCCAACTAATATTAAAGCTGGGCTAGATTCTGCTCTGGAGGAGTCTGCTCCTTCACTCACCACAATAAAATATTGGGTGGCAGAGTTTAAGTGAGGCCGTATGAGCTCCCAAGATGAACATTGCAGTGGTCGACCAAATGAGGTGACCACGCCAGAAATTGTGAAGAAAATCCACAAAATGGTATGGATGAATGTCAACTGAAAGTGCACAAGCTAGCAGACATCATAGGCATTTCAAACAGCGCTGTACATTGCATACTAACTGAAAATTTAGACATGAGAAAGCTGTGCACAAGATGGTGCCACATTTACTCATAATGGATCAAAAGCAGCATTGTGAGGATGTTTCAGTCGAGCATATGGCGATATTTTGCTGCAATAAAGCCGAGTTTTTGCATCGATTCATAACCATAGATGAAACTGGGTCCATCAGTTCACACCTGAGATGAAGGAGCAATCAAAACAGTGTATTGAAAGGGGAGAATCGGCTCCAAAGAAGGCAAAGACAGTTCCATCTGCAGGCAAGGTCATGGCGTCAGTTTTTTGGGATGCACGTGGGATAATTTTCATTGACTATCTTCAAAAAGGAAGAGCAATCAATGGCAAGTATTATGCAAACTTATTGCAGCGTTTGAATGTTGAAATCAAGCAAAAACGACCACATTTAGCGAAGAAAAAAAGTTCTGTTTCATCAAGACAATGCACCAGTTCACACATCCATTATCGCCATGGCCAAAATCAATGAGTTAAATCTTGAATTGCTTCCTCATGCACCCTATTCACCAGACTTAACCCGTTCTGATTATTTTCTGTTTCCAAAGTTGAAGAAATGGCTTGGTGGTAAAAGATTTTCCAACAATGAAGAGGTGGAGTTTGCAGTTGATGGCTATTTTGCAGAACTCAACAGTTTTCACTATAAACAGGATACCGAAGCTATCGAACAGCTGGGAAAAGTGTATCGAGCTGAAAGGAGACTATGTAGAGAAATAAGGATGTTTTTTCCCAAAATTTTTGTGTTTTCTTTGTTAGGTCGGGTACTTCTGGGACAGTCCTCGTACCATCGATCATCATACCCATCACTTGCAACCCCTGAAATTGTCGTGGTAACTGTTCATGTTATCTTATTTGCTGAGCGCCTGTTATTGTTTTAATATTTTGAATTTTGGGTTCTTTGTCCTCCGGCTAGCTATTATTACTCAGTCGAGCAAATCTCTTGAACAGGGTGTGTAAACAGAAAGGATTTGTTACTAAAAGATAACACTGATAAAAGAATTTGTCTTTACACTTTTATTGCCATCACACTTTATTAATTTCACCTAATTACTCTTGATACACGCCTGACTGAAACTGTTATATTTTCGAATGTAACTGTAATCACTTATTTGCCGCGCACAATTAATTCGCGTATTTTTCATATTTTGTAACTAACCTTACGACACGAGAGATTCTGTAGAATTGCGTAATGTGTGCTTCGTGAATGCTTCTGTTGAACTGCGTGACATGTAACTCGTGAATGATTCTGTAGAACTGCGCAACGTGTAACTCGTGAATGATTCTGTTGAACTGCGCGATACCTGTCTTTGGCTCTAGAATTTATACTCCCTCACCTCGATATGCCTAAATATTATAACAGAGCTGCTATTGGTTAATAAAGCGCGCCAACATTAGTGTCTATTCTTTTATCCAATCAAAATTATGAACACATATGCTTTAGGGAAGATATTCCCTCCATTTCTAAAGAAAGGCATGTTACTCTGATGTCATTTGTTTGTCTCATCTAATTGATAAACAACTCACCCTCTCGTTTCATTGTTACCCGCTCCTATTGTCAGTTTCAGTGAGGCCGTGTAAACTAATTTCCTAACAATGCTTATAATTAACAAACATCTCAAATCATTGTCATACAATAATGTTAATCTACACTACAATCACTCTGGCATTCACAGTGTTGTGATATAAAATACTGCCTCAAAAGGAATTAAATGAGAAGAGGAAATGGGGGAAAAGGAAAACGCATGGTAATATAAAATTCACCCCAGCATTCACCTACCAACATGAAATGCCCCAAAGTAAAGTTGGCTGGTCCAATGGGGATTGCACCCAGAGCTTCTGAAGCTCAGATGCTTCTACATGAGCCACCCTGCTTGGTGGGGAAGATAATAAATGGGCAAGATTAGCTTGTATTGGTGGTTGAGATGGAATTTTAAAATATAAAATAATATCAATTGCAATTTTGAGAATTTTAACTTTTCACAATGAAAAGTAAGTGTAGATGCAGCATAAATGTAAGACTTTGTATCCATGTTATTTAATGGAAGCATTCACATAGAGTCATGCAACACGCTACATAATGGAAGAGTTGCAAACTTCTGACAGTATGCATATGTTGCATGCATGGAAGAAGAATTCTGCATTTCTTTCTCCATCTATTGCCAGCTTCTGAATAACATGCGATCATGATGCAAGTTTTTACACCATCTATTGTATAGTCATGGTGCTCTTCCATTTGCTATTTTAAATGCTGATGCCAGAACCTAATCTACTGTTTGCTACAATATTTTGTTATCACTTTTAAGGCCTTTGCATTTGGCAAGATGCTGTTTGTTCAGGATGACATCTTCTTCACAGAGAGTGCACTTGGGTGCAGTTAGGCATCGTATTTGTAGAGGTGTTCTGCGAGGCAATTGTGGCCAGTTGCCATCCTAAATAAGGCCACTGCAGCTTTCCTTGGCATTGTTTATATATCAACTCTATCTTTAATATTCTTATAATCTTTATCTTTTAATTTACCTTCTTCAACAAGTCTCTGCTGTCTTTTGAAATGTTGTTTAATGTTATTTAATTGTTTATTTATTTCTATTTGTCCTACAAGTTTTATTTGTTGTATTGCACCTTTCTTTGCTAATTGATCCACATGTTCATTGCCGAAAGTCCGACATGAGCTGGGATCCATTGTAGAGTGACATGATTTCTAGTTTCAACTGCTTTAATTAGGCTTCTTATTTCTTTAATATTTCTTGTTGTTTTATTATTGTAATTTACTATTCCATCTATGGCTGATTTTGAGTCTGATAAGATGACTATTTTTTTGTTGATGTATGGTCTATATAAAATATTCTGTAATGTTGCTTTTATAGCTGTTAATTCTCCATCATAGTGGTTTGACGTTTCATCTAATGTTAGATACTGTGCAAAATGTTTACAGTATACTCCTACATCGGCATTTTTTTTATTGATGAGGGATCCATCTGTATATATTCAGAGCCATTCTTTTTTTGGGTATCTTTCATTTTCCATAGCTATTGCTATGGCTCTCATTTCATCTGGTATATTGTTTTGTTTGTGTGTTATATATATCAGGTCATTCTGATATTGTATATCAATATGTTCTATTGGACTCGTTACCTCTGTTGCAATTATATTTGTTGTAATTATATTCCTGTGTTTTAAGTTATTAATATCTGTTCTGAAGCTTATTTGAGTTTTTAAATTACTTATAGTGTCTGTTGTGTGGTACCACTTATATCTGTTTCTATTGACTTGCAGTTTTTGTGCTAGAGTAATTGCTTTCAACTCATGTTCCAGTTCTATAGCCATGTTTTTTGTGAAGCTTTGTAGTACTGTAATTGGTGGTGTCTTTACAGCTCCTGCTATTATTCTTAGTGAATTATTTTGTGAAATTTCTAGTTTACTTGTACAATACTTTTTATGTCATATTAATGTATATAGACTGGATGAATTTTCATATTGGATATTATTAGTTATGTTATCCAATTTGAAACTTACAGTATGCTTACAAGATTTCTGCATTCAATTTAATATCTAGAAACCTGTGCCAATTTCTTGCACTATGCCTACAGCTGAAATGCGAATATGATACTGCCTCATACCTGCCCTTATGCGGGTTATGTTAACATTGCATCTTCATTGTGAATGTGAACATATTTCAGTCTTGTGAGAAAGAACAGAACTAACTTAGGTCCTGCATTTGCTGCCACAGCCTAAGCATAACTCTGTATGCCATGATGCAGGATGATATCAGCAAACAGCATCTCCAGATTAATAGTTTACTTAGTTTTGTAAATAGTGCTGCCTTAACAAACTGGATGTCCAGTGGATGTCCACAATCTGCAGTATGGGTATGTACTAGTTCGTCTTCTGCTTGAAAAATGTTTTATTCTTATTTCAGTGTTGTGGCTTATATTATATGTCATTTTTGTATGTTTGCTGCACTGAACATTTTACACTTTCTAAATTTCATGCAATCACAAAATTATGGTGCTTTGTATGAGGAAAAGTTTTACTGGTTTCAATTTCAGGAAGTTGGCAAGTATGATAATGGAAAATAGCTGCTTATTACTTTCTCTACTACGTATAGTAAGTAGGGGAAGTATTGTATTCCATCCAAAAATTCGATACCGAGATTTCCCAGAAATATATGTTTTGAGACCCCCTGAATCCAAAAAAAAGCATTTTTGGAAACATGTCCATGTGCGTGTCTGTTAGTCTGTGAACAGCATAACTCAGAAACGAACAGTCGGATAAGCACCAGGTGCTGGTTTAGGTTCAGTATCTTCCAGAGATGCGACACAAAGGTTTTCAAGAAAATCCCCCCACCCCAGATTACCCTTTACATGGAACATTTTTCGAAAATTTTAATTTTCTCAAAAATGGCTCTAACGATTTTGATTAAAATATCATATGTTTAAGATATTTTCATGACAAATGAAATGTATATCTAGAATTTTCTGGGAATGTCTCCAAAAGTATTCTTCGTTCTGAACAACTTTTGCATAACTGGTAAACCATAAGTGATAGACAAAAATTTTACTACACAAAAAATGTGGATCGCATTAAAATACACAATTTATGTCATATACATTTTTTTTTTTTTTTTTTTTTGGTTGAGTGAGCCATTTTCGAGATATTGCTTGTTATTCCCTTAAATTTTGCAATACTTACACTTTTTCTCAAATTTGTTATTCATTTTTTTATGTCCTGGACATACAAAGATAATGGAATGTGCCACATAGCAACCAGCTCTTAAAAGATTTGACTATCGCTTAAAACCTACCATATCCCCCCTTGCACCTACAAGAAAATTAGCAATAAGATTAACATCTCGATTAACATGAAGCATATGGAGAATAAGCGTTTGTAAAAATAGTATGTACAAGAGTAGAGAAAGTCATGTGAGTGTAACACCTCAGATTTTATTTAAAGTGCTGCTATATGTTACCTGTAATGATAATGCCAATTTTAAAGTTTGGTAGATCTTCATAATCTTGAATGTTGTAGTTTTACTTTTTCATTATTTAATTATGTTTGTCATAGTATTAAATTTTCACTGAAGTACTTGAATGCCAGTTTTAATAGAAGAATTCAAAATTGGGTTAAATGCCATGAAGATGCTTGAAAGAAACTGGACTTAACTCACTTTAAGCATCCAAAGCTTTATGTGTAAAAGTGTTAACTGCTCTTAATGAAGGACTGAAAAGCTATTTCAGCCACGTTGCACAAAAGTGATGTTTTGTTTTTTTTTTAATGCGAAATTTTAGTTTACTACAGCAGATGCACACATTTCGAATGAAGTTTTAAAACCACTGTGCCAGTTAAACAACTCTGAACAGCAAACTTTAAGGCCAGTTTTCTCACATTTAGTTTCATCGCTATTTTCTTCCATAATACTATAGATGTTCAAGATTTTTCCACACTGAAAAAATGCATGCCATGAAATGTCGGATTAAATTTTTGATATAAGTTTTGGTTATTTTTTAAAAACTTATCTGCATAAGCTTGTGCCACCTACCTATAGTAGGTAGAGGATGTTAGAGGTCTTCACAGGTTCAGGCCTAAAAATAAAGACGAAAAAAATATTAATTTGTCACATTCAACAAATTCATTTTATTTATCATATAAACATCCTAAATATATGGTATTGTAATCAAAATCATTAGGGCCATTTTTGAGAATATCAAAATTAACAAAAGCTTTTAAAGCATGTAAAAGGAAAATAAAAACTGAAAAATTAGTTTATCTCTCTTTTTGATCTGCGATGTTGAGATGCCTGGAATAGTACAATTATGCAACATGCACATTTCTATAACAGTAATAGTAATAGTAATAATGTATAATAAATAATAGGTGCCTCGCTCCATCCATCCACCCACACCCAGGACATCCTGGGCAGAGTGCAGCATTAAGGGAGGGGGGATGTGCTCAAAAAGGCAGTATGCTGTTTACTATATGAGAATTCCAGGACCTCAGTTGCCCTATTTCTGTAAAATGGCTCCTCAATTGTTGGTCTTAAGAGCCCGAGTGCATATCTTACCAGTCCCCCAGCAGAGAAAAAAAATTCTTTTATTTTTTATAAAGTGTCTCCCAACAATTTTGATTAATATACTATATGTTTAAGATATTTTTTTTGACAAATAAAATGTGTATACTTTCTGTTAATAGCCTGTGAAGTTCTCTTCATTTTGAATTAGTTTTGTGTAAACTTGCAACTTAAAATATTTAAAAAATGGCCAACGCCACTAAAGAAAATTTACATAAATTTTGTATTTTAATGAGTTCCACATTTGTTATAGCAGATTTTTGTTTCCTTCTTATGGCTTCCCAGTTATACACTTAAGTTCAATAAGTGTAAAAAGAACTTTACAGATTACTCACAGAAAATTAAAAATGTATATTTAATTTGTAATATTCGTATCTCAATTATATTTTAATCAGAATGATTAAGCCATTTTGAGAAAATGAAAAATAATAAAAGTGTTCCTTGTAAAGCGTACTTTGGTTTAGGGAAATCTTGAATATTTTTGCCTGACCTTGCGCAGAGTCTGATTCAACTATAAAGTTTATTTACTTGACCCTCGCCCCTCTCTCTTTCCCTCTTGGGCAGGAAAAGATGTATTCTGATGAAATCTCAATGTCAGATTTTTTGAGTGGAATAGAATATTTCCTCTACTACAGTATGATAGAATTGTAAGATGTCTGACTAGTTTCTTCCAGGACTTTTTTTTTTCTCAGAAAATCCATATAATTTTGAGGTCAAGAAACCCCTTCAGACCTAAAAACACATTTTGGCTTTGAAGCAGCTGCTTGATACTGACACTTTGTAGATGTAGTATGATTATTTCTATACAAATGTAGCTGTTCAATTAAGAAAATTCCTCTTGTATGCCATTCATTCTAGTGTAATTCTTACAGGGCAAACAAGGTCCTAGGTTTTGGTCAGACAAGGGGTCGGTTGTACATCAAACATCCTGGTCTGTTTAAGTACTCAGGTGACCAGGAAGACAAAGAGTGGCTTTCTAGGCATAATTTAATGCCCCCAACTGGTGGTAAAGCGTATCTCATGGTGCTGGAAGACATTCGGGAGCTTGCAGAAACAGATGAATACAGGTACAGCAGCCAATTGTTTCAGTTTATTTTGCAAATAGAAATACAGGTATGGGGTAGTGTGACAGCATGGCACAAGCATTTTTTTTTTGTTTGTTTGTTTCAGTAGAATTTGAATGTGTACACACTTAGAAGAGAGACACAGAAATGATTGTTAGTCACATCTTCACAGACATTGACCAGTGTTTGTTAGTGCCTATAAATGAATATTTTAATTTTTAAGGAAAAAGTCCATATTTTGCTTGTAACTTTCACATTAAGTTACTTATTTATCTCCTATCTGACATCACTAATTACTAGCAATTAAATAATTGAATTGAATTTATTTGTACAATTTGTTTACAATTGTTATATAATATTTTATACAATATAGAATCTCTCCTACTCATATACCTTCCATACAAATTTTCTGGTGCTTAGCTTCCATACTATCTTTCTATCCATATTTTCCCATTTTTTTCCCCAAACTTTTCTCTCCATACCTTTATTTCTTTACATTTCGTCATATAATGCTCTATACTTTGCCTTCCTCCACACAACTGGCATATTCCTCTTCCACTGCCTCTCAACCCTCTTACTCTGTATTCACTCTTAGGTTGATCCGCGTCAAAACAAACCCCAGGTGACCAGTGCACTGCTATAATGTATCCTTCCACCATTCGCACTACGATAGAAATACTGTCACACTTTCAGACCATGTGGCCTTATTTCGACAACTGAAACGGTGACTAGCATATTCTTTTAAACGTTAAAGGTGATAAGATTGATACTGCAACAAAATAAACGTTTGCACATATAATAATAGTTAATTCCAAAATAAATGAGCGAAAAATAAAGTAATAGGTATGCGCTAACTTAATTTATTCGCTCTCTAGAAGCGGCACTTTATTAACTGTTGGCGGTTCATTTTAAAAAAGAAATTGTGCACTGTGCGCGAATTGCATTCTTCTCAAAATCACTACATTCTTGCATCGCGTATTCCATATGCTTTTGTTTGTTTGTTTGTTTGTTTGTTTTTTTTTTTTTTTTCCCGGGTGTAACCACTTTTCCTGTTTCAGATTTTTCTGCACAAGCATTGTTTATACTTCTACTCGAAACACCGTTGAACTAAGAAGTTAATTTCACCATTTCTTTTGCAGAAAGTGTTGAATATTTCTCACATAACTTATAATAAGGATTCAACTTTATTGTTTTTTCACCACTAGTAAATGGTTTGAGCGCCTAATGCTTTATGTAATTCGACGAAAACACAAGAGCAAATTCACCATCCTTCTTGATACTAAACACAACTGCTGGTTTCTGGCTGTAAACAATATTCTGCGCTTCCCCGGATGTCAGGTGACTCATATGAATTGCATCATGGGACTTGTAGCTCTGTTTTACGGTATAAATCAGCGTTAAATAAGACCTTAGGTATTTGTATAGAATATTATACTATTTAAGGATAAATTTATTCCAAAATTCAGATTATTAGCATGGGACTACTTTCCTGCACGCATTGCTACCGTGTTGCACCACAGTGCACTGACCACGTGGGTTTGTTTTGCCGCGGATCAACCTAAGAGTGAATATAGAGTAGATACATTGCTCCCATTCTCATCCATGCTAAGCCTTCCCCTTCTTGCCTGTTATAGTAATCAACATATCTCTCTCTTCCCCACCCTTATTTTATTACTTTATAAAAGCTTAATGATTTTTTTATCTTCTTTGCTTCCCCATATATCTTCCGCTTTACCTCTTACTACCTTCCAAAAACCATTTATGTTTTTTTTTTCTGTTCTCCATATATCCTCCATACCTATTATTTCCATTGTTTTTTCCATTTCTTTCCACTAATGTTTTCGCTTGTCAGACTTTTGCTGCACCATGCATATCCTTAAAATTTCTCCTTTCTCTTTTGTTACACACCTAAACTAAAATTTTAAAATTCTTTTTATTATACCTTTTCTTCTAGCTCTATCTAATTCTGTAAATGCAACCTCCCTTGTTCTGCTCTTAACAATCTGAGTAATTCCTTATAAAACATTTTACACATCTGGTCAATTTTCTTGCATAATTCACCTCCCCAGATTTTTACTGCATAAAGCATCCCTGATTCTACCAATGGCAACGCTTGTAAATCAGAGATCCTAGTGGTGACAATTGTAGTGTTGTAGTATATTGTTGAGCAGTCTTTGTTGTTATAAATCTGTAATATTGAAAATCTCGAAATAGTAATATTTTGTGAATACATTCTCGATTTCTCACATTGAGTAAATAATACCACCCTATAACGATGTTCAGGTGATGTTAGATAAGAACAAGTGCTTTATAAAAATCCAAGTTGCAGAGGAAAAAATGCAAGTCAGTGCTTTAGAGTAATGCAAGAAGCTTGTGGGAGAGAAGTCCTAACTTATTGAGCTATTGCAAGATGGGTGGAAGCTTTCCGCCAAGGAAGAGAGGAATGTCAACACAGAGGAGATGCTGGTAGACCCATTGCTGCAACAGACGTGTTCAGGCTGTAAGGGTTTTATTGGAAGATGACAGACGCTGAACGTGTGTGGAGATTTTCAGGGAACTTGGTATTGCAGTATTGACTGCCCATAATGTTTTAAGAAAAAAGCTGAAAATGTAAAAAATGTTTGTGCCCACTAGGTTCCGCACATTCTAACTAAATTTGAAAAGTGGCAGCAAATGGAGGCAGCAAGAATGCATTTGGAGCGAATTGAACACAAAGGTGAGGCCTTTTTTTGTGTTATCACAGTGGATGAGACATGGATACACCTGAGCTGAAATGAGTCAAGTGAATGGATGCCGTCAGCTTGTCCGCATGGCCATTACAGGCCGTACAGCTTCATCCACAGTGTTGGCTCGACGTTGAAGCACTGCAAAAGTGTGAACTTGTCTGCATAAACAGTTTGTCACCGTCTGTTGCAGGTTGGACTGTTGAGCACCTTGGTTGCCTTCCATTGTCCAGAAACCACAAGCTCCTCCATCTGCAATGGGCACGTGAACACCGTCACTGGGGTACTGAGTGGCAAAATGTAGTCTTTTCGGACGAGACCAGCTTCAACGTGTCCTATAGAGATGGCCGCATACGTGTCCGGCGGTACCGTGGTGAGCCTAAGCTGGAAGGCTGCATTATTGAGTGGCATAGTGTAAAAACACCATGCGTGATGGTTTGGGGCGCCATTGGTTACAACAACCGATCTCGCCTCCTACGAATTGAGGAAATTGGTGAATGGATGCCGAACATCGCAGGATCCTTTGAAACTAATAATTACTGTGTATTATGATTATGAAGGCATAATCTTGGTACATACTGTACCTCATGGTACAAGAGTAAATGGAGACTACTACTCGAATTATTTGGAACATCATTTGCAACCAGCATGGCATTGTAAACGACCTCAGGCCATTGGGAGTCCTATTGTGTTATATGATAATGCTCATTGGAAGAAACTGGTATTGACAAAGGGGAAAGGGGCAATGGCAGTGATTAGAGGGTGCAAATATAGAATACCGGATATAAATGTTAAATGGCTAGAGAAAATATATAACACAGTAGTTGAAGCAAAAATGTTATATCGTAGTGAAATATGGGGAGTAGAACGAGGCTGGGAAGAGATAGATATGGTACATAGGAGTTTCTGCAGAGAAGTTTTAGGCCTGCCAAATGCTACAGTTAAGGAATTTGCTCAAATTGAAATGCAGAGAGTGGGGGGGAAAGGGGTAATAATGGAGAGAGCTCTTAAATATTGGTACAGACTATTAAATTTAGAAGAGAAGAACTTGTTGAGGCAGTGTTTGGAATTCCAAGAAAGGAGCTTAAAGAAGAATGGGTGGAGTTATAGTATACAAACTAATTTGGAGAATAGTGGTCTAGGGGAAATCTGGAGAAGGAGGGAAAATAATGCTATGGGGTTTTTGGAAAGAAGCTAGGCAGAGGTTTGAAGATATAGAGATACAAAATTTATTTAGCAACATTGGGAACAAAAGTTCCTTGGAATCATATATATTAATAAAAAATGTATGGGCTAGAGAACAGTATGTGGATAACTCAAATAAGGAACAAAGAGAAAGTATTGCCTGGGCACGAGCAGGTGTATGGAGATTAATAGGAATGAGAAATGGGTTCCCACAGAATCAGTGCCCAATATGTGGGGAAAGAGAAGATTTAGAACATATCGTTTTTGACTGTAAAGGTACACAGCATTGGAGAAAGGAAGCTATAAATGGGAAATGGTTAAAACTGGACAGGAAAGTAGCTTTAAGCAAGATTTTTAACAAGGATAGTAAAAAGGTAGGAGAATACTTGTCCAAAGTTAAAAAGAAATGGTTATGGACAATAAAAAGAGATGTAAATTAATTTCATCAAGTGATGTTAAGTTATGTAATTATATTATTATTATTATTATTATTATTATTATTATTATTATTATTATTATTATTATTATTATTATTATTATTATTATTATTATAATATATTATTACTATAAGATTATTATTGGTATCATTACTATAATTTTTACTACTATTTGTATTATTATCATCATTTTTTTGTTATAATAAGAGTGTAATATGGGTAGAATATGGCAAGATAACAGCTTGGGCTGATGTATAGCCATATTCTAAGGAAGATTACTAGCACAAATAAATAAATAAAATAATGCTCATTGTCCTGTAGCCACAACAGTGAGGAATTTGTTTAGAAGGTGGAAATGGGAAGTACTCGAACTTCCACCAAATTCACCAGACATGAGCCCTTGTGACTATGACTTATTCTCAAAGATCAAAGAACCTCTACGAGGTCAATCAAGAGTGACATCCAGAAAGCTCTAGATTGATCAGTGAGAGAGATATCCAGAAACGATGCTGCACATGGAGTGCGCCATCTTCCAGGGATTTGGCAATGTATTGTTGATCTGGCAGGAGACTAAATAAAGTTTGTAATATCAAAAATAACCTAAATAAATTTTTTTGTGGTGTTATAGCAGTGTTGACATTACTTTTCGAATGCCCTGGTAGCTAAATCTTCCTACTGTGAGTTTCCCATTCTCCATTATTACTCATTCATACTCCTAAATAGTCAAAATCTTTAACTATCTCTAGTTTTTGTCCACACAGGAACCATATTTCTTCTTTTCTCAATTTGCTTCCTTTTTTAAAAATTATACTTTGGATTTATTTATATTTATCTTAATTCCCCATATTTTACAATATTCTTGAATTTCATGTATTGCTTTCTGTAACCCTATTATAGATGTAGCACCTACCATGAGGTCATCTGCATATAATATATCTGGGACCTCCTTATCTCTTATTACTAGAAAATACTGGTTTCTTACTCTTACTTTATCCAATACATCATCTATGAACAGATTAAGTAGTATGGGACTCAGCTTATACCCTGTCTTAATCCCATTTTTTGTTGAGTCGTCATTGTAATGCTGTTTATTTTCACAATTTATGCCGAATTTTACATCTTTATAGATTTTCTTAATTTCTTTTATAAAATTGTCACTTACTCCCTTTTCCCGTAGTTTATATTCCAGAGCTTCTCTATTTGTTTTGTTGAACGCTTTGCCAAAGTCCACAAAGAACATGTATGCCCTTCCTCTTTTCCTGCTCAAATACTTATCTATTACAATTTTTATTATGAATATGTTATCTATGGTCTGTTTTCCTTTCCTGCCTAGAATTCTGTTACTTTCTTTTCTGCTTTTGCCCATTCCGTTAGTTTATCCACAAAAATTCCTGTATATACATTCCCCAGTATAGATAGTAGGCTTATTCCGCTATAGTTCTCTGGTCCATTTGCTCCTCCCTTCCCATTATAAATTGGTACCACCATACTTGTTTTCTAGCCTTCCAGTATGTCATTGTTTTTTGTTTTTTTTTCAGTAATTGTCTTATTGTTCCTAGTCCTGTTTGTGTTTCCCCATATTTTTTCCAAAATTTTCCTGGTATTCCAGGTTTTCCTAACACTTTTCCTTTCTTTATATTTGTTGTAAATATACCTCCTGAGTTGATATTTTGTCTAGTATTTTGTTGTTATTGCCTACTATCCAAATATTGTGTGTTCTAATCTTATCTCTTTCCCCTTCTCAACCAATTTTCTAAAATATTATACCCATTCAGCTGGCATGATTTTGTTTTCTTCCCCTTCTTTCTTGTTCACCCCTCTTACCATTTCCCTTATATTCTTACTATCTTTCCCTTCTATTGCCTTCTTTAATTTATGTTTATATTTTCTTGCCATTCTGTTTTCTTTGCCTCTAACATATATATCAATTCTTGCCCGTTTTCTTAACTCTAGCACTTTCTCTGTTTTTCCTTCCCTTAGATCCAGCATTGTTCCACATCCTATGATTTGACTTATCTTTGAAGCTTTTGTGAAGTTTCTTTTTAATTCCTCCTTCCATTTATGTCTTTTAAACTCTTTATTTGCATTACCCCTTTATCCCTTTCTTCTTGTTCTCCTTCCATTAATTCCATCACTAGCAGGAAAATGGCTGCTATTCACTATCTCATTTTTTACTATAAAATTTGTAATTTTCTCCCCTAATTCCTCTCTACACAACATATAGTCTATTACACTTTGCCTGTTTGTGTTAGCAAACATCCTCTCCTGCTGTTCTGTTACAAATTAACAGATTATTTCACAAAGTTCCAATAGCTTTTTTTAATTTCTTCCATGTCTTACCTATAATTTTGTACAGGCTATTCTCATGAATATCTGATGCTTCTGGTGATTTATCTACTACCCCAACCCATATACTTACATTTACCTTATTTATTTGTTTTATTATCATCATCCATAAAACTTTCCTCTAGAAGGAGGAATAGATAATATTTGATAATTGTATATAGTATTGCAAATATGTTTATTAACTTCACATATCCTGTATCAACTTACATTGTACAGAATGATTGAGAGGATGAATAAGTTTAATTGAATTGAAAAGTGTTAACCAATTTATTACATTTTGCCAATATAAATGGTGGCTAAATGAACAGTCTTCAAACCTTGATCTAACGTTCTGGGAACTATCATTTTCCAGCATTCATTTTTAAATTTATGCAGTTTTGGCCAATTTAAATCTAAGTTATGTAAATAAAACTGATATTCATTGTTCTTCGAAGTATTATTTTCTTGCATTATTCGTTAAAAATTTTCAGTTGCAAACAAATTCTATCCAAATGATTGTTTTTAAGCTGGAATAAATGAAGCAGTGATTGTAATTCACACATAGTTGTCAATACTTTTGGAAAAGCCTTTCCCTGGAGCGAAGGATTAAAAAAGCAACGTTAATGCCCATTCAGTTATGGCAGGTGTAAATAGATGCCAGCAACAGATGTATGCCTAGTGTTATTGAAGCTGACGTGAGAAACAAAGATTGTATGCTTCCAGTTTCCATCATTTTTCTGCATTCATCTTTTATTTTTTTTTTTTTTTTTTTTGTTTTGTTTTGTTTCCTGCTTCCTCAGAAAATGAATTAAGGTTCAGATGCACTGTAAACATAAATGTTTCCTGCTTTCTTCATGCAAACACATATACACACAATTAGAGTTACCTGAATAAGTCAAAGCTCCATGAAGGGATTGCATTTATACTAGTAAACAAATGGTCAAGATAAACTCATTTTGATTCTACTTGGCACAGCAAAATTCTGCCACAGTTGGCAACATGGCACACAGTAGTAAACAAACTGTCAACATAGAGCAGATAATTTCTCCTGGCCTCTCACCCTTCCTTCACCTCTTATGATCTGTGAACTGTACTGATAGCAAACTCCTTTGAAGAGGGTCAGTAAAATGTTACCCTATGATATAGTCAGCATTCAAATGACAGCAGAAATGTTGAAAAGTATTAAGGTATATGGAGTCGAATAAAAAGTAAATTAATTTAAAATGTTTGGTAATTCTCATCTTATTAAAAAATGTATGTACTTAAAGGTGTCCCTCACATTGCTGATTAGGAAAGCTACAAACTTTATTGAGCTAATAGTGAGCTGCTCCTCCTGCCCATCCTTTCCCTCCTCCCCCCTCTCTCTCATACTAGATCATTATTAAAAACTTAAATATTTTTCTAGGAATAATCCAAATCTACTGCTTCATGAGCTTAAGGGTTTTGAAGCTCCAGATTTCATGCTGAGGAAAATCAGGGATTATGCTAGTCAAATGAGAACAGATGTTCTTCCAGAAACAAAGAAATCAAGACATCCTGGAGACTTATGTGAAGGAACAGAGGTAAGAAATAAATGGAACTATTTAAATTATCCTCTCTGCAATGTTGTTCCCAAAAGCATTTTAAAGGACAAAACACACATCAAAGAATTTTTCTAAGAAATCATTCATATCACAAAATAACTGCTGCAAAAAAAAAAATCTAATGTGTTACACTCATATGACTCTCTACTCTTGACCAAACTATTTTTACAAATGCTTATTCTCCATATGCTTCATGTTAATCGAGATATCGAGATGTCAATCGTATTGGTAATTTTCTTGTAGATGCAATGGGAATATGGTAGGTTTTAAGCGATAGTCAAATATTTAACGCTGGTTGCTATGTGGCGCATTCCATTCTCTTTGCATGTCCAGGACATAAAAAAAATGAATAACAAATTTGAGAAAAAGTATAAGTATTGGAAAATTTAAGGGAATAACAAGCAATATCTCGAAAACGGTTCACTCAACAAAAAAAATGTATATGACATAAATTGGGTATTTTACGGCGATCTACATTTTTTGTGTAGTAAAATTTTGTCTATCTCTTATGGTTTACCAGTTATGCAAAAGTCGTTCACAATGAAGAATACTTTTGGAGACATTCCCAGAAAATTCAAGATATACATTTTATTTGTCATAAAAATATCTTAAACATATGATATTTTAATCAAAATCGTTAGAGCCATTTTTGAGAAAATTAAAATTTTCGAAAAATCTTCCATGTAAAGGGTAGTCTGGGGTGAGGGGATTTTGTTGAAAACCTTCGTGTCGCATCTCTGGAAGATATTGAACCTAAATACCAAGTTTGGTGTTTATCCGACTGTTCGTTTCCGAGTTATGCTGTTCACAGACACACACATGGACATGTTTCCAAAAATGCTTTTTTTGGATTCAGGAGGTCTCAAAACATGTATTTCCGCTGAAATCTCAGTATCAAATTTTTGGGTGGAATACAATACTTCCCCTACTTACTATACGTAGTAGAGAAAGTAAAAATTGATGATTTACATAGAGGCTTATGTATTGTTTATAAGCACAGTTTCTTAGTATTTAATCCTTGTAAATACAAAAGGAATGCAGGGAAAAATGTTGAAATATTAATTTTCATGTTGTGTGATATAAATAAACTTTATTATATAGTTTTGCTAATTTACTTGTGTTTTTAACAGATTCAGGGAAGACTGGGATTGGGGGTAGATTGTGTTTCATCTGCCATGACTCCACCAGCAACAGTACTGGATTCAGGTGAGCTTATCAGGAACAATTTTGTTAGATCTAACTATGGATATATACTAGTGTAATGGGTTTTCTTATATGGCCTTTGCCATAGGAATCCCAAACAATTTTTTAATCTTTTATAATGTAATTTATGTTAAAAAATCATGAATTTTTAAATGTAGCTCTATCAGGAAATGCATCCACAAGTATAAAGCACAATATAAAGAAAGAGTGAGCCAACTGAAATCTCCTTTTCCTCATTCACCTACTGCCTCATGAAACTTGTCCTGCATGTAAAGCGAGCGAATTGAGCAAAAGAATATTTCAGTCAACTCACTCTTTCTTCAGTGTGTTTAAGTCCCAATTTTTCAATAAAACTTCATAAAACATGATGCTTAACCTCTTTCCCGATGTGGAAATGTATAGATGTTCAAAATAAAATGGGCCCAAGCAATATAGACGTCCCACAAAAAACTGCAATACGGATGAAAACCAGTTGTTTGACATGCATTTTCCAAAAGATGGGCTTGGTAGCATGTACACCAGTACGTCTAATGTAGGTTTTCAAATAATACTCGCAAGTAGTCTGTAAATCTCATTGTTACATCTGACCATTTCTGAATCCTACTTTTAGGTCCTAATTTGCTTCTGAAGTCACATCTTTGGGCACTTTACACTTATGAGTATATCAATTTGTTTCAGTAACTGTGAGAACTGTTAAATCTGCTGTAACAAACTTTGTGAAAAAATCAATTGTTTGGCTAACACCTCTAAGCTGGGTATAAGGTTGTACACCACACTGGAAAGCATGTCGTTTTGTACTGCAATAGTTTTTGGAACTCCATAACCCTGTCTTTGCACTAATGCCTGCATCTTCATTACTGTCACATCTTCAAAACCAGCTTCGGAACTGGAAAACTCCTCATCAATATCCAAATCACTGTCACACATCAAAAGTTCTTCAGTGTTCTCTGAAGTTATTTCAGAAGCTCCAATACTTCCTTCATGATAAGTCAGAATCAAAAAGATGCTTTTTGGACATTTTGTAAATAAATGCAGTATTGCTTGTTGTAGTTGGTGCATAATTCAGTTTTGTTTCATTAAAATATAAAAAATAAGCAAAATATAAAGGTTGGTTCTGCAAAGCAGAAATTTAAATTGCAGGCTGATTTAAATATCTAGATCTGTTTATTAGGTATCTGGAAACAACCAGGGCAGCATTTAAATGGCAATTGGGCAATGGATTAATTATGGGAATTGAACTCATTATTAATGGTGAGTAGCATCTAGAGTGACTATCGTTGTCCTTAAAGTACATATCTATTTGTCTTCATGCTACATTTCAAAAAAAAATTCTTTCCATTGAATCACATGTAACTGCATCCATTTTATTGCATGTCGTCTTCCGTGGTGTAGTGGTTACCATGCTAGCCTCTAGTTCCCGGGGTTGCAGGTTCAAACCCAGCGTAAAAATCCTTAGTATGGCTTCCTTCGGAAGGGAAGTAAAGCCGGTGATCCCATGTCGTAGATGTACAGCACGTAAGAGAACCTCAGGCCTGATAAAGAGGCCTCTGAGCAAAATTACGGGCCTTTCACACCCATTATAGAATGGGACACTAAGGACCACAGCAGTTAAAGAGCATCCATAAATAAAACTAAAAAAATATTTATTGCATCTAATCCATAAAGAATCAGTATGAGGCAGATTTTCTGATGGGCAGATTTTCTAAATGTGCTGAAAAAGCTGCACTTCCAAGCAGTAGACAGTGCATCCAATTAGTATTCCTGAAAGTACTGGAACAGAGTGTCCAGCCATACAGTATAAACTTAAATTGGGTTAGGAAATACAAATCAGTCAGTGCTAGGCAAAAAGTCTGAAGATTTTGAACCATCCTGTGCATCCATTGTAGACAAGGGCACACGTACCTTTCAGTCACTATTTCCATATTGCTAAGTGGAACATAGAACCCTCTGAAAGCTCCTCATCTGACTGTTCTTAGCAAGCCCCTTGATCTTGATTTCTCCCCACATTTTGCCTCTGCTTTTGACTTCAGCGAAGAGTGTCTGCTTCCATATAGCCTTAAGACTGTCTATTTCGTAACTACCTTGATTCCATTCAAATGCTCTCCTGGCTGTCATATGAAGGTCAATAAAGTGTAAGTTTCAGCCCTCACTTCTTCTGCCAACAAGTTCTGTTAGTGTTGGTTTAGTTCTTAACCATAGATTTTAGTTTATAATTTGAATAATTTTAATATACAAGGGTGATTCAAATATAAACGGTAATTGCGCAAGAGTACTGCGCAGGCAGTTCCGAGCAGGATGGTGGAGTGGAGGGTTGAAGGTCAGTGTGTTAGGGAGGGGAATCAGCTTGGTTAGCTGCTTCACTAAGTTTCAGCATCAGTACAGCCATGAGTGACCAAAAGGTTCCTTTGTCAATTGTGCAACGCATTACTATAAAGTTCTTAACCAATGAAAGGGTCAAACCCTTTGAGATTTTCACTTGTTTGAAGGCACAGTTTTTGGACACTACACTGTCCCAGAATTGAGTGTTTACTTGGGCCAGAGAATTTAGGAGTGGCCGTGAAACTGTAGAGAATGAAGGTCATGCTCAAGGTCAAGTCTCACTGACGACAACATCCATGCCGTTCAAGACAGTGGTTTTTTGACTACAAAGGAGTTTTACTCATTGATTTTCTGCATGATTGACGTATGGTGAATGTGGCTTACTATTGCCAATTGTTGAAGTCAGTAAAAGCCACCTACCAGAGCAAAAGGCGTATGCCCATCAGAGATGCCATCCTTCTCCAAGACAATGCTAAGCCTCACACTGCGAATTTGACAAGAGATACATTGGAGGACTTGTACTGGGAAATCCTTGAACACCCTCCCTATAGTCCAGACTTGTCACCCCCTGGACTATTTTTTGTTTGCACTAATGAAGGAATCGCTTGGAGGGCAACGATTCGAAACCAATGAAGACATTGAGGAGCATGTGCGCAAATGGTTGATGACACATCCCCCAATTTTTTTGAACAAGGAATATTCAAGCTTCAAAATTGTTGGCAAAAGTGTATAGAGCCTGAAGGAAGCTATGTTGAGAAATAGAAAAGGTCTCATTTGTGTATATGTTTAATCAATAAATGTATAAAAAAAATTACCATTTATATTTGAACCACCCTCGTATTACACAGACTTAACATGTTGGCAAAGATTAGCAGCCAGTTTTTAGTGGTATTTTAACTTTACATGTTTCACAGACAAAGAATAGCACTAATGTAACATTAGTATTAAAGATCTTTAAATTCATATAGGGTATTTATTCCAAATTGGTTTCAGCAGTCCAAAAGTGCATCTAGCCCTCATTGTTTCCTTTCTCTCACACATCATCATCTGCATGGTCTTGTTGGTTTATACACATTCAATTGCACCATTATCTAGTATTCATTTTTCCATTTGTGCATACTGCCTTGGGCTTGTTACAATTGATTCAGAGCTGTGTTACTGTGCTTCACATTCTGAGCAAAGAAGCTAGCCCTCATGTCATTATCAGCATGAGCCATATCTACCGCTTGCTGTAATCAATGAAGCTACAACTATTTTTGTGCTATCAGCATGATACATTTATTTACAGGGGTATATATGTAAGGGTTGCAAGATCCCCATCCAATTTTTTCTTTCTTTCTTTTCTGGTATAACGGCAGTGAAAATAATTTGATAAATAAAAGCAATCTCAAACATTTTAGCTAAAATCAGTTCCAGATCAAAGCATTTCTTCAGAAAGGGAATTTTTATTTTAAAAAGGATAATTTTTTTAAGATAATTTGACAACATGGGAAGCTTTAAAGATGTGACTTCTTTGGTTTTCTATGTTCTTCTCAGGATATTAACCATCTGTTTCCACAGCTTCTGCAGAAAGAACTTCTTCCATGCTGAGACAATTAGACATACTTGAGAACCACAGTATCAGGGCCCGTTTCACAATATTTACAATTCAAATATTAACAATTTACAAATAACAAGGGAAAGATTGCTAATGTTTGTAAATTCTGTTTCACAATGAAAGTTTGATGAACTTTACAAATCCAGACAAACAACTGACAAACATAAATGTCAAGCACATTCTGTCGTATTATCATTCCGAAGCGTTGCCAGCCGCACAATGCAAAAAACACTGAGTATTTATGTTTAAGTCTCTATACTTCTAGCTGGATTCAATAAGTGTTATGTGTTTCCTTCAATCAAACCATCCAGGAAAGCAAAACTATAACAGACACTGATAAATCTAGATTAAAACCAGACCACCCCATTTTTACCAAGAATGTATGCTCTACCTAAAATACACAAACCGGGTAATAAGATGAGACCAATCGTCAGCAATATTGATTCTCCTACCTACAAACTGGCAAAATGGTTAGTACAGAGATTCTCTTCACTACCAAAATTCAACAGCAAAAACATAATGAATTCAGAAGATTTAATACAGAAGATAAAATCCCTGGAACTCGAACCAGAAGACAGATTAGTTTCCTTTGATGTCACTGCACTATTTCCAAGTGTCCCTACAGATCAACTCCTGCGTCAATTAAAGAAATGGCTACAGCAGACTAACCTACTTGAAGAAGAAATAGAAGACCTCATACAACTTACCAATTTATGCATTGGACAAAATTGTTTTAGTTTCAATAAGAAGTTCTATCAACAACCAACTGGTCTAACCATGGGCAACCCACTTTCACCCTTCTTGGCAGATTTATTTATGAGCTACTTAGAAATTCACATAACAACTTCCTTTCCATACATGTTTAAAGTTTGGCACAGATATGTTGACGACATCTTCGCTGTTGTCCCTAATAGGTTCATACAAGACTCCTTAGCCTTACTAAACCTACAGAACCAATCAATAAAATTCACCATAGAAATAGAAAAAGAAGGCATGCTACCATTTTTAGACCTAAAAATCATCAGAGAACAAAAGAACCTAACCTTTGGCATATACAGGAAGCCAACACACTCTACTAATTACATAAAAAATAAGAGTTTCAATCCAACCACACACAAACATGCAGTACTAAACAGCCTAACACATAGACTGGTATATACCCCCTTAAATAAAAAAGAATACCAGTTAGAATACCAGCATATAGTAGACACAGCAATACATAATGGGTACAACAAAGCAACTATTGACAAAAAATTTGCAAAATTCAAACGACAGATGCACATCAGAAACACAACTAATCTCATCCAGCAAGATAAAGAACTAAAGTTCAAGAAATTCACATACCACCCAGGAACATTTCACAAATTTAAGAAGATTTTCATGAAACATAACATCAGCCTAGCTCCACAGAACAAATTTAACATAGAGAAATTACTTTGTAACAAGTTAAAAGACCCCATTCCACAAGACAAAAAAGCTGGAATCTATAAAATCAATTGTTCAGATTGCAATAAAGTATACATTGGTAAGACAAAAAGAAACTTAGAAACTAGGCTAAAGGAGCACATGAGATGTATTAAATACAAACAAATGGACAAATCTGCAGTTTCACACCATTTTTGGATCACTAATCACAACATCAAACCCAATATTACATTAGTCAAACCAGCCAAATTTGCAGCTGAATTAGATGCATGGGAGAAGATCACCATTCTAAAACACAACACACATCTAATGAATTTTGATTTGCCGCCACCAAATCCTCTCTGGAAGTACATTTCTCCACCACAAGATGCCACCACAGGATCCAGTCCAAAAAACGGAAACACCAACAACACAGGCCAGTCGAGTTAATAACCTTCTGAGGATGGGAACAACGGTTTCCCGAAACATGTTAAGTGAGTAAACTTAAGTGATGTTAGTGTTACAATTTCGACTCACCTTTAAATGTTATGTGTTTCTTTATTCTGAAATACATTATATAAAGATATTTGATTGTATTTGAAAATTAAAAGAAGTCAGATATTGAGAACATGCAATTACAAATTCTTGCATTGTAGTATATTGGCTATACTGAAGACCTTTGATTTGACAGGTCTGTTGCTGAATATGCTTTGTTACTTTGTATTGCGTTAATTGGTCTAAGGCAAGCACAAATGCGGGATTTTCACTTTAGGTTCAACGTGACAGCATTTAAGTTCACAAATAAAAGTAACAACTATATTGTCAGGCCTTATTGCCAGTTCCCATCCAGTGCAAAGCAACACACACTTGTTTTGAGATAAAACTTCCACTAGTGCCTGTTGTATGCGAATGCGATGTCCAATATCTTGCAATAGCAATTCAATTGCTAAAGGATTCATTAAATTATTCTGAGCCAAAAATGTTTACGTTTTCCACCTTCGCTTACACAAACACATCATTATTTGAATCACTGTAACTGCTGCTATAGGTCTCGCCAGGGATATTGGTGTATGACCTTCAGGGCTAGTCCAGTCAGCCAGCCCCCTGATGTTTCAATACCTCCCTTGCAAGTAGCATGTGGTTCCTTCCACTGTATACAACTCCCATTCTTCAAGCTGCAGCTCTGTATGTGTCATACATCTATAAGGTAAATGACTCTCCTTTCCATTAAAATTTTCACATGCCAAAATCTGTGGTGCGACCTATAATTAGCATTTTATGTAATTTTCAGTGATTATACTAATACAGAAATTCTAAAAATTAAGATAATCAAGGTAAAGAAGGAAGGGGACCTAAGAATGTTAGGGGAACTCGTGAAGAAAACCAAGAGAAAAATGGTACAAAAAATAACAACATGATCTAAGTTAAGGTCCACTATACATACTGCCCGATTAACTTGAGGTGGCAGCTAAGGAAAGGTGCGCACTAAACAATAAGTCCGTTATCTATCCCGAGAGGGGAGTGGGGGTCAGTTACGCATGTGGAGTCGTTGACGGTGCACATGCATTATCTAAGCTTCTGTAATTTTTAAGGCTCATGTCCGTGCGCGTTATATGTTCGTCTATAACAGCATATATACGAAACAGTTTGCTTTGTTCTGAGTTTATTCTCTGTAAGTGTGTGTAAGTGTGAGTGCCTGCGTTGACTATTTTTTTTGATTTGCATTTTACTTAATGTTAATACATGCTTAAAGACAAAACACTGCACTCCCAAACCAGGGAAGTTATTAGCAATGTATATAAATACATGAAAAGACATGTAGAGGCTGGCGTGGTAAACATCAGTGTGAAAAACATTGGAAAGAGTGTTGCTGAGGCAACAGGCACTTCCGAAAGAAGTGTAAGAAGAATTATTAAGGAAACCAAGATATTGATAGTGGCATTTTGCCTTCAGTTTCCACACCACATAAAAAGAGACCTAAAAGGTCTTATCGTGAGAGTTTAGATACTTTTAATGAGGCAGTAGTGCTCTGAACTGTGAATGAATTCTATATTCTTCACAAGCAAAGAACGACACTGAAGAAGGTGCATGCAAAGTTAAAGGACTCAATCAACTTTGACGGGAGTGTATTTACAGTAAGAAAGATAACACTAAAGTTGGATTTCACCTGGAAAAGGACAAAAAAAGAATAGAAAAGTCCTAATGGAGTGGCACGACATTAGAACTAAGCGGCCCCATTATCTTGGAATGATAAAACAGTACAGAAATGAGGGCCATCCCATAATATATATGGATGAGACATACATACATTCATCACACACTACTCCATATGCTAGGAGTGATGACAGCTCCCATGGGCTCTTAGCACCGGTTTCCAAAGGTCAGCGCCTTATCATTATACATGCAGGAGGTGAGCAAGGGTTTATCCTTAATGCATATGTTTGGTTCAAGTCCCAGCAGAAAACCGGTGACTACCACAATGACATGAACTATGTCAATTATAAGAAGTGGATAAAAGAAAGACTGATCCCTAACCTTCCTGCAAATTCTGTTCTGGTGTTTGATAATGCACCTTACCACAATGTGGTACTTAATAAGGCACCTACTGCAAGTTCCAAAAGAGAGACAATGATTTCCTGGCTGAGAGAAAACCTTCCCACAGAACATTCCACTGCCATTGATTTCTCCTCTTTTCACAAACCTGACATCTATAATATGATCATCCCTCTCAAACCCAAAATCCCCAAGTACAAAATAGACAATTTCCTTCAGGCACATAACCATACTGTTTTATGCCTACCACCTTATCATCCTGAGCTGAACCCAATCAAACTCATTTGGGCTGCAGTGAAGAACTGGGTTGCAGAAAGAAACGTCACTTTCAAAATGGATGACGTAATTAAGTTAGCTGACGAGAAGTTTGCTGATATTTCTTCAGAAGACTGGCAGAAAAGATGTAGGCACGTCATCAATGTTGAGCTAGAATTCATGCGCAGTGAAGGTTTGCAGGATGATGGATAGGAAATTATCATTCATCTAGGGGGCGACACTGATGAAAGCAGTGATTCCTCCGAGTTTTCTAATGAAGAGGAAGGTGAAGACTCAAGAGCAAGGAACTGCAAATTCGATTGGATCTTCTGCTAGTGTTGCGTCTGTTGTCTGAAACCAGCCTCAAGGTAAGATGCATGTGATTTCCCCTCCCTTTTGGCTGCAGTTGGTCTCCCACCACTCTTAGTTGCCCCTCTTGTACTGTGCAGCAAGCTGCCACCTCAAGTTAATTGGGCTGTACATTACCATGGAGTTAAAATGTATGAGGAACTAAGGGATAAAAATAGCAATTCAAAAAAAATTGTAAAACTTAATGTACGTATTATGGAAATTACACCCACGCGCATGCACACACACAGATTGTATACCTTTTTACCTATTTTGTTTTTGGCTAATGTATTTTTAAATATAAATTGCTTTACAAATGTGTGAAATTGCTGTTGTGAAACAAAACACTTGTAAATTCTATAAAAGTTCATTTGTAAAAATTTAAGCTTGTTTGTAAAGTTCAACTTTAAAAACTTCCATTGTGAAAGAGATTTTTACTAATTACAAACAAAGTTTACAATTTACAGGATTGTAAACCTTGTGAAACAGACCCTGGGCTTGCCTTGCTGTCAAGTCACCATGATATGTGTTTGACGAAGTTGTAGATAAGTTTGCCAGTGTTTCAATAAGGCATGATTTTATATTATAAACATATTTCTAGTTTCAAATTGTTTCTAAAATTTTAAATTGAACAAAAGTATGTTTACACTTGTGAAAAATTAAAATCCACTTTGTAGGAATAATTATATGCCACACTCAGAAAATGGAGATTTTTGCCTCAAACCCAAAAGGTGTACTTGTTTGAAATAATAACTCGTGACAATTGTGTGTATATAGCAGTGTATTGTGGCTGTGTCTCATTTGCAAATTTTCCAAAATTTGAATTTTATGCAGGTTATTTGCTTTCAGCCTCACTACTTCCCCAAAATAAAATTCTACATAGGCCTCTGCTTATTTATATTTGTTCATTCATATACCTGCTTGGAATAAGACTTGTTTGTGAAGTGTGAGGATGGATCAAATATGAACCAGAGTTTGGTGGTACAAACATAGAATATACCAATTTGTACTCTTAACTGGGGAGTATTGGGGATATGTGGAGTCTGTTTTATTTCTGGACACATACAGAAATTAATGTCTCAGTTCAACAAGCACTCAGCAAGTAGCAAGAGGTAAACACATCTACTGCACAATGCACTATCTCGCCAGAGAAGGTGTAAAACTACCCCTAATTTCGAGAAGGCGCCAAGTATAGCTTTGAGAAGAAACATTTTCAAAAACCTGTTTGTGAAGAACATAAAAGTTTAGTATTAACACAAATTAAAAACATATGAACTTCATATTCTTCAAGTAGTTAAAATGCATTTCAAGAAGCATGTTCCTATCATTAGTTTGTCGACTGGAGCTTGCAGCCGGAAAATTCCTGGCCAAGTCATTGTGCCTGTGCTGCCCTCTGTGTCCTATGGCTACTCAGATGATATCGTCAACTGGAAGAGTATCGAAATTCATAAGACATGGCTCGTTCTTGGTAATTAAAATTCTTTCCCATGCATCAAGTGCTAAGGGTGTCTTGATGTGTTCGAGCAATGTAATTTCCTGTTTTATTTCATGATTGAAGTTCTAAGAATTGGCTGAAACTGCAGACTTGTCCACTTGTTTAAATTTTATGTTCCTTAAATGTTCCTTCATTCTAATTTTCAGGCTCCGTTTTGTTTTTCCAGTATAAATTTTATCACTTGCTAAACATTCCATTTTATATATTCCAAGCATCTTATTTTTAAGTAATCTGTTTTTTATGATTCAATACATTTCTTAAATTATGTCTATTTTGCGGTGCCAAATTTATATTGAATTCTATAAATATTGTTACATGCTGGGTAGAGGCCTAAAGGTTCACATGAAAAATTAATTTTTAGTACCCAGCACATACTCACTTGGCTGCAGAGGACTGAAACGTGGTGTGGAGGTTAAGAGGAAGGCATGGGTTTTCACTGTACAAAATCCATAACACAAATCTACTTGCACATTCCTAGATTTATTTTCCAACCATTTTGGGGTTCCTACATTATTAAATATGAAAGGTGAGGGGAGATGCTCACCGATCCAAAAGCCGGCTTGCACGCGGGATCCACTTCTCTCAGAATACTCAGCAAGACAGACACTATATCCCCACCACTTGTAGCTAGCAAAAACTACCAGCCAGGAATTACATCATACCAGTCAACATCAAAGTCTGAGAGACTAAAACAACAGTATGTCTGGTAATGACAATGGAAAATGACAATATGTTTGGTAATGACAATGAAACCCCCAAATTGTTAGTACGCCACATCTCCCTTCCATTACAAAAACGAGGTGTCCCCACTGAAAAAAAATAAACATACAAATGAAATTGACATATAAATACTGATTAATTCCCTGATTAACAAAATTTATACATTAAAAGAATTGAAATTGTACAATGAATTATTTGTAGACCACCAGAGACACCCTCCCCCAGCGCACAAAATCTTTTCTAAACACTGGAAGTTCAATGCACAAAGAATGTAATATATATCAAAGAATGGTGAAGAAGATTTCTCATTGTTTGTAGCAGATCGAAATGTGTATATCACACCTGCTGAAGAAGTAATGCAGGTCCATGCAGAATTGAATAAGTAATGTGACATACTACTGTTTGTAGCACTGAGATTAATAAGCCACAACACAATGAAGCACAGAGGAACCTGCTGTGCAGTCCCATAGTACCTGTCCACTCGCACACCAAAAACATGGCGACCTTCACAAAAAAGACATGCTGGGTAGAGGCCTAAAGGTCACATGAAAAATTAAATTACTTTTTAGTACCCAGCATGTACATTCAGGGGATGTATATTCACTTGGCTGTGGAGGAACCAAAATGTGGTGTGGAGGTTAAGGGGAAGGCATGGGTTTTCACTGTACAAAATCCATAACACAAATCTACTTACACATTCCTAGATTTATTTTCCAACCGTTTTGGGGTTCCTACATTATTAAATATGAAAGGTGAGGGGAGATGTTCACCAATGCAAAAGCTGGCTTGCGTGCACGATCCGTTTCTCTCGATATACTCAGCAAGACAGATGTTATACCCCCATCACTCATGACTAGCAAAACCTACCAGCCAGGAGTGACGTAATACCAAACAACGTCAAAGTCTGAGAGACGAAAACAACAATATGTCTGGTATTGACAATGGAAAACAACATGTCTGGTAATGGCAATGAAACCCCCAAATTATTAATATGCCACAATATCTTTTCAAATTTGTAAAACAATTTGGGATGAAAGGTAAATTTACTATAACTACGTATATATTGTAATGAAAAGAAGCTAGAAACAGTGATGTGTATTGAATTTATTTAAAGGTGAGTCGGAATTGTTACACTAACATCACTTAAGTTTACTCACTTAACATGTTTCGGGAAACAGTTGTTCCCATCCTCAGAAGGTTAATTCGACTGGCCCGTGTTGTTGGTGTTTCCGTTTTTTGGACTGGATCCTGTGGTGGCATCTTGTGGTGGAGAAATGTACTTCCAGAGAGGATTTGGTGGCGGCAAATCAAAATTCATTAGATTTGTGTTGTGTTTTAGAATGGTGATCTTCTCCCATGCATCTAATTCGGCTGCAAATTTGGCTGGTTTGACTAATGTAATATTGGGTTTGATGTTGTGATTAGTGATCCAAAAATGGTGTGAAACTGCATTAAAATCACATTTAAAAGCCTTCAATCAAACCATCCAGGAAAGCAAAACTATAACAGACACTGATAAATCTAGATTAAAACCAGACCACCCCACTTTATCAAGAATGTATGCTCTACCTAAAATACACAAACCGGGTAATAAGATGAGACCAATCGTCAGCAATATTGATTCTCCTACCTACAAACTGGCAAAATGGTTAGTACAGAGATTCTCTTCACTACCAAAATTCAATAGCAAAAACATAATGAATTCAGAAGATTTAATACAGAAGATAAAATCCCTGGAACTCGAACCAGAAGACAGATTAGTTTCCTTTGATGTCACTGCACTATTTCCAAGTGTCCCTACAGATCAACTCCTGCGTCAATTAAAGAAATGGCTACAGCAGACTAACCTACTTGAAGAAGAAATAGAAGACCTCATACAACTTACCAATTTATGCATTGCACAAAATTGTTTTAGTTTCAATAAGAAGTTCTATCAACAACCAACTGGTCTAACCATGGGCAACCCACTTTCACCCTTCTTGGCAGATTTATTTATGAGCTACTTAGAAATATACATAACTTCCTTTCCATACATGTTTAAAGTTTGGCACAGATATGTTGACGACATCTTCGCTGTTGTCCCTAATAGGTTCATACAAGACTCCTTAGCCTTACTAAACCTACAGAACCAATCAATAAAATTCACCATAGAAATAGAAAAAGAAGGCATGCTACCATTTTTAGACCTAAAAATCATCAGAAAACAAAAGAACCTAACCTTTGGCATATACAGGAAGCCAACACACTCTACTAATTACATAAAAAAATAAGAGTTTCAATCCAACCACACACAAACATGCAGTACTAAACAGCCTAACACATAGACTGGTATATACCCCCTTAAATAAAAAAGAATACCAGTTAGAATACCAGCATATAGTAGACACAGCAATACATAATGGGTACAACAAAGCAACTATTGACAAAAAAATTGCAAAATTCAAACGACAGATGTACATCAGAAACACAACAAATCTCAGCCAGCAAGATAAAGAGCTAAAGTTCAAGAAATTCACATACCACCCAGGAACATTTCATAAATTTAAGAAGATTTTCATGAAACATAACATCAGCCTAGCTCCACAGAACAAATTTAACATAGAGAAATTACTTTGTAACAAGTTAAAAGACCCCATTCCACAAGACAAAAAAGCTGGAATCTATAAAATCAATTGTTCAGATCGCAATAAAGTATACATAGGTAAGACAAAAAGAAACTTAGAAACTAGGCTAAAGGAGCACATGAGATGTATTAAATACAAACAAATGGACAAATCTGCAGTTTCACACCATTTTTGGATCACTAATCACAACATCAAACCCAATATTACATTAGTCAAACCAGCCAAATTTGCAGCCGAATTAGATGCATGGGAGAAGATCACCATTCTAAAACACAACACAAATCTAATGAATTTTGATTTGCCGCCACCAAATCCTCTCTGGAAGTACATTTCTCCACCACAAGATGCCACCACAGGATCCAGTCCAAAAAACGGAAACACCAACAACACGGGCCAGTCGAATTAACCTTCTGAGGATGGGAACAACTGTTTCCCGAAACATGTTAAGTGAGTAAACTTAAGTGATGTTAGTGTAACAATTCCGACTCACCTTTAAATAAATTACTATAACTAGTTGATTTCTTATGAGTGGACAGAGTAGTAGTTTCTTTCGATATTTTTTGTTGGTTATGTTTTACAATCTTATCTATGAAATGGGTTTTGAATCCATTCTGTATAGCTATTTCACATATGCGGTCATATTCATCTTTTGTTAGAGGTATATGGGTGAGCCTATTAATTAAGCTGTGAAAAATGGCGTATTGATGAGGTTTTGGATTGTGACGATTAAATGTTATATAATTATCAACATGTGTGGGTTTTTCTGTAAATTCCAAAGGACAGCATATTATTATTTCTAATAATCTTCAAATCTAGAAAAAGCAACCACCGATCTTTTTCTACTCAAAGTAAATTTCATAGAGGGATTCCTGAAGATCCAATAGTTTGAGAGCATCATTAATAAACTTTGCAGGAACAGCAGCAAGTTGTTCCAAGTAGCCATAGGACACAGAGGGCAGCACAGGCACATTGACATGGCTGAGAATTTTCTGGCTGCAAGCTCCAGTCGACAAACTAATGATGAGATGCAGGCTTCTTGAAACGCATTTTAACTACTTGAAGTATGTGGAGCTCATGTGTTTTTAATTTGTGTTAATATTAATCATATAACTCCACTGTTAACAATGACTTCATTTTAATTTCATGACATAAAAGATTTTTTGCGAAATGAGAGGAAAAACCCTCCAGTGATAATCATGGACAGTATTATGAAAAAAAGTGTTTGCAATGGTTTTTTGGGATTCCAAGGGCATCTTGATGGTGGATTTTCTTTATGAATGAAAGACAATAAATGTTGGCTATTGTTGCTGGCTCCTGTACGGGCTTAAAAGCTGCTTATCCCAACAAGTGACATCACAAGCAAGCTAGTATGTGATTGTTTTTTAAGATAATATACAACTTGTTAATGTGTCAAAATCCGGAGGAAATTCACGTATAATGTCCTTTGACTACCACTTATTTGGAGTATATAAAGAGTTTATGCAAAGACTATGTGCATCACCAGTTCCTCAAGGAGAATTTTAAAAATTGGCACTTCATTGAAAAAATAAATTTCAAAATCAAGAGAGATTACTGATAAGTGATACAGTGTTTTTGTGTCTTTTTAATGGCTCAATTAATTATAAATAAAACATCGCAGTTTATACTTGATACACCCTTGTAGCTGTGCTCAGTACCAAGCTCAGATCTTTAACATCAATATGCTGAAAACTGCAAATATGTATAACACTAAAATAAGTTAGAAAGCATTAGAGTGTATTATATTATACAGGATATACTCAAATGATTATATGGGTTTTAAACTTATATAATTTCTCTTTACAATATAATGTTGAGCCATGCTTGAAGAAAAACTGTGGAAGTTACCATTAACAAAAATTACAAGTGTTCAATATGGGATCCGTTATGACACGGCATACATCCAGCTGATAGTCCATTTCTTGCCACTTTGACACTAGAGTGTCTGGTGTAACTGATCCTACTGGTGCAGTAATCCTCCATCTCAACTCAGGTGGTCTGCAGATAGCAGTAGCACATTTTCTTGACACCTTCTACACTGTCACTGTTGGAATTGCTAGTTCTTGGCTCGCCTGCTGCTCAAATTTGTTAGGACTGTGAGCAAAAGTTGTCCTGACCGTCCATATTCTCATCTGACACACACGGTTGTCCAGTGCTCTTTCCCCTTCTTTTTGGATCTATTATATATCTACAAATATTGTTACCAGAAGATGTGTTAAGAGAAAATCTTCGGCTATGTGCCTGCTTAACTGTAACCACTAAATTATGTTTCATGAATTCCAAGACAAAAAGGTTTTTGCATGCTAGTTATCATGGTTACAAAACAAAATCTGCAAATATAGAATTCAAACTTCTACTTTTCCTTTCTAAGTTATGATTCAAAACTATACTGTATGCCACATAGAAAAAATTCTGATGTGATACATTCACATGACTTTCTCTACCCTCTTTCATTTATTAGTCGGTATACAAACTATTTTTACTAAAGCTTATTTTTCTATCTACTACATTTTAATCCAAATAAACCTTTGCAGAAATAGCTACATTACACATTTCGTTACAGATTCAAAGGGAACAATGATAGTCATATGTTTAAAAATTGGACGCTATATACTGACCTTAAGATTCCATACTGTTTCCATGCAATTGCAAGAAACAACTGAATGCTGAAAGGAATTTAAAGAATGACCAAGTAATTAACAATTTGAACCTTTAATAACGGATATCTCAGAAATGGCTTATGCCACAAAAAAACTTATTTGAAGTTAATTGTGTATATTAAAGAGATCTATATTTTTTGTGGAGTACATTTTTGTCTATTGCTTAACATTTAGCAGTTGTTCAAGATTATACAAAATTTCTTCCAACTGAAGTGGACTTCACAGGCTATTTCCAGAAAATTCAAGATATAAATTTTATTTGTCATGTAAATAGCTTTAATATATTGTATTTTAATCCAAATTGTTAGAGCCATTTTTTTAGAAAATAAAAAATTTTGAAAAATGTTTCATGTAAAGGGTAGTTTGCGGAAGGGGGGGATTTTCTTGAAAATCTTTGTATCGCATCCTTGGAGGGTATAGAACCCAAATACCAAGTTTGGTATTTATCCGACTTTTCGTTTTTGAATTATGCTGCTCACAGACGGACACACACACAGGACCTTCTTCTAAAAATGCTTTTTTTTGGATTCAGGGAGCCTCAAAACATGTATTTCCAGTGAAATACAATACTTCCTCTACTTACTATACATAGTAGAGAAAGTAAATATAAGTTATCTCATAAATGGCTTATGCCACAAAAAAAACTTATTTTAAGTAAATTGTGTATATTAAAGAAATCTATATTTTTTGTGGAGTACATTTTTGTCTATTGCTTAACGTTTAACATTTGTAAAGATTATACAAAAGTGGACTTCACAGGCTATTCCCAGAAAATTCAAGATAAACATTTTATTTGTCATGTAAATATCTTTTAATATAATGTATTTTAATCCAAATTGTTAGAGCCATTTTTTTAGAAAATCAAAAATTTTGAAAAATGTTCCATGTAAAGAGTAGTTTGGAGTAGGGAGATTTTCTTGAAAATCTTCGTGTCACATCCTTGGAAGGTTATAGAATCTAAATACCAAGTTTAGTATTTATCCGACTTTTCGTTTTTGAGTTATGCTACTCACAGACAGACACACACACAGGACCTTTTTCTAAAAATGCTTTTTTTTGGATTCAGGGAGCCTCAAAACATGTATTTCCAGTGAAATACAATACTTCCCCTACATAGTAGAGAAAGTAAATATAAGTTGAAACTCCTATAATCAATTGTGTACCTGTGTATATTGACTAAGTAAAATAATGTTGTGCAGTTTTTGCAATATGTTTTATCATTTGGAGTAGAAAAGTGTTATAGGGTATACACAGAAGAATGAAAAGTACATAAAAGCCATAGCAGATGAAACTGAATATAAATGAAAGTTGTTCATCTGTATTATGCATATTTAATGTATATTGAAATTAGATGCCCCTTGTTCATTTACCAGTATAAGGAAAAGTAATTATGTGTTAAACTGCTGAGAAATACATTTTTATATATTGTTCTTGGAATTTATCTATCTTTTTCATGCTTCCTATTATAGGTTTGTTAAATTGATGGCAATGTTCTGTAGGTCCTCCCACACCTTCAGAGGCAGCTCTGGAACTTCTGGAATATCCAGTTACGATGCTAGCATCACAGAACTCGGATAGCTCGTCATATATGCACCTGCAGGAGGTCAGTCCTGATGCACCACATCACAATCTAGTGACGACCTACACTCAGGTTCCACTTCCAGGTACAACAGCCACCATCACTGCCACCCATGCCACACTTTCCGCCCTTCTGGCTGGCCAGATCACCAGCGACAATTCTCAGGAGGGTATGGAATAGCCTTACAGCATCTGGATTATCCCTGGGTGATGATCTACAGCACAGAACTTAACATATCTTGTTATTCAAGTGTTTCATAGAACTTTTGTCAAGATTCGTACATCTTGGAGACTTTGCCTTTTGGCACTGATGTATTCTTTGGCATCAGAGGTTCATCAAGACTCTAAGCATGATGGAATCTTGATGTTTGTTGTTGAAAATAGAATATTTTTAGACACAATACTTTAGATCTATACCCTCTGTCATATTTCATGGTTCACCAATTGGAATACAGGGATAATTGTGTAAAACTGGGAAGGAAACTGGCAGGATTTTGCTTGTCTTAGAAAACTTTATTACAACCAGGGATTAATTTAATCTTCATTCAGCTATAAAAATTGGTTAGCAGTAGCTCAATGTGTTAAACACATATTATGTATTTCTTTTTAAAACACTATTTGAGTCGAATTTACACTTAACTTATTTCACTCACCTTTTTTTTTTAATCTATTTATTTTAGGTCGCATGAACAACTAGGTCATGAGCAACCATGTAAAATACATATAACATTACATTGTCTTTCAGTAAAAAGTATTGGAAATAACAAATGAACAATAATACGAGGGTTGATCAACAAAGACTGAGACTGATTTTTTTTCACAGATGTTTGTTACTCCAATTCAATGTTTACATGATCTTTTTCAAAGTATTCCCCTCCTACTTTTTATAGCGTCTCTGCCAGTCCTTGAACACATGCTGCAGACCATTCTTTGTCAGGTCCTTGAGAATCGCCTCACTTTTCTTGAGCACTGCTTCAGAGTTCTCAAAGCGAATACCCCTAAGCTTTGCCTTTAGTGACGGGAATAAAAAAAAGTCACAGGGTGCAAGATCGGGCTATAAGCTGGATGTGGTACACAGGTAATGTTGAATCGAGCCGGAAACTGCATGACTTGATTTGCGACGTGAGGTCGTGCACTGTCATGATAAAGTCACCACCCAGTCCAAGAAAGCTCTGGTCGTTTCTTTGCAATGTGCTTCCTCAGTGTAGCCAATACTGACATGTAGTATGCTGCTGTAACAGTAGTGTGAGGGGGAACTGCATGCTGATAAATCATTGCATTACAGTCAAAAAATGTGATCACCATTTCCCTGCAGATGGAACAACTTTTGCCTTTTTTGGTGTTGGAGAACCTGGTGATTTCCACATTGTGCTGGTTTGTTTTCCTTCAGGATCATAATGATGCAGCCATGACTCATCACCGTTGATAATCGATTTAAAAAATGCATCCCCTCCATCAGCAAAGAGACGCAGCACCTCACTTGAACCACCTAAACACTGTTGCAAGAGGTAGTGCATCTTCACTGTATGCTTGCTTCAGCGTTTCTTAAGTTTCGGTGGCTGTATGGTTTAAACGAAAACAGAATTTGATTGCACTGTACTGCTCCTCTCACGTCACCTCTCGCATCATCTCCATTGTCTGGTATGTGAAATGCATGTAGGGTCTACAAAATAGAGCATTACTACCAACCTACCAATATGAGAGTGCTGCCGCCTACCAACATTATACATAAAAACCCGCACTTTTCAAATATTTATGTTACAGATACGAAACTATCACGGAAGCTACAGGAAAAAATCAGTCTGTCTTTGTTGATCAGCCCTCGTATTTTAACCACTAGCCAGTATTGAATGTTACAGTATATTAACACTAATAGTGCTCTAAAATATAAAAACAATTGAACATAGTGTATGATGAAAGTTAAGTATGTTATAACGTTAAAATCTTGACAATTTTATAAACAGTGGTGTTACATAAAGCCTTTGTTGTTATAGAACATGCCTGTAAAACATGTTACTATAACAACAAAGGTTAATGAAGCTAGTTAAGTGTAAATTTTACTCAAGCATAGTTCTATAAAATGATCGTCTTGCTTCATTTGTACTACTTCCAATTTTAATTATGTTGTGACATACGGATGTACCAAGCAAAGCTCATTGGTAATGTAGAAGCTTGCAGTTCTTTCAAATGCAGTTTGGGTCCCTTGGGGTTCTTTCTAGTCACACAGTGGGTTGGTATACACTTTCTACAACAATCAGTGTCCAGTGCGAGTGAAAAACTAATAAAATCAAAAGAAGGAAACAAGTTTTGATCACTTAAAGAAGCAATGCAGATGATAGAGAAGGCTACTCTAAAGCCATCTGTCTGGCATAATTGAACTACTCGCAATAAGCACAGATGAATGAATAACTTAAAGATGTTACAATATGAACCAAGAAATTAAAATGGCAATAATTAAATGCAAAAAGAAAGAAAGTGGTGATTTCTTCTCACACAACTAGAATTTAATTTATTTCAGAATTAAATTGACATGCCTCTTTAAATAGTAAAGTAGAAATGTTGAGACTTTACAGAATATATATAAAAGTTAATACCAGGTTTATGGTGTCATCCTGATTCATTTTGAACATCAACAACACACTTCAGCATTTACCAGGAAACCTGTAGAGGGAAAGCACAGCACATGAAGGATTTTCTTGAAAAATATAGGGCTGTATTAATAGGTGTACCAGTATTACAGGATGAATCCAAAGTTTATAGCTATACGTCTAGTATTATGACTGCAGGAAATGAAAATTACCATTGGAGAGGTATTTGTTCAGATTAAACAACAATTCAGAACAATACCAACCAGTGGGAGATCCAGAAGTATCTAAAGGGAGGAACTAACCTTTTTGAAAGTTATACCACAAAATAAAATGCAGTCATAATGAAAAAGTGAGTGGCCTCTTGGAGCCTGCACATAAGCTGTTAGAGTCCTTTTTGCCTCTTAAACTGGGCTTTCAATTCAACAAAAAGGAGCTTAAGGATATTTATCTCTGCATGGCAAAACCTTTGCACTCACATAATATATGCTGCAAGGCTTCATTTTTCCTTCCTCATTTCCTGCTGAAGGGTCTTGCCCCATTATGTGCAGTGTGTTGTGGCCTGTAAGACAACCAGCAATACCTCTGAGTTTAGATACAGTTAAATTCAAAAGAATCTTACTCTGCTTACTAATTAATTCATGGGCTTGCCTGGTAGTTTATTCCAACATTCAAGATGAGCCCTACTTGTTAGTTGGGTAATCTCAAATTTGATAGTTCTGGGAGACACGCCACAAAAGGGTTCAAATCCTATAAGCTAAGACCAGAGCTGCTCTTTGTGAGTATGTCTACCATCTCATTAGCCCTAATACAGAGGAGCCAAAAGACTCCGAACCGCCTGCACGGTGTTTTTCCTGTCCGCATCCTAGGCGCTTGTTGCCATCTGCTGCCATCATAGAAAGGCGCGGATGAAACCATACCACATTTTTAAAACTACCTTTAAAGGCTTTACTTACCAACTTTATGAAAGAAAATGCTGAAACTGGCCACCGTCGTTGTCCATACATTTTTGGCACCTCTTTAGGAAACTATCCATCATGGAATTTTTGGGGGGAATTTTCCAAACGATGACCGATATCGTCTAATGTTTCTTCGGTAAGAACTGAACGCCATCTTTTAGATTTCTTAGCCTGAACACTTCCTGTGGCCTGAAGTTTACTGTAAAGTTCCTGGAACTTTTACACTTGGAAATTTTTCTGCAAATCATACTTTTACTTGCCAAGCTGACTGAGTTAACACATACGAATCATAAATAAATACACGCTGTGCAGTAGAAAATATATACTGAGCCATAATATGCTATGTGACTAAGTACAGGACAAAATAATAAATAACTCAGAATAACTGAACTACATCACATCACCGTCAACTCAAAATTGCACTTCACACTGCAAAGCGAAACCAAACAGCGTGACTTTGTTTATAGTAGCAGTGCGTTATGTTTTTATCATATTTCTACACACCCAGTGTGTAGATGCGCAGCCGGTAATATGGTTCATAAAACACTCCTCCGGGATAACTAAAACATAAAGTGAACAAGACAAATGCACACACCCTGAAAGAATTAAAACAAAATATCCGCCAGGAAATTTCTCAACGTGAACTACAGCGAGTGATGGATAGTTTCCTAAAGAGGTGCCAAAAATGTATGGACAACGACAGTAGCCAGTTTCAGCATCTCCTTTCGTAAAGTTGGTAAGTAAAGCCTTTAAAAGTATTTTAAAAATGTTGTATGGTTTCATCAGCACTTTTCTATGATAGTAGCAGACGGCAACTAGCGCCAAGGACATGGACAGGAAAAACACCCGGAGGCAGTTTGGAGTCTTTTGGCTCACTCTGTACCTGAATGCCCAGGAACCCAAACAAAGGTGACTGGGCAGCTGACACAGAGTCTATCCAGCATCCTTTAGCATTGCCAAACCAATTTGGATGTGGTTTTAACTGCCTTAAGGGCTTTTAAAGTGCCTGGCTATCCTAGCAGATATCACTTCTACCAATTTGCCTGGCATATTTACGATATGCAATGCACAGGCTAAGATTGCATATATCTCAGCCTGGAAAACAGGGGAATTGCAAGCCAGGTTAAGCCCCCATCCTATCCCCCAACCAGAATCCATCAGTGAATCATGTTTGGCTGCCATTTTTCAGGAGAGACCTTTCTCTAGGCCCCACTAATTTCTGGGAGGTATTACCACTGAGAAAAGGTGACGTAAATTATACCTATACCTTTTTCACTATAAGCTGAAAGGAGAAGTAAACAAAACCACGTGACAAGACAGCACCTCATTGGCTGGTGGGCAAACTACAACCTTTCCCGCTTAGCATGTCATCTCTTCCTCTACAAAAAACAGTTCGGTTCAGATCGTAACATTTTGTGGTTATTCTCGTGCAGAGAAATTTAAAAAAAGTCATTATTGTAACAGTTAAATTTATGAAACTAAATGTGTTTGTTCAAATTCAGCTATAACTAAATGAACTGTTACAGCAGAGGGTTTATGAGGCTATGCGCAGGCGCTGCAGTTCATTTCCGGTTTCCGGCTGAGAATCTTCTGCCACTGTAGAAACATAAATGCAGGAAAATGGAAAGAAGACAATTGTGTTAAATACTTTTAACAAATTCTGTGGAAAGTGCCCACCTTTAATCGACAATGAATATGGTTGGCTATTGTTTAGCAATAATTTAACTTCTTTGTTAGTGATGCAGAATAGCTTGGGTCGTGTTTGCTTTCTGTTTTGTTTTAACCTATAGTGCTAATCGTTATTTAACTTGTTGACTCATAAAAGGTTAAAGCAAAAGTGATATACTGATATTAGTCATTAAATGAATGATTTCTAAAGCCTGAAGTTAAGAACAGTTTAATCCAGTACCTTTAATCACAGAAGCCGAACTGTTTAGGTACAAGTTTTATTTGTATACTTTTAGCATTGTGTGTTAGAAGTTTAGGATGTAATGCAAAATATAGGAATAAGACATACAATGTTTAAAAGCTAATGTTCCCCAAGCTGCACAATATACTGTATTCGCATTCTGTCTGAAGCAATTTCCTCTCAGGGTACTTAGTTCCCATCATCCTCCAGTGCTGCCATGTGCTCGGCGGAGTGATACATTTAAGTTTTGTTTACTTCTCTTTTCAGCTTATAGTGAAAAAGGTATAGGCATCATTAGGTCCTCCCCCTTTACCAGGGTAATGGGACCTGTCTCTTGAAGCCCGGTTAAAATAAGGAAGTATCCCTTAAAGAATAGCTTAAAGCACTACCCCACTAAAGTCCAGAGATGGTACACACTCACCCTAGTGAACCTCTCTCACAAACAATACAAGGTCCACCAAAATCTTAAAGGCAGATTGTGGGATGGTCCGCACCACTCCGTTATCATCAAACATGATAATTTTTGCAGCATATTAAGTCTGGCAGCAACTGTGTTCACAGAGGAGGCAAGGCCACCACCCAACATCGCATAAGTTACAGAGGACCTTATTACCATCTGATCATTCCTGGTCAGAGATGGTCATGAGCCTGAAGGCTCCCCTTCAGGCTCATGAAGCATTGTGGTCCTTCCTTACTTTATATTCCTCAGTCCAGCATCCAGGATAATTCCTAAGAAACACAGTCACGGTCATATTTACCTGCTTAATAATTGAATTTCCCAAATTTGCTCTTATAACATCAGTGATCCATGTACAGTGGAATCTCGTTAGCACATTAACACATTTTCCCGTGTATTACGTTCAATTATAAAAGTCCCGGTACCAAATCACCAAATGTAATAAATAATGTTTGCTTAGTGCGTTTTCCCGGTCCCGCTTACTACGTCCTCATTCACTGTTTTGGCCAATCCTTGATCGATCCAGTGGGAGAAGGCACTTCACATTCAAAAGTTTGACATCCTCATTGGCTACTTTGGTCAATCCTCGGTCATGGGGTGGATACCGGCAGCCAACCACATGCATGTATGTAAATATTTGTGTGGGCGGGATAGAAAATGCTTTACTTTAGCATGGTAAATGCCAATAGTTTCTACTGTTGAGTGTTGACCAAACATACGTAGATTGTATTTTAACTTTTCATTTGCAATGAAAAAACGAAAGTGTAGTAAATAACCAATAGTGAAAAACTGAACATCCTTGAAATAGATCACAATCCAAATATAAAACATGTGGATATAGTGCGGAAGTTAAACATTCCTCCGTCAACCTTAAACGCAATTGTTAGCAAACCTAAATTGATTAAAACTGCTTTTAAACAAGGGAAAAATGCAAAAACAAAACTTTCCTCTTGGAAAATAGGATCAGAAGAGGATCAGAACGAAATTTGTTGCATGGAAACACCGTATTCAAATCGCATTGAATACGCCAAATATGCATTCGCCTATTGCACTCGTAACATGATGCACGCTCATAAATTTTTTTTCTTTTCTAGCGGAAATTGTTATCACATGTGTAATAAAACGCACAGCAAGGCCACTCTTGTCGCTTCCATAATTCGCAATTTATTTTCTCAAAAACATTCATAACCTCAAAAATCCAAGTTGACCAACATAAAAGCTTGAATTATTTATTCTCAGGCTTTGTGTATCCAAATCCATTTGAACACATGTTGAATTCAACGCGGATTGTACTCAAAATCGATTTCAATTACCCATGGAGACGTAGTAATTATTAGATTTTATTACATAACTATGTTCTTAAATTACATATTTTGCATTTTCGTTAACACGTTTTCCTGCCTATGACGTCCAAATCCTTAGGTCCCTGCAAAAACGTGCTAACGAGATTCTACTGTACATGGCAAAATTATTAAAGAATTTATAATAGTAAAGCAAATGCTGATGAAAACATATTATACCACACCTGTTTTGACAAAGAGTTCACATAAGCAAACACATACCGACATGGGTAGCCAAGGTTGTTATAGCACAGACTAGTCTATGAAAGGCCTGTGGTTCAAATCCTGTCAGGGCTGACCACAGCTCTACAGACTTATACCTTACTAAGCCTGAAGAGGGAGGGGACCTGAGCGCCTCTTATTCTCTTCCTAGACAAGCAGCAGCTAAAATTACTACTGTCCAAAATGCATTCTGAAAATATTGATGCCTATGCCCAATACGCATTTTGTTTTGTGCTGCGACAGCAAGGATACAGCGTACAGAAACCATCCATAATATATCTTAAAATAGCATAAACATAACACATTTATAAGTTAATATATTACGTACATGAGTACTAGAAAAATGTGATGCATTTATCAGAAAACATATAATTGAATTAAACATTCGTGGACAAAGTTCAGTGCCTAAAAATTTAACATATATGTGCAAAACATGTAAAAGTGAATTACGCATAAGTGAGGTTCAACTATAATCCAAAAACCAGTATTACAGGTCATGAGTTCAGAGTAGAATGTTGGCCATTCTCTGTTCACCTTGTTGGCAATTTGCAATTCAAAATTTCCCTAACTGCAGTATAATATTTATTGATAAGGTTTACCTTGAGACAGTGTTTGTGCACAGCACTTTTGCATCATTGGCACCACAAATTCTTTAAGAATTTTGCATACATTCACCATTAAAACTTCCCAAAGATTAACATTTCTAATGATCTTTTCTGTCAAATCAATGCCCACACTGTGATTGATCCAAATTTTGAAAATGTCTTTAAGAATTCAAGGGTTAGCATAATAACGACAGTAATATTGATTAATACTTCAATTCATGGTTCACAGAAAAATGCTGTTAAGTGAAGCCAAAGCTCGTCCTTTTTACGTAACCCTTAAAACAAGCTCACACAGTTCCATCCAGTTCATGGACTCACGAGGGACATCTCTTGTTTTGAAATAAGAGAGACACTAGACCTACTCATATCAAGCTCATATGCATTATGATGGGTGGATTTCTCTCACTTCCATAATCCCACCCATATTGCCACATCTTGTACTGTGAATCTTTCCAGGAGTTTCCCCTTGTAGGTGTTCATCAGTTGTTTTCTCAATTTTCCCATGGTTGACAGCAGCGATATTAAATTAAAAGTGCATCTCTACATTTAAATTTTTAGGATCTTCAGTATCATATATTAAGGAAGTAGATATTTTAACTAAAATAGAAAATTTTGCAAAATGATAGTGGTTTACTTAATTTGTTGATGTTTGTGTATTTATTTAACATTATTGTAGCCCCACGTTGTGGTAGCCAATTTGCGACGGTTTTACTTATAATGTTGTTTGTATTTGTTAGCCCCACGTTTGGGAGCCAATTTGCGATGGTTATTACTTATAATGTTTGTGTATTTGTGTTTACTCAACATGGTGATGCCATCTTGTGACGTCATTCATTTGTTAGGTTTGTTAGCTCCATCTGGTGTTATCAATTTGCGGTAGTATTAATGTTTGTTTGAAAGAATGCGACTGTTATTTTATTCAATTTTGGTTTACTGTCCTCCGGCTAGCTTTTGGTTCGAGCACTTCTCTTTATACAGGTTGTGTAAACGGAAAGGAATCTTTTATCCAAAGATAACACTGATGAAAGAATTTCTTTTATACTTTTATTGTCGAACACTTTCACTATCACATTTACACATTGATCTAGACACTCGCCAAACTGAAACTGTTATAATAACTTCTTACTGATCACTTTTAATCCACGTACTTCAACCTTTTGTATAATTAACTTTACAACACTTTAGATTTTTCATAATTCTGCTACGCGTAACTTGTGAATCTATAGCCAACGTGTAATATTTCTGCTGGACTGAAGGCGACGTGTATCATACAAAATATTTTCGACGAACTGACGGGAATGCGACGTGTAGTATACAAAGAATTTTGACGAACTGAATGACTTAAGGCGACGTGTAATGAACAAAGATTTTTGATGAACTGACGGGGTCTACCTCTAACCTACTCTTTTTATACTCCTTCACCCAGATATGCCTAAAGATTATAACTGAGCTGCAATTGGCTAATAAAACGCGCCAACATTAGCGTCTATTTTTAATATCCAATGAAAATTATGAATACATATGCTCTAGGGAAACGTTCCAGAAGATTCTCAAGGAAAAAACGCGCCAACATTACGTAACTTCCTCGTTTCCAATAATGATAAACAGCTCACCCCCTCGCTGCATTATTGCGCTATTATTGTCAGTTTCAGTAAGGCGGTATAAACTTACTTCACCACAATAATTACAATCAATAAACATCTCAAATCAATGCCACATAAAAATGCATATTCATATTACAATCATTATTTACATTTAAGTAATTTGTGATACAAATTACTGCATCAAAAAATATGTAGAACAATTAAAAGAACTTCAAAAAATAAAGTGAGAAAAGATATGATGAAGTTTTATAAAAACATGGCAGTTCTAGTTGCTCTATATAATAGCGAAACTTGGACAATGACAAATAGAGGTAAAAGCGATTACAGGCAGCAGAAATGAGATTTTTAAGAATAGTATTAGTAGTCACTAGAAAAGATAGAATAAAGAATGATAACATAAGAAAACAATTAAGGATCGTTAATCTAAATGAAGAAATAGAGCAGAACAGACAAAAGTGGCTAGAACACATAGAGGGAATCAATAAGGAACACTACCCAAGGAAAATACTCTACTACATAACTAAAGGAAAATGAAATGTCAGAAGACCCAGGAAACAATGGATAAATCAATAAATTATACATTTGGAGCACACAACAAGCCTTGGAAAGGTTTGATGCTTGGTGGAGAAGAAGAAGAAGTACATCTCTCAGTCTCACAACATTAATGGTATGCAATTGCTTGTGCTGCAGCTTTAATTAGTAATGCATGATTGGTGCTGATCCTGTCTATATTCTGTCCAGCAAGAGAATGAAGTAGACATAAACATATTGCCAGCTTGTATCACTCCAAGCACATGTGCAATCACAATAACAGAACATCCACGTGGACAGAACACTGAATTTTGCTATGTGACATATAACAAGTATTTTCCACCACAAGGCACATTTATTTAATTGTACCTTTAATTAGCATGTAGCACACACACAGATGTGGAAATTAATTGCTACTTACGTGATCGCATTCCATAACCTGACCTGGACAGCAGTTCGATGCCCTCCAGATTAGACATCTCTGTGTTGCTTGACTCACGTTACCTAGATTTATCATGCATTTTTCCATCACGATGTCAATAATACCCCCCAAGTCCCAGATTTTTTGTTCTTCACTAATCACGTGTTGAACACCAACACACCACTTTTCAGGTGTTACAATGCGGAATGCTGCATCAACCAGCACATGCATGTCTTTGAGTTTGAAAGTCATGTTATAACCTCCATGTTTTTCTACATTCTCTTATTTTATGGAGAAAATCTCTCACTCATAAAATAATGTCATTTCTGCCCACAAACTTAAAACCATTTCCAGCAGCAGTTTGTGGAGGGAAGATCACTTTAAATATGGAAGGTCAGGATCAGAGTTAACCCAACGGCACTTTAAGATAAGGGGTTTATTATTAGCAAAGAACTGGTGAACCTTACAGCAAGTTGCTGGCCTCACAAAATTGTCACACACAACATCCAACACATGGTCTCTTCTTGCTGGGACTTCTAACCTCACCAGCTGTGGAGTTCTCTTTACACTTACTATAAATGCCTGTAACTGACACACTGTAAACTCGGATGGCTGGACAGAATTTATAGAGACAAACTCAGGCTGAGCTGTCCATAAAGTTAGGCAGGAAATACCCATGTTGGGATCCTAAGATTTTAACAGGCCTAAAGGAATCTAGGGCTTCAAAACAGTGGATAGTTTACTATATCATAATACATAATTTTATGCTATTCTGCTACATTTATGTTACAACTTTTCTAGAGTCATTCCATCATGAGGAATTAATAGCCCACCACTATGTCAGGTCTCCAGATTTTATGTAGATGGCCCTCTTCTAACCTGAAACAAACAAATAAAGTTTCAAGTTTGTTATATCATTAAATATTTCCTTTGTAATGCATAGCAGTATATAAAATCACTTTAAATGAGTAGCCATACATCTGAATCATACTGTATATCATCACAATGGGATTGCTAGTCTCAGTCTTGCCATTCACCACAGAAACATTTAAGTTTGTAACATAAATTCAGTATAGAGATTACTAATTCACAAACTTATTTGCTTATGCTTATAATTCAGTGTTTAAAAGCCAAGGAATTGTAATTTGGCCGATTTAATGTGTTTAGTAATGGCTGTTAAGCTTTTGTAACACTTCCTTCTTCTTTTTCCTTTCCTTTTTTCTCTCCCCACAAGAGCAAGAGCAAGTACAAAGCTCAAAGCATTAGTTTTCTGAAGAGCTAGGCAAGTATTAAGAAAGTGAACAATAAATGTGTGTATTTTTGGGAAATATGACAGTGGGTACATCATAATAATGATCTTGGTTTGTGATCTGTGTGGGATCTTTCATGGTCCTGTTTTGAATGATCTCATCACAGCCACCAAATGAACTGCTTTGTATCGTTGATCACACACCACAAGGATCTAAAATTCAAAGGCCAAGATGAATTTATTATTTTTAATAATATGTGTATGGTGATACTTAACCAAACTAGTGATTAGTGCACAAGATGACAACCAGCAACTTATTGTGGGGTAAAACATTTTACAGAGATTCTGATAAAAGAGTTTGTGATTTTATAAGGATAAGCATTTTCACATCCATATAACAGCTTTGTTTTTTTTGACTATTTGCTACATCCATAAATAATGAGCATAATGCATGTTTCATGTAATGAAACAAAGAAATATGAAAATGTTCTCTAATAAAAGTTTGAGTTTGAAGTAGTAGTATACTTCACTTATGTTTTTAATCAAAACATGTTTCCAGGATTTTCTTCTATTCATAGTTGAAGTCTGACTGTTGGCAAGAAATCAGGTTGATGGTTATTTGGATGCAGATAACCATGATGTCCTTAGAAAGTATTCAAAATCACATGGTGGGATATCAAAATTCATCAAGTGCTCCATATTGTTTTTATGACAAAGAGCTTTTAATAAAAAAAATTACAATTAAGGATCCATACCAAAAGCCATAAATTTGCCATGCACCATACAAAATGTCTTGATCTGAACTAAGTTACATCAGACAAAAAGTAGAAAGAGCCCATAAGTATATATAAGGGTCATTCAAATGAAACCCGGTCACTTGTGTAAAGTAACGGTAACGATTTTATTAACTCAAAAGTAGTCACCAAAACTGTTGGCACATTTATCCCATTGCGACACTAGCAGATCGATTCCATCTTTGAACAAGCTAGTAGGCTGCTGTCAGATCCAGGCCTAGACCCATTCATACTTCATCTGTTGTGAATCGACGTCCGCGAATAGCTTGTTTTAGAGGTCCATAAACATGAAAGTCATACAGTGAAAGGTCTGGACTGTAGGGTGGATGTTCCAGCATTTTCCGTCTAAACTGCTGCAATGTCGTCTTCACCGTATTGGCAGTGTGTGGGCATTGGACAACATGCCTGAGCGTTTCGACTTGATAGCTCGTCCAAGATTCTGTAAAGTGGCTTGATAACGCTGGGCATTGATGGTGGTTCCCCATTCCAGAACTCGACAAGCAGTGGGCCCTTGTGGTCAAAAAAGAAAGACATCATGACCTTACCAGATCTGGTGTGCATGGCCTTTGATTTCTTTGGAGGTGGTGAAGTCGCATGTTTCCACTGCTTGCTCTGACGCTTGCTTTCCGGTCCAAAATGGTGCCACCATGTTTCGTCACCAGTGACAGTATGCGACAGAAAGCTGTATTCCTCCTCATGATAACGTTGCAGATGACTCAAAGACAGCATCATTCAAGTATTGCACTGTTCAGCGGTCAGTTGGTGGGGAACCCACTGCACACAAACTTTTCGAAATTTCAAGTGTTGATGCATTATGGTGTGAATAGTACCCACGCTAATACCCAGTAACCGATGGATCTAATCCACGGTGATTCTGTGGTTGCCCAAGACTAAAGCATTCACTTCCATAATCATTTCAGGTGTGATGACACGATGAGCCTGTCCAGGACGAGCATCGTCTTCCAGTAACTCGCGCCCCTCAAGGAATCTTTTGCACCATTCCACCACACTTGGACAACACGGACTGTACTCATCATACACAGCCTTCATCCATCGATACATTTCATGGCCTCCAACTCCCTCTGCTGCTAAAAATTGAATCGCTCCTCGTCGTTCCTGCTTACTGGCCTTCATGTTCAGTAGTCGGCGATAACTTGTGTGACCACCTTCTCTTCAGCATGAAACCACACTGTTGCTATGCAGCGTTAAACGTTGCATATGCTGCAGTCGCTCTACCAAAGATGATGCCACCATACACACAGTTACGTGGTGCCACCTTACGTGTAATGCAAAGTTAGACACACTGACCAGGTTTCATTTGAATGCCCCTCATAAAATATAAGCAAACAGAAAAGTCTTGAGTAGCCAATCATTTTTGGAGTGAATGCAATGAACTGAAAAGGAAGCAAAGCTTCTAAAGCCAGTCAGCAAACCACTGGCTCTTAGGGAAAAGGTCTTCATCACAAAAAGTAAGGCACACTTGATAATTTTTGAGATTTCACCAGGTGATTTCAGACACTTCCTAGGAAAAACACTCAAGATGTTGCATCCATGGAACCATCGATGACACCGGCTGACAAGTGTAGAAGGAACTGATTGTTCTCAAAACATAGTAAAATGTGTATTCTGTAACTCAAACTTTTATTAGATTAAAGCCTATTCACTTTTCTCAACATGAGAGTGTAGTTTTACATAATGATCCCAGGGTGAATCCAAGCTGTAATTCGAACTGTGATGCATATTGTTTTTATTAGGACTGCACATTCCTTATTTAGCTACAATGAGTAATTACTAACCTTCATTTGCTGTCATGGCAACATAAAGAAAAGTCTGTTTCATTATAGTCATTTTAATGAAATTAAATATTACGCTATATCTTACATTTTTATTTATTTAATTTTTTAAGAATTGTTAATATTTTAAATGTGCTTCTCAGTTTCTGGAGAGCATTTTGATGCTTCACATTTTAGTGGTATGTTAGGAGTTGTGTGCTTACGTTCTGATCTCAGGATTAAATAGACTTGAACTTAGTTAATACTTTGAACACATTTTGAGATACATTTTGGAGGATGCATAAAAAGAATTTTAACTTTGGAATCCATCTCATGCTCTAATATTCCTGGGAGAAAGTGTAGGTCCTGGTCAACAGAATGATTTTGCACCTGTGGTTATGAATATGAGTAGTTAGCACTTGGTGATGCGTTTTATGTATAGCTGAAGATAACGGAAATAAACATAAGGTTCATAATGCTACATTTACAAGAGCTATGAACAGGTATGTTATATGGTGAATAAGTGTTACAATCAAGTATGAAAATTGAATTAATTTTGGTATTTTATTTTAAAAATTGGCTGGTTGGCTGTGAAGCCATTTGCTCTCTTGCACTCCTGTATTTTGATGAGAGGCTGGTATGTTGATCGAAAGTTGGCTAGTGAAGTAAGTGGTTTTTCTCCATATCTTCTTCAAGTTCACAGAAAGGGCATATAGAAGATTCTGCTATACCAGTCCTGTGTAGATGTTTGTTGAAGCAGTCATGGCGTGTTAATATATAAAAACTCTACAGAGGATTTTCTTGGTAGTGTAGTAATTCTAGTTTTGTTGTTATTGATTTTCGCATTGTTTTCCTTGTGTTTGTAATACATATTCATCAGTGGGATGATGGGAGAGATGCACGCTCCCGAAACGTCGATGTACCAACATCACCTCACCTGGCTTGAAGCCCGAGAACGTCTAGAACATGTTCGTCACCAGGAAAGCTTCAACTCTTATGTCTTTCATTTGTTAACCACATAAATCTATGTTTCATTGCCGTCCATGATCTGTGATTAAACTTTTGTTTATGATGTTTCGGATTTCCTGGAAGCAGCCAATTAGAAACAACATTCTTCTTTTCTCCGAGACTAATGTCTCTGGATTATTTTCTTTGGTGAATGGTGCATACAGTGAACCTGATTCCATGGAACTACTGGTTTCTCCCTCGGAAGATGATTGCAATTGTTCTTCGGACACCATATCGCCAAAAAGGTCATCATCTTGTTGTTCAGTACTCTCAACATCTAATGTAAGATCTCTATTAACATTTTGCAACACAAAGTTTTTCAACATCTCGCACACTTCTTTGGCTATTTCACGTTCCCTTTCTATAAGAACTGAAGCTATATGGCCTTCCTCTTCTAACATCTTTTGCAACATTTAAAACATTCATACTGCAGAGCTGCACGTCTCCAATTCAACTGAAGAACAGACAGTTATGATTACTAGAGCAATCTACTCCTGAGGAGCCCTCCTCTAACTGCACGGTTTATCTTATCGCAACGTGCCTGCTATATTTGTTTGCAAACTCAGAAGCGCATACCTTATGAATGTCACATTAAGTTTTCTCCTTTCCTAATAGAGTTTGAGTTGTAAAAGTCGGAGGATATGTTTGGATAACACACCAGAATGTGACAGTATAGCAAAAACGGATATGCTTTTCTGCCTCATGAGTATGTTTGCTTGTAAGACTTTTGATTGCCTTTTGTGTGTTCTAAGGTTATTACCTTTGGTACACCTCACTATGCCTGTTGATATTTTGATAATTGGTCATTATATTTGGTATTAATAAAGCATTGGATAATCAATTCACTAATCCAATGTAGCATTCTGCCTTGAATTCCTAAAACTTTAAGTTTTTTAAGTAGTTTGTGTCTCCAACTAGAGTTATATGCTCCTGAAAAATCAATAAATATTGCTAAGGTATCTTCTTTTTTGTTAATGTCTGGACTAAAATTTAAAATTTGTTGATTTTGTTGAACGGTGTTCTCCAAATCCTGCTTGCTTAACTGAACTCCCCTCCTAAAAACTGATAATCGGTTGGAAATCATCCAGAATTCAACTCAATACCTCCTCTTATCAGCAGCATTGTAATGACCATTGACAGAACATAAATATTGTTAATCACTTCTCGATTTTCCGAAACTTTGTGGTCCCCTAATTTCATTTCAGATAGCCCAATACTGGCTCTATATAAGTCAGTACCCAAACTCATTACTTGTTCCCTTTTTGCACTGTCGACCAGAACTCCTTTCAAACACAACATTTCTCTTCAGCAGCTGACTTAGCACTCATGTGTAAAGAACATAATGAATGGGCTAGTGTTGTTAGTGGGAGCATATTAATGTAGCTTTATTCTGTCACTGCATGGGTCTATTTCAAAAGTAAACATGCAGCGAAATCAATATAACTTATGCACCTTAACCACAATATGCAAACCACATCAAGTCGTCCAGGATCTAACTACTATCCCCATGTAAGAAACAAGAGAGTACTTGGGAAGGAGCTTCATCTTTTTTTCATTATAGCAGAATTCAGAAAACTTAAACAGTATTTCTTTTTATTTCTCTCTCTTTTTTGTCTGGAAATTTTTAACTGACCAACAATATAAGCTTTCAAGCTATTTAATATGGAGATTTAGAATATTAGAGAAATAAATGCCTTGTGAAGGCTTCTCAAATAATTTATTTCTGATTCATTTTTCTTGTTGAAAATTTAGTGTGTTGCTTATATGTATGTAACCATGAAAATTTGTTTTTAAAAAAGTACAAATGAGTTTAGTTTAAGAGTTAACTAATGGTACTACTGTTGAGAGAGAAAAAAATGAGCTTTATAATTCGAGGAGAGAATGTTGATTTTAAGTATTTCCAAAGTTGGAGAGTGTTAAAGCAGTCACATGACAGAGTCCAGGTATGTTTGGGCATCTGTGGACATAGTTGTAGATTAGATGTAGTTGCTGGTTGCCAAACCAGAGTGGGCTGTACAAAATGCAAATAATGGTGTTATATTTATTTGTTAGATATAGATTTTGAAAAATGAAAAGAAAGAAAAAAAAAGATAACAAAATGGACTTGTCTAGAAAGTTAATTGTTACAGTATTACAATATTTGGGCTTGTAAATTGTGATATCCTGACATTGAACACATTTATTTTTTTAAAAATAGAAAATAGTTGATAGAATATATGTGAAAAAAAAATGACTGTAAATATTTCTTGTTCTATTTTGCTATTTATTTGTAAATGCATGTTTGCTTATTTTGTTTTGACAAATGTGAAAGCACTTGTTTTCTGTTTTTATTGGTAGTTAATTCATTATTGTAGACTGTATTTATTATACCATTCCCATTGCTAAATATATTTGTTGAAGATTTTTGTAATTTGGGTTATTTTTTCTACTTTATCACGAATAAGCATACAAGTGGATTCTTGTTTATGTAGTTATCTTGCAGAATGAAACAGGTTGTGAATTTTTCATGAAAGGTACTAAAGTTTGAGCATCAGTCACTTGTAGTTATTTTTTTATTCATGTGACCTGATAAGTGGCACATGTTCTTGGGTATTTGCCATGAATTATGGCTCATTTCCATAATTAGATAGATAAAGTCCTGACACTCAGTAAAAATGATTTAAGGGACACTATGTACTGTAAAATTGAATTCCATCTTAAAAACTATTAACATACTGAGGGTTACAACATTTTTCTAATCAATTTTACAAGCTTTAACTATATAGGATACATTGGTAAAATACCCAAAAAATCATTCAAAATGGAGATAAATGGCTAAGACAGCAAAGCTGAGTGTTTAGAGCAGTGATGGACTATGACCAATTAGAGACATGCAAAAGGCAAAAATAAAGGATGTTAAAACTAATATTTAAAATCTGACTTCAACATTTTATATGTCAAACAACAGTTTGTATACTTTCATTAATAGCCAGAGCCCGAGTTAAGCAAAATGCCTTTTCTATCTAGGTGGATATATTAAATGAGTCAGATAGAGATAAACATATTCCCATACATTTTGCGACAGTAGTGCCAGTTTTTATTTTGCCTATTTTGGTTTCTGTTGTCTATTTTAAGATTTAAAGCCTGTTTTTGTATGTGGTGTGTATGTTAAACAGCACATAAAGAACTTCAACACATCGGAGTAAAAAAAGTTACACAAATTAAATAAATTAAATGACATTCACATCACAAAAATATCTATTGAGAATATTGTTCCCTATAAATAATTTGTTTTCAAGCAGTCCTTAGTCCTTAAGCACTACACTTAAGCACTTTAGATAGCAGAGCCTCCATTAGTGAAAGGAATCTGAGCCTAATGAATACCAGGAAAGACAACAGTATGAGGGAAGTACATCAAGTGCCATTAGGTGTTGTCCCTCACACCCCTCTTCTTGTGACAATGCACAGTTGGTTTTTCTTGATTTCGAAGATGTTGCATAGGGAAGAAAATAAATTCTAACGGATCAAATATACAAACAGCAAGCTGTTAGTCTGCTGTTGAACTTGTTAAAAGCAATTTGAGTGTTTGTGCTGACTTATTTATCATTATTAAGTTCATCGTTAAGTAATAAATTGCACAGCTGTGTTTGCAAATTCCATTTGCATGCACTTTTTACTGATGGAGCTATATTCTTTTGCAAAATCTGTGAAAAAAATGTGTACTTATGAGTTAACATCTCACAGCACAAGTCTTAAGAGTTTTTAAAATGGTTGGGCCTAAGATCACTTTAATATCAGCAACAGTTTCAAAAGTTTTGGGTTCGAATATAATTTAACTACCCTATATATAAGTGTATTTGCTTGGTTTTCTGTCTCCTTTCCACATGCAATTGCTCTTAAAACAAAAGTCACAAGTGGTACAAATGATTTCTGGAATATTTCTTAGCTTCCTTACTATGAAACATTTGAATTGAAATTATTTCAATCAATTTCTTAAATAATCATAAAAAAAAGGTATATAACTGCCATTTTCTGCTCTTTTTTTTTTGTCTTGTTTACTGTTTACCATGACAGAAGAGAGGAAAGCAATTTTCAAACAAATGAATCAATGCAGGATTTTTTTTTATTTAATTCTAGTATGAAGGAAATATGTTGTTGAGTAGATGAAGTGAAAGTTGTGTACTTGAACACTACACATTAAATGCCATCTTCAGAAACCAAGGGATAATACAAGATATTGTACCAATGAAATTTGATATAGGAATTGCTTTGGCATTATGGTTAATTTTGAAGATAGAGGCAATTATATTCACAAGTTAAATGGATAATAGTTAACTGTGACATGAACAATTGCAGTTATAAAACCTAAGAAAACACCAAATCTGATTGTGTAATTGTATTTTCCCCTAATATGGTTGATATTCACGTAGAGCAGGAGATAAAACCACCACTCCTGTTTCCATCAATCTAGGTGTTCGAAAACAGAATAGTTGCAGCGATATGCATAACATTCCATGTGCAATCTAGCAGCAACAACAAAACAAGTTTCTCTCTCTCCCACACCAATTTTGTATGTTATAGTATTGAACTGAACTGAACTGTAAGCCATAGCAGGTTTGTCTACAAGTACTGTACTGCAGGCTCTCTGTGTAGTGTCATAATACAAACTGATGTTGGAATACGTAACTATTTCAAAGTACTGTAGATGTGTGATGTATAAACTGTCAAGAAGGCACTATTTTCAAAGGTTATAACAGCACAATCCACCTTTTTGTCTGACATTGAATCATAATTGTGGCAAACCTAGGTACAGTGGAAGTTTGCCTGCACATGAATGCATGCATAAAGAATTATCACCCACAGAAAGCATGCCCCATGCGACATTTGGAAAAAGTTGCAAGATAAGAGTATTGATTCCTGTCTTAATTTATGCATATTATTTTGTTGTGGTTTATACAACCTGGTGTTGGAAGATGCATTTAGTATTCACATGTGTAACTTTTGTTAAGCTTGAATATCAGGATTATGTCATCTTGCAAAGCTGCAGCTTATGTTGCTAAAGTCACAAGCTAATGCTAAAGAAGTCTCAAACTATTTGTTTATAATGCTTTATGGTCTCTACTCTCTAGTTAAGCAATCACCAAGGAATGCTCAAGAATACAGAGATATTATTGAGACATTTCCAGAAAGTGACAGGAGGAGGTGAATTGCTGTATTTGCCCTAATAAAAATCACCTCAGTGGTGTGTTTTCCACTGCATATTCTTGAATTTTTGTTGGAATAATTTGTTTGATTCAGTTAAATAGAAAATGGTGTAGCATGCAGGGCCGTATTTAGAGGCAGTTTTATTTATTTAAATTCATAGCAAACCAATATGGGAAAATATCACTAGATAGCAGTAAGTCTATTGCTAGTAGCACATTTACAAGAAAAAGAGAAACTTAATATCGTCGCCTTACATACGGTGACCATACATTCCGGTTTTCGAAGCAGTCTCCATGTTTCGTGCTGTAACGTGGAATATCCTCATTCTGGTGAGTTTTTCTTGTCTATATAATGTCTCCAAACCATTTTCTTATCCATGTAACTCTATATATTACAGAGTAGGTACATGGTAACTGTGTGGGGTACTGTTAAGTTTAGATCTACTTGTGGAAAACCCTCCCCAAATTTTTTTTCTGGATACGGGCGTGGTAGCATGGGTACTTAAGTATAATATCTACAAAATAAAGTGCATGTAATAAGGTAAACTGAATTCAGATATGTGGCACAGTGGTAGTCTTGGCAAATCCAGTAACATATTTACATGTTGGGATACCTCATTCTTAAAACTGCATGTAATGAGGACCAGAGAGTTAGTAACTTATCAGTGCCACGAATTGTTTGTCGCATATCAGTGTATGTTGTAAAATTAGTGTTTATAGTTTCTTATACATCTCTTTCCAGAATACAACCAACACAATAAAACTAAGACTCGTACAATATAATCCCATAGCCTTATTTGGCAGCTTCAACTCTGAAGCTTTTGTTAATTATAACCATGGATAACACAATGGCTGATAGTTTATCCTAAATATTTGAAGTGAAAAGCGACAGATACCAAGGAACTTTACAAAAATAACTAGAAGGAATTTTGTTTCAAATATTAGCTGAATGCCTTCATCAAAATCAAATGAAACTTAGCCTTTATGAGTAAAATACTTTATTCTCAAATTACATAATAGGTATGTATTTCATAAGTCATCACAGTATTTGACTATTAGACACTGTATAGCGTTAGAAAAACTTCAAAACTGTGTGTTAATGCTGCATGGTGTAAAGCAAATATGATATGATAATAGGTACTGCTGCACATAGAGAAGTTTTTTGGTAGGTGCTTTCAACCATTTTTATAGGGGAGGGCTTACCGACCAACTGAGCTATCTGGTTGGTAGGCTCATGGTGAACCTGGGTGTTGTTGCTGTGTGCCTGTATTCATATCATGCTTTTATCTCTTGAGAACCTTTCTCCTTCCAAAAATAAGAGCATTTGGCTGTTCCATCATAATACAATTACACAGATGCCAAACAATCTATAAAACCAAGGTAATGTAACCTATATCCATCCTCATAGCTTCTTGGCTTTTCTACAAAGGAAAACTTTGTCAGTGATTCATGCCTCTGCATGCTAAATATCATATGGTATCTGTCACACAGTTTACCACAGGATTCTGTCCTGATGAATGGTATCCTGCTTTGTGGTGTATCAGATGGAAACCATGCACTGCAAACCTGGTCATTATGTGCCTGAGATAATAGTTTGGTGTTTTCCAGTCTTGTAGCATCATAGCGTCTATTGCAAAGAACTCTTTCCAGATTTCTTCTCTTTTAGGCACGAGTTCCTTCAGGACGCCCTATAAGTTGGTTGTGGCTGGGAGTAAGGATTTTAATCTTAGGTCTTCTATATAAAATACCCCCTTTCTTCCCCTTAATTTATTATTTTACATAGCTTTAACTACGAGGTCATATTGCAACACATCTGTTAGGGGATACCTTGTGGATTAGTATGTGGTGAATAATAAGACTTCTTGGTCTCAGCCCTGTACCATACCATCTTACTTTGTCTCATGTCCACAGAGGCTTGTGTACAGCAACTAACCTGCTTCTGTGACAAGCAGATGGCAGCTTCAACACATGTCCATAGAGCCATGTGCACAGTAACTGTACCTCTACTTCTATATGTGCTGGACAGATGGTATTAGAGTGCTGCCCAGTCTACCTGCTTTCATTATCTGTGGATAGATGGCAGAGCATTCACTATTATGTATTTTTCAATTTTAGTATTGTTTTAGAATTAAGGGTTGGTATTAAATAACCAAGAGATATTTACCTTGGCGATTGAGCAAAACCACAAAAGAAAAGAAAGAAAAAAAGAACAGTTATATTGGTCGGCCATTGGAATTCTATTCCGGACCTCCCAAATGGTTCGCTCATCAATACATATACTAAATGTGAGGAAGTATCCATGGAGACACAGGGCTTTCTTTAGCTATAGGATGCTTTTATTTTCTCCAGATTTGACAGTAGTTCTTTCATGAGATATAGCTAGATGTTTTCTATTCTGTGACAACAGGTAATACTTTCACACTGAACAGTTTTACTGCTGTTTTAATGATAATTTTCTCAGGTCCAGCAACTGTGTTGATGCTGTCTTTACTGTGTAACGAAACTTTACCTCCACTTGATTACAGAATTACTCACAAATATTTCACATGTGTAACTGTAGTTAGAGGTTTTGATCTGTGAAGAAAGACTACTTGCTTCCCAAATCTTCTAAACTTTACAGATATCTACTGTATTTTCGTTAATACGTATGCCATTGTTCTCTGCCCAATCTGCTAGTTTGTCTGAGACGCTGAAGTCAAGGCATCACAAGTCACCCAGGAGATTTACATACATCCTAAACTTATCTGAGTGTGGTGGCCGTAATATGTCCGCTTTGGCCATTATCAGGGGATCATCCTGTAGAACACCTAGATACTGTGTGTTTTATGGGTTCTGACCGGGAGATTCTGTTGCCAATGTCTATATAGTTTTTGCTCCTTATGATACTGCACAGATAATTTTGATACTCGATCAGGTTTTCTAGTTTTGTTTTAATGTTTCTATAATAGATCGAAAGCTTTTGAAAAACCTACAAAGACAGCATTTATTTTCCCTGTCGGCTTTGACAGCGCATCTTTTATATATAAACAATCTCTTTGAAGACGAATCGCTTGAACGGTGCTACTGCCTCTCCGAAAACTAAATTATTATTCTTCAGGAAAATTAGAATCTATAGCTGGTCTTCTTGTTAATTCCTAGCTGAGTTAGCTTAAATGGTGAACACTCCACAGCTATTCTCTTATACTTGTTGGGGTCCTCCGCATCGCCTTTTACTTTGTATAACATTTTACTGTGGATTTTCTTTAGCTCATGGGATTTTTCCATGACGCATTTCCCTTGCTAGAAATACGACAAAAAAGTAATTCGCAATTCATTTAAACTCCCTGCCTCCCTTTAGTTGACAGCCGGCCTAATCTGTGATCTGGTCCACTGGTCTTTCATTGTCCAGAGTGCATTTTCATCTCCTGTGTTCATCTCTAAAGAGCTAAGTACTTTAAACAATTAAAGTCTTGCTTTTGTTTACAAATTATAGAAAAATTTAGCGAAATCTAAAATGTGATCAGCTTTAATATAAAGGCCGTTTCGTTTCATATATTTCATATATGGCACCACATAAATTCAATTGTTTTATTTGTCTTACGAACATTCTCGAACAATAGGGTTTCATGCAGTGGCGTGCAAAGGACGACCAACCTACGCATTTAAGTGCAAATAATCATATTATGTTGAATAAGGTATATAATATTTTGTAAATTCATAGTTTTAGCGGATACAATTATTCTATGTTTCTTTGCATAATAGTAAAACAAAAGCAATAAACTCTCATAAAACAATAAACTGTTTTTGTGTTCATATGTTACTTATCTTGCAGAAATAATTGTCAATTTGCAGCTTGTTGCTTGGTATATATTTCGGAAACGCCAACGTTAGAAAAAAAGTGATTTAAAAGTGGTAATTGCTTTTTAAATTTTGTCTCGGAATTATTTTTGTGCGCGAAGCATAGGTATATTATCATTAAAGGTAAGTATGCTTTGAAATTTTAGGCAGATTTTAGACCTAGAATACGGTTATACGCTTTGCATATTCTGTCTACAGGTTCGTTGTTATTAAGGTTATGCATCCTTGCAGCTTAGATAGAACTTGCCGTTCATTCTGTAATTGTGGTGTTCCACCCCAGGCTGACTACGAAAACACAATGATGTGCAAATGTGGAGAAGAATTAGACGGTGAGTATGCTTGTAACCAGAGTTCCTAGCTACCTCATGCATGACATTTCACTTTTCATGTACTTTTTTTTTTAACGTGGATTAAAATCAAGAACAGCCCATAAACTTCTCCACTTAAGCGAACTTTACTGTCTTCTTTATTTTTTCTTCCTGGTGATATTCATTGCACTAATATTTTGCATTTATAATGTGCATTAACAGAACATATACACTTAGATTTCACATTTGCAAATACACACTTACTGTCCAGACTTTGAACCATTACATTTAATTGCAATGTACTCTTGATCCACCAAGCACATGACTAGTAAAGTAGCAAGGAATAAATGTAGGGGGCATGAGGTACATTAATTTTTACGGTAGTTATAATAAGAAAAAAAGTGCACCCGAAAGGGCATTAATTTGTATTTTATTCTTTTGCATGTTCACCAATTGATTTAGTTCTTTTTGAACTCACAGTTATATAATATAAGTCGCAGATCTGCCTGCATAGAGAGTGCACACATGTTTTATCTGGGCTATTAAATTTTTTGTTGCTACAAATCTTGTGGTAGAAACCATGTACTGCCAGCCTGGTTATCACTGTTTTTTGGTCCTGTCATCCCCTTTCTATCATAGGAGAGCTGGTCCAATAGAACTCGGTGTGTATTTTCTCTCTCTTACTTCTTCTTATCGTTAGCAATTCCTGATAAGGGCTGGTGGATGACAGGAGATGCTTGTTTCTGATTCTTCAATGAAGAAAGACTGCTTTATGAGTTCATAAGCTAGCCTTAACAGAGCCAATTTCCCTATTCCCATTGTCCTCTTCAGGAAACCTTTGACCTTTTTGATCCTTTTGAGATCCGTGACAGTGAGTTTATCCTATATGATGATTATTCCATATGGGGCCATGGGTTCTATGCTGGAGTGAAAGAGAGCTATTGCATTGTTGATAGCAGGTTGTGTGTTAGATCCTATATATAGTTCTGCTGCTGATCTTTCCTCGATATGGGTGCTGAAGGAAGTCATTTGCAGTGTAATTCCTAAATATTTGTATTTTTCTACAACCTCTAATGGTTTCTGGCTAGTTTTATTGTATCTTTTGATGCTTATTTTGCATCTTTTTTTTGTGTTTTTACCCATGGATATGAGGTACAAGTAGCATGATAATTCTCTTTCTTTTTTTTCTCTTTTCATACAGGTTATATTGGAACCTTTAATGTTAAAACCAGTTTTCAGTTATCTTCTGTTGTTTAAATTACTTGTGAAGGTTTAGATTACTTGAAGGAGGAGGGAGAAGCAGTGAACCCTCCCTTATCCTCCTGTAAATATTATGAATAAGCAGCAGTAGGCATTAGGCCATAGCAAGCTGTAGTGAAACCAAACGGTCCTGTGTTTTTTGTATTTAACCTGAGGTTAGCCTTAGGTTTAAAGTGCATATGTACATATATGAACTATGTTACTGTAATTACTAGAGTTAGGGCTTTGTTCTGTATATAAAAATGTAGGCAACTTAACCCAAAATCCATATTGGATCATTTATAAGCTTCTGTGTGAATTTTATAAATGCCTATTTCAGGGGTTATCGCCTATTCATGGGATTCGACCCTATAGGTACCTTTTTCCAAATTACCTGCATATTATAATTGTTTATTTAGCAAATAAAAATTACACGTGTGAGCGAGTGACATTTTTAATTAACTTTTTGTATGCCTTTTAGAGTTTATGCTTGGGAAGTAAGAGTTATTTGTATTTACAAGGTATTTGAATTTACTAAACACAAGCCAACGATAACTAAAAGGCTGTTTCACAAAAATTGGCAGGTTAACTACCTGTGTTTTTAAAGGGCATGCACATTGTGTTTTATAAGAAGATTACAACTAGTGGATAGATAAGGACTTAACTGTTGAGGCAGAAGAATGCAAACCATTCTATACCTAACAACAATGGGGATTTGCCTGAAATTCAACAATGGACTGGTCACAGTGAAGTAAAAAGAAACATTTTTCACTGAAATACATATACCTGGAATCTATGCACAGGAGGAAATAATTTGTAAAGAAATAAAATGCTTTAAAATAATAGGAGTAATGCATTGACGTACTGTATTTCATCCTAGTTCAAGTATTGGAAACAATATTTTACTCTGTTCATTTTTGCTTGTTGGCTTGAGTAGCATCAACATGCTAAAAGAGAAGTCGTCTAGAAGCACATTATTGAAACAAAGGATTATTGGAGAAAAAGAGTTTATATCAAACGGAAAACTAATATTTTGTCAATCTAGTTGTAAACAGGTAAGTATTAATTGAAACTTTGAATATTTCAATTCATAAAGGATAATTAAAATTAATGTTAAAGCAATGTGTATTAAAATAGACAAAGTCACAGTACAATTACAGCAAATACAAATATTTCTCTTTGATCTCACAGACCCAGGCTTACCAGATATCTGAAATCAAAATAAAAGACATGTGCATTTTACCATTAGAAAGCTGGAAACGACAAGTTTTCTTCTAACAGAGGAAACTAATATTATTACTATACAATAGAGTTGAATAAAGTAGGTAGCGAGGTGAAAATGACCAGGGTTCTGAACCGTAAGAAAGGGCTGCTAAGAACCATAGTAGTTAAAGAGCATCCATAAATACAATTCAATTTAATTTAATTTTCAGGCTGAAAGGTAATATGCTACATAGCCATTAGTTCTTTCTGAGGAAATGCAACAAGAAGTAAGTCTTGATCCTGCACACATTGATGCCTTAAAATATGCACCAATACAAGGGAATTTGAAGCTACAAAGGAACTTGTTTTCTAATAGAAAATCTGGGAAAATACATGATTGTTCATTGTCACTTTGAATTTAGATCATTATCAGAGCTATCATTGTAGAATTTTTATTTCTATGCTATTGTGATGTGTTTAAATGATCAATGTTAAAATTATTAAATATAAAATACAGTACAGTATTTATTTCAAGTAATAAAAACTACTTTCTAAAACAATTATGCGTAATTATCTCTCATCAATCACAATAAAATTGTTTTAAGTTAGTATATTTTTTATTTTAAGCACTTATTTTAGTGCCTATTTTGAATATTTTTAGTTCCTTTTTTGTTTACCATTTTTTAAGTTTTTAGTGCCTACATGTCCGAACTCTAGTAATTACACATGATGCAAGATTTTCAGCTGCTAACCTGGTGCTATAGCTTATACGTAAATAGCACCAGTTCATATATAAAAATACTATACCTAAGCCTAACCTTGGGTTAAATCTAGAAGATGCACTAGACCCTCACAGCATATGCTCACTCCCTACTCATTCTAAGGCTAACAATAAGTTATGTGCATGTAAATAATTAGCGCCTAATTCCATAATGGAGTTTTTCCAGCAAAAAAATTGCTTAAAATGCAATCTATTTAATGAGTGGCCCAAGTTCAGCACATTTACACTTAATTGTTACAAGAATTGTGTAATTTAAGTTTTTCTGGCCCTGTTAAAATTACTAATTTAATTCAGTGTGATTCAGCTAAAACATTTTTAAAAGCTCTTCAAATATATTCATAAATGTAAAATTGAACTTCAGAATTGCTTAGCCTAATTTCCATTGTGTAAGATTTGAAGCTTTCACAGCAATGATCATTGATGAACTTCTTGGGTGCCGTGTGAGATTAATAGTGTCATTGGAGCTTTTGAACATGCTTGCTTTGTGGCATTCTTCCTGAATGCACTCCTGAAGAAGGCCACAGAGCAAGCATGGCTGAAAGCTCGAGCGACTATTAGCTCACACAGCTGGTAAACCAAGAAGCTCCTATACCAATTTCCATTGATATAGGCTTAAAACAATTTCAAATGGAAGGACCAGATAACAAAGAATACAAAAGGAGTTTAGGTTGTCTTTAAATAAATAGATGAAAAAGGAATCTAGAAGCTGTGGTATATAGATCTTAAAATATAGTTATTCCAAAAGATAAATATTACCATTCAAAACTATATTGATGATGATGATGATGTAGTCTTCTCCATCAGTTTTCATGTAAAGTTTGGTGGATCAGTTTTGGCAGGCACCCTAACATTTGAAGTAGATTGTATTGTTATTTGCAACATGCTTTGGGCATCAATTTGAAGTAGGTCATATTGAAGGAGTTGTATTATATTTCAACTGTTGGGGAGCCGAACTTGTAGTAGTTGCAACTGCACGTATGGTACAAAGTTTCCAGTAGCCTTCGCCCCAAATGTACTTTCAGGTGGCCTTTACCCCAAGTTTAAAAAAATATTTACTTTATAATTTGACATTTCTTTAAATATTATATATTTATGATTGCCTCGGCTGTGTCAGTATTTTTGTTAGAGACATGTTTCTCTTAGCAGGGTTGTGATGCGACAAGAATGCATCTCATGTCCGGTTAGGAACACTGTTTGCAGGCAACTGACTTCTAGATTTGTAAATTTTGCTATATTTCAGTCTCTGACTGGCCAATCCCACTCCAATCCCACCTTCATTTAACTAAATCTTTTTTCTGGTTGTTGATTGGCTATTTTATAAACTGTCACTAACTTTACATTATTGTTGCTCCAATAATGACTAGTAGCATTATTAAACATTCTTACTCATTATTGGCTCAAAGTTACCTCATTGTTAGCAACGTTTAACTTATTATTCTCACAGCTCCTACATTATTAAATTACGTAATATATTCACATAACATTATTAAACATGGATACAATAATATAAGCATATGCAATGACTGTTACATACATTTTACAAATTATTACATACACATATTGCTTCAAGGTGGGCTGTTATTGAATTTATATATTATATAATTAGACTGAAATCATTTTAGTGTTAAAAACACTCTCACATTGCAGAGGCTACTAGCCAACATCTGAGTCTATTGTAGTCCAGTTGCTTGCCAAGCATGACAGCTCTGGGTGAATGGGCCAGCATTAAATAAGCATGTACACAATATGCTAATTTTCATGTTTCTCCATCTGGCCAGAGCTGCTTATGTTCAGCAAGCAGCTGAGCTCAGCAGGCTCAGCTTTCGGCTAGCACCCTCTTAAATGTTGCAGTGCTTGTAAAAATTTGCATGTATCTATAGACTAAACTGCCATAACTTCTGCCAAACAGTAGTGCAGTGCACAAGACCAGTGGTTTTATTGCAGTCTCCTAAGACTTGAGGGTCTATACTTCCCTCCTACTGTTTTAATGGTAAAACTTCGGAAGATCGCCAAAGGTAAATTAATGTTTTATCACATAGAGGTATGCTCTGGTACGTACCTTAATGACTTTTATTTCCCCAAAATAAAGCTGAGTCATGCACTATAGCAAATACCACATGTAACTCTCAGTGGTAGGATGAGGCCATTAAGGTTTGTTTTGAACCATAGAAGCAGGTTATATCTTCCTCCAGCATCATTTCAGAAATTTACAACATGAATCAGGTAGATGTTCACTAGAATACTTGATTTATTCTTCAGGCCTATCATAACTTCCATTTTAAAGTGTTGGCCTGCCATAATGCTGGTGTTGTGCTCCTATGTTTTCTGTGCATTTTACTTGGCAGATAAAGTCATTCTATACTCTGTTTCGTTTTTACTCCAATGTTTTTGACTTAAAAAAAGGAACATTTCTACCTAAAGTAATGTTTTCATGCCCACAATTATTGAATGAATGAATATGAATGTTTTGCTTAGCAAGAATGCATGTTATTGCATTTGTCACAATACAAACAAATAGAAAAATAAGCAGCTGCATCCCACTTTTGGAGTAAATTCTGAAATCAGGTTAGTGAAACTGGCTCAAAAATTTAAAGAACTCCACATATGGAGAAGATAGGTACACATAAAATGTTTGAATGCTGGTTTATGAATTTTGCACCAAAAACAGACAACCATATAATTGAAATTGTTAGTGGATCAATGACAGTTCCACTTACTTTTAGTGAACTTTATTTAGTTCACTCAGAACACGTTTCAAAGATATTTATCTCTGTTGTTAGCTGTATGTCCACTCGCATTTTTTGTGATATGGATTTGTTTCCCATTGTGAGTTCTGCTGGTGTTTTAGTAAGTTTTAAAAGCTTTATTTCTGATTTAAGGTTGTGTTTTGCTGAGTAAAAATGGTGAGCTACTGCAGAGATGTCTATTTGCTTAAGTTATAAATTTCTTGGACGTTTCTGAACTCTGTTTGTAGGTTTCTCTTTGCTTTTCCTATGTATATTTCAACAGTTTGTTTTACAGTTGACTGTTGTCTCAGCTTTCTGCATGCAACAAAATGTAAATTATTCCAGTTAGTCATTTCTATGCAGATGTCCTAATTAACATGATGTCAATAGGAAATTAAACTTTTATAATGAGAAGATTTTTATTAGCCCCACGTATGGACGCCAATTTGAGAAAGTTGGTTTGTTACGTTATTGATATTTGCCCCGCGTTGGCGCCAATTTGAAGTAGGAGTTGTATTGTATTTCAACTGTTGGGGAGCCAAACTTGTAGTAGTTGCGACCGCACGTATAGTAAACAGTTTCCGGTAGCCTTTGCCCCAAATGTACTTTCGGTGGCCTTTGCCCCAAGTTTAAAAAAATATTAACTTTGTAATTTAACTGTTTCTTTAAATATTATATATTTATGTTTGCCTCGGCTGCATCAGTATTATTGTTAGAGACACGTTTCTCTTAGCAGGGTTGTGGTGTGACTAAGAATGTAGGCTTACACAGATTATAATTTACTTCACTCCTTTTATTAATGCTTGTTACGATTTAAATAACACTTCACTGATATAGAGAGAGAGCTGTGAGATTCTTTTATTAATTATTTGCACTTTTTAACACGTAAACTATTTTTCATCTCACACGAATACGTATTAAATTTCTTGATGACACTTGCATCTGGTTAGTAACGCTGTCTGCAACCAACTGAATTGATTTCAACCGCCTAAACTTGTAAATTTCTATATTTCAAATCTCTGATTGGCTATTCCTAACCCAATGGAATACCTTCATTTAACTAAAGCTTTTTCTGGTTGTTGATTGCCTATTTTTATAAACTGTCACTAAAATTACATTATTGCTTCCAAGAATCACAAGTAACATTTAAACTTTCTAATTCATTATTGCCTCAAGGTTACCTCATTGTTAACAACTTTTAACCTATTATTCTCACAGCTCCTACATTATTAAATTACATAATATATTCACACAACATTATTACACATGGATACAATAATACAAACATATACAATGACTGTTACATACATTTTTATATATTGTTACATACACATATTGCTTTAAGGCAGGCTGTTATTGAATTTATATATTATATAATTAGACTGAAATTATTTAAGTGTTAAAAATACTGCCTCAATAAGAATAGTTTATAGAATCACTGAGATTGGTGGATAGAGAAAGATGTATGCTGTTACTTTTATAAGAATAGTTTATAGAATCACTGAGCTCGGTGGACAGAGAAAGATGTATGCTGTTACTTTTATAAGAATAGTTTATAGAATCACTGAGCTCGGTGGACAGAGAAAGATGTAGGCTGTTAATCTTTCTTGCTTGTTTTGTGCTATATGGTTGCATTTATATTGAATGCTTGTTATTGTTTGTAGTTCATGAATGGGCCTGGGATGGAAACAGTGTTACATCCGCAACAAGACTGACTGCAGAAAACCGCGAAGTTAGGTTTCATCCCGGTTTCAGTTCTGGTACAGCAGCAGTTCGTGGGGACATGCCATGCATAGCAGGACATGACTACTATTGGGAAATAAAAATGTTGACACATCTATATGGCACAGATGTGGTATGTATATCGACACGTTAAGCTTTGCCATAATTCCTCTAGCAGTATGTTTGTTGCATATGAATGCTTATATCTTAATCAAGCAGGAGTTAACGGAAAAGCATCAGCAGAATGGTTTTACTGATATCTGTGACAAAACTGTAGGGAATTTGTGTTCCAATACACTTGGTTAATTCCCACTATGTTAGCCAACCCCAAGGCCCGTGTTCTTATGACAAACAGAACTCATATTGTACAACTCATATAGAGTACACGTATAATAAGTTGACACAAAGTCTGTGCTGTACACAGGTTAATACATTGTGGACCATGTGTTTCAGTGTTACAGTGTGTTAGTGCCGTTACGATGTCAAAAGGTCCATATACTTTGGCTCACTGATGTATGACTTCTATATGAAAAACTCTTGTAGAGAAGCGAGAAGGTGATTTATGGATGATTCCCTGCTGTTTATAATCTTATGAATATATATAGGGAAACAGGATTTCTTCTTGATGAGAAACCAAAAATAAATTGCTGCATTCTTATAGAGGAAAAGCTAGAGTGAAGTCCAAAGAAATCCCTGGGAAAACTTGTACAAGAATCAGAAAGTTTGCAAACCTTGGCTTGGAATGCCATTAAACTTTTAAAATTAAAATTCTATACGATAACTGTACTTCAGAAATTGCAACCATGTGATAAAATGGATAGAGTTAATTTCTGTAATTGATGGTTGGATAATGTTGATCACTTTATTGACCCATATTATAATCTTTTTTTATGGACAAAACATGGTTTTATTTACTTGGTCATGAAGAATTAATGAGCATAATTTTCTTAAAAGGCGTGAGAGATGTGTGGTGGCAGAAGGACATAATTTCCATCTTCTATGATGAAAGTATGTGGTTATAATTTGCATGAGAAATCTTTGTGCTTGAATTTAAGGTGTTATTAATATCCAACTCCACCGCAAACAACATAGGGTCACTCCAAAAGTTTTGAGAATGCAGATTAGATCTGATCATTGCATCTTTTCAAAATATTCTCCATTCCATGCTATACACCGTCTCATCCTTTCAAACCATTTTTCAAATGCTGAACGCCATTCTTCTTTGGGGAGAGTGCAAATACATTCTTCGTAAGCAGCTACCACGGCTTCAGGTGACTGAAATCGTTGACTTCAAATTTTTGCTTTCATTTTGTGGAATAGAAAAAAATCTGATGTGTTACACTCACATGACTTTCTCTACTCTTGTACAAACTATTTTTACAAACATTTATTCTCCATATGCTTCATGTTACTCGAGATATTGAGATGCCAATCTTATTGCTAATTTTCTTGTAGATGCAAGGGGAACATGGTAGGTTATAAGCGATAGTCAAATCTTTTAAGCGCTGGTTGCTATGTGGCGCATTCTATTCTGTTTGCATATCCAGGACATAAAAAATTGAATAACGAATTTGAGAAAAAGTATAAGTATTGGAAAATTTAAGGAAATAACAAGCATATCGAAAATGGTTCATTCAACTAAAAAAATGTATATGACATAAATTGTGTATTTTAACGCGATCTACATTTTTTGTGTAGTAAAATTTTGTCTATCTCTTATGGTTTACCAGTTATGCAAAAGTCGTTCACAATAAAGAATACTTTTGGAGACATTCCCAGGAAATTCAAGACATACATTTTATTTGTCATAAAAATATCTTAAACATATGATATTTTAATCAAAATCGTTAGAGCCATTTTTGAGAAAATTAAAATTTTCGAAAAATCTTCCATGTAAAGGGTACTCTGGGGTGAGGGGATTTTCTTGAAAACCTTTGTGTCGCATCCTTGGAAGATACTGAACCCAAATACCAAGTTTGGCGTTTATCCGACTGTTCGTTTCTGAGTTATGCTGTTCATAGACACACACACGGACATGTTTCCAAAAATGCTTTTTTTTGGATTCAGGGGGTCTCAAAACATGTATTTCCGGTGAAATCTCGGTATCAAAATTTTGGGTGGAATACAATACTTCCCCTACTTACTATACGTAGTAGAGAAAGTAAAAAGTTGCATGTGGCCAGATCTGGATGTAGGGAGGATGAGATAAATATTTGACTCCTGACTCCTGCAGAAATTGGGTTATTTCTTGTGCAGAGTGGGCAGAGACATTGTCATGGTGCAACAAAATTCCACCACAGACTAATCTTAGGACACTCTTTTACTTTCTCTACTATGTATAGTAAGTAGGGGAAGTATTGTATTCCACCCAAAAATTCGATACCGAGATTTCACCGGAAATACATGTTTTGAGACCCCCTGAATCCAAAAAAAGCATTTTTGAAAACATGTCTGTGTGTGTGTGTCTGTGAACAGCATAACTCAGAAACGAACAGTCGGATAAACACTAAACTTGGTATTTAGGTCCAGTATCTTCCAGAGATGCGACATGAAGGTTTTCAAGAAAATCCACCACCGCAGATTACCCTTTACTTGGAACATTTTTCGAAAATTTTAACTTTCTCATAAATGGCTCTAACCATTTTGATTAAAATATCATATGTTTAAGATATTTTTGTGACAAATGAAATGTATATCTCGAATTTTCTCGGAAGTCTCCAAAAGTGTTCTTCATTCTGAACGACTTTTGCATAACTGGTAAACCATAAGAGATAGACAAAATTTTACTACACAAAAAATGTAGATCGCGTTAAAATACGTAATTTATGTCATATACATATTTTTCGTTGGGTGAACCATTTTCAAGATATTGCTTGTTATTCCCTTAAATTTTCCAATACTTATAGTTTTTCTCAAATTCGTTATTCATTTTTTTTTTGTCCTGGTAATGCAAAGACAATGGAATACTCCACATAGCAACCAACTCTTAAAATATTTGACTATAGCTTAAAACCTAGCAATTCCCCTTCCATCTAGAAGAAAATTAGCAATAAGATTAACATCTCGATATCTCGATTAACATGAAGCATATGGAGAATAAGTATTTGTAAAAATAGTTTGTACAAGAGTAGAGAAAGTCATGTGAGTGTAACACATCAGATTTTTCTCAGTTCATTGAACACTTGTGGCAGACATTTTATGGTGTACCATCTGGCAGTAATAGTCTTTTGTCCCTCAAGCCATCACAATGTGGCCACTTGCTGAGAAGAAGGAACAGATCATCTTCTTGCCAACACTTCTCGTTTGCTTCACTTTTGTTGGGGAATTTTCTCCTGCGAAGACTCAGACCGATGACTGTCGCTTAATTTCTGGATCATACTGGTAAATCCAGCTTTCTTCACTTGTTACAATGTTAAATATGTTTTTGGATCTTCCTCCATTGAATTTTTCAATAATTTCCTGTCACCATTGCATATGTGCTTATTTGTGCTCATTTGTTAGGTTGTGGGGGATCCAGCAACTGCAGAGCTTCCCGACGTCAAGTTTTTCTTTCAGGATTGTTTTCACTACTGCCAATCCAATATTTAGGATTTCTTGAATCTGACCATATGTGCAACGATGATCTTCCCACAACATGCGCTCTGCTTTTGCAACATTTGCATCCATTGTTGCTGTAGCCAGCAATCCTGCTCAGTTTTCATCTTCAAGGGAATCCCTTCCTCTTCTAAACTCTGCATACCGTCAATAATGGTGGATTGCGAATGGCAAAGATCCCCAAATGCTCTCGCTTGAGCTGCATCCATGCCAAGAAAATTCCTGTTAAGCTGGCCACATTTCCAAATGAAGGCTCTGTATTACCAGAGTCTATTTTGGTTTGTCTACTATAATCAAGCAGGACTTTTTTTTATAGATTTTCCCTCGTCTAAAAAAACCATTATTAGATAAACTTATATCTTAAGAACCACTCACAATGTCGTTAATTTCAGATTCTATTAATGTTATAAAAGTTTGAGGCAGTAATACATTTTACTTCTATTTTTAATGAAAACATTTTCAAGGACATTCACCTCTATTCTTAGTTTAGGTCTGACTGCTGACTGAAGCTGTGGTTAATGGTTCCATACATGTAAAGACCCTAAGTTCTTAGCAAATGTTTGAAAACACAAGGTAGGAAGCAAAAATTCATCATATGTTAATTTGTGATGTGGACCTTTCCCTGGTGCTGAGAGCCTACAAATCAGTGAGTAGGTTTTAGAAGTTTGGTTTCATTGTGTATTTCATAGCTTTTACTCCAAGAATAATTAATCAGGTACTTTTCCTTTTCTTTACAGTTATATACCTGAAGTCTTCCTTCCTTTCTTTCTTTCCTTCTTTCTTTCTTTCTCTCTCTCTCTCTCTCTCTTTCGTCCTCCCTCCCCTTCTTCCTTCCTTTCTTCCTTCCTTGTGTGATGTAAACTTGATTGCAGCCAAGACAGTTCATTTGATGCATTCAAGATTTAGGGAGAATTCATTTATTACTTTGCACTATTTTTTGTTCAACATTTAAACGTATGTCACAGTGTCCACATCACACTTGCTGCACTTTTATGTATTTCTCATTTGTTTTCTTGATAATGCTCATAATATGTAACATTTTAAGGTTAACACGATAATAGCGCATTGATTATTTCTCTACTCCTCATCTATAGCAAGTAGGGTAAGTAATATATTCCACCCAAAAATTTTAAGGTTTTCGCCAGAAATACACATTTTGAGATTCACTAAATCAAAACAAAAACAATTAAGGAAATGTCTGTGTGTCTGTGAATAGCAAAATTCAAAAACAAAATGCCACACGAATATCAAACTTTCTAATTAAGTTCAGCATCTTCCATGGATGCAACCTAAAGATTTTCAAGAAAATTCCCCCACCTCCATACTCCAAACAATCCTTTTCATGGAAAAAATGTTATGTTTGATTTTGTAAAAAGTGGCTCCAACAATTTAGATTAAAATACCCTTGTTTAAGATATTTGCATGACAAACTGTATATCATGAATTTTCTGAGTCCTCTTCATTTGAATTAATTATGTATAACTTGCAAACTGTAAGAGATATACAAAACTCTGTATATCAGTTGTGATTTTTGTATGGAGTGATTAGTGACTTTTCTTTTCACTAATTGTTTTCTGTATTTGATTACCTTCTTGTCAATTTATTCAGAATTGAACATTTTGGCAGAGGTTAATGAAGCCTTCAGTTACACCTCTAGTTGGTAGTTGAACTTAACCGAGATGGAAGCAAATGTTCTTGAAACATGTTTTCATTGAAAGCTTGACTGAAGAATGTTGTTCTCTCTACCTCAAACTTTCATTAGATCAGTATTGCAACTCTTCTCAAATTCTGGGTTTAATATCTCATCCATTCCATTTATTACAGTTTATTATGAGTAAAAGTCGAACTTAACAAAACAAAAATGACTGTCTCTGTGTTCTGGTGGTTAGCATACTACCTTCCAAATCCAGAAGTGCCAGGTTCAGTTCCCAGCTGAAGAATGGGAATTTTTCTTTAGCCAGGATCATTTCCCATCCTCCCTAAAATCTGGAAGTGTGAGTGAGAGTGTAAATGTGTGTGAATTTAAAGTTTAAAAAGAAAACCCATAGTAAACAAATCCAAAGATCCACAACAGTAAATGATTGCCAATGAGCAATTGTTCCAAAGGCAAAGCCAGCGGTATTACTTAGATGTTAAAGGTGGAATATAAATTGGGGGGGTAGGGAGACAAAAACAAATAAAGTTTTTACTTTATTATTATTATTATTATTAGATATATAATTCATTGAAATGAATTGTACTTTTTACAGACCTTAGCCGGTCTTAATAATAAAATAAAGTTTATTTTTGAGATGTATGTTTTAAATGAACATTAACCCCTTATAGCCTGATGACCATATTTGATATAAGGTGATTTTTTTAAGGTTATAGGTTTTTTAATGGCCTTTTTTCTAATTTCATATACTAACCATCAACAATAAAATACAGGTATTTATAGCTGTTTTATATTGTAAAAATATTAAACTTTTTCAATAAAACTGTAGTGTTTTTTTTTTCTCTTCTTTCTTTGTAATAATAATAAGAAAAATTCATGCAATTGCAGTAAAGCGTAACCCCATCAGCATCCAAGTGTGCCATCACACCAGTTATTTTACTTGGGCCTTCCCTGTCCTTTTTCACAGGCATTTGACTGCAGTCACTAGAACCGAAATTGTGAGCTTTGAATGGAACACCAGTTCATTTACTCTCGCCTTAATGATCACAGCTATTTGAATCGCTTTGTTGTTGGTACTAGTGAAAGAGATATGAAAGCCAGTTTAAGAATTAAAGGAAGAGCAGCATATGTAGCAAAATAATTCTGGCAATAAAGGTTTAAGGTTAGGTGGTCTGGTATTATGCAGGCCTTTCCTAAATTCATGTACTCCTCAGGGTTTAATTTTGGCATTTATTAACAACTTAGGATTACTTGACAAGGCAGCTATAGATGATTAGGAGTCAAGTCATTAATACTGTCATTCAATTTAGCCATCTCAGTTGTAGCATTAGGCAGACTGATATATTTTGAAAAAATTACTTATCACAAGCTTTGCACATGTTCAGGTGGGCTCCCAGTTATCGGAAATGGTAACCAGATTGGGAATGACAAAGTTAAAATGGATGTACGCAGATGACAGGACAATTATAGTAACAGGCAATAAGCAGCAGATATGCAAACAGGTACATACAGAAGAATTAGGAATGGTATTGAATACAAATAAAGCAGAATGGACGCAAATTGGTATAAGTAACAAAACACAAATTAGCATCTCTTTAGAAATAAAAAGTGAACAAATTAAAGTAAGTTAAGGAAACAAATTTTTAGGATTAGTCATAGATAACTATTTGAAATGGAACAGACAAACAGAAAAATTGTACCTCTCCAATATTAATGGTTAAATTGTAACTTTATGTATACTTTCTTTATTTTACTTGACAAAACCTTGTAAAATCATTACAATGGTGAATAAATCTGAATCTGAGAAAGGGGGACTTGGTCAAGTTTTAACTTTTATGTTCCTATTCACAGAAATTGCAAATTATATTCATTATGCATAGTAGAAATTAATCCAGGAGCCATGAGCTGTAAGTGCCACTAGAGTTGTCTGTAGTCACAAGCTTGTAAAAACAAAATCAGAATAACAAACATGAAAACAGCAATGAAAAACAAGCTTTAATATGTGCCATTTATTATAAGCTGATTAGAAATACACTTTTGCAAGAGGAATCAGATATATTAACTGTCGCTTTTAGAAAATGGTTATTGCATCAAATTTTGAAGTTGGATAGCCTGTATTATGTTGAGTGACTTGCATGCAAATGAAAAAGTAGCATTGGTCAGTTAAAAGCAGACTACATTGTAATGCCCATAACCAATTTTCCATATTATTGATGTCATCCACTGATATTTTCATTTGTGTTCCTGGACTGTTGTAAACCAAATTCATTCATATCTGTTCTTGTTCTGATTCTATTGCGATTACCAGTTTATTATGAACCAGGTTTCACTGGGACCAATCCAGATTTTCTGGTGAAAGCAGTGTGGTCTGCTCCTAGAGACAAGGCAGTTTCTAGATCTACATACTGATTAATATATTAACAATATATGTGAAAAAAATAGCATTACTGATTATATACAGCAAAATTTAGGTCTGAGGCAAGGCTGTAAACTCAGTCCAATATTATTTAACTTATTTATAGATGATATTTTAGATAGAATAATGAAATGTAATAATCACTGTCCAGTTATAGGGAAGAAGGAAATACCAGGGTTATTATTTGCAGATGATCTAGTAGCTGGGGCAGTAACAATGATAGGATTGCAGCATGCTATTAATGAAATTGCTAAATTCTGTACGGAATGGGGGCTAAAGGTGAATACAAACAAGTCTAAGTCAATCCTTAGTGTTCAAGGAAGGATCAAAATTAAAAAGAGGGAAAGATGGTATATAAATGGAGAGCAAATAGAGGTGGTAAAAGAATTTGATTACCTGGGGATTAGATTCTTAAGCAACGGGAAATGGGAAGCACAATCTAAATATGCGCAATAGAAAGGAAAGCTATCAATGAACTGGTTGGAAAGGCTCTACGAAACAGTAGTTGAGTCAAAAATGTTATATGGAATAGAAATATGGGGGTGTGGCAAAGGGATTGGTTAAGATTGATGTAGTCCATAGAATGTTTTGTAGAGAAGCTCTGGGTTTACCTAAGAATTCACCAAGGGGCATGGCACTGGCAGAGCTAGGAAGGGTAGGGAGAAAAGGTATAATAGTGGAAAGAATTTTGAAGTATTGGTAAAGATGCTTAAATCTAGAAGATAGTAATATATTAAAAGAATGTATACAGTTCCAAAAAGCTGTTCTAGGAGAAGAGAGTTGTTTCGGGGAGATGGGAAATGTGCTAAAAGAAATTGGCATGAGGAATATTTTCCTATTAGATAAATATAATAACTGTGGGTTTTGGAAAGAAGTGAGATTGAGGGTGGAAGATATCGAGAAACAAGAGATATGGGCTAATTTGGAGGGTAAAAGTTCATTGATCTTGTATAAATCAGTTAAAAAAATTGGGGAAGGGAGAAGTATGTAGATATATGCAATCAATTTTGTAGAACAGGTCTTGCGTGGATGCGCACAGGAGAAATATTTCTAAAAAGGAATGGATATAATTGGTTGGGGAGATGCATTATGTGTGACAAATTGGGTAATACTTTTCATTGGCTAATAGAATGTGATAAGGTTAAAAATTGGAGAGAGGTTATATAGAATAAAAAATGGGACAAGCTAAATAAAGAAATAGTAGCATTAAGAATGTTGGGAAGCACAAAAGCAGAAATAATTAAAATGATGGGGACATTTTTAGGCAATATAAGGGATAAGTGGATAAGGAGCTTAAGAAAGGTACAGCAGAATGGGCACAGTTTGGAAATTGGTGAGATGGTATAGTAGCTTTATCCCATATAAACAGCCTAAGGGTTAAATATGGGAGAGCTAGAGAACTGGAGCACTAGATTTTAAGCTTTAGAACTAAGTTTTATTTGTATATTGTAATAAGGATGGAAATAAATATTACATTACATTACATATTAACAATATATTCCTTATAAGTAGAGTAGTGTTGTTTCACTTTGTATTCAAGGCATGTATAAATGAAAGACGTAAATTTCCATTATGTTTTTTTCTTTCCAGATGGTTGGTGTTGGCACTGGTAAAGTTGATTTGCAGAGAAATGCATTAGAATTTTGTAGTATGTTAGGTTCTGATGAAGAATCTTGGGGTTACTCATATACAGGTAGGTACTGCAACAAAGGTAACAGAGTATTTGCCTCATACACAATGTCCAGTTTCAGCAAATGCATATTGCTGAAGACAGGTTTTTTTATATTAGTGATGCTCACTAAATTGTGGCAACTATTTTTACTTTCTCTACTACGTATAGTAAGTAGGGGAAGTATTGTATTCCACCCAAAAATTCGATACCAAGATTTCACCGGAAATATATGTTTTGAGACCCTCTGAATCCAATAAAAAGCATTTTTAAAAGCATCCCGTGTGTGTGTGTCTGTGAACAGCATAACTCAGAAACGAACAGTCAGATAAACACCAAACTTGGTATTTAGGTTCATTATCTTCCAGAGATGCAACACGAAGGTTTTCAAGAAAAACCCCCATCCTTTACATGGAACATTTTTCGAAAATTTTAATTTTCTCAAAAATGGCTCTAACGATTTTGATTAAAATATCATATGTTTAAGATATTTTCATGACAAATGAAATGTATATCTCGAATTTTCTGGGAATGTCTCCAAAAGTATTCTTCATTGTGAACAACTTTGCATAACTGGTAAACCATAAGAAATAAACAAAATTTTACTACACAAAAAATGTAGATCGCGTTAAAATACACAATTTATGTCATTACATTTTTGTTGTTGAGTGAATCATTTTCGAGATATTGCTTGTTACTCCCTTAAATTTTCCAATACTTTTTCTCAAATGGGAATTCGTTATTCATTTTTTTTGTGTCCTGGACATATAAAGAGAATGGAATGCGCCACATAGCAACCAGCTCTTAAACATTTGACTATCGCTTAAATACTACCATATTCCCCTTGCACCTACAAGAAAATTAGCAATAAGATTAACATCTCGATTAACATAAGTATATGGATAATAAGCATTTGTAAAAATAGTTTGTACAAGAGTAGAGAAAGTCATGTGAGTGTAACACATCAGATTTTTTCTTCTTGTGTAAGCATGCTGACAGAAACTGAGGCAGGCCTGGCTTATTTTACAGATGAGCCAACTTACTCTCTCACAGCAAGCAGGGGAATGGGAGGCACCTGCTGGATGCTGCTCCTAGCATCCATTTTGAGGTCCTCTTGTCTCTCAGTGCTTGTCTCATTGAGAATATTTTGCTGCTCCATCAGTATTTTGATGTTGTTAAAATATTTGTTTGTCTTAGCTCATTTTGGGTTTTGCTCAGTGGAGAGGATGAATTCTTGCTGGTGTTTATAGCCACCAGCAGGAAGTAGATCCCAGTAGATGGGTTGATTCGTCAGTACGTCCAAATCTCCAACTGTGACAGTCAGGGTGACCAACCATCATCCACCAACTTCACCATTTTGAGTCAGCTGATTAGGCGAACAACAGTTTCTGAAACATGTCATGTGATAAAAAAATCTTATGTAGTTAAAGTATTTGTGAGATCAAGTCCTTTTTCAATTTGAATTGTTTCATTACTTCACTGTGAAGTTTCCAAGTGTAATTAATTAAAGTGTGTACTACTTTATGTCTATAAGGAAGAGCTAAAACTGTTAACTACTTTATCAAAATATTAAGATAATGCATAAGTTTGTAGCATTTTGTTCATCATCACAATGCTGCATTGCTAGACATTAACTGTTTTGTCATCTGTCATTCATTAATTGGAGTGTTTATATATAAAAAGGCTAAATTTTGCTGATTTAAACAAAGTTTTTGCTACTTGTGAGCTTAAGAAGATGATGTTAAGTGGACAAAAACAAACACTTTGACATATATTTCCTTTTGAGTTTATAGAGCAAGGAGGCAGCTTAGAATGTTTGTATCATCTGTGGGGAGGATGCAGTTGGGGAAGCCATGATAAGAAAATGTAACCTATGATTATTCAGGTTAATCAACCTGAGAATTAGCAGATATTATGAACTATATGCAGTCAACCATCACACAGTATTTACACTTCGTGGCAAGGTTCAAAATGTTATGAACTTAATGCTTCAACCCAAACAGTTGAATACATTTAATATCAACTTGACTTTAAAGGGTGAAAAGGAGATTTAAAGCCCTTCTGTGCATCTGTTTTTGTCTAAGTAGTTTATTCTTATACTTGGGCTGCTGTATTTTCTTGGAACCTGTTGCAAAGTTTTCAGTTTCATTGGTGCTTATAATTGTTATACCCATACAGGTATTATGGGTTTACTGTTATTGTTATTCAGCATCACTAAATGTCAGTATCTTTGGCCACTGGAGTTTTGTTATCAACTATTACCTTCATAAATGTTTGTAATGGGGCCACTGATTGGTAGTTCATGGCTAGGCTGAGTCCATTCTCTGTCCAGCATTAAGAACTAAACTTAATGTAAATAAAGGAATGACCCTGCCTAACCTGCATGCCAAAATATCTAGTGCAGCAAACATTTGACAATTAAATCATACACACAAAAAAAAAAAAAAAAAAATCGGAGCATTTGTTGGCTTGTGTATTTCAAGTGAACAATCTTATCATATCTGAAGCTTTTCCTCTTTAATGACACATTTTGTTACCTCTGTAACTAGGCAATAAATATGGAAGCCATCACAACTTTGAACACTAGTAGTAATATGAAATATATCAGTATAAAATTCAGCCATGAAAAGATTATGAAAAACTCATTGAAGTCAGCAAGAAAACAAAACTCAGTCACATTGATTAATTCATTGATACTTTCACTAAATCACATAGTGCATAGACAATTTACAGAACTTTATCTACAAGGAAAGAACAAAGGAAATTAGCATATTATGGACAGCAGAGCAGGAATAAACAGAGCTAAGGCAGGGGTAGAAAAATAGATATCCTTTGCTATGTAATTTGTAAGGAAGCCATCAAGATACTATTTAAATTGAAACTTGAAAGTTGAATTGGTGAAACAGTTGCTTCACTTGTTTTTAAATACATGCTTTGAAGCTTTTGCTTTCCTCCTCGGCTGTGACTACAAATAAGTCAAGTAATTGTGTCATCAGTTCAACTTGAATTTTCAATTTATTTGCTTCACTGTTTCAGATTTCTTCCAAGTAAATTATTCCTTCTCTCTCTCAAATAGTAAACTACCAATCTAAAAGAGCTTAAATGTTTCATTGTAATCCTGTTCTGTCATGTTTCACACTTTATTACTGGGCATTGGGTTTGTGAACATGAGGAAGTAAGGCAAAATATGGTCATCCATGAACATAAAGATTTTCAAACAGTATGGTAAAACAGTAGTTCTTCAAAATAAGCATACCATTAACATTCTATAAAGAATTTAATCCAAAAGGTAAAACATCTGTTTAACAGATTGCTTATGGATTATGAAGTGTTATGTTTGTAAAGCTAAATTAAATTTGGTCACTGGAGTTATGGAAGATTTTCAAAACATTAAATATATACAAATCTTCAAATCACCTGCAGCAAATGTTTTTGAACATGAAATAATGTAAACATGGAAACTATTAATCATGTAAATGGATTTATACATTTATTTACAACTTCAGAAACAATTTGATCAATTTTAATTCACCATAAATAGAATTACTTAAAAACAATTATATTCAGTTTCTTCACAGTTATCCTACAAGCACAGAGATTATGTAATACAAGAGCCACTGCAAAAGTTTGAGAATGGATGCAATAAAATATTAAAAATTTAGATCTGATCATTGTATCTTTTCAAAATATTCTCCATTGCATTCTATACACCGTCTCATCCTTTCAAACCATTTTGCAAATGCTAAACACCATTCTTCTTTGGAGAGAGTGCAAATACTTTCCTCGTAAGCGGTTACTGTGACTTCAGATGACTCAAATCGTTGACCTCAGATTTTTACTTTCATTTTGGGGAACAGAAAAAGGTCACATGGGGCCAGATCTGGACTATAGGGAGGATGGTACAAATATCTGACTCCTGCAGAAATTGGGTTGTTTCTTGTGCAGTGTGGGCAGAGGCATTGTCATGCTGCAACATAATTCCACGCTGATCAGTCTTGGGACGCGTTTTTCTCAGTTCATTGAATGCTTGTGGTGTACCACCCAGCAGTAACAGCCTTGTCCCTCAAAAGGAAGCATCACAATGTAGCCACTTGCTGAGAAGAAGGAACATATCATCTTCTTGCCAACACTTCTCTTCCACTTTACTTTTGTTGGGGGATCTTCTCCTGTGAAGACCCAGACCATTTAGTTTCTGGATCATACTGTTAAATCCAGCTTGCGTCACCTGTTAAAATGTTAAATGTGTTTTTGGATCTTTCTCCATTGAGTTTTTCAATCATTTCCTGGCACCATTGCACACGTGCTTGTTTCTCCTCATTTGTGAGGTAGTGGGGGACCCAGCGACTGCAGAGCTTCCTGACGTCAAGGTTTTCTTTTAGGATTGTTTTCACTGCTGCCGATCCAATATTTAGGGTTCTTGAATCTGACTATATGTGCAACAATGACCTTCCCACAAACATGCACTCTGCTTTCATCCCACATTTTCATCCATTATGGCTGTATTTGGCCCTCCTGCTCGTCTTCATCTTCGAGGGAATCCCTTCCTGTTCTAAACTCTGCATACCATCAATAAATGGTGGATTGCAAAGGGCAAAGATCCTAAAATACACAATGCCATCTTTCAAGGCATTCTCTCTCCCTTAAACCGACTTTAAAGTCGTAGAAAATCATAGCACAAAAATGCTTTCGCTTGAGATCCATCCAAGCGTATGGCATAACAACACCTGCTCTACATACACACATGGTGCTGATGATGCGCATTGTTGGAGCATGCCAGACTTACATATGTTGCCATCCGAACTTCAATCTGAAGTTAGGAAAAACTGTTTTGGCTTATCACTACTCATTGTTCCCCATTCTCAAAACTTTCAGAGTGACCCTATGTACAAGTCACAGGAGTTTTTTAATGGAGATTTCTGTACACTATATATATCTTATCGTGCAGTGAAGTATGGTTGTGCTGTACCCACAATATCTTGAACTGCAACAGCAGTAAAATGTTTAGTGAGATGTTCGTGAGTTACTGCAGTATCTGAACTCTAGGTAATAAGGAGAGTTGTTTAAGTTTAATGGGTGCTTTTACATCATAGAAAGTCAATGAATGATCAACATGATAATACTGAAGAACCTTCAAGTCAACTTCTTTCGCATCTGGTGGTCTCCATAGTGCCCTATTTCCTGGCACTAATAGATAATGAAGTGAATTAATTATAAAAGTTTTGTATAGTTGATATTCTAGGTAAACAATCACTAGTGATTTCAGTCAAAACAGCCGGCTGTACTTCATGAAGAAATACGCATCCAAGCATTTCTTTCAGGAGTCTTAAGATAATGGCCCTCTCTCTGAATCAGCTCTTGCAAAAACAAAATAACTGGCCAAGCATTGTCTTTCTCAGTCATTGCTGATCCTTTCAAATTTACCCTTGTTTTGTACATACTGGAGGACTGCTGTTTTTGTCATTCAGATTTCTGTCACAATCTATTAAAAGTTTAAACAAAACAAGCATGGAATTAACCTTGAACAGAGTTGCTGCCTCTTTTTAAATGGGAAATAAAAACACATCTGTAGTGGCACCCCGCCACAAAGATAGACAAATTCACGACAGACTCGTAGTACGCCGCATAAGCACTAGTATACTGTTAAATAGCAAATTATATGTAAATAGTTCACATGCACTCCACAGTGGTGCTGATGTACATTAAATCAAGCTCAATAGATGGCACCACGGTAATTAGCGCAGGAGTTACAACCTAATGGCCATGTTTCTGTGATGAATAGACAGAGGCATGGTACATAACTAATCTTGACCGATCCTCGCACCTATCAAAGTGGCATCCTTTAAACTGGAAGGATAGTTGACTCACTCGTCAGTGGAGTAAATCCCATACCCTCTGTGACCATCTTCCATCTCTAATCCATGGGGACCTCATAGAGATGACTTGACTATCCCGGGCAGTGTTTGAGCTCAGTGGTCTTACCACTAGTGTGCCTCACACTGCCAAGAGGAGCCTTGTCTACCCTACCGAGACCTCCACATTCAGCCACATTCTGAGATGATGAACCCGGCTTGATCACTTAGAACCACCTCACCTGAGGAAGCGTCCGGGACCAAGCAGGCGGTGCCTTTTCCAGTTGGCCGAACAAACACACTCAGACCGCGAACCTCTTGTAGTGACAACATGCAACAATTTACGCATCACAGTCCACAAAAATATCCATTAGTACTTTTGTTGGAAAAACTGGCAAAAAAGAAGTTTTAAAGATCTTTTATATAGAAAAGTATACTGAATCTTTGCTGTTAGGTTAAAACTTATCAATTGCTGTGTAACTGTTTTGTAAGATTATAGACCACTAGTAAAGCAAGAAAAATTATGGAAAGGTGGAAGTGAATCAAATTGGAAAATATATTACCAGGACTGTGATTTAAAAATGAAATTTTTGTGCTGACATTATTGCATTGAACTACTGTTCATGATGGGCATTGAATCACTTATCTGATTCATGTACATATATGCTCTCTGGAAATCCTCCAAGGTGAATCTAGATGTCTAAGTATCATAACCTCAAAGGCATTTCAATGTTGCAACTGCTTCATTACTATACTATAACCAAATATTAGGGTTTATTTCTATGTTTATGCACCTAATATTTTTATATGAGTCATTTACTAACTAGAGAGCTAATCATCTTGCTGAGCTAGAAGTGTTTCTTCACATAATAATTGGTGTAAAATGACCTTCAGCAGCTGACTCATACAAGCATGTGTGTCAAGCACAAAGTGATTTTCCTCTTACTGCAGATGTCGTTATCCTCCTCATTGTATAATTTGATGAATTTGTCAATGTTACATTAAAACTGTTAGCACATGTTTCTCATGACTGATAAAAGAGGATTGGTTCTTACCTTGGACAGATAATGGACAACCATTGTGTAGATTAATCATTGTGTTCAGAAACATACTTTCTAACTTAAATTTTTTTCAGGTTTGCTACATCATAATGGCAAAAAGGAGCCATATGGTCCAGCCTTTGGCTATGGAAGTATCATAGGAGTTCATTTGGACATGTGGAATGGCACACTACAATTTTATCTCAACAGACGGCCGTTAGGTGAGTGTTCTAGAAAAAGTCTGTGTATATAATCGCTTTCATTAAAAAAGCATCATTTAACAAAAACAATATAAAGCATTTAAATTTAAAGAATAAGTAATCAATTTCTAATTTTTGCACTGAGTTGCTGTGTACGCTGGGGCACAAAAGACTCAAAGACTGTGTTTGCCGAGCTGTTGGCCCCTACTTAAACTTAGTGCTTACTACTGTTTAACTTTTTTCTTTGCTTTGTGTATTAATTTTCCTCAGGCCATTTAGATCTTACTTTGCCTAAAAAGTTTCCTACTTCCATTATGTTTTTCTTTGATTTTACATTTATCATGTTTTTCTGTATAATTTCTTTAGTAAATTGGACCACTCCTTTTACATAATTTCTCCTTAACAATCTTGATTTCCTCAAATTCCAAAGTTATGTGTACCAATTATTATATTTTGGGTTACACAATGAACATTTAGCTACATACCCCCCCCCCTTTTCTTAGAGCTTTCAATGTAGACTGTAGTATAAATCACTGTAGTAATCTGCGAAATGACAATATTATTTCAAACCAAGAATGGGCATAAGCTAAACAATAACAGTAAGAGGAACATTGAAATATAAAACTCTAAAGAGCATACAGCTTAAGTTTTATAAAGGTATAGCTGTACCTATTTTGACATACACTTGTGAAAATTGGTCATTAAACCTATCAAAGAAAAGGAGGATTGAAGTGGCAGAGATGAGATTTTTACATTCCGTAGCAGAAGTGACTCTTAATGGACAAACAAAGAAGCAAACAAATTAGGAAGGAGTAATATATTTAATATTGTAGATAGAATAAATTCATTACAAATTAACTGGTATGAGCACACAAAAAGATTAGACTAATAGATCGCTCTCACTTTTAATTAACTATAAATTGAAAGGTTTCAGAATAGGAAAACCAATAACCAAATGGATAGATCAATTCTCTTGATTGGAAATATGCCTAATGGTTTAAGTCCATGAAGCAAAAGAAGAAACATAAATTGATTCCTGTTATTTTTATTTCACCCTCAATAGGAAAACTAAAACATAAATATTGGCAGTGAGTTTACTGGACACATTTGTTTTGTTGACATATAGCTTATTGGTTAAGCTGAAGCCGTTGAAGCACTGTTAAACTTAGGTTATGTTTAAAATAAAGAGAGTTGAAGGTTGTTACACTACATCACTAAAATGTTCTTACATGAACGCGTTTCAGGAGACGGTTTGCTCCCATCATCAGCATGTTTTCAATTGATTTTGCTGGTTATTGTCTGGGGAATGTGTGTGGCTAATGGTGTTCTCTGGTGCTGGGCTGATAAACCTCCAAAGGCTGCTGGGTGGCGGCAGTTCGAAATTCATTAGGTGATTCCTGTGTTTGACGATATGTATTTTTTCCCAGATGTCCAATTCATTGCTGCTGTTGATCGGTTTTAAGAGTTTTATGTTCAGAATGATATCATGGTTTGAAGACCAGAAATGATGTGCTACTGCTGATTTATTTGGCTGCTTTTGGTAAATGCATCTCATATGCTCTTCCAAAAGAAATCTTGAAATAATGCATCCTTCCGCCATTCGCACTAGAAATACTGTCACACTTTCAGACCATGTGGCGAGTACAAGCGGAGAACAGAGTCCTTATTTCGACAACTGAAACAATGACTAGCATATTCTGTTAAAGGTGATAAGATTGATAGTTGCAACAAAACAAACATTTACACATATAATAATAGTTAAGTCTAAAATAAATGAGCGAAAAATAAAGTAACAGGTATGCGATAACCTAATTTATTTGCTCTCTGGAAGCGGCACTTTATTAACTGTTGGCGGCTCATTTTAAAAAAGAAATTGTGCTCTGTTACACGAATTGCATTCTTTTTAAAATCACTACATTCTTGCATCGCGTATTTCCTATGCTTTTTTTTTTTCCCCCTGGGTGTAATCACTTTTGCCGTTTCAGATTTTTCTGCACAAGCACTGTTTATGCTTGTGCTCGAAACACTGAACTTAGAAGTTAATTTTAATATTTCTTTTGCGGAAAGTGTTGAATATTTCTCACATAACTTATAATAAAGATTCAACACTATTGATTTTTCACCACTAGTCAATGGTTTGCGTGACTAATGCTTTACGTAATTCGACGAAAACACAAGAGCGAATTCACTGTCCTCCATGATACTGAACACAACTGCTGGTTTCTGGCTGTAAACAACATTCTGCGCCTCCCCGGATGTCAGGTGACTCATACGAATTGCGTCATGGGACTTGTAGCTCTGTTTTATGGTATAAATCAGCGTTAAATAAGACCTTAGGTATTTGTATGGAATATTATACTATTTAAGGATAAATTCATTCTAAAATTCAGAGTATTAGCATGGGACTACTTTCCTGCGCGCATTGCTACCATGTTGCACCACAGTGCACTGACCACATGGGTTTGTTTTGCCGCGGATTAACCTAAGAGTTAATACAGAGAGGGGAAGTATTGTATTCCATTTTTGGAAACATGTCCATTTGTGTGTGTGTGCGTGCATGCGCGTGTGTGTGTGTGTGTCACATAACTCAGAAACGAACAGTCGGATAAACACCAAACTTGGTATTTAGGTTCAGTATCTTCCAAGGATGTGACACGAAGGTTTTCAAGAAAATCCCCCCACCCCAGATTACCCTTTACATGGAAGATTTTTCGAAAATTTTAATTTTCTCAAAAATGGCTCTAGCGATTTTGATTAAAATATCATATGTTTAAGATAAGATCTAAAATGTAGATCGCGTTAAAATGCACAATTTATGTCATATACATTTTTTTTGTTGAGTGAACCATTTTAGAGATATTGCTTGTTATTCCCTTAAATTTTTCAATACTTATTTTCTCAAATGGGAATTCGTTATTCATTTTTTTGTCTTGAATATGCAAAGAGTATTAATCTGTGGGAAAGGGAATAGTGCTGCACCTAGCAACCAGCTATTAAGAGATATGTATGTGCTTAAAGGCTACTGTATTTCCAAATTACCCTTGTAAATATATATTCCCCTTACATCTACAAGAAATTTAGCAATAAGATAGACTCTGCAAATGTTTATCTCGATTAACATGAAGTAGATGGAGAATAAGCATTTGTAAAAATAATGTGTACAAGAGTAGGGAAAGTCATGTGAGTGTAACACATCAGAATTTTTTTTTTTTTGCAGTTTAAAGACTTTATCCATTTCTCTTGCTGTAATATTTCCCCATAACTGATGCAGTAATTTGTATCACAAATTATTTAAATGTAAAGAATGATTATAGTATGAATATGCATTTTTATGTGACATTGATTTGAGATGTTTGTTGATTGTAATTATTGTTGAGAAGTAAGTTTAGACTGCCTTACTGAAACTGACAATAATAGCGTGCAATAATGCAGCGAGGGGGTGAGCTGTTTATCATTATTAGAGACGAGGAAGTTACGTAATGTTGGCGCGTTTTTCTTTAGAATTTGCTGGAACATTTTCCCTAGAGCATATGTATTCATAATTTTCATTGGATATAAAAATAGACGCTAATGTTGGCGCGTTTTATTAGCCAATAGCAGCTCGGTTATAATCTTTAGGCATATCAGGGTGTAGGAGTATAAAAAAGGGCTAGATTAGAGGTAGACCCCGTCAGTTCGTCGAAAATATTTGTACGTTACACGTCGCCTTCAGTCCAGCAGAAATATTTGTACAGTACCCGTCGGCTATCAATTCGCAAGTTACGCGTAGCAGAGTTATGAAAAATCTCAAGTGTTGTAAAGTTAATTATACAAAAAGTTGAAGTACGCGAATTAAGAATGATCAGTAAATAAGTTATTATAACAGTTTCAGTTTGGCGAGTGTCAAGATCAAAGTGTAAATGTGATAGTGAATGTGTTTAACAATAAAAAGTGTAAAACAAATTCCCTCATCAGTGTTATTTTTGGATAAAAGACTCCTTTCCGTTTACACAACCTGTATAAAGAGAAGTGCTCGACCAAAAAGATCATAGCTAGCCGGAGGACAGAAAACCAAAAAATTAAATAAAATAACAGTAGCATTCTTTCAAACAAACACTAATACTGCCTCAAATTGCTAACACCAGATGGAGCTAACAAACCTAACAAAGAATCACGTCACAAAATGGCTTCACCACGTGGAGTAAACACAATTACACAAACATTATAAATAATACCGCCGCAAATTGGCTCCCAATCGTGGGGCTCAACAAATTAAATGTAACTTAACAAGTATACCACTTCATAACGTAATTCCGTATCTTACTTGCGAATATATAAAAGCATAATAGACCTGTTTCATTGTTTTATTGTCCATTATTTTAGTTAATTGTCTCATTACATAAATGCCCTTATTTATCTTTTTTCTAATTGATGCTACATGCTTCCGTTGCTTGCTCATGTCTTTGGTTCCTGGATCATATTGATAGATCCAAAAATCATTCATGGTTACCAAATTATAAAAAAAAAATCCTCTTCAACCTATTCCAACAGCATCAACAGCTGTCGTGAAAGATCACACCATGTTTTTTCTGGAAACGGAACCCAAAAGTGGAACCCACCTTGTAGACATCTTAAACATGTGCAATTCGTCATGAATAATTTTTCACACACTTCCATAACTAGACCAGTTTCAATCATGATCATTTGGATGGTTGCTCATCTGTCTTCCAGGATTAAACACTCCACTTTCTCCACTTGGCCTCATCTTCCGTCTTGATGGTCTTCCAGGTCTTGGCTCATTTATGAGGGACATGTGAACAGTTTGGAAGTTCCTTTTCCACTTCAAATAATCTCATAAGATGGATAACTCTCATCATTTCATCATGAATTTCCTGTGCACTATTACCCTTCAAATGCAGGAACTTTTTCACACTACAAGCCACAATTATCTCCATCTTACACTTAAGTCACTTCTGGCACTACCTGTAAAAAAAAATGACACAAAGATCTGATTTTCTCAGCATCATGCACTTAGGGACCAATGATAATAGACAAAATTTCATCAATATACCATAACTTCCAGGTGATCATTAGAACTTTATGATACCCCCTCACATAAAACGAGGTTAGTGCCAAGGACAAGAACATCTATGACTACTACCACAAATTTTTAAGTAAAAGATATTAAAATTTGAAGGCTTAAATCTGCGTATCACATGGATTGTATATGTATGTTCCAGTTTAAAGGCTGGTTCACAATCAACAAGAATGGTAACCAGAATGAGAACGAGAAAGTTGAAATACATGCATTCAAATGGGAGTGTTCACAACCAATAGGAAGCCTTCCCGGGCCCCGAGAATGGGAAAGAAGAGTTGCCCAACTTTTAACGTTCTCGTTCCCGGGCACGGCATATTAGATCCCTATTGTGCATATTAGACTCTTTACTCTAGAGGTTATTCTAGGTGGCCGTGACATGAAACAGCCCCTAGTGCTCTCTATAGTCCCAAGCTGGGGAAACATGAAACTGGAAGGAATTAGTAGTAAATGTGCTTTCTAACCTCATCCCGACACCCGCAAATCTAATGTGTTGGTTCCTCTGGTGACGGGGTCATTTGTAGTTTGTTTATATGCAACTCAAAACTGGCTATTACCTAAAAAACAATGGCAAAAGCTACAAAGAACAGCTGAAACCAGTGGAAATGAAAGAAAGAACAGTAAACGATTTTAATGCATGCCATTAAATAAAGGAATGAAAGCTTGGCATAAGTAGAGGGATCAGAAATGTAATGAATATGCATTTAGATAATGTTTACTCTCGAATTTTGACGTTGGCTTGACGAAATTGGAAGTAGATGAAAAAATATCACTGGTCAGTTAAAGACAAATGAAATCCCAATGCTCAAAATCGACTTTCACTTTGTGATCGATATGCATTCCCGTTCTCGTTTCCATTCTGGTTACCGTTCTCGGGCGGTTGTGAACCAGCCTTAATAATAGATTGCAGATTTTAATAATTTGCATTTTTGTTGCAGGTGTGGCGTTCACCTCATTAAAAGGACGCATTCTCTATCCCATGGTATGTTCCACAGCAGCCAAGTCAGCTATGCGAGTCACATACTCATTCTCATGTCCTTCATCACTACAACTTCTCTGCTTAGGTGCATTAAGCACTGAAGTATCACTTCTACAGAGAATGAGTGCAATACCTGGACTCAGAAAGCAGACAAGGAATGCTTATTGGTGGCTCATACCTCCTTCAGAAGATAGAGGTAAAGTATTTCAGCACTCTTTTACAAGAGAAGTAAAGGCAGGCTAATAAGTCTTTGTACACTGAATAACAATAAAAATAAATTATCAGCCCATATTGCTTTCACTCTGTTGTTGTGTGTTTAATACACTTCATAACTCACATCACAATGCCAAGAGTGGATCTTTATGAAACTTATTAACTTATAGGTCTAAAACAACAAGGACATGAAATGAGGTAATGAAAGGAAATTTCTTGTTTCAAAATGACTGTGCAGAATAGACTTTTAATCTGGTTTACTTTGTTCGTATAAAAATTCATGTTAGATTCTTTCCACTGTATAACATTAACAAGAAAAACACTTCAAAGTTTGCTTTTATCATATAAGACATTAACAGCAATAAACCTTCAGTATACATGTTTAATTTAACATCAACTTCCTGTGTATAAAATATAAAGAAGCAAATTAACAGTAAAAGCATTCTCAACAATTCAGCGTCTCCAAAGCATTGCATATATACAATTACAAATATCCAAGTTAACATGTGCCATTAGAACCATTTCACTCATTCCCTTGTTTAAGGATTCTATCTACAGATTTCTTACAAAAACTTGTTAAACAGAGAATTACGAAAATTACAATTTTAGAAGAATTGAGTTGCCTTTTACGATTCAGTATGACCTTCGCTTCCCTATGCATTTAATTATGCCTTTCCGAGACTATACACACATACACCTGTTAAATTAAATTTGTGAATTTCTACTTACAAACATGGTTAACGTTTAATTTAGAATAAAGCCGAAAGTGTTAGACATACACCATAATAATCTGCTCGCGAGTCCCCCGCTAAAGTGTTAGTCTGTCGCTCACTGGGCCATGCTATGCTCTGCCTCTCCTCTTTCTCCTGTCAGTTGAGCTGCTTGCTTTCAGCTGGGGAGGGGAGGAAGTTGGCGATCTCACTGCCCTTCCCCATACAGCAAAAAATTGGTGAACTTTTGCCTTCATTTCTGACATAATTCTAATAGTAACGTCAGGTACTTACGTAGCTGCTATGCTTTAAAAGAAAAGCAATTATGAAATAAACATTTTGCCAGAAATGGAGTATTTCTTAAAGTAAACATAACATATAATAATGCTTGCTTATAGTTTCATTGTATTTGTTTATTTCTTTATTTGTTTCTTATTAGCATCCCATATTTATCATTTTCTTGCTTTCATTATTTTATTACTGCTCATTCTAAAAACAGAAACCAAGGTTCTACTGTATGGGTTTTTATTTTATAGGAACAAATGTAAAGAGATATTTTGTAAACAGAAAGGATTTTTGTTACTTTGTACAGTTTTATAGTTGTCATTGGGGTAATTGCCTGCTTTACAATCTGTGTATCTGGGTTCAACTCCTGACAGAGATAAGTTGCTGGGTGGGGATTTTCATCCACTTTTTGCTACCCTGTAAAGACAGATGTCAGGTGCCAATCAACATCAAAGACTCCATATATATGCTGTCTCAAGGAAAAATGGTTAACGAAAGTTAAAAAAAAACAATAGGAGAGAGGCAGGAAGGGTGAGAGAAAGGAATATAAGAGACAGTAGGAATCAGAGAAGGGGAAAGGAAGGAAAAGAGTAAGGGCTAACCAGAAGCCAAAATGCCAGGGTGCCAGGTGAAGGTGGCTCTTAAAGGAGAGAAAAATCTTTCTTAGTATATAAGTAACTTTAAGATATGACTTAAATGTATCTACGTATTTTTTGTGTGCTGTTTGGTACAAATAAATATTCTATTCTGCTCGCTGTCACATCATTCATTCCATTTCTCACCTGCAGTGCATTACAGGAAAAGAGAGTGTTGTACTCTAAAGGCTGGTTCACAACTGCCCGAGAACGGTAACCAGAACGGAAACGAGAATGGGAAGCAATGCACCATGCAAAATATTGGTTCACAACAGCCCAGTAACGAGAACGGGAATGCATATCGATCACAAAGTGAAAGTCGATTTTGCGCATTGGGATTTCATTTGTTTTTAACTGACTAATGATATTTTTTCATCTACTTCCAATTTAGCCAAGCCAACGTCAAAATTTGATAGAATAAACATTATCTAAATGCATATCCATTACATTTCCGATCCCCCTACTTATGCCAAGGTTTCATTCTTTTATGTAATGGCATACATTAAAATTGTTTATTGTTCTTTTTTCATTTCCACCGGTTTTAGCTGTTCTTTGTAGCTTTTGCCTTTGTTTATTAGGTAATAGCCAGTTTTGAGTTGTATATAAACAAACCACAAATGATCCCTTCACCAGAGGAACCAACACTGATTAGATTTGCAGGTGTCGGGATGAGGTTAGGAAGCACATTTACTACTAATTCCATGTTTCCAGTTTGCAACTATAGAGAGCACTAGTAGCTGTTTCATGTCACGGCCGTCTAGAATAACCTCTAGAGTGAAGAGTCTAATATGCACAATATGGATCTAATATGCCATGCCCGGGAACGAGAATGAGAAAGTTAAAAGTTGGGCAACTCTTCTTTCCCATTCCCAGTGCCCGGGAAGGCTTCCCGTCGATTGTGAACATTCCCATTTGAATACATGTATTTCAACTTTCTGGTTACCGTTCTTGTTGGTTGTGAACCGGCCTTAAGAGTTTTCATATCAGATAGTGAAGGCTGTTTAAGAGAGAAATAACATATATGTACTCCAAGACAGAGGTGGCTGGCCAGGTGAAGTAGGTGAAGAGTTTTTATGTAATGTTTCCTGTTTATACCATTTCTTAATTCTTAAAATGGAACATTTAGTATAACATTCAAACTTGTCAGCTGTTGTTAACATTTAATCCAGGTAGTGTAAACATTAAAGTTACCAACTTTCTGTTCTTTAGTATCCTGACTTTGAAGGCAAGCCCAAAGGGGTAGGAAGGCTACTATAGCTCAACTCTCCACCAAGAGAAATATTCCAGCACTTTGAAAAAATAATTGAGTTTTATTTATGGAAAAATAATTGAGTTTTATTTATGGATGCTCTTTAACTACTATGGTTCTTAGCGTCCCATTCTATATTGGGCATGAAAGACAGGAAGTTTTGCTCAGAGGCCTCTCTATCAGGCTTGAGGTTCCTTTACGTGCTGTGAATCTATGACATGGGACCACTGGCATTACTTCCCTTCGAAGGAAGCATGCTAAGGATTTTTATACCCGAATCCGGGGTTTGAATCCGTGACCTTGGAAATCGGAGACTAGCATTGTACCCCTAGATCACAGAGGACGATTTCAGCAGTTCGGGTTCAGCATTTATTTTGTTTGGGAAGGTTGCTATGGTAACATGATGTCATTATTGCTCTTCTAGCCATGGAAGTGAAGAACTTCTGTCTCAATATTGAAGCATTTCTTTTGCACCCTCAGGTAACAGCTTGTAGTATCTAACACAAGTAGTCAGTGGGTAGGTATGAGCATGTGAACACTGAATACAAATAAATTTGTATCCTGTTTCCTTCTTTTTTATTTATGTTTCCAAAAAAATAAAATATGTTATGTACTTACGACTAGTCAGGGTGTAGTGTGACCTTGTGAATACTGATTACAAACAAATTTGTGCCTCTCTTTTTGTTATGTTGTCAACAAATGATATGTGTATTTTTCAGAAACTACTTTTAATAGGTGGAATGATAAGAATTACTGGGTAACTAAGTAATTCATTGCAAATTTGCATAAAGAAAGAAATAGAAAGCTCCAGGAAGACATATAATATAAAATTTGAAAATTTTTGCTTTTCTGAATTTTGTTTTTTATGCAGTAATGTATTGCTTCAAATAATAGATAACTTTGCTTCCTTAAAGGACAGGAGGATTGTCTTAATCTATAAAAAGTATGGTTAGTAAGTAATATTAATAGTTATATAATTTTTAGCACACACTATTTTTGTTTATTTTACATACAGCATTTTTCACTTGTTTTCTACACCATGAGTTGCCACAGCACCAAGGTAAAAAGAAGAAAACACTTTCAAATGAAAACATATCAACTATAGCCTGACTATTTTAGGCAGTAAAAACTTTTCAGTACTATCCATGAAGCATTCCTACCCACAATAAAGCATATTGCGCTTGTTTCAGTCAAATTGTACTGTTCCTGTATTTTATTTATTTGTTTGTTTGTTTAGTGGGTTAATGCGATATGTAAGTATATGGTTAAATGTTAAAACAGTGAATAGTTTGCATATACAGTGAAACTTGGGTAATTCGAACACTTTAATTCAAATTATTCTTTAATTTGAACTGTTTATTTTACCCCTTGAATTTGCTATGTAAACAGTGCATAAATATTGTCTTTTCTTCTAACATAACTTTGTTTAATTTTAAGAAACAAATTTGATGTGTTACACTCACATGACTTTCTCTACTCTTGTACAAACTATTTTTACAAATGCTTATTCTCCATCTACTTCGTGTTAATCGGGATAAACATTTGCAGACTCTATCTTATTACTAATTTTCTTGTAGATGTAAGGGGAATATATATTTACAAGGGCAATATAGAAATACAGTAGCCTGTAAGCACATACATCTCTCTTAATAGCTGGTTGCTAGGTGCAGCACCATTCCCTTTGCCACAGATTAATAGTCTTTGCATATCTAAGACAAAAAAAATGAATAATGAGTTCCCATTTGAGAAAAGAAGTATTGAAAAATTTAAGGGAATAACAAGCAATATCTCGAAAATGGTTCACTCAACAAAAAAAATGTATGACATAAATTGCGTATTTTAACGCAATCTACATTTTTTGTGTAGTAAAATTTTGTCTATCTCTTATGGTTTACCAGTTATGCAAAAGTCATTCACAATGAAGAATACTTTTGAAGACATTCCCAGAAAATTCAAGATATACGTTTTGTCATGAAAATATCTTAAACATATGATATTTTAATCAAAATCATTAGAGCCATTTTTGGGAAAATTAAAATTTTCAAAAAATGTTCCATGTAAAGGGTAATCTGGGGTGGGGGAATTTTCTTGAAAACCTTCGTGTCGCATCTCTGGAAGATACTGAACCTAAATACCAAGTTTGGTGTTTATCCGACTGTTCGTTTCCGAGTTATGCTGTTCACAGACACACACACACGGACATGTTACCAAAAATGCTTTTTTTTGGATTCAGGGGGTCTCAAAACATATATTTCTGGTGAAATCTCAGTATCGAATTCTTGGGTGGAATACAATACTTCCCGTACTTACTATACATAGTAGAGAAAGTAAAAATCTATGGAGTGACACTGAATTATGGAATGCAGCAGTATGGGAGGGGACTTTACTATGGCAATTGGCAAATTCTAAAACTAAAAATGCTTTTTCTGCTTTCGAGAAGCAAGAGACATGACAATGGACTACCTCTCAAGGTGACTGTGTACTGTACTCCACTCACAAGAACATCTTAGAGGAAACTGTGGAATCAACAACTAGAGCAATAGAAGAGCTTAAATTCTGTGTATCAAGAAGGCTTACACATCTCTGAGAAAAAAACATATGCTCTATAAATGGTGTACTCATGGCAAACCTATGTTAGAATTATTCATGACATGAGTAGGCCTGTTATTGTGTATTATTGTTAGTACTGTACTGTATTTTCTCATATTACTGTATAATATACGCTTCTGACTTCAGAGTATGTACTATATAGATTGCCTATACCATTTTTTTTAATTTGCATTTTGGATAATTTGAATACTTTCTTAGGCCCTTCATATTCGAATTACATAAGTTCACTTAGTTACAAAATGTAACTATTATGAAAATTATAATGTGAGTTGAAAATGAATAATCCTTTCTTTAGTTTTATAAATACATTTCCCAATAATTTTAGTTTCAGATTCTGCTAGCAGTAGTGATGACGACAGCTCAAGTATGGTTGAAATGGTCATATGTGATGATGACAAAGATGTGGAAACACCTAACCATGAAGTTTCTAGTAATTCATCAGGTAGGTCTACATCGAGGAAAAGAAGAAGTGAGAATTGAGCAAATTGTGATTTAGTTACTAAGAAGACAAAGTTACTGCACATGGCTGCAGAACAGTGTGGATTGTATATGTGGTTAAAATAAAAAGGAAACATGATAAGAGTTATAATGCTACTCTCTGCAAGATAAAGAGAGAATGTACGTAAGCTAGGTCAAAGGGCTCAGTTAAACCCTGATCAGGACAAGTTCTCTGGTTATCCGCAGTGTTTTCTCTTGAAAAGGCAACTTTTGAAACAAGTCATTTGAGCTCGAATTTAATTATTAATTCTGTTCATAGTCCCAAAACACCATGACATTTGGCAGAAAATCTTGGGAAGAAATAAAGACGGAACTAGAGAAAACCATTAATAAATCCTATTTAATGAAAGCGTTATTTAAAGCTCTCAATATTGAAATACAGTACAAATTACAATTTTTGGGCTGTTGAAAAACAGTAGTGGTGAATGCAGAGAAATAAGGTTTTATGGAATGTTAAATATGTTTAAAGAATATCAATGAGAATGCAAGAGAGAGAGAAAAAATTATCTGATAGACAAAAGCAAATTATTACAGTTTCGCTTATGCAAATATACATAACATTTATAGTACTGTTGAACAGCTTAAAGTGCTGCATGTGCTGCTTCCTGTTATTTACTGTTATTTCTGACAGAAAAGGACCACAGCTAACAAATAAAACAGAAATTCTGATGAAATTTTAAATGTAGTCTCACCACATAAATCAGCTATCCCTGCAGTCTGCAGATTATAGTCTTATGTGGAAGCATTGACCCTTTTGTTAAAAATGTGTGTTCTTGTATAGCTGTGGTTCTTGTTGCATGTTTTATCTTTCCTGTGTTCTAACCAGCATTAATTATTAACTTTTCCACAAATGCAAAGAAGCTGCAGAATTTAAGAACATGTATGCCAGTAATAATACAGAGTGATTTATGAAGAACTGACACATTTATTTCTTTAATTTCTGCTCAAAATTCACTCAATGCTCCAATTTTAGCACCAAATTAAGCAGAATATTCTGGAGTTTCGATTGCCTGTCACTAGATGCACAGATGTTCATGTTTTATTCGTTGTTTGTTTTATTGTCAGCAACTGTTTTTCAGATTTTGTTCTAGTCATCGTGAAAATGGAGTACACATTAAATGAACAACTCTTCCTTGTAAATCAATACTGGATTATGAATTCAATTACAGCTACTCAAAGGGCATACCAGAGAGACTTTGGTGTTCGGAATATTTCCCAAAGAAACACAATACTGGAACTGGTAAACAAACTGGGAAGGGGGTCCCCTAATTCAATGTTTTTTGTACTGCCATGCAGCTGTCCATTGGATAACTTCGCTGTTGTCTATTGGTGGTATTTCAAAATGCATTACTCTGTGTGCATATTTGGTAATGTGGATTTTTTTCCCATTGTCCCAAAAGAGTTCAAGTAAGTGATGCAAAGTATTAAAATAGACTCGCCTCTTAAATTGGATAATACACAATTGTGCATATTCTTCTTTCAAAGAAGGTGAAACTGCAGAAAGCTTTAAAAGCAATAAGATGGTATAGACCCTAAAATATGTTACAAAATGGTTCATTATAAATTAACTATGCCAAGTTTCCTCATGGTCAAGCAGGTTAGCTCTTCAGAAATAGAAGGCTAATAGTTCAAACATGGACCCATGAGAATGATTTTTATTTGTTGAATTTGAATGCTTTGTTATCTGAGCCAAAGAGGCTAACCTAAATACAAATAAAGTTATGATAATTATAACTATTAATGAATTGTTGTACATCTGGCGATATAAAATCATTTTTATTTTTTTTAATGTGAATCCTTTCCCAAGTGCATTAATATAAATCACAAATATGTATTAGTTTTAATTGTTTCCAACAAAAATTAAGAATCTTAGCTGCAATAACTTATTCAGGTATATCCAAATACCAATCCCAAAGCACCACAAAAAGATGGTTAATTTAGGTAGCATGTAAAATTCATACAGATGCTGTCACTGTGTAATGCTGCCAGATATCCTCTGTAGATTTTAAGTTCTAGCCTGGCTTTATAGTAAACAAACTTAATAATTGTCTAGAAACTTTGCTTGTATGCTAAAGCGTAATAGCATAGCTTATCTGTTCTGTAATTATACAGATCCACCATTTGTTTTTTATTGATTTTGGCATTAGATTCATCTAATAATAAAGAGAATATGAAGCAGATACACCACAATATAAATTTCTCACATGTTTGTAACTGAGATTGCACTTGTCTTTTTAATTAATTCATAAGCAGAATGTTTCACAATCCATTATTAGCATATTCAGAAGCTGCTTCCACTTATTTATTATTTTTGTAATTTAATAAATGAAAAGTTTAGAAATTTAAATGTTAAAAGCCATTAAATATATTTCTACCCTAAAAAAAATAAATAAAGGTGATTATAAACTTTAACAATTTATTTTATCTTCTTTGGGCAAATAATTTTAAATATGGCAAAATTACACTTCTACAAAATAAATACAATATAAAAATGTTAGGAATTTTTAAAAAAGATAAAATTTCAGGAAATAAAAAATCTGACATGCAGTTATCAGTTAAATTGTTTAGATTGTAAATAAATTTACATTGAAAAAACTAAACATAATTTGGAAACCAGATTGAATGAGGATTTTAGAAATATTAAATATAAGCAAATTTATAAACCAGTGTTGGCATATCATGTTTGGTCAAATAACCATAAAATGAGTTAATGAGAATTATTTGAGAGAAGTTATGTACGAGGTCTGCTTAAAACAATTCTGGAACATTCGTAATTTTGCACCAATAGAGTGTTGGAGCGAAATGCGGTTGAAATCCCTGCACACACGTGTGTTTAATGTGTAACTGCCGGAAGTTTCATTATTTTACGTCTGTTATAGTTCAGTGTTGTATTGAGTAAAACGTGTCGCGCAGTTTGCGAATTTCGAGATGGCAGAGTTAGAGGAGCAACACGTCTGTATTAAATTTTGCGTGAAGCTGAAGAAAACCTTTACAGAGACACACCAAATGATGCAGGAAGCCTACAGTGATGAGTGCCTAAGCCGTACTCTTGTGTTTCAAATGGTTCACACGGTTTAAAAATGGCCAGATTGGAAGTTAAAGATGATGCTCGTTCAGGACGCCCTTCCACATCTACCGACGACGCTCATGTCAGAAACGTCAACAAAATTGTGCGTGCCAATCAAAGACTGACATTCAGGATGCGTTGCGATGCCTGTGAGAAAGTGTGAGAAGGAAACGGCATGAAATGTGGCGAGACAATTCATGGCTCTTTCATCACGATAATGCACCCGCACATTCATCCCTGTTGGTGCATGACTATTGCACAAGAAACGATATCACTGTGCTGTCTCATCCTCTGTACTCTCCAGACCTGGCCCCTGCGGACGTTTTTTTTATTTCCAAAGTTGAAAACCCCATTGAAAGGACGAAGATTTGCAATAATAGATGAGATAAAAGAAAATTTGCAAACAGCGTTCCACGCGATCCAGAAAGAGATGTACCAAGACTGCTTCCGGAAGTGGAAACGGCATTGGGAGCGGTGTATCAATTGTGGAGGAGAGTATTTCAAAGGAGGCCATGCAAATAGGTAAAAGCTAAGCACAGAAAAATGTTGTGGACAAAGTTCCGGAATTTTTTGAACACACCTCATATTTTGAAGAATAGAAATTTTGTACTGAATTTTGAAATACCTGTAATTGTTTTGTATCAGTAATTAATTTTACATCCAGTAGATGGCAGTATTATTAAGAACAATTTGTCACCTAGCAGTGGTAACCTTAATGAATATAACTCAGCAAATTTTAAACAGTTTGTAGCAGCCGAAAATGTAATTAATGGATTGTGAAATGTGCTCTGCTTATGAATTGTATTAAAAAAGATAAGTACAAAGATATATAAGAATTTTTTATATACACATATTAAGCAGTTTGTGTTACTGGAGCTTTTCTAGGTAGATAGTGCATATGCAGTAAAAGTTTATAAAATCAGTTAGAAAACTGGTGCAATTCTCAGTAGAAGAGTACCATATTTACTTGGCTATAGGTCCCCATTGCCTTTAGTACCCCTCTTAATTTTTGAGAGGCAAAATTAAAAATCTGATGTGATACATTCACATGACTTTCTTGACCCACTATCTTTAATAGTGAGTATACAAAGTATACTTACTAAAGCTTATTTTTCTATCTACTACATTTTAATCCAAATAAACTTTTGAAGAAATGCTACACTACACATTTCATTGTAGATACAAAGAGAACAGCATTAGTCAAATGTTTAAGAACCGGACACTATATGCTGGCCTTAAAGTTCCTTACTGTTTCCATGCTTGCGAGAAACAACTAAATGCTGTCAGGACTTTAAGGGAATGACCAAGTAATGAACAATTCAAACCTTTAATAGCGGATATCTCAGAAAGGGATTATGCCACAAAAAAAGTTATTTTAAGTAAATTGCGTGTTTTAAAGAGATCTACATTTTTTGTGTAGTATGTTCTCGTCTATCACTTAACATTTACCAATTATACAAGATTATACAAAATTTCTTCCAACTGAAGTGCGCTTCACAGGCTATTCCCAGAAAATTCAAGATACACATTTTATTTGTAATGTAAATATCTTCAATATATTGTATTTTAGTAAAAATCGTTAGCCATATTTTAGAAAATAAAAAATTTCAAGAAATGTTTAATGTAAAGGGTAGTTTGGGGGGAGGAGAAATCCTTGAAAATCCTCGTGTCGCATCCTTGGAAGGTACTGAACCTAAATACCAAGTTTGGTATTTATCGGACTTTTTGTTTTTGAGTTATGCTGTTCACACACACACCTCTTTATCTAAAAAGGATTATTATTATGATGATGATGATTATTATTGTTGTTGTTAATTTTTTCTTTCTTTTTTTTTTTTTTTTTTTTTTATTCATGGGGGGGACCAAACCTGTATTTCCAGTGAAATCTTGGTATCAAATTTTTGGGTGGAATACAATACTTGCTATATGTAGTAGAAAAAGAAAAAATTCTGATGCGTTGCACTCACATGACTTTCTCTACTCTTGTACAAACTATTTTTACAAACACTTATTCTCCATCTACTTCATGTTAATCAAGATAAACATTTGCAGAAATTATCTTATTGCTAATTTTCTTGTAGTTGCAAGGGGAATATGGAAATACAGTAGGTTTTAAGCGATAGTTGCTATGTGGAGGATTCCATTCTTGTTGCATGTCCAGGAGATAAAAAGAAAGTATTGGAAAATTCAAACAAATAACAAGAAATATTTCTAAAATGGTTAACTGGACAAAAAAAATGTATATGACATAAATTGTGTGTTTTAACGAGATCTACATTTTTTGTGTAGTAAAATTTTATCTATCTCTTACAGTTTACCAGTTATGCAAAAGTCATTCAGAATGAAGAGGGCTTTGTGAATGTTCCCAGAAAATTCAAGATATACATTTCATTTGCCATGAAAATATCTTGAACATATGTTATTTTAATCAAAATCGTTATAGCCATTTTTGAGAAATCTAAATTTTCGAAAAATATTCAATGTAAAAGGGAAGTTTAGGGTGGGGGGATGTTCTTTAAAACTCTGTGTCGCATCCTTGGAAGGAACTGAACCTAAATACCAAGTTTGGTATTTATCCGACTTTTCGTTTTTGAGTTATGCTGTTCACAGAGACACACACACATACAGGAACCTTTTTCTAAAAATGCTTTTTTTGGATTCTGGGGCCTCAAAACATGTATTTCTGGTAAAATTGTGGTATCAAATTTTTGGGTGGAATACAATACTTTCCCTACTTACTATACGCAGTAGAGAAAGTAAAATTCTAGGAAATTAACAAATTTCTTACTTACATCAATCTAAATCTTACAACGTTGCCTTATTAGTTTCTGTGACAAGTAAACAGTGAGTAAAATCCAGTGACAATTAGTCTTTCAAATGGTACCGTAATTCCTCATGTCTTATCAGGCTACAGCCAATCACAGAAGAAGAACAACGGTAAAACCAACCCCTTCCTGATTCCCATTTACTCATGCTGCCACTTGGTTTGCACTTTGTATATGTGTCTAGTAGTCTTCATCTTCGATCCATACTGTGAGTGTGAAAACTTATAAATGATTTCCAGGGTTGCAGGATGGTTTTGCAGGCTCTTTTAAATTAAATGCTGCCAAATTTGCAAATAAAAATGGTAGAAGAGCGACATCTCATGAATTCGACATACAACCTAAAATTATTTTATATTGGCGCAATCAGAAGGATCAACTAATGCTAATTAAGAGAGATGATAAGTCTTTTCGTGGAATCCAGAAAGGAAAGTCTGAAGAAGTACAGAGTGAACCAAAAGACTCCGAACCGCCTGTGCGGTATTTTTCCTGTCGGTGTCCTCGGCGCTCGTTGCCATTTGTCACTATCATAGAAAGACGTGGATAAACCATGCAACATTTTTAAAACTAAATTTAAAGGCTTTACTTACCAAATTTACGAAAGGAGATGGCACCGTCGTCGTCCATACATTTTTGGCACCTCTTTAGGAAACTATCACTCGCCGTAGTTCACATTGAGAAACTTCCTGGCGGATATTTTGTTTTAATTCTTCCAGGATGTATGGGTTTGTCTTGCGCAACTTATGTTTTTATTTACCCCGGAGGGGTATTTTATGAACAATATTACCGGCTGCGCAGTGTTTTTCCACTGGGCATGTGGAAATGTGATAAAAACATGATAACGTACTGCTGTTATAAACAAAGTCACGCTGTGCAGTGTGAAGTGCAGTTTTGAGTTGACGGTGATGTGATGTGGTTCAGTTATTACGAGTTATTTATTTTGTCCGGTACTTAGTCACAAAGTGTATTATGGTTAACATATTAGTATATGTTTTCTACTGCACAGCGTGTATTTATTTATAATTTGTATGTGTTAACTCGGTCAGCTCGCCAAGTGAAAGTACGATTTGCAGAAAGATTTCCAAGTGTAAAATTCCAGGCCGTACAACAATCCATAAACTTTACAGTAAATTTTGGCCACAGGAAGTGTTCAGACTAAAAAATATAAAAGACGGCGTTTGGTTCTTACCGAAGTAACATTAAGATGACAGTGGTCATCGTTTGGATAATTCCCCCAAAAATTCCATGATGGATAGTTTCCTAAAAGGTGCTAAAAATGTATGGACAACGACATAAAGTTGGTAAGTAAAGCCTTTAAAAGTAGTTTTAAAAATGTTGTATGGTTTCATCCATGCCTTTCTGTGATAGCGGCAGATGGTGAGCGCCGAGGATGCAGACAGGAAAATCACTGCGCGGGCGGTTCGGAGTCTTTTGGCTCACTCTGTAGATAAAAAAGTGTTAAGAGTGGGTTGTTGAAACAAGTAATAATGTTCACGCTGTAACGCATGAAATGTTGCAGTTTAAAGTGTGTGCAAAAAACCAAGGGATCTCAGGTTAAGAATTTAAGACAAGCTGACACTGGGCAGGGATTCCACAACAACATATACTGCATTACTATTCTTCCCTTCCTTAAATATTTTTGTGAAGCATAAACAAGTTGTCTATATCAGTATCAAAAACAAGGATGTTAGTGTTATAGGTAGCCAATTATGATCTTTGCAGAAGTTATCACTATGCGAGGTGTTAACTGAATTACTATTAGAGCAATGAATTGTTGATTACATATGTAATTTTGTTTATTTTAATTAAATATCTTATAAATAGCATTAAAATAAAACAGCATATTATTTATTTACTCCTCTCCAAACCAATTGATTTTACAAAGTTCGCGTCTATAGGACCTTCCCCTATTTTGGAAGTAAAAATAGGGAGAAAAGCGGAGTTATAAAGCTGAGTGAATACAATACTATGTTTTTTGAGTTGAAATTTGATCCAGAGTATTGTGTGCCTCAAACAGTACTGAGTATGGAGTCTTCATCTGACTTAAATACGTAAATGAACTGTTAGTGGACAACAAAAAACAAGCCTATGAAATGCTTAAGCAGTGCAGATTAGAAAAACCTAGGTATGCCTATTCACTTGGCATAATGGCAGTTGAAATCTTGGAATTTCATTCTTTTGTTACTATTTATTGAAATAAAATGTTTGTATGGAGCAACCGGCATTAAAGGAGGAGCTGAAGAAGCTGTAAAAAAGCGTTCAATTTATTACAGCAATACAGAAGATTGATTAAATGTATGATAAAATATTGTTAAACTATTTAGGAATGCTTCTCGAGAGCAAGTGCATTGCTACCACATTAACATATAAATGCTGACCTAAGCATGAGGTGCAATACAACAATTCATGTTCTAAATGGTACATGTACAGCTAAATATTTTGAAATATGATATTAGTAACAGGAGTCTCAAATGAGTCTCCGCAGTGAACCCAGATGCATGCATGTGATTAAGTTGATAATGGAACTACACAGAGGGCCATAGACCCTTTGAGCAGGTAATGTCCACCTTTATCCCACTTGAAACAAATCTTCAAAAGTAGTCAAGAGATTACGATATTGTCAGTCTTTCCAGTCATTCATCAATTGACAAGGAGTTGAAGTTTTGAACAGAATGTTTTTCAATGATGAAGCATAGTTTAGCCTTTCTGTATTTATTAACAGTCAGAATTCACATATTTGGTCGTCAACCAACTCCTTCGCACTGGAAGAAAAGCCACTACATTCACAAAAAATCGGAGATTGGATTGCCATTTCCAGAGCGCGAATCATAGGACCAATTTTTTATTTTAACATGACAATCACTTCAGAAGTCTATTGTTCAGACATTATTTACCCATTCATTGCCCTTCTGAATGAAGGTGAAATTGAAAGATTTTTTTCAACAAGACTGTGCGACCCGTCACACATCCAATCAAATGTTAGGACTATTAAATGAAATCTTTGGGGAATGAATAATCAGCAAAGGACTATGGCCACGTTGCTCCTCAAACCTTATGCCCTCTGGTTATTTCCTCTGCAGTGCCACAAAACCCTATAAGAATAACCTGAAAAGAATTTATGAACTAAAGGTAGAAATCACAAATTACATACACTCGATTACACGGGAAACCCTATACAAAGTATTTAAAAATAAGTTCAAAAGAGTTGAACTCTATCTTCAGGAACGAGAAAAGCATTTCCAGCATCTTCTGTGACAATGGTAAGTAAGTAATCTCAATTTCGGTTCAGTCCATCATCTTCATTCCCAATAATAATTAGTGGGGTCCATTGCCAACGCAACTGTGGTGAGTAAGCATGTTAGAGCGTCCACCTCACTGCGGAGACTCATTTGAGACACCTGTTATTAATTGCACCATTATTTTATTATGACATTTAGCATAAATAAAAACTATAATAAGTTTCATAAATTGTTCAAATAAGAAGCAGCATAAGCTTTTGAAGTTGATGAACAAAACAGCACAAACATTGAGCTTCCCATTTTCAAAATGTTGCTTCTGCAGGTGACCATAAAGTTCCTCCTTAGAATATACGAGGGTGGTCTGAAAAGTTTCCGACCTAATAAAGATACAAGACATTTTTTCAGAATATTTTTTTATTTTTCAACATAGTCTCCTTGTAACTCTACACACTTCTTCCAGCGATGCTCCCATCTCTGTAACCCATCCAAATAGTACTCAGTGTTTTTCTCTGCAAAATAATTGTTCACGAAGGTGATTGGCTCTTCATTTGACGAAAATCTCTGTCCTCCGAGTGCAATTTTCAGATGAGGGAACAAAAAGAAGTCGCTTGGGGCTAGATCTGGTGAGTAAGGCAGATGGTCAAGCAGTTCAAACCGTAATTCGTTGATTTTTGCCATTGCAACTGTTGAGGTGTGAGACAGTTGTCTTGGTGAAACAGGATTTTCTTTTTCTGCAAATGTGGCCGTTTTTCCACAAATTCTGCCTTCAGCTTGTCAAGTAATGATGCGTAGTATGCTCCTGTAATGGTTTTTCCTTTTTAAAGATAATCGATTAAAATAACTCCATGACTATCCCAAAAAACAGTCGCCATCACCTTCCCAGCCAAAAAACAGTTTTTGCTTTTTTTGGAGCCGGTTCCCCCTTTCCAGTCCACTGTTTGGACTGTATTTTTGTTTCGGGCATATAATGGTGTATCCAAGTTTCATCTACAGTAATTAATCGGCGCCAAAACTCGGATTTATTGCACCTAAACTGCGTTGGAAATGTTCATTTGAACATGTTTTTGGTCTAACGTGAGCAAACGCCCGGACAGCTTTCTCATGTCTAAATGTTGATTTAATATGTGATAAAACATGTTCATAGCCTCTGCTATCTCTCTCACTTTAATTCAGCGGTTGTCTAGCACCATTTGGTGAACTTTGGCGATATTTTCGTTGGTAGTTGCAATTTTTGGACGTCCCAAACATTCATCGTCTCCCAAGCTCTTACGGTCATGTTTAAATTCAGCTGCCCAAAATTTCACTGTGCTAAATGATGGTGCACAGTACCCATACACAGAATCCAACTCATCTTTGATTTGCGTAGGCATATTGCCTTTCAAAAACAAATATTTAATAACAGCTTGATACTCGATTTTGTCCATTTTCATAAAAACACTCGCATCACCTCACTCAAACGACTGTTACATAACAACTGAGCGTCCAAAATGGCTGAAACTTTGGTGAGTAACTGTCAACAGATGAACAATGAAATTCACTAGCTTTTATTTACGAGTGCTGCCATCTTCATGTTGAGGTCGGAAACTTTTCAGACCACCCTCGTAATCTAAATATACTTGTGTGTAGATGGGAATCTTTTAGATATACAGAGAGAGTATATATTCTGGTGTGCTGCTCTAGAAAATTATTTTAACATAAGTCTGTTGGACATCCAACATTGTATGCTGTGAATTGCAGAAAGCAAATTTGCATTTTAACCTTCCAGGAAGTTTAACAGTCAATTGGTAATCTGCTGGGCATACTGCAAAGTTAAAATGTTACTGCTTCTCTCCATTAATTCAGACTTTCCCATGAGGCAATTTCAATTGATGGTGTCATTATTTAGAGCAAGTTTCTATCAGAATAATTGGCCACCAATTAGTTCTGAGGAATATATATATGGAGGTGACATTATTCTCTAATACTTGGTGGTTAAACTGTAAGCATGGGTCAAAAATTACTTGTTGCATTTCAAGTTGCCTCTTAGGGTATAAATCTCTTATTGTTTAGGTAGCCCTAGGAGACTGCTGGATGCACACAATCAGATGAGAGCGGTTCATGGCAGCCACAGTGGCCCAGTTGGAAAGAGTGTTGACGTGGAAGGCTGAAGATCCATAATTCATATGCTGTCCATGACTCAAATGTTTAAAAGCTCTCCTTTCCAGTCTCTGTAGTGCACATGCCTAGTTTGAAAGAACAAAATTAAACCTAAAACTAATTAAGGATATCTATTTATTGCTATACAGCAAAAGTATTATTTAAGGATAGTTGAAAAATATAAAGATTTATGATGATCATATAGGTTATCGGATATATATTTTTGGATCAGTGCAAAACCTCACATATGCATTTATTAATTTTACAGGAGAATTAAAAAGGCTTCTGTACTTTCTCTCTTCATATATAATAATGAATGAAATGTGAATCTCATAATAAAGAATTGCTGTATATTCCATGGGCATAGAAAAATTTTGGCTCCCATTTTTTCATTAAACTTTGCTAAATTGTGGTAGAACAGTAGCAAGGTTAATTTAATTCTTATTTAACAACAATACAATGTAAATGGAAGCATGGCCTCTGGTCATTACCATGTGAAATAGATGTCAGCCAATCATATGGCTCAATTAACATCTTTGCTGGCACTTTCACAGTGTACTGGAGTAGCTGTAGCACTGCAAGATGCTCCATTGGATGATGTCCTTATTTAAATTGTAAATGCTTGGTAAGACCAATAGTAGGAACTATTTTGCCATATTTTCAGTTTACATCCCTTAAAAAATGTATTGCAAATGTAAAAAGTTGCTAATTCAGTACATTCAGCCATAGCAAAATTCAGAACAATTGGAGTCCTGAAATGTTTTACAAAAAATCGAATGCATTACATTCATAAGACTTTCCCTACCCTTTAATGTTTTATTTTTATATCTTTCTACTAATTGTTCTTGCAAAGGTAATTTACTTTTCTATCTAATTCATGTTAATTAAGATAAATGTTAGCCCATTTTGTTGTAAAAGGGGAATACAGGAGACTGAAGTGGTTGTCAAATCTTTAAAAAGCATATGCTGTCTTTGTAATTTCACATTCTTTGCATGACGTCACAGGGAATGCGCATTTTGAGTCTTGGTTTGTTTATTATCCTTAACTTTTATGAACCACGATTGTTACTTCTGAAATTTTATATTCATAACTGCTAATATACTGCTGCAACAATGCTGTGCATGTACATTCAAATTCAGCGTCAGCATCGGCAATATTAGTTTCAGCCATCTTGTACTGCATGTCCCTGCTGAATGCACTTCTAGCTGAATGTTAACGAGAAGACAACATTGCACTGTGCATAGGTGTATATTTTGATCCTTGATGCCAAAATGCATATTCTGAAGTGAGTATAAAAATAAAATCTAAACACTGGGCATCACCCTTAGATAATAGATGTGCTAACTTAAACTTGTTTAGAAATTTATTTTGAGGTTTCCATTTCCAGACTGCCATGATTACCGTACAATCATTGTCTTGTGCAGTGTGTATTTCTGACAACGATGATTTTCATTTCAATATTGATGCTGTAATCTGGCAATAAATTTTTAAATTTGATTGTCGGAAATAAGGATAAAGGTATGCGCTATCAATTGTAGCAGCATAACCATCTAAGTGTGGTATCGTTTAAGTTCATGATTGTTGGTGGGTTGACGACAGTGAATTGTCTGAAAGTTTTTCAATATATCATGACTAGTTTAGTCTGTTAAATTCTGTTCTGTTCTATTAAACGAGTTCTGGATAAATTTAAAATTAATTCAGTGCAATTATAATTACTTACGAAGTAGTTAAGTAGGTACCGCATATGTTCAGCAAGTTATCATAAATTAGGTGCTAAAAAAGAAAAATACTGGGAAAAATTCAGCAATGTAAACCAATATCCACTTGCTTCTCAAAATTAACAGCGCTGTCAAATTCTAAGACACAGTCAAATACAGAAGCAGAAGATAATGCGTGTGAATATGTTTCTGTTACATCTCTTGAATTTCAGGTACCTACCTATTTACCATTACCACCAGCCAAAGGTAAGACAGAAATTGACTTTAATAAAGTGTCAGATTTAGAGTCTACTTCGACAGACAATTGGGACCCTTCAGATCCAAGTCAGTGGCCACCAAAAATTACAAATATTATAAGGGAAATAATTTTTAAGAAAGGTTTGCCTGCAATAAATATTGAAAGTTTGAAGATTATTATGACTCAGAAAAGAGAAAATTCACTTTATTCTAAATATTCTTCTGGAAAATGTAAAATGAAGAGAGACTGTTAGTTTGGAATAATACTCAAAAAAACATTTTGCTGTGAACCATGTCTGTTGTTTGAAGACTCTGATGCAGTATCTTCTTGTAAATCTAGATTAGACAAACGAGAGGGATTTGATTATACTCAATCATCATGGAAATATTTATATGAGAACCTATCTCAGCGTGAGAATAGTCGTAGCCATAAAACTAATTATGCGTCTTGGAGAAATTTGTAACAGAGTTTATGAGGCTCTGGAATAGACAAGTATCTAAAGAACAAGAATTTATGAAAGAGTTGCTGAAAAGGCTGCATGTTACGCTCTTACTTGCATCTAGAAATCTTGCATTTATAGGCTATAGTAACAGATTAGATGATCATGAAAATTACAATTTCTAAGATGGAGCTGAACTCTTGGGAAAATATGATCCATATCTAAGAGAATACAGTCTTCATGTGAAGAAATGTCAAGAGGAAAACAAAAGAAATTGCCCAATATTTATTCTGAAGAGCATAAGATGAATTTCTGTCATTGGGTGCAAAAAGAATATTACAATACATACTTAAAGAAAAAGAGAATTCTGTGTATTTTTTTTAAATTTGTTTATTTATTGATGTGCGATGCAGCAGCTGATTTATCAACAACAGAGCAGAGTGCTTTAATAGTAAGATATGTTTTTATTGTGAAAAGAAAATGAATGAGAAATGTATGAAAGATTCTTAAACCCCCCCCCTCCCGACAAAAGAGGCAAGGAGATAGCAAATGCTATTATATGTAATTCCAAATATCACAGCATTGATACAGTGGACTTAACAATGTTATGACAATGGTGCTAACATGTCTGGCCACATCAAAGGACTTAAAACTATCATTAAGGGGATTGTCTGTAACGTACCTATGCTGTGCTCCTACTCTCTTAAGCTCTTTCATGCTACCAGAGGTTTTATAGAGTTAATAATATTTTTCTTGTGGAAATCAGTTGTATAATTTTTTTTCGGTACTATTCCTGGGAGAAGGCATATTCTTATTCAGAACACAGAAAGATCACAAACTTTCAGAAATTTGGAGTTCAAGAAAAGATGCTGAAAGGTTGTCACAGATAATATCAGCTCTTCGTATGCGTTAAGACAGACTGTAACCTAACCAAAGAAGCTGTAACATAAGTAACAAGATTGCTTGATTATTTCCTTAAATTTAACAGTATTGTTCTCAATATTTTGGGCATATAGCCTTGAAAAGTTCAATTTTATGTGTTGTTTTAAGCCAGGATATAACTTCACTGTAGGAAAAGCAAAATATAAACAAACTTAAAGAAGCCATGCAAAAACTGAATGCTTATTTGTCCATTTTCCCTGAAAAACCTAAATGAATTACAGCTGAACTACACAATGGTGCAGAATTTGAGGAACATAAAAGAAAAAGGGAAAAGAAAAGCTTTTTTCGATGTAGATTTAAGTACACCGTAATATAGTAAAGAATAATGATGAAGGAGGTCATTTTTAATGTCTTACTGAAAATATTATATCCCAATAAAGAAGCTCAAGATATGTACCAAAACTTTAACCTGATTCTTGACATAACAAGAGAAATAGAAGGTGTTTGGATAGTTTCACCAGGAATCTCGCTTCAAAATACCCTAAAGATCTGAGCAATAAACTGAAAAGTAAACTAAAATACTTCCAGAATATTTTTAAGGTGACATTTCCAAAACTTGTCAATAAATCTGGAAACAGAAGATTTCTACTTGAATTCCATTTATAAATTCAAGCTTCAATTAGTATTTCTAGAACTTTATATTGCTGTAACATTATTTTGTACTTTGCAAATTAGTGCTGTTTCTGACGAGAGAAATTTTAGTAAACTCTCATAAAGAACCATTTGAGATCCACTGTGGGAGAAAAGAAACTGAACCATTTATCTATTTTGTCAATAACATCAAGTAGCACTAGACTTAAACTTCCCAGATGTTATAGATGATTTTGTGACTGCCCAAGTTAGAAAATTCAAGAGGCTACAATGCTAACAGCATGGAAGATATAGCACATCCAAATCTTTTTTTAAACTGTGCCATGCAACAAATCTTCAGGATACTCACCTAAGACGTCAGTATTTGACATTAAAATTAATAAATAATTATTATTCAATAATGTTATTATAGGTATTAAACTTATTCATTGAAAAAATGCATGTATTACTACACTACAGACTACAGTACATCCATACCCATCGTTGTGCTTTACTATTTTGTATAATAATTATGAAGTTGGAGTTTGGGGGCCCGAAATTTAACTGGGTGGCCCTGCACAGAGAACAAAATAATGGTGATTTAGCACTTCAAAAAATGCATGAAAATGTATTTGGAAACTTCAAACAAATTCCACCGAAAATATTGGGTAATGGTTATTACCACAAAACATTTTACCTAACATAAATTGTGTTTTAACCAGATTATATTCTTTTTGTCTATTTCTTATGGTTTCCTAATTTTTGTCTGTTCAGAGTCTTTTGAGTCAGTGGAAAGGGGAGCTAAGGAATTTGCGCAGTCGGCGCAGAAGCTAGAACAAAGAACAGCCACACGAAGCCAAACTGGCTTATGCCAGCAGTTGTTACCTTTCCCTTTCCATTGGCTCAAAAGACTTTGAACAGATAATATACAGAATTCAATCAGGGGAAGGTGACTTAAGAAAATTACAACATATGCATTTTATTTCCTTTGCCAAGCTGTCAAACACATATTACTTTAATCAAAATCATTAGAGCCATTTTTAAGAAAATTAAAAAAGTAAGGAACATTTTTCTATGTAATGGGTAGTTTGGAGTGGAAGGATTTTCTTTAAAATTGTCAGGTCACATCCTTCGAAGATGAACTAAAATACTGTAATTTAGCTGGTATTTATCTGAGTTTTTGTTTTTTAGTTATGCTGCTCTCTCTCTCTCTCTCTCTCTCTCTCTCTCTCTCTCTCTCTCTCTCTCTCTCTCTCTCTCTCTAAAATATATACTTTTCAAAAAATGTCTTTTGTGAATTCAGGGTCCTCAAAATATATTTTTTGGTGAAATCTCCATAGTGTTCCTTTTTTTTAGGGGGGGGGGTGAAATACAATACTGTCTTCCTCTACCTACTGTAAGTGATAGAGAAAGTAAAAATCCATTATAGAAGGTCTAAATTGAGAGACTGTCCCAGAAAAATCGGATCAGCTTTTTTTGCCTTTAGAGCATGTACATATTCTCAAATACAGCAGAAATTTACCAGCAATTTACCTGAGCTTGGTGTTCAAAGAGTTTCTCTTTTCGAGGTTAGTCAAGTGGCCGCCGAGAGGGATGGCTCAGGGGATAATGTCTGTGGCCCATGTTTGGGAGGTCATGGGTTTGATCTCTGCAGTGGACCTGCTTGACTCATGGGTTTCCTCAGGTAGCTAGGCGAGTGCTGGGAAGAATCATGTCTCCCAAATTTCCTGTCCCTCCATTTCACCTCCATTCCCATTTCACTTCACCTTTCATCTGCTTGGTTCTTTCAGGGTTACAGATGTCAGCAGGAGGTCTCGCCATGTACATGGCATGGTAAACGGATGCTCTATGGAAACTTTTGTCCCCCGGAATGGGGGTGGTCTCTGGGTCCCGGGTCCCCCAGGGGATGTGTAAGCCCCATGGGGGGGGAGAGGAACCAGCTGTACCAGTGCCCATCTGGGGAATTTCAATCTGTAAATGGTAGGGACCCTGTCCTTTGCCTATCGTGCCTCCTGGCACACCCGCCTTCTGTTTCCTCTCACCCTATCCCTCCCTCCCAGGGGTGCCTGTCCAGGGCATAGGCACAAAAGAGCTACTTAGGTCACTGTGCTAAGTCCCCCTCCACTTAGAATTCTAATCCTAATTCTAGTCAAGTGACCAACATTTGTGTTAATTTATGACACTAGCTTGACCAAGGAAAGTGTATGAGCAAATTCATATGGCTCATGTTAGATCTGAAGAGATGTTCTTTTCTAAATAGCATATTTAAGCTTAAATGGAGAATACCTGATATTTATTTTAACTAACCTTATGTAAGTGTCATTAAATTTAAAACAGTTACAGTTTAACACTTCCTCTTTTCTTTCCTAAAAATTTTAATAAATTATTGATTGATATTTGATGAATTATTGATATATTGTGTGGCTCATTGCAATGCCAATGTGCAGCACTGCTTTCCTAGTATTTACATTAGGTTGATATTTGAATATAATTAGCGAAAACATTAATTCATAAAAATCTATGAGTAGCAAATTTAAATATAGCTGGAAAGTTTCAGCATGAGCAAACCATACACCTAGGAAGGTAGAACTCTCCCTACCACTGCAACAATGAAAGGGAGGAGGATTATTGGCAGCCAACACCATGTACACAACATGTAAAAGGCTGCTTTTTCAATTCACTTTGAGGTAAATAATGTGTGTTTACAAGCAGCTGCAAACATGAATGTTATACCAAAAACAGCTGATATTTCTGTATATATATATATATATATATATATATATATATATATATATATATATATATATATTCACATTAATGTTTGTGTTTTGAAAATAATTTAATCAGTTTATAAAGCCAGATTCTTTTGCCTTACAAAGTATTTAATGCACAGATACAATTTTCTGCCACCACAGATTGTCTTCTGACAAAATGCTTTATAGTAATCTATTGCAGTTTTTTGGCAAAAGTATATGCCATTTTCCTCCGAATGTGTTTTCTGCGATCGCTTCCTTTTAAGATCATACCTTTTATCTCCCGACCTTAACTTCTTTTTTTTACACTCTTACCTCATATGGAACCACAATTTGGAAGGAAACGTTCAAGGCCCAAGTTTAGGGTAGCTTCCCAGCAGTCATGAGGATGGAGGAAAACCTGGAAAAAACTTCAATCAGGGAGGATGGTCCTGGCAGAATTTGAACCAAAACCTAATAATACGAGTATACATTCTTAAGCTTTCATGGCAGCATCAATGTTATAAAAATTATTATTAAAATTCTTAAAACAAATAGGACTTTTTGGCTATGGTCTAAACAATAAAACATCGCCTGACATTTTACCCAACATTTAACAGTCATCTTCAGAGGACACACTGAACGACTTCTATCACCACACTGTTCATTATTCAGTAACCGGACAGTACAACCTGCACTGTTTCTGACTTGATGTGGCTAATCATTGCGCTGCCAGACCTTGAATTTGACAATTAAAGCAGGTATATTTTTGTAGTTTAGTAAGCAATTTTTTTAATGCCAGTAACCAAGTTTTATGTAATTCTTCTTTTTTATTAAAGTTGTGGTGTTTAAAGATTTCTATAACCTGGTGTGTTAGTAAGGGTTCTGTTGAGCACTTCTGTCTCGTGAAATTTGATATCATGGCCTTGTAATAGTACATGTTCTGCTACTGCAGACTTATCTGTTTGTCCTAGTCTGCAGCAGGCTTTGTGCTCCTTCTTGTATTGATACTATGTTTTGTAGTACCAACATAAACTTGTCCACAGCTACAGGATATGCGGTATATTCCGTGTGTGGATAAGGGGTCTTATTTATCTTTCACTGAATGGAGACACTGTTTTAGTTTGGTAGTTGGACTAAAGATGGATTTAATATTGACTTTCTCTAAGAGCCTGCCTATCCTGTCAGTGACCTTAATTATGTAGGAGATGAATGCTTTATTTTGTTGTTTATTTTCTAATTCCTCTGGAGTATCCTTAGGTCTTCTTGGATGTGAAGCACATTGTATTTCTTTTAGCCCATAATCATTTTTCTGAAATGCCTCTCGTAGATATTATATTTCATTATGGAGGGTGGTGGGCTCACAAATGCGTTTAGCTTGCTCAGTTAGTGAATGTATTACAGTTTGCTTTTGATGGGGGTGATAATTAGAGCTTTTTTGTCTTTATTGCATAAAGCTTGGTTACCGGCATTGAAAAAACTGCATACAAAAATACACTCGCTCTAATTGTCAAATTCTGTCCAGCAGCGCAATGATAAGCCATTATCCAATCAGAAACAGTGCAGGTTGCACTGTCCCTGCTATAAATACAGGCCAGCTATTGAGCAGTGTGCTAACAGAAATCTTCAGTGTGTTCTCTGAAGATGCCTGCCAGAATGTCAAGTGTAACATCAGGTGATGTCTTATCGTTCAGACCATGGCCAAAAAGCCCAGTTTGTTTTAAGAATTTTTATAACAAGACCTCATAAGTCCATGCCTTAATGACTTTGACTACTCATGTTAGTGGGGCTCTGGCTATGAAGCACTTTTGTACCCCCAATCTTGGTAGACAGGCAACATGTCGTCCTCTGTGGTGTAGTAGTTACCATGCTAGACTCTAGTTCCTGAGATTGCAGGTTCAAACCCGGCGGAGGGTGAAGTATTTTTTCGGGCGTAAAAATCCTTAGCATGGCCGGTGGTCCCATGTCGTAGATTTACGTAAAAGAACCTCAAGCCTGATAAAGAGGCCTCTGAGCAAAATTACCCAGTATAGAATGAGATGCTAAGGACCACAGCAGTTAAAGAGCGTCGATAAATTAAAAAAAAGAAACTCAAACAGGCAACATACTTTCAGATTCCATTGCTAAACTGTAACATAAAGCACTTAGCACAAAGGTAAAGCTGAGCTGTGATTTGATCAACAATTTGTTTACCTGGTGGAAAAAGGCAAATAAGTAAAAATCTGCGGTTACTTTTCTGTATTAGATTCAAGTACACATCATGTGGTATAACTAGCATTAACTCATTTCATTATCTTTGAGAAAAGGTAAGGGAAATGCACAGAGAAAGGAGCAGAAAAACCATTTTAATTAAGCATTCTTCCTAACTTTTAAAACAGTATTTTTATGTTTTATTGAAAAGAAATATAACTTAAGCAGTGTACTTTTAAGTACCATTATCAGTTAAGAGTATATTTTTAACATTCTCTTTTGAAAAATTAACTTTTTGTTTTTTCTCACCAATCAAACAATTGTTATTTTGCACAATTGTCATTTAAGAATGTCAATCTCCCCACCACCAGCTCATTTGGTCTATTGCACATGCTAAATCTTAGCAAAACTAACAGTAACTGTTTTATTGATCACCACGTTTCTGTGACCTGTGTTATAAATTTGCCTTTTCTAATGAAAGTAGAACAGAAAGGTGTAAAATGTGTTGCCTGCTACAAAGTCAGATGCCACAGTTCATGTTAATGTACTAATATACTTGCCAAAAATTAATTTTTCTTTAACACAAGGCTTTGACCTAGGACATCACACAAACAACAGCTATTCATTAGTGTTTTAACAATTCAGGCCTGTAACTTCCATACTGGTTTTAAAAGAGCTTCTTTTTTTTACATCAAAACTTGCATCTTTCAATTCTAAATTACATTGCAGCACACAGGATTATTATAATTAATAACAGAAACAAATGGTTAAACATATTAATAGAAGCTGTTCTGTTTCAGTAATTATGGGTCAGCAAATGAGCTTTTGGAGAGATAATTGCATATCTATCATTATGAGCTGCCATTGACTAAATTGTTGGTAAATGTTGTATGACTTCCTTCTTGAAAGCAGTCATGAGATTTGCTCTTTGTTTACAAAATTAAACGTTGCTAAAAGATAGAGTTAATCAAACCAAACCTACAACAGAGCCATGTAAATGTGAGCTTCATTTCACTGAGAGAGCATGGTATAAGAGAAGGACAGCAGCTGTGCAGCAATACTCAATAGCACAGGAGTAAAATGCATGCTCTTATCTCAGTTGTAATTGCCTAACATTGTAACAGACATGTTACATTTCTCAGGAACATCACTTGAAATTTACCACAGTCAAATGGCAGTGAAGAATGTGTGGATGTACTTAGTGTTCAGACAGTTAAGTCATTGGCAGTTCATAGCTATATATTTACAACTATTTTTTCAAGTGCCTCGATTTTGAACCAGGTTATACTAAAATATTTTTACTTATTTCTTCATGTACAGTACATATAAACTGACCAGGCATATCAGAAAGTATGCATAACACTTGCAATTGCTGTGGTTTCCTAGCACTCATGGTACTTCTAACATTACTAGAAGTATGTCAGGCCAAACATTTGAGTCCCTCCCAGAAGGGAGCTGTTCGGATTCAGTTGGACTCAGCAAAACAGTGGTTCCTGACACTCGTAGGAGATTGGGTATGCCTGGGCAAAGCCAAGCTAGGTTGTGAGATGCTTTAATGTCCTCTGGTACCAACCTGGAGACCTGGTAGATACATCCCACCAAGGTTGTTCAGTAGTCTTTCCTTCTGGTTGACGTGCATAAGTGGCTGGGGGGGGGGGAGAGCGCTGTCTATAAAATAGGAATTGTCCTAATGGAAAAACCCACATATGAGAGCCATTTGGTTGGCACTTCCCTGAGTAGAGGAATGGAGCTGGTTTGCCAGGTGTTGCTTGTTAATATTATGCATAACCAGTCTGTATTTACTGTTTCTGATGTAGTGATCACAAATCAAGTTGACTGAGTTTATTTGCATGTTTATGCTGATCACATACTGCATTACTACTATTTCATTGCTTCTAATAAACAGAAGAAAAGTTATACTACTGTGTCGTAAAGACCAATATACCAGATCCATTTGCATGCTTTCTTCACTTCAGTTTGTTCTGTCAATTCTGATACATCTGTACTAAGTTTTGCCAGTCTGTTGAAACTAAATTTCTTGCAATAAAACAAAATGTATAATTTTTTTTAATCATAAGTCCAATTTTAATGGATTGACATATTTTCTAGCAGTTAAATGTAATATAAATTTGTGCTCTCTCATTGCTAGCAGCAATTACATAATTAGCAATCATTGTACATGCTGGAAAAGCAGAAGGAATACACTATAATGCCCTTTATGTAGTCTCTTGGATGTTTACATAAAGATCAACAAGATTAACTGTTCTGGAGCCATCTTTGTGTATTGAGGAAAGACATAACAATGTTGCTTTAAAACAAAGAGTTTGACTTTTTGTTGTTTACACATCAGTATATATAAATGATCTTTTGAATTTAAAAATATAAATAATTTTGCTTTTCATAAAATATAATAGTTTCATCCTCTCTTATCACTGTGTTTGTTCTTTCTCCCTTATACAGGATGGCTAATTGCAGTAAAGAATTAGATTCATAAGCAAATTTGTACTAGGGCATCAGAGGAATGTGCAAGCATTGAAATATTTCCAGAAAAGTATGACATCACTGGCAGTTGCAAGTTGGAATCAAATATAGAAGACTGCTCTTAGGTACACGAGACCAGTGTACCAACATTGGCTGGACCATTGATAAGTGTGAAACTTTGATGCGTAATTTTTTTAAGAATGTGATAAAAACAATGAATGCAACAAAGTAGTTTTAGAAGCTTGAGTGTTGCAGAGAGAAGATTCTAGTGAAATAATTGAAATCCATATGGGACTTTATTGTTTTTATCCCACAACTAGGGTTTCAGTTACTTCAATAAAATGTTGATTGTATAAGAATGACATACTTTTAACATCGTTTAGCATAACCATATATTTCTGTAATACTAGCTTCTGCATATAGAGCCTTCATTTGGATGTGTGGCTGTATTACGGGGAATTGCTTGCCCTGCACTGTGCTGTTTCTAAGTGGTTCTGTTCCCACTCCGCTTTCTCTCTGTGCTGCTGGCTAAATAGTTAATGCAAAGTATATGCTGTACAGAGGTTGATGCATTATGAGACCATGTGTTTCAGTTTATAGTATGTAGTGGTGTTCTAAGCACACAGGAGCTTCATGTATGATTCCTATGTAGTGCCAAATTCTTGTAGAGAAGTGAGGCAGCTATTTATACACAAATTTTGTGTTGTTTGTGTGCCTCAGAGAAACAGTTCATAATCATGGGAAATGAAATCTAGGAAAACAGAATCTATTCTTGTTAAGAAACTGAAATTAGATCGCCGTGTTCTTCTTTCTCAGTTTACCCTCCCCATTAGGAGAATTTACACCCCACCTTGCAGGACTTACAAGTGGGTGCCTGTGGTCAGATATCTGTCAGGGAGCAGACAGATTAATTGGATTGGATAGAACAGCCAGGATGGGTGATCAGCCCAAAGCCAGGTATGAGAGCGAGGAAGGAAATGATATGAAATGATGGTGAAATTGATGAAAGGAAAGGTGATGATGGAGCAGTTGGTGGAATGAATGGCAGGGGAAACTGGAGAACCCAGAGAAAACCTGCTCAGACTCTGCTTTGTCCACCACAAATACCATATATGATTCCCAAGGTTCAAATCCGGCCGCCTTGGTGAGAGGTGAGCTGTCTAACTACTCAACCTTAAAGAGTAGTTCTTAATGAGGAAAAATTCGATGACAGAGAAAGGTTAGAACAAACACCAAAGATATCTATGAGAAAGCTTTCACTGGAATCAGGAATTTCTTAAACCTCAGCTTGGAATGCCAATAAACTTAAATAAGTTGAAAAAACCCTATAAGCTAACTGTGGTTCAGAAATTGCCATGCATCCAAATGAAGGCTCTGTAAGTTCTAGTAGATTTTCTTTGGATTGTTATCACAGACATGTATCCAGTTCTATCCAATTTCATAATTGCCCCAATGCCCCCTTAAATCATTTAAAGTTTCATTAACAGGCAAAGCTTTGTGATGTTAAATTGCTTAGGTGCATTTATCAAGAAAAGAACATGACATATTAAGGTTTCTGATCAAAAATCCTGTATTTGAAATATATTGAACAAGAGCTATGCACATAATATTAACCATGGTTTCAAAAGAAATGATTTTGAAAACTGGATGATCATAGATCTCATTCCAATTACCGATTAAATAATACTTTGCAGGTACAAGCAATATAAATTTAGAATTTTAGTGGTGTAGGCACAGTGTTTGTTCATTCAGGGTATATTTGTTTACCTCTGAATGGAAGGAATGTAGATGCCTTCCTTCAGTCTAGAGAGATGTATGTATACATTGAGAAAGTTCATAAAAACGTTACATCTATCATTAAAGAGTTTTAGAAAAATGCTTGAAAAGAGAATATTTTTTGCAGCCATGTTCTTCACCTTGCAGGTGAGTGAGAATCCCCATTGGAGAGGTAGATCACATTTATGAGTACCATACAACAAGATTCCAAAAGCAGCTGAAACTGGATTATGTAAATTGTAGTACTTTTTAGTGGTATTTAGTCTCAAGACAATTCTTTAATGCAGTTGCAGCAAATTAATGAAATAAATTAAAGCTGAAACATTTGCTCAAAGTTTGAACAAAAGAAAATAAATGCTTTAACATAAGTATTTACTTACACATTTGAAGTAGAAACAAAATAGATACAGCCAGTTTTTATTGTCAGATACAAAAAAAAACATTTACATGCTTGCCTAACCAATATAATTAAAGGCAAGTGAGTGTTTTATTTCACGGACTTTGGGTTACAATCAGAACTTTTTTATTTAAACATTTAGTAGAAGAGACTAAAAACTACTCTATCAGACTTTTACTTGAAACTTCATTAAAATGTAAAGTTTTGGAGAGACTAAGTACTACTCTATCTTTCTCTCATTTGAACCTTCAATAAAAGAAAATGTCATTGTGTAAAGTGTAAAACACACCTGCAGAAAGTGGCACACAAGTGTGTGGATTGAGTGCTTAGCCACAAACATCCAGTGCAACCTGGAAATTACAGTTAATACAAAAGAAACAATGATAGACTGTAGTGAAACCAGGCACTAAAGAAACAGATTGATAAATAAAGGTACACCAGCTGCTGTTATCATACTTCAATGAACACTTGCCTTAATTGTTCTGTGTTTAAATTTGGGTGCCAAAAAATGTGCAGAATGTTTCTATTCTGTGGAAATAAAAGCTCAAATATTAAAATGGTGGTATAACCATTCATCCCTGCACGTAGAATCACCTCCCAAGAAGCATTCCTCCCCCCCCCCCAACTTTATAGCTGGAAATAATTGAAGTATCTTGAGGATTACTGCTAGCCAGATGCCTGAACACCCCTATCATTTTAATTTTGCATGCTTCATAACAATACAGGGTATCCATAAATCAGCTTTGAATGTATTTAATGAATAAAAAGCATTTAAAACATTATTCTCCATTACTTGCTTAAACCCTATGTTTCTCAATCTCTCAAACTGGTGAACATTTGTAAATAACCTTACACTACTAAGCATGCAATTCCTGTATGTGGTATATCATAATGAGCTCAAGTGTATGGTGTTAGTATTTTTTGAAAAATTTAAATGCGATAAAGGGTTTCAACTTTGTATGAGTATGCTGGTTATCTAGCCACATTGTGCTGGTACATTAAACACTGTGGTGTCTAGAAAGGCAATGTTTTAGTCATCCTTGCATCTTTGCGCCCACAGTATAATAGTAAGCAATAAGCAGTGAAGTAGCTGTAATTTGGGATTACTTTGAAATTGATGAATTTTCTGCTGTTTTTAACACATTAGATTGCACACAAATATTTCTATGGATCTTATGTTTGGAACTTCATTAACAAACACAGACTTTTGTGTTCCTGAGTAATTACTTCCATGTACTCACATGTGGAGTTTTGTTTCTGTTGCCAAGTGCCACAAGCAATGAGCATCCAATAACATTTTAACTTCTCATTCTGTGTCCGTACATCTCAGTGAATACGTAGTTTACAGATGTTAACATAGCCAACAAACTAAAATTTGGACATACATACTGGATAGTGGAAAATTAGCCTCTATTTAAAGAACATAGGTAAAAATTACCATTAGTAATGTTTGTTTTACTATGTTAACTTTAACGCTAATAATAGAAACATCTCCAAAACCAATTATATTAACAAAAATTGTCAGCAAATGCTGCAACTACTGAAAATTCCAATGTTAAATTTATATATCCACAAGAAATGTGCATGATGAGTTATCGGGCCTCTCTTATGTATTATACCAGGTGGCTCAACTGCACCATATTTGATGTGTGCAGATAACCCTTTGTGCATTAAGAGAGTTGCAGAACTCAGTGGGGCAATTCCAAGTAAACATAGGTCATTGGGGGAACTGGCGCCTTAAAAACCCACTACTATTACCACTACAGCAGTTCTCAGAAACGTCCATATGGATACACAGAGATGTTTGGAACTTAGTATTAATCAACAGGGGCAAGTTTTCGAACACCTATTCAATGAGCGAAATCAGCATAACAGTACCATTAGTTATGCTAATAATAATAGTAACCATAACATTTATAATAGCAAGCAAAAAAATGGCAGTGAAACACAGCTTGCTCTCATGTTTGTTTGCCTATAGTCCTAATGTTAGACAAGAACAGGCGTAAACACAGTTAAAAAAATAGATATGGACGGATACAGATAGGTCAAATAAAGACATTTTAATTATTTGTCAGTCTAAAAAGTGAGTTTATTCCCTTGAAAATAAAGCCTATGTAACTGTAGTGGAAAATATTCTAAGACCTTTTTGGTCTGTTTTTGTCTATCATCACGGACAGTACACTCTAGTGTAAGGGTCTGTTTTTGTCTATCATAATGAACTGTACACCCTATTGCAAGCCTGGGAAGTGCCTCTCAGTGAGTATAATCTCAACATCATCTTTGCTGATAAGTAAGAGTCGTAGAATGAAGCTTAGTTGGTAGAGCACCTGCCTACTGTGCAAGGGATCCCGGGTTCGATTCCCGGCTGGGAAATGGGAATTTTTCTCTAAGATTATAACCTATCCTCCTCAGAGCCTGGAAGTATGAATGAAAATGTGAATGTGTGTGCGATCTAATGATTAAAGTCCAAAGTTTACTAGAAACTCAAAGACAAATGAATAGGAGTTAACACCATTGCCTATAGGCAATAATATGTTCCAAAGGAAAGGCTGCTGATAAAACCATTGTAGTTAAAGGCGAGGTATAAATGGCACTTAAAAGTAAAACAAAAAAAGAAGAAGCTAACTCACATTAATTTGCCGGTTCCCCACTGACCTGTGTTTACTTGGAGTTGCCCCATTCAGTTCTGCAACTCTTTTAATGCATAAAGGGATATCTACACTTGAAATATGGCACAGTTGGGCTACCTGGTATATATAAATTATATACCACAGTTAAGACATATTGTGTGTGTTCAACTTAGCCTATACATGCCTTTAAATTAATTTACAAGATGCTTATACAATTAACCTAAGTATGTTTTGAATTATATACCTTTTATTTAATGTTAATGGTTAATGTATATATTTTATTTACCTAAATATGTTATCTATTTTATATTACATGTATCTAATTCCTGACGTTGATATGAATTACATTGTAATTTTTACAGCTGATAAATGAAGTTCCAGCCTGGGATTTAAGTTTGACAGTCAGCTTCAGGGAGAGTTATAAGTTTATAAAATATTTATATCCTAAACAACCTCACTAAAAAAAAATCAGCAACTTCTAACAGTGCAAAGGGTTGCCAAGACTCCCATATTTCCCTATTTGGCCTTGAGTTTGAGTATCTAGCTCCAAATTTTACTTCCTCTACCATGTACATAATAGGCAGAGCAAGTATTGCATTTCACCTAAAAATTTGATTTCAAGGTTTTACTGGAAATACATGTTTTAAGGCCCCTTGAATCCAAATAAACCATTTTTACTTTCCCTACTACGTATAGTAAGTAGGGGAAGTATTGTATTCCACCCAAAAATTTGATACCGAGATTTCACCGAAAATACATGTTTTGAGACCTCCTGAATCCAAAAAAAAGCATTTTTGGAAACATGTCCGTGAGTATGGCTGTGAACAGCATAACTCAGAAACGAACAGTCGGATAAACACCAAACTTGGTATTTAGGTTCAGTATCTTCCAGAGATGCGACAGGAAGGTTTTCAAGAAAATCCCACCACCCCAGAGTACCCTTTACATGAAACATTTTTCGAAAATTTTAATTTTCTCAAAAATGGCTCTAACGATTTTTATTAAAATATCATATGTTTAGAATATTTTCATGGCAAATGAAATGTATATCTCGAATTTTCTGCGAATGTCTCCAAAAGTGTTCTTCATTCTGAGCGACTTTTGCATAACTTGTAAACCATAAGAGATAGACAAAATTTTACTACACAAAAAAATGTAGATCCCGTTAATATACACAATTTATGTCATATACGTTTTTTTTGTTGGGTGAACCATTTTCGAGATATTGCTTGTTATTCCCTTAAATTTTGCAATACTTATACTTTTTCTCAAATTCGTTATTCATTTTTTTTTGTCCTGGTAATGCAAAGAGAATAGAATATTCCACATACCAACCACCTCTTGAAATATTTGACTATTGCTTAAAGGCTAGCAATTCCTCTTGCATATACAAGAAAATTAGCAATAAGATTAACATCTCGATATCTTGATTAACATGAAGCATATGGAGAATAAGTGTTTGTAAAAATAGTTTTTACAAGAGTAGAGAAAGTCATGCGAGTGTAACACATCAGAGTTTTAGAAAAAGGTCTGTGTGTATGTCTGTGTCTGTGAATGGCATAACTTGAAAGCAAAAATTTGAATAAATACCAAACTTGGTATTTAGGTTCAGTACCTTCCAAAGATGCAACGCAAAGATTTTCAAGAAAATTCCTCCACCACAAACTACTCTTTACATGGAACATTTTTAGAATTTTTTTATTTTCTAAAAAATGGCTCTAACATTTTGATTAAAATACCATATATTAAAGCTATTTACTTGACAAATAAAATGTACATCTTGAATTTTCTAGGAATAACCTGTGAACTCCTCTGTTTGGAAGGAATTTTGTATAATGTTGTATAACTGGTAATGATAAGCAATAAACAAAAACGTACTACACAAAAACTGTAGATCTCTTTAAAACACACAATTTATTTCTAATAACTTTTCTGTGCCATATTTTGAGATATCAGTTATTAATGATTCAAATTATTCAATATTTAGCCATTCGTTTAAAATCCTATTGATGCTCAATTGTTTCTTGCAGTTGCATGGAAAGAGTATGGAATTTTGAGGCCTAAGCATATAGCATCCAGTTCTAAAGATATGACTATCACTGTTCCCTTTGTATCTATAACGAAGTGTGTAATGCAGCTACTTCAGGAAAGGTTTCTCTCTATTAAAATGAAGTAGATAGGAAAATACATTTTCATAAGAATAATAAGCAGAGAAGGTAGAGAAAGTCATGTGAATGTAACACACCAGAGGTTCCCCTTTCCCTTGATTTTGTGTTTTGGTGATATCTTAATTCCAGAGAATCACATTTTGGCTTTTTATAGTTACTTATGGTGGTTTTACCTTTGATTTGGTAAAATCCTAATTCAAAATAATTGGATTTTGGCTTTTATTGTTGCTTATCAGCAGAAGAGGTTTACAAATAAGAGATTAACAAAAGATCCAGTGTAGTTTGTATTGATGTGCAGCGTTTCTGTTGTGCTTTAAAAAATCACATTTCCTATTTATATAAAGTTGGTCTATTTAATTTCTGGTAGGTGTTAATATGGCTATAAAAATTATTTTAGTGCATGTTGAACAGATTCAAAGAAATTTGAATTCATATTTAGTATAAATTGTTTCCCTGAATCCCACTAAAGCGCAAAACAATGAAGAGGTTAAGATACCAAGAAACAGTGAAATTATTGGATTTCATTATTCACCAATTAAAATACTCAGCATTATGGTCTGCCAAATCATACTGCTCAGTCCAATAACTTAAAACTATGCCACATTGAAACATAATTCTTAAAATTATATAAATAGGTTACAAATTTGTAAAAACTGTTAAAAATTTTGTTCTAAGCATACTTAGTAGTTATGTGCGTAGTTTGAAGTTTTATTAAAACACTAAGAAATACATGTACTGCCCACTAGAGTTTGGGCGGTCCAATTTAAGTTATAAACATATGTGCATACAGAGTGAATCTTTTTCCCATGAACAGTAAATGGACAGAATGTCCAAAACCAGGACTGACTCAAGGGAGTTTGAACCGTGCCACCACCCAAGGGACGGCAAAATCTTAAAATATGAGCAAAATGTATGAAAACAGGACAGAATTACAAATTGTGCTTAAATTCTTATGACTTTCTGGAGATTTTTTGTTGTGAAACTGGTGACAAATGAAGCACCAGAGTTGATCACTTTGGATGACAGTCATTGATGATTAACATAAAAACATCCCATATGTGGCAGGTGTTTAACAATAAGCATCACGTTTATAAACAGCATCTCTTCCTCCTGGGGGGTGGTAGCCGCAATAGATCTCTCATAGGGCAGTATGTGAGGTGTCCCCTTTTATTGTATATCCTATACCCATAATAAAGATTATTATTAATTAATGCAGTTGACTGTCAAGTAAGTTTTCATTTTGTATATGTTTTTAATATTTTAATCTCCTGATGAAGCAGTAAACCTGAAATATTGAACATTTTAGTGTGACTTTTGCCTGTTTTTACTTTGCTCTTGTTCTTTCACCACATAATTTATCTCTTCTTGAGTTTTATTTATTTATCAACCATCAAATATATATCTTATGTGAGAATAAGCAGTCATGGATTTCTGACATTGCAGATAATAGCATGAAGGGGTGGGGGTGGCAAAACTCCTGGAGCTGGCCCTGCTCAAAGCAGAACTGACAAAATTGGCACCACAAATTGAAGTTAGTTGCAATCTCTCATCAAAGTATTCTTAGTTTGCAATAAATTATGGAAATTATGATGATGTAAGTTTTTCACTTGTTAGTTTATAATTTCTCTAATCTCCTAGTCATCTTCCGTGGTGTAGTGGTCCCTTTGCGGGTTCAAACCCGGTGGAGGGCGATGGATTTTTTTGGGCGTAAAAATCCTTAGCATGGCTTCCTTCGGAAGGGAAGTAAAGCAGCTGGTCCCGTGTTGTACATTTACGGCACATAAAAGAACCTCAAGCCTTATAAAGAGGCCTCTGAGCAAAATTACCGATCTTTCATGCCCAACATAGAATGGTACGCTAAGCAGTTAGAGTGTCCATAAATAAAACTCAATTTAATTTTTCTAATCTCCTCTATTAAAGAAAAAATAAGTTGCCAACCCTCTGTCTGGTAAACAGTATGGCAAACAGGAATGTTAATGTACTGTAATTTTCAATTCATTTCTAAAGCTCTTGACTATACCAATGCTCTTTTGACAAATTTTTAAACATGAAGTTTGGAAAAGTTATTTAATAAATTGAAAGTATAGTAATAATAATATTTATATGTATGCACCATTATTAGGTGATACTTGTGATCTATGAAAATTTAAATTATTTCTTAATGTATTAAAAGTGCCATTACAATTCTGATGGTATGCACATTCCTTGTTAATGAAAGTCAGCCTAATCAAGCTTAAGATAGGACAAGAAATTCTACTGGCATTGCTTGCATTCACTCTTCACATTCCAAGGAAGTATCATATTCAAAGTAGGACTAGGAGCAGAGAGGGACTTAGCACCTTGATCTATGAAGATCTTTTGTGCCTAAGCCCCTGATGGGGCATCCCTGATAGGGGGGTGAGGTGAGAGAAGACAGAAGGCGGCTGGACCAAGAGGCATGACAGGGCAGGGACGTGTCCCTAGCTTTTTCCAGATTGAAACTCCCCGGATGGCAAAGATTAGCTCCCTTCCCCTCTGCAGGCTTGCACATTCCACTGGGGGGGGGGGGAGGACTTGTAGGCCGACCCCATTCCAGGGGACAAAGTATTACATAGAGCATCCTTTTCCCCTGCCGAGACTCCTGCCAACACTTTCAACCCTGAAACAGCCAAAGGATGAAAGGTGAAGTGAAATGAGAATGGAGGTGAAATGGAGGGACAGGAAAAACAAAGGTTATAATGAACATTCCCAGTGTTTCCCTAGCAACCTGGGGGAAACCCCTGAAAAACCCCATAGGTTAGAAAGGCTGGCTGCGAGAATCAAACCCACAACCTCCCGAATGTGGGCCATAGATATTGCTGCCTGAGCCATCCTGCTCAGTTATTCACAGTAAAATTGATGCCTTTGTCCAGATGTGATGAGCTTTAAGGAATATTTATACCATGTGTTTATAGTAACATACCACATGATGCATAAGATGCAGCAATAGCTTTTTGACTAGTACATTTATCTCATCATTAACAAATTCAAAGCTGTTTATCCCAAATCGTTAGTTCTCACACACCCAAGCATTTTTAAACTACCATATAAGATTCTGTAAACGTGATGGTCTTTTGAAGACCTCTTGAACATAGTAGGCACAACAGTTGAGAATATTTAGTCTTAAGATATTGAAAATGTTTGGCCAAACAGATATAAACTAAGCACAACTGAGTTTTGAAGCTTTTATAGTTGTCCAAGTTGATAGTTTCCCCATCTAAAAATAAATGTCAATGATCTATATGATCTACACCCTAGGACAATATCAAGTAGAATAAATTATGACTGCAAGAGGGGGCATGCATCAAGATTTCTGGTTATAAGATTAAAGTTTTTTTGATTTCATGTATATCTGAAAAGCACTTTGTTCTTTCAATACAAAACTACTAAAAAGACTGCTATGGCATTGGCAATGAATGCAAGCATATTTATTTAAAGTGTGTAAGATATAAAATATGTAACTACCAAGTTAACATTTGTTGTGAAAGAAATTTCTGTTTACTGGAACTGTAGAGAGTATTGTAAGTGCCAAATTTAAAATCCATGACTACTGAAATAAAAGATAATAATAATCCAAAAGTTCTTTGCTAAAATTCCAAATATGAAATGAGAAAAGCAGTGCATGATTCTGTTTGTTGATTAATACATTTTTTTTCAGCTCCTAAAATAGCCAGAAATATGGTAGATATTATTGCTATATGTATGTACCCGTAAAATCACTTATAAAGATGTGTAACATTAGTGTGTATAGTTTATTTAAGCTTTGCAACAAAGTGGTTAATTTGTTTATGATTTGTTTTATTCCTTTAAACTTGCAGTTGAACTAAGGTTCCTCCTTTTTGCTGGTAATAGAATGTGTAATTCTAACCAAACCATCTTAGTAACATTTCCTTCTACTTCACTGGTTTTAAACAAAAATATAAAACATATTTCTTTAATGGATTGTAAACATGTGTAGCACTGTACTGTTTGGAATATTAGAAGTTTAAATTGTACCTAAATCATATCAGGTTGTGAGGCTTGTGAGTTGATAAGCATGTTCCTAAAATTTGAGAGGAGACATTTGCTGTCTGTGGCTGCAGAGAGTTAGCTGCCTTACTGCTCAACCTGAAGACATGGTTCTTATTCATATACAGTGCGGTTGTTTTATGGTGAGGCCACGGATCACATGTATGCATTCTTCACACACTGTCTGTTACACTGGGGGTTTTTCATTTCATAACTCCATGTTACTTACTCACGAGTGATAGTAACATGCACTATAATGAGTACTAACCTTGTTATAAGTAGTGTTGGAAGTAAGTGTCCACGTGCATGAAGACATTTCTGGTATCTTTGTATAAAATTTCCATTCCCATGCATAAGTTCTTCTTGCATAATGTTTATAATTTCTGTTTTTATATTGCCTTTAAGTTTGTCTATGGTGTGGGGTTTGTTCCTATGAACTTTATTACTTTCTCTACTACGTATAGTAAGTAGGGGAAGTATTGCATTCCACCCAAAATTTCGATACCAAGATTTCACCGGAAATACATGTTTTGAGACTCACTGAATCCAAAAAAAGCATTTTTGGAAACATGTCCGTGTGTGTGTCTGTCTGTCTGTGTGTCTGTGAACAGCATAACTCAAAAACGAAGAGTCGGATAAACACCAAACTTGGTATTTAGGTTCAGTATCTTTTAGAGATGCGACACGAAGGTTTTCAAGAAAATCCCCCCACCCCAGACTACCCTTTACATGGAACATTTTTCGAAAATTTTAATTTTCTCAAAAACGGCTCTAACGATTTTGATTAAAATATCATATGTTTAAGATATTGTCATGACAAATAAAATGTATATCTCGAATTTTCTGGGAATGTCTCCAAAAGTATTCTTCATTACGAACGACTTTTTCATAACTGGTAAACCATAAGAGATAGACAAAATTTTACTACATGAAAAATGTAGATCGCGTTAAAATACACAATTTATGTCATATACATTTCTTTTGTTGAGTGAACCGTTTGCGAGATATTGCTTGTTATTCCCTTAAATTTTCCAATACTTAATACTTTTTCTCAAATTCGTTATTCATTTTTTTATGTCCTGGACATGCAAAGAGAATGGAATACTCCACATAGCAACCAGCGTCAAAATATTTGACTATCGCTTAAAACCTACCATATTCCCCTTGCATCTACAAGAAAATCATCAATAAGATTTACATCTCGATATCTCCATTAACATGAAGCATATGGAGAATAAGCGTTTGTAAAAATAGTTTGTACAAGAGTAGAGAAAGTCATGTGAGTGTAACACATCAGATTTTTTTTTAGAGTTCCCCACCAATTTCTTCAATTTTTTTCCTCCATTAAAACATTTTGTTTTCACTTCTTAGGTATTTAGTAATCCTATTGTCCTAAACTTATTAACCAGATGTCTAACAGTTTCTCTACCAAGAATTGGAAAGCCAGAAATTTCTCCTGAAATTGTCTATGCACCTGTCTATATGATTTGGTTTTTTAAATATATCATACATGTATATATACTTTACATATATATACTTGTATAGGGATCCATTTTTTAAACAATTTTTCTCAAGACATGCAGTGTAAATATAGCGCTACCAATGATACTAACAGGAGAGCCAAGAAACTACAAACCAGCTGCACTGTGTTTTTCCCTGGGTGTATGGAAACATGATAATGCACTGCTGCAATAAACAAGGTCACACTGTTGATGTGGTTTTGCTCTGCAGTGTGAAGTGCAGTATTGTGTTGACGGTGATGTGATGTAGTTCAGTTATTACGAGCTATTTATTGTTTTGTCCTGTACTTAGTCACAAAGTATATTATAGCTCAGTATATGTTTTCTACTGCACATTGTGTATTTATTTATGATTCATATGTGTTGACTCATTCAGCTCGCCAAGTGAAAGTACGATTTGCAGAAAGATTTCCAGGTGTAAAAGTTTCAGGCCATACAACAATCCATGAACTTTACAATAAATCTCAAGCCACAGGAAGTGTTCAGGCTAAGAAATCTAAAAGACGGCGTATGGTTCTTACCGAAGAAACATTAGACGGTCATCGTTTGGAGAATTCCCCAAAAAATCACTTAGGTGTCTTTAACAACAGGCAGGCATTTCTTATGGCTCTGCGCAAAGAGCTACCAAATTGCATATAAAATAACTGTGGCACATGCTCTTAACCAGGTAATCCTGTAATTAGGCGCACATTTTGTGAATGGAGTCTCAATAGTGTACACAATGGCAAAATAGACCCCTATTTAATATTTTTCATGGACAAGGCTTGGTTCCACCTTCACAGATGTAAGATATGATGCCTACCTACACCCAAGTGCACTCTCTGTGAAGAAGATGTCATCCTGAACAAACAGCATCTCGCCAAATGCAAAGATCTTAAACGTGATAACTTACAGACTTTATATTGAGAAGCCAGAGGGAAAATAATGCAGATCAATTAATCCCCAATGCCATTGGTGATCAACAACAACCTTCATGGGTGTGTGTGTGTACACAAAATAATCGTTATTATAGCTCTGACAAACCTAATATTGTTCATGAAGTACCCCTTCATGATGAAAAAATTTGTGTATGGTGTGCCATGAGCATAGAAAGAGTTATAGGGCCAATTTTTTTCGAGTCAACAGTTGACACCCGTATATATGTGAATACAATTTGTCCCCTTTTTTTAGAGAATTAACAGACAGGGAGTGTGATTTTTGCCATTTTAAACAAAACTGCAACAGCTCATATGGCCAATGTTTCCATGAGAACAATTGAAAGTGTGTTTGAGGACAGAGATTTGTGGTCCCCCGACCTAACCCCCTGCGTTTTCTATTTCTGGGGTAACTTAATAAAGTGTACAAGACAAACCCACACACCCTGGAAGAATTAAAACAAAATATCTGCCAGGAAATTGCCGGCATTTCTCAATGTGAACTATGGCGAGTGATGGATAGTTTCCTAAAGAGGTGCCAAAAATGTATGGACAACGACGGTGGCCAGTTTCAGCATTTCCTTTCATAAAGTTGTTAAGTAAAGCTTTTAAAAGTAGTTTTAAAAATGTTGTATAGTTTTATCCGCGCCCTTTATTTTAATGAAGCTACTTTTGCTATTAATTTTTAGATTGCTTTTAACAAAGGATAGGTTCCAAACTCCCCCCCCCCCCTCCTAGCTATGCCTCTGGGCAGGCATAACAAGAAATTAACACTCTTAAGCAAATCACACACCATACAGATGTCTTGAATAAACTTTCTTTATAGCATGGACACAAAGCAGTGACTGAAGCACAGCTGATAAAGATAACCTTGAATATGTCATGTGCCACCAGTTGTACATTGTAAAAGTACTGAGATCACTGCAGTACAGCGTGCTGTGCACATAGCTGGACTGTGGCTTTATCTCAAAACAACCACACTGTAGTATTACATTTAAAGGCAGAAAAAATCAGGTTCAGAATGTTGTTTTGCCAGTTTGAAGGTGAAACCTGGCTTCAGTTACATCCTGTATATGTTGGTGGTTCTTTGAACTGTACTTTGTTGTTTTTTTTTTCTTCCCTTGAGATTTGTACACTTAAAGTTGTTATTGGTGCTGTATCCGTTATCCATGTTTGGGTTAACAATTTGTTTTTTATTTTGCCGAGAGATTTTAGTTGTAAGACTGACCCTCTAGAACCTGTAAATCAATTTGTATTGATTGTTGGTATTATTCCATAAGGTGTTCCTATATTTGGCTGAGGTATTTTGGCCAGCTTTGAGATTTGCAACAAAATGTGTTCATATCCCATAATCATCTTTTAAGGTGTTATTGGAAAAAGATGTGATGATGTGAAAAGATGTGTAAACTAATGTGATAAATTCTTTAAAATAATGAGTACATTGTCTTAATTCAGATAAGGGAATTCTTTTCATAATGCTTTAAGTTATCTACAATCACATTAACATATTTAACATTTTCCCTTCTGTATAAAGACATTTAGAAATTATATTTTAATGGGAACATATATTGTATAACCTTAAGGCAAAACAATTCCATCAGTGGTGAATAATAAAGCGCAATGTTAAATGTCATATATGTTTCATACTTCATTTCTTACCAATAGAAGGTTCATATACCAGCGACTATTTTATAATTTTATGCCCACTACTACACAAAAAAATGTAAATCTCTTTAAAAACACAATGTATTTCAAATAGCTTTTCAACATAAGCCATTTCCAAGATATCCATCATTAATGATTCAAATTTTTCAATACCGTGTCATTTTTTTTAAAGTCCTGTTGATTTTCAGTTGTTTCTCGCAATTGCATGGAAACAGTATGAAATTTTAAGTCAGCTTACAGCTTACAGTTCTTAAACATTTAGTTATTGCTGTTCCTTTTGTATCTATAACATATGTGGAATGTAGCTATTTCTGCAAGGTTTATCTCAATTAATATGAAGTAGATAGAAAAATAAGCTTCCATAAGAATAGCTTGTATACTCACTAATATGAGGATGGTAGAGGATAGAATGTAATACATCAATTTTTTTTATCTTAGTTCACCTTCTGCTCAAAGTTTTATTTCAAGAAATGCAACTATAAATCAACAATGCAGTAGACAGTGTAATGGTGTAATGCATAAAATCAGATCCATTCTGGCTATAAATATGGGTGCAGCACCACACCTAGATATAGGAATAAAAATAATTTGAAACTGTACCACGATGTTATGTTCCAGATGAGACTGTAACATAACAAAAGTGTCTAAAATGATATCTTGGAACTGAAGTACGTTCACTTGAATTGCAAATTGATTTTACTAAATTGAAGTCATGCACAGCAGTAGTGACAATAGTGCTAACCTAAGATACCTTAAATGGTTATGGAACTGCTTATCATCACTGGACCTAAGTATGAAAATAAACACATATTTATTTTGAAGGTCAGCTGTGGGAGGGATTTAAGTATTAGAGAAACTAAATGAAATACCATATTATGGCCAAAGTTGGAATATTACAGTCAAGACCAAAGAAGTCGTCCTCCATGGTCTAGGGGTACCATACTAGTCTCTAGTTCCCGAGGTTGCAGATTCAAACTCAGCAGAGGGTGATTAATTTTTTCAGATGTAAAACTCCTCAGCATGGCTTCCTTCGGAAGGGAAGTAAAGCCAGTGGTCCCATGTTGTATATTTATGACACATAAAAGAAGCTCAAGCTTGATAAAGAGGCCTCAGAGCAAAACTTCTGGTCTTTCATGCTAAATATAGAATGGGACACTAAGAGCCATAGCCGTTAAAGAGCATCCATAAATAAAACTCAATTTAATTTATTTAAAGACCAAAGAAAAGTGATGTCTGTGAATACTAAGTGCTATATGGAAATGGATAAATCAAAGAAGTTTAATTAGCTTAAATCTATTTCTTGTTGAATCTCAGTCAGCCATTTGAAACCTCTCCCACAACATGCAAGAGAACTAACAATTGAAGGATGAACCTGAATCCCCTTAACCATGGGAGGGAGTTGAAATTGCAATGGACTCCCAGTCAAATTAACATCAATGGCAATGAAATGGCACACAAACTAACAAAGCAGGAAAGAATTCTTCCTCAGCCAATCAGCCTTCTCTCACTCCATTCATCCAAAACACAAATCAACTCAGCAGACAGCTCGTACAACAAACATCATCTTGCAGAACTGTTAACTGGCAAGAAATGGGAGTGCCTCATTACCCAAGGCCCTATCAACTAAAAGCTCCTGGAGCAGTCAGTGCACCCTCAAAATGAAAATGGGATAAGACTACCTTGCCACACATGTCCACCAAATACAATTTCAGGAATTGACCATTCCCAGGAATTTCATAATCAACTGCATGTCAAAGCTCATCTCTACTGTTTAGCGAGTCACCAAATGGCTCAACATCTAAGGTGGGCATTGCAGTAAATAGAAAGTAAGTAACTAAGGGAAAGACTTTAAAACTCCAAGTATGAAACAATGTTACACCAGATAAACTATAATTTTAGCCATCATAAACAAGGATATGAAATAACTGCCATACTTGAAGCCTCATTTGTTACAGAAAAAAAAACAGTTTTACATGATAAGTTTACAGCATTAAAAATTGCAAACAAATTATGCCAAATTCAAACAAACTCAAATATACGTGAGACTTATATACTTCAAATATATCTGAGACTATATATATATATAGGGTAGTTAAATTATATTCGAACCCACCCGCGGCCTCTCTCTACTGCACGAGACAGCCAGCAGTTGCCAGGGAAATTACGCCGGGGGAAATTACGCCGGCAGAGGCGGACTAAAAATGTTGACCTTCTGCTCTCAAACAGGCAGCATAGATAGATAGATAGTTTATTCACCCATTGGAAATTTGTTACAATCTAATGGCTTTGTCAAGTACAGTAGATTAATCTATTTCTACAAATAATTACATCACAAATATAAACAATTCAGTAGGTTACTATATACATAAAAAGATAGTTAAACATTGCTTTAGGATCCTATTTACATTGTGTATCTATACCTTGTAGCTAAAGAACTCAAAAAAGTCTTGTATATTATAAAAGCAGTTATCAATTAAAAAGCTCTTAAGCTGCTTTCTGTACCTAGGTGAATGTTTGTCATTAATTTTTGTTGTAATTAAATTATGCATCAGGATTACTGTATGTAATATAGAGTTAACCTTTTTTGTCGTTCTGGCGGCTTGTAAGTGAATGTTATTCCTGCTTCTAGTGGAATGCTCATGTATGGTGCTGTTTGAGTAGAAGTAATGAATGTTGTTATTTATAAAGCAAACTGTTTCTAAGATGTACAAACAGGGCAGGTTGAGTATATTGTTTTCTTTGAAATGTGTTCTACAGTGTTCAGTTCTCTTTAAATTAAACATGTTTCTAATTATTTTCTTTTGTGTTATGAATAGTTTATTTTCATTAGTAGAATTTCCCCATAAGATTATGCCATAGGCAAAGCACTGAGTGCACATATGAGAAATATATAACTTTTATTTTATGAGGATTACAGACATGTTTTAGCACTGAGATGATGTAGTGTGTTCTATTAATTTTTTATGTAATGCACTGTATGTGTGGTTTCCAGTTCAAGAATTTATCAATAGTTACTCCTAAGAATTTTGTGTCCGATACGTGTTGAATTATTTTACTGTTATAGGTAATAACTGGTTCAGTATTTACATTCCCTCTATTGGATACTGCAAAGCTCATGCAAAGAGATTTATTGCTGTTTAATGTAAGTTTGTTTATGGACAGCCATTGCCCCAAATTTATCATAACGTTATCGGCCTGCTGTTGCAATTCTGTGCAATTATCTCCCCTCAGTAAACAGCTGGTATCATCAGCATACAGGATAGTTTCTCCATGAGGTATATTAAGTGGTAAATCGTTTATGTACACTAAAAACAGAAGAGGTCCAAGAGTAGAGCCCTGAGGAACCCCACCTTTTACAGTTAATGAAGTGGAGCTAACATACTGGCCACTGGTATCGTTTCTTATGACTGTAACTTGCTTTTGATTGGTGAGATATGACTTGAACCACGTATGGGCTAACCCTCGTATACCCCATATGCCTCCAATTGGATAGCAAAATAGTGTGGTCTACTAGGTCAAATGCCGTACTTAGATCCATGAATAAGCTGAGTGTGGATTTGCCGGCATCGACTCCTTCGAGCGCTTCTTTAAGGAAGGAATAGAGAGCATTAGATATGTTCTTGTTTTTTCTGAAGCCAATGTAAATATTCTCGCTCACTCTCCAAAGTTCAGCAGCAGGAATTCTTGTGATGAAACACCTCATTATGATCAGAAAATTGGAGTGTGGTGTACGATAAGTGCTAGAAGAATAATAATAGGGCCCATATTCTTTGATGAAACAATAAATGCAGAGCGATATCAGAGGTTAATTCTGAGGCCATTTTGCAATTGCTTGACAGAAGAAGAGAAATCGTATGGTTGGTTCCAGCAAGATTCTGCAACAGCACATACGGCTGCCGAATCATTACATGCAATAAGAGAGATGTTTGATGACAGAATAATTAGTGTTGATTTGTGGTCCCCTCATACTCCAGACCTAACGAGTTGTGATTTTTATTTATGGGGTTCTTTAAAAGATAAAGTGTATCATTCCAATCCTCGTACACTACAGGAACTTAGAGAAAACATTGTGCAAGAAATCACAAGAATTCTTGCTGCTGAGCTTTGGAGAGTGAGCAAGAATAGCACGAGATATGCTGTCTGTTTGAGAGCAGAAGGTCAACATTTCCAGCATCTATTATAAAGTAAGGATTTTAGCCCACCTCTGCCGGCGTAATTTCCCCGGCAACTGCCGGCTGTCTCGCGCAGTAGAGAGAGGCCGCAAGTGGTTTGAATATAATTTAACTACCCTATATATATATAAAATATATCTGAGATTTATATACCTCAGAGGTATAAGGTTGGACGTCAAATTTTTAAACATTTACAGCACAAGACAAAACACACTTTTGTAAGAAAACAACTCCGAAGTCTGTTCTTAACTGGTTCAAATGCTTGTACACTGTAAAATAATCTTGTAATCTATATTCTGCACTGTAGGTTAGTAATTAAAGAATTTAAAAAAATGATGTAAAACTTGAATATTAATGGACTTGCAACCTCATATATTCAACTAAAAACTTGAGACCTATCACAGAACAAAACCATACAAATCCTCAGACAAATATAATACTTTTCAAATTCTAAAATAAAGAAAAACTATTACAATTATTATTATTATTATTATTATTATTATTATTATTATTATTATTATTATTATTATTATTTTTAACATCAGCTTCAAAATTAACATTAAGTGTAATACATTTTACATACAACTGAGTTTTTGCCTGTTAATTGGAATAAGAAAACATGAACTGAAATTGAGTGTTTTAATGAAATTTGTCACTTTAATTAACTCAAAACTGAGTTTTCACTCATCTTCACTTTCTATATGAGGAATATTGCTATAAAATGCATAGTAAGTAGATGACAGCCACTGTTTTAGTGTCATCTGATCTCTGTACTCAGTGTAGAAATGCTTCTCATACAAGATCGTACCTGAAGAATATCAGGAGATAAGAGGCATTATTTTCTATGTTCCTTTTCAAATCCACATTTTTGAATTCACAGTCTTCAAATTTTGTTTTGTAAAACAATTTACCAAAATCAGCTTTCCTTATTTGGAGCCAAGCACACAAAGATAAAGAAAGAAAACGTCACCTTCTGATTTTTTTCTGTTCAAAAGGGTACTTTGTTTTCCTTGTGCAAGAATGGCAAACATTCTGAAGTCATTTCCCCATGGGTTCTTATCTTGCAAGTGTGAATAAACTGTTTTCAGTCTTGTGGAGTAGTGATTATGAGGCTCTTCTTTTTTTCTATAATGGAATGAGCTACATCCACCTCCATATGTGTATGTCCTCTTGACAGAAATTTGTGGTTGATGATTTTAATAGTAGTAGTGGTAATCAGCCACATATAGAACATGACCATGGTGAAGTTACTGTTTTATCCAGGACAGTTATCCGACCAAATATTCAACTCCTCTGTGCGTTTTCAGAAACCTGCTTATAGACAAATAAAAAAAATTAAATTGACCTTTATTTATGGACAATCTTTAACTATTATGGTTCTTAGCACCCATTCTATATTGGGCGTAAAAGACCAGAAACTTTTCTCACACACTGCTGTATTAGGCTTGAGGTTCTTCTACATGCCATAAATCTATGACACGGGACCACTGGCTTTACTTCCCTTCCAAAGGAAACCACGCTAAGGAGTTTTACACCCAAAAAAATCATCATCCTCCGACAGGTTTAAATATACACACATGAAGCCAGCACATTTTCTCCTCTACCTTCTTTTGTTTTATCCTATAAACAACAGAAGTTTTTCTTTCTATGTCATAAATGGTTTAGCTGTATGTCCATAGTTCACATAAATAGAAAGTTTGAGCATTTGTTAGTAGAAGTGTGGGTAGACAATTTTGTAGATCGATCATCATAACCTTCCTTCTATATTTTTGTTTCCCAGATATCTTTTCTTCATTATTTAAATCATGCCTAAGTTTTACTTCAGCTTGATAAGAATTCAATTCCAGCATCATTAACTTACCATATAAATCTTCATTTTCCAAGAGAGTGCATAATTCCATTCTTCTACCTCTGAAATTCATCATACTTGTGCTTCTAACACTGTTTCACTATAAAATCAAGAAGAACAAAAGCATACATGAAGACTAAGGCACCACATGATTCTTAAATTGTAACAATCAAATGATAAAACCATGATTAATCATGCATACTGGACACCCAACCATATACCATGTATTGTTAGAATGTGCAATGAACAGAGGCAAAATGTTTCAAATGGACATGTGACTATTTACCAGTCACTAAAAGCAAAACTATTGATTTCAAGATTTCAAGCTTTACACCACTGGAAATAATGCATAAAAGTACATTGATATAAATAAAAATCTCATTTTTCACCAAAACTGGACACCCAACCTTATACCTCTGACGTATAGATATATGAAATGGTTTGAAGTGATGCTTCCTATTTTGAATAAAAATTATATGAACCATTATAACTTATAAAGAAATGTAGGAAATGCAGCAAATTTTGTTTCAGAGATACTTTCAGTTCTCATAAATCTTAATTAGATCTAATAGGTAATTGGAAAAAAAAAAGATACTTGGGCATTTAAAATATAAAACATAGTAGAAATCAACTCCTATGGGAGTAAAGCAGAATGAAGGAGTGAATTTCTGAAAATAACTTACAAATGGAATTGAAGATGTAGAAAAGCAACATAATAAATCTTTAAGATAGTAAAAAAATAATGAAAATAAATTGCAATATGGGAAATTGTAACAAATTATGACAAATTGGGAAGAGAGGGATTAACCTGACATTTAAAGATTAAGCCAATTACTCTAAAAAGTGTTCATCTGACCATAGTACATAGAATATAACAAGCACCATCATAAAAATATAGCTAAGAAACGAACAATGACTATATCCTTATATCGGTTAATATATACAAGGACTGTCCCAGAAGTATCCAACTTAACAAAAAAAACACAAACATTTTGGGAAAAAACGTTTTTATTTTCTACATAGTCTCCTTTCAACTCGATACACTTTTCCCAGCGATTTTCAATAGCTTCGATACCCTGTTTATAGTACAGAACTTACGAAAACCAATCGTCGACCTGTAGTTCTATCTGAGATGGAAAACAACAGCTATTTAGAGAAGTCAAAAAAAATCCAAAACTAAGTGCTCCAAGACTAGCTACTGCAGTTCAAATGCATGCAGGAAAATCTGTTTCAGCACAGACTTTAAGAAATGTGCTTTATGAAACTGGGTATTTAGGCCAAACAGCCTGTAAAACAACATACATCAGTAAAATCAACAGAAGGAAACAAGTTGCATATGCAAGAGAACATAAATACTATGAGTTAGATTTCTGGAAGAAAGTTGCATTTACTGATGAGAGTAAATTTGAGCTGTTTAAGTCAAATGGGTGAGTAACAAGGTAAAGAAAAAAGAATTGTGAATTTGAAGAGAGAAATATCACAGCTTTAGTTAAACATGAAGGAAGTTAAATACTTGTATGGGGCTGCACGAGTGCAAATGGTGTAGGGGATTTTTATTTTATTGTTAGAATTATGGATCACAAAGTTTACATAAACATCCTAAAAACACATACATCCAGAAGTGTGAGTAATATCTTTGTTTTATCTTCATACAAGATAATGATTTCAAACATGCAGTTCTAGATGCAAGGCTGTGGCTGTTGTATAATACTCCCCACTGGATGTTGACTCCACTGCAATCACCAAATGTTAATCCAATAGAGAATTTGTGGAATGTACTCAACAAAAATATGAGGATTCATCAGATATCCAATACAAATGATCTGAAGAATGCTGTAATAGAGGAATGGCAAAAAGTTACAGTGCAAACAAAAAAAATCTCTGGTGAAATCTATGCCAAGGAGAATGCAAGATTTTATAAAGAGGAAAGGAGAGCCTAGTAAGTACTAACCATAACATTCAATGTTCAGAGTGTCATTTTAAGTATTGCAGACCAATACCTATTTTGCATCCTAAATTGCCTATCCTTGCTTTTGAATTTTTAACTATGTTCATGTAAATAGAAATCTGTGTTTACTTATTGTATTCCTGTTTTCATTGATTAATAAACAAGTCAGTTTCCCTGTTGTACTTCATTCTGATAATTTTCCACTATCACATCCACCCTTAAACACAAACTCATGTACCTATTAGACAAAGACATTTTGGAATCACTGTATGTCTTCCTGGAGTAAAGAAATTGAGAAGTTTCATGCAGAGTTGTACCCGCAAATCTGATAAACATGTTCAGGGAAATGTGCCAAACTTGACAGAAGGAATTTAGACAAGATTTAAGGTCTCACTGCATACATCTATAAAACCTGGATGCTTAGGGTTGCAAAGAAAAAGGACAACTTAGTAAATTAGTAAGATAAAAGTAATATAATCATATTTTTATTGCTGTTAGTCATTAATTATAATTAAAATCAGAGTTGACCATAATTGTAAAAGATAATAGCAAATCTATTTATTCAGAAATGAGAAGTCAATGCTGGTCCAAAAAATGCTGGTACCTATAGGTACACTTGCAGCAAATTGAAGTGATTACAACAAACCTGACTAGATTTTCTCATGGTTTTCTCTAGCCACACAAGTGAATGTTAGGTTTGTATACCTACAGTTTCCACAATCCTTAAATTCCATGCAATAGGTAATAAAAATGAGTTAGGCTGGATAACAATAGAAACAGAACACAGGTTAGGTACTTAAGACCACCTGTGTGGCATAAACAAACCACTTCCCACAAGTACATTTAAACAAATGGCTTAATTATTGTATATCTTCTTTAAGAATCACAATGAGAATAAAGCAGAAATGTATTTTAATCATACAAATAGTGGAAATTGTCCTGTGTTCATGAAAAGCTTATTGAATCCAGATATGCAACTAACAAAATCCAAAAAGTCTGAATTAATGGTCATTTATGCTCCCAAGCTCCAAGAGGTAACCACCAATAGTATGGTGTGGTGTGGTTTGTGTGTGTGTGTGTGTGTAAACTGCAGGGTAAGCATTTCAGAAAGACTTTTTAAGTCCTGCTCCTTGTAACATATAGCATGCCCACCTATTAATCTGCTGTGCCTGAGTTTGAACCTCAGTCCCTATGGGTAAAGTATTTTCTTTAATTTCGTTTATTTTGTCAAGAAAAATTGGGGGTGATTTTCAGCTCTTTGACTTAAGCTTATTTGAGTGTTCATTTAATCCTCATCTCTTCTGTTTCTAGATTTGAGATGTGATAAACACACGTTAAACTCCCAAGGTTTATTTATAGGAGAGGAAAGCATGATTACAGGAGCATAAAGAGTAATCTAAAATATTTTCTATGTTTGACACCACTAAAGCAGCAATTCATTGATAAAGAAGTAAAGACATTTTGCATTACTTTGGTCTTCATTGAAAACATGGGTAATTTACATTACGTTGGTCTTCAAAGCCAACATTTGAAATCCCAACATAGCTGAAAACACGATTGAGAGCCCTCAGCCTCAAGGCGTATCGGAGGGATTTAGGGCCCTCACTCAGCCTCAAAGCGTAGCCGAGGGATGCTTTTTAGGAGAGGAGTATAGCAGTTGCGGCCTTTGCAAAGCAATAGGGCGTAGCGTCTAAAACTTTAATGATTCACGTTGGCAGCAACTACTTCCAAAAGTCGTCAAAAACACTATTAATAAATTGTTATTAGAATTGTACAAATTAGGTTTTTCTGGGCCCATTAAAATCACTAATATTACAATATGATCCAATTAAGGAATTTAAAAAAATCATAACCCATATACAAAATTAAATTATAAGTTAGGATTACTTAGCCATTTCAGTTTTTGGGAATAGTCAACTATTATTACAGATAGAGTAATTAGACCTCAAAGAAGTTATAGTAGCTTCAGGACGTCTTTAAATAAGAAGGGCCGCTTAACTGTTACTTTTGTTAACGTTTTCAGCGAAGACCAAAGTAATGTAAAAAAGCCAGAGGTGATTGGGCAGAAGTCTTTTTTTTAGAACAAAGTACAGTTCTGCTTTCTCAATTATAATAGATTGAAAAGAAGGAGAGGGATTATCAAGAAAAGAAAATGGTTGGTAAAATTTCATAATAAAGGAAATTTAGCTACATTAACGTTGTGCTTCTTTTTTCCCCTTTCGTTTTATTTCCCCCTTTGTATCAATATGCATGTAAGCAATACCATCTTAACATTTCATAAAAGTTCCCTTTTCTCCCAGTTATTATATTCAAAGATAGGAATTCCTTAAACGTATTATGATATTTGAAATGCAAATGGTAGTAGATTAACGCCGAAAATCTTATTTCCAGCAAAAGGTAAGGGTATATAGCATGTCAACGGTGCTTAAATGCATTACAATGTAAGTTGTGCTATGTTGGTACACTCAAGCTGAATGCATTTGTTTTAAAAATGATCTCTGCTGGGAAATCGAGTTTATGGTAAGGGCATTTGGGATTCGGCTGATACATTCATCGTAGAAAAATGGCTTCTTTAATACACGGAGTAAGGAATACACTAGTGCGAAATTCATGTATATTTAGAAATACACTGACCAAAGCTGCAGCATTGGGCATTCAACATCAGCATGTGCATACGAAATTGTGGCATCAGCCCCACTTATTAACTTCTTCAAAAAATCAGGTAATGCATGTGCTTTAGCTGCGATACATTTTATTTAGTGAAAATTAAACTTTAAAAGGCTCATTTAACTTTAAATTCAACTTTCGACAGGGATAATGTACTTGTTACTCTCATCAGAATGAAAACCACGGTTTGGTCTCCTTAAAAAGGATGTCATAGGTGTTATTAGTAATCAAAACTAAAAGTTACTAGGTTTTACTGCAGCACAAATTCGAAACAAGAGTATATCATGTATGAAAGGTGTGACACACACATAATGTTTCAACTATTTGATGAATAACATTGACGTCATTTGTAATTGACGTATTAAAATAAGTTACTTTTGTTTATGCAGTTTTAACTGAATATGCCATCGCGGGAAACTACCGTAGTCCATCATTGCAAACAAGGATTGAGAAATTAAATTACAGTTTGCAGAGTAACAAGGAATCCTGTAAAGCAGATGTGCATAATTGAAATAATTAAGTGCATTTTAATGGATCATATTATTAATGTTCCTTCATGACATAGTACTATCAGTTTGGGAGAATATGAATGTATTTTTCCTGGGCACAAGAAAGGCAATTTTGCCAAACTGAGAGCATGATCGCTTAGCTTCTGTACATGAATAAGACAGTGGATTTATGTAACACCTTGTGCATTGCCAGTTAAAATTTGACCAAAAATTGTAAATGTGAAGAATTATGTTCCTGTTGGTACTGTGTGGATTACATTTTTGTCTTTTTAGGCTTTTCATCATTAGGACATAGAATTTGTAATCTTTTAAAAAAAAGTCAATCATTACTATTCAGAACACATGCAACAATATCCTTGCTTTCTGCATTGTAAGAAAAGCTAAACTGTTGGTGGGTCTATGATGAACTTTACTTAAAGTGACGTAACATAACTTGAAGTTAAGAAATGCTGAACTAAAGGTCTAATTAGGATGCACTTAAAAGGAATGATCCTTTGATTGGTAGTTTTCGATATTGTTCTGCATCTGTCAATAGGCCTGTGATCACATACTAACAACACTCGCGTATCTGAATTTCTTAGGATGAGTGAGTAAATATAAAACATGGTGACCAAAGCATGGAAGCAAGTGTTCCTTAATGATTATGATATAAGGTTAGGTTCCTGATTCACGGGGGGTTAGGTTTAGTTTTTTTTTTTTTAATTTATATAAAGCATAGGTTTATTAGCAGCCAGTGTTTATACTTTAACATTGGCAGATCCTACCTCAAACTGTCGCCAGATTTTGCTATATAAATGAGGCAGCTAGTTAGGGTGGGCCAAATTCCTTTGAGACATCTACTAAATCAACTCATTACTTTTAGATTCCTCTGCATATAATTCCATAAGTGTTACGCATGTTATAGTCCTATTAACATATGCAGAACTTTGTCTTGTTTTTGTTACTTCATGCTACTGCTCCATGTCAGTTAGTCTAATTACCCTGTGACATCAAATTTAATAGGAAAGAAAAGTTTGACATTGCTAAACTGTTCAAGTTACACTGTGTTAAGTCAAAGCCAAAGATACTAATACATGTTAAAGGCATCTGTTTAATTGGGGTGGGGTAACAATTCATAATTTCGACATTCTGCTCTTATTGTATCCCCCACAGCGATGAAAATGATGTGTTATATGTCCAACAGATGTCACTCTGTCATACGCTAGCTCTAACGCAATGCTGCCAACATATGAATAACTAATGCTGCCATAGCTGGTAAGATACTCAGCCTCAAGATTGAGGGCCCTCAGCCTCAAAGCGTAGCCAAGGGATGTTTTTTTTAGAAGGAGAGGAGTGTAGCAATAGGCCACAACTACGAAGCGACAACAGGGCATAGCCGAGGGATCTGCATGTCTAAAACTCCAATGATTCATGTTTGGAGAAACAACAGTACATTGCATATTTGCGAATTTCACTTTTTATTTAGGTTGGTAGTTCCCATTTTGCATGTGCTTTAGTGCAAAAATGGTTACGTTTGTTGTGTTCATAACGCGAATTTCCTATAAAAGTAATACACCTAATAGGGGCGGGCAGGTAGTCACCAGACATTGGAGAAATCACATCCACTTCTAAACTCACTTCTAAGGTAATTTATTCGCTTTCCTTAGGATTTTATAACCATTTTCAACAAGGATACACTAAGAGCAGATTTCCCGTTTCTGAAATAAATCGCCCAACTCTACATGTAGTTTTTCATTGGTATGCAAGCTATGCAGACGTACATGCCGTAGAGAGTAGCAGAAAATTTAAATTGTACAAAACTAGAAATGTGATCATTACTTTGAGGGTTAATATTTATTTGTTTTCTCCTCCTAAAACCATAATATGGCCAAAAAGGTCTATGAGCTTGAGGTGCAGTTATGTACCACTTTGTGTAATTCCTTGCACTGTATCACCCATACCTAGTAGTGTCCTGTCTTCCCTCCCATTTGTTTATTTCAGGACTGGTTTTAAAATGTGCTTGTTTCTTGTCAGTGCCACATTTTACTAGGAAGAAAAGTTTTATTAAAAATACTCTTGAATCAGAACCATAAAGCTACTAAATATAACTTAAATAAGACTTTGTGAAAGTACACATAGTCACCAGTCAATAACACTAACCTATCGATAAAATGTTAACACCCACGAGAGGATGTATGCATGGGACCTCTATATTAAGTTTACTCTGCTAGTTGTAGTTGGTTTGGATATTGATTAATTTTTATTTCTGTTAATGAGTTATGGTACAGAAATTGAGGTCTGCTTCAATATAAAAAAATATATTACATAAGTATATTAAGTTTGTCCTAGGTACTTAATTCATACTTACCTTTGCTGATTAGTTTAGGTTCGGCCAGTAGTGGTAGCTTTGTGACTACGTAAAAGGCTGCCAATGTTGGAGCAAATAATACTGTGAGATAGAAACTATATAGAATGAGTATTAGGTGACCATAAGCTATACTGAGCCACATTGAAACCACTGGATCATGTGGTTTTGAGATTTATCCAAGGTTAGGTTAATGTTAGTGTGTGTATTCAAATAATGAATATATCAGTAATTGGGCATTTGCTACCTCTAACATTGCTGTTTTTGCGGATTAAACCAATATGATTGGGTTGTCAGTTTTCCTCTGCACATGCACAATATTAAAATGGAGTAATTTGTTGACATATTGCAATGATATTGATAGATAGATTTATTGTACGATTTGTTCTACATGTTTACAATACATACAATGTATATTCATTTATACTCCTACATCTGTTGTACAATTTGTCTGGTGCCTGTTTCTTTGTTGGGCCACTCAGCTTGCTTGGCTCCCTGGCCTTTTCGCTCACTGAGCGGCCCTTACTTCTCTTACTTTTCTATACCATTTTCTTCCCTTTACCTTCTTTATTATTCTCTCAAGTTCTTGGTTTTGTTTTTTAGAGCCTTTTATTGAGTCAATCATCTTTATGGTTTTTACCCCTATTCCCCATTTTTCACACTTTCTTGAATTTCATTTATCGGCAATGGTATTACTGTTTAGAAAACTGTTTTAAAATGGGTGTTTGGGTGGGTTATATATCTCCTCTTAAAGCCACTGAATATGAATTTTCCTTCCTTGAATTATTACTTTTTATCAAATTAACTAGAAGGTAAATTTGTGTCTATTGCATATTTGATAAGCAAATCTCACACTGCTCCATTTGCTGTTCAGCTTTTATTATGAGAGGATGAAGGAGAATATAGTGAAGTGTGACATGCATGTAAAACAAAACTGCAAAAATTAACTATTTACAATGTGGCACTTACACGAAATGAAGCCAAGTAATGCAAGTTGTGTAGTCATTTTTAGTGTATATTCAGTTTATTGATGTTTATAAAAATATATTTAAACTACAACAAGTAGTTTGCAAAGTATTTATATTTTATGTACATTAACCATTATAACCAAGTCTATCCTGTTTTCCTTTCCCTCCACAGTGCCTGACCTGGCAGCAGGCAGGTCAAATCCGACACTACGCAGAAGCAAAACCTTCAAAGGATCAAATCAGGGAAAGAGTTCTTACAGTTTGCCAGGCTTTTGACAAAATCACATCTGATAAGGTACTTATTTATATTCTATTTTGGTATTTGTATGCTCTTTTACAGAGGGTGATTACACCAATACGATTATACAGTTCCAAGGAGACACTTTCTATAGAAATGATTCGGGACAGAGTGCTTTTGGTACTCAAACTCTATGATAAAATTGAACCACAAAAGGTATTCCATTTCTTCATTAAGCATTTGAAGTCATAACCTTGTGTTATTATTTTATTGTAGAGCATGTATATACATTAGTTTTAAAATGTTTTACAACTCTAATGCTGAAAAAACTGTTGAAAGATGTTCCTATGCTATGTTAGGCAACAGCTGTTTTAATGTTTGATCTATTTTTTGAGGGCTTCTTTTAATTGTATATTTCCCCTAAAGCTGAAATAAATTTTATGTTAAATTTTCCTTTATGGGTCCCATTAGAGGAAAACAGATCAAGATAATAGATAAGAATATCCTAGGTTCTCAAATTCACCAAAATGCCTAGGAATATAATTACATTATTTTTGTGTCATCTCTGTTGCTAAACGGTATCCTTGCTAAAGGTTAATTTTTTATTACAAATATAACTATATAAGGAGAACCATGACACTGAAGATTGTTCTTTAAAATGCTGTGTTCTTTTTGTTCTTTAAGTGAGATTAATGACAAAATTGGAATAAAAAATGTGTGTCTTTTTTTGTGTTGGATTAAGCTTTCCTAATTAATTTGCTATATAGCTCATTAACATTGATTAGAGTTATAATCTGTTCTGAATTACTTTCTTTACTCTTATGATTTAGTTTCTCTTGTGCACTTGTTTGTTTAAAAAAAACTTATATTTTGTAAATCATTTATTTTTGAAGACTATGGTTTGGTTAAACATTTAGGAGAACTCATATGCACATATTGGCAAAATTTTCTCTTATCTCAATTCTTCGTTTTTTCCTGCCTTGAGCTTAATGTTATCTATCTTCAGTTAGAAAAATTGATTTTCTCAGGCAGCTTGACCCATTTCCATAGGTACATTTCATGCCAGAACACCAACATTTTTGCATGCATTTTGTGACTGGTAAATGTACAACTGTTGATATAGACTTAATACTGTTATAGATTCAGAAACCCAGGCCATTGAAAATTATATTTTATAGTTTATTTTAAACAAGAAGCAACTTGGCAATTACTGAAGGGGAATGTTTCTGTAGCAACCATGGTTGCTCTTGCCAGTAAGGTGCCACCATTCCCCTTTAGCTACAAGGTGAACGTTGGATGTAGCATCTTATTCTACAATATAGCAAATGGTTTCATACTGCTTACTAGCACTAATGCAACCTGGTAGTTCTGTCCTACTTCCCTGCTATGAGTGAACTTTTTAACAAGTTGCTTCTTGTTTAAATGCCATTGTATAGGTCTAAAAGTTAGAAAATGAAGTAGAATATCTTTGTTATTAGCACCACACTTTAGGCGCCAATTTGAAGTAATTGTATCCTCACATATGGTAAATATGTTTCTTGGAGTGTTTGTCCCACGTACGATACAAAGTTTCCGGTGGCCTTTGTCCCACTTTTAAAAAATCAACTTTTGTATTTGTGAATGTTTATTTCAATATTATAATGTATGCCTTGGCTGCATCAGTAGTAATTTGCAGAAACACATATCTCTTAGCAGGGTTTGGTGTGGCTAAAGAATTATATATCCTACTGTAGAGCTGTGAGATTATTTATTAATTGCACTTTTTAACTCGTAATCTTTATATTATTTTTTACGTCTCGCACTGAATACGTATCGAGCAAACAAACTGCTCAGGTACGCTGTCTTCTGGCGTATGCCGCCTGAATTTGTACAATTTTTCTATTTCAAGTCTCTGATTGGCTAATCCTACTCCAATAGAATACTTTTATTTAACTTAAGCTTTTTGTAGTTGTTGATTGGCTATTTATAAACTGTTTTAAATAGTACATTATTGTTCCAAGAATTACTAGTAGCATTATTAAACTTTCTAATTCATTATTGCCTCAAGGTTACCTCATCGTTAGCAACTTTCAGCTTCTATTCTCGCAGCTCCTACATTGTTAAATTACTTAATACATTCACATAACATTATTATACATGTACATAATAATATAAACATTAATACAATGGCTGTTACATACATTTTACATATTATTACATACACATATTGCTTTTAAGGCAGGCTGTTATTATATTTTATATTATATAATTAGACTGATATCATTTAAGTGATAAAAATACCGCCTCAAAAAGAACCTTGGTAGTTTTCCATACTGGTACTAATGGAAGGGGCAGCCAGCACCAGGTGGACAGTCCACTAGGCTGGATTACACTAGTGATCTTCCATTTCCGACAGTGAATCCAAGTCAGAAGCTATATCAGTAAGAGATTCGTCTGAGGACAGGTCATCTCCTGCACTAATTATAACACTACCTATAACATCACCTATTAAACCATCGGATTCCCAGTATATTTCTTCGACTTTCCATACATGGTCACATTTTCTCCACCTGTCTCTGGAATATTCATGAGAAAGCTCCTCGTAAAGCATTTATTTTGCACTTAGTTGCATTGGATAAATCTTGTGCAACTTCATTTCAACCCCATACCAACTCTTATCGGGTCCCAATCAGTGTGATATGATGGAAGTCGTAATACATCATGGCCACATGCATTTAGCATCTAGTCAACTAAGTACACGCTTAGTTAACTTGGGCGCTGACTTAACTAATTGCAGTAACTCTGGTTTCTGCATAGTGTTGTTAAACAATTCACTGTTGTCTCTTAACCCTGTGATAATCAAGTGGGATGCAAATACACTCCGTTTGTTTATTAAAGAAATTATAGTTTTATTTAGTAATGAAAATTCCCATACTTCGTTAATGTGCTCTTAGTCCTCTGTCATAAAACTATATAAATATGAAACTCTTTGGTTGCACATTTTAGTTTCTAAGAAAACATTATTGGCATGGGGTGTGGCTACACTGTTGTTGATAACGTACACCCTATGATTAAAAAAAAAAAAAATGAGCAGACACTCAAAGGTGTATTTGTGCAATTCCAAATCGTTTCTGCAGCCGAGCAGTTATAAGCAGGTATTTAGTAATGAGGCCTACTGAGGTTTGTATCCTGAGCATAATGCTTTCCCACCCCCACCCCAGAAAAATGCAATGTTTATTGTGCATACTATAGTATAATTTTCAATTGTTAAGGCTTATTTCATTTTATGCTCACACGTAAAAACAAAATCTTCTTTTTGTTTTCAAATTAAATAAGTAAATATTATAGTCATAAATAAAAAAATCTTATGTGATACATTCACATGACTTTCTCTACACTGTCTTTATTAGCTTGTATGCAAATTATTCTTACTAAAGCTTATTTTTGTATCTACTACATTTTAATCCAAATAAACCTTTGCAGAAATAGCTACATTACACATTTTGTTATAGACACAAAGAGAACAGTGATAGTCAAGTATTTAAGAACTGGATGCTATAAGCTGGCCTTAAAATTCCATACTGTTTCCATGCAATCATATGGAAAGAGTATGGAACACACTTTAGAATTCTTACTAATGTGGCACTTATTTTGAAAACGAAAAGAGCAATTTATTTGTGTTTTTATGCATGAATGTCTTAAAATTAATAGATATCTTATGCATGGAAAACATATGGCATTGCCATATATTTAACAAATTAAAATTTAAATAATAAAAAAAACATTTATGTCAAGGATTCGAACCCAGGTTCTTCCAATTAGATGACACATACAACCAAGCCGAAAAGCATTTCCTACTTATCGCATACCTTTGAAATGAATGCGGGGTGGTATTAAATCATGTATTGTGAATGCAGCAACAGCGAATATTTGGACGTTTTTCGAATCGAACTCCCTCTCTGGCTGTTGCTCATTTATTTTGTCTTAGGCTGTATGTAGCCATCCCATTTTTAATTTATTTTAGGTATGTTTTTCCATTGTCCTCAAACTAATAGTTCATTATTGCTATAGATATTTATTTTATTCATTCTCGATGATTACACAGTCCTAGTCTTGTCAGACATAGTTTATTGTGATCCATATAAAACTTAGTAAAGAATATCTAAACAGAAGATTGCAGAAGGACCAGGTTCATCATGGCTTCTCAGAACTGAGAAAATGATTGAGGAAGCAATAACAGAAATATTGGAGTATGAAAATGAACGAGGAGTCGGAAAACTCGTTTAAACTCTTCACTTAAGTAATTTGAAATACTTCACTATGAACTGCTTCTACATTATTACTTATAATTATTGGAGTATGATTCTGAAGTATCAGAAATTGAAGATCATAGAAATCATGGAAGAAGAACATAATACTCAGGTATGTGATGAAGGTCAGAGAGTGAATGTAAATGAAGAGCCAGGCATTGGTGATGCTAATAATTTATTAGTGATACAGAAATTGATCAAAGTGAAATTTAATTTTATGGTAGGGATGGTGAAAGTTGGAAGGTATCTCCTTATTGTTCAACCAGACGAATGACCTGTAATATAAGAAGGCAATGGCCTGGTCCTTTCATTGCTGCATCATGATTTTCAAATCTTTCATTGACAGAGGTATAATTGAGATTATAGTGCTATATACTAACCAAAAGGCTGATTTGATGCATTGAAAATGGAATTTTGAGAATTGAAATAAAAATTGACATTCATGGAAACCAACAGATGCTTGAAGAAATGTATGGATTTATTGGACGCCTCATTATAATGGGTGCTTTGAATGTTGCTAAGAAGCCAGTAAGTATGTTTTGGAGCAATGACCCCTGTTTCAAGAGACCTATTTTTCAGAGTTCTTTCTCTCGCAACATATTTCAAGCATTGTGTCGTTCTATTTGTTTCATGTTGCAAACACTTGAGTGGATAGAAAAAAATGTGATAAATTAGCTGTCATTCGGGATGTTTGGAATATGTTTGCAGCTCACTGCCAAAACATCCTGGTAATCAATAACTTGTGGATGAATAGTTAATTCCATTTAGAGGAAAGTGCCCCTTCAGAGTATACATGAAACCAAACCAGAAAACATGACATTTAAGTTTGGGCCCTAGCTGACTGCGAAACATCATATGCTAAAAATCTACAATTATATTTGGAAAAGAAGGGTGTCCAGAAAAATATTACAGTGCTTGTGTTGTGAAGGACATGGTGTCTTGTCTTGGCCAAGGCTAAGGAATAAAAAACACATGTAAGAACAAGTAATTGTCATCCAGAAGAGCATCACACTGGTGTCATTTGTCCCAAAAAAAGAACCAAGCAGTCATATTACTCAACTGAACATTGCGATGATGCCATTGATAAGGAAACCAGTAAGCCAGAAATGATTCTAAATACAACAAAACAAAAGGAGCTGTAGATACATTAAATCAGCTGTCAAGGCAATATTCAATATTGAGAAAATTAAGAAGATGGCCTTTAGTTATTTCCTTCAACATTATTGGCATTGCCAAAAAAGGCCAATTTTTTTCGAGTCAATAGTTGAAGCTCGTGCATACGTGAATACAATTTTGCCCCTTGTTTTTAGAGAATTAACAGACAGGGAGCGTGATTTTGCCTTTTTCAACAAGAATCTGCAACAGCTCATGCGGCCAATATTTCGATGAGAACAATTGAAGGTGTGTTTTGAGGACAGAATTATTAGTAGAGATTTGTGGCCCCCTCGGTCCCCCGACCTAATCCCCTGCTATTTCTATTTCTGGAGTAACTAAAACATAAAGTGTACAAGACAAACCCACACACCCTGGAAGAATTTAAACAAAATATCTGCCAGGAAATTGTCGGCATTTTTCAACATGAACTATGGCGAGTGATGGATAGTTTCCTAAAGAGGTGCCAAAAATGTATGGACAACGACGGTGGCCAGTTTCAGCATCTCCTTTCATAAAGTGATAAGTAAAGCCTTTAAAAGTAGTTTTAAAAATGTTGTATGGTTTCATCCGCGCCTTTTTATGATAGCGGCAGACGGCAACGAGCACTGGGGATGCAGACAGGAAAAACACTGCACAGCCGCGTAGTTTTTTGGCTCTCCCTGTAGTATTGTCCATCACAATGACAGAGTTATTGGCCAATTAGGAATAACTTGTGTTTCCAGCCATATTGTAGAAATTTACGGCATTATATCATGATAATCACCCATTTTATGACTGAATTTGATAGCAGTGCATTTTTCACAAATCTGTTTAGGTCCTTTTACAATAGGCTTTGTAACTTCTAATTCATTTTTGCAGACTACCAACAGAGACCAACACGTTTATATATGTTTCATCTAAAAAGATGATATTCCTCCTCTATTCTCATATCTATGAATTGTTTGAAGGTAATTAGCATACCAGGACACCATTTTGGGTTTTTCAATTAGCAGCTATTGTTTAGAAGAGCATTTCTTCCATCTAAAGCTTAATTGCAAAGCTTGTTTTCTCAGGCATTTCCTGCAAATCATGCTTGAGTTTTTGTATCATTGGCACTGTTTTCTTTATTGTATAATATTCACATATTTTCCTTTGAACAATACCCTCAGTAAATGTATTGACTTCCACTTTCTTTTTTCTTCCTTTAGACTTTCCCTTCTGTGTTTAAAATTTGATCTGACCAGTGGTAGACAAGGAGGAGTATCTCTGTTTATAATGCTTTTCATTACGCTAAACTCTTGTAGCTTCACTTGTCAAAGCAGCTACATTGTAGCTTAAATTTAAACTCATCCTTCTTTTCTTTTAAGTAATTTGCTATTGTAAACAATATTGCAAGCATAATTTTTCACTGACTGGCCAGAAATGCTTGCTTTACTAGCCATTTTAAATTAATTTTTTTACAATAGATAAAAGTGCCTGTTCTACAGTTTTTCACCGAACACACTCGAAAACTGCAAGAGGGACGCAAGCCACACTGTGGAGTTGCAGAACATTATTGACCCCCACCACCAGCACCATATGTAGCAGTCGACCCATGGTTTTTGAGTAGGTTCTTTTCCAGCGTGTACACCTATAGGTTTGGAAAAGATAGCGAAGGTACTAATTGCCAGTATGTCCACTGCTGCTGTGATAGAAGATTTTTGCAAGGCCAGCATTAAAAAAAGCTATAAATGAGGGGTTGTCTATGTATTTTTACATTGGAAATTCGCTAATTTTATGGTAACTGATGATTGTCCAATTGGTTGCTGCTGCTGGCTGGATCATTTAAACTCGAGAGCTTTTGGTTCTCTTTCTTCTTGTACATTACTGTGTTACAGTAAGTCAGCATTTCTTGCATTCTGGGTTCCACAAGTGACATCACCCACCCAGAAACAGTGCTCATTTTTATAACATCTTTCAAATGACAAATAAATAAAAGGGATTAGTTACCTCCATTATGATGTTTGCCCTAAAGTGCCTATGCATTGGATTGGCCTAACATTGTCAAGGAAAGCAGGTTGGCTAACACTCACCCATGACAGTCATATGACCATTATCTGGCTCTTCAATCTTATCTTCATTTGTGAATCTATGTAAAGGACATCCTTGAAAGTTTCCACATAGGCAGCAGTAATACCATGACAGTCCAACCAAATTTTGTTTCATCTTTTTAGGATTGCCTGCCACAATGAAAGTGAACGATCTACCAGTAAATTTGCATTGCTGATGGAGCAGAATGTGGAAGTATTTCCTCTTAACACTCCTATTAAACCGTTTTATAATAACCAAAACAAATAATCCAAAATTGGTCCCCAGTCAATGTCATAGTAATTACGGCGACAAACATAAGGTGACAGTCAACATTTTATATGCTTTAGCTGCAACACAATGGAACATATGCTATTTTTTGTTATTATTTACCGCTGAGGACATCATTTTCCATTATTGCAATTTTAAAGTTGTATCCCTTAAAGTGTTCCCAAGTCCAGAAATTAAATTATTGATCCTCCTATATTTTTATGCAATCTGAATGTATCATCATAGAAAGATAATTCAGACTTCTTTGTAGTATTGATTCAGGTCTGCAGTAAAACAGGAATAGTAACCAGAATAGCATTAAGCAAATGATGAGATTGTGAAGAACTTGTGATTTACAAACTGAGAATAGGAATGACGGTACATATCAATATCCTAGGTGTCCTTGAGTTCTTGAACTGACTCTTTAGGATTGTATTCTACAGGAAAATTTGAGACAAAGAAATTATCTTGTAAGTATAATGGTTCACTAATTAATCAGAGGGTACCAATTCCATTGCACACTGGTACTAGGAACATCTCAGTCTTGGCTGACAACCAGGCATGGGAAAACAGTTTTAAGGTAGTTTGCAGTACTGCCAGTCAATCCAGCCAGTGGATGGGACAAGTGAGGGATTACATGGCAGAATGGCAAGTTAACCTTTAGCAGGTCAGCCAGGCCTGGGCTAGCAGCAGTCTGAGAAGTACTTGGTGCTCGTGTATGATTGGTTAACTTTTTATGGCTATACATGAGAACTGTTATATTTAGAAAATAATTGCTTTAATTTTTTTCCCCCTAATTTGTCTAATACAAATCTGAATTTATGTACTAACATCTATGTATTACAAAAAGAAAGACAAAAAAATGGGAAAGTGATTTTGCATTTTCAACTTGCCAATTACATCTTTTATCGGCTTGTGATTCAGTGAATATGGTGTAGATTTAACAGACTTCAAAATTCATTACACCATATACAGAAACTGTCAATATTTGATTCGTATATAAATAAAGAATGTAATAAAATGATTCTAACCTAAAGATTATAGGCTGTATTTCTAGTCAGCCAATAGTAATAGAAAGATATGTTAAAATAGTGGCTGCAATGAAAATAGTGCATGCAATAAGCATGCAGCAACCGAAAACAGGAATTTAAACTTCAACTACCCTGCTTCATGTAATTATGAGCACTCACTTTTTAACTTTTTTGTGGTTCTTCTTCTGGTTACTGTTCTCAGTTTACTGTGGACTAACATTTATATATATTGTAAGTTTTGGCATTGTTCCTTTGTACAAGGGTCACTCTTAAAGCTTTGAGAATGGGCAATAATGAGTTGTGATAAGACTTTTCCTAGCATCATATTCAAGTTCAGATGGTAATGTGTGCAAACCTGGACATGCTCCAATGTGCAGTGTCAGTTTTTCTGTGTATGTATATGCAGGTGCTGCTACAGCATTGCTAGAGTGGATTTCAAGCGAAAGCATTTCCATGCTATGATTTTCTACAACTGTAAAGTTGGTAGGGGAGAGAGAATGCCTTGAAAGACTACATCATGTGTTGGGAACCTTTGCAAATTTTAGAAGAGGAAGGCAACCCCTTGAAGCTGAAGACTGAGCAGGACAGCTGGCTTCTGCAACAACATGTGGAAATGAATGAAAAAGCCCTAAAAATTGGAACAGCAGCACTGAAAATAATCCTCAAAGGAAACTCTGCAATCGCTAGATCCCCCACCACCTCACAAATGAACAGAAAAAAATCCTGTTGCATTGGTGTCAGAAAATGCCAATGCCTATTTAACATTATAACAGATGACGAAAGCTGGACATAAATTATGATCCACTAAGTAAGTGACAGTCATAAGTCTGGGTCTTCCCAGGAGAGGATCTTCCAACAAAAGTGGTTCGAGCGAAGTGTTGGCGTTCTTCTCAGCAAGTGGTCATGTTACAATTCCACAGAGACTGTCACTGCCAGCTGGTATACCATAAAACATCTGCCACAAATCTTTAATAAATTGAGAACAAAGTATCTTTAAGACTGCTCTGCTTGGAATCTTGTTGCACAATGCCCCTACCCACACTGCACTAGAAACAATTCAAAATCTGCAGGAGTCAAATATTTGTTTCATCTTTCCTACAGATCAGATCTGGCCCCATGCACATTTTTCTATAACTCAAAAATAAAAGAAATAAAAAAGAATCTCATGTGTTACACTCGCATGACTTTCTCTACTCTTGCACAAACTATTTTTACAAACGCTTATTCTCCATATGCTTCATGTTAATTGAGATGTTAATCTTATTGCTAATTTTCTTGCAGATGCAAGGGGAATTGGTAGGCTTTAAGGATAGTCAAATATTTTAAGAGCTGGTTGCTATGTCGAGTATTCCATTCTCTTTGCATTACCAGGACCAAAAAAAATGAATAACAGATTTCATTTTGAGAAAAAGTATAAGTATTGGAAAATTTAAGGGAATAACAAGCAATATCTTGAAAATGATTCACTCAAAAAAAAAATGTATGACAAATTGTGTATTTTAATGTGATCTATATTTTTACTTTCTCTACTACGTATAGTAAGTAGGGGAAGTATTGCATTCCACCCAAAAATTCGATACCGAGATTTCACCGGAAATACATGTTTTGAGACTCCCTGAATCCAAAAAAAGCATTTTTGGAAACATGTCCGTGTGTGTGTCTGTGAACAGCATAACTCAGAAACGAACAGTCGGATAAACACCAAACTTGGTATTTAGGTTCAGTATCTTCCAGAGATGCGACACGAAGGTTTTCAAGAAAATCCCCCCACCCCAGACTACCCTTTACATGGAACATTTTTCGAAAATTTTAATTTTCTCAAAAATGGCTCTAACGATTTTGATTAAAATATCATATGTTTAAGGTATTTTCATGACAAATGAAATGTATATCTCGAATTTTCTGGGAATGTCCCTAAAAGTGTTATTCATTGTGAACGACTTTTGCATAACTGGTAAACCATAAGAGATAGAAAAAATTTTACTACACAAAAAATGTAGAACGCGTTACAATACAAAATTTATATCATATACATTTTTTTTGTTGAGTGAACCGTTTTCGAGATATTGCTTGTTATTCCCTTAAATTTTCCAATACTTATACTTTTTCTCAAATTCGTTACTCATTTTTTTTATGTCCTGGACTTGCAAAGAGAATGGAATGCGCCACATAGCAAGCAGCGCTTAAATATTTGACTATCGCTTAAAACCTACCATATTCCCCTTGCATCTACGAGAAAATTAGCAATAAGATTGGCATCTCGATATCTCGATTAACATGAAGCATATGGAGAATAAGCGTTTGTAATAATAGTTTGTACAAGAGTAGAGAAAGTCATGTGAGTGTAACACATCAGATTTTTTGTGTAGTAAAAGTTTGCTATCTCTTATGGTTTACCAGTTATGCATAAGTCGTTCACAATGTAGAATACTTTTGGAGACATTCCCAGAAAATTTGAGATATACATTTCATTTGTCATGAAAATATCTTAAACATATGATATTTTAATCAAAATCGTTAGAGCCATTTTTGAGAAAATTAAAATTTTCGAAAAATGTTCCATGTAAAGGGTAATCTGGGGTGGGGGGATTTTCTTGAAAACCTTCGTGTCGCATCTCTGGAAGATATTGAACCTAAATACCTAGTTTGGTGTTTATCCGACTGTTCGTTTCTGAGTTATGCTGTTCAAAGACACACACAGACATGTTTCCAAAAATGCTTTTTTTGGATTCAGGGGGTCTCAAAACATGTATTTCCAGTGAAATCTCAGTATCGAATTTTTGGGTGGAATACAATACCTCCCCTACTTACTATATGTAGTAGAGAAAGTAAAAATTGTGATCAGTGATTTGAATCACCTCAAGCCACAGTAGCTGCATAGGAAGAATGTTGTTGAGCATTTGCAAAATGGCTTGAGTGGATGGTATATATAGAATGCAATGGAAAATACTTTGAAAAGATGCAGTGATCACATCTAAATTTTTAAAATGTTGTGCGCATTCTCATCTTTCAGAGTGACCCTCATACTAAAATATACCACAGATTTTAGTGATAAACTATCAATAGAATTCACTTCTTGTTAATAGAATATAATTTTCTTCCAGCTTAACTTGGATTCTCACTTCATGAATGATTTAGGATTAGATTCACTTGATCATGTTGAGGTCATTATGGCAATGGAGGATGAATTTGGTAAGCACTTTAACAATTACAAATTTATATCTTTTAATATATAACTTGTTGGTATAAATGCTGACAACAGTTTAATTTTTCAGGGTTTGAGATTCCTGATACAGATGCTGAGAAGCTGCTTAGGCCTGCAGATATTGTTAGATATGTAGCAGACAGGGAGGATGTTTACGAATGAGGTGTCTGTTGTATAAAAGAGCGCTAGTAGAAGAGTGGACTGAAAACAACATAGAAATAACAAATTGTTTTCATAGCTTTATCGGTGGCATCTTTTGAACACTTTGTTTTATTTACAGCATTGGAAAAGTACTGTTAAACAGTGAATGTGATACGTCTTGTAAAAAGAAATACAAATGAATAAATATGACTTGTTTAAGTCTCAGCAGGCACCAACAGGAGCATGTTAATGAAGTTCTATCTTTTAGAGTTTTTACATCATGTATGTGAAACTCTAAAAGCTGAATTGAAATTGTATCACAGTTGTTGAATGACCAGATGTACAGAATCAGAATAATATAGTTGGTTCAGTTATTGTATTTATTCTGCAACTTCTCTTATGTCTTAAGCAATACAATTTCTCATTAAATACATCTAATGAAGAAGCTGAGTTAAACTTTTAACCTAAACCCCTTATAGGACTTAGTATTTTTGTATAGTTCTAGAAGAGCATTCGAGTTTAAAACAGTGTTAACATATACTGGATGAGCAATTTATATTGGAACTATACCCCCGCCGCTGTATCTTTGCACTTGACAGTTCGTGTGGCTTTGCGTAAGGTTGGCTACATTGTGGTTGCAATGTTGCCAGAGTGGTTAGTAAACAACAGCAGCTGATTGTTCTCCTTTCTATCGTGTGTAAGCCGCATATAAAAAGTGTACGTAAGTAGCGAACGTCAATGAATAATAACTATTTCGTATTATTATTGTTAATTGAAAATAACTCTGCATAAACATTGCAGCGTATGTAGAATAAATTATGCACTTTTGACAATATAGAAACAAAATAATACAAACTTCCAGCTACAATGAGGAGAAATAAAACAAATTATAAGCATGCCATAACAAAGTTATTTTCACCCACCCACTTAAAACTGCAATGGCTCAATTCCATCCAAATCCCCGTTATCATCATCGTCCTCGGAAGCATCATTGTCATCTTCACCAAGGCATATCATCGATGGTTCACAGTCACAATTCCGTCTATTTCTTATGCTTTTCGTATTAGCTTATTCACATGATCTACTTTCTTCTTCCACGAAGCCGCGTCCACCATAGCCTTGTGAATAACAGTTCCCGTGCTTAGTCCAAGAGCTGCTGCAGTTCGTTGTACGGCTTTATCAGCAGGAATAGAGGGATTGCCATGAAGCTTCACGTACTCCTTTTCCTGTTCAAAGAATTCCCGGGTTCTCCTTAATAGTTCCAGTGCCTGACTATTAAGTGGCAAAGGATTTTCACTTCGTGAATCATCCACTCGGCGATTGGCATCATGTTTCAGACATTGTCGCACTTAAGTTTTGTTTAAATATATAATATGAATGAAATATATATCAAATAGATAAATAAATATATGTATAAACGAACAATAACCACAAATATAAATAACAATGAACAATATGTAGCTTGCAAAGAACAACTCGACGCTCTTGCTAGAGATTCACAAACTGAAGCATGTGGTTGGGAATAGTTGCATCCAGCAACAGAGCCGATTCTAGTTCCGGTTCCGCTTTGTCATCGATCATCCGGAATGCTGCCTTGTGATTGGCTTAGGAAGTCAAACGGTTGAAGCTTTACATCTGTTTTTTTGCGAGTGTACCAACTTAAACACTAGCTGTCAAGTGCAACGTTACGGGGGTATACACTCTCAGTTCCATGTCCTTGACAAGAAAGAACAATTTGTATGGCTAAATTGTTGAATATTGCTTCTCAAAGGTAGATCACATCAGTGTGTGTTTTAGCTTAATTTGGCTTACAAAAGTATCAGAGCTGTCATTCCAAAACCCACCTTGAAATTCCTATAAAAAGAAGCCATGTAGTATAAGAAGGCCACTCCAAAACATCAGCTGCCAGTTTTAAGTACAAGATGTCAAAATCAAAGTGGAATCCTTTAATAGCAACTGCTTCAAGGTGTCCTTTAATGTAGCACACAAAGTTTAAATAATTGAACGAAGTGCACTGTCCCCACAGCTCTTATGACAATCCAGAAAGCAGTCAGGGCTGTCCAATAGAGCTAGTTAATAGTATTATTTCCATGCAGTTTATATGGAAGATTTGGCATTCATTTTTAGCATTTCCAGTTAAAACTATCAGCTGATGTTTTGGGTGTGGCATCCTTAAACTTAGTTCTGTCAGAAATGTTAGGGTAGGTTTCGGCATGAAGGGTCCAATACTTCTCTCGTGAGTTCAGGCTGTTCAGGTACTCTGCACATACAGCTCTCCTCCTTTGTGTGGGGCTAGTGTAAGAGCCCTCTAACCTGGAGAGCTCAAGCTGGAATCTAATTTAGAGGTGCTCCCTTAACGGAAATAACTTCAGGCTCGATAGATCCCAAGCTTGAGCATCACTCCACCCTTTTCGTTCACTTTCTCTGAGATCTGTGTTGTTAAAAGAGACAACTGGGCAAGACCAAAAATGTAAAATTTGCATAGTGTGTTTGAATGATTTGAATTTGTGTAGAACCAGCTTGTATTGCAAGGATATTCCAAGAGTATTTCTAAGCATTAAAATTCCTAGCCAGAATATGATTCATAGATTGATAAGTGAATTGTTTGATATCAAACAGTTCAAAATAAGAAGCCTAAGCAGCCACATAAAGTGCTCACAGAAGAAACTAGATAATGATGGTCATTCTTTGGAAAGTTCTCCCAAAAATCACTTGCCATCTTTAATGGCAAACAGGAAATTTCTGTGGCTCTTTTTAATTAGTTACAAAGTTACTGAAGTTAAAGCCATATAAATCAGTTGATCCTGGAACAGATTTTGTGAAGAACTTTGAATAGTACGTAGAGAGAACTTCAGCATTCTCCTCCTCCTCCTTCCCTTCTCAAATGAAGCACAGTTACATCCAAATACATAAAAGTAACCAAATGATAACTCATTGGTTGATAACAAAAAAAAAAAAAAGTGTATCATGCATTCATTTCTCTACCCATTACGACTTCACATAATCCCTTAAACATTGCAGTATTCATATAAAATGGAATTTTTGTATTTATATTAGTGTTTCTCAGGGTAAATGGGGTAATCTCAAATTAAGCAATATGGACTTAGTTGCATACATAATAGGAAAACAAAGCTTTCTGTATATTATCAAGCAGTTTTTTTTGCGTGTGGGGAGGGGGGGGGTGAATTTCGGAAAATTTAGTTCTAACAACAAATATTTTGAAAATGGTTAATCTTACTATTGTTGGACAAAAATTATATATTTCCATTAGCTTTATATTTTTCTTGCCTTAAGTTTACAATTATGCAAAATTATTCAAAATGGAAAGAACCTTATGAGCTATTTACAGAAAATTCAAGATAAACATTTTATTAATCATGTAAATACCAAATGGTATTGTCACTAAAACCGAGTTTTGAGAGAATTAAAAATAATAAAAATGTTTCTATAACGGATAGTTTGTTGCTGAACTTTTCTTGAAAATCTTCACCTGGCATGCTTAATCCTTTCACAGATTATCCTGAGAATACCTTGCTTTCAGAATTGACCCACTAATTCACCTGAGTAAACTCATAACATTTTTATATTGTAATTATTCATTACTATCCCAATTATTCTTGTTCAGAGGTTATATTTAGAAGCTACAAATAGGTAGAACTCCAATACTTCACACTCAAAATATATTTGCAGTAGTTCCATAGTAGTGTTGTGTGTTTATTTGCAGTGAGAATGGCTAGTGTGTTTCTGAGAGGAGTCATAGTAATGATGTACTTTGCAAAACACCATGCCTTTGTGTGTACCATACTACAGCAAACATTTGAGCTAGTTCAAGATTTTGTGTTGTATGTTCTCCTGTTAATTCTTCTTTAGAACGTTCATTTGTTAAAATAAGTGTAGTTACATTCTGGTTACTCAATATCCAAAATGTATCTACATATTTCAGTATGCCTGAAATAACTTGGGATAATAAAAATGAGTTGTATTGTTGGTTCGAGCATTGTTGAGTGTACTTGACTAAAGCTACACATAATCACCCAATTTTCAATTCTTAATGCAAGCTAATAGAAAAAAACTCTATGCCCACTGTTTGATTTACTATTGTACGATGTAGAGGTTAAACAGTGTTTGACTAGTACATGAAATTTTATATTTATCTGATTTATGTTTTAGATTTATAATATTTACAGACCCCCCATAACGTTTTGTAAAAATGTATTTTTGGGGGGGGGGGATTGGTGGGCAGTTAACAGTACTAGGTATTGGAAATTTAATACAATTAAGAGGAAGAACATAGTTTTGAAATTTACCAGCAAGATTTTGCCACAGTATATAAAGCCAAATATACCGCGTTATTTGCAGAAAATTTGCAAAATATTAAATGACTGAGTGGCCTTGGATGCTGAACTCCGTGATTAACATTTCTGGGGAACATTAAAAGAAAAATGAGCAGACTCTCAAAGGTATATTTGTCTTAGTCCAAGTCGTTTCTGCGGCCGGTCCACAATAGTGTCTTGGGACGCATGCTTTTAGTTTTGTTCTATTGTGAGCTTTCATATTCAGGCCTAGCATCTAAATATGTACTGATAGTCATGCAATTATAAGCAAGTACATAGTAAAGAGACCTATCAAAGTTCGTATCCCAAGCATAATTTCCCCTCCCCAGAAGAATGTAATGCTTATTACGCATACTATAACGTACTTTCCACTGAAGCACACTCCTTTTCGTTTTCAAACTGAATAAATTAGCAAATATTGCAGTCCTAAATGAAAAGTCTGATGTGATACATTCACATGACTTTCTCTACGCTCTATCTTTATTAGTGAGTATAGAAATTATATTTACTAAAGTTTATTTTTCTATCTACTATATTTTAATGCAAATAAACCTTTGCAGAAATAGGTACATAAGACATTTTATTATAGATACAAAGAAACAGTGACAGCAAATATTTAAGAACTGGACACTGTATGCTGACCTTAAAATTCCATACTGTCGCATGGAAACTGTAAGGAATGCATTTTAGAATTCTTACTAATATGGCACTTATTTTGAAAATGAAGAGAGTAATTTGTTTGTGTTTTTATGCATGAATGCCTTAAAATGAATAGATATCCGATGGATGGAAAACATACAGCATTATGTTATATTTAACAAATTAAAGTTTAAATAATAAAATAACATTTACACAAAGGATTCAAACCCAAGTTATTCCAATTACGAGACACATGCATTTCGCCGCTCAGCTACCATACATACAATCAAACTGAAAGGCATCTTCCTACATATCGCTAAGCTTTGTAGTGAATGCTTCCAACATTTTGTGAATCAAACTCCTTCACTGACTTTTGCTCATTTATTTTGTCTTAGGCTCTACATGTGAATGTGCATGCTTCAAGATGAACTGAAACATAACATTTGTGGAGAAATTTCTCAGAAGGAACTGCATAGAACAGTGTCTCCCAACCTGTACTCTACAGAGCTTTAAAGGCTCCATGTGCACTTTCCCAGAAAAATAAAATGTAGAATCATAAAGTGAATTAGAATTATAAATTACATTCAGAAATTTGTCAAGTTAAATTTCTGATCTAACAGAGGACATTTAGCTGTTCAAGTATACCTCAGTTCTGAAATGATTTACAGGATAACTAGCTAAAAACTCTTCTAAATTATTCTGGAGGCAGACAAGGTTGGTCGAGGACCACCGGATAAATACATTTTTTAAGAATTTTGAACGAATATGTACCTTATTGTTGAGCTCACCAATCGTGTAACATTTATTTTGAAAGAAATGTTTTGATGCTTTGGTTGAAACCTTCTGTATAGGTAGACAAGCATTGGTAATATCATGCATAGTGTGATAAATGAGAATAAGTAGATATAGGAAATTTCAGGACTTTTACAAATATATTTCATTGCACGGAATAGTGCACATATTTAGATATTCATTACTTTTCCTCTCTGGTAAGGCCTAATGACAAGTCCTTAAGGTTGGGAATGCCTAGAAGAAAAGAAATATAGAGAGTACAGTTATTCATAGCTCTGTGGGAAGCTGCAATTCAACAGCTTACATAGTGTAGCCGAAATCTGGACCCATACATCATAAAATTCCATAATATCCAAAAGAAGATCGACAAATGTCTGCACAAATTATAACTAATACATTAATTCCAAAGATCGCTATATTCAACCCCATAAGATTAGGACTGAACTACAGTGTAAGGAATATAAACAGTGATATGAGCTATTTCACAAAGGCAAGGCTATTATTATAAAAGGAGTATATAAGGAATATACTCCTAACCATCAGAATTTACATCTTAACAGACTACCCAGTGCTGAATGGAAGGATGAACGTGTAACATTGCTACAGTGTGAGTTGTACCAGTTAAAGTCAGGCAAGAACCACTGTCTGCATTGCTGTAGTGAGTTTGAAACTCTTTCACACGTCCTCGGCTTTTGTCCCTACAGCCAAGCACTCAGAAATATTCTTAACCACAACGATTCTGCATAAGTTGGCTAATTCTCTTCAGGAGGTTGAATATGTGACTTGTGAAGAGATCTTCAGAATTGCTACACAAGGGAGTATAGGATATAATTGCATTTAAATCTGGCTTGCATATCAGTTACATATTAGACCAAACAATGCATTTTGAAACAAGTCCTACCCAAGTCAAGAAGGTCAATGACAAGAAAAGGAACATCTAACAGCCAACAGTTCCATATTATAAGGAAAAATCTGATGTGTTACACTCACATGACTTTCTCTACTCTTGTACAATCTATTTTTACAAACGCCTATTCTCCATATGCTTTATGTTAATCGAGATATCGAGATGTCAATCTTATTGCTAATTTTCTTGTAGATGCAAGGGGAATATGGTAGCTTTTAAGCGATGGTCAAATATTTTAACGCTGGTTGCTATGCGGCGCATTCCATTCTCTTTGCAAGTCCAGGACATAAAAAAATGAATAACGAATTTGAGAAAAAGTATAAGTATTGGAAAATTTAAGGGAATAACAAGCAATATCTCGAAAACGGTTCACTCAACAAAAGAAATGTATATGACATAAGTTGTGTATTTTAACGAGATCTACATTTTTTGTGTAGGAAAATTTTGTCTATCTCTTATGGTTTACCAGTTATGCAAAAGTCGTTCACAATGAAGAATACTTTTGGAGACATTCCCAGAAAATTCGAGATATACATTTCATTTCTCATGACATCTTAAACATATGATATTTTAATCAAAATCGTTAGAGCCATTTTTGAGAAAATTAAAATTTTCGAAAAATGTTCCATGTAAAGGGTAGTCTGGGGTGGGGGCATTTTCTTGAAAACCTTCGTGTCGCTCTCTGGAAGATACTGAACCTAAATACCAAGTTTGGTGTTTATCCGACTGTTCGTTTTTGAGTTATGCTGTTCACAGACACACACACACACACACAGACATGTTTCCAAAAATGCTTTTTTTGGATTCAGGAGGTCTCAAAACATGTATTTCCGGTGAAATCTCGGTATCGAATTTTTGGGTGGAATGCAATACTTCCCCTACTTACTATACGTAGTAGAGAAAGTAAAAATATTCTGTTGGCCACATTGTGGAGATTGGGCTGTTAATAGGTACCTGTGCAATTCCAAAGTTCTTTCCTGACACTTGGAAAATGTTGGGCTTACTCACTATAGACATCAATTCATTTGGAATGTCTGCTTTGAAAGGATCAGTAGCTGTCTTAAGAAATCACCTTTGTAGCCCTTGTTATCCACAGTGATGCCTCCCAAATCATTGTGCATTTTCAAAACAGCCCACAGTTTTTATTTCAATCTCTTCGCCATGGACATTTGTAAAAGCTTTAATATTTCATTTGTTAAATATTTACTAATCGTAACAGTATCACTTCCTTTTAACATGGTTTCATTGTATGACTTCTGTTCTTATTCTCCTATTCAAGCATTTCTGTGTGTTTATTGTAATTTTGTGTTTGTTATGCTTTGTCCAAGAGGCAGCTTTTCAATAAAGAAAGTTTTAAAATTAAATTTAACTTGATAGATCGAGAAATCTATGCAAAATGAAGTTCAAGTATCTCCTTGCAAGGTTTGTGTGAGTGAATTGTTCATTTATCAGTAGTAATTGGAAACATACCCTAGGTAAGTTTTACCAATGACTTGACATTCAGAGATACCATCAAATGGACAAATCAAGCATGTATAAAGCAAAAGTTTTTGTATTTTTTTAGGCCATCCCATTCATTATGCCATTTATGTATGATGAAACTGTGTTTCAATATTATTCTTATAATATTTCAAAACCATTGTAACAGTTTTTCAGTAAAGCTTTCATATAAATTGTAAAACTTTAAAAGCACGGCAAAGAAACATTCTGGAAACTGATGGCTGAGGAGAAATTATTATATTAATAAAATTCATGTGGTAACAATACACACTAACTTCACTCTTATAAGATAATTACCTTGAACGCATTTCGAAGACACCTTGTCTTTGCCATCAGCTAAGAGCCACACCCTTTTGAAACCCAATGACGGTTGCTGTATATTCAAAAGTCTGCCAGACAATTTTATAGTAACTGAGGTCTTATTTTTTAAACCATCTGTATAGTGTGGAGTGAATGTGTGTTAAAGGGTAAAAGGTAACAAAAACTAACTTTAAGAACCCTACAGTTCAGCGAATAAAAATGGTAACAAAGAAAAATTATGCACCCTACCCCACTCATTCTCAAAATAAATTCCATATGGCCTTGACAGTTGCAATTGAAAAACTATCATGTTTAATTGCTTTGTTAGATCTAAATCTCTTCCATTTCCTGTAAGATGTTCACAAAACAAACATAAAAAATTACAAATTTCATAGTGTAATGCAAAAATCTGATGTGTTACACTCACATGACTTTCTCTACTCTTGTACAAACTATTTTTTATAAACTCTTATTCTCCATCTATTTCATATTAATCAAGATAAACATTTGCAGAGATGATCTTTTAACATGCAAAGAGAATTATATTTTGCACATAGGGTCCAGTTCTAAAAATATTTGACTCGCTTAAGGCATACTATGTTCCCCTTATTTTGTAATTGCAAGGGCAATATAGAAATGCCTTAAAGCATCGACATATATCTTAATAGCTGGTTGCTAGGTACAGCACCATTCTCTTTGCATATCCAAGACTAAAAAATGAATAATGAATTCCCATTTGAGAAAATAAGTATGTACAAATTTAAGGGAATAACAAGCAATATCTCGAAAATGGTTCAGGTTCACTCAGCCAAAAAAAGTGTATGACATAAATTGTGTATTTTAACGCAATCTACATTTTTTGTGTAGTAAAATTTTGTCTATCTCTTATGGTTTACAAGTTATGCAAAAGCGTTCACAATGAAGAACACTTTTGGAGACATTCCCAGAAAATTCAAGGTATACATTTTATTCATCATGAAAATATCTTAAACATATGATATTTTAATCAAAATGTTAGAGCCATTTTTGAGAAAATTAAAATTTTCGAAAAATGTTCCATGTAAAGGGTAATCTGGGGTGTGGGGATTTTCTTGAAAACCTTCATGTCGCATATCTGGAAGATACTGAACCTAAATACCAAGTTTGGTGTTTATCAGACTGTTCATTTCTGAGTTATGCTGTTCACACACACAGATATGTTTCCAAAAAATGCTTTTTTTGGATTCAGAGGGTCTCAAAACATATATTTCCGGTGAATCAAATTTTTGGGTGGAATACAAAAAGCCTTTGCTACATCCCAATTGGCTTGATTAGTCAGAAGACAGTAAAACTTAACATAATGGGAAAGAAAGGATTGACATAGACAAACTTTTTAAGTTATATGAATTAAGTCAAGCCTAAGCAGTGTGTGTGAAATATGTATGTTACATTACCTTGTATTATGTTAAGTCATTTTAACCAGATTAGATTCTTCAGTTTCTTGAAAGCTGGTCTTTGTGTTTTTTCACCCAAAATGTGTACATGCTCTTGTATAGTGTTGGCTGAATGATGTAAATCATGTAATCTTCCTCTTACTTCTGTCACCAGCATTGAGCTTAAAACCACATGTTCAGTTATCCTACATTGTCTATCTCCATAGTATGTAATTTAAATTCCTCTTGCATTAGTTATTGATATTTCCAAGATGGCTTCGTATTTTATTTATATTGAGTATATCCAATTCTAGTCTCGTTTAGTTTTTTATTTTAACTAATCTTGTTGCTCCTATGATTGACCTGAAAAAATCTCCTCTTGGTTGCTCAAATCTTTCTTCCTATTCTCAATATTGTGGTGTGGCCATGTTTTACTTAGTTGTCTAGTTGCATGAAGTAGTTAAACTGAGACAGATTCTGTTACAAAACTCCACTGCCCGTGTTGTTTATTCAGAATATATTTACAAGAGTCTTTCCTTCATTAAACCAGAAATCAACAGCTGCCTTATCATTCTTGTACTTATAAATAATCAAGAATATGAACAAATGTTCATATGCAGTCGACAGAGAACAGCTTTAAAAAAATCTTTTATTCCTTAAGTATGAAATATTTGTATTAAAAGTACAGTTGTAATTTTTCTTTTGGTAAAGCAATAATACTCGGTAGCTTAATTATTTCTCATAACTTGGGAGGAGGTAATGCACCTCCTAACGATGCCCCTATTTCAGGAATATAAAATTCAAACGGGTAGAAAAATTAGTTGTTACACACACTTTTGAGAAGGTCATGAAACAAGAAGAGGGGGCAAATTCATAAAATACAATGATAGACCAGCATTTCTATGGATACATCAAATAAAGAAAGCTTGAACACAAAATATATACATTTGCCACCTGAGGAGAAATGGTAGTTAGGACAGCCAGGTGATGAAGCAGGAAGCTATGCAACTCGCATATAAAACAAAAAAAAAATGCCCAGGTGCCAAAAAAGATCTGTCTCAATTTAGTAATTATGAGAGTATACTTGTTTTTATATATTTTATACTGGAATATTGCCTTTTCAAACTATGTTTACTTTATATGCCACTAGTCAACATTTCCTCCCTAATTCTTTCATAGATAATATTTTAAAATCATAAATTACTAAAAGGTTATCACAAGGTCACCTGGATACAGGAGCTGTCTTCTACCATTCCTTTTATTCCAACAGTTCCTGTTTAAAATCTGCAATTTCATTTTGAATGTAAGGGTACAAGTTTGCTGTTGTAACAGCTCCAAATCTAAATGTGCTTGGTACTACCCCCTTAAGGTTTTTTAACTGCACTGGCATAGCTAGTTTATACAGAAAAAAAAAAGCACACTGTTCTTTTACTAATCTCTATGATCCTACATATCTGTGCAGAGTAATTAATGATGTTTAATATAAACTAAAAAAAATCTGATGTGTTGCACTCACATGACTTTCTCTACTCTTGTACAATCTATTTTTACAAACGCCTATTCTCCATATGCTTTATGTTAATCGAGATATCGAGATGTCAATCTTATTGCTAATTTTCTTGTAGAAGCAAGGGGAATATGGTAGCTTTTAAGCGATGGTCAAATATTTTAACGCTGGTTGCTATGTGGCGCATTCCATTCTCTTTGCAAGTCCAGGACATAAAAAAATGAATAACGAATTTGAGAAAAAGTATAAGTATTGGAAAATTTAAGGGTATAACAAGCAATATCTCGAAATCGGTTCACTCAACAAAAGAAATGTATATGACATAAGTTGTGTATTTTAATGAGATCTACATTTTTTGCGTAGTAAAATTTTGTCTATCTCTTATGGTTTACCAGTTATGCAAAAGTCGTTCACAATGAAGAATACTTTTGGAGACATTCCCAGAAAATTCGAGATATACATTTCATTTCTCATGACATTATCTTAAACATATGACATTTTAATCAAAATCGTTAGAGCCATTTTTGAGAAAATTAAAATTTTCGAAAAATGTTCCATGTAAAGGGTAGTCTGGGGTGCGGGGATTTTCTTGAAAACCTTCGTGTCGCATCTCTAGAAGATACTGAACCTAAATACCAAGTTTGGTGTTTATCCGACTGTTCGTTTTTGAGTTATGCTGTTCACAGACACACACACACACGGACATGTTTCCAAAAATGCTTTTTTTGGATTCAGGAGGTCTCAAAACATGTATTTCCGGTGAAATCTTGGTATCGAATTTTTGGGTGGAATGCAATACTTCCCCTACTTACTATACATAGTAGAGAAAGTAAAAATTATGACTATATAAATGAAATGCTGCATTTGCATCTTTAACCTAAGCAGATCTGTTATCGAAATTAAAAACATATGCACTGCATAATGTAAAATATTTATTAAATAAGACAACTATTTACAAAGTAAAACTTGGCTCATAATTACAATAATTGTGAACTGTAGGATTACTGTTCTATGGAATGGATTTCTTGAAGTATATATAATACAGGAAAGATTTTAGGTGAATCCCTTCTTCATATGAACCTCTGCTCAGTCATGGAAGAATATATTCTTTAGCTGACTGTCACATAACCTCTTCACTTCATCTGAAATTAGATATGTAAAGAATTAGTTCACAGGAATGGTCAATGTCCTATATGCTGTAATTGTTGTATTGAGTTTTCTTACCATTTATTTCTATAAGATTAGCATTTTTCTGGTGAATTACAACATAAAACTCGCGCAGGTTTGAGAGTTTACCAACAACCCAGTAATCGCTCATGGTCTTCAATATTGTCTCGCCTGTTGTGGACATTCTGAAATATGGTATATCTTCATTTCAGTAAGCATTAAGGAATAATTACATGTTAGATGAGCAAAAAGAATTCATTCATCTTTTGTATGTTCAAGCATACTGCAAACGCCTTGAAATGTATACTTATTAATTCATGTGGCAACACACTAGTGGTTCTTAGCTGATGATGAAGACAAGGTGTCTTCGAAACACATTCAAGGTAATTTATCTTGTAAAAGTGAAGTTAGTGTGTGTTGCCACATGAATTTTATTAATATTTTAATTACTCTCTGTTTACATTCTTGATACTATTCTATTTATTCACAAAAATTTTATCATATTCTAACAGAAATTCTGATTATCATTCCTAATACACCAGGGTATCAACTTACATCTAAATCACCAAAACATTACAATTTGCATTCAAAGTGTGATCAATCTACAATTAACTGGTAACACCATTTTTAACCCACAAATGAGTTCTAACCACCTTGTTTACCTGACTTAATGCCTTCATAATAATTATTTTGTATTGCTAATTGTAAGCTGTTATATGATTGATATCTGTAATTTAATCGCTTTTGAAATGTATGAAAATTTAAAAGCCTTTAAATGATTGTGCACGGAATAATTTGCTCAATTTCTTCCATTAACCCTTTCAATGCCCATGCCATAGCAGCATGTGACACAATATAGTTTAAATCAGTTAGTAATTTACAGGTGTTCATGAAAACAGGATACAGTATTATTTTTCATGATCAATGAACCAAAACATCTGACAACTGTAAATACAATTTGTATTTTTAATCCAGCACCAATTTTGATTTACATTTTAACATGTGAGTTGGTTTATTGACACTACATCACTTAAACTTCTGTAAAAATGGGACATGTTTAGAGAGCTCACCTGTAGCCAACTGCCAGAATGCGGTGTCTTTTGCTGCAGATTGCTGCTCTAGTGGCTTCTCAAGGAATTTCCTGCTGAGGTCGTTTAGCGATAGCTCAAAATTTAAGACTGAATGTTTTCGTTTGAAATCAATATCATGGTTTTCTTGCTAAAAGTGAGCTGCTACAGTAGATTTTTCTTCCTGTTCATATTTCAGATTCTGTTAGTAAGAAAACCATGAAATTTATCTGGAACTGTACTTTTTAAAAGCATTTCAAACAAAAAACACCTAACAGTCTGGGAGAACACATTCATTCTGAAAAATAAAGTCTTCAATTTTGAGTTACCATCAAGCGACCACCTCAGCAGGATTTTCCTTGAGAAGCTACAGAGAATAACAACACAGCAAAAGGACATCATGTTCTGGCAGTCAGCAACAAGTTAATGATGGGATCTCCTGAAACATATATTTTTATAAAAGGTAAGTGATGTAGTGTCAATAAACCAACTCATAAGTGTTGCTAAATTGGTTATTACATCACTCTATATAAACTTCTGTGCGTGGAATTTACATTTTCATGCAGTACAAATAATCAGCATCATGTTGGTTACCTTATTTCTTCAAGGACTGTATGTCTAAGAAGTTAGATACAGTTAAAAACTTGGGTGTTTGTATCTCACAACACAGCAGTGATTCAGCTTAAAGCTTACATGTTCAAATTGTGCATCTCTTCTGTAGCTATTCTCCTTCATAAACCCCTAATAATTGTTTAATCCACAGCTAAGAGTAATGCCATAGTACAGAATTGTATTAGACTTCTAAATTTACATTAGTAATTTAATATAAAAGTATGATTCATTAAATTAGTTGAGAAACAAAACAAGCAGTTTAACATTTGCAGTAAATTAGTATACGTGGAATAATAATAATAATATTATTACTAAGCCCCGGATTCTTAGGTTCTGACCTATTTTATTCTTGACCTCCTACACTCCAAACTTCGATTTATTTTAATGTTTTAGTTACCGAGTAATATACTTCAATTTTATAGAGCCTAAATTGACCTAATTTTACATTAGGACCTAATAAAACATATTTTTCGTGATAGAACCTAAAAGTACCTAATTCGGTTATTTAAGCAAATAATAGTAAATTTATGAATATAAAAGTATTTTTAAAACGAAGGGAGACCGTTCGAATAAGGAAACTATTAAATAATTAGATTATGAAATCTTGCGCAATACCTTACAATAATAAACTTTAATTAAACCGTCTGCCACAATAATAAAGTAATTAAAACGTTTGCCGCCTTCAGTTATTTTCTAGCTGTGGTCACTGGCACGCGGCATTTCTGAAACGTGTGATGTTTACATGCCGCAACAATAGGTGAAAACAGAGGCAAACATTTTAATAGCGCTGTTGAATAGTATGCATTATTGCTTCTTCCTTTATAGGGAGTTTCTAACACAACATTTTTTAATTTGGTACTTTCAAATACATACTAAAGTTACAGTTAATTTAACTTTTTACAATTTAAAGTTAATGTTTTAAACAAAGTGTCCAGTGATTTGCATGAATATATGTGTGTGTGTATATATGTATGCCAAAGATCCTATAAAATCCTAATACACTGATACATAGAACCTAATTTTAACTTTTTAAAACCTAAAAATCCGGGGCTTAATTATTACTATTGCATGGAGAGCAGTTTAATGCCTAAATAAGCTGTAAAATATTAAGCTCGAGAGGGATGTAACTTGCACATGTTTTGCTACATTTATTTTATTAGACATGCAATTAACTACATTCTAACTACACTATTTAAAACAAATCTTCACAGCTTCCAACAACACAGAGCTTGGCAGAACCACTCCATACATAATGTAAGACAAAAATTGGGCTAATAATCATCATTTTTGTTTTAGTAATTAACTAGCATTTTGTTTTATTATAGCAAACTTTTCCTCTTCAGAAAGTAGCAATACGCAATAATGTTGCTCTTTAGGTTGTATTGAGCTTAATTGTCATAACCTAGAAACTGATAATAAAAGCATGTTAATGTTTCTTTTTTCTATCATTACTTGTATTTTCTTTTATGACTACCTGGAACTTGCCAAACAAGTCACCATTGTGTACAGCAGTGAAGGGGCAAAAATGCCTCATTCAATGTCTAGGTTCAGAAAGAAATAAAACATTATGATTACCTTGCTTTATCAGCATTTATGTCAGCAAGCAACCTTAAAACTTCTGGTGTGACTGCAACATTTCCGGTTCGTCTACTATCCAGATGCACCGAACTTTTCTGCGCCAGGTTCATTTTATTAAAATATACAAATTTAGGACTGGGATCAACAGAGTTTGAACTTGCAGTTGATGCTTGTCTGCTACATTGTTCTGCAACTTCTGTGACTAGAGTTGTCAGTTGTGGGCCCAAGAAAATGTCTAGACGCTTGTAGAGATCTATATGTAATTGCACAGATCCTGAAATTCAAAGAGAGAAGATATGTAAAGTAAAACTGTACTTCTAATAGCTTAATGCAATTGTGACTAAATTGCATGTTGCCATTACATCATGTAACTAGAGCCAGTCAAGCTGATAGATTAGACTGTTGTCTTGCATGCAATCACCATTATTTAGGTTTTGGAGATTAAAATTGAGTTTTATTCATGGATGCTCTTTAACTTCTGTGGTCCTTAGTGTCACATTCTATATTGGGCGTGAAAGACCGGAAATTTTGCTTAGAGGCCTCTTTATCAGGTTTGATGTTCTTTTACATACCGTAAATCTACAACATGGGACCACCTGCTTTACTTCCCTTCTGCAGGAAGCCATGCTAAGGATTTTTACGCCCGAAAAAAATATCCATTGCCTTCAACCGGGTTTGAACCCGTGACTACAGGGTAGCATGGTAACCACTACACCACAGAGGACGACATTTAGGTTTTGGCCACCACCAGCTTGAAGCATATTCTCTTGCACTAGCTGTAACCATTTATACCTGTCAAGAGTTAGCAAAACATTTAAATGGGTGGACAATGTTAAGGTAATTTTTCTTTCTGGTATGCATATAATAAACAAAATAAAAATACTAAAATGTGCCATTAGTAAGAAAATCAATTGTATTTTATTACGTTGATATTGTAATGAAAAGAAGCTAGAAACAGTGATGTGTATTGAATTTATTTAAAGGTGAGTCGGAATTGTTACACTAGCAGTGATGTTAGTGTAAACTTAAGTGATGTTAGTGTAACAATTCCGACTCACCTTTAAATAAAAAATGTATTTTATTAGTTATTATTGATGAATGCTAAATTAAAGCATTGTTTTTCACATGATCATCAGTGAGGTAAATTTATGTAACTGGAACTGTCAATGATACAGTAACTGACCTGAGCTTAATATTCTTGTCTGACGCAGCATGGTTCTACTAACATGTTTATGTTCTAACGTAAAACAACATACTGAAGCACAGAGAAAGCCATTTTACATACGATATTCTCTTGCATGACGCAAAATTGGTGTGTGATGTGCAATAAATGCAAACAGGATAATATTCATTCATTCATTATCTGTTTACCCTCCTCTTATGTAGGACTTACAAGCGGGTGCCTGGGGTCAGAGGCCCGTCGAGGAGCAGACACTCATGGATCAGACAGAACATCCAGGATGGGTGATCAGCCCGATGCCTGGTATGGGATGAAGGAAGTAGATGAAGCGAAATTTTGGTTAAATGGATGAAAGGAAAGGTGATGATGGAGCAGTTGGTGGAATGAATGGCGGGGGAAACCCAGACGCCGCTTCGTCCACCACAAATCCCACATGCAGGTCACTGGGATTGAACCCGGGCCGCCTCGGTGGGAGGCGAGTGGTCTAACCACTCGGTCACGGCGCCGCCACGCAAACAGGATAATAAGACCCAATAAAAATAAATAATAAAAGCAGAGATATACAGGAATGACTTACATTGTATTTTGAACAGCTGACCAATGTTGAATGTCAGTCTGAGTATTTCCAACATGACTTTTGCTACCATGCATAAAGCTAATATGTATTAAGTTTAATTCAGGAAATTTTGAAGATAGGGTAATCAGTAAACAATTATGACTCTCAAGATCCCCTGATCTAACTGTATGCGATTTTTATCTAAGGAGAAATTTTAAAAATAAAGTGTATGCAACAAATGATGGTCAATGAATTTATTTGTTATTAAAGATAAAATTATATTACCTAGTGTTATTACAATAAAGTAATAATAAATATGCACTGGAAGAACTTCAGCATCTTTTATGATAAGGTAAGTGCTTATTTTCATTGTAATTGAACTGTAAATATAAAAACATGAGGGGTTGTGCAGATATTATAACTCTTTCGACGGGAGTCCAAGCTGGGTGGCCTCCACAATGAGGAAGAAAATCACTGTACTATATGGGTTAATCAGTGATAGAAGATTAGAATATATGGTAGCCATAAAATGAAAATTTGTTGTCATCAATTAAAATTTCTTGTCATTTTGTATTACTAATTACGTTACTAGGTGTATTTAACTTGGCAGTAATCTTGAGTGTCATATTAACTGTTTATTCATACATTCATTTTAATCGCAAGGAATACAAATGTGTTGTATAGGTAACTACTTTAACACCATAATATTCTAGAATAGCTGTACTAATGGATCACCACAAATGAATACTGCAGCTTGTTCACTGCTACCATAAGACCTGCACTAATTTCAGAACTGTAAATTCACTAGTGTGATTTGGCTTAACATACACAGCCTTCATTTGAATGCATGAGCGTATTACCAGGAATTGCTTGCCCTGTTGTTTGCTACTGTGCTGTTTCTAAGCGGTTCTTTCTCCCTCCTCTTTCCCTCAGCCAGCTGGCTGGCTAATCAAATGACACAAAGTCTGCGCTGGAGGTTGATATGTTGAGAGACCATGCGTTTCACTATTATTGTGTGCCAGTGCTGTTATAATGCCAAAAAGTCTGTATACTTGAGCACACAGAATCTTCATGTATGATTCCTACGTACAACAAACCTCTCGTAGAGAAATGAGACTGATTCATGTGCCTTACAGAAAAATGGTTCATAATCCTGTAATAATTTAGAAAATGGGATCTATTCTTGATAAGAAACTGGAAATAATAACTTGATGGCACCAGATAAAATTTAGAGAGAGGTCCAAAGAAATTTCCGAGAAAGCTTGCATAAGAATCAGAATTTCCAAACCTTGATTTGGAATGCTTTAAACTTAAAACCCTATAAGATAACTGTAGTTAGAAACTGCCACCGTGGGATATGAGTAAAATTAATTTCTGCAACTGGGTGTTGGATAATGTTAATGATCAATCTAATGACCCACATTTAATTTATTACAGACAAAGCATGGTTTTTATTTACATGGCCATGAAGAATTGTGTGTTAATGCAAACTTTCTTATAAGGTGTGAGAGATGTTTGGCGACAAAAACTTTATTTCTGGCATCTTCTATGATGAAGGTATATGGTAGTTACAATTTGATGTGAAATGTATGTGCTTGAATTTAATGAGCTATGAATATCCGACTCCCCCAGCAAACAAAATGCTTCCCGGTGCCAAGAAAATTCCGGTTAGGCCAGCCACACACCTAAATGAAGTCTCGGTACAAAACATACATACAAAACCAGGTACATCATATACAGCAGAATCTCGTTAGTACGTTTTTGCAGGGACCTAAGGATTTGGATGTCATAGGTGGGAAAACGTGTTAACGAAAATGCAAAATTTACAATTTAAGAACATAGTTATGTAATAAAATCTAATAAATAGTGCATCTACATGGGCAATTCAAATCGATTTTGAGTACAATTTCATACCGAATACGATCCGTGTTTCTGTGTTAAACTCAATATGTGTTCAAATGGATTTGGATACACAAAGCCAGAGTATAAATAATTCAAGCTTTTATGCTGGCCAACTTGGATTTTTGAGGTTATGAACGTTTTTGAAAAATAATTTGCATTATGGAACCCACAATAGTGGCTTTGCTGTGTTTTATTACACATGTGATAACAATTTCCGCTAAAAAAGAAAACAATATTATGAGCGTGCATCGTGTTACCAGTACAATAGACGATAGTATCTTTGGCGTATTCAATACGGTTTGAATACAGTAGGTGTTTACATGCAACAAATTTCGTTCCGATCCTCTTTTGATCCTATTTTCCAACACGAAAGTTTTGGTTTAGCATTTTTCCCTTCTTTAAAATCAGTTTCAATCAATTTAAGTTTGCAAACAATTGTGTTTAAGGTTGACGAAGGAATGTTTAACTTCCGCACTATATCCACATGTTTCATATATGGATTGTAATCTATTTCAAGGATTTTCAGTTTTACACTGATGGTTAATTACTACACTTTATTTCTTTTCATTCCAAATGAAAAGTTAAAATACAATCTACGTATGTTTGGTCAACACTCAGCAGTAGGAACTATCGTGTAAAGCATTCTCTATCCCGCCCACACAAATCGTGTCACACAATATGATTGGCTGCCGGTATCCACCCCGTGACTAAAGTAGCAAATGAGAACGTCAAACTTTGAACATGTTAAGCACCTACTCCCACTGGACTGACCAAGGATTAGCCAAAACAATGAATGAGGACGTCAAACTTCAAACGTAGTAAGCGGGACTGGGAAAAATGCACTAAGCAAACGTTATTTATTACATTTGGCGATTTGGTACCGGGACTTTTATAATTCAATGTAATAAACGGGAAAATGTGTTAATGAGGAACGTGCTAACGAGATTCCACTGTATATACATATATAAATATTGTATAGAAAATTTGAGTCTGAATTGAAACAACATTTACTTACATGTGAAATCATCACATCATCGGAAGTAGCCACTTCGGATGATGGGAGAATTAGCTCCTGAAACTGGTCAAGTTGTAAAACATGTAAGTGAGGTTAAGTCTTCCAGTTCCGACTCAAATTTTCTATATAATTTAAAATTCACATCACTGTTACTAGCTTATCCATATTTTATAATAATATATAAATGTGCTTAATTATAAGTAATAATGTAAAAGCGGTTAATAGTGAAGTATTTCACATGAAAGAGGAGTAGGAAAACTCATTTACACTCTTCACTTAAGTAGAATTACCTGGACATGTTTCAAGAGTTCCTTGCTGATGTTGAGAGCAAGGGACTCTTGAAACATGTCCAGGTAATTCTACTTAAGTGAAGAGTGTAAATGAGTTTTCCTGCTCCTCATTCATTTTCATATAAATGTGCTTTCCACATGTCAGTATTTCTTACTGTGACAAATAATACAGAATAGGGTTGTATGTTATTTATGTAAACAAAGTTTAAGAAAGACTAACATACAGAAACAAGCAACTAGTTTTAAATAAGTTTACTGACTCAGATGTAAACTCTTACCATCTATGAACATACACACAGTGGCACTAAGCGCTCTGTACACCACTAAGTTATACTGCTCTGGTGCACTATCATTGTTGATAAACACCTTCGGTACCTTCCAAGTGTTGATAGAGGTATCTTGGAGATTTGAAGGGCCTGTAACATATCTGAAACATGAGAAATATACCAGCATCAATGAAAAGCTGTTGCACAAGATGAAAGGAGAAGGAATGGCAAAAATGCCAGGAAAGATAGAGCTTTTCCACCACTCTACTTTCTGTTTTATAGGAATTTGTTTCAATGCAATCAATATATGGATTTGAATTTAAAGCAGTACAGTATTGATAGATGAGGGTTTGTTCAAAATTAAGGCATAATAACTAAAGTAGATGGAAGGTATGCTCAGACACGTAAATTCTTCAGAGAATATATTTCATAAGTGTGAAACTTTTTGCAATTGTTGCATGATCCACATCATCATGGAAAGAAGGTTTAAACTACAACAGATTTTCTCATATATACACCTCCACTCCACAGATTACGCTATCTGATTGTTCCGTAATCACAGTGAATCCATTCATCTCTTTTGTGGTCTACCCTCTTTCTTCAGCAGGGTTATATCTTAATGCCTTAAAGAATCTTGAGATTCTTACTTCTTCCATTTTTTGGACATGTCCATGCCATTTATTTTTGTCTCTTAGTTTCTTCATTCACTGGTTTTTTCACATTAAGTTCTGTTCTATTTAATCATTTATGTAATCTCCCACTTTGTACATCCTTTTGTCTCTTAAAAATTTACCCTTGTACCCTCTTGTCAGCCTGTTGTTTTCTTTTCTTTTTCTGTGTAGTAACCCAAGGCTCACTATCATACATCAATACTGGCATTGCCACTGTCTTATTTAATTTAATTTTTATCTCTTTTCTTGTTTTATTTTTTAGGATCCATTCATTTCACTGTGATTATTATAAGTAACGATAGTTTTGTTATTGTGGGTTACCAGTCGACAGACAAGTAATTCAGATGCTGGAACTGCCAACTTAAACCCTTATGAAAGTATTTGACCATCTGTTGAGAGTCAACTCCCTTAGATTAACCTCTTAATATTTTTAGAAAAAGTGTTCAAAAATACATATGCTGAAATACCTCATTATATTTGATTTGATATTCCTGCAATAATGTAAAAGAGAGAAAGTTTTCTTAATAAAACACTTGCTGGCTTTATACAGACAATGAATATTCCATTCATTAAATGAACTTCACTACATGAAAGATTTAACTGAATTCATTTAATTACTAAGTGTTAAAAAATGACCTCCATTTTGCACCCAGGCAATGGCGCAATACAATTCATTATTGCTTATTATATTTCTCTACATTCCTTTGTTATTCTAGTGTAAACCATAATACTTGAATAGAAATAATAACACAAGCATATTTAATGATTTGACATGTATCATATTTTTTGAAAACTTATCACTTATTAATTTTGAATTATGCAATACTTCTGAAACATCCTTTAAATACATTTTTGGATTAGATTAAATATAAACTTATAAAACGTGCAAGGGCAAAGTATACTGCAAACATGGACAAAGCAATAGAAACCTATGTTTTGTTGAAGATTATTCTCTTCAATGTGTGTAAACTAAATGACTACTAAAGAGTAAGTATGTACTGACTAGCATGTTTTTAGCTTATGAGAGAAATCTATCTGAAGGAGGAAAGTTTGCAGGCCTATATTTACTATTTGATTTAGAAACTTTGCTGCAAGTAAATTCAAAAGGCATCACATGTTAAGTATATCAGAAACGATTAAGTGTGTTTTCATTCAGAACATGTTTTGAAAATGTTGATCCCATCGTCATCTTTTGTCCACTGTCATCTGGAAGGGGATCCTCTACTGCAGTGTCGGTTGTGCTGCTATCTTGCAGTCTAGTGGACTAAAATGTTACAAATCCACTCACAATTTCAATTATATTAGAGGATGGTTCTAAAATGCAGGTTTTGACAGGGAAATGGCATATAACATGCTAAATTATAGCTAATAACCAAAACCCAAATATGAATAGTCTAATGTTACACATCATCCATGCCAGTGGAACATTTTTAAATTATAACAGTGCTTACTGGCTGAAGATTGGCTACACAGTAGCTCGAGAAGGTATTGCATTCCACCCAAAGATTGGATACAGAGATTTCACCGGAAATACATGTTCTGGGCCCCTGAATAAAAAAACGGCATTTTTAGAAAAAATGTCAATGTGTGTGTGTGTGTGTGAACAGCATAACTGAAAAACGAAAAGTCAAAAAAATACCAAACTTGGTATTTAGGTTCAGCACCTTCCAAAGATGCGACACAGAGATTTTCAAGAACATTCCCCTACCCCGAACGACACTTTACATAGAGCAATTTTTGAAATCTTTTTATTTTCTAATAAATGGCTAACGATTTTTATCAAAGTACTATAATAATGGGAGAGCCAAGAAACTACGAACCGGCTGTGCAGTATTTTTTCACTGGGCGTGTGGAAGCATGATAACGCACTGCTGCTATAAACAAGGTCACGCTGTTGACATGGTTTTGCTCTGCAGTGTGAAGTGCAGTATTGAGTTGACGGTGATGTGATGTAGTTCAGTTATTACGAGTTATTTATTATTTTGTCCTGTACTTAGTCACAAAGTATATTATGGCTCAGTATGTTTTCTACTGCACAGCATGTATTTATTTATGATTCGCATGTGCTAACTCAGTCAGCACGCCAAGTGAAAGTACGACTTGCAGAAAGATTTCCAGGTGTAAAAGTTCCAGGCCGTACAACAATCCATGAACTTTACAATACAAGCGTATGGTTCTTATCAAAGAAACATTAGACGACATCGTTTGGAGAATCCCCCCAAAAAATCCCTTAGCTGTCTTTCACAACAGGCAGGCATTTCTTATGGCTCTGCGTGAAGAGCTACCAAATTGCTGAAGTTAAAACCATATAAAATAACTGTGGCACATGCTCTTCAACCAGGTGATCCTGTAATTAGGTGCACATTTTGTGAGTGGAGTCTCAATAGTATACACAATGGCAAAATAGATCATATTTAATATTTTTCACGGACAAGGCTTGGTTCCACCTTTATGGATATGTGTGTACACAAAATAATCGTAATTGGAGCTCTGACAAACCTAATATTGTTCATGAAGTACCCCTTCATAACAAAAAAATTGGTGTATGGTGCGCCATGAGTGGAGAAAGAGTTATAGGGTCATGCCATATATACATGAATACAATTTTGCTACCCCCATTTTTTTTAGAGAATTAACAGACAGGGTGCGTGAATTTGCCTTTTTTTAACAAGACTCTGCAACAGCTCATACAGCCAATATTTCAATGAGAACAATTGAAAGTGTGTTCGAGAACAGAATTATCAGTAGAGATTTGAGGCCCCCTCGGTCCCCCGACCTGACCCCCTGCGATTTCTATCTCTGGGGTAACTTAAAACAAAGTATATAAGACGAACCCACACACTCTGGAAGAATTAAAACAAAATATCCGCCAGGAAATTGCCAGCATTTCTCAACGTGAACTACGGCGAGTGATGGATAGTTTCCTAAAGAGGTGCCAAAAATGTATGGACGATGGTGGCCAGTTACAGCATTTCCTTTCATAAAGTTGGTAAGTAAAGCCTTTAAAAGTAGGTTTAAAAATGTTGTATGGTTTCATCCGCGCCTTTCTATGATAGTTGCAGACGACAACCAGCACCGAGGATGCGGGCAGGAAAAACACTGCACAGCCGGTTTGTAGTATTTTGGCTCTGTCTGTATATTAGAGATATGTATATGACAAATAATATGTATATTTTGAATTTTATGGGAATAGCTATGAAGTCCTCTTTATTCAGAAGGAATTTTGTATAATCTTGTATGACTGATAACCGTTAAGTGATAGATGAAAACATACTACACAAAAAATGTAGATCTCTTTAAAACACAGAATTTATTTCAGTTAGGTTTTATTGTGGCATAAGCCATTTCTGAGATATCTGTTATTAATGGTTTGAATTGCTCATTATTTGGTAATTCTCTTACAAGTCCTGTCAGCATTCATTTATTTCTTGCAATTGCATGGAAACAATATGGAGTTTTAAGGCAAGCATATAGCGCCTAGTTTTTAAACATTTGACTATCATTATTCGCTTTGTCTCTATAACAAAATGTGTAGTGTACTGTTTCTGCAAAGGTTTATTTGGATTAAAATGTAGTAGATAGAAAAATAAGCTTTAATAAGAATAGTCTGTATATTCACTAATAAACCTAGACGGTAGAGAAATCATGTGAATGTATCACATCAGATTTTTTAAGTACTATCCGTGTTAAAAATGAATATGGACTTGATCTTTTTAACAAAAGTTCATTTAAGCACTAGTTACTGTGTAAAGCACAGAATGCTATATGGACTAAGAAAAAAATGCAAAAGCATTTAGATAAAATCAAATTAAAAGTGGGAATCAGTTTTCAGAAGCTTAATATCTAACTTTATGCTTTTTCTTTTTTTCTTTCTTCAAGTTTGATATTGTAGGAGTTGTAACAATAAATACTCAGTACAAAGAAAACAAGTTTACAGAAGCTACATTAATTAATGCACAGTGGCGTGTAGTCCATGTATGCAAGGTAAGCAGTGCTTACCCCGAAAAATTCTGCAAAATTAATTAGATTAAATTATCTTCCAGTACATGTTATTTTAATCACCGCTTGGCTACTTCAGTGGTCTTGAAATAAGATTTAATTTTATTGTACAAGGATACGATCTCGTATGTTTAACGTGCTCTGTCTGGGCGACTGCATGTTCGTAGCATTTTGGGTCAGCTCAGTCGCCAACTCAAGGGAAGCTGATGGTTAAGTGTGGGTGAAGGTGAATGAACTTCAATAATGATAACAACTAACAAGTGCATTTCGAGCGAATGTACATATAAGTAACGAATGATTTTGTACAGTGTTTAGCCTTATTATTCGATGACAAGTGTGACATCTTATTCTCAGTTCGTTTATGTTTAGTTTTCTTATATTTTACGTGCCGTGTCGGAACGAAATTATCTTCTATTAAGCATAAGGTAAGCATTTTCAACATGTGCGTGCGCTAGTGCTTGGACAACAAAACATGGGGTGGAAAGATGGAATCTTCGCTTTTGTCGGAGAACAGAAGTGTAGATGCAGATGACTGCATAGTGTGCAATGTTATATTGCGCAGGAAGGAAGACCAAAGCCTGACCTAAACATTACTACTGCAATGAAAAGCTGTGTACGAAAATTCAATTCAAAAGTACATATTACTAATGAATGGCTTACCGATTGTCCACACAAACAAAAGCTTTACTGTTGGTGTTGTCTTTGTTTGCTAACGACAAAAATGTGTGGTCTAGTGGCGGGTTCAGTGACATGGGGAATATTCACAAAGCAATTAAAAAGCACAGTTTGACCAACACTCATCTCCAAACCATCATTCTGCTGAAAACATTTGGTAAATCCAGAATAGACCAATTGCTGGATATTCAGCAGAAAGTGAGATAAAATCAGCACAACAAACTTGTAAGAAAAAATAGAGAAGTAATGAAACGCCTAATTGATATTGTTTGTTTTTTGGGAAAACAGGAATTAGTATTTAGGGGTCATGAGTCATCAGAATCCAGCAGCATGGGGTATTATGTACAACTTGTAAACCTGCTTTGTTTGCATGACGACAAGTGGAGAACTTTCATGGAACAGGGAACAGTGTTTACTGGGCTATCAAATCTGATCCAGAATGACTTAATTGAATCAATAAGCAATGTTCTAATGGCAGAGATAAAGAGAGAAATCTAAGAGACCAGCTTTGTTGCCATTAGTTTGGTTGAAAGTACAGATATTGCCAATTTATCCCAACTTTCTGCAATAATGAGATTCATTGGAACAAGGCGATCTTCAAGAAAGATCTCTCCGTTTCATGAATATTTCAGATGATTGGTCAGCTGATGCATTATACAAAATTGTAAATGATCTCATGGAAGAATTTGACTGTGGGGAAAAGCTAGTTACTCAGATGTCCATTTAAATGGACTTCAAGCGAAAGTAAGAGGATTATTTCCCCATGCTCTATTTGTGCACTGTTTTGCCCACAGATTAAATCTTGTTCTATCTTCATGACCATTAATGGGATAGCAGCATTTTTTTTCAAAGACTTGTAAGAGAACTGAGACCCCAGACAATGAGATACATAGAAGATTGCCGCATGTTTCACAAACGCGCTGGAACCACAGCTCTTGTTTGGTGGGAAGAATCTATGAATACAGAAAAGAACTTTTTTCATTGTTTGAAACTATTGCCAATGCTGATGAAAAGTGGGATCAAGATGCTTATACTGCTGCACGAGGTTTCATGAGCATAAGGAGGATTTCACCTTCAAATTTCTATTACAGATGTTTGCTATTATATTTTCCATCACTGACACTCTATATGATATTTTCCAAGCAAAGTCATCTGATATTGGATATTGCTTATTGAAAGTTAAGGAATTTCAGACGGCCTTGGAAGAGAAGTGCAATTCCTTCGACGAAGTATGGGATAAAATTCAAGAAGATATTGGTGATCAAGAACCACCTACGAAGCGCAATATGGGCAGTGATTGTTTGAACAGGAAAGTGCACTACAAACGTTTGTATTGTGAGGTTCTGGATACACTTTTACTTCATCTCAGAGAAAGATTTGGTAATATTGAGTCTCTGCGTTTTCTGTAATTGTTAAATTTTAAGAATTTCATCAAATACAAGTCATATTTTCTAGAATTACCTATACCGTCACTGAGAGAGTCATATGGGACAGTTTTTGATTTTGTTGCTTTGACTCTCTGCAACTTACCTGCCACTAGACATGCATCATAAATCCGTGAATAATCTTCTAACCTTCATCAAAACAAATGAACTGAACAGGGCATATAGTGAAGTAACAAAACTGTGAGAGTTGGTGTTAACTATCCCAGCAAGTAGTGCTGCAGTTGAACGTAATTTTTCTAAACTAAAAAACATAAAAAATTATGCATGCAACACTCAGGGACAGGTAAAGCTTTCAAACCTATCTTTGATAACACTGGAGAAGGAACTTCTAGTAAATCTACAACTGGATTCCAAATTTTATGACCATGTGATTGACAATTTCGCCAAGAAATGGAGGAGAATTCAGCTCTGCTTCCAATAAGATAAGGTAAAAATACTGTATTTTGTTACAATGTAATGCATGGGGTGACAGTAATATTATCATTTTAATTGCAATTATGTATGTATCTACAGTATATTTTCGTTTAACCACTTACAGTGAGATTGCTTACCCTGGTGGATACCTTCACCACACGCCACTGTCAATGCATCTTTTTAAAATAAAATTCATTGCACTTTATTCAGGTAGATACTTTTAAAAATATCAAAATTAAAGCCATGTTGTTCTGGCGTAACATGGTAGTTTAAAAAGAAAAATCTGATGTGTTCGTTTCTGAGTTATGCTGTTCACAGACACACACACACACACACACACGGACATGTTTCCAAAAATGCTTTTTTTGGATTCAGGGGATCTGAAAACATATATTTCCGGTGAAATCTTGGTATCGAATTTTTGGGTAGAATACAGTACTTCCCCTACTTACTATATGTAGTAGAGAAAGTAAAAATACATCTTTGATTTTATCTTCTAATTTTCAATTATCCATCAATTGTTGGATAATGACAAGAATATTCTTACTAATTCCACTACTGAGCTTAAACAAAAAGTATGACATCAATATATTACTGAAACTTAACATTAGCCAATTTTGGCATTTTAACTATAACATTAAGACTGTATTTATTTAAAGGTGAGTAAGTAAGTAAACTTAAGTGATGTTAGTGTAACAATTCCGACTCACCTTTAAATAAATTCAATACACATCACTGTTTCTAGCTTCTTTTCATTACAATATCAACGTATTAAGGCTGTAGTTCAAATTCTGAAGATTTGATCAATGTGTAGATTTCTGAAGTAGCATATACAGACCTGCCATAATGAGAGCTAGAGAAAGGTGATGTTGGATGTCTGGGCATAGATCCACCTTGAAGTTCTGTCTCAAGGTGTGCAGGCAGCAAACTTGTCACTAGGTAGCGATACACTACTTGCATATCTTCTGGTTGCAGACCACTCCTGCAATGTCACCGGTTTTCAATTACTGATGACAACAGCAAAAGCATGTAAAGAATTCACAATGGTAAAACTTCCGACAGCTTTGTTACTTGTCATTGCTGTAATATATAAACAGTAATATTAAGCAGGACTTTCTATTATCTATCAAAGTTATTGTTTACTTTTTCATTGAAAATTGATGGGAAAGATTCTGCTATGGAATAAAAAGAAAAATCTGATGTGTTACACTCACATAACTTTCTCTACTCTTGTACAAACTATTTTTACAAACGCTTATTCTCCATCTACTTCATGTTAATTGAGATAAACATTTGCAGACTCTATCTTATTGCTAAGTTTCTTGTAGACGTAAGGGGAAAATATATTTACAAGGGCAATATAGAAAAACAGTAGCCTTTAAGCATATACATATCTCTTAATAGCTGGTTGCTAGGTGCAGCACCATTCCCTTTGCCACAGATTATAACTCTTTGCATATCCAAGACAAAAAAATGAATAACGAATCCCCATTTTAGAAAATAAGTATTGAAAAATTTAAGGGAATAACAAGCAATATCTCGAAAATGGTTCACTCAACAACAAAAATGTATATGACATAAATTGTGTATTTTAACGCGATCTACATTTTTTGTGTAGTAACATTTTGTCTATCTCTTATGGTTTACCAGTTATGCAAAAGTCGTTCACAATGAAGAATACTTTTGGAGACATTCTCAGAAAATTCAAGATATACATTTTATTTGTCATGAAAATATCTTAAACCTATGATATTTTAATCAAAATCGTTAGAGCCATTTTTGAGAAAATTAAACTTTTCGAAAAATGTTCCATGTAAAGGGTAATCTGGGGTGGGGGGATTTTCTTGAAAACCTTCGTGTCACATCTCTGGAAGATACTGAACCTAAATACCAAGTTTGGTGTTTATCCGACTGTTCGTTTTTGAGTTATGCTGTTCACAGACAGACACACACACACACACGGACATGTTTCCAAAAATGTTTTTTTTGGATTCAGGGTGTCTCAAAACATGTATTTCCGGTGAAATCTTGGTATCGAATTTTTGGGTGGAATACAATACTTCCCCTACTTACTATACGTAGTAGAGAAAGTAATAGTCATTCATGCAAATACTGAAGTGCTAATGTTGAACTGTAATTTGTATTACTGTGGATCATTTTCCCAGTGTAATACAAAGTGTTCCAATATAAGATTTTTTTTTGTGGTTTATGAAAGAAAGAAAAGAAAAAAAATGCAGTGTGAAAATTAGCTTGAATAAATAAAATTCTGATTTTTCATATTATTTTAAGTTTGAAAACAAGTAACTGCTGATATAGAGTTGAACAAGTTCACTGAAAGCAGTATCATTGAATATAAAATACACTTGATGAAAGTGGAGTCAACCTAAACACTCTTACTAGCTTCACTCATTTATTTTATTTTGTAGAGCATGTATTGTGAGCACGAGCTCACACCATCAGCTGCCAGTTTACTGTCGGATGAACTCTTGAGTTGTATTGTTGAAAGCCTGGGGTGTTCTCTGTTGGCAAAACTAAATAGAGGATTGTCTGCTTCTGACAAATCACAGTTCATGATGTTTTCAAACTTCATTATGTAAATCTTCTCCCATACTTCAAGCTCTTTGGGTTTTTGGGCTGGTTTCAGCAACTGGATATTGGTGTCTATTTCATGGTTATGAGTCCAGAAGTGAAAAGCAACTGCTGATTTGTCGGTCTGTTTGAACTTTATGCAATGCCGGTGTTCCTTGAAGCGGGTGCCTATGTTCCTTTTTGCAATTTTCACATTAGATCCGGTAGATTACTGACTTTTTTTCTGGGGTATGGGATCAGATTTTCTTGCTTTAATGAAATTCTTGATGCTAAATTTGTTGTAAGGCACCAGGGTAATGTTGCGATTCTTGAATATTTTCTGAAATTTGTGAAAGAGACCTGGGTGGTACATGAATTTCCTGAAGTTGACCTTTTCTGTTGCATTAGAAAGTGTGGTAACCTGCTTGATGCATCTTGAATTTACGTATTTTTCTATCTACCTGGCTGAATCCGTTCTCTATTGCAGATTTGAGATGTGTTGATATTCTTTATAGTATTCAGTTCTGTTGAGGGGGATGTTGATTAATCTATGAACCATGCTGTTGAACGCTACTTCTTTGTGTGTTTTGGGGTTGTAACTATGTGCTTTGATGTAATTATCTGTGTGCGTGGGTTTTCTATGCATTCCGAATTCTATGCCATTTGAAATCTTCGTTAATTTGAGGTCCAGGAAAGCTAAGGAGTAATTGGTAGCTATCTCTATTGTGAATTGAAGGGATGGATCCTGTAAGTTTAAAAGCTTGAGTGTGTCCTCTATGTGTTTGTGTTTTACTATTGCGAATATGTCGTCAACGTATCTGTACCAAACTTTGAACATATAGGGGAACGCTTTGGTGACGTGTATTTCAAGTTGGCTCATAAATAAATTTGCCAGGTAAGGAGATTAGAGAGCTTCCCATAGCCCAACCGTTTTCCTGCTGGTAGAAATTCCCTTCAAAAACGAAAAAGGAATGGCAGGGATGTTGGTGGAGAGTAACCATTTTCTCAGAAATGTGACCAGCCTGTCTATGGGAATTGACATTGAATGAGATGAGTGTGTCCTGGGGGGTCCAATTTGATCAACTGCAGTTTTTCCACCAGCTCAAGGGAGTTTTTGATGCAGTGGCTTTCAAATTGTGGCAGTGCTTAAAATTGCTGTAGCAACCAGCTGGTAAGGTGATAAGATTTATATAACTAATTATCGGCCTCATGTTGTTGCCAGGCTTGTGGATTTTGGGGAGGCCATATATTCTGGCTAACTTGATTTGCCAGAAGCAGACAACCCTTATTTAGTTTCATCCATAGGCCACCAGAGAACACCCCAGGTTTTCAACAATATGACTTGAGAGTTCATCCGATAGTCAACAGGCATCTAATGATGTTGAGCTTGTGCTCACAATACATATTCTGCAAAATAAATGAATGAGTGAAGCTAGTACGTGTGTTTAGGTTGTCTCCACTTTCATCAAGTGTATTTTACTAATTGCTTCACTGTGTGTGATTCCACCACTTTTTGGATATCACTGAATGTTTCTCAATAGGTGAGTCCACACTGTTCAACATATCAACAGTTAACATTCAACAATTAACAAAATGTCTCATTCAACATGTTAAATGCCTTCAACATGTTGTAACTGTGAACTTTTAACATTCTATCCACACCAGTTGACTTGTTGGGACAACAAAATCTAACTAAAAGCAAAATGGACTCCAGTGATTAAGATTCGACTATTGCTATTTGTATCTGTGTTTGATATGCAATAAAAAGAAAAGTGGAAGGTGATGAAGCTCTATCTTGTTAATCGGCACAGGAGTGAAAATATTTTAAATGAGTTTAAAATTAGGAGCAGGTTTGACTTCAATTTCTTGAGAACAAGTCAAAGTGACTTCAACTTTGTTTTGAGCGAAGTTTCTAACCTATAATTCACAAAAAGGACACATATTTGAGAGCAGCCATTCCAGCTGCCAGACTTCAGCCTTTTTTTTGCAATTCTCTAGCAAAGTGAGGTTTTTATTTCTTTTTCTGATATTACCTCTGGAACAATAATAAATTGCACATAGTTTGGTATAATTGTCCATCCTTTTTATTACATATATTACAATGTTGCATAATGATAGCCTCAACAAAGATTTTATTAATGAAAGTGTCTTTTCTTTCGTCCATTCCATAACTTCACATGAAGCAAACCAAATCACAGATATAAGCACAGAACAAGTCAACCTGGAACTACCGATCACAATAGCATGAAGGAATCACAATAGCTGCCATGTTTATAGTCTGAAAACTTCCGAAGTTCACCCAATCACATAGGCACAGAGCAAATTGACTTAACAAGTTTTCCATTAAAAGCGGAAAACATCCAACATGTTAAAAGTGTCAAGCACAACTGTTTCGGTTAACATCTTAAGTCAATTCTGCAATCAAAATTTGGCCAACATGCAAACTGTTAACATGTTGCACTTGACAAGTTTTGTTAAATGTTAATCAGTGTGGACAGGGCTAATGACATACATTTTCAGCTACTTTCTTCTTCTTTTCAGTTTTTTCTCATCCTGGTAACTATAAAGATTTTTGATTGCATTTACAAAATTAAAGCACAAATCGGCATGCTAGCACCTGAAAATAGCTTTCATTCTGATTAAGGGCAATAGAAAGCTCAGCAAAAATCCTCAATGATGACAAAGAGACTCTTGTTTGGTCCAGACCTAAAAATCATCAGAAACAAAAACCAGCTAATAAGAGATGCCCACACACTCGTTTCAGAAGAAGACAAAAAATGGAATGTTTAAGTAATTAAAATATCACCCCTCAGCTTATTGAAAGTTCCAAAAGATTTTCAAACAACATATCATCATTCTAATCTTCCATTTCATTAGAAACCTACTAATATCAAATTTAAAAAAATAAGATACTGCAGGAAACCGGGTAAGATATATATATATATATATATATATATATATATATATATATATATCAATTCTATACTTCTCACAAAATTCAGAAAAGGTACGAACGATGTGCTGCTTGAAAGAAATGAAAAGTGAATAAGCCTCCTATTCTTCTTAATGACCTGACAGCTTGAGGAGGGTTGCAGTTGGATGGTGCAAATGACCTTGGGAAGGGGATGTAAAGCTGATGGTCCCATGCCGTAGATTTACGCCACGTAAAAGTACCTCAAGCCTGATAAAAGAGGCCTTTGAGCAAAATTATGGTCTTTCACGCCCTATATAGAACGGAACCACAGCAGTTAAAGAGTGTTCATAAATAAAACTCAATTTTTTTTTACCTTGGGGACAGTCACTGGTCATATGCCATGTTGCCAATTTTTTTTTGGTTTGTTCAACTCCATTGTACAGAACTTAAGCATATTTTATGCTGTATTTACTGTAATTTCTTAATTGGCATATGTAAAATTATCACATGTTGGTGCTTCTCCTCTCACAAAAAACTCATACATGGGCGACACAACAAATCATAGGTAAAATCAACTTTATGGAAAGCTAGTTCTTTTTTTGTCTTCACAACAGTTCTGTAACTACAGACATCCAAAATGCAAGAAATTTTTTAATTGCTGAGATGTTTTCCGAGATGTTAAAAGATTTAAATTATTGTGAAACACTTCCTATTATGCAATAAATCAATAAAAAATGCTGGACATTATTCCGTATGAGGATAGGAGGTATGAAATGTTAAGAAACTTATGGAATCGGGGTTTCAACATTGTAACATCAAGGGCCCTAAGCCGCAAGGCATAGCCGAGGGATTTGAGGACCCTCAACCTCAAAGCATAGCCGAAGGATGTTTTTTAGAAGGAGAGGAGGGATTTGTGCACCCAAAATCGAATGAGAATCCAGGATACTACAGAATTAACTTTATGTATTAAAAAACCTTGATTCCGTAAGTTTCTTAACATTTCATACCTCCTAATGTCCAAAATGCTTTCACGCTTTTCACTGCTTGGCCTTGTAGCTTTTTGTCTTTCCCTATTATGGACTTACTCTGATTAGATTTGGTAGGTATCTTTAGCATAGAAGGGCGAGGTCCTGGTTGGTCTTTTGCAAGGTTTACCAAGTTTGATCACAGGCAAAAAAGTTGGACATCTTCAAATAAATAAATATGCAATGCTAATATTAATACTCTATCAAACATTTCATTTCAAAGTTATGCTGTTTATAGAAACCATGTGGGCTTTTTCTAAAAATACATGTTTTTTATTCAGGGACTTCAAAACATATTTCTGGTAAAATCTTGACATCAAATTTTTGGATGGAATGCAATATTTCCTGTTACCTACTACAAGTAGGTTGCAGAGAAAATAAATAAAGGATGTCATTATTAACAAAGACTCATAATATATCCTTACATTAGTTCACACCAGTTAGCAAATCCACCATAAGTTCTCCTGTGTCTGGAACCGTGTTTCTATGCAAAAATGCCCAGACAAGTGTATGAAGACTTTCTGTTCATTTAGCAGATAATTAATTGATCAAATAGCTAATTGGATTTGATACAGCAACAGACATACACATTGTATGCAAGCTTTATGTTCACATTACAGCTGAACTTTTGTTGGACATAGTGTTTGTTATTTATAACCATGAAGTGGTTAAATATGTCTCTAGGCTACATTTCTAAAGGTCAGGTATGCAGAACTTGGTGGAGTATATATAGGCTTGCAATGATCAGTGAAACTCACTGATGTTGCATTTGTCATTAGTTTGAAATAATTAATAACTCTTAACTCATAATTTCCTTATAGATATTAAATAGACATTTAAATACATGGTTGAAAAGCCATTCTGGCTGCAATGTCTGTTCCAGTAATGTAAATTATCTAGGAAGCATATCTAAGCATTTATATAATGAATATCTGCAAACTACAGAAAGCTTATGCCACATCTTCACCAAATTTAGAAAAAACAGTTGGCTTAATAGTTTATATTTGGTTATATAGTTTATGTGGCTTTACTACAGCATTTTTATGATAAAAAGTTCTAGGAAAATAATAAGATTCTGTCATAAAGCTATTTTAAGAACATCACATACTTACCAAACAAGCTGATCGTTATATAAGAAAGCTGTATATTTCACTTGAGCAAACATTGCTTCTATAAGATTAACAAAGCACTGCACTCTAAGAAACGTTTGCTTGTCAAGAGGCAGAAACTGAATACCTTGAAAGACATCCAGGATATCGCAATGTTGCAGCTTTAGGGTATGCAGGTACTAGAAACAAGAGAGTATTATTACATTCTAAATTACCTAATTAATGCAAAGAATCAAAAGTACACAAATTCACTATCTGTTTATTTAACATGCTTTATATCTTTCACTAAAATTCAAAGTATGTAGGCACATTTTCTTGCCAGCCCCATTATTTGTATGTATAATGAGGATATAGGTACAAAGACTGTAAAATACATTCATGTTTTTATTTACTACAATATAGTTTTAACGGTTAATTATTTTCATTACGTCTAACCAGTTTAATTACCCACTCTTGTCTCACTTTTCCTATGTAGCTTCATATCTTTTAATAAATATACCTAACTTATATTTAAAATTCTTGTATTTTGAATTTTATTTGGTAACCACTTTGACAACAGAAACTTTCCATAATTTAGTTTACCTGCATTTCAAAATACAATGTCAAATGCAGTGAAACTTGCTAATTAAAACTTTTCCTTTGTCCCCTTGAACTTGTTATGCAAACAAAGCATAAATATTGTCTTTTATTCAAACATAATTTGTTTAATTTGATGAAAAAATCTCCAGAATTACAGTGAGTTATGGAATGTGGCTGAATTGTTGCAGGGCAGAAGGGAACTCTACTATGACAATAGGCAAACTTGTAATTTTAAAACAGGAATGTAGAGTCTACCAGCTTTCCAGTTTGGTGCCAAATTACATTGAGGCATCTCACACCCCACCTAGGCTTAGCCAATCCGCACCCAGTCACCCATGGGTTTCAGAAACGACTGCTCCGCCGAGCCCAACCCAATCCAAACCTTCAAGGAGAGGATCAGTAGTCTGGCCCAATGTACTTTTAGTAACATCAGAAGTACCACAAGTGCTCAGGGTCCACACCACTCACACCATGGTAGCTGAAAGGGTTGGAACTGCCCCTTACAGGGGGATCTGCATTTAGAAAATGTTTACGTTAGCTAACCTGCATTATGTTGACTGAACTGGAAGCAGATAAAAAAATATAATTGGCCAATTACAAACAAACGGTATCCCAATACACAAAACCAACTTTCCACTTTGCTATCGATATGGTTACCAATACACATTCCATTCTCGTTACCAGGGTATTGTGAACCAAAATGATCTATGCTGTTTTGCTTCCCATTCTCGTTTTCATTCTGGTTTCTGTTCTTGGGTTATTGTGAACTGGCCTTAAAGTTTGGTCTTTCAATCCATAGAACATATTCACAGTACCCGCAATCTTTGATACCAATAAACAACGGTCTTCCTGCAACATGGTATCAATCGTGTTGACATTCATTGCAGTCTTCAAGGTTGAGGGTCCTTCACAGTATAGAGCAACCTTCATGTCATTTTTCCCCTCCCTATATTGTTTTTACTGCTCAAAAACCTATGTTTTTCTCAAGGCTTGCTCCCTGTTAACTTGCTACAGCACTTCCAACATTTATAGAGTTTCGTCAAGGAGAATGTAAAATTAATTAAATGTGTACTGCTGAAACTTGAGTTCAATGTCGGGTACTGTAAACACGCACTTTTACTTTAGCTGTTCCCATCTAATTGAGAAGATTCAGGTAAATGATGTCTATGCTGCTGTGACTCTATGTTATGGCCAACACCAAATTCAAGTGTAGGAATATTGAAACAAAATGAAAACATTCCAGCTATATTCTTACACCCCCTCAAGTTTTTATATTATAATCACTCCACTGTTGGAACCGAACTTGATATACACACATGATGCCATTAACTAGCCCACAATATGCTGTAAACCAAAGCAACCATAACATATAGTACTTGAAATATATCTGGTCATTTGCGAGTTTTCAAGAAGTATGTTAATGAAATATAGGTTGAAACTTTTGATACTATGAAATAGTAAATAACATGAATGATAAAACTAAAGAATATTGCAACTTCCATTTAATTCTGTGTGATGTCATTCACCTCTATTCTGCCTGATGATGATGAGCAGTTTGTTTCTTGCAGCTGAAATGAACAGCCCAACGTTTTGTTATCCCAATAGAGGAAAAAAAAAAAAAAGTTTTGTTTGTTTACATCAAGTCTGGTTCTAAGGCTGGATCAGCTATAGCCATTACTTTCAGATATGTATCTATAAAATGTTACAATCATTACACTTACTCTGGAGAAGAAATGATCCAGTTTCTGCTTCAGATTATTGATATCACCTCCTTTACTATTTAATATTGAGGTAAATGTTCCTTTAAACAGTCGGAACATTTGGTAGGATTGTTTCAGTATTGAGTGATAAACATTATCCTGAATATCATCACTCTGATACTCCAAGTACTCAGTTCCATCCTTCACTTTTGTAACATATGGTACAGTAATAGTCTGAAAATAAGCAAACACATGATATCATATATTGTTTAATTAAAGGACATCTACTCTTAAGTAGACTACAGATTGATTCAAGAATTGAGATTACATATGGGCAAATGTATCTGGGGGTTGGAGGGGCTAAACGCTATTTTAGATCCTACTGCAATGGTTCTGTAGTTTCTTTGGTGTGTGTGCCAGAAAAGATGGTCCAAGGTGCAGTTGAATCATCCATTTTAGTGATTAAGATTTAATCATTACTGAACTTTTTTAAAGTGAATTGCTCTTCAATGACTTTTGGTACATGCAATCAATATGAACCAAAAAAGATTATACGCATGTGTGTGCACGCGTGTCTAATACTCAGGAGTTAATAATGAAATCATTCTTCTTGCTTCCCAACATTTGGATATTAGATTTTCAAAAGCCACAAGAGAGTCACAACTTTTGAGATGTTACTATTCCAATTTTGACCTCAATTGTAGACATGTCTTCCTATACCTCTAATTTGTTTTTGTTTCTTTTATTTTGTGGATGGAACTTTGAATCATGATATTCAAATATGAAATCCAGTATTTATCTGACACATGTGGAAAGTCGCTAAAAACTCTTAACTTATTGGCAGTAAATGGGATTTGAAGCCAGTACCTCCCAAATGTTACTGCACTATTTTGTTTGGTTTTGCTTATCTTCGTTTACATTCAGCATTTATGCTTTAAGCAATCATTTCCTTTGTTACATATGTCATGGTAGCGCATGTTATAACAAGGGCCTGAGTGTTGACGACCTAAAACTCTACATTGCATTCATATGGATTTCCCTACTCACTCTTCTACAATCTATTCTTTCTCTTCTGTGGCGTACAGTCCTTATAGTTTGACCTCAGCCTCCACCATCTTTCTTTTTTCCTTCTTGAGCCCAATTTTGCATTCATAACTAATTTAGGAATTTTGTTTTCCTCCATTCCAACTACATGTCCTATCCAATTCAATCTTCTGATTTTTATATCTGCTACTATTTCTCTATCCTGATATAATTCTGTTATTTCTTTGCATCCTTATGCACCAAACACCATCTTTCTCAAAATTTTCCTTTCACATACTGCTATAGCGGATCTAGCCTGTTCTGTCAATGTCCATATCCATGTCTCACTACCATAGGCAGTTATTGATTTGATAACTGTCTTATATATTGTTTTTACTTCCCTTCCTATATATCTAGCTTTCATTATATTATTACGGGCATATAGAGTATTCATCATATATTTTATTTACAATAGATAATAGAGAAGAAAATAGCTAGAACACAATCCCTCCATTTGGTGTTCATTGATTTAGAAAAAGCATATGATAATGTGCCATTGTCATAATTATGATTAGCTTTAAAAATGACAGAAATTAGACCTATTTTGATAAGAGCAATTCAAAATTTATACAAAAATGTGTATATAAAAGTAAAAATGGGAAAATATTTGTCAAACGGATTTAATGTCAATAAAGGATCATGACAGGATGCTGTGTATTTCCTACATTATGTAAAATTTACACAGAAAAATCTACAGAAGTTTGGAAAAATAAGTAAAAATATGGGAATTCCAACAGATGATGACTTAATATACTTCCTGCAATTTGCAGATGGTCCAAGAATATGAAGATGTAGAATACTGCACAAGGAAATTGGTTCAAGTAAATATGGATAAATCCAAATATACGGTCATTGGAGATGCTCATCAAGATTTGGTACTGGAGATGAAATGGGGATAATTAAACACACAGGAGAATATAAATACCTGGGAGTACAGATTACATAAGATGGGAAACAAGAAAAGGAAATAAGATCAAAGATAAACTCAGGAAAGTATGTTATATCTACTTTGAATGGTATAGTATTGGATAAGCAGATCTCAAAAGAAACTAAAACTACACATTTTAAAACAATAGTTAGAAGTATGGCTCTGACATGTCAACTCTGAACTGTCAGTTAAAAAGAAAATTATTGGCAACAGAAATGGAATATTGGAGATCTGTTAGGATATCTAAAAGAGAAAAAATTAGAAATGAGATTATAAAAGAAAATATGAAAGTTCAAAATTCAATTTTAGATTTTATTCAAGAGAAATAATTAGAATGGCATGGGCATACTAAAAAATTGGAAGATGAAAAATTGCCCAAAAGAATAATGGAGTGGACACCACCAGGAAGGAGAAAAGGAAGACCACATAGCACGTGGATTCAAGGAATTAGAGGGGCAATGGGAAACTGAGGGAGATTTATGCTCCAATAGACAAGAATGGAGAAAAGTGATAAGATTATGTTAAAAACCGTAGTCTTGGGTGCTGGAAAAATGTTTGTACACTGTAAAACCAGCAATATATATAGACAATGGTTACCCATTGCTGTTCTTTCTTTAATTTCTTTCATTATTATTGGTGACTATGATCCTATTTAAAAGCTTTGACTATCTCATATTTCTCTTCATTTAGGACAATTTCATTTCTTATTCATTATATTGCTAAGATTTGATACGGTAATTTGTATCACAAATTACTTAAAGGTAAATAATAATTGTAATATAAATATGTATTTTTATGTGACATTGATTTCAGAGGTTTATTAATTGTAAATATTATTGGTAAATAATAATATACGGCTCTACTGAAACTGTTAACAATAACGCAATACTGCAGCAAGGAGTGAGTTGTTTATCAGTACCGGGAACCAGGAAGTTACGTAATGTTTCGCGCCTTTTCGGTAAAAAAGCTTCCAGAATGTTCTCTAAAAGAAATATGTATTAGTGGTTTTCATTGGATGTTAAAATAGACGCTAATGTTGGCGCGTTTTATAAGCCAATAGCATTTCATTTATAATCTTTAGGCGTATCTTGAGGTAAGCCTATAAATAAGCCAGGTCGAGGTAGCGGGTCCCCCAGTGTTCAACAAGATTCACAACACATTACACATCGTCCCCAGTTCGGCAAGATTCTCAAAACATACATCGACCCCCGCAGTTCAACAAGATTCTCAGTACACTACACGTCGACCCCCAGTTTAACGGAATTCTCAGTACACTACATGTCGCCAATCAGTCCTTCATTTCGTTATAAGTTACACGCAGCAGAATTACGAGAATCTAAAATATTATACAGTTAAATACACACAAAGTTGAAGTACGTGAGTTAAAAGTGAGAAGTTATTACAAACAGTTTCAGTTTGGGCGATTATTCAGATTAATATGTAAATGTGTTAGTGCACGTGTTCGACAATAAAACATTATAAAACACATTTCTTCACTAGTAATTTTTGGATAAAAGATTCCTTTCCGCTTCACAACCTGTAAGAAATACATGCCTACCAAGATCAGATGATAGCTAGCCGGTGGACATTTAAAACTGATACAAATTGCTACGCCAGAGGAGCTACAAACAGAACAAATGAACCAACCAACGTATGACGTCACAAGAATGGCTTCCACCAACACTGAGGTAAACAAACAAGGTAACTAATACCGCCGCATAATTGGCACCCATAACGTGGGGCGAAGTAACCAGGAAAGGAAGGCAAAGTGACCAGGAAAGGAACAAGAATAACCAGGAAAGTAGCAGAATTAACCAGGAAAAGGCGAATGCAGCAGTGGAACGATCTACAAGACGCAGATTCCGAGACAACAGGGTAAATCAACTACAAAAACATCGAGACAACGTAGATTCATCACAACACAACGCAGAAGCGACATACAAATCTAGGAGAATGGGGCAGAACGCTGGACATCAAAGTAACAGCAACATACAGCATCACAAAGGTATCGTAATTTTTTTTAGAAAACAAAAAAACAATGGCTACTAGTAAGACAGAAGAAATAATGATGGAAGGAGATAGTGTAACAGTTAGCTGTAATTCAATACAGGGTACAAAAAATAGCGTAAACAATGTAGTATTGGAGAAAAATAATGTTAGTGTAGAAAGTGATAATAGAATCGCAGGAAATATTAATATTGATGCTGGTACGATGAAAGAAATTATGGAAATGCTGAAAAATATGAGGGAAGATATACAAAAGAGTTATAGGGAATTAAGGGAAGATAATGAGCAATTAAGGGAAGAAATTTGTAAGAATAATGAGAAATTAGAAAAGAAAATAGATCAAAACAGGGAAGATATGCAAAAGAGTAGTGAAAAATTAGAACAAAAACTAACTCAGAATATGGAAAAGAATAATAGGGAATTAAGGGAAGATATTGGTAAAAGCTTAGAACAAAACAGAGAAGAAATTGAAAAGAAATTCATGGAGCTAGATAGTAGTATGATTAGAATGAAAAATGAAAATGAGGAAGTAATAGCAAGTGAGACAGGTGAATTTTCAAAGAAAATGCTAGACATGAGCATGGAAATAGGTAACAAAGAAAGTGAGGTTAATACTAAAAGTGAGGTTAATGTAGAATGCACAGAGTTAGGAAGTCAAATGAGTATTATTTCAAGTGAGTTAAGAGAGATAAAAGAGGTTAGGAATGTAGATGTAAATCAGGCGCAGGTTAATTTCAGAGGGGAAATATCAGAAATACAGAATGAAACAGTAACGCAAAGAAATAAATTGTACCAAGATGTTCAAAATGAAAACTCCAGTCCAGTACAGTTTAGTACAGATTTGTCAGAGTCTTCTCAGACTAAGATGATAGAAGAATTGAAAATGAAAGTTGTTAAAAGATGTGTAGTTCAAGAAACTGTAGATTGTTTTCAAATGTTATCAGGGAACGAAATGTCATATGAATACATGAGGTTATTCATGAAGAAAAATTTGAAGGTTAGGTTACGGCTACGAGTAATGTTTAGCCACACACAATTTGATCCAGGAGGGTAAATAGCAATAAGATGTAAAGTAAATGCTGGATAGTTAAAGACGACTTGCAGAGAAATGTATTGGAACGTAAGAGGGTTAACTAAATATATATGTCATTTGAAAAGAGAAATAAATTATAAAAAAAAAAAAAATAATTAAATTTTTAGTAACTGTAACAACATTTGAAAATTAAGAATGCAAAGATTGAAATTTAAGATGATATTAAATTAAAAGTACGTAAATACAATTCCAAGATTTGAAAATTAAGAATGCAAAGATTGAAACTTAATATGATATTAAATTAAAAGTACGTAAATACAATTCAAAGAGTATTGTTAAAATAAAATTCAAAATAATAAAAATGGTAAAAATAATTTAAAACAAATACTTATGTAGCAAACAGAAAAGGTGAAACATTGCCTAGATATAAGAGATGTAAATATATGTAGAGGGTGAATATTTTGGTAAATATGTATAGTAATTACAAAAAAATTCTTGAATTGATAAATTCTTGGTAACAATGTAAGAGGGTAAACAATTTTGAAACAGTGATTAAATAATTTAGGGTAAAGTATTTGCTATAAAAAAAATTGTAATGTAAGATTAATATCTAAATTAATTAAACCAGAGCCAGTAAGTAGTGGCGAGATAAAACATATGTCGTGTGTTAAATACGTGTGAAGTGTAAAGTGAAAGTGATAGCGTGTGTTACAAGATTTAGGAGACTAAAAACAAAATTATAAAATTTCTAAACAAGTTATAAATATTTATAATTATGTTTCTAGTGGGGCATATGATACGGTAATTTGTATCACAAATTACTTAAAGGTAAATAATAATTGTAATATAAATATGTATTTTTATGTGACATTGATTTCAGAGGTTTATTAATTGTAAATATTATTGGTAAATAATAATATACGGCTCTGCTGAAACTGTTAACAATAACGCAATACTGCAGCAAGGAGTGAGTTGTTTATCAGTACCGGGAACCAGGAAGTTACGTAATGTTTCGCGCCTTTTCGGTAAAAAAGCTTCCAGAATGTTCTCTAAAAGAAATATGTATTAGTGGTTTTCATTGGATGTTAAAATAGACGCTAATGTTGGCGCGTTTTATAAGCCAATAGCATTTCATTTATAATCTTTAGGCGTATCTTGAGGTAAGCCTATAAATAAGCCAGGTCGAGGTAGCGGGTCCCCCAGTGTTCAACAAGATTCACAACACATTACACATCGTCCCCAGTTCGGCAAGATTCTCAAAACATTATACATCGACCCCCGCAGTTCAACAAGATTCTCAGTACACTACACGTCGACCCCCAGTTTAACGGAATTCTCAGTACACTACATGTCGCCAATCAGTCCTTCATTTCGTTATAAGTTACACGCAGCAGAATTACGAGAATCTAAAATATTATACAGTTAAATACACACAAAGTTGAAGTACGTGAGTTAAAAGTGAGAAGTTATTACAAACAGTTTCAGTTTGGGCGATTATTCAGATTAATATGTAAATGTGTTAGTGCACGTGTTCGACAATAAAACATTATAAAACACATTTCTTCACTAGTAATTTTTGGATAAAAGATTCCTTTCCGCTTCACAACCTGTAAGAAATACATGCCTACCAAGATCAGATGATAGCTAGCCGGTGGACATTTAAAACTGATACAAATTGCTACGCCAGAGGGAGCTACAAACAGAACAAATGAACCAACCAACGTATGACGTCACAAGAATGGCTTCCACCAACACTGAGGTAAACAAACAAGGTAACTAATACCGCCGCAGATTTTCCACAAATTTAGTCTTATTGTTAATTTCCAGACCAGCTGTACTCACTTCTAATAGCATTTGAATCAAGACTTCCTTCATTACAGTTATATTTTGAGTCAACATACAGTATCCTATGCATATGCCAGTTTTTTTATTGTCTGTTTTGATTAAAAACTTGATCCACCAGGGTTTATATAAATGTGCCTTATCATTTTCTCCAGATCAATATTAAATAGCAAAGTTGACACAGTATGCCCTTGTCTTATGCCTGTAAACGTACTAAATTCTGCTGATAATTTGTTCTGAATTTTCACTGTACACACAAACTATTCCTACAAAAGCTTATGCTTCTATCCACTTCTTGTTAATCGAGAGAAACTTTCATTATGATTTACATATTTACTGTAGCTGTAAGAAAAACATAGTAGGCTAAAGTGAAAGACAGATTTTTAAAATGTGGATCGCTATGGTATAGCTTTGAAATTCCAAGCTCTTTGCATAACCATGAGAAAAAACAACAACGAATAATAATTGAAAAAAGTGCAAGTATTTGACAAGAAATATCTCAGAAACAGCTAATCCACAAAAAATCCTATTTGACATAAATGTGAACTTCAATGAGATCTACATTTTTTGTGGAGTAAAATTTTGTCTATCTCTTATGGTTTACCAATTGCACTAAAGTCATTCTTAATATGAGGACTTCACAGGCTATGTATCTTTTAATAAAAATTATTAGACGCTTTTGAATCAAAAAAACTGTTCATGTAAAGGGTAGTTTGGGGTGAAAGTCTCTTTGTGCCACATCCTTGGAAGGTGCTGAACTTAAATAACAAGTTTGGTATTTAATCAACTTTTCATTTCTGAGTTATGCTGCTCTCTCTCTCTCTCTCTCTCTCTCTGACTTTTATCCATGTTAAGCTATTCGTGATATTCACGACATGACAATGACAATAAATGCAGTGTAACATTAAACATGCAGAAGAAAACATTCAAATGTTTAATCAGAAGCATAGAGGAATTAAATTCCGAAGTCATAGCAATTAGTTCTAGCAAAAGAAATAAGAAGCACAAATTTTCTAGTACATTCCATCAGTGCACTTACGCTTAAGGAAATGTGGACATACAAATCATGGAATATTTTGATAATGTCTAATGCCACAAAAAAGATTATTTAACACAAATTGCATATTTTAAAAAGAAATGAAACACAAAGATGAATTATTTATCACAATAGTTTATCTGTAATCAGGAATAATTAGAAACACACGCAGTCCTACCCTCCTAAGGTCAGTGGTTATCACATTACAGGATCTTTCTCAATATACATGTGACATCACATTATGTAGCTGCTGAGAATTAACATTAAACATTTATGCTGCATTATGGGGTGCTTTAATTTAAATGACAAACAAGGGTCCCCCCCTCATTTGATTTTAATGAGAGGAAGTCATAATTTATCTCTATAAACAGAGAGCAGATCTAAAAACTAATGAACCGCTTCTCATCATCCATTTTTTTTTAAAGAAAGGGAGTAAATGTCTTCTGCACTGTGACCAGCTATGATCTATTGTGCTTCTCTTCATTTAATCTCCTAAGATCTTTGCCTCCGCAAATTCTGCAAGTCTCTTAATAGGTACTTCTTGAAATCCTTGCAATTGCATGAATTCTTGATTAAGTATTTAACTCTAAGAACTGTGAGAACTTCACAATCAAACAGCAAATGAGATACTGTTTCATTCGCTCTCCTGCATCTTCTACGTATTTGATCAATTGCTTTGCCAATTTTGTAGAGATGCCCTTGCAGTTGACAGTGTCCTGTTATTAGACCAACAGTCCAATTCCACTCATTTTATGCAGTGATTGTATCCCACTTTTTGTTATCTCTTTGATAAGAGTCTTTGAGTGCTTGCGGCCTGATAAGACCTGATAAGCATTCACTGTGTTTTCCGATCCAGTTCCGGATTACCCCCTAGAGAAATCCATAGGTTAGCCTTAGTCAGGGTTCAGTTCCTACAAAAGGATTCTCTGCTTTCTTTGTGAAATCCTATTACTATTGAATTGTTTTCACAGCTATGATTAATACATTACTTGTAGCTGCTATATCTACATAGTTTTGTTACATAATTATCACATCCTGATATATACATGTCAGGCAACATCACGCTGTAGTTCAGAGTTTTGCCACCAATCTGTCAGACCCCAACTCTTGAAAATAGAGGTATAAGTAAGGGTGATCTACATATATAGAGCCATCCCTATAGCACTGCGATGGCATTGCCTCTGCTGTGCGAGAACCCAGGTTCAACTCAGACCTCATGAAATCCTTTGTGGCATTTTGAGAAGCTACTTGATGAAAAATAGCAGCCCTGCTGACCACATGCCACCCCCATTACTGCTTCTCTGCCACTGAAATCCTTGGTAGACATGCAAAGGAGGCAAAAGGCTGACCCAGTAGGGCTGTCATGCTAAAAGTATTTTATATGAATAGCCTCCTGAAAATTATGATCTTCAGGCAAATTGTTGCAAGTACAGGGTTAAAATGTTCTATATCAGAGTTTTGAAGAAAAATTCAAATTTGGTTGAAAACTAAGGGTAACATACGGAGAACTACAAAAAATTTAAGGTTTTAATAATTATTTCCTAAAGTACTATAATGCAGTATATATAAACTTTAACAATACTACTACATTAGCCAGACAACAAACATATTGAGATGTAACAACATCTAACCTATTATTATTAATTACCATGACAACCCAGAATCCTCTTTCTGGTTGATAGTAGAGCTGCCTTGTCTTCTGTGTGTGAAGTGCCTCACATGGCTGATCTGGGTTGAATGTACTGAAATTATCAAAGAAATATAACTTCAGAAAAATTTGACGGTTATGGTAGGTCCGGTCCAGGTTAGCTATGTGTATACACTTTAGCAAGTGGTTTTATTTTCATCTTGTTTTAAATTTGATTATCAGTTTGCTTTTGTTGTCTTAATTCCTGCTTACAAAATGAGAAGTTCCCTTTTTATGGTTTTTCACTCTGCCTAAATTTATTAATTGTTTTCTGTACAATTTTGGTCAACTTTTTGCAACTTCTTTCCCTCGTAAAGAATGACCATGTTACTGCAAACTCCATAAGAAAGTGCGTTAAGTTATTCATGGGAGCATTTATACTTTTGTATTTTGGTAGAAGGGTTTATACCTAAATATCAGCATTTTAAAGTAATTACTGCAACTTACTCTGTAAACTTGATAATGGCTTCACTGAGTCCAACATTCTTCATCTGTGTATCAAAATCAGTCTTAGGTGGATAGTAGAATAAAATCTTTTTTTCCTCCTGAAACAAATACCAAACCCGGAACTTAAGAATAAAACTGAACTTGATTTGATAAACTCTCTGGTGTAATAATACCCCTAAATTCAATGTTTGTTTGCAAACTGTCAACCTTAAATAAAATATAAAACTCATAATAATACATGCCTCTCCTTCCTTTTGACCATAGGATGAATTGTAAACATAGAAATTCTGAAGAGATATTTCGGATTTTGATGTCATCATTCCATTTTTGGCACACACGGTATTTCAGTGATTTCATGAATCTTCCACAACCTAACTTAAAAATCTATGCAGATAAACACGGCACCACAAAATAATAAATCAGCTGATTGCCATCACTTGCATCAGTAGCACTATCCACCATTGCTCTAACATGCCATAGAGATAAAAGCGAACAGATGCGATTTATCTTCTCATCGTCTAATTCAATTATCTCTTTGGCAGCGGCGATAAGTGCTGCCATCTTAGCAGTGAATGCTACAACGACAAGTGGTACGACGGATGAAAAGTTTCAGAACGACTTTCTTTCGATTCGAACTTTTCATCACTTTTGTCTTTAAAGGTAAGGTGAAATAAGTACTTATTTTCACTGAAATTGATATGATTAACCGTGGGCGTAGCTAAATTTTGCATGCATTGTCGTTTATATATTAGTACAAAAATGCGTCTCCTGCTATACGAGAAGTTATTTCCATTCTACGATCTAAATATAACCCAGTGCAATGTGGGGCCCACAGAATTATTCCAGTTATGCTGAGTTAGTTTTCATGTGTAATCCAGAAATACCCCTAGTATGATCGAGTTTTATTTATACTCTGTGTTTCAGATCTAGTGGCACGAAAAAGTCCGTAATTTATAATTTTGTTTTTTCCAGTGGTATACGACGGAGATCCGCTCCACATGCTTCATGGATCTCTAGATTCGACACGGTACTTCCTCAATTACGACTAATTTGGTAAGTACAGTAAAAAGTGTTGGTGTCACTTTACAGCAGAGATGTGTGAGTACAGTCCACAAAACTATATAGTGCATCGCTAGAAAAATGGATAAGCACAAACACTTGCTGTCTGTTGCACATTCTGCATTGCTGCGCGTGTTCCAAAAATTATGCAAAAATTCTACAAATTAGAACAAATATTAATTCGTTTTCCTACGACAGACATAAGTAGTGACACTTTAATGCTAGCGTCACTAAATACATTATAGCAATGTTTACTTTCCATTTTATCTTTTCGTTAAAACATGGGCATAAACGTGTTTATATATATTATGAATTATGCAGCTTTACTGCAGATGCACTGTTAAAGAGGCAACACCCATTTTTGCCATTCTTTCTGCACATGATGTCACCGCAGACGGCAGCCGCGTTCTTCGCTTTTTTTCTCCTTATTGCGTATTCTTCAATGTCCGTAGTGTGATCCATAAAGTTGGTATGTTTCCAAAGATGATGCAGTCAGCACCCCACGCTTCTCTTCACACCAGAGCTTCAAAAGATGCAATTCATATTCTGAAAACATTACTAATATCTGATAAAATAAGACGCTCTTATTTGCAGAAGTTCTTCTGTTGCACAGAATTACAATGTTCTAAATCGTTGTTATCTTAAAGCCTTTGAACATGTGTTTTAATGGTTTATACAACTGGATGTAAAAATTAAGTCAGGGCTTTCCTAGTCTCCGCGTAGCCTACGCAGCTTGTGTATGTGCTTGTTTGTTTTCTTTTTTTAAATGTAACGTCATATAGGCCCATCTATCCAATATTGCTGGATGCTTAGTATTATTTCTTTTGTGTCCCTCAACTATACTGCGCAATAGGAAGTAGTTAGTCTTTTTCTATTTGTGTTCATCACACCGCAGCGGATTATTTTTTATGTTATAATCGCAGCGAACAAGGACAAATAAAGAACATAAGTTTTCACAGCTTCCGTAATACATGTCATCACCTGTTGAATATTCATTCTGGATAGATATTCTAGGTATTCCCTTATTCTAGATTTGGTGAGTTTTAAGCATGTAAGTAATACTACTGTATCCAAAATGCACATCAGTACTAACACGCTTGATTATTTCGTAACATTGGAAGAGACGGCGAATTTGGTATTACATGAACCGTTTAAGTTCGTCCTTTTATTTATTTGTTTTTACTTCTTTCTTTTGAAGCTAGATATTACCCTCAGCATTATTAATCGTCTAGAGTATTTAAAGTCTTTACGTTCAAAGTAACGTTATGCATTCTGCTAAACAAGTGACAATCTTAATTTGTTTGCATCAATGCACACTCACCTCACTAAAACCACCACTTTGTATTTATATCAAGTGGGAGCTCGTGACGTCACGTGCTTCAAGTGCATAATAAACATGGCTGTAACTTCGTCTTTAACCAGCATCAATCTATTATTTTCACGACTTTTCATTAGAAAACAGGAGATATTAGCATAAACATTCTGGATACATTGTTTTTCATCGGTAAGGGTTTTAATTTTACGTTTAGTGATACAGTACACTCGCTTCCATTTATGCCGTCACCACTGCTTCGGGAGGCATTTTACCTATCTTCTCAGCGAGCGCGTACATTGACGGTAGGGGTGTATCTGGAGTGTTCTGCTTTTGTTGTTCGACCAAGCAGTGGTGCGTGTTAACTGTAGCTCACGAGATGTATGCAAATATTTCGGAGTTCGGAAGAACTTCTGGTATGTGGGAAGACAATTTACCATTTTAAAACATTGCTAGGCAATGTCATGCAGCATTCTTAAGGATAGATTATTAAAATAATGTCTAGTAAACGTGAGAGTAAAAAGTATAATTTACTTCAGTTTTATATTATAATTATTATCATTAAAATACTAGGATATCATTGAGGTTTTTCTGTCTTCTTTTTTAAAGTTAGGTGTCCGTTAACGTTTAAGTCATATCGGACGATGAATGAAATTATGCTCAAATGAGTCCGGGGTCCACAGAACTTAAAGTTGCCGACATTCGTCTTTTCAGGATAAGGGAAAACCCCGGAAAAATCTTAACCGGGTAACTCAGAGACTTGAACTCGAGACCTCTTGAATGTGAGGCAGACACACTATCCCTACACCACAGAGGATAGGAAAATCGTGCAAAACAGTGTTTTATTTAGTTGCATATTTAGATTGTACAGATTCCAATGTCTAGTAAACGTGTCCTCTTTGAGAGCAAAAAGTATAATATATTTCAGTTTTACATTATGTTGCTATTAAAAATACTTTTTTCGTGGAGATTTGTGTAAAAGAGATTTTTATTTCTTATTTAAACATGGTTATTATAAGTGATGACGAATAAAGCTATTGCTCAACGTTATATATTCATATGTGAATAGTCTAGAACTGAGCACATAAAATAGAACGACGCTGCATGTGCGAAAAGGCAAACAAAAACACACACTTCTTCCTTGCTATAGATACTCCACCTATGAAGGCCAGTAGAATGCCTCCTGAAGTTGCGCTGACGACATAAATGGAAGCGAGTGTACAGTAACACCTTTGTTTTTGCTACTATTATTTCTAAACTGATTACATCACAGTACTTCCGAACATAATTCTTCTTGTAAATTTGACTCTCGATCGCTTTTCATTTATTACGAACAAAAAATAGCAGCTTGTTACTTAAAGTTACTGAAGAAAACGCAGGTTTAGAATTTAATTCACTCGCAATAGTGATGAAATTGTGCATTTATTTTATCACATTTGGTTTTATTCTATTGGCGCCTCTAAATTTTCTGAAACAGCAGTGTAATGTAGCTGTAGGGTCGCGTAGGGTGGTATTTCTTTAGGTTTTTCCATAGGAACTAACCCTTTATTAAAGCGGACTGAGAAAACCTCAAAAGACCCTTCATTAATGTTAGCTGACTTCAGTACTTGTACCAGTAACCTGCTGAACGCAAGTCCCAAACAGGCGTCAAATCACTTCACTCGGAGACCTACTCGAAAAACCTAAACTCTAAACTTCATCTGTGAAGCAAGTCACGACACGTTTTTTCACTATCATACTTAAAATTATATACTGTTTAAATTTCACTATTTCATGCTGTATTTCTGTGGTACTTTGCTTCAAATTAATTTACATAAAATATTCGAGTTTTAAGTTTTGCTCTCAAGAATGGAATAATAAGGCGCCGTTTTTGCTTCTACGGTGGCATACAGTAGTCGAGGTTTATTACAGGAACGGTTTCTACTAATCCTTTACGGAGCCCCTTAGCATAACATTATGACGTAACAACTATTTTATTACAGCCGAATAATAGCTTCATTAATTTGAATAGAATGCGGTGACATTGTACTCTAGTTTGGGCAAGCAATGCGTACCTGTTCCAAACCCACGGCATCCTGAACTCTTTAACGTTTTGAAAAGTGGTTCTTATAGTAGGATAATCCATTACGAGTTCTTGTTAGTCTAGCCAAGAGAAAACGTTCTTCAGTAATACTAGCGTGCTGATAGTTTTCGAACTTTCGATCTTGAACCTTAAGTTTGAAAGCTCGATTAAATTACCTCGGAAAACTTATAAGCAGCAAGAGGGGGTTTCGTTAAGATAATGCGACAAATTTTTTTTTTAATTTAGTATTATCAATGAAGTGGCTCACTACTTAAAGTTTAATACACTAATTTTATTAGCTTTTATTCCAAGCATAATCGCGTGTTAAGATAAATAAATGTACTATCAACTGTTGTTATAACCTCAAATGTTCATTTGTTTTTAATTATAAAATGCATGAGAATGGGCTTCCTAGATCCCTAATTGAATCGAAGCAGAGATTATAAGAATGAAACAAATGAATGTGCGATAAAAAAAAAACAAAAACGATCAGCTATAGTGTTTTAGCTCTATGCTTAAAACTATCGATTAAATCCGTTTCTGATTGGTGAATACGTCATTGATGAGACCTTACATTGGCTGCAAGACGCTCGCGTGTAATTATCAAGGAAATATACCGCAATCTTAAACGATACTTAAATTCCTTTAAAAATGAATCGTTCTAGAGCGTCTGCATGGAGTAAAAAAGTTGTGGATGTTCTTTTGGGTAAATACACAGTAAAATCACAAGTTTCCTGCAACGAAAGAGGATAACAGTGCTGAAGCTCCTCGTGAAATATGGTCTAAATAACGTTAAGTTTACAAATGACGACAGCTCTCTTCCATCGTTACTGGTGATCCGGAGTGTAGTTCACCATCGTGTTTTGTTTTCTTAGCCACAGAAATGGCTGTGGCTATAATTAATGCGCAATTTTCTCAATATTTACTTCCATATCTTTATAAGGTCAGATCAAATCCCCTATGCTGCCCGCATACTAAATTATATACGTTTATAATACTTTCCTCGGAAATCATTAATGATAACGCTGTGAAAATTGTACTGTATATTACTGTTTTATGTATACACTAGTCTAGAATAGTGTATGCATATAAACTGAATATCAAATTATGTTTAATTTCATAAATTGCCAATTTGTTTGAAAAAATTAGTTGTGCAATTAAGCAGAATAAAAAATATCTGATGCAATACATTCACATGACTTTCTCTACCCTCTATCGTTTATTAGTGGGTATGCAAACTATTCTTACTAAAACTTATTTTGCTATCTACTTCATTTTAATCGAGATAAACCTTTACAGGAGCAACTACGTTACAAATTTCGTTATAGATACAAACGGAATAGGGTAGTCAACTGTTTAAGATCTGGACGCTATACGCTGGCCTTAAACTTCACCATTAATAACGGATATCTTGGAAATGACTGGTTCCACAAACAAGTTATTTTAAATAAAATTGTGTGTTTTAAATAAATCTACATTTCTTGTGTAATACGTTTTCGTCTATCGCTTAACGTTTACCAGTTATTAAATATTATACAAAATTCCTTCCGAACGAAGAGGACTACACAGGCTATTCCCAGGAAATTCAAGATATACATTTTATTTGCAACATAAATATCATTAATATATGCTGTTTTAATCCAAATCGTTAGAGCCGTTTTTGAAAACATCAAAGATTTCGAAAAATGTTCTATGTAAAACGGGATTTTCTTGAAATTCTTTTTGTCGCATCTTTAGGAGGTAGTGAACTAAAACACCAAGTTTGGTGTTTATCCGACTTTTCGTTTTAGAGTTATGCTGTACACAGACGCATACACGGACCTTTCTCTAAAAATTGCTTTTTTTTGATTCAAGGTGTCTTAAAATATGTATTTCTGGTGAAATATCGGTATCAAATTTTTGGGAAATGCAATACCTTCTCTACCTACTATATACGTGAAAGAGAAAGTAAAAAGGAGAGTTTTCTTCAAAAGACTTAATTTTCGATCCACATGTGCACCGTGGTATTGTGATAATATACTCTACAAATTTCATTTATTAAGCTATAAAAGTCTGTGTTGAAATTGGTTTATTTTGGAGAGAAATAGTTAGGAAACCACTTAAAAGTTACTTTAATGTATGAAAATTCGCTTTAAACCTCATAAACACAACTGAATTTGATGTCTTAGCAGGTTAGACAATGCAAACAGGCAATATTCAGTTAAAATGACTGACTTAGGTAATTGAAAAATGATTCCGTGCTACGAAAGTCAACATAGGTTATTCGTGTCATTAGTGTTGAAACCTCTGTTTTAAAACACTGGACTGTTGACTTTTAATTGCTAACCTCTCTATTACGACCGGCTCGTATTCCGAAAAAAAAGACAAGAAATTAATTTGAGGAATTCATGATAATTTACATATTATGTTGTGATGAAAACTGTCTTGATAAAACACTATGCAACGCCAACTTAATTAGAAGAAACATTGGAAATCCAATTTACATAAAAGACTTACAACGCATGTTTCTCATTAAAATGCATAACTCTCAAATGATGGTGTCTGGAATTTTGCCTGAGAAACCATTCGATGCTTCCTGCAGGCTCAACCGCTACCATGGTTGCCGGCACAAAAACCAATGGCTTAAATTCGTCACAATATGCAGTGTGCCGAGATATTTGGAACTCGTAAGGGACAGTTCAGCCGTTCCAAAATACGGGATCCGGTCGAGGTGAGGCGCTTCGTTTGAAGTTTTGGTAGGTCGGCCTTGTGGTCGGCGCGTGGTGTCTGACTTTGCTCGGCGTCTCCTATTCCCACGTTCCCTTCGCACACCAAACATGAAATTTAAAATGACCCACTTTGGACTGAAACTATTTCAATTTCTGAGAAGTACAGCGCCTCAGTCAGCTACCCATACCACCCAATCTAAACTAAATCCCAGCTTCAAACGAGTAAAATGATCCCTGTCAGTTGCTCTGCCTAAAGCAAGAGGAATAGAACTGAGGTCTAAAGTTGCTTCGGATAATGAGATTTGCTGCCTAATCTCCTAATGCATCTACAACTTCTCTGCTTTAGTTAAGCAGCGGGACGATCTGCACAGCCAAAGCGAAAGCTGCAATCGCTACCAAAATCTGTGTTTGTGTTTTTATCCGTTTCACATTTTCAAAAATACAAACACCACGCTCGAGACGCAATCACCACGAAATATCAAAGCTAGGCACTCTAGGGGAGATTAAAAGCCTTAATTCGTTACCCATTATCTCAGAAAGTATTTGGGTTAGACTGATTATTTTTACAGACGTAGACGAATGCCTTCTAGGTTCACTTTTATCCAATAAATTTGTTTATTAAGGAAGATAGTATTATTTTCTTAACTGTGCAATTTTTGATTAAAACTTATCCGCAATTATTTTAAAAAAATAACCAAAAATGTTATTAACACTAAAGTAGATGCATAACAGCATTTAGAAGTTGTTTTTATCGTAAAATTTAATTAAACTATCTTCAGTGGTTTCTGAGAAAAGCTCCATTTATACCATAAAATGACATTCATAGAAAAAGCTGTACACAGCAAAAATTGAGAAAAAATTGCACATATTTGCAAAGAAAGAAACCACATGGCACGAGCACACAGAAGCAGCCATTGTAATATCAATTTATAGAGCAAACATTCCTCTAAAATGTGAGCTAAAGTTTATCTATATACTCGAAGTAAGTAGGAGTTATGGATTTTTTTTACTTTCTCTACTACGTACAGTAAGTAGGGGAAGTATTGCATTCCACTCAAAAATTCGATACCGAGATTTCACCGGAAATGCATGTTTTGAGGCCTCCTGAACCCCCAAAAAGTATTTTTGGAAACATGTCCGTGTGTGTGTCTGTTTGTCTGTGTGTCTGTGAACAGCATAACTCAGAAACGAACAGTCGGATAAACACCAAACTTGGTATTTAGGTTCAGTATCTTCCAGAGATGCGACACGAAGATTTTCAAGAAATCCCCCCACCCCAGATTACCCTTTACATGGAACATTTTTCGAAACTTTTAATTTTCTCAAAAATGGCTGTAACGATTTTGATTAAAGTATCATTTGTTTAAGACATTTTTCTGGCAAATAAAATGTATGTCTTGAATTTTCTGGGAATGTCTCCAAAAGTATTCTTCATTGTGAACGACGTTTGCAATAACTGGTAAACCGTAAGAGATAGACCAATTTTACTACACAAAAATGTAAAACGCGTTAAAATACACAATTTATGTCATATACATTTTGTTGTTGTTGTTGAGTGAACCATTTTCGAGATATTGCTTGCTATTCCCTTAAATTTTCCAATACTTATACTTTTTCTCAAATGGGAATTCATTATTCATTTTTTTGTCCTGGTAATGCAAAGAGAATGGAATGCGCCACATAGCAACCAGCTCTTAAAATATTTGACTATCGCTTAAAGCCTACCAATTCCCCTTGCATCTACAAGAAAATTAGCAATAAGATTAACATCCCGATTAACATGAAGCATATGGAGAATAAGCGTTTGTAAAAATAGTTTGTACAAGAGTAGAGAAAGTCATGTGAGTCTAACACATCAGCATTTTTACTTTCTCTACTACGTATAGTAAGTAGGGGAAGTATTGTATTCCACCCAAAAATTCGATACCGAGATTTCACCGGAAATATATGTATTGAGACCCCCTGAATAAAAAAAAAAGCATTTTTGGAAACATGTCCATGTGTGTGTGTGTGTGTGTGTGTGTGTGTGTGTGTGTCAGTGAACAGCATAACTCAGAAACGAACAGTCGGATAAACACCAAACTTGCTATTTAGGTTCAATATCTTCCAGAGATGCGACACGAAGGTTTTCAAGAAAATCCCTTCACTCCAGACTACCCTTTACATGGAACATATTTGAAAATTTTAATTTTCTCAAAAATGGCTCTAACGATTTTGATTAAAATATCATATGTTTAAGATATTAACATGAGAAATGAAATGTATATCTCGAATTTTCTGGGAATGCTCCAAAAGTATTCTTCATTGAAAACGACTTTTGCATAACTGATAAACCATAAGAGATAGACAAAATTTTACTGCACAAAAAATGTAGAGGGCGTTAAAATACACAACCTATGTCATATACATTTTTTGTTGTTGAGTGAACCATTTTCGAGATATTGCTTGTTATTCCCTTAAATTTTCCAATACTTATACTTTTTCTCAAATTCGTTATTCATTTTTACTTTCCCTACTACGTACAGTAAGTAGGGGAAGTATTGTATTCCACCCAAAAATTCGATACCGAGATTTCACCGGAAATACATGTTTTGAGACCCCCTGAATCCAAAAAAGCATTTTTGGAAACATGTCCGCGCGCGCGCGCGCGCGTGTGTGTGTGTGTGTGTGTGTGTGTGTGTGTCTGTGTCTGTCTGTGAACAGCATAACTCAGAAACGAACAGTCGGATAAACACCAAACTTGGTATTTGGGCTCAGTATCTTCCATAGATGCGACACGAAGGTTTTCAAGAAAATTCCCCCACCCCAGAGTACCCTTTGCATGGAAGATTTTTCGAATATTTTAATTTTCTCAAAAATGGCTCTAACGATTTTGATTAAAATATCATATGTTTAAGATATTTTTATGACAAATAAAATGTATATCTTGAATTTCCTGGGAATGTCTCCAAAAGTATTCTTTATTGTGAACGACTTTTGCATAACTGGTAAACCATAAGAGATAGACAAAATTTTACTACATAAAAGATGTAGATCGCGTTAAAATACACAATTTATGTCATATACATTTTTTGTTTAGTGAACCATTTTCGAGATATTGCTTGTTATTCCCTTAAATTTTCCAATAGTTATACTTTTTCTCAAATTCGTTATTTATTTTTTTTGTCCTGCACATATAAAGAGATTGGAATGCGCCACATAGCAGCCAGCTCTTAAAGGATTTGACTATCGCTTAAATACTACCATATTCCCCTTGCATCTACAAGTAAATTAGCAATAAGATTAACATCTCCATTAACATGAAGCATATGGAGAATAAGCGTTTGTAAAAATAGTTTCTACAAGAGTAGAGAAAGTCATGTGAGTGTAACACATCAGATTTTTATATTTACAACGAAATTTGTAACTCTGCAGTGAAAGTTTGTTTATAGAAGAGAGCGTGAATAGAGAAAGTTATGTGATGAACAAGTCAGATTTTTAGAAAAAGTTCCCTGCATATAACAGTTTGAAGAATGTCTCTATACATTTCAGATTTGATTGAAATGTGTTCAGCATTAAGGACATTTTATGGAGAAGCTTGTGAAAATGATGGTGTAATAAAGTGGCTGGTAAAATATTTCGCCATGAATATGTCCTACCTTAGTGACATACATGCCTGATCGAGTTCTAGAAAGCTTAAAGCCAGAACACTTTGACACTGGGCAGTAGATATGCAGTTCCTTTGTGAGACGGCTTCCCCACAGCTGAAGCCAGGAAGTACTTTCATTCGACGGCCCTATCCCCTAAAATAAACGTGCGACTCAAGCGAGGTTGCGACTCTGCTCGGAATTTCCCCTGACGGCGGCGCTCTAGTCTGGACCACGCTGTGGTGCCATTCAAAACCTTCTTACGGATTACAGATATGTAAGTCTAATCCATACATCACGGTAAAGGTGTCAAATATCCAACTCATTTTATTGAAGTCAGCTAACTACAGAACTGATACTGGCAAGTTCATTGCCCTTTTATACATTTCAGCTGAAAATAATACAAACACTTAATTTTGAAAAGTAGTTTTAAATAGGATTACGTGCAGCAACACTTACAAGACTTACTCTGCCTTTAAAATACACTTCTATTCCTTAAATTTATACAGTTAACATAAGAGTTATTATCTATGCATTACGACGATAAACGCTTTCAAATGAAACATGTGGAAGCAAGCTTCAGCTGTTTATGCCACAAATCATTGTTTGTTAGTACGAGCTCAGACAAAGGAAAAGAACCGAGCGGGATGGCTCAGGCGGTAAAGTCTGTGGACCGCATTCGGGAGGTCCCGGGTTCTGTCTGAGGTTTTTTCGTGGTTTTCCTCAGTCGCCAAGGTAAATATCGGATTGGATATTTAATACCACGAACCAAAGTTCCATCTTAAGTCTAAAACAATAGTAAAATGAAAAATAAATCGTAATAGCGAATGCTATGCTATCCATCTACAGACAATGTAAGCCGTTACAGCAGTTAGACTGGACGGCACCCTAACGCCATCTGCACGGCACGAAGCAGAAGACCCGGCTGCCATGCGCTGTGGTCTCTATGGGCATGTGACGAAGCAAGATGGCATTTCAAGGGATGAGACCTAGAAGGCTAACTGTCCGCCTTTCTGTGTAGGGGCGGCGGTTGGACTGGACGGCACCCTAATGCCATCTGCACGGCATGAAGCAGGTGGTTACAGTGACGAGACCCAGAAAGCTAACTGTCCGCCTTTATATGGGAGTGGCGGCGGTTGGAACTGGACGGCACCCTAATGTGTAGCTATGCGCTGGGATCTCTGTGGTACGTGACGGAACGGGTGGTTACAGGGATGAGACCTAGAAGGCTAACTGTCCATCACATATCGTTCTAAGAGTTATCCACCAACAGATTCGTCGCGATATGACCAAGGAGTAAAAGCTATGTAAAATAAAATAGAGTAAAAATAAAATAAATAAAAAAAGAGAAAAGAAAGGCGAAAATTTAAAAACATTTCCACCAGAATGACACATTAAAACAACTTTTATAACAAGGACTTTGTCGATAACTGCTAATGAATTATACAGTTTTCTGCTGTAGGCTTTTGTCTATTTTTGGGGTACAGCTATACAGCATTCAATCAGAATGAAGAGGGCTTAAGACTATTAATAAAAGTTAAAAATACACCTTATATTGCCTGATATTTAATTCAAATAGTAGAGGTATTTTGGTAAGAAAGAGTAACGGAAATTGTTACACATGAAGAGTGGTTCCGTGTGTGCGGGATTTTTTGATATGACTTAAATATGAAATATGGAATTTAATCTAAGTTTCGTTTTGAGTTATACTCTTCACAAACACAAGTATATGAAAGTTTTCTAAAAATGCCCTTTTATGTCCAGAGAATCTCAAAAGTCGTATTTTCGGGAAAATATCGATATAAATGTTTAGGTAGAATACAATACTTCTGCCTACTACAAGCAAGCGGCAGAGAAAGTAAAAATATGAAAAAGTGCAAATCCTAATACTTTAAAATGCCGTTCCTAAAATTCTCCCCCTGTGGACACGCAAATGTTTTCTCAGTAGCTCCACAGTATTCATGGGATCAACTGCAAAGCAGAGTGCATTATACTCGCTCTTCATCATGTGCATCATCTGGAAACATTGCAACAAAGTAAACACTTCATGTTCAGAAGGGTCTGAACACATCCGATCAGATTCTTCTTAAATGAATTTTTCTTGTTTTGTTCCGCTCACCTTCTTTCCCTTTCTAGCGAACAGTCTCCAGTTCCTAACTTTTTTCTATCCTGTGACTTTCCACCAGATAAGTTTTCTATAGAGAATGGATAAATCATTAATAGAACCTCTTCTACTTCAATATCTCGCTGATAGGTAACATGGTAGTCCTGAAATCTGATAAAGAGGCTTTAAATTCTCTATCACCATTCGTATCAGGTAATGTAGTGCTATTTTCATCTTAAAGTGTGCAGAGGCTTGTTTTCCTGAAGGTATTATCAGATCGATCTTATATTTGGTAATCACTAATACCCTAAATACGGCTACTTTACAAAGCCTCTGTAGTATCTGTGGCAGAACATATTTATTTATTTATTGACTACTTAATACATTAATATAAGTACCATACAAAATATAGGCTTATAATATATCCTTACTAAATGAGTCTCTGTAAAAGGTTTGCCTTAGATTAATTGCAGTAATGTCAGTTAATATGCCATAGCATCCACAACCTAATAATAACTTAAGGGTACAAATTAGTCTGGACTGTATGCTACTATGTCTTTAAGCACTGCATTTTTATTATCCTTGAACTTCTGAGTAGATTTGGGGAAAGTTTATGAGCTATTCCAAATATCACCAAGATTGAAAAGATTTATATTTCTATAAGATGGTCCATTTTATAAAATTATTGTGTATAGAAGGAAGTAGTCAGATTTTTTTTTTAAAAAGCTGGTTAAGCCAACAGATACATTTTACTCAGAAATACTTTGTGATGCAGAAACAGTGCTATCTTATATTGCAGTTGTCTATCCGTTCCACCACTCCCAGTAACTGTTTTAAAGAAAAAAAGAATGCCGACATTTTTTAGGAAGTTATACATCACAAAATCCATAAGTTTCATAATCCAAACACAAAAGTGGTTATGATTATAGTGGCCCACGATATAAGTGCATTGGAGGTGTGCGCTACCGTTTTGTTGACAATATCTAATGACGTCAAGGTTTGTAATCCGAGAGGAGTGAGGGGCAAGGCGATAGTGGGAATGTACAGTTGCACAATGCAAAAATACTAAATTTGCACGCTTCATTAGTAAATGCAACTTGGAACTGTAGATGTTTTCTTTAACTGATTGCACTTCCGATACCCCGCCCGCTTATTCCGTAACTGTTTAGTACCTCTTCCCACCGAACGCATTCATATCGTGGCCGACTAGTATATAAGAGTGTGTGCTTCGCAAGCCTACACAATTTCAGATGTATAATTTATGCAGTTTTTCATATGGGTGTACCAAATATGCAAAAAATTGTATTTATGGAAAGGTACAAGTTTTCTGCATTTAGGAATGTTTATACAGGGTGATTTATGAAGAACTGACACATTTTTTTCTTTAATTATTCTGTTCGAAATTCACTCAATGTCCAATTTTAGCATCAAATTAAACAGAATGTTCTAGAGTTTCGATTGCCTGTCACTAGATGCGCAGATGTTCATGTTTTATTCGTAATTGTTAGCTTTATTGTCCGCAACTGTTTTTGAGATTTTGTTCTAGTCAATGTGAAAATGGAGTACACATTAAATGAAAGACTCTTCCTTGTAAAGCAATACTGGATTACGAATTTAATTACAGCTACTCAAAGGGCATACCAGAGAGAATTTGGTGTTCGGAATCCTCCCCAAAAAACACAATACTGGGACTGGTAAACAAATTGGAAACAACTGGATCTCTGGTGAGTGAAAAAGGCAAAACTCGTTCATCTAGGCTTCCCACGGTTGTTGACGTAAGAGCACGACTGGATCAGTCACCCAAAAAATCATTAAGACGTTTGTCGCAGGAGACAGGGCACAACTACTCAATGAATCGGAGAAAAGTGAAAAGTGCAGGCCTAAAGCCGTATAGGATTACGGTTGTCCATTAGTTGCAGGAACCAGATAAGGATAGACGACTGAATTATTGTCGTTGGTTTTAGGCGTTCATTGTGCAAAATCCTGCCATATTGTTCATCACATGGTTCACAGATGAAGCATGGTTCCATTTATCCGGCTATGTGAACTCAAATAACTCACGCTATTGGGCCAGCGAAAATCCACATGTTATTCATGAAGCACCTATGCACCGGTTAAAATCGAAGTTTGGTGCGCAATATCCGCACAGAGAATAATGGGACCAATTTTTTTTAAAACAATGTGAACACTGCAGAGTATCGACGGATTTTCATGGAGTTTGCTGAACAATTAGACGATGTAGAGCTGAGTCAACGATATTTCCAGCAGGACGGCGCTACATGTCATACATCAAATGGATCCTTGGCAGTAATTGCAAGTTTCTTTGACGACTGGATAATTTCCAAGAACCTGTGGCCACCGAGATCTCCGGATTTGACATCGCCGGACTTTTTTCTATGGGGTTTCTTAAAAGACAGGGTTTATGCCACACGTCCGAAGACATTGGACGATCTGAAGTACAACATTACACAGGAGATTCAAGCTATTAACAACAGAGTCATCCAACGAGTGGCCAATGACATGGAACCACGTGTTGAGTTGTGCCTTATGCAGGATGAAGGACATTTTTCAACATTTGCTATGAAGGTAAATAATCTCCCAATAAGTTGGCGCTAGCATAATTCGTTTTGAAACAATTAAAGAAATAAATGTGTCAATTCTTCATAAATCACCCTGTATAATGAATTACATAATATAGAACTATAAACAATCAACTAAACAATTTTCAAAATATACAAGCCATATCATAAAAATTGCATCCAAATTGATTCATAACTTCAAGAGTTTGTGACATATTTAAGACATACAATCCAGAGCATCAGATTACCTTGTCCTCATAATAGCTTTCGTACAGGTATCACATTCTAGCTTCCAACATAGTTGAGTACACACTGGACATAAAGGCTCTCTTAATAGGAGAGATCCTATAATCTGCTTCTTCAATGTATGGTATGACTAATTTTATTGTGGTCCTAGCCGGTGTCGTTTTAGAAATCTTTCGGAAAGAAACAATTCTATATTAAATCGTGACCTTGGATTAGTTGGCTAAATTTTCGTAAAAATATCTGTACACCAAAACCTACTAAGAGAACTAAATTAAAGTAATACAATAAACACACTAGAACAAATAAACAAATAAGTCTCACTTAAAAGAAAACTGGTATGCAATACTCATACGACTTTGCCTATCTATTATTACATACCCAATGTGTGAAATGGCATTCATGCAAAAAAAAAAAGATTGCTCTAAGTACTGACATTATTCACAATAAATGTTTGCAATTATTAATATGTACACATTCAAATGTTTATATCATAAGTCATAGCAACCACCACAGGAAAATGCATTTATTGCATACAATGTCGTACCTTAGCACGGCCCTCTACCTTCTTTAAAAACGTTTTCTTTGCTTTGCAAACCAGAAATAATTGCTAATCAATTTCTTTTTGCGAAATGAATCAGATACGACAATCTCATTTCGACAAGACTTCAGTGTTAATTATAAGCGAGCGCTTTTCACCAATGAATGCTCTCATTGAAGCCTTATTCATCAACCAGAAGAACTTAATCGACAGTTTCAAAACATGGAGCTCAAAAACTAATAACTGATAGTTTTATCTCCTACATTCATTTTTATTCCAATAATCTCTGCATCGATTTGACTAGGGATCTAGGAAGCCTATTCTCGTGTGTTTTATAATTAAGCACAAATGAATAATTGGGGTTATAACAATAATTTAATACTAAATTTATTTATTTTAACATGTGATTCTGCTTGGAATAAAAGCTAATAAAGTTGGTGTATATGTTACCAAAAAGATGAACTAGGTAAACCGCTTCAGTGATTATACTAAAATTATAACATTATCGTTCTGGCATTGTTATTATCTTAGCGAAACCCTCTGTTGTTTATAATTTTTCCTAGTTAATTTAATTGAGCGTTCAGACTCATCTTGTTGTTATTAGATAATTATTTCGAGACCTTATTTATCGGGCGGCGTCGTGGCCGAGTGATCAGATCGCTCGCCTCTCACTAAGGCGGTCCCAGTTCAATCCCAGGGCCAAGTTTGGTATTTATCCGACTTTTCGTTGTTTGATCTTTGCTCTTTAGACACACATACACGTACCTTTTTCTAAAAATGCGTTTTTGGATTCAAGGGTCCTCAAAACTTGTATTTCCAGTGAAATCTCAATATCTAATTTTTGATTGGAATGCAATACTTTCTATACTACTACGTACCTGGTAGAGAAGGCAAAAACCAGTATAATTTTAATTTACTCATATCTTGAAAAGCTTTGTTCATATTGCAATGTTTATAAAACATTAGTTTAATTAAGATAATCAAAACGATTCAAGAGATAAATTTAAAAATTGGGATATTGGTTAATAATATGGTGTGGTAATGTAAAATGTCCAAGAATCTTTGGATAAGAATAAAATTGTGAATGAAGTATTCTATTCACTAGTCTTAGAGCGTGCAGTTTTGTTTCCATCAAACGATGCATTTTGTTTTTTTCCTCGAGTTACAAGTTTATTTATTCTTCGAAGCGCTTTTGTTTCATCGCCTTACAAGGTTGTTTCCGATTGACTGAGGTTCCGTGAAGGAAAAAGCTTTGAATCAAATGCTTCTACATCTCTTCTCTTGAAATCTATTTTCGCTGCATTTACTTCCTTTGGTCACATATGTTTTATGCACTCAAACTCTCCTGGAGAAATGCTTGTAGAATCGTGTTAAGAGGAAAAAGAATTCAATTGTGCGGTACAGTAGGCACGATTAATAGCGTAGTATAATGGGAGAGGTCATTCGCAATCGAAAGACCTTTTCTTTTCTGCCAATCCATTAACAGAATAACAGAATTAGAGGGTGCGGAAACTAAATTCCCTGTGCGGAAATTGCACCAATAGAGCATTCGTGACAGTGTGCTTAAGTGCAATTCACATGATTCCTCTCATATGGGCAACCAGTTGTAGCGTTGGGAAAATTGTTATTTTTCAGTAACTATTCCGAAAGTTCCAGTTCCAAAATATACTAGGTTCCGATTAACCGTTCCAAAATAACACGAGTATTTGCGCATAACAGTAGTATTAGAATACTTTTGGACCACTTTTACTTGTTGAATCGGCTTTCTTATTCCAGATCGTGATGTGTAGTTCCCCTCAAGGATGTTACAAGCTGATAATTCCCTCCCTTCTTCAGACATAGATATACGAATTGAAACAATAAATGCATTACTCTAAATACCCATTGCAGTTACGGTACACTTAACTCATGTTAAAGTAATCCACGTCCATCATTATAGGCTTAATTCAGTTTCTATGATGCTAAAGATAACGGCGTCTAGGATAGTTAACCTTCCACATATATGGCAAGAGCTCTATAGCATAATTAAGGCTTATGGACTCGAAGATTTCCAGTGAGCGTTTTCCTCTATTGGAACTTGGAAGCAGTAAAGCAGGTAGGGTTCAAGGTCTAACATCAGATATTCCCGGCGGAGGGCGATGAATTTTTTCGGGCGTAAATGAGCAAAATGTCCGGTCTTTCACGCTCAAGATAGAATGGGACGCTAAAAACCATAACAGTTAAAGAGCGTCCATAAATTAAAAAGAAAATAATCAGATACTAGTTGGCCACGATATTAGTGCACTTAGAGGAGGGTGCCACTGTTTTGTTGGCAGTGCGTAACGTCATCAAGGCTAGCGACCAGAGAGGAGTGTTATTATATAACTGTATAAACAAATGTGTAGTATTTTATTATTGTTGTAGCATAACGTTATATGAATAATTCAAAATCACTTCATATTAAAAAATCTGATGTGTTACACTCACATGACTTTCTCTACTTTTGTACAAACTATTTATACAAACGCTTATTCTCCATCTACTTCATGTTAATCGAGATAAACATTTGCAGACTCTATCTTATTGCTAATTTTATTGTAGATGTAAGGGGAATATATATTTACAAGGGCAATTTGGAAATACAGTAGCCTTTAAGCACATACATATCTCATAATAGCTGGTTGCTAGGTGCAGCACCATTCCCTTTCCCACAGATTAATACTCCTTGCAAATCCAAGACAAAAAAATCTGATGTGTTCCACTCACATGACTTTCTCTACTCTTGTACAATCTATTTTTACAAACGCCTATTCTCCATAAGCTTCATATTAATCGAGATATCGAGATGTCAATCTTATTGGTAATTTTCTTGTAGATGCAAGAGGAATATGGTAGCTTTTAAGCGATAGACAAATATTTTATCGCTGGTTGCTATGTGGCGCATTCCATTCTCTTTGCATGTCCAGGACATAAAAAAATGAATAACGCATTTGAGAAAAAGTATAAGTATTGGAAAATTTAAGGGAATAACACGCAATATCTCGAAAACGGTTCACTCAACAAAAGAAATGTATATGACATAAGTTGTGTATTTTAACGCGATCTACATTTTTTGTGTAGTAAAAGTTTGTCTATCTCTTATGGTTTACCAGTTATGCAAAAGGCGTTCACAATGAAGAATACTTTTGGAGACATTCCCAGAAAATTCGAGATATACATTTCATTTCTCATGACATTATCTTAAACATATGATATTTTCATGAAAATCGTTAGAGCCATTTTTCAGAAAATTAAAATGTTCGAAAAATTTTCCATGTAAAGGGTAGTCTGGAGTGGGGAATTTTCTTGAAAACCTTCGTGTCGCATCTCTGGAAGATACTGAACCTAAATATCACGTTTGGTGTTTATCCGACTGTTCGTTTTTGAGTTATGCTGTTCACAGACACACACACAGACACACAGACACACACACACACAGACACACACAGACACACACACAGACACACACACAGACACACACAGACACACACACAGACACACACAGACACACACACACAGACACACGCACACACAGACACACACAGACACACACAGACACACACACACAGACACACACACACAGACACACACACAGACACACACACACAGACACACACACAGACACACACACAGACACACACAGACACACACAGACACACACACAGACACACACACAGACACACACACAGGCACACACACAGACACACACACAGACACACACAGACACACACACAGACACACACACACAGACACACACACAGACACACACACACAGACACACACAGACACACACACAGACACACACAGACACACACACACAGACACACACAGACACACACACGGACATGTTTCCAAAAATGCTTCTTTGGATTCAGGAGATCTCAAAACATATATTTCCGGTGAAATCTCGGTATCGAATTTTTGGGTGGAATGCAATACTTCCCCTACTTACTATACGTAGTAGAGAAAGTAAAAACCGCATTTGCATGTTTTTAAGAATTTACTTTAAAAAGTTTTGCACCTTGCCATGTTTGTTTACGTTCTCAAAAACGATAATATATCGTATCGGCATTTCTTCTATAGCGAACATTTTGACAAGGTATACGTATAGTACAGGAATTTCCGCACTTGAGGGTAGAAGGTTGTATGTTAACATTCCGTATTTGATGAGAAGTACAAGAATTGCTATTGACCGTACTTTCTTTTAACATTTCATACATTTTTTACAAGGGTAATATGTAAACTCAGCGGTGTAAACGTGTCGGCAGCCAGTAAGGAGTTCGGATTTTATATTTCACTGTGAACTGGAAGTTGTACTAGTTGTAATGAGTACCTGCATACGAGAACATATGACATCCGTGTGTTAAATTATCTCATTAGAGGTGAAAAACATGACAAGAAACGTTAATGTTACACCTCTTGAATATGAATGAGGTCTTTCTGTATGTTACTATTCTGATTTTCACACGGCATAATAGTGTTGTTTCTGCCATCCTTGGCCTCGGATCGTTTTTTTTTCTTTCTTGCTCTACCACTTGGTACTCAGAGGAAGTACCGTAATTCATCCAGATATTGGTGTTGTGCTTTCAGCGTAAATATACATTTTGAGGTCCCTGAACACCATAACATCAATTTTACACTCTCTATCACCTACCTGTAGTATAGTATATTTCACCCAAACATTCAGTATCGAGATTTTACCCGAAGTACACGTTTTGAGGTGCCCTGAATGCCACGAGTTTTACTGCCTCTATTGCCCACCTATGGTAGGTACAGGAAGTACTTTATTCTGCCTTAGCAGTCCATATAGAGAGTTCACAGAAATAAACATTTTGGGATCACCTGCAACAAAAAAAATCTGATGTGTTACACTCACATGACTTTCTCTACTCTTGTACAAACTATTTTTACAAACGCTTATTCTCCATCTACTTCATGTTAATCGAGATAAACATTTGCAGAGTCTATCTTATTGCTAATTTTCTTATAGATGTAAGGGGAATACATATTTACAAGGGCAATTTGGAAATACAGTAGCCTTTAAGCACATACATATCTCTTAATAGCTGGTTGCTAGGGACAGCACCATTCCCTTTCCCACGGATTAATACTCTTTGCATATCCAAGACAAAAAAATGAATAACGAATTCCCATTTGAGAAAATAAGTATTGAAAAATTTAAGGGAATAACAAGCAATATATCGAAAATGGTTCACTCAACAAAAAAAATGTATATGACATAAATTGTGTATTTTAACGCGATCTACATTTTTTGTGCAGTAAAATTTTGTCTATCTCTTATGGTTTACCAGTTATGCAAAAGTCGTTCACAATGAAGAATACTTTTGGAGACATTCGCAGAAAATTCGAGATATACATTTCATTTGTCATGAAAATATCTTAAACATATGATATTTTAATCAAAATCGTTAGAGCCATTTTTTAGAAAATTAAAATTTTCGAAAAATTTTCCATGTAAAGGGTAATCTGGGGTGGGGAGATTTTCTTGAAAACCTTCGTGTCGCATCTCTGGAAGATACTGAACCTAAATACCAAGGTTGGTGTTTATCCGACTATTCGTTTCTGAGTTATGCTATTCACAGACAGACACACACACACGCGCGCGCGCGCGTGCGCGGACATGTTTTCAAAAATGCTTTTTTTGGATTCAGGGGATCTCAAAACATGTATTTCCGGTGAAATCTCGGTGTCGAATTTTTGGGTGGAATACAATACTTCCCCCACTTACTATGTGTAGTAGAGAAAGTAAGAAGTGGAAAGGTGGAATCAGACGACTGAAAAATTCAATGCCATAGCCGGGATTTTTCAGTATGTGATTCCAACTTTCCAACCTTGTCCAACACACGGCTTGTGTGGAAGAATAATTAATTGTATTAATTGACCTAATAGTGGTTGAAAGTATGAAGCCCGGGACTTAAAGTACTTTGTAGGTCGCCATTGGGGTATGTCATCTCAATAGAATTTGAGATCTCCTTGTGGTTTACAGGGAAAAATACGAATCAGCTGGAGAACTTAATGTCGCGCCGCTAGCAATGTTGCCATGGTAGCTCAGTGGTTAGAGCAACCGGGAGATCCGTGATTCAAATCCCGGCTATGGCATTGAATTTTTCAGTCGTCTGATTCCACCTTTCCAACCTTGTCCAACACACGGCTTGTGATGTGATGTTTCCCGGCCAAAAATTTGGTATAGAAATTTCATCGCAGACGCACGTTTTGAGGTCCCTTGAAACAAAAAATAGCATTTTTACTTTCCCTTTCACCTACCTAGAGTAAGTAGAAGTATTGCATTCTACCCAGAAATTCAATAGTGATCTTTCATCGGGTCCCCTGGACCCAAGAAAAGCATTTTAACTTTCTCTGTCTATTAGGTAGAGGAAGTATGTATTTCACCTAGAAATTTGATAACGAGACCATTGGAAATGTTCAGTTTTAGGTCCCCTAAACTACTTAAGTTTAGAAAAAGGTCCTTGCGTGTGTGTGCATCTGTAAATAGCAATAGCAACTTAAAGGATCCAAAATCTTTCTAGGATGCAAGACAAGATTTTCATGAAGCTTCTCCACCCCAAACAAGCCTTTACTGGGTAAATATTTCGTTATTTTTATTTTCTCAAAAACGACTTCAACGATTTTGATTAAAATGTCATTTCTGAGATAATAATAATAATAATAATAATAATAATACGAAAAATATCTATTTATCTTCACTTTTCTGAGAACATCCTGTCAGGTACACTTCTTTCTTATTGAATTTTGTATAACTCTGTATAGACGTAAACTCAATCTAGAAAAGGAGCTTATTAAAGTATACAATTTATGTAAAATACATTTTTTTCGTAGCATTAGCATATTTCTTGTTGTATTCGATCTACATTTTTCTAAGCTGAAATACGCCATCTGTAGGAAAACGTTCGTACTTTTTATTATGTTTGGCATTTGTGAAACAAACAGCTGAATGTTGTTTCCACATGTTGCATTTAATTAAGCCCTCGTTGATTAATATGAATTAATTTATAAGAATAACGTATCGTGAATTGTAGAATATATAAGGGATACGTGTGAATTTGCCGTACGCACATCAGAATTTTTATTTAAGTTTGTTGTATTTAAGTTGAAATGAATGTTTCTCCTTCACACCTTCACACATGTGTAGTAATTGCATCCATGGAGAACAAGAAAGAGTTTGAGAACTCGAGACAAAGTCAAGTGAGTATTTTCTAGTTCCGATATGTATGCCTATTGCATACTATTTTTCAGCCATAGTGGATAATATAGGTAGTTCTTATGCGAAACTAAAATTAATTACCGACAACTGTTGAACATTGTGGTTCCAATAGTAAGGTCACCGACATTAACATTGGTGGCGAACTAGTAAGTTGATTATCCGTGCCTGGTGTTGACCTTAAAAAAACAATAACTTGGAGCCCATACTTAGATGCTGCTTGAATTAAATTGCAAGTACGTATTAACAAATAAAGGGGAAGTAAAGACGCAGGTAAGACTTAAATGGTAAAATTCAGTTATCAAATATGATTATACTCCACGTCTACGATAATAAATATATCAAAAGTTAGAAGATTTAATATAGTTCATGCATACACCTACAGTAAAATAGATAAAGCCCACAGGCAGGTTAGGTTAGCAGCATGAAGACTGAATGGAAAGTGGATAAATACACTATTGTAGTAAAACTTTATAGTACATCTATGTTTGTATACCTAGAGTGTATTACTTGTCTCGTTTACATTGTTTGGTCCCACCCTGCATTCTCAGAAAGCCAATAGTACCCGCAGCAACCTTCAACAGTGTTCGCAGTATTATTGGCAAGCACAAACGAACCAGGTGATACAGAGAATGGCGGTGTTACTGTTGTGGACTTGCTCCCATAAGACGTATTTTTCTATCTGGTTTGTCCCATATAAGCTTTCTCTAAGACTCCGGGTAAGAACGGTTGGCTCCTGGATATCATCTCAACTTTACGCTTTGTTGGTGTTTCTCTGACTAACACAAAGCGACATAAACTTCCCCAACTAGGGAAACAAACTGCTACTGTGCACAATATCACGTGTGGCCCTGAGTTTATTTTCGATCGTAAGATGCAATTTCTGGCAGAGAGATGAAGTCCCATATTGCTCAACTCGGTGGCACAGTTGTGTCAAGGTCCGGCTTGGGGAATCTGGCGCGTTCGTTGAAGAGGTGTATCCGCATCGACTGCGATGCAAATGTACGTATAGACTAGTCTACCCTTATGGCAGGCAGGGGAAATGTATTGAATCCAAAAACTCGATATCGAGATTTCGTCGGAAACACGTATTTTTAGGTTCGCTGAACTAAAAAATTAGCATTAAAAAAGCGAGACCAGAAAGATGTGCATGTGTACCGATATGGGTAACTGAGGTCGTTAAGGCACAGACTTGTGAACGGGAGGCCCATGGTTCAAAGCCCGCGGACCGTCCTCCTGATTAAAGATTTTTTTTCCGCATTTTCCTCACTCCGCATAGTTGGCAATTGCCGAGAAGGTATCTATCCTAAACTTCGCCAAATATCATTTCAGTTCATGTATTATCAGTAGCCATCGCCTGTGGTGCCAAAATTCATTTATTTATGGACGCTCTTTAACTACTATGATTCTATATTGGGTGTGAAAGACTGGTAATTTTGCTCAGAGGCATCTTTATCAGGCTTGAGGTTCTTTTACGTGCCGTAAATCTATGACACAGGACCACCGGCTTTACTTCCCTCCCGAAGGAAGCCGTGCTAAGGATTTTTACGCCCGAAAAAATGCACCGCCCTCCGCCGGGTTTCAACCCGCGACCTCGGCAACCTCGGCCTGTGATGCCGTATGTAGTAAGAACGGGCATTAAACACTACTAAAATAATTTTTAAAAATTCTCCCAGGAATGCATTGGAAAATTTTCCCGCTTTCACCTGAAACAGCTTTTTATGCCTTTTTTCCCCCCACTCTAAACCGACTCAACAAGTTCGATTAATATATCGTATTTTTGAGATACTGATGTACATATATCTTGAATTTTCTGAGAATAACCTGTGGAGATTTCTTCATTCTGATTAAATTTTGTATAATTTTGTTAAAATGGTAAACCGTGAGAGGTGTAGATAACAGCTTTACTATAGGGAAAATGTAGAGGTGAATGAAATAGGTAATTTTTGCCAAGTAACTTTTTTGTAGCATTAGTTAATTTAGAAATATTAATTGTTTTATGGGTCTAACTTGGTGCCCATGCCTGAGCTTTGAACCTGTGCTTTTCTCCACACGAGCTCATTACAAACATTTACAGAAAACTCAGGCCACATATTTTATCCTTTACGTCAACTATATATTTTAATCAACATAGTTAGAAATGTTTTTAGAAAGTAAAACGTAACGAAAAGTTTTCCATACATGTAGTATTGAGGTGGGAGAATTTCATGAAAACTGTGTTGCATCCTTGAAGGATTAGTGTTTATCCTTCTGGAGTTGTGCTGCTCAAAGGCATAACTACACACTGGCGCGCTTGAGTCCTTTTCTAAAGTGATTTTTGGGTGTGCTCACGGTATTTCTGGTGGAATTTCGATATTGAGATTTTGGGTAGAATGCAATACTTTATCTACCTAGAACACGAAAGCTGTAGAAAAAGTGAAAAGAAGGAGGTGTATATATTGAGGCAGTATTTTTAACACTTAAATGATTTCAGTCAAATTATATAATATAAATTCAATAACAGCCGGCCTTAAAGCAATATGTGTATGTAACAATATATAAAAAGTGTATATTACAGTCATTGTAAATGTTTATATTATTGTATACATGTTCAATAATGTTATGTGAATGTATTACGTAATTTAATCATGTAGGAGCTGTGAGAATAATAGGTTAAAAGTTGCTAATAATGAGGTAACTTTGAGGTAATAATGAGTAAGAATGTTTAATAATGCTACTAGTCATTATTGGAGCAACAATAATGTAAATTTTGAGACAGTTTATAAAATAGCCAATCAACAACCAAAAAAGAAAGCTTAGGTTAAATAAAAGTATTCTATTGGATTAGGAATAGCCAATCAGAGACTTGAAATACAGAAATTTACAAATTTAGGCGGAAGAAATCAAGTCAGTTGCTTGTAGATAGCGGTCATAACTGGACGCGTTGGTTGTAGACAGTGTTCCTAATCGAGAAATTTAATAGGTATACGTGTGAGACGAAAATAGTTTATGTGTTAAAAATTGCAAGTAATTAACAAAAGAATCTCACAGCTCTCTCTCTATATCAGTGAATGTTATTAAAATAGTGTCAAACATTAATAAAAAGGAGTGAATTAAAAATTATAATCTGTATAAGCCTACATTCTTCAGTCGCACCACCTCCCTGCTAAGAAATCCATGTATCTAACAAAAATACTGACGCAGCCGAGGCAAACATAAATATATAATATTTAAAGAAACAGTCAAAATTACAAAGTTAATATTTTTTAAACATTTGGGGCAAAGGCCACCGGAAAGTACATTTGCGGCGAAGGCTACCGGAAACCTTTTACCATACGTGCGGTTGCAACTACTTCAAATTCGGTTCCCCAACAGTTGAAATATAATACAACTCTTACAATACAACACCACCATAAAATTAATCTTTTTCAATATCCATTATTATGTGAGAATGAGTACCATTAATACGATGCTTAGCAGCATAGTGTATTATGTACACGCAGGAATTGTAAAAACTGATACCCAGATAGCTGTACAGCGACGGAAATAACCTGAGATATATATTTCATCGACATTTTATCATGACAGTAAATGCTGAAAGAACTATTTATAATATTACTTACTACGGAATCACAACACAAATACACACACCTTCTCTCAATTCCTTAATAATGACAAAATAATACTTTGCCTATATTAAGAACTCTATTGAAACTTTGCTCTTCTATTCTAAGAATATTTGCGGCTTTTTGCTGTGCAATCGTAATTTTCTTTCACAAACATTAGTAACAAAGGAATAGGTTGGGTATATTCAGACTTCAGTCAGCCTTATATTCATTTGTGTGTTTCGCACGCCGACGCTAGGCGGTGCAAGAGTCCATCTTTTTACTTTCTCTACTACGTATAGGAAGTAGGGGAAGTATTGATATCCACCCAAAAATTCGATACCGAGATTTCACCGGAAATATATGTTTTGAGACCCCTGAATCCAAAAAAAAAGCATTTTTGGAAACATGTCCGTGTGTGTGTTTGTGTGTGTGTGTCTGTGAACAGCATATCTCAGAAACGAACAGTCGGATAAACACTAAACTTTGGTATTTAGGTTCAGTGTCTTCCAGAGATGCGACACGAAGGTTTTCAAGAAAATACCCCCACCCCAGATTATCCTTTACATAGAACATTTTTCGAAAATTTTAATTTTCTTAAAAATGGCTCTAACAATTTTGATTAAAATATCATTAAATTATATTAAAATATGCATATCTCGAATTTTCTGGGAGTGTCTCCAAAAGTATTCTTCATTGTGAACGACTTTTGCATAACTGGTAAACCATAAGAGATAGACAAAATTTTACTATACAAAAATGTAGATCGCGTTAAAATACACAATTTATGTCATATACATTTGTTTTGTTGAGTGAACCATTTTCGAGATATTGCTTGTTATTCCCTTAAAATTTTCCAATACTTATACTTTTTCTCAAATGGGAATTTGTTATTCATTTTCTTTTTATGTCCTGGACATGCAAAGAGTATGGAATGCTCCACAAGCAACCAGCTCTTAAAATATTTGACTATCGCTTAAAGCCTACCAATTCCCCTTGCATCTACAAGAAAATTAGCAATAAGATTAACATCTCGATTAACATGAAGTAGATGGAGAATAAGCGTTTGTAAAAATAGTTTGTACAAGAGTAGAGAAAGTTATGCGAGTGTAACACATCAGAGGTTTTAGCCTTTTAGTCATTTAGGAGTTGAAATTAGAAACTGCCTTATAGCCCATGTCCGTCGGCTGGTGAAAAAATTATCAAAATTAATTTCCGAGATTAACACACACGCGCATATAAATGTTCCTCTTTACAATATTAGTGTAGACGTACATAGTAGGACATGGTTACGTTGAACGCCGACGAAAGAACCCCGAGCATTTGATGATGTCACACACCTTAACAACTGGGAGGGGTTCTCATACTACCACTAATTTCCTCTCTATAACTACTCTGTCACAGGGGAAGGAGGGGACATTTGGAGGTTATTAGAGGTGCACTTTCTTCCGTGCGCCGTTCATTTGATATCCTGGCTTAATGCAGTATGCACATTCGTAAGTATTTGTAAGTGATTGTTCTCAACACTGTCGTCAAATCCTGTATTCTCGAAATAGTTCTCCTTATTGCACTGCATTTTAAACGGCTTTCTTCACCTCTTAACTGGATGAAGTATTTGCTGAGTTCAACTAAAAAATTCTGTATTAAAATTTTACTGGAAATAAGTATCATATGCTTACGGGTGTATATACAGCTTCACCACTTTGGGAAAACAAGGAAAAACGTTATTTGTAGGCAAACATTTAATGCAAAAATAATTAATACTCACATATGCGATGATTACATACGTCTGGGGCTGGAATTATGCGAATAACAAAAAATTAATAACATCTTGGGTACGTTTTATGTTCAGGTCCTTTCCCTATTTGTTGCAGACAACAAACCAAATTGGTATTCAAATCATACACCTCCAAGGGTGCAAGGTCAAGATTTTAGGATGATTCTATTCTCATCTGCCCCCTTACTTACAGATATTTGTTGATTTTATAATAGTTAATAAACGATTGTGATCTTAAATGTCAAATAACTGCACGAAGATTAAAAGGAATATTTTCAGTTTTTTCTGAAACGCGTGATTATTTTAATTCCGCTGAAATTGCATATAATTTAGAAAAATAAAAGACAAAATCTTAATACAGTAAAAGCGTAGATGTAAAAACATGCAGATTTTATGAGATATTTTCGTAGCATTAACCGTTTTCGAGCTCTTTGATGCTGCACTTTTAAATTTTCCAGATTTTAAGTAGTATACTTAGAAATGTTATGTATCCAATCTTTCGTTTCTCATGAATATAATCTCTGCTGGAGTGTAACTACTTGTGTTAAAAGCAGATGACTGTCGCTTCAGTTTCGAGGAACACAATGTCTGTTGCGACGATATTATCTTATTTCTGTTATTCCTCTTTTGTTGGCAGCTTTTGGCTTTGGAAACAGTTGCTCATTAGCAATAATATTCATTGTTTTACGTTTGGTTTTAATCGTTAGTCTTGTTACTTAAGGTATATATTACATACACGCATCTCATTTATACTTCTAAACCCAAGGGAGAATGGGGAATACCATAATTACAGAAAACCTCCACTCCCAACTGGGAATCGAACCTGGGACCTCTGGATTTAATGACTAGCAGCTAACCTCAGAAACAGTCCCTGATCGAAACTATTCATATATAAACTTTATCATTAATTACACGAAGCATTGCACAGTTTCATTAAATGGCGATGGGCAGAGGCAGTCATGTATTGTTCCTAAATTAAATATTGGGGGAAGGCTTTAGGACTATTAAAATATTACATAACGTCCTTGTATTCATAAATTGAGGATCCAAAAGTTGTTTATGTCGCTTCACATATGCACCACATTACGTTCAGAAATTCAGTTTTACATAATATTTAAATTTAAAAATTTCTCTAATTCAATGAATTTACGACAAAAATATATAAAGAAACTATTCGTGGATAGTTACGCCTACCTTCGTGCAGTTATCAGACCATTACTTCTATCAATTCACGCTCCAAATATTCCATTATTTTTTTGGGGGGGGGGCAAAACGGTGTTTCAACCAACAACATTTATTAGAAATATTTTTTTCGTTATACTGAGTAGAATCACCTGTTAACGTATGGTGCGTTAGTTGCCTTCCATCCTGTGTATTTATCGAGTTATTCTCACATCAAACGCAATAAAGTAAACAAAACTAACAGTGAAATTCCTGCTTATGACGGCAGTAGTGAACAAACACTAAATCATTAAGGGCACTGGAATGTGAAACCACAGTGAATTTAGTTTCGTTTTAAGTTTTCCGCGTCTGATGCTACCATAATTATACAATTCTGAAAATTCAAACGCCCCTGAATTTAGTACAGCAGCAGTTGAGTATAATGAGTAAATGGAACATACTTTTAGTATTTCCGTTCTTCTTCAATGCAAATGTTCAAATTTTTAGGTAAATTTATATTATTTACTATTAAAGAAATATCTGTACATGTACAAATAAATAAGTAGAGATTTTCTTCTGAATTAATATATTTAAGTGTAATAAATTAGAATTATGAAATTTAATACAAACTTTTCCTTCAACATGTTGAAATATAAAAGCTGTTAAAACACAATAATTATAAACATTATTTTTTCTTTAAATTAATACTTCGTCAAATTATGCGTTTTTTCATAAACCTTGAAGCAAAATGTTGACAGAAAAAAATTACTTAAATGATGATATACAAATTTAATATCCGTTGTGTAATCTTTTTAAAACATTCTACGCCAACACGTGTAGGAATAAATGCAGTTTCAATTCGTCGTAGTATAGAAAAATAATGGTTTGAGACGCCCAAGAATGTCCATATAAATCCAAGCAAGGAAAGTGTATGGAAAATGCTCATATTAAGAGAACATTTTAAGGGGAGTCGAAATGCCCTATCTGTCAATGTGAATTGATGGCCCATTATTTGAGAAACTACTTAAGACAGCTGAATTTTTAAGGAATGTTCAGCAATACTTTTACAGTTGATTGATGAAAAAAACACATTATCTTTGTGAAGCACAGCGATGATTTTTTTAATACAGTGCCTAAAATATTGAAAAACAATAGTTTTTAAATTTAAAAACTAACTATACGTTATATATAACAATTTTAATTAAAATAAAGATAATTTAGCTACAAATATGTGGTAAAATTTCAGCACTTGTTACCAATTATTTTCGGAGATAATAGGGCATTTCTGTAGAAAATTTTAGTTCTTCAGAAATTAAACTTTAACAATCTGAGAGAGCCTAAAGATTGTACGCGGCGTTATTTTCAATTATATTTTTAAGCTATTTACAATTATCGTTCCTCTATGAAAGTTACAAAAAAATGAGGGGAGATTTGAAATATGCATATGCAACTAATACCCGAATATGGAAAACAAATCATGAAAATCGCCATTTGGACTTCCCTTAAGTGAAAATTGGGCTGTTGTCACATCCCAGTATCCTAAAACCCAAGGTAATTAAAAGAAATTCTCATGCTATTGATTCTTATCTGTTCAATACTTAGGTACAACAAATGTAAAATCCAAACAAGGAAACATTTTAAGGGACTATTAAAATAGTGTATTTATAAATAAACAGTTCTGTGTATTCTATCAATGGTTTTACAACAATTAGACTTAATATTTATTTCTAATGAGATTTTAGGTAATTGTTTGTCCCTCCATTTCATCTACATTCTCCTTTTACTTCATCTTTCATCCGTTGGAAGTGTCGGCGATGGTGTTTCGGTGCAGCGTGGCTGGGGAAAAGGATGCTCTTTGTGACTCTCTCCGTCTCTCGGCTTTCGGCTGGCTGCCGGAGGTATCTGAAGCCCCTTGAGGCTTTGTGCGGGGTGGGCTCCTCGCTACCTGTCCGTCTGCCGGGGAGTCTCTATGTGGAAACTTAGGGACCCTGCCACTCTTGTGCCGTCACTCCTGGTTCCGGCCGCCCGATGTCTTCTCTCGCCTCATCCTTCCTCCCATTGACGTCCCCTATGGGGCGTAGGTAGGATATCCCCTAGTGGATCAGTGTCGAGTCCCCTCCTAGCCAATCCAATCCAATCCTTAGATAATTTTTGCATTAAAAATGTCAGAAAAATTTTGCGAAAGTTAATATTGACTATAAAATAATAATCATGGTTAATTTCTCTATTCTTTATAAAATGATTTTTCTGCATTAATCGTTAAGACACAACAAAATTATAATCTTAAAATGTGATGTTTTAGAATTTTTTTATCTTTTTTTCAGGAAAGGAGCTTGTTCTGATACTTGGAGAAAACGGTGACAGAAGGAAAATGTGTGATGTTCAAACTGTTCGTGAGTGAAGGAAGAATAAAAAACGAGTATAAATTTAATGTGAAGGCGCTAATTTGAACCCCCCCCCGATTCGATCCGTTTTACATATTTGAAAAGGAAAGTAGATTTGCGCTGAGTGGGTGCGTGTCGTCAGAACCGTCCTTGTGATGTAAATCGTTGTTTTCGGCAGCTCAGTGTAAAGTTTTGGAGACACGTGTCAAGGGAATACCCCGGTATGGCTTCCAGAAATATGACGGTGAGTAAACCCTAAGTTAGCATCGAGACACCGATACCTCAGCGAAAATAAATCTACGAGTCACGCCACGATGTGGTCGATGAAGAAACACGCCTTATTGTGAGCTATGCAGGGACTTGAGTGGTAGAAGTGTCGTTCTTGTTGTGCCCGTGGTGGATGACGACTTCGTTCGTGTACGATATGGGCGAGAACGCCGTTCACCACCATCATCATCACCACCATCACCATCACCAGCAGCAACAGCAGCAGCCGGCGCCCGGAGAACTGAGACGGAGTTTCGCCAAATTGGATATTGCAGCTATGGTCGGGCACCAGCATCCTCAGCAGAGGGGTACAAACAACAATAACAACTATATGCGTCAGCAATCACATCATCACCATCACCAGGTAGGGCACTTTCTGCTATTATTCTATAAATTAGATACTATTCTAGAAAAACGAGCACGAACGAGAGGTAAGCTGCAATAGATCAACCCAAAAGTGGCATTGGATAAAAAGGTTTATGCAAGCCTACCGTTATAAACATGTTGTTACTGTATTCTATATATAGTGCATAATTGGCTCATTATAACACGCGTACAACAATAGCAATGGCGTATTTCCTATAGCAGTGGCGTAATACCAGCATTCCAAGCCGCCTTCTTATAGAGAGAAGAGGGAATCATTTTGTAATACTCTTTTCTCTGAGCAACGAAGATGCAAAAACCTCTGTACATTATTAAATATGGAATAATAATAACGAATCTTAATTATTAAGATATGAATTTATAATTACTTACCATCCTGTACTGATAATAGGATACATCACAATACAACATCTGCTTACATCTCTCCCAGGAAGGGAATGTATGCAAGTGGCTGTCGTGTTTATCGGTTCAACACGCATACACACATAATAACAAATTAAATGCAGGGAGAGAAGCTAGTCACTGTTTAAGAACACATGAAGACGCTCTCACTTATGTCGGCTATGGGTGCCGAATCATTTCATGATGTAGGTATTTCCTACTATTTACAATGCTAAAATGACATAAAATGCTGTATCCAACTCTTGGATAATCTTAATGTGACACTCGTGAAAAAATTCACAAACATTCACTCATTTCATAATCATCAAGGCTATCCACTTATTGCATAAATTACTATTATTAGTCCCTTGTCAATATAATAAATCCGTTTCTTTTTAATTCACACAAACCTGTATGATCTTGTGATCTATCTCGAAAATATTTTTTCTGCAAGTGACGCAGAATCAACAAGATATCTTGATAAAACTTCAAAGTTCAAACCATCTGAAAAATTGGCATTTCAGAACCAATGTGAAATGAAATGAATAACAGACCAGTTAAGACAAGAGCTTCTTGGTAACTATGTTAGCTTGCCCTCCTTGCGGGGTTGATTAGCGTTGCAGATTGCGGAGCGGGCGATCCTGTTTCGATTTCTATTTCTTAAGCTGGGAGATCTGGTATGAGGTACATTCAGCCTCAGCTATTATCCAGGCTCAATTCAACCTAGATTCGGACTTGAGTCTTCCGGATTGGCAGGCTGATATGCTAACACCATAAGTCCTAGACCAGTGGAGCAACTATTGATTGAGAAGTAATGGTTCCCGGTCTCGAAAATCGCACTTAAAGTGGAACGAAACAGAAAAATGAATATTTCATTCACCACGTTAGTTTATTTATCGTCAAGATTAAATAACAACGCACGCAGTTTCACCATCCCAAGGTGAAGGGTTGTTGAGTTGACGCGTGACGTTATGAAAGCCACACTGAACCCATACAAGACGTAAGCAGCATAGGTGTTTTAAATGATTAACAAATTTACGTGTTAACTTTACTAGAAGTTCGTAACTTCTCTGAATAACAAAGAGTAGAGCCAAAGCGAGCCAATCACTTTTCATAATCCAGTTAATACCTACTAGATGATAAACAGTAGTCTAACAAGCTACTTTGAAAATGAGTGAACGTGGTAGCCGACCTCATCAGTTGAACCAAAAAAGAGCGATTTTGAAGATTTATCCTATCTGACATCGATTCTGAGACAGTGTAACACCGAAAACCGTGCTGGTTCCAAAGAAAGTGTGTGTTCCTTGGACTATGCAAACACAAACTTGGTGAAGAGTGATTTTGTATCACAAAGCATCCTAATTTTCACAAATTAGTTACAGATCGTGATGTTATGAATATTGTTAGGCAGACTTAACATTAAAAACAAAATGTTGAGCTAAAAATAAATTAATCACCACCAACAATCCTACTAATATGACGTGGCGATGTTCCTGCTACAAAAAACCCACAGCATGGATTAATTTATGAACTGCTATTAGACACAGAAGAAGAATTATCATACCATCATATTAGTGATTACAATTAGGAATGCTTTTCCAGAACCCAGCGGAGTATACTAGGCTTCAAAGTTCACTAATAAACACACAAATTAAAATAGTTTTAAATTCAACAATTATTATTATTTAAAATTGTATAACGAGTCTGTGACGAACCTTTTATGTTGTCTGAAAACGTGAGAACCGCTTCAATCGTATTAACTCTAATGGAGTTCGAAGCGTGGGAACTATGTATTTTCTTCGGTAGTGACAGATCAATTGCTGCGTCCGGTAATGGATCCATACAATGTGCGTGTAGAGACTTTTTTTATTTTACGCATTATAGGAGTTTCCATTCTTAGTTAGATTCCTCATATTTATTTTTCATGATCTAAGACCCAGAATACTGAGTTTTGACACCAGTCTTTTTACTTTCTCTACTACGTATAGTAAGTAGGGGAAGTATTGTATTCCACCCAAAAATTCGATACCGAGATTTCACCGGAAATACATGTTTTGAGACCCCCTAAATAAAAAAAAGTATTTTTGGAAACATGTCCTTGTGTGTGTGTGTGTGTGTGTGTGTGTGTGTGTGTGTCTGTGAACAGCATAACTCAGAAACGAACAGTCGGATAAACACCAAACTTGGTATTTAGGTTCAGTATCTTCCAGAGATGCGACACGAAGGTTTTCAAGAAAATTCCCTCACCTCAGATTACCCTTTACATGGAACATTTTTCGAAAATTTTAGTTTTCTCAAAAATGACTCTAACGATTTTGATTAAAATATCATAGGTTTAAGATATTGTTATGAGAAATGAAATGTATATCTCGGATTTTCTGGGAATGTCTCCAAAAGTGTTCTTCATTGTGAACGACTTTTGAATAACTGGTAAACCATAAGAGATAGACAAAGGTTTACTACACAAAAAATGTAGATCGCGTTAAAATACACAATTTATGTCATATACATTTCTTTTGTTGAGTGAATCGTTTTAGAGATATTGCTTGTTATTCCCTTAAATTTTCCAATACTTATACTTTTTCTCAAATTCGTTATTCATTTTTTACTTTCTCTACTACGTATAGTAAGTAGGGGAAGTATTGCATTCCACCCAAAAATTCGATACCGAGATTTCACCGGAAATACATGTTTTGAGACACCCTGAATCCAAAAAAAAGCATTTTTGGAAACATGTCCGTGTGTGTGTCTGTGTGTGTGTGTGTGTGTGTCTGTGTGTGTGTCTGTGTGTGTGTGTGTGTGTCTGTGAACAGCATAACTAAAAAACGAACAGTCGGATAAGCACCAAACTTGGTATTTAGGTTCAGTATCTTCCAGAGATGCGACACGAAGGTTTTCAAGAAAATCCCACCACCCTAGACTACCCTTTACATGGAACATTTTTCGAAAATTTTAATTTTCTCAAAAATGGCTCTAACGATTTTGATGAAAATATCATATGTTTAAGATAATGTCATGAGAAATGAAATGTATATCTCGAATTTTCTGGGAATGTCTCCAAAAGTATTCTTCATTGTGAACGACTTTTGCATAACTGGTAAACCATAAGAGATAGACAAAATGTTACTACACAAAAAATGTAGATCGCGTTAAAATACACAACTTATGTCATATACATTTCTTTTGTTGAGTGAACCGTTTTCGAGATATTGCTTGTTATTTCCTTAAATTTTCCAATACTTATACTTTTTCTCAAATTCGTTATTCATTTTTTTGTCCTGGACATGCAAAGAGAATGGAATGCGCCACATAGCAACCAGCGTTAAAATATTTGACTATCGCTTAAAACCTACCATATTTCGCTTGCATCTACAAGAAAATTACCAATAAGATTGACATCTCGATATGTCGATTAACATGAAGCATATGGAGAATAGGCGTTTGTAAAATTAGATTGTACAAGAGTAGAGAAAGTCATGTGAGTGTAACACATCAGATTTTTTTATGTCCTGGACATGCAAACAGAATGGAATGCGCCACATAGCAACCAGCTCTTAAAATATTTGACTATCGCTTAAAGCCTACCAATTCCCCTTGCACCTACAAGAAAATTAGCAATAAGATTAACATCTTGATTAACATGAAGCATATGGAGAATAAGCGTTTGTAAGAATTGTTTGTACAAGAGTAGAGAAAGTCATGTGAGTGTAACACATCAGATTTTTTCTATTTACATTGAAATTGTGATATAGCGCTGCTATCATGGATCTAAGTTGAAGGTCATTATATGAAAAATATATTCTTTTCGGAGCAAAGACTGTGATAACTTTCTGAACTGCCAGTGCGTATGTAATGCGAAATGTGAGCCAAATATTTTAAGGTACTATTCAAAATAATTTTCTTCAGAGCATAATAGGGTTTGATTCGCCTTTAATCCATAATTTATTTCTTTGGTCTTCTAACAATTCATCATTATCACAAGATTTCCATTCACCGTTTTCTAGCCATTTATGTTCATTTTTACATGATGAAGAATTTTTCAATTAATATGGTACAGTTCTCATTGCAGTTTTGCGCAGCTCACCATAAATGGTTATTTATACTAGCTTTCCATGCCATCAGCTCTGGGTGTTTTTTTTCCCTACCATTTTAATTGTTTTCATTAGAGTTTTATACAAATGCCATTCGTCAAATTCATGTTCAACTTCCGGATACTGAGTTTTTAACATGTATCTTACCTTTTGTCTGTCGGAAAGAAAAACTCTACACATTTCCTGTTTTGCAAGCTTAGTCATTATGTTGTCACAAGCAGCCTTTTCCAAATCCCCTTTTACCATACCTCTTTGAACAAGTTTGAAATCAATAATTTTGCGGGAATTTAAATCCATGACAGAATAGACTAAATATTTGGCTGTAAATCCTGGGGAGTAATGCTGCCCATCCCCTGCCAACCATATAGGTATACCACAACCTTTTAATGAATTAAAGATTTTTTCGTTCTTGAACCCAAAATGTTCGCAACTGGTGCTGCCATGTTTCGAATGGTTGTATCCAACGCCTTGAAAACATTGCCAAACCCAGTGATTTGCAGGACTTGAAACTGCTGAAACAGTATACCAGATAATAATAAAGAACTTGTTATTAAAGCATTTATTTCTGGTTTCTTTCCTGATAAACTTGGTGAGTTCCAAGTCAATGTATTATCGCAATAACATAGTGTTTTAAGATTGTCCCTTTAGTGTAAGCGAAATTGTTTTGATTTCATTTCTACATAAAACACATACCTTGAACATTAAAAGTAGAGATATCCAAGCAACAATGAAATATTCCATTGTAACTTCATTTCTACGAGGGCTGATCAATAAAGCCTGAGACTGATTTTTTTCTGTAGTTTCCTTGATAGTTTTATGTCTCTACCACGAATACTTGAAAAGAGCAGGGTTTCATGTATAATGTCCATAAGCGACAGCACTCTCGTAACGGTAGGTTGGTAGTAATGCTGTATATTGTTGACCCTACTTGAATTTCGCATACCTCAAAATGGAGGTGACACGAGAGGAGCAATAAAATTTTATTTTCGTTTAAATCATACACCCTTGAAACTTTCGAAACGCTGAAGCAAGCATACGGTGAAGATGCACTACCTCGTGCAACGGTGCTTAGGTGGTTCAAGGACTTCAAAGAAGGGCGAGTCCTCTGTGCTAAGCAAGGTGGGCCTGGTGTTTCGGAATGGAATGATTTACCAGGCAGTTCCCCCCGTCACACTACTGTTACAGCAGCTACTACACGTCAGTATTGGCTACACTGAGGAAGCACATTACAAGGAAACGTCCAGAACATCATCGGATTGGGTGGCGACTTTATCACGACAACGCGCGGCCTCACGTCGCAAATCAAGTCCAGGAATTTTTGGCTAAATTCAACATTACCTGTGTGCCGCATCCGCCTTAAAGCCCCGGTCTTACCCCCTGTGATTTCTTTTTATTCCCATTACTAAAGGCAAAGCTCCGGGGCATTCGATTTGAGAGCACTGAAGCAGTGCTAAAGAAAAGTGAGGCGATTCTCAAAGACCTGACAAAGAATGGCCTGCACCATGTGTTTGAGGACTGGCAGAGACGGTATAAAAAGTGCATTCAGATAGGAGGGGACTACTTTGAAAAAGATCATGTCAACATTGAAATGGAGTAATAAATATCTGTGAAAAAAATCAGTCTCAGTCTTTATTGATCAGCCCTCGTACGTATGGTGCAAGCCTCTTCTTGTTCTTCCTCGTTATCAGAATCTGAAGTATCAGATTCGTAGAAACTTACATTCAGCTTATCCTGATCTTCCTCATTCATTACTTGTTTCTAGATATTTTCAGGTTCCAACAGCATATGTTTCCTTATGATTGTAGTACCTAGTTCACATTTGTACTTCTGAATTGTTGTTTTTTTCATCACCTTCAATTCTGAATTCTCTTTCACTACTTTTATCATCATCGCCTCCGCTGTCAGTCTTATTGCAAGTAACATTATTGCATAGCTCAGAAACTATACTTCTACGATTTCTAGCCACATATCGTTCTGTTCTTTGTCGTTTGTTCTTGGATGAACATGGTGAAGGATCAATTATTTTACTAGAACTTGATATCTGGAAATTGTCTTCAGTTTTCCTTATAATTGGAATAGTTCCAGGTTTTAATATAGGCCCTCTGAAATTTTCATCCGACATAATCTGCCTTTTTACTTTCTCTACTACGTATAGTAGGTAAGTAGGGGAAGTATTGCATTCTACACAAACATTCGATACCGAGAATTCCGGAAATCTACGACACGGGACCACCGGCTTTACTTCCCTACCGAAGGAAGCCATGCTAAGGATTTTTACGCCCAAAGAAATCCATCGCTCTCCGCCGAGTTTCAACCCGCGACCTCGGGAACTAGAGGCTAGCATGGTAACCACTATACCTCGATTCCCGTCGACCGCCCTCTCTAAACCTTGCGTTTTTCGTAGTTTTCCCTGTTCGGTAGGCAATGTTGGGTTGATTTCTCATCTACCACGATTTCCTTTCCTTCAGTTCTCTTTCATTGTGTTTCCTTCTCAAATTTCAGGTGTGGTTTTAGGTTTCGTGGCGTATGGCGGTGCCAGACAGATGGCGCGGATGCTTGCTGAAGGAAAATTCTTTTGTAGTGTTTAACGCCCGTTCTATTTGCACACACGGTGGACGCTGATGATGCATGAAAGGAAATGATATTTGGGAAAGGAATTTTGGGAAAAAAGCGCTCCAGGTCTAAGTTTAGGGTACTTCTTCGGCATTTGCCAGTCATGGGGACTGAGGAAGACGTGGAAAAAACTTCAGTCAGGGAAGGCGGTCCTGGCGGATTTGAACTACGGACCTCCTGTTCACGAGTCCATGCCTTATCGACTTTGGCCACCCGTGTCGTAATACTTCCACAGTTTATTAGTGATATCCAAAAGAATGTTATCCAAATACTCCTTTCTCATCTATTTATTTAATGATATCACAGATAATATTGAATCTATTTAAAAAGAATGACAGTGTAAATCCACGAGTATTGTGATTCCATTGTAAAACTGAAGAGAAAATCTTATGACTTTCTCTACTCTTATACAAACTATTTTTACAAACGCTTATTCTCCATCTACTCGTACTTCATGTTAATCGGGATAAACATAGAATTTCTTATTGCTAATTTTCTTGTAGGTACAAGGGGAATATGGTAGACTTTAAGTGATAGTCAAATCTTTTGAGAGCTGGTTGCTATGTGGAGCATTCCATTCTCTTCGCATGTCCAGGTCATAAACAAACGAATAATGAATCACCATTCAAGAAAAAAGTATAAGTATTGGAAAATTCAAACAAATAACAAGGAATATCTCGGAAATTGTTCACTCATCAAATAAAGTATATGAGATAAATTGTGTATTTTAACGAGATCTACATTTTTTGTGTAGAAAAATGTTGTCTATCTCTTACAGTTTACCAGTTATGCAAAAGTCATTCAGAATGAAGAGGACTTTTGGGGACATTCCCAGAACATTCAAGGTATAAATTTCATTTTCCATGAAAATATATTAAACGTATGGTATTTTAATCAACATCGTTACAGCCATTTTGAGAAAATAAAAGTTTTCGAAAAATGTTCCATGTAAAGGGTAATCTGGGATTGGGGATTTTCTTTAAAATCTTCGTGTGGCACCCTTGGAAGATACTGAACTTAAATAGTTCGGTATTTAACCGACTTTTCGTTTTTGAGTTATGCTGTTCACAGACACACACATACATTTTTCTGAAAATGCTTTTTTTTGTATTTAGGAGGACTCTAAACATGTATTTCCGGTGAAATTTCGGTATCGAATATTTTGGGTGGAATATGATACTTCCCCTACTTACTCTACGTAGTAGAGAAAGTAAAAATAGTTGTATTCTTCCGTTTAAATAAAAGCCATCGTGTAGGGATTACGATACCTATTAGCTGACGCGCAGCACAGCGCCACTTCAGTTCCGTGCTTCCGCCCTTCCCATCTGCTCATACGCTAGTTCACGAACAATTCTAAGCAAGTGAGCTAACCTACAGAGAATACGCAGAAAAGTAGTTCTTGATAAACATTTATTATACTCCACAAGTTAAAATCCTATCATTTTTTAAACTTATTTTTCCCTTTCAAATAACACCCAAAAACTTTAAGATGTATTAGCAATTCGTCCCTCTTTAGGAAAATCAACCCTAGTTTCCTATCCTTAAGAAGAAGATTAAACAGAAATTTCTGATTTTTTAGTTTACTTTTGAATTGTTTGTGGTTCTTAAGGTCTTATAGTTTAGTTAGTTTCTTGTTAACATTTATTTTATTAAAACCTTTATAATTTTATACAAAATCCTTTTTCTAGAGCAGTTTTCATTTTTCATAGATTTTAATTATTGATTATTAATAATTTCATTTTTCTGCCGAACTTTTACTTAGTTTTGTATAGTGTTTTTATTTTTTTTGCAAACAATTGCGCATCGTGTATCTTGGTTCATGGAATTATTTACTAGCCTTCGAATGACTGCATTTCTCATACTTGCATACTGTAACATTGAAGCTTTCACGCTGATGATTATTGTTAAGAGCTTCTCGAGATACGAGGGCAGTCCCAAAAGTACCCGATCTCACGTATATATATAGCGGTTGTTTCAAACAAATGACTATGGTAGAAAGTATAACCCCTATAAATCTTAAGTTTCAAGTTTGACGATGCTAAGTTCTTTAGTAACTGCTTGACAGCCGTAATAGTGAACTCTCTCAGCGAATTTGTAAACATGGATAAAAGTGGCCATCGTTATGTGATACAATACTTTCATACTAATATTAAAGCTGAGCTAGATTCTACTCTGGAAGAGTCTGCTCCTTCGTTTACAACAGTAAAATATTGAGTGGCAGAGTTTAAGCGAGGCCGTACGAGCTGCCAAGACGAACATCGCAGTGGTCGACCAAATGAGGTGTCCACGCCAGAAATTGTGAAGAAAAGCCACAAAATGGTATTGGATGACCGTCGACTGAAAGTGCGCGAGCTAGCAGACATCGTAGACATTTCAAAAAGTGATGTACATCGCATAATAACTGAAAATTTAGACATGATAAAGCTGTACGCAAGATGGGTGCCGCGTTTACTCACAATGGAACAAAAGCGCGTCATGTGGATGTTTCAGTCGAGTGTTTGGCGATGTTTCGCTGCAATAAAGCCGAGTTTTTGCGTTTATTCATAACCATGGGTCCATCACTTCACACCTGAGACGAAGGAACAGTCAAAACAGTGGATTGAAAGGGAAGAATCGGCTCCAAAGAAGGCGAAGACAGTTTCATTTGCAGGCAAGGTCATGGCGTCAGTTTTTTGGGATGCACGTGGGATAATTTTCATTGTTTATCTTCAAAAAGGAAAAGCAATCAATGGCGAGTATTATGCAAACTTATTGCAGAGTTTGAATGGTGAAATCAGTAAAAACGGCGGCATTTAGCGAAAAAGAAAGTTCTGTTCCATCAAGACAATGCACCAGTTCACACATGCATTATCGCCATAGCCAAAATCAATGAGTTAAAGTTTCAAATTGCTTCCTCATGCACCCTATTCGCCAGACGTAGCCCCCTCTGATTATTTTCTGTTTCCAAAGTTGAAGAAATAGCTTGGTAGCAAAATATTTGCCAACAATGAAGAGGTGGAATTTGCAGCTGATGGCTATTTTGCAGAACTCGACGGTTCTTACTATAAATAAGGCATCGAAGCTATTGAACATCGCTGGGAAAAGTGTATCGAGCTGAAAGGAGACTATATAGAGAAATAAATATGTTTTTTTCCCAACATTTTTGTGTTTTCTTTGTTAGGTCTGGTACTTCTGGGACAGCCCTCATACCAGCCATGTGATGTTAACGAAGTCTTATGAAGAAGGCCGCAAGTATGGCCGCAAGCTCGGGAGACTTTATTAACATACACGGCTGGTAACCCAAAAAGCTCTTACTTGCATATTTTCAATAAGCATGTTTTCGGCGCCGAAAGAATCGGAAACTATACAATAATATTGACCAAATTATTCTAAAACAGAGGAAAGAGGAATTTTGAATGATTAAAAAATTAATCAAACAAAAGGTCAGAGGTTTGTGTGGTACATGTTCAAGGATAGTACAGTGAGCCTAGAGTTAGACGACCGTCTGTGCAGCATCCTTGTACTGGGAGACAATATCCGCATCCGCCGCCCGAATTTCACATATACAACCGGCAAGTCAAGGGCAACATAACTGAAATGACTGACATAACTAAAGTTGGATTACCTAGATTGCAATAGCTGTTGAAAATGTTGACTTTGCCTTTAAAACATTTATTGGCCTCCGAAAAAGATCATAACTTAACCAACCTTTTACAAAAAATACTGATGACCCGAGATAGTTGGTTTACTTTAAGTTCTTCCGTTTATTTGGCTGCATTTATGTTCTGATGTCCTTTAAATGAATGGCCTAATGATCCCCCAGTGTTAACCTCAGTCGGCACGTTGCATTGTGTAACACACTTTTGGTTCAAAAGTACCCTGTATCCTAAATTTTATTAATGAGATTATGGATAGCTGTCCTGCTAGGAATTGCAACTTCTGCAAACTTTACAACATTTAATATATAAACTGTAATTTCTAGATGAATGATAAGAATGTTTGTTCATTGTCAAATGAAAATGAAGAGGCTTCGTTTCATAGAAAAAGCGAAGGTGCACAAAATAAACAAGCTCTTTTGTAAACTGCTGGATAGTAAAACCCAGCAACAAGTTTCACCAAATATTTCCATACATTCTACTTGCAGCATTGCTTTGTTTATTTAGTATTATCTATACTAATATTATAAAGAGAGAACATTGTGTGTGTTAAATTCCATTGAAAAGCACTGCTCTTCCGATATGAGTATATCTTTGGTGATTCATTGCAAACATGGTAGATTTTTAATGACTTCAGTCGAAAAAGGTAAGTGGGAAGGCTTTAAAACTTTTAAAATGTAGTTATTGGAGAGGGGTGTAACATATGTTGATATCACCAAATTTCCATGATCTCGCTGAACTTTGTTATCAAGAGCACTTTAGGTATGATTTTGACAAAACTAGGTTTTAGAATCTAACAAAAATAATAAGTACGGCTGCGACATCGGAGTCGTTACGTTTGTTTAGAGGCGGCTTGTAGTCGACTGTTTACAGCGAGAGGGTTACCTGTACAATTGAGCCAAATGTATCGCCGCACAGTGTTCACGTGCCAGGGAAAAGGGCACGAAAGTCCGCAACGTTGCAAAACTATATATTGGAGGATGGGGAAAATGTTTTCTCTATTATTAATGGAAACCTTTATTGTAAACCGTGCAATAACATAATTGCTTCTGGGGATAGTAAATCGAGTAACGTGTGAAGACATGTCAACACAGAAGCGTTGTATTGCAAAATGTAAGGATAAGCTACTGCAAAAGTCACCCCCATCAAATTAAATCGTTTAATGAAGAACTATGCGCGGTATTTATTTCTGCTGATATTTCGTTATATCAACTACAGCATACAAAGTTGCGGGTTGTAATTCATTGCAATATATTGACATAGAATCTTACCCATGTGCATATTGTGATGCATTAATGATTTAATAAAGACATTTCAGTTATATAAGTCAGCAGAAATGAAGTAAAGTTCGCGAGACATGCGTAATTTTTCTTGTATAGATTGTACCTCGCGGGGTCACTGTCAGCCCTTATCGCTACACCCTTACCTTCCTATTCTATACGCTTTCCTCCAGGTAGTGACTCCGATGTTGCCGCCCTTAATAATAAGCTACCTTATAACTTTATAAAATTTCCGCTACGCTTATTTTCAATCCTTAACCCTCTTTGGCATATCTAGACAAAGGTTTGTACATTTATTCTATAGGACCCAATGAAAATTATAGGCTAACCTTATAACTCTCAAAAACTGCCCCCATATTTTCAACTCCTACTGCAGAATTATAGAAAAGGACCTGGCAAAAGTCATAGGTTGCTTTAGAACTTGCATCGTCTATCCAAACCTTATTTGCGACCAAATAGTAGATAACTCTAAAGGTATAAAAACTACGCTTACCTGCATTTTCATACCTTTATAGTAAAACTATACCTGCTGCTTGGCCAACCAAAGCACAATGTTGTGCACTTGAGCTATAGGCGACCTGGAGAAATTTATAGAATACCTTACAACTTAAGTTGCAGCTAAGTTACTCTATATTATTTTCACCCCCTTATGCACAAGTTTGCGTGATTGAACCAATCTGGACAAATCTTATCTTTAACCACGAGTGAAAATTGTAGGCTACTCATGAATTTCAAAATTCATCCTTTATAAAGTGCATCTGTGTAGTGCCGGCTAGCAGAGCTAGTACTAAATAACCGTGTTTAATTAATTCTATGAAATTATGATAACCTCACAAATCATGTAAGTTTTAAACCTAAGTATGTCTTTAAATGTAGTGTCTGCGTTATTTGCAAAAATAAAACCCTGAAACTAGGTGTTCGCGTATTTAGAGTTGCATTTAATAAGTAACTAAATAATATAACTATAATTTTATAGTTGAAAGACAAAAGAGTTTCCTGACGACTGTTTTAAGGAAAATAACAATTAAAAAATCTGATGTGTTACACTCACATGACTTTCTCTACTCTTGTACAAACTATTTTTACAAACGCTTATTCTCCATATGCTTCATGTTAATCGAGATGTTAATCTTATTGCTAATTTTCTTGTAGATGCAAGGGGAATTGGTCAAATGTTTTAAGAGCTGGTTGCTATGTGGAGTATTCCATTCTCTTTGCATTACCAGAACAAAAAAAAAATAAATAACGAATATGAGAAAAAGTAAAATCTGATGTGTTACACTCACATGACTTTCTCTACTCTTGTACAAACTATTTTTACAAACGCTTATTCTCCATCTACTTCATGTTAATCGAGATAAACATTTGCAGACTCTATCTTATTGCTAATTTTCTTGTAGATGTAAGGGGAATATATATTTACAAGGGCAATATAGCAATACAGTAGCCTTTAAGCACATGCATATCTCTTAATAGCTGGTTGCTACGTGCAGCACCATTCCCTTTGCCACAGATTAATACTCTTTGCATATACAAGACAAAAGAATCTGATGTGTTACACTCACATGACTTTCTCTACTCTTGTACACTCTATTTTTACAAACGCCTATTCTCCAAATGCTTCATGTTAATCGAGATATCGAGATGTCAATCTTATTGGTAATTTTCTTGTAGATGCAAGGGGAATATGGTAGCTTTTAAGCGATAGTCAAATATTTTAACGCTGGTTGCTATGTGGCGCATTTCATTCTCTTTGCATGTCCAGGACATAAAAAAAATGAATAACGAATTTGAGAAAAAGTAAAAGTATTGGAAAATTTAAGGGAATAACAAGCAATATCTCGAAAATGGTTTACTCAACTACAAAAATTGTATATGACACAAATTGTGTATTTTAACGTGATCTACATTTTTTGTGTAGTAAAATTTTGTCTATCTCTTATGGTTTACCAGTTATGCAAAAGTCGTTCACAATGAAGGGTACTTTTGGAGACATTCCCAGAAAGGCCGTCAGCCACAAATATTTTTGTTTGACATAAATCATGTGCTTTAACGAGATCTATATATCTTGTGTAGTAAGATTTTGTTTCTCTCTTACGATTTACCAATTATACAGAAGCATTTCAAGATTTCATATGATATTCCCAGAAAATTCAAGATATACATTATATTAGCCATGCAAATATCTTAAACATGTTATATTTTAATTAAAGTCGTTAGTCGCTTTTGAGGGGTGGGGGAAACGAATATTTCTCAAAGCAAACAATAGTTAGGGGAAGAAGGGATTTTCTTGAAAATCTTTGTGTCGTATCCTTGGAAGATATTGAACTTAAATACCAAATTTGGTATTCATCCCAATGTTAGTTTTTGAGCTATGCTGTTTAAGCCACAGATACAAAACATATACACAACACACACACACACACACACACACACACACACACACACACATACACATGCCCGGACGTTTTTCTAATTTTTTATTATTATTTATTTATTCAGGGTCTCTCAAAACATCACTTCTGGTGAAATCTCGATATCCAAATTTTGGTTGGAATGCAATATCTTTACCAAGCTCAGGCAGTAATATCTGTGGCCCGCATTCCGAAGGTCTCGGGTTCAAACTCCCGGGGCCGACCAGTTTGACAGACCTTTTCATGATTTTCCTCGGTCACTAGGCAAATGCTGGATAATTTGATCCGCGAATTTTCCTAACATTCCTTTCATCACTATATTTCATTTCCTTCTTCGTACCAGGCATTAGGCTGATTACCCATCCTGAATATGCTATGATATAGAGTTTGCTTGCTCCTCGACAAGCTACTGGCTCAAGAGTTTGGCTTGTAAGTCCTTCAGAGAGGAGGGTAAGCAGTTAAGAAGAATAAGAAAAACTATGCAATGCCTTTTATAGCCACTAAATAAACGGTAGAGAAATTAATAATACATTTAACTTTATGGCATCCTAATTAAAATGATTGCCTTCATTGCTCATGTGAATAAAGAAGTATTCTTACTTTCTCTACTACATATAGTAAGTAGGGGAAGTATTGTATTCCACCCAAAAATTCGATACCGAGATTTCACCGGAAATATATGTTTTGAGATCCCCTGAATCCAAAAAAAGCATTTTTGGAAACATGTCCGTGTGTGTGTGTCTGTGTGTGTGTGTGTGTGTGTGTGTGTGTGTCTGTGTGTCTGTGAACAGCATAACTCAGAAACTAACAGTCGGATAAACACCAAACTTGGTATTTAGGTTCAGTATCTTCCAGAGATGCGACACAAAGGTTTTCAAGAAAATCATCCCACCCCAGACTACCCTTTACATGGAACATTTTTCAAAATCTTAATTTTCTCAAAAATGAGTCTAACGATATTGATTAAAATATCATATCTTTAAGATATTTTCATGACAAATGAAATGTATATCTCGAATTTTCTGGGAATGTCTCCAAAAGTACCCTTCATTGTGAACGACTTTTGCATAACTGGTAAACCATAAGAGATAGACAAAATTTTACTACACGCAAAATGTAGATCGCGTTAAAATACACAATTTATGTCATATACATTTCTTTTGTTGAGTGAACCATTTTCGAGATATTGCTTGTTATTCCCTTACATTTTCCAATACTTATACTTTTTCTCAAATTCGTTATTCATTTTTACTTTCTCTACTACGTATAGTAAGTAGGGGAAGTATTGCATTCCACCCAAAATTTCAATACCGAGATTTCACCGGAAATACATGTTTTGAGACTCACTGAATCCAAAAAAAGCATTTTTGGAAACATGTCCGTGTGTGTGTCTGTGAACAGCATAACTCAGAAACGAAGAGTCGAATAAACACCAAACTTGGTATTTAGGTTCAGTATCTTCCAGAGATGCGACACGAAGGTTTTCGAGAAAATCCCCCCACCCCAGACTACCCTTTACATGGAACATTTTTCGAAAATTTTAATTTTCTCAAAAACGGCTCTAACGATTTTGATTAAAATATCATATGTTTAAGATATTGTCATGATAATTAAAATGTATATCTCGAATTTTCTGGGAACGTCTCCAAAAGTATTCTTCATTATGAACGACTTTTTCATAACTGGTAAACCATAAGAGATAGACAAAATTTTACTACACAAAAAATGTAGATCGCGTTAAAATACACAATTTATGTCATACACATTTCTTTTGTTGAGTGAACCGTTTGCGAGATATTGCTTGTTATTCCCTTAAATTTTCCAATACTTATTACTTTCTCTACTACGTACAGTAAGTAGGGGAAGTATTGCATTCCACCCAAAAATTCGATACCGAGATTTCACCGGAAATACATGTTTTGAGACCTCCTGAATCCAAAAAAAGCATTTTTGGAAACATGTCCGTGTGTGTGTCTGTGTGTGTGTGTGTCTGTGTGTGTGTGTCTGTGTGTCTGTGCGTGTGTGAACAGCATAACTCAAAAACGAACAGTCGGATAAACACCAAACTTGGTATTTAGGTTCAGTATCTTCCAGAGATGCGACACGAAGGTTTTCAAGAAAATCCCCCCACCCCAGACTACCCTTTACATGGAACATTTTTCGAAAATTTTAATTTTCTCAAAAATGGCTCTAACGATTTTGATGAAAATATCATATGTTTAAGATAATATCATGAGAAATGAAATGTATATCTCGAATTTTCTGGGAATGTCTCCAAAAGTATTCTTCATTCTGAACGACTTTTGCATAACTGGTAAACTATAAGAGATAGACAAAATTTTACTACACAAAAAATATAGATCGCGTTAAAATACACAACTTATGTCATATACATTTCTTTTGTTGAGTGAACCGTTTTCGAGATATTGCTTGTTATTTCCTTAAATTTTGCAATACTTATACTTTTTCTCAAATTCGTTATTCATTTTTTTATGTCCTGGACATGCAAAGAGAATGGAATGCGCCACATAGCAACAAGCGTTAAAATATTTGACTATCGCTTAAAAGCTACCATATTCCCCTTGCATCTACAAGAAAATTACCAATAAGATTGACATTTCGATATCTCGATTAACATGAAGCATATGGAGAATAGGCGTTTGTAAAATTAGATTGTACAAGAGTAGAGAAAGTCATGTGAGTGTAACACATCAGATTTTACTTTTTCTCAAATTCGTTATTCATTTTTACTTTCTCTACTACGTATAGAAAGTAGGGGAAGTATTGTATTCCACCCAAAATTTCGATACCGAGATTTCACCGGAAATACATGTTTTGAGACTCACTGAATCCAAAAAAAGCATTTTTGGAAACATGTCCGTGTGTGTGTCTGTCTGTGTGTCTTTCTGTGTGTCTGTGTGTCTGTCTGTGTGTCTGTGTGTCTGTGAACAGCATAACTCAAAAACGAAGAGTCGGATAAACACCAAACTTGGTATTTAGGTTTAGTATCTTCCAGAGATGCGACACGAAGGTTTTCAAGAAAATCCCCCCTTCCCAGACTACCCTTTACATGGAACATTTTTCGAAAATTTTAATTTTCTCAAAAATGGCTCTAACGATTTTGATGAAAATATCATATGTTTAAGATAATGTCATGAGAAATGAAATGTATATCTCGAATTTTCTGGGAATGTCTCCAAAAGTATTCTTCATTGTGAACGACTTTTGCATAACTGGTAAACCATAAGAGATAGACAAAATGTTACTACACAACAAATGTAGATCGCGTTAAAATACACAATTTATGTCATATACATTTCTTTTGTTGAGTGAACCGTTTGCGAGATATTGCTTGTTATTCCCTTAAATTTTCCAATACTTATACTTTTTCTCAAATTCGTTATTCATTTGTTTATGTCCTGGACATGCAAAGAGAATGGAATGCACCACATAGCAACCAGCGTTAAAATATTTGACTATCGCTTAAAACCTACCATATTCCCCTTGCATCTACAAGAAAATTATCAATAAGATTGACATCTCATATCTCCATTAACATGAAGCATATGGAGAATAAGCGTTTGTAAAAATAGTTTGTACAAGAGTAGAGAAAGTCATGTGAGTGTAACACATCAGATTTTTACTTTCTCTACTACGTATAGTAAGTAGGGGAAGTATTGCATTCCACCCAAAAATTCGATACCGAGATTTCACCGGAAATACACGTTTTAAGACCTCCTGAATCCAAAAAAAGCATTTTTGGAAACATGTCCGTGTGTGTGTGTCTGTGTGTGTGTGTGTGTGTGTGTGTGTGTCTGTGAACAGCATAACTCAAAAACGAACAATCGGATAAGCACCAAACTTGGTATTTAGGTTCAGTATCTTCCAGAGATGCGACACGAAGGTTTTCAAGAAAATCCCCCCACTCCAGACTACCCTTTACATGGAAGATTTTTCGAAAATTTTAATTTTCTCAAAAATGGCTCTAACGATTTTGATGAAAATATCATATGTTTAGGGTAATGTCATGAGAAATGAAATGTATATCTCGAATTTTCTGGGAATGTCTCCAAAAGTATTCTTCATTGTGAACGACATTTGCATAACTGGTAAACCATAAGAGATAGACAAAATTTTACTACACAAAAAATGTAGATCGCGTTAAAATACACAACTTATGTCATGTACATTTCTTTTGTTGAGTGAACTGTTTTCGAGATATTGCTTGTTATTTCCTTAAATTTTCCAATACTTATACTTTTTCTCAAATGCGTTATTCATTTTTTACTTTCTCTACTACGTATAGTAAGTAGGGGAAGTATTGCATTCCACCCAAAAATTCGATACCGAGATTTCACCGGAAATACATGTTTTGAGACCTCCTGAATCCAAAAAAAGAATTTTTGGAAACATGTCCGTGTGTGTGTCTGTGTGTCTGTGTGTGTGTGTCTGTGTGTGTGTCTGTGTGTGTGTGAACAGCATAACTCAAAAACGAACAGTCGGATAAACACCAAACTTGGTATTTAGGTTCAGTATCTTCCAGAGATGCGACACGAAGGTTTTCAAGAAAATCCCCCCACCCCAGACTACCCTTTACATGGAACATTTTTCGAAAATTTTAATTTTCTCAAAAACGGCTCTAACGATTTTGATTAAAATATAATATGTTTAAGATATTGTCATGACAAATAAAATGTATATCTCGAATTTTCTGGGAATGTCTCCAAAAATATTCTTCATTGTGAACGACTTTTGCATAACTGGTAAACCATAAGAGATAGACAAAATTTTACTACACAAAAATTGTAGATCGCGTTAAAATACACAACTTATGTCATATACGTTTCTTTTGTTGAGTGAACCGTTTTCGAGATATTGCTTGTTATTTCCTTAAATTTTCCAATACTTGTACTTTTTCTCAAATTCGTTATTCATTTTTTTTATGTCCTGAACATGCAAAGAGAATGGAATTCGCCACATAGCAACCAGCGTTAAAATATTTGACTATCGCTTAAAAGCTACCATATTCCCCTTGCATCTACAAGAAAATTACCAATAAGATTGACATCTCGATATCTCGATTAACATGAAGCATATGGAGAATAGGCGTTTGTAAAATTAGATTGTACAAGAGTAGAGAAAGTCATGTGAGTGTAACACATCAGATTTTTTTTGTCCTGGACATGCAAAGAGAATGGAATGCACCACATAGCAACCAGCGTTAAAATATTTGACTATCGCTTAAAAGCTACCATATTCCCCTTGCATCTACAAGAAAATTACCAATAAGATTGACATATCGATATCTCGATTAACATGAAGCATATGGAGAATAGGCGTTTTTTAAAAATAGTGTGTACAAGAGTAGAGAAAGTCATGTGAGTGTAACACATCAGATTTTTTTATGTCCTGTACATGCAAAGAGAATGGAATGCGCCACATAGCAACCAGCGTTAAAATATTTGACTATCGCTTAAAACTTACCATATTCCCCTTGCATCTACAAGAAAATTATCAATAAGATTGACATCTCCATATCTCGATTAACATGAAGCATATGAAGATTAAGCGTTTGTAAAAATAGTTTGTACAAGTGTAGAGAAAGTCATGTGAGTGTAACACATCAGATTTTTTTATGTCCTGGACATGCAAAGAGAATGGAATGCGTCACATAGCAACCAGCGTTAAAATATTTGACTATCGCTTAAAAGCTACCATATTTTCCTTGCATCTACAAGAAAATTACCAATAAGATTGACATCTCGATATCTCGATTAACATGAAGCATATGGAGAATAGGCGTTTGTAAAATTAGGTTGTACAAGAGTAGAGAAAGTTATGTGAGTGTAACACATCAGATTTTTTTATGTCCTGGACATGCAAAGAGAATGGAATGCGCCACATAGCAACCAGCGTTAAAATATTTGACTATCGCTTAAAACCTACCATATTCCCCTTCCATCTACAAGAAAATTATCAATAAGATTGACATCTCGATATCTCCATTAACATGAAGCATATGGAGAATAAGCGTTTGTAAAAATAGTTTGTACAAGAGTAGAGAAAGTCATGTGAGTGTAACACATCAGATTTTTTTTTATGTCCTGGACATGCAAAGAGAATGGAATGCGCCACATAGCAACCAGCACTTAAAATATTTGACTATCGCTTAAAGCCTACCAATTCCCCTTGCATCTACAAGAAAATTAGCAATAAGATGGACATCTCGATATCTCGATTAACATGAAGCATATGGAGTATAAGCGTTTGTAAAAATAGTTTGTACCAGAGTAGAGAAAGTCATGTGAGTGTAACACATCAGATTTTTACTTTTTCTACTATGTATAGTAAGTAGGGGAAGTATTGTATTCCATCCAAAAATTCGATACCGAGATTTCACCAGAAATACATGTTTTGAGACCCCCTGAATCCAAAAAAGCATTTTTGGAAATATGTCCGTGTGTGTATCTCTCGGTGTGTGTGTGTGTGTGTGTGTGTGTGTGTGTGTGTGTTAAGATAGTTTCATGACAAATAAAATGTATATCTTGAATTTTCTGGGAATGTCTCCAAAAGTGTTCTTCATTGTGAACGACTTTTCCATAACTGGTAAACCATAAGAGATGGACAAAAGTTTACTACACAAAAATGTAGCTCGCGTTAAAATACACAATTCATGTCATACATTTGTTTTGTTGAGTGAACCATTTTCGAGATATTGCCTGTTATTCCCTTAAATTTTTCAATACTTATTTTCTCTAGTGGGAATTCGTTATTCATTTTTTGTCTTGGATATGCAAAGTGTATTAATCTGTGGCAAATGAAATAGATGGAGAATAAGAGTTTGTAAAAATAGTTTGTACAAGAGTAGAAAAAGTTTTATGAGTGTAACACATCAGATTTTTATAAAATATTAGGCATTAAAATGTAAGCGTTTTACGAGCAATTAGTGTTAAGATTAAGTATTTAGAACATAAAATATATTTTATTCAGTTCTAACAGAACATTATTGAAGTGTATAGCAAGGATCAAATTACTTTCACATGTCACTGACGTGCTAGTGTCGACTTGCATAACGGCTCCTGTTTAGTATCTGGTCTCACATTTGATACATTTCTCACGTTTCTCCTTTGCTAGTTGTCTGGGAGCGGTTGCGTTTCAATGGTGCACTATCGAACACACAGCCTAGTAACATCTCAAGTTTCAACACCGAAACTATGATATACGTGTATGGCTCATGTTAACTCGACTTCAGAAAGAATGAAACAGCAACTCATCAATGAAATTATGTCCAAAGAGGTCAAAAGTAGACTTGTACTTCCTAGTTTCACATTCTACTTTTAGAATGCCAATAGCTGTAATATTTATGAAATAATTCAGAAATTTAAAAGGTTTGCGTAGATATTTTGCTTGATACTCCAATTTTCAAATGCCTTTTTCTCCAATACTTTTTACTTTCTGTACCACCTACTAGGTAGAGAAGGTATTGCATTCCACCCAAAAATTCAATTCCAAGATTTCAACGACAAATGTTTGCTTTCAGGTCCCCCCAATTTTTTTTAGAGAAAATCTCATGTGTGTGTGTGTGTGTGTGTGTGTGTGTGTGTGTGTCTATGAACAGCATAACTCAAAAACGTAAAGTCAGATCAACACCAAACTTGGTATTTAAGTTCAGTACCTTCCAAAAGAAAAGAACATTTTCAAGAAAATCTCCCACCCCAAACTACCCTTTACATGAACATTTTTCGAAATTTGTTTTTACTTTCTAAAAAATGGCTAACGATTTTGGTTAAAGTACCAGATATTAAATATATTTACATGTAAAATAAAATGCATGTCTTTAATTTTCTAGGAATAGTCTGTTAAATCCGAAGAAAATGTATATAATCTTATACAAGTGGTAAGCCATTGTTTCAGAAAATAAAAAAAATCTGATGTGTTACACTCACATGACTTTCTCTACTCTTGTACAAACTATTTTTAAAAACGCTTATTCTCCATATGCTTCATGTTAATCAAGATGTTAATCTTATTGCTAGTTTTCTTGTAGGTGCAAGGGGAATTGGTAGGCTTTAAGCGACAGTCAAATATTTTAAATGCTGGTTGCTATGTGGAGTATTCCATTTTCTATGTATGTCAGGACAAAAAAAATGAATAACGAATTTGAGAAAAAGTATAAGTATTGGAAAATTTAGGGGAATAACAAGCAATATCTCGAAAATGGTTCACTCAACAAAAAAATTGTATATGACACAAATTGTGTATTTTAACGTGATCTACATTTTTTGTGTAGTAAAATTTTGTCTATCTCTTATGGTTTACCAGTTATGCAAAAGTCGTTCACAATGAAGAATACTTTTGGAGACATTCCCAGATAATTCGAGATATACATTTCATTTGCCATGAAAATATCTTAAATATATGATATTTTAATCAAAATCGTTAGAGCTGTTTTTGAGAAAATTAAAATTTTCGAAAAATGTTCCATGTAAAGGGTAGTCTGAGGTGGGGGGATTTTCTTGAAAACCTTCGTGTCGCATCTCTGGAAGATACTGAACCTAAATACGAAGTTTGGTGTTTATCCGACTGTTCGTTTCTGAGTTATGCTGTTCACAGACAGACAGACAGACACACACACACACACACACACACACAGACACACACACGGACATGTTTCCAAAATTTTTTGTGTGGAATACAATACTTCCCCTACTTACTATGCGTAGTAGAGAAAGTAATATGTTTGATGTAAAGCGTAGTTTGGAATGGGGGATTTTCGAAAATCTTCGTGTGGCATCTTTGGAAGGTATTGAACTCAAATACCTAGTTCGGTATTTATCTGACTTTAGTTTTTGCGTTATGCTGTTTACAGACACACCAAACATTTTTCTATCTCGGTATTGAAGAATGCGAGTGAAATCTCGAATTAGAAATCTCTACCTCATAAGTATGTGATAGAGAAAGTAATTAATATAAATATATATAAATATTTTCTTAAGTTCATAATAATAAATTTCATCATATTCCTGTCACAAAATGAACGAACAGTTTTCAGAAATGTATTGCTCAAAGCGGTAACACCGACAATAATTTGTATAAGGTTGTGGTCAATGTGATTTTTTGTTTCCAGCACAATCAGTTATATTACATAAACAACAAACAAAATCAGCAGTCGTGACTATAACAGAATAGAGAACGTGAAAGTTTTAAATTTTGACCACTAACACCCAGATTTTAGTTAATTATAGACCATAGCGGTTGGTTATGCCGTTAGCCACAACCGTTACTCCCTTGTTTCACAGTAAGCGACAGTGTTATTTTTCCACGCCCACATTCACCTTTATATACCTGGGAAGTAGGTAAACATGGAACAAAGAATGCAATGTTTGTATTGTTACCAACAGGTTCCGGGCTAATACCACTCTCCGGGCAATCAACCTGATGAATGATGTTGAAATCTCTCTGGCCGGAAGCCCATCGTTCGTGCAGCGCATTTTAATAACGCGAAAGTTTTGCGTATTTCTGCCCTGTGAAGTACATCGATGAGCTTTTGTAGCAATCATAATGGTCCGTGTGTTTATTCTTAACTTCGGGCTAATGATAAGATTATGTAGTCACAAATTACATTTGGGGGTTATTATTTTCTCTTCCACGCAACTAGTAGGGAGAAGATACCTATTCCACCCAAAAATTCTATATGAAATTTTACTGGAAATACATGTTTTGAGGTGCACTGGACCTAAAAAAAGGAACTTTTTGGAAAAGGTAGGTATGTGTGTGAACTACATAACTAAAAAATCTGATGTGTTACACTCACGTGACTTTCTCTACTCTTGTACAAACTATTTTTACAAACGCTTATTCTCCATCTACTTCATGTTAATCGAGATAAACATTTGCAGAGTCTATCTTATTGCTAAGTTTCTTGTAGATGTAAGGGGAATATATATTTACAAGGGCAATATAGAAATATAGTAGCCTTTAAGCACATACATATCTCTTAATAGCTGGTTGCTAGGTGCAGCACCATTCCCTTTGCCACAGATTAATACTCTTTGCATAACCAAGACAAAAAAAATCTGATGTGTTACACTCACATGACTTTCTCTACTCTTGTACAAGTTATTTTTACAAACGCTTATTCCCCATATGCTTCATGTTAATCGAGATGTCAATCTTACTGCTAATTTTCTTGTAGATGCAAGGGGAATATGGTAGGTTTTAAGCGATAGTCAAATATTTTAACGCTGGTTGCTATGTGGTGCATTCCATTCTCTTTGCATGTCCAGGACATAAAAAAAAATGAATAACGAATTTGAGAAAAAGTGTAAGTATTGGAAAATTTAAGGGAATAACAAACAATATCTCGAAAACGGTTCACTCAACAAAAGAAATGTATATGACATAAATTGTGTATTTTAACGCGACCTACATTTTTTGTAGTAAAATTTTGTCTATCTCTTATGGTTTACCAGTTATACAAAAGTCGTTCACAATGAAGAATACTTTTGGAGACATTCCCAGAAAATTCGAGATATACATTTCATTTCTCATGACAATATCTTAAACATACGATATTTTAATCAAAATCGTCAGAGCCATTTTTGAGAAAATTAAAATTTTCGGAAAATCTTCCATGTAAAGGGTAATCTGGGGTGGGGGAATTTTCTTGAAAACCTTCGAGTCGCATCTCTGGAAGATACTGAATCTAAATACCAAGTTTGGTGTTTATCCGACTGTTCGTTTCTGGGTTATGCTGTTCACAGACAGACACACACACACACACGGACATGTTTCAAAAAATCTGATGTGTTACACTCACATGACTTTCTCTACTCTTGTACAATCTATTTTTACAAACGCCTATTCTCCATATGCTTTATGTTAATCGAGATATCGAGATGTCAATCTTATTGCTAATTTTCTTGTAGATGCAAGGGGAATATGGTAGCTTTTAAGCGATGATCAAATATTTTAACGCTGGTTGCTATGCGGCGCATTCCATTCTCTTTGCAAGTCCAGGACATAAAAAAAATGAATAACGAATTTGAGAAAAAGTATAAGTATTGGAAAATTTAAGGGAATAACAAGCAATATCTCGAAAACGGTTCACTCAACAAAAGAAATGTATATGACATAAGTTGTGTATTTTAACGAGATCTACATGTTTTGTGCAGTAAAAGTTTGTCTATCTCTTATGGTTTACCAGTTATGCAAAAGTCGTTCACAATGAAGAATACTTTTGGAGACATTCCCAGAAAATTCGAGATATACATTTCATTTCTCATGACATTATCTTAAACCTATGATATTTCAATCAAAATCTTTAGAGCCATTTTTGAGAAAATTAAAATTTTCGAAAAATGTTCCATATAAAGGGTAGTCTGGGGTGGGGGGATTTTCTTGAAAACCTTCGTGTCGCATCTCTGGAAGATACTGAACCTAAATACCAAGTTTGGTGTTTATCCGACTGTTCGTTTTTGAGTTATGCTGTTCACAGACACACACACACACACACACACAGACACACACACACACAGACACACACACGGACATGTTTCCAAAAATGCTTTTTACTTTCTCTACTACGTATAGTAAGTAGGGGAAGTATTGCATTCCACCCAAAAATTCGATACCGAGATTTTACCGGAAATACATGTTTTGAGACCCACTGAATCCAAAAAAAGCATTTTTGGAAACATGTCCGTGTGTGTGTCTGTGTGTGTGTGTGTGTGTCTGTGTGTGTGTGTGTGTCTGTGTGTGTGTGTGTGTGTGTCTGTGAACAGCATAACTCAAAAACGAACAGTCGGATAAACACCAAACTTGGTATTTAGGTTTAGTATCTTCCAGAGATGCGACACGAAGGTTTTCAAGAAAATCCCTCCACCCCAGACTACCCTTTACATGGAACATTTTTCGAAAATTTTAATTTTCTCAAAAATGGCTCTAACGATTTTGATGAAAATATTATATGTTTAAGATAATGTCATGAGAAATGAAATGTATATCTCGAATTTTCTGGGAATGTCTCCAAAAGTATTCTTCATTGTGAACGACTTTTGCATAACTGGTAAACCGTAAGAGATAGTCAGAAATTTACTACACAAAAAATGTAGATCGCGTTAAAATACACAACTTATGTCATATACATTTCTTTTGTTGAGTGAACCGTTTTCGAGATATTGCTTGTTATTTCCTTAAATATTGCAATACTTATACTTTTTCTCAAATTCGTTATTCATTTTTTTTATGTCCTGGACATGCAAAGAGAATGAAATGCGCCACATAGCAACCAGCGTTAAAATATTTGACTATCGCTTATAACCTACCATATTACCCTTGCATCTACAAGAAAATTACCAATAAGATTGACATCTCGATATCTCAATTAACATGAAGCACATGGAGAATAGGCGTTTGTAAAAATAGATTGTACAAGAGTAGAGAAAGTCATGTGAGTGTAACACATCAGATTTTTTTGGATTCAGGAGGTCTCAAAACATGTATTTCCGGTGAAATCTCGGTATCGAATTTTTGGGTGGAATGCAATACTTCCCCTACTTACTATACGTAGTAGACAAAGTAAAAATCTGATGTGTTACACTCACAAGACTTTCTCTACTCTTGTACAATCTAATTTTAGAAACGGCTATTCTCCATATGCTTCATGTTAATCGAGATATCGAGATGTCAATCTTATTGGTAATTTTCTCGCAGATGCAAGGGAAATATGGTAGCTTTTAAGCGATAGTCAAATATTTTAACGCTGGTTTCTATGTGGCGCATTCCATTCTCTTTGCATGTCCAGGACGAATTTGAGAATTTGAGAAAAAGTATAAGTATTGGAAAATTTAAGGGAATAACAAGCAATATCTCGAAAATGGTTCACTCAACAAAAAAAATGTATATGACATAAATTGTGTAGTAAAATTTTGCCTATCGCTTATGGTATACCAGTTATGCAAAAGTCGTTCATAATGAATACTTTTGGAGACATTCCCAGAAAATTCGAGATATACATTTCATTTGTCATGAAAATGTCTTAAAAATATGATATTTTAATCAAAAGCGTTAAAGCCATTTTTGAGAAAATTAAAATTTTCGTAAAATGTTCCATAAAAAGGGTAATCTGGGGTGGGGGGGTTTTCTTGAAAACCTTCGTGTCGCATCTCTGGAAGATACTGAACCTAAATACCAAGTTTGGTGTTTATCCGACTGTTCGTTTCTGGGTTATGCTGTTCACAGACACACAGAGACACACGGACATGTTTCTAAAATTGCTTTTTTTTTTATTCAGGCGGCCTCAAAACATATATTTCCGGTGAAATCTCGGTATCGAATTTTTGAGTGGAATACAATACTTCCCCTACTTACTGTACGTAGTAGACTTTGTAAAAATGACGTTTTGAAAAATTCACATCAATAACAACGGATACCTCGGATGTTACTGATGCCAAAAAATGTTATTTAAAATTGTGGTTTTATTGTTGTTTACCGTTTTTGTGCAGTAGGTTTTCGTCTATCTCTTATGGTTTATCAGTTATACAAAATGATATAAAATTCTTTCCGAATGAAGGGGACTTCGCAGGCTATTTACAGAAAATTCAAGATATATACTGTGATGAAGGATCTTAAACATGTATTTTAATCAAAATCGTTACAATCATTTTGATAAACTGAAAAATAACGATTTTTTCAGTTAAAGGGTAGTTTGGAGGGGTGACATTTTCTGAAAATCTTCTCCTGGCATGCTTGAATAGTATCTGACTCAAGCATGAAGTGTCTTTTTTGGATTCAGGGGTCCCCAAAGATTACTTTCGACAAAATTTTGCATCTGTAAGTAGATGCTAGAGAAAATATTAATAAAATATCGTTTCAGGGTTCATGTCTGTATATGAGCATTCTAATGCTTAGTTTAACAGGACGAAATTTGATTGTACTAACCATTTCTGGAATATTGGCTATTATTCGTTTGTATTCTCTAATATTTTAAGCAGTACATGAAATGTTAAGTGGCCTATTCTAGCTCTTCATCTAGCAATTCTAGATATTTCCCCTCTAATTATCTCTATGAAGGCATGTAATTAGAACTCTCGTACGATGTTAGCTTAGTCTCGTATCTCGGGCGAAATACGAAATTCTAGCATGCTCATGAAAATTCTTGTACGTATCACAACCCTGATCAGCAGTTATGATTGTTTATTACAGGTGAACAAGAGTCTAGTTACACTCATTATAGTAGTGCAAATCAGCTTGGAGATTACTTAAGCAAGCATAAGCATGTTTTAATACTCCTTTGTCAGAAATCTAAAAATTTTTGCTACATTTTCATTTACTTGTGTTTTACTAAGGCACGCTAGAATAAGTTGCTTCTAATACTAAGGTAGATATGATGTTTTCTTTAAAAGTAATTAACGTAATAATAGAAAATCGTTAGCAAACAACAGATCGCTATATTGCTGTGATTGCAAAGCCTGGGAGGGTAATTTAGCAGCGAGAAGAAAAATGTCAGCGTGTGTTATAAACATTTAAAATCTGCTGTGAAACGGACTTTCTCGATCCATTAGAAATGCATTACTGTTATAAGTGAGTCTTCATCCATATTGTGTTAATCACGATAAATATTTCTAAATTAAGGCAATAGACCTTGGCTATAAGCAGGAAACGAAACACCATTCAACTGTATGTTATCACAAGTCGAAAGCAGCTAGCAAGAAAAGGCTAGAAATGCCTTTCACAGATCAGATCAAGTTACTAGAAGAGACTGAATAACGAGGATATAATATAGCAGTTTGTAAGAAAACATTAACATTTCCTACAAAATGGATAAAACTGAAATACAAACTGCGATAGAGTACTTCTTTTTGAAGGGTTTAACCCGAACAGAAATACAAAAGAAGTCAGATTCGACATTAAAGGATCCTTCCCCTTTGTTTTCAACGGTTAAAAACTGGGCTGCTGAATTTAAGCATGGTCGTTCATCCAGTCAAGGTGATGAGCACTCAGGGTGTCCCAAAACAGCAAACATCGACGAAAATTCACAATGCGTACCCAGTGATCGCTATTGAACGTACGTGAATTTGCTGACATTGTAAAAACCTCGATAATTACATATTTTTACACGAAATTTTGGTACATGAAAGCTTTCCACTCGATGGGTACTGCGTTTGTTAATGTGAACCAAAAATGCATTCGATTCGAATGAACATTTCTCAAGAGTGTTTAGACTTGTTTAAATGCAATTCCAATGAGTTTCTCTGACATTTTATAACAGCAGTCGAAACATGGATTCATCACTACACGACAGAGACGAAGGAGCAGTTCAAACAGTGAGTGGCAACCTGTGAAATTGCACCAAAGAAAGCAAAAGCTGTTCCATATACAGGAAAAGCTGTGGGTATGATTTTCTGGGATTCTCAAGGCGTGGTGTTTCATAGTCTACCTCCAAAAAGGCAGAAGCATCAACTGGGTGTGATGAAGGATGCTATTCAGGGTAAACTTCCACATACGAAAAATAAAGTTTTCTATTCATCACATACACGTCTGAAATTGTTGCACAACTGCTGGACCTTCGCTTCTAAGTGCTTCGACAACCGCCATATTCGCCGGATTGGCTACCAGCAATTCTTTTTTGTTTCCAAGCCTGAAGAATTGATTGGGTGGACGAAGATTCACATCAAGGTTGAAGTTGAGACGTACGCTAATTTTGCAGAGTTAGACAAATCTTATTTAAGGGTATTTAAAAGCTGGCAAGTCGTTGGAGTAAATGTATTGATTTACAGGGTAATTGAAAATAATTAAAAAAAACGCTTCTATTAACTCTTGTGTTTTCTTGGTTGGGCCGACAACTTTCAGGACGCCAATCATATTGGCTGCAGCATTTAAGAAGTCGCAAAGGATCGTAAGGTTTAAAGCATGATAAAGAAAAGAGGAAGAAATTTGTATTAACTTCCTGCGTTGTTTTTTCAGTAAATGTTTGTTTCTTATAGTTTCCAGTTATATAAAAAATATTGATTAGCAAAAATCAAAAAGAGTTTGGGCTACCTCGCGTTTATACGACGTGATAGTTACACCCTTGCTGTTTCTACAAGCAAAGAATGGTCCCGTAAACAGTTTTGTGAAAATGCTGTTAATTTGGACAGAAATTGGCGCGGCCAAGATTATTTTGGCAGCTAGAAGCGAGATTGCGCGTGACCAGCGCAGTAACGGCCAGCTAGACCTCTGGCGGTGACGCTTGTGAAACTTCAGTCAGTGTGCGGACTGCTGTGAAAGCCTACGCATTCGGCAATGTGGGAATCGTGCGTGTGTGTGCCAATTTGATGCGTGATACTTGCAAGGTTCAAGGACAGTTTCATTGCCGCCTTGTGTGCCTCATGGACCATAGCTCGGAGCTGAGGATATCACATGTCAGTGCAGGTAAACATATCATCAACTCTTAGCTATTAATAACAATTGCACCTGCTCTTATTCAGTATAAAGTCAGCTGTTGCATTGACAGTCTTTTGTTTGCTGCACTTAATCACGCTAATTCTAGAAATACACATTGGTGAAATTCAAGACTACCCCAAGCTGCATCGCATTTTTAACACCGTTGTTTTGTGGGTTAAGCAGAATTTTACACGTAAATAATCAAAATAACGTTGGCAATTCGTTCACTTACGTAGGATGCCCAGTGTATAAGAATGTTAACTTTTTGCGTGATAACAAAGCAATTTATGACGCTGACCGAGGAAGAGGTTTGTAAGATTTATTACAATTAAATTGCCGAAAGAGAAAACAAGCTTACTTTTATGTACAAACATTTAAAGAAACTAACCAATATAACCAATGAACTACTTATTTTACGATGTAGGTACGTTGCAAACTGTAATTAGAGTTGTAATTAAAATGTTCCACGACGAAACAAATGATCACGTGAAAATAAAACCATTTTAGCAGACATTAATTTCAACTCAACACCAAAGAACTTTAGCTGAATGCCAGGAACATTAATTGATTTTATGCTTTCTTCATCACATTAAAGTTGTTCAGTGTTTTCTGCAAACTTTTGCATTATGTCTGTATAACGTTTTAGCACACCAGCCTAGGCATTTTATGACTCACACAGCACTTTTACGCCGCGGACACAGTAAGGCACATAGATTGGATTGTGTTAAAGTTTAATTCAGATCCCATAGGTTATAGAGTAGACAACAAACCATAATATCAATGACATTGCTGCTGATGACAATGATTTTGGAGTAACATTAATCACAGTTAATCCAAAATTAGCACAGTAATGTGGCAAAGTGTTCGTCTTTATAGAATTTTGCAGACATTGCCCGACGGTCGTCAACGCCCCATGCCTTTGAATCTCTCCGCTTTAAATTCTGTCCTCGATAGGTTTAATAGTAAGACGCGTGGGAGGAAACGTGCAGTGGAATAATAAGATATCTTATATTTCTGCGTCCAACGATGTCGTGAGTATTAAAATAGGGAAAGTTATCCTTATATTCTCCTTTTGCTAGAGCGTGGGTAAAAACAAAACCTACAAGCATTTAAGCTTTCATTAAAGTGTTATTCAGCCCTTCTCGCGAACAAACATCCTGGATCTCCGAGGCACAAATGTATGAATGTGTTCAGTAATACCTACTTCATGTCAAAACGAAAACCGAAGCAAATAGGAAGACTGGTTAGATTTTTATTAATAAATTAATGAAAAGCTATTTCAGTTTAAGACACAACGAGAAATTTTGTTTCTGCCGAAAATTAACTTTCATTTTGCTTATTTGTTATACGATTTCTTTACATAACCTTTTTTATTCATTTCAGCATATCCAGCATTTTCTAACTTAGTTTTCTTACATTTACGGCCTTAGAATGAAGGTTTTAGGTTAAAGAAGAAATATTTTTGTTTCCCTGACGATTACGCAAGGTAGAGGGAATATTGAATTCAATCAATATCACCATTTCAGCTGATATAAACGTGATCAGCTCCTCTGAATAAAAACAAGAAAAAAAAATAAGAACAACATATTTAAAGGATGCAAGCCAAGATTTTCATGGAATCATCCCCTATGGCAAAATATTCTTTACATGGATACATATTTGTTGTTTCGTATTTTCTCAAAAACGACTCTTAACGGTTTTGATTAAAATATCATGTGCTGGCATAACAAATAAAACACACATCATCTTTATCTTTTGTGAGCTTAACGTCATTTAACTGGATAGGTCATATCTCATAATTAATGAATGATATGATGCACAAATTAAACCGGGTCCATAGAGCTTAGAGCTACCTAACATTCGTCTTCTGAGAACAGAAGGGAGGGGCTTCCAGTAACTGGAGTACAGCGGCGCAAGTAGGCCACAGTGGGCCTTTTTGCTCCCAACGTGACCCCTGGGAGGAAGGGATGAAGGGGTGACCAGATCGGACGACGATGTGCGCTAGTAATAACGGTGTCCCTAACATTCTAACATGGTGCCAATCCTGACACCGGCTATAGGGGCGCAGCCTATCTCAGGTTACTAAAAAATAAAGATGGTTGATGCCGTAGGTCAGGGCGGTCAACTTTCTGACTTGAGTCACTAGGAATGTGACCAGAGAAATCACCAGACAACTATTTACTAAAGACACACTATTTCGATCTGCTAGTATTTGAGTCATGTCATATAATTAAACTGCTCTGTAATATTCTTTTCTTCGGTGCAAAAGTGTGGTCATCACCTTCCTTCTCCGCCATAATAGCTGATTACCTGTAACCTGGATGCACCATAAATGTTAAATTAAGCACTGAACCATGCTATGGACTTAATTTATATAACAAGCGTATGTTATTTAACGTTGTATATTACTGTACTGTAATAGTGTGAAGAACAACTTATAGTTACGTTTTAGAATGATTTCAGCGTATGTACATAAACCAAACAATTAAATTTCTTGGCTTTCTTCTACGCATATCTTCTTTAAAAATAAAACCGCACACAAGCAGACGACGCTTACACCAAAAATCCCCCCCAAAAAGAAACATTCAAAGGTTTAGTCAACTGCAAAGGTAAGACCTAATAATGAATAATCACCTAATAGCCTAATAATCTAACTTAATAATAATTAAATTATCGTATAATTAGCTCAATTAATATAACTATAACTAATCTAATATAAATAGTGATATAGATAATTAATATAACTGAGATTATAATGAGTGCGTCAGTTAGTGACTAAATAGTCGGCGTGCAAAGTTTCAACTCCTGTAAATATAAAAACAGGGCGCCAATGTTGGAGATACAATATTACTAACCTTCCCAATGCGTGTAACAGGTGCGTATTTGCGGAGGAGTTGCCGGTAATGGGTAGAATCTAACAAACCGAATATCACCAGGTGCTAGTGACTTATCCCATAATGGTGGGAAAATGTCAATGTTGCACTTTGGTAACCTCTTATATATTGTAGCCTCTATAGGTCTGCCTAAGCCCCATGCAACATGGGGGTTCCGTGGCAATCGAGAGACTCACAGGAAGGGGCGCAAATTCCGCCGTCCTGCTGCAACATACCAGACGCTGTAGCTACAACCCTGAAACACATGAAAGGAAATTATAAAGACAGGAAACGGACAGAAAATTTGTGGTAGAAGGGGAACCACCCCAGAAACCACGAAGAAACTAATGGTCAGGGTGGCCACCCCGGCGGGAATCGAACCGGGACCTCCCAAATGCGAGTCTTACACTTTACCGCGAAGCCATTCCGTTCAGTTCATCTGAGGATAAGGAAAAACCTCGAGAAGCAAAGAAAGAAAAAAAGTTATGGTAGCTTACTCTAAGCGAGATTATAACTCAGAACCTCTTGAATATGAAGCAAGCACGATATATCCGCACCACGTTAAGTGTGATTTGGGAAACAATAGGAAACAAACTTTTACTGCAGAAAAAATGTAGAGCTTTTTAATATACTTCCCTTTCTTCTTCTTCTTCTTCTTCTTCATTAGATCATTCGAAGCATTGCGATTTTTACTTTCCCTACTACGTAGAGTAAGTAGGGGAAGTATTGCATTCCACCCAAAGATTCGATACCGAGATTTCACCGGAAATGCATATTTTGAGACCCTCTGAATTAAAAAAAAAAACATTTTGTGTGTGTGTGTCTGTGAACAGCATAACTCAGAAACGAACAGTCAGATAAACACCAAACTTGGTATTTGCGACAGTATTCTTTGTTAAGTTTGAAAGAATGCTACTGTTTATCTGCCGCAAGTATAAAAGACAATTTGTCGCGGTCACTTCGTGTTATGTTTTACTGAGCGCCTGTTATTGTGTTTAATTTTTGCGTTCACTGTCCTCCGGCTAGCTATGATCTTTTTGGTCGAGCACTTATCTTATACAGGTGTGTAAACGGAAAGGAGTTTTTATCCAAAGATAACACTGATAAAAAAAATTGTTTTATACTTTTATTGTCGTAACATATTATGCACTTTCACATATTAATCTTGACACTCGCCAAACTGAAACTGTTATAATAACTTATTTACTGCACATTATTAATTCGCGTACTTCAACTTTTTGTGTAATTAACCTTACGACACTTGAGATTCTTCATAACTTTGGTACGCGTAACCTGCGAATCGATAAACTGTGCGATGTATTCAGCGACGTGTAATGCACAAATGTTTCCGATGGACTGGGAGACGACGTGTAATGTACAAATGTTTCCGATGGACTGAGAGCCGACGTGTAATGTACAAATGTTTCCGATGAACTGGGGACGACGTGTAATGCACAAATGTTTCCGATGGACTGGGAGCCGACGTGTAATGTACAAATGTTTCCGATGAACTGGGGACGACGTGTAATGTACAAATGTTTCCGATGGACTGGGAGGCGACGTGTAATGTACAAATGTTTCCGATGGACTGGGAGGGATCTACCTCTGACTTAGCTCTTTTTATACTCCTACACCCCGATATGCCTAAAGATTAAAACCGAGCTGCTATTGGTTAATAAAACGCGCCAACATTAGCGTCTATTTTTATATCCAATGAAAATTATGAACACATATGCTCTAGGGAAAATGTTCCAGCAAATTCTAAGAAAAACGCGTCAATATTACGTCATTTGCTCGTCTCTAATAATGATAAACAGCTCACCCCCTCGCTACATTATTGCACGCTATTATTGTCAGTTTCAGTAAGGCCGTATAAACCCACTTCTTAACAATGCCTACAATCAACAAACATCTCAAATCAATGTCACACAATAATGCATATTCACACTATAATCACTCTTGACATTTACATAATTTGTGATACAAATTACTGCGTCATATTTAGGTTCAGTATCTTCCAGAGATGCGACACGAAGGTTTTCAAGAAAATCCCCCCACCCCAGACTACCCTTTACATGGAAGATTTTTCGAAAATTTTAATTTTCTCAAAAATGGCTCTAACGATTTTGATGAAAATATCATATGTTTAGGGTAATGTCATGAGAAATGAAATGTATATCTCGAATTTTCTGGGAATGTCTCCAAAAGTATTCTTCATTGTTAACGACTTTTGCATAACTGGTAAACCATAAGAGATAGACAAAATTTTACTACACAAAAAATGTAGATCGCGTTAAAATACACAACTTATGTCATATGCATTTCTTTTGTTGAGTGAACCGTTTTCGAGATATTGCTTGTTATTTCCTTAAATTTTCCAATACTTATACTTTTTCTCAAATGCGTTATTCATTTTTTTTATGTCCTGGACATGCAAAGAGAATGGAATGCGTCACATAGCAACCAGCGTTAAAATATTTGACTATCGCTTAAAAGCTACCATATTTTCCTTGCATCTACAAGAAAATTACCAATAAGATTGACATCTCGATATCTCGATTAACATGAAGTATATGGAGAATGGGCGTTTGTAAAATTAGGTTGTACAAGAGTAGAGAAAGTTATGTGAGTGTAACACATCAGATTTTTTTTGTCTTGGTAATGCAAAGAGAATGGAATACTCCACATAGCAACCAGCTCTTAAAATATTTGACTATCGCTTAAAGCCTACCAATTCCCCTTGCATCTACAAGAAAATTAGCAATAAGATTAACATCTCGATTAACATGAAGCATATGGAGAATAAGCGTTTGTAAAAATAGTTCGTACAAGAGTAGAGAAAGTCATGTGAGTGTGGCACATCAGATTTTTTTAAAATTGCTGTGACAATCGTTTCTTTCGGCCTTCCTTCTTCCTGTTTGTTGAAATTTCATAAATTGCTTTGGAACACTATCGCCGTCACTATCGGCATTAATTTCGATATTCTATTATTCTTTTCTTCCAAGCTCCACATATTTAATTGCCGTCTTATATCTTCGTTCCTTCTTCCATCTTCTAATTACTAGGACTGATCTCGGAAAACACTTTTGTAGTTCTCATGCTCTACTTCTATAAGTATATTACTTTCTTTACTACGTTGGTATAGAAGTAGGGAAGTGTTGTATTCCACCCAAAAATTCGATTTAGAGATTCCCCGGTATTTTAAGTTCAGTATCTTCCAAAGATGTGACACGAAGGTTCTTTTAAGAAAATTCCCCACCCTCAACTACTCTTTTTATGGAACATTTTCGAAATTTTTGATTTTCTAAAAAAATGGCTATACGATTTAGATAAAAATACCACATATTAAAGATATTTACATTGAAAATAAATGTATAAACGATAGATGAAAAGGCATTGCACAAAAAAATGTAGCTCTCTTTAAAACACACAATTTATTTCAAATAATTTTATTGCGGCATAAGCCATTTCCGAGATATCAGTTATTAATGGTTCGAATTGTTTCAATACCTTATTGTTTTCAAGTCCTGTCGATTTTCATATGTTTCTCGCAATTGCACGGAAAGAATGTGGAATTTTAAGGCCAGCGTATAGCGTCAAGCTCAAACATTTTGACTATCGCTGTTCCCTTTGTATCCATAGCGAAATGTGTAATGTAGCTCTTCATGTAAAAGTTTATATGAATTAAAACGAAGAAGATAGAAAAATATGCTTTTGTAAGAATAGTTTTTATACCCACTAATAAACGATAAAGGGTAGAGAAAGTAAATGTAACACAATGACAAGCTATTTTTGTATTTTATGTCAGTGAAATACTTTCGATTTACCATAATATACACTTGAGTAGTTTTTCTGTATCCTGCGTATAGTCAAGGCAGTGTTGCCTTAATTTGGAATCATCTTAGATAGACATTTATCAGCATTACATTTGGTCATGGATAGAGAAAGTCTTGTGACTGTTTCACAGCATAGCTAAGCATGGTGAAAACTTCTTCTGAGTGATAAATTCATCGCATTTATTATGCAATCCAGATAATGAGCTGTGTTGTTTGCTAACGATTTTCTGTAATTACTTTAATTGCTTTCAAAGGAAGCACTCGAATCTGAGTATTAGAAACAGCCGTGCTATTTCAGGAAACTTACTGTAGTTTGCTTTAGAAAACATAAGCAAATGAAAATAAAACAAATATTATTTGGAATTCTAACAAAGTGATCTTAAAATGAGCTTTATAAGAACATCGTTGAGTAATATCCAGGCTGATTTGCACTAGTGGAAAGAGGTTTCCTTTCGGCTATAATAAACATTCATAACCCTGAAACTAAGGCATGTTTGAATACGTAACAAGTAGATAATCAGTTACGATAACTCCTTCTTTTTCGCCACATTTCATGCATGTAAATGAGAGCATAGTAGGATTCAAAAATAGTTAAAATATTATTCCTTCATTACTTGTTTCTCCTTTGTTCACGTTATTTCTGTTAGTAATTTCAGAGTTGAGGAGAGTTGCGAAAATAAACGCTCTTTTACCTCCCCTTTAACGACATTTCTTACATTATTTAACTAGTTAGTTAATAAAATATATTAGTATATTTAAACAAGTAATTTAACTTAAAATCGCATAAATATTAACATATACTTTCATTATATCCAGTTTACAGCATCATTAAACAAGATACAAAAGTAACGTCATACCTTCAACTGTTTTAGAGAGATACGGTTTATACTATTGGAATGCCAAAAAGCACACGCTTGCTCGTTTTATGAGTTCTTTCGAATTATTTGATACTCCTCTGTGAATTAATTTCCATGAATGTGTCTATAAAACAAATGCCAGAGTAGCATCTCGCTGGCCAGGCGGGTAATTTCTTCTTGCCCAATCCACTTTGCGGTGTACATTTGCCTGTTAAAAAAGCTCTACTACGGTAGAATTTAAATAACACGAGACTTCTGACACTTCTCGGAGGGGTAATTTTCATGGCAACGCCCCCTCCGCTGTTGCTCTAGCCAGTAAGGTACCACCACCCTTCTTTCCCTTCGCCCACAAGCTGAACTTTGAGAGGTAGCACGTTGCCATGTTGGCTTGGTTTACTACTGCTCACTAGCGTTATGTCCCAGCAAGCTGTTTGCTATTTGTGCGCTGCTAAACAGCTGACACATACTCTGACACAACGTGGCAACGCAGCTCTCCCACTTCTCCGCTTAGAGTGAAATGTCAGGAGTCTCAGGTTGTTTAAATGACACTGTAGATGTGAATTTTGAACTATGCACCATTGTTTTACTGCTGTTATATTTAAGTGCATCTACATTGGTATTGTATAATAAATATACATTTGGTATCAATCCATTTTTTGCGGTTTTTATCTACATCAGTATACATACAAATAAGCATGTATCAGCTTTGCCTTGCGACCCGGCAAAGGCCATATGGCCATAAAGTATGACGTAATCCAATAAAACGCAACATCCCCTTAGCTTGCTAACAATTACATTAACTCAAAGTGCTGGCAATTGTTCGCTGTAACTGAAAACGCTGTGTTGCAGCCAAACTTTACGCTTGTGGGGTTGAGGGCTGGCATACCTACGAGAATTTGTTGTGTGCGCATAGGAGGAGGATCAGGACATATTTTTCACTTAATACGAGGGAAAGATTTCTTTTTTAACTTCTCAGGTCGTATTGCAAAGGTTGCCTGTAAGATTTTTGAGGTATATAATTCACCATGTGGCGGACAGCTCTGTTTCATCTCCTTGAGTAACTTGTGCCAGATGGCTTCGCTGCCTCCCTATAACTACAGTGATTGTATTGGAGACAATGGCAACAAGTGGTGCGTCCAATGTTGTTGGTCAGCGAGGTCACGTGGTACTTATTTGTAGTTGTGCACATATTTCCATATGCTAGTACAGGTGTGATGGAATAAAATCAGATTTCTGTGTTTATTTCATCATAATAGCGATGTAGCAATAAAAGAGTATTCCGCAAGTTTATTCAGCGTTTAAACATGCTTAGTTTTGTTGCAGTATGTTGCAGAAATTCAAACAGAAAGGTCATGTCAATGCAACATATCCCAAAGGACGCTGTTTTTTTTTAATGGACAAGCGTTTAAATGGAAATAAATATTTTGCAATCATTCCTTGAGAAGAACATGAATTTGAAATATTGCAGTAAAATGAATGCATTACATTTCAATATGAACTCAAACTGATATGAACTCAAAAGAAAGATAATAGATTTCATTCATATACATTAAAAATCAGCTTTAAATAGTGTAAGAACAGTTACTAAATGCATGCCAGTAAATCTCCGTTTTTCCTAAGAGCAGTATTAAATAGAAAACGTTTCAAATATATTAGCAGAATGGTAAATTATTTTACAGTAATTATCCGAATGTTATGTCTTCTGCCAGCAGCCATTACAATGCCAGCCCCTAGTTCCACTGGTCGTGGGTTCAAATCCGGCAAAGGGCCTTGAACCTTTGGGGTGTACAAATCTTTAGCATGGCTTCCCTCTTTGTCTACCTCTACAACTTTCTTTCTCCCTCTCTCACATTCCCACTCCCTCTTTCTTGCCCTCTACCTCTTTTTTACTTTCTCTACTACGTATAGTAAGTAGGGGAAGTATTGCATTCCACCCAAAAATTCGATACCGAGATTTCACCGGAAATACACGTTTTGAGACCTCCTGAATCCAAAAAAAGGATTTTTGGAAACATGTCCGTGTGTGTGTCTGTGTGTGTGTGTCTGTGTGTGTGTGTGTGTCTGTGTGTGTGTGTGTGTCTGTGAACAGCATAACTCAAAAACGAACAATCGGATAAGCATCAAACTTGGTATTTAGGTTCAGTATCTTCCAGAGATGCGACACGAAGGTTTTCAAGAAAATCCCCCCACCCCAGACTACCCTTTACATGGAAGATTTTTCGAAAATTTTAATTTTCTCAAAAATGGCTCTAACGCTTTTGATGAAAATATCATATGTTTAGGGTAATGTCATGAGAAATGAAATGTATATCTCGAATTTTCTGGGAATGTCTCCAAAAGTATTCTTCATTGTGAACGACTTTTGCATAACTGGTAAACCATAAGAGATAGACAAAGTTTTACTACACAAAAAATGTAGATCGCGTTAAAATACACAACTTATGTAATGTACATTTCTTTTGTTGAGTGAACCGTTTTCGAGATATTGCTTGTTATTTCCTTAAATTTTCCAATACTTATACTTTTTCTCAAATGCGTTATTCGTTTTTTTTATGTCCTGGACATGCAAAGAGAATGGAATGCGTCACATAGCAACCAGCGTTAAAATATTTGACTATCGCTTAAAAGCTACCATATTTTCCTTGCATCTACAAGAAAATTACCAATAAGATTGACATCTCGATATCTCGATTAACATGAAGCATATGGAGAATAGGCGTTTGTAAAATTAGGTTGTACAAGAGTAGAGAAAGTTATGTGAGTGTAACACATCAGATTTTTTCTCTTCGATTCCCTCTTCCCCCTTCTCATTCTCTCCTTCCGTCGCCATCTTCCTCTGTGTACAAAGTACTGCATGCGTACGTACACGAATACTAGTAAAGAAAAAAATGTATAACTTTTTAAATACTCATATATAAATGTTGTAAATAACACAACCTGTCAGAATCATCATGATTATATATTTTTGTTATTTAAGATTCTCATAAAATCAATAATAAGCGAGATATTTCGATTTCCTTACTTTGAGTCCCACTGGAGCCCCCCGCTTTGGGGAAAATAATTAATATGCCATATAGCCTATTCTTTAAATGGGACCTAAGACGTGTTAAGCTCTAGTTTCACAACGATCGGTTTAGCTGTTGTTGCGTGAAAACTAAACATACGCATAAATACATTTTTAAATAGTTATTTATGCAACGATCCTATAATGGGAGCTTTCGACGTGAGCGAGAACTCTCATATAATGATTATTAAGACGCTCGTGAAGTTTTCTCTCGCTCGCGTCGAAAGCTACTCGTCACTCGCGTCTTATCACTCCCATTATAGGATCGTTGCATACAATGGGTTTTCTACGATATTTGGATATATAATAAACATTTAGGCTAGCTCACTCGGTAAAGCACCTGCCTGTTGTGCTAGGGGTACCGGGTCGATTCCCGGTTGGGGTGGAAATTTTTCTCTAGCCAAGATTATTCCTTGTCCTCCCCAGAGTCTGGAAGTATGACTGAGAGTGTAAATGTGTGTATGATCTAATGATTGAAAAACCAAAGCACAAGCAACCCAACAAGAGTTACACGAGTGAACACCATTGCCAATAGAAAATAAGTTCCAAAGGAAAGGCCGCCGATAAGACCAATGGAATTAAAGGCGGGGTATAAATGGAACTAAAAAGATAAACATAATATTTAGATGCATACGAAAGAAAAGAAAAATGTGATAAATTAATTTCTCAATACGAATTTTAGATGCGCTTCGATAACAAGTGAGTATCGATTCAAGATCGCAGGTATTGATTTTACGAGTTGGAAACAGAAATGTTTTTAGTGATATCTTGGAGGAGGCGAGGAATGTAAGCAAGAATTTACTTCCTGAAAAATCAAAGAAAATATATGAAAAGTTGTATGACAAGTTCATGGTTTGTCGAGCAAGAAAAAATGTAACTTCATTGTCAGAAATTGTACTCATAGTTTACTTTGAAGAAATGCAAAAAACAATGAAATCCCCAACCTTGTGGACAAATTATTCGGTATTGTAGTCTACTCTAAATGTAAAACATGGAACTGATATATCCGAGTATAAAAAGTTGCATCACCTGTAAAAACAGAAGTAGATAGGGTACAGAGGGAAAAGAAGCAAAAACATTTTCGACAAATGAAATTAAACCTTCATTGATGAAGCACCTGAATATATGTATCTACTGATAAAGGTGTGTAAATATAACTATTTTCGTAAAAACAAACTGTTTTTCAGTGACTCTGAGTAAGATAGTGTGCAGGAGCGGAAATCTGTGTAGAAATGAAAATCTGTATCGAATGGACTTCATTTCAATACACATTTCTAACAGCAAATGAACACATTTAGGATAGGAGTGAAAAATGCTATTTTTGGCATCAGAGTAACTCATTCTATCCGTTAAATATAAATTATTCAACCAATTTTGAAAATTACGGAATAAATTATTGGCTACGGTTTTATTGTGTGTATAATTTGTAAATAAGTTTCGACAACTTCACAACAGGAGAAGAGAAATAGCTAAAATGAAAAGCAAGATTTATACGACAATTTGCTTTGTATATTTCATTTATGCATGCGCATATTATATTTCGTGCATTTCTTAATTTTCTTTCAACCCATAGGTAAGTGGACGCTCGGGTTTGTGTCTAAAATGAGAACGTGTGGTAATCGTCCTATGTCATTTGTACTTCACAATATCATCGCCGTAATTCTTTTTTCTCGTGCCCGTCACAACATTTATGATGTCGATAGCGTGTACGTAAAACAAGAACGATAAAATGCTTCGTTAGGTACTGATAAACATAATTCGTAGTGAAGAACAAGTATGTCCTAGTTCTAGAATGCTTTGGAGCTACGAAAAAGTCTGTAAATGTAGATTTTAGTTATAGATTATATTCCAATTACTCTGAATTAAAAATTAGGCCTCGATTTCATGTATTTTTACTTTCTCTACTACGTAGTAAGCAGGGGAAGTATTGTATTTCACCCAAAAATTCGATACCGAGATTTCACCGGAAATACATGTTTTGAGACCCCCTGAATCCAAAAAAAGCATTTTTGGAAACATGTCCGTGTGTGTCTGTCTGTGTGTCTGTGTGTCTGTCTGTGTGATTGGCTGTGAACAGCATAACTCAGAAACGAACAGTCGGATAAACACCAAACTTGGCATTTAGGTTCAGTATCTTCCAGAGATGCGACACGAAGGTTTTCAAGAAAATCCCCCCACCCCAGATTACCCTTTACATGGAACATTTTTCAAAAATTTTAATTTTCTCAAAATGGCTCTAACGATTTTGATTAAAGTATCATATGTTTAAGATATTTTCATGACAAATAAAATGTATATCTTGAATTTCCTGGGAATGTCTCCAAAAGTATTCTTCATTGTGGACGACTTTTGCATAACTGGTAAACCATAAGAGATAGACAAAATTTTACTACACAAAAAATGTAGATCGCATTAAAATACACAATTTATGTCATATACATTTTTTTTGAGTTAACCATTTTCGAGATATTGCTTGTTATTCCCTTAAATTTTTCAATATATTTTCTCAAATGGGAATTCGTTATTCATTTTTTTGTCTTGGATATGCAAAGAGTATTAATCTGTGGCAAAGGGAATGGTGCTGCACTTAGCAACCAGCTATTAAGTGATATGTATGTGCTTAAAGGCTGCTGTATTTCTATATTGCCCTTGTAAATGTATATTTATTCCCCTTACATCTACAAGAAAATTAGCAGTAAAATAGAGTCTGCAAATGTTTATCTCGATTAACATGAAGTAGATGGAGAATAAGCGTTTGTAAAAATAGTTTGTACAAGAGTAGAGAAAGTCATGTGAGTGTAACACATGAGATTTTTTTTGTCTTGGATATGGAAAGAGTATTAATCTGTGGGAAAGGGAATGGTGCTGCACCTAGCAACCGGCTATTAAGAGATATGTATGTGCTTAAAGGCTGCTGTATTTCTATATTGTCCTTGTAAATATATATTCCCCTTACATCTACAACAAAATTAGCAATAAGATAGACTCTGGAAATGTTTATCTCGATTAACATGAAGTAGATGGAGAATAAGCCTTTGTATAAATAGTTTGTACAAGAGTAGAGAAAGTCATGTGAGTGTAACACATCAGATTTTTATGGATATATCCATAGCGTCTTTGCTTGAGATAGCAAGAACATGGTCGTACTCCGTGGTGTAGTGGTTTCATGCTAGCCTCTAGTTCCCGAGGTCGCGGGAGGGCGATGGATTTTTTCGAGCATAAAAGTCCTTAGGATGATTTCTTTTGGAAGGGAAGTAAAGCCGGTGGTCCCGTGTGTAGATTTACGGCATTTAAAAGAACCTCAAGCCTAGTAATGGGGCTCTGAGCAAAATTCCCGGTCCTTCACGCCCAATATAGAATGGTACTCTAAGGACCACAGCAGTTAAACAGCGCTCATATATAAAACTTAATTCAATTTAATCCAAGAACATGGTGGATGGGCAAGGCTTAGGGCTTACTTGTCTGTCCTGTGCCATCTGGTTTGTCGCTTTTCATTAAATCAGAAGGTGGACTTTGATTGCTGTTATGTGGGCACACGCACCTAGTCAGTGGGATGCCGGGCAAAGGGCCTTAGTTGCATAGCCACCTTCGTGCACCATTTATTTTATTTATATTTATTTTGTTCTGTTGGTGGCTCTTTGCATCATGGTAATGTCTAATGGATATGCAATCCGGCATTTACCTGGCAGCTGAGGGAAACCACGAAGGAAAGAAACGAAATAAATAAAATAAGACGTACACGGGATTTGGTCCTCGACCTCCTGAATATGATCCTAACGAAACTACTTGAGGCATCTTCCTCAATCTTCGGTGGTTCTCTGTGGTCTACCTCAGTCTGTACCATACTGGACTTAATTCTCGAGGTCGCGGTTCAGAGAACCATGGGTTTTTTTCGGGCGTAAACATCCTTACCATGGCTTCCTTTGGAAGAGAAGTAAAACCGGTGGTCCCGTGTCGTAAAATTACGGCACATAAAAGAACCTCAAGCCTGATAAAGAGGCCTTCGAACAAAATATCCTGTTTTTCACACCCAATACAGAATGGGACGCTAAGAGTCATAGTAGTTATAGAGCGTCCATAAATAAACAGCTCAATTTAATTTTGCTCAATCTTCAGAGTTTTTAAATCTAGAGTGTGCGTGTGTATTCGTGTTGTCAAACTTTACGACATTGCTCAAACATGTGACAGTAAAATACTGATTTTAAAGCAAGCATTTGTTAAAATAAAACTGGCCTGAAGTATTTAGAACTTGTATGAGTTTAACATGCATATGATCATTTTGTAATCAATTATTTAAGTTCTAAGAACCCTGGTCCAACTTAAGTCGTTTACAGTAACATTTTAAATGCCAGTGTTATTTCTCTGGATAATTCATACGAGTATGATAAAGCCTTTTCAATCAGAGCAAGTGTACTCCAGTGTACGCTGGAGTACCTCACAACGATTTTAGGTATATCTGTATGCACACTTTCTAACTAATTATATTGAACTTTTAGGTACCAATTTAAGGCATTTCGGAGTGGGTGTCGCTGGGAGTGGTTCCACTTGAAGTGGGGTCTCCCGAATTTGGGTAGGGAGTCATAGAATTTTTGGGATAGAGTCAGGATACCTATAGTCAGTAGGACTTGTGACGCTGAGGTCACGGTGGATATCTTTGTTGGGAATGTACCAGCCGACGTTGATGACAGTACGAAGGAAGCGGTCTTATAAGAGTTGTAGGCGATATAGATGGGTTTTGGCGGCGATGCCTCAAACTTGGCAGCCATAGGTCAGAGCAGGGCGAAGTACCTGCTTGTGAACCGATCGAGGTGTAACTGTAACGTGTGCGACTTGCATTCGGGAGGTCCCAGGTTCAATCCCCGGTGACCGCCCACTCTGACCCATGGGTTTTTCGTGGTTTCCCCGGGGTCGGCAGGCGAATGCTGAGGTGGTTTATTTTCTATCACGATTTCCTTTCCATGATTTCCCTTTCATTCCGTATACTTCTCATTTTTCAGGTGTGCTTCTAGATTTCGCGGCCTATGGCGGTGCCGGGCAGGTGGTGTGGATGCTTGCTCAATGGAAAGAGTATTCCCGTGGATACCAGAGGGCCATTCTTCGTCCTCTCTTGATGGCTCAAGCAGCGGGACGGGTCTGTGAGCTTGGAAGTATTAGGAACCTCCTGGCGTCTCTGTGGCCTATCTGTCTACGGCCTTTAGCCTCCTGTAGTTCCTTCACCTTATCCCTTCCTCTGGGATGTGTGGTAGCCGCAATATATCTGTGCAGGTCGCAGCGCCGAGATGTTCCCCTCCATTGAATCACCCCTACCTCTGCCCGATTGTAAAGCAGTACTTTGTTCGGCACGACATATGTAGCAGAATTTCTAGAGTATAATGGGTACATAGATTAACTTTTGCGGCTAGTAACACGATGATGAGTAATATAAATCTGAGTTTGTTTAGATATAAAAGTCCACGGCATCACAGTGTCATGAAATTCCATACTAAAGCATAGTGCTCAAAACGTCTGTAGCAGCGTCTTGATCAGAAATAGCTGTCTGAAAGTGAATTCCGTGAAAACAAATTTTGTAGGTCAATATTTCCTAAAAATAGTAGATTTTTTAAACTAGTCAATCGATACCTTATAAATTGACAGCTAAACAATCCTATGTGTAACACGCTATTTGCTCTGGCCACTGTACGTTCTTCGGATAAATATTCCAGCGTAGAAATGGTTTCAAATTAAACAATACGGCCTTCTTAACACGCTAGGTGCAGAAGGAACTTTGAGTTTATAATAATATAATAATAATAAATCCATGCGAAAAACAGAATCGTATTAAACACATTACATAGGTGGCTTAGCGAAGTAAATCCCAATCGAGAAAACTTACATATCTATAGATATAACAGTGACTATTTTGAGACGTCTAATGCTATGGAAAAAGTTATTTAACATAAGATCTGACTATCGTTACAGTTTACTCTATCCCTCTTATGCGTACAACGAAATGCTAATGAAACCACTTCTGTGAAGTTTATCTCGATAACAAGAACTACGTAGAAGAACAAGCTTTTGTAAGAATAGTCTGTAGAAGAATGGGTAGAGAAAGTCATGTGAATATAACACATCATACATTTGTTTTGCATGTCTAATTATTGGGACCAAGCGCTATGGTTGTCATCCTCCGTGGTGGAGTGGTTACCATGCTGGTCTCTAGTTCCCCAAGTTCGCGGGTTCGAACCCAGCGGAGGGCGTTGGGGTTTTTTTCGGGCGTAAAAATCTTTAGCATGGCTTCCTTCGGGAGGGATGTAAAGCTTGTGGTCCCGTGTCATAGATTTAAAAGAACCTCAAGCCTGATAAAGAGGCCTCTGAGCAAAATTACCAGTCTTTCTCGCCCAATATAGAATGGTACGCTAAGGACCACAGTAATTAAAAAGCGTCCATAAATAAAACTCACTTCAATTTTTTTAACCGCTATGGTTGATAAAACTGATTTTAAGTCAAGTAAGATTTTTCTTTATAGAAGACAACTTTGAGAATTGATGCCATGTGACTAAACATTAAGATAATACTATGCCTTACTCCGGACATTTAACAATAGCACTGGTTCGTGGCGCTGTTATCGTCTTTATTTTATTCAGGTAACCTGTACTCGCTATACACAACAGGGATAATTGCTGCACTGGCCGCAAACAAACAACGCTAGAGATAATTATGTCCTGAGTAGTATATTCTTATGAAAAACTAACCGCCACTGCTTCGTATGTTTTGTTTGTGACGGGCGCGGCATGCTAGTTAGTGAAACCATACAAGCACAGGAATGTAATGCCACGTGCTAGTTGGTAGTTACAATGCAGACAGTTTCATCATCAGATGGTATTTATTTGTTCTCTGCTTCCGTTAAATAACCTCATCAGCAAAATATTCAGCTGTGTATGACGAGAAACCACACAATTCACAATAATTGTTAGTATTATGTTAAGACTGTTTTTCGCATTTTCTTGCACAACTCAAAACATTAAATGCTTGCAAACTCTCCAACTTCATTCCCTCCTTAAATCTGCCCTCCCCTTTATACTTAAACGAACGGAGGTGATAAATAAAATGGTAAAGGATATGCAAAACACTTCAAGAATGAAAATAGATTGCTGTACAGTTTAAATATAGTATAACATTACTACATAAATTAGAAACATGTTTTCATTAAAAGCAGGATTCCCAAACTACAGGCATGAGAGGTTCCAAGAGGAGCACAGACAGCTTAAAAAGAAAACATGGTAAATTTAGAAATTATGACATTCTTAATGTATAATTCATTCATTCATTATCTGTTTACCCCCCTCTTATGTAGGACTTACACCCCCCAGGACTTACAAGCGGGTGCCTGGGGTCAGAGGCCCGTCGAGGAGCAGACACTCATGGATTAGACAGAGCATCCAGGATGGGTGATCAGCCCGATGCCTGGTATGGGATGAAGGAAGTAGATGAAACGAAATGTTGGTGAAATGGATGAAAGGAATGGTGAAATGGTGATGATGGAGCAGTTGGTGGAATGAATGGCGGGGGAAACCGGAGAACCCGGAGAAAACCCGCCCAGACGCCGCTTCGTCCACCACAAATCCCACATGCAGGTCCCTGGGATTGAACCCGGGCCGCCTCGGTGGGAGACGAGCGGTCTAACCACTCGGCCACGGCGCTTAATGTATAAACCACTTAAAATTACATTAAAAATGCACATTCATTCTAATTTACACAATAAAATCACTCATTGACTACACATACACTACGTGATCAAAAGTATCCGGACACCTGGCTGAAAATGACGTGCAAGTTCGTGGCGCCCTCCATCGGTAATGCTAGAAATCAATATGGTATTGGCCCACCCTTAGCCTTGATGACAGCGTTCACTCTCGCAGGCATACTTTCAATCAGGTGCTGGAAGCTTTCTTGGAGAATGGCAACCCATTCTTCACGGAGTGCGGAACTGAGGAGAGGTAGGTCGGTGAGGCCTGGCACGAAGTGGCGTTCCAAAACATCCCAAAGGTGTTCTATAGGATTCAAGTCAGAATTCTGTGCAGGCCAGTCCATTACAGGAATGTTATTGTCGTGCAACCACTCCGCCACAGCCCGTGCAGTATAAACAAGTGCTCGATCGTGCGGAAAGATGCAATCGCCATCCCCGAATTGCTCTTCAACAGTGGGAAGCAAGAAGGTCTTAAAATATCAATTAGTTCTGCGGTGTAATCGTGCCACGCAAACAACAAGGGGTGCAAGCCCCCTCCAGGAAAAACACGACTACAACATTAAAACACCACCACCTCCGAATTTCACTGTTGGCACTACACACGCTGGCAGATGACGTTCACCGGCCATTCGCCATAGCCACACCCTGCCATCGGATCGCCACATTGTATACCGTGGTTCGTCACTCCACACAACGTTTTGCCACTGTTCAATCGTGTAATGTTGACGCTCCTTAAACCAAGTGAGGCGTCGTTTGGCATTTTCCTGCGTGACGCGTGGCTTATGAGCAGCCGCTCGACCATGGAATCCAAGGTTTCTCACCTCACGCCTAACTGTCATAGTACTTGGAGTGGATCGTGATGCAGTTTGGAATTCCTATGTGATGATCTGGATAGATGTCTGCCTATAACTCTTTACAACTCTCTTCAAATGTCGGCGGTCTCTGTCAGTCAACAGATGAGGTCGGCCTGTACGCTTTTGTGCTGTACATGTCCCTTCACGTTTCCACTTCACTATCACATCAGAAACAGTGGACCTAGGGATGTTTAGGAGTGTGGAAATCTCGCGTACAGACTTCTGACACAAGTGACACCCAATCACCTGACCACGTTCGAAGTCCGTGAGTTCCACGGAGCGTCCCATTCTTCTGTTTCACGATGCCTAATGACTACTGTGGTCGCGGATGAGTACCAGGCAGTAGGTGGCAGCACAATGCACCTAAGATGAAAAACGTTTGTTTGTGGGGGTGTCCGGATACTTTTGATCACATAGTGTATTAGTTCAGTATAATTATTTTTTCTTGCAATTGGTATATTAAAATTCATTGTTTGGTTTTTATATTTGTTTGTAATTTACCAAAGGGTCCGTATTCTTTACCTTCGTGTTAAAGGTTCTTTGTGGTGTTATAAGGAGTTCATTATTAGTTCTATGGTATTGGTTTTTATAAGAGAGCAACTCATAAAATATAATTCAAGAGCTATAAAGATGTTCTATGTTCTTTTGAGTTCCATTAAAGGTATAAAGCTGATTAAAAGTGAAAAGGGCTGTATGCATCCGTGCGTTTTAATTTAATTTTTTTTAATTTGGTTTATTATTATGAGTGGAAATAATTAATTTATTTTCGGGTTTATTTGAATTTCTCCTAGGAACTGGAGTTGCATCTTTTTGTTTCGGATTTTGGCATATTTATACATTTGATTTTATATTGGTTTTTCATCCATTACCTATAGTTTCAGTTAAAATTAGCTATTGTGTTACTGTGAAATTTTTAGCCTCTTATAAATATTCTCAAATATAATAATTGTTACAAGAAAAATACAGTTGTAATAAGTAATAACCATAGGGGATATGGGAATTGCAATGCTTGGAAAGAGGGACGCCAATTGGAAAGTTTGGGGACCGCATGAGTTAGTTGAATTTTAGCAGTATTTTCTATCGCAATAATAAATATTGTAGTTTACTAGCGTTAATGTAGTTTCATCATAAATCAGTGCACTTACACTTGTATATTTGTGTAGACAAAATGTTATCATTCACACAAAGTATATTTACAGACTTCACTTTCATTATATGAGAAATTTTCATTTAATTTTAGGCTTTTGTACGGTTGGTCGTTTTGTGGCCCGGCCACATCGCGTGTATGCGTGATTCGCTTGCACTGTAATGACCTTGGTATGTTCCGCTAGCTCACTAGCGATGAATGACCCGCTCAAGGTAGGCTTTATTGGCTGTGAATGTCAATTGTCAATTACTGCCTTCTATTCGTGCTGTAAAGACTTGAGTTTGTTCATTGTGCATCTCAAAAGTGAAAGCTTACTTGAAAAACTGGGTCTATTTGAATTACTTTAGATATTCATATCAGTGTTGCTGTTCTTACCTTGCTATTAGTCCACTGAAATGCATACCGAAAAAGTTAAGCTTGAACAAAACAGCCTTTATGTGTGATACATACGTAAACATTTCAATGGGATACGCCGATAGTGCGAGCTATACCACGGCTGCTGCTTCCAGGATCTTCCACCAAATGAAAGATTTCTTTTTTTTGTGCAACATTTCTTTGACCAACTCTTTCAACATGCTTCCTGTATCTAGAACTCTGACAGATGAAAACAAATGTCCTATGATGTGGTGCTCGTCTATTTGTAAATGTTTCTCGAAAAATTCTATCCGCAGCGGCGCATTAGATGTGTTTCACCGTAAATGAGTAGCATTTCAAGATACTCACATGAGTAAAGTGAGCCATTTTGTAACTGATAATCCGTTGTTTCGAAAACAAGCTATAAGCGGAATACCAACAGCTGAAGTGCGTTTCTTTATAAACAAACAGCCGAAGTGCGTTTCTTTCGATTTTGCAGTGTTGTCATGTTTGTAGTCTTGTGGCTAATGATGTAGATTCAACTGATACAAATTTCGAAAGCTTATAATAATAGTAAGAGTGCGAATTGTTTTAACTGAAAATGTATTTGAACATGCAGGAAACATTTATCTTTCAGTCTCCTCTAAGAAATATTTAAAAACAAATATTTAAGTTTCGTAAAACCTACGTTTAAAATAGAGTTAATGTTAAGCAATTTTCTCAAAAACTACTTTAAAAGCAGCAAAACTGCAATAAGATTTTTTATCCTATTCATTACAAAGTCATCCTGTTCAAGGATGATCACAGGTCACCTTCCATCCTGTACGTATGTTGTTTATAAGTTTCCACGCCGTTGCATCGATTTCGACCAAACTTGACATAGATAACCTTTGATACAAGGCGAAAAGTAACTTAGAATTCGAAATCTTATCACATTTTACACGATTAATTATTTAATTTTATATTATGCCTACAAAAGTTCGCGAGGCCAGTTGTATTTCACTCAACGATAATCGTAATAGCCCATTGCCAAAATAATAATAATAATAATAATAATAATAATAATAATAATAACTTATACTTTCACGGCCTGATAAAATAACAAAGGAACATCATGCTCACATGTTATACATAGATCTTTCTGATCACGGAGTAGTAACACAGTAATGATTTTCGTATATTCACTTACTATAATTTGTAGCTCATTTTTTTGTAAGCAGCACATAGGGGATTCCAGTATCCCATCCTGTAAAAGAATAAAAACTGCCTAAAGGAGAGACTCAGCGCTTTTAGGTGAATAATCTGCGAACCAAGGACTGTCGGTCGACTTCTGCAATCTCTACCTCCGCCCACACAGCGCATCAAGGACAAGCTGCCCTAGTGGTTCGTGGCCAGTATTGCATAACATCCCATATCAATGTTCTGAAAGATATGAATGAGGTTACTGAACGTGATATAAGTGTAACTAACGTGCAGTAATTAAACCAATCATTTCGCATCATTCGCGATTTTCGACTGTTTTAGTATTGAGATACACCAACGCTATCAGATCAGCGAGATGAAAGTTTGCCAAGATGTTTATAGAGAAACAGCTGAAGAATCTGGCACACGGTCTCTGAGCATCGATCTCTCACTTTGGTATCGCCTCCGGGCTTTCCCATCGTGCGATTGGAAGAAGCAACACGTAAAAAATCTGATGTGTTACATTCGCATGACTTTCTCTACTCTTGTATAAACTATTTTTACAAACACTTACTCTCCATATGCTTCATGTTAATCGCGATATCGAGATGTTAATCTTATTGCTAATTTTCTTGTAGATGCAAGGGGAATTGGTAGGCTTTAAGCGATAGTCAAATATTTTAAGAGCTGGTTGCTATGTAGAGTATTCCATTCTCTTTGCATTACCAGGACAAACAAACAAAAATGAATAACGAATTCTCATTTGAGAAAAAGTATAAGTATTGGAAAATTTAAGGGAATAACAAGCAATATCTTGAAAATGGTTCACTCAACAAAAAAATGCATATGACATAAATTGTGTATTTTAACGCGATCTACATTTTTTGTGTAGTAAAATTTTGTCTTTTATGGTTTACCAATTATGCAAAAGTCGTTCACAATGAAGAATACTTTTGGAGACATTCCCAGATAATTCGAGATATACATTTCATTTGCCATGAAAATATCTTAAATATACGATATTTTAATCCAAATCGTTAGAGCTGTTTTTGAGAAAATTAAAATTTTCGAAAAATGTTCCATGTAAAGGGTAGTCTGAGGTGGGGGGATTTTCTTGAAAACCTTCGTGTCGCATCTCTGGAAGATACTGAACCTAAATACCAAGTTTGGTGTTTATCCGACTGTTCGTTTCTGAGTTATGCTGTTCACAGACAGACGCACACACGGACATGTTTCCAAAAATGCTTTTTACTTTCTCTACTACGTATAGTAAGTAGGGGAAGTATTGCATTCCACCCAAAAATTCGATACCGAGATTTCACCGGAAATACATGTTTTGAGAATCACTGAATCCAAAAAAAGCATTTTTGGAAACATGTCCGTGTGTGTGTCTGTCTGTGTGTCTGTGTGTCTGTGTGTCTGTGTGTCTGTCTGTGTGTCTGTCTGTGTGTCTGTGTGTCTGTGAACAGCATAACTCAAAAACGAACAGTCGGATAAACACCAAACTTGGTATTTAGGTTCAGTATCTTCCAGAGATGCGACACGAAGGTTTTCAAGAAAATCCCCCCACCCCAGACTACCCTTTACATGGAACATTTTTCGAAAATTTTAATTTTCTCAAAAACGGCTCTAACGATTTTGATTAAAATATCATATGTTTAAGATAATGTCATGACAAATAAAATGCATATCTCGAATTTTCTGGGAATGTCTCCAAAAATATTCTTCATTGTGAACGACTTTTGCATAACTGGTAAACCATAAGAGATAGACAAAATTTTACTACACAAAAAATGTAGATCGCGTTAAAATACACAACTTATGTCATATACGTTTCTTTTGTTGAGTGAACCGTTTTCGAGATATTGCTTGTTATCTCCTTAAATTTTCCAATACTTATACTTTTTCTCAAATTCGTTATTCATTTTTTTATGTCCTGAACATGCAAAGAGAATGGAATTCGCCACATAGCAACCAGCGTTAAAATATTTGACTATCGCTTAAAAGCTACCATATTCCCCTTGCATCTACAAGAAAATTACCAATAAGATTGACATCTCGATATCTCGATTAACATGAAGCATATGGAGAATAGGCGTTTGTAAAATTAGATTGTACAAGAGTAGAGAAAGTTATGTGAGTGTAACACATCAGATTTTTTTGGATTCAGGGGGCCTCAAAACATATATTTCCGGTGAAATCTCGGTATCGAATTTTTGGGTGGAATACAATACTTCCCCTACTTACTATACGTAGTAGTGAAAGTAAAAATGTATACACATTTGCGCAATGTTAAGTCTGTTTTTGGAATATATGCACGTTTGTTTGAATGATAGTATTCATAACGGAAAAGGTAAGAAGCTTGTGTCTGCAATAGTATAAAAAAGTTAAGCCATAAATGCACACCAGAATATTTTAGTTCCATACAAACCAACCTAGATCAAATTATTATTCGCATTCAGATTGTATTATACCAATAAATTGCTGTACCGTGAGAGACTCGAGCCAACGCCCGTAGAGACTTAATGCTCGTAGTGCTTCACTGCCCTAGACAAGGACACTGCCGGTAAAATCCATACATTTACAGGATTCGCAGAATGGCATCTGTAACTGTTTAATTATTCACTTCTATCCATCGAGCAACATTTCAGTAATTTTAACTTTTCTTTCGTTATTTAATTCGACTTACACACAGATGTAAATAGTATTAAATACAGGGCTTTTCAATGAAACGGAAATGTTTAATAGTAAACATTACACACTCTAAATGAAATTGGCAAAATATCAATTGTAGAAAATTAATGTAAAAATGCACCAGTGTGTGCTCTTAAGATCAAATTTTAAAACTGACATGTCTCGCAAATGGCATTTATTTCTGCGGTGGGATTCCACCAACCTTCTCTTCATATCGTGAAATGAATGTAGCATTTCAGGATGGAATAGCAATAATTTCTCAGCTAATCTCATCTTTCAATGCTTTTGGCTTTAAGGCTTTCTAGGCAATTTGAATATAATCTATTCTTCAGAGAACCTCGAAGATTATGTTTGCACACAAAAGCTCTCGGGATTTGGTAGAACAAGGAATGCTCGCGCATCTAAGAGACGACGCCTTCTCAAAGAGATGACGCACAACTGCCATAGAAAACTTAGCAGTCTGTGATTTGGCACCATCTTGCTGAAACCATGTTGGCTTCTCAAAAATATATATTACAAGGTCCTAGGCGAGAAAGGTCTCGAGCATTTGAACATACCGATTGTCTTCTGTTTTTTCCTTATAAATTAATTGAACAGCTACGGCATCTTGAGATACAGAGCAATCTGTCTGATATTGTTAACGGTTACCTTCCTTACACCCCAAGGACTTACAAGCCACTGCCTTAGGTCAGTAGCAAGCAAACTCTAGGTCATAAAATATTCAGGATGGGTCATCAACAACCAAGGGATGATATGATCAGCCAGCATTCACCTAGCGACTAAGGAAAATCGCGAAAAACCCTTCGGTCAGATTGGTCGGCATCGGGGTTTTGAACCCGGGATCTCCCGAATGCGGGCTATAGACGTTCCCGCTTGAGGCATCCCACTCGGTAGCACATTTGTATATTCCCAACCTAGCATGAAAGGGTAAACAGTTAATAGTAATCCTTTGTTTCTTCCATTTTCGACAGCAGTTTCTAAAGGGATGTAAGAATTTGGTTTGCACTGAAGCACCCTGTATGTTATAGAAAGCAAAAGTTACAGCAGTTTTATTGTATTATATTGGTTTTACTCACCTTCAGCAACTAGAGGAAGTGTTGTATTCTATCAAAAAATTCTCTACCAACTTTCCACCGGAAATGCACGTTTTGAGACTTCCTGAATAAAAAAATTAGAATAAAGTCCGTGTGTGTGTTGTGAACAGCATAATTCAAAAATGAAAAGTCGGTTAAATGTCGAACTTGGTATTTTAAGTTAAATAATCCTCCACTCCCAAACTACCCTTTACATGGAAAAATGTTCATTAGATGTTTATTTTCTCAAAAATGGCTAACGATTTTGATTAGAATATCTAGCACATATTTAAGATACTTGCATGACAAATAAAATATCTCATCATTCCTTTTGTATAATTTTTAGACTGTAAGAGATAGACAAAATCTTACTATACAGAAAGTGTGGATCTCGTTAAGGCACACTCTTTACGTCATTTTTCTTTTGTGGCTTTAACCAGTTCCGAGATAATTTTGTTGGAGGTATGAATTTTCAAAACTTCTGCTTTTGTCATGGTAAGTTGCTACCCATGGTCATGCAAGGAGTATAGAATTTCAAAGCCATCACATAGCGAGCCCATGTTTAAATATCTGACTATCGTTTTATCCTTGCGCTTACAAAGAATGTGTAATGAAAGTTTATCTCGAGTAACAAGAATTAGAAGAATAAGATTTCGTAAGAATATTTCGTAGAAGAGTGGGCAGAGAAAGACATGTGAATGCATGTTTGATTAGTTGAAAAACCGAATTTGTGGGAATTATTAACTTTTGAAACATAGGCATTTAGGTTTTCCTACTGCATGTTCTTATATACTTGTCACTTTCGCGCTTTAGAGACAGACAAATAGTTTTTATAGATAAAAACGTAAACACTGCTGACAATGTATGTTTTCTGTAAGATGTAGGTCAAGCGGTAAGAGATGGTAAAAAGGTTCACTGTTAAATCATCCAACCAGAGTCTATGCGAATTAAAAGCTTTCGAAATTCATATTCTATCGTCTAGAAATCTGAACTTTTGGAAAATGTAAGTTTATTCTCAAAATAATGTAATGTTCTCATTTGGGAAGTAATACGAAATAGGCTATCTTTTAAGCTATTCCATCTCTCTTGCTTCGATTGTAAACTATTTGAGAATCTGTAGATTGATTTTCATTAGCTCGCGGGCGGAGGGCGATGGATTTTTTTCGGGCGTAAAAATCCTTAGCATGGCTTCCTTCGGAAGGGAAGTAAATCCGGTCGTCACGTGACATAGATTTACGGCACGTAAAAGAACCTCAAGCCTGATAAAAAAGCCTCTGAGAAAAATTTTCGGTCTTTCACACCCAATATAGAATGGGATTCTAAGAACCACAGTAGTTAAAGAGCATCCATAAATAAAACTCATTTTTTTTGTTATTTCCATGTTCGTTGTTCTTGTTTCAAATGTCTATCATCCAAGTACTTCGAGTGATTATTATTAAAAGGCAAAAAGCAGAACAGAAGAAATGTACGATTCATCATTGAATACACTATAAATGCGGAATATGAGTTTCCAGATCATTCGTTGGGAGCTTCGCCCACGAAGAAACGAGTTTTCGCTTTTTTCCTTAAATACCGTGTACTAAAGCCAAGGCGTACTGAAAATACCACTGGAAGTGCATACTTCCTGTTCTTATTTCATTTCTCAGCACGTTTTCAACATTAACAATTCTTTCCAGATATAATTAGACCGTAGCAGAAAATGAGTACTATTGACTGTAAAGTATAAGATTTGCTATTGCTATCTGTCTCAAATACATAAAAATTGGGATGGGAAAAAATTCTGATGTGTTACATTCACATGACTTTCTTTAACCTCTATCGCTTATTAGTGTGTACACACATTATTCTTAGAAACTTTTATTTTCGTATCTACTTCATTTTAATCGAGATAAACATTTCTGTAAATAGCTGCATCCCACATTTCGTTAAATACAAACGGAACAGCGATAATCAAATGTTTAACTGGACGCTATACGCGGCCTTAAAATTCCATATTGTTTCCAATAAATCGCGAAAAACAACTGAAAATCAAGAACACTTTGGCTAAGTATTGAACAATTCGAACCATTAATAACGGATATCTCGGAAATGCTAAAAAACGTTATTCTAAATAAATCGATTTTTTTCAGTACGTTTTCGTCTATCGCTTAACGTTTCCCATTTATGCAAAATTATATAAATTTCCTTCCGAATGAAGAGGAATTTACAAGCTATACCCAGAAAATTCAAGATATACATTTTATTTGTCATTTAAATATCTTTAATATATAGTATTTTAATCAAAATCCTCAGAGCCATTTTTGAGAAAAACATTTCGAAAATGTAGTGTAAAGAGTAGTTTGGTTGGAGGAATATTCTTGAAAGCCTTTGTATCCCGTCTTTGGAAAATACTGAACTTAAATTTCAAGTTTGATATTAATCCGGATTTTTGTTTTTGAGTTATGCTGTTGACAGACACAGTCTTGTATACAGAAAGCGCCAAAATTTAAATCTTACAGCAAAACAAGCCGAATTGCATTTTTCGGAGTTATGTAAGAGGTTAATAATATTAATGAAGATTCAGATACTAATAGTATTAACGAGTATCTGTTACATTTAAAAATACAGTTTACAGACCATGTCTACATATCATAATCGATTTAATGCAGGTGTTCTACTATTTCTAAACATGGACGTATTGTTTAAGGTTGTTGTTGTTGCAAAACAAGTGTAAAGGATGAGGCAGTATTTTTAACACTTAAAGGATTTCAGTCAAATTATATAATATAAAATATAATAACAGCCCGCCTTAAAGCAATATGTGTATAATATAATATATAAAATGCACGTAACAGTCATTGTATTAATGTTTATATTATGTACATGTTCAATAATGTTATGTGAATGTAATAAGTAATTTAATAATGTAAGAGTTGTGAGAATAATAGGTTAAAAGTTGCTAACAATGAGGTAAGAATGAGGTAACCTTGAGGCAATAATGAATTAGAATGTTTAATAATGCTACTGGTAATTATTGGAGCAAAAATAATGTAAATTTTGAGACAGTTTAAAAAATAGCCAATCAACGCCCAGAAAAAAAGCTTAAGTTAAATAAAAGTATTCTATTGATTAGGAATAGCCAATCAGAGACTTGAAATACAGAAATTTACAAATTTAGGCGGTAGAAATCAAGTCAGTTGCTAGCAGCCAGTGTTCCTAACCAGACGCGAAACTCGTCCTCGAGAAGTTTAATATGTATTCAGTGTGAGACGAAAATAGTTTACGTGTTTAAAAAGTGCAAGTATTAATAAAAGAATCTCACAGCTCTCTATATCAGCGAAGTGTTATTTTAATCGTTTAAAGAATTAATAAATGGAGTGAAGTACAAACTATAATCTGTGTAATCCTACATTCTTAGCCGCACTACTCCCTGCAAAGAAATCCATGTCTCTAACAATAATACTGACGCAGCCAGTAACATAAATATATAATAATTAAAGAAACAGTCAAATTACAAAGTTAATATTTTTAAACTTGGGGCGAAGGCTACAGGAAACTTTTTACCATATGTGCGGTTGCAACTACTTCAAGTTCGGCTCCTCCTAACATAACCTTCCTCAAGGATTACATGTGGATTACCTGAAAATACTGGGGTTCCTTAAGCCGATAAGCTAAACAAGGTTAATGAAATACTGAATGGCAGAGTGGCAAACCGGTTCACTGGCGCTAGATGTAAACATTAGCAACAGGCTGTGCAGTTCCTTATGCGAAAGTACAATGAGATTGACGTCTTCTGTTTGCTTAGCCTTTTACTGTTACTACATGATAATTATTGGGCTTAGAATATAACGTCTGTAACAATTTGTTCTTCGGTTTATTAGAATACTGCCTTAGAACGTTATTTGGCGTTTTCTCATAGACTTCAGACATGCTGAAGTTAATATAAAGCTTTCAATAAGTTAATTCAAACAAAATGAATTGTTTTATTGTTGTGGTCACAGTTAACGGAAATTGTCGCAGCTGTTTCGCAGTTGGGAACATGCACGGCAATTTATGCTCGCATATGAGCTATTTGTATTGAAAATTTCACGTAGAATCCCAAAATAACAGCAGGAGGCAAAAATAATAACTCTAAATGTCATTAAGTTACAATTTAATGTGCAAAGAGGTCACGTGAGGCAATAAAGCGTTCCTTATTGGTCTGACGTCACCGTCTATGTTCGCGCTTCCGAGCAAAAATAATTAAACGCGTTCTATGCAAACCGAAGAACTTTTTGTTTATTTCCCTTCTATTTTAGTGTATAGTGTACGTAGTTAAGTGCAGTTTTTGAGTAGCATACGTAGCAGAATACCTTAGTTTCGCGATCAACATGAATTTCGACTAGATATTGAAGCAGAAAGGCTACAAATCGTGTGTAGTTCCTCTGTGCACTAATACATCACATAGTCCAACAAATTGTTTATTCACGTGACAAAAAAAAACTGAAATCAATGGGAGGGGGGAGAATGTTTTGCAATGGCGAGGTCAACGATACCTTGGAGAATCTACTGTATTGTTCCGAGTATTCAGTATGATGTAAATTAAACGTATTGTAACATTTTTCTATGATTTTATGCTTGTGTTCTAATGTCAAGTCGTTGAAACCATACATTTGCCACTTTTAACCTCTTGAAGAACTGCACTTAACGTTCCGGTTGACTTTGATACATATTTAATAAAAGGTAGTAATAAATACAATATTACCCAAACATAACCTATCTTTTCTCGTGCCAAATCAAGAAACATCAGGTAATAATCAAAACACCTGATCATTCTATGCTAAGGAATTAACATTTCTCGTTATCATCACTATCACTGTGATCACCAGCTTCAAAAACCTTACTGATTTATTTGCTCTTTACTTAAAGTTATCCTGACACCATAATTAAAGGTGTTTTGGAGGTTTCTAAGCATTACATTTGCGTTTCAACAGGTTGCAGCTATTTCCTTCTTCCCCCATTACCCGTGTGGCTTTCCATGCTCATTTAATACAAACTAATGGACAAAAATCTGCTAGTCTAATGAAAAACTGATTTAAGCCAGATGTTTGACTTAATATTTAGTCGCGAATGAGAAATAATGATTATAATGCTCCACTATTATTTCTGAAAACTAATCAGTAACACATATTACTTTTTCAGCCTAAGCACTAAAAATATATTGCAACTTAGCAAACTTAAATAATCAGGCGTATAACAGATGAGTACGCTACTTAACAATATGATTTTGATCCACTAATTTTGGCAGCCACAAAACAGTCGTTATTTCTGAAAAACTATGCTATCATTATTGCATTCATACATGGCAGATTATTCGACTGTGCCTTTTTAAAACCTTCATCCATCATTTTGGTAGAAAAATGTGAAAATAAAGCTCTAACCAACAATACACATCCATTAGGTGATTTCAGTGCGTACTGGACGGTGACATCGGAACTCGGTCGCTTACATCAAAATCGTTTTCGAGAGCCTTGTCAAATGGAACTTTAAAATACCTTTTCCTTGCTTTCAAAAGAACGTAACATTACAATGCAATATAATTTTGTTGATTTGGGGATGAAGGTTTCATTAAAAATATTCCTAACACTCGTGCATGTTTCCAATTTTCTGATTTGTAAGCTAAAGAAACGAAGAAAACCTTCTAAAAGAACACAAAAGGCAGTGCTACCTTATTGGTATGCAATAAACTCAATTAAATAATATTGTTTATTAAACCTTCATTCCGTTTAAAGTCGTCCTCCGTGGACTAGTGGTACCGTACTAGCCTCTAGTTCCCAAGGTCGCGGGTTCAAACCCGGCGGAGGGCGATGGATTTTTTCGGGCGTAAAAATCCTTAGCCCGGCTTCCTTTGGAAGGGAAGTAAAGCCGGTGGTCCCGTGTCGTAGATTTACGGAACGTAAAAGAACCTCAAGCCTGATAAAGAGGCCTCTGAGCAAAATTACCGGTGTTTCACGCTCAATATAGAATGGGACGCTAAGAACCATAGTAGTTAAAGAGCGTCCATAAATAAAACTCAATTCAATTCAATTCGGTTTAATAGTCTTACTGTCTTTCGTGAGTTCGGTATTGCATTTAATGATTGCATATACTTTTTAATTTCAATTTCTATGTCAACGCCTTTTTTCTTGTATAAGCTTTCAGTGTAATTAACTGCATACGCTACAATAGCGATGCTATGTTACAGCAAATGAAAGTTAACAAAATCAATAGCTAATCAATCGATCAGATAATTGCCCACAATGAGTTAGAAACCTGCGCAAGGCAGTTTATCAGTTTTACAGGAGAGGATAGAAAGGCTGCTTTTTTCATTGTTTCTAGGCAATGACAATTCAAATTGTGAAATTCACAACCAATAAAGTGCAGTGTTAGTAACAGTACATGTGGATAAATTGTTATTATGTTCAAAAAGTTAAAGCAAATCACTTTTACCCCTTTTGCATGCTTATTTTACTAAATGCAGATGCATCCATTTTTTGAGCAAGTTGTTGGCATTTAAAATGCAATTTTTTGGGGGGAGGGGTTCCATTTATATGCCGCCTCTAACATCTTGGGTCATATTGGAAAATTAAAAATTAGTTTTATTTATGGACGATCTTTAACTACTATGGTTCTTAGCGTCCCATTCTATATTGGGCGTGAAACACCTGTAATTTTGCTCAGAGGCCTCTTTATCAGGCTTGAGGTTCTTTTACGTGCCGTAAATCTACGACACGGGACCACCGGCTTTACTTCCCTTCCGAAGGAAGCCGTGCTAACGATTTTTACGCCCGAAAAAATCCATCGCCCTCCGCCGGGTTTGAACCCGCGACCTTGGGAACTAGAGGCTAGCACGGTACCACCAGTCCACGGAGGACGACAGGTCATATTGGGACAACTGCTCATCGGCAATTATGTTCACTCGTTGACTTTTTGGGTTAATCTTTGAGTTGTCTTTTTAAATTCACACACACACACACACACACACACACACACACACACACACACACACACACACACACATTCACTTTCTTTCATACTTCCAGACTCTAAGGATGATACGGAATCATTAAAGAAAAATTCCCAACTTCCAGCCGGAAATCGAACCCGGGACCTTCGGATTTGGAGGTTAGCATCACCAGACCACAGAGGCAGTCAAATACAATTGTTATTTTGCAACAACAAAAAAGTTGATTCAAGTAAGTTCATTTTCAAGTAGCTTGTGGTCCCTTTGAATGCTGCCGTAAGAAATTAATTTGAATAATCGATTGTGTAGCAGAGAAGAATATAAAACACGAATGGACGTATCGATCTCGACGCCTCTGCTCTTTGGTGTCCTCTTTTCAGTTCTTAGACATGCAATTTCTGTAGAATTCTTACAGCTAAACACTTGCAGAACCAAAGCAGGAATCAGGAATAAGATACATCTATTCTATGCATGATTATTGCAATTGCAATCATCTTAATTGCACCATATAGATATTTTATTCAGAATATTCACATTTTTTAAACGCTGATTAAGTCTTGTAGTCATTTTTGTTGATATACAAAAGCAGTTTTATCGCATAAAATTTTTGGATTTAACTAATGACCTGCTTATTTAAGATTTAAACAAATAAACAAAAAAATCTGATGTGTTACACTCACATGACTTTTTCTACTCTTGTACAAACTATTTTTACAAACGCTTATTCTCCATCTACTTCATGTTAATCGAGATAAACATTTGCAGACTCTATCTTATTGCTAATTTTCTTGTATTTGCAAGGGCAATATAGAAATACAGTAGCCTTTAAGCATAGACATATCTCTTAATAGCTGGTTGCTAGGTGCAGCACCATTCCCTTTGTCACAGATTAATACTCTTTGCATATCCAAGATAAAAAACTGAATAACGAAATCCCATTTGAGAAAAAGTATTGGAAAATTTAAGGCAATAACAAGCAATATCTCGAAAAATGGTTCACTCAACAAAAAAAAAAAATGTATATGACATAAATTGTGTATTTTAACGCGATCTACATTTTTTGTGTAGTAAAAGTTTGTCTATCTCTTATGATTTACCAGTTATGCAAAAGTCGTTCACAATGAAGAATACTTATGGAGACATTCCCAGAAATTCAAGATATACATTTTATTTGCCATAAAATGTCTTAAACATATGATAATTTAATCAAAATCGTTAGAGCCGTTTTTGAGAAAATAAAAATTTTCGAAAAATGTTGCATGTAAACGGTAATATGGGGTGGGCGGATTTTCTTGAAAACCTTCGTGTCGCATCTCCGGAAGATACTGAACCTAGATACCAAGTTTGGTGTTTATCCGACTATTCGTTTCTGAGTTATGTTGTTCACAGACAGACACCAGACATACACACGGACATGATTCCAAAAATAATTTTTTTGGATTCAGGAGGCCTCAAAACATGTATTTCCGGTGAAGTCTCGGCATCGAATTTTTGAGTGGAATGCACTACTTCCCCTACTTACTATACGTAGTAGAGAAAGTAAAAAACTAACAATCACGCATATGTTTTATGTAATACAACAATAATGATTGATGCAATAATGCACCAAGGATTGCATTGTGACATTCATCTTTCCAGACATCCTTCTGAAAAAGTCAATACTAGTTACTATATTCTGCTTAATATTAGTGGTCGTCCTCCGTAGTACCATGCTAGATTCTAGTTTCCGAGGTGGCGATGGATTTTTTCGGACGTAAAAATTCATACCATGGCTTCCTTCGGAAGGGAAGTAAAGCTGGTGGTCGCGTGTCGTAGATTTAAGGCACATAAAAGAACCTCAAGCCTGATAAAGAGCCCTCTGAGCAAAATTTCGGTCTTTCACGCCCAATATAAAATGGGACGCTAAGAACCATAGCAGCTACAGAACGTCCATAAATTAAAAGCTCAGTTTGATTTAATGTTAGTGAATCATTTGGAAACACATAAAAGTGGTAATAATTTTGCGAATCACTTATGTTTAGCTTAAATAAATTACAGAAGGGTGAAAGTTTTGTTCAGTTGTGTTCAGATTCTTACCTGAGACTTAATTGTTTCCATGTATGGTTATATCTCAGGTATAAGTCGTCCAAGACTTTGAAATTTTTATCTTCGAGATCATGAATAGCCAAGGATCGATGTGCATACATCACATTCTTCACCAAATCCCAGAGGAAGAATTCGAATGGTATGAAATATGCCCGGCTGTCATTCAAATAATCATATAGTCGTTTGCTGAGTGAGGTGATACACCATCATGTTGAAAACAGAATATCTGTGATACCTTCCACCATCTTGCAGAATTGGTGCGAAAATTTAGCATGCCACAATATACATTTAGCTAAGCGGTAAAATTCATGTTGTTTATTTTTATCGTTGCTGTTTCTTTGTAATATCAATGACGATGCAAAACTTGACATTTTGTAGAACGTATCTGCAAGTTACAGAAAAATAAACAGGACTAATTCCCGTGTTATTGTGTGTTTATTTTCTCGCCCCAAACCTTACCTATATTTAAGGATAAATGACATTTCTACTTCCTTCATGGGTGCCCAAGATATAGTAAGTATTGAATTCGACCCAAATATTCATATCGAGGCTACGCAGGAAATACATGTTTTGAGACCTTCAGGGAAGAGAAGGGTACGTGGATTATTGTAATAGAACAGGAAAAGAAGTATTTGCATGGATGAGAACAGGAGCAATATACTTGAGAGGGTTAAGAGGTAAAAAAAATGGAATTTGTGAATTATGCGACAACAGCGAAAGCACAGAGCATTATAGACAGAATGCAAAGAATTAGCAGAATGGAGACAAGAAGTATGGGAAGAAAAATGGGAAAAAATGCATAGGAAAATAGTAGCAATTAAAATGCTAACGAGAAAAGAAGAAAAGCAAATTAAGAATATGGGGGAGTTCTTAAAGAAAGTAAAAGAGAAATGGACTAGAAAAGTAAGAGAGATAAGAAAGGTAGAAAGGCAAATGGAGGAAGGAGAAGATGGGCAATAGGGATTAAAGGTAGTAAGGAATGCTTAGAGGAACCAGAAGGCCAGGGTGCCAGGCAAAAAGAGCAGCATAACTGGCAAGGAAATTTGTACATATGTTAAGTTAGTTTATAAGTGGAATATTGTAAAAAGAATTATGTAGAAGAATGTATAAATAAAGTATCCATCCATCCATCCCATCCATCCATCCATCCATCCATCCATCCCATCCATCCATCCATCCATCCATCCCATCCATCCATCCATCCATCCATCCCATCCATCCATCCATCCATCCATCCCATCCATCCATCCATCCATCCATCCCATCCATCCATCCATCCATCCATCCCATCCATCCATCCTCCATCCATCCATCCATCCCATCCATCCATCCATCCATCCATCCCATCCATCCATCCATCCATCCCATCCATCCATCCATCCCATCCATCCATCCATCCCATCCATCCCATCCATCCCATCCATCCATCCCATCCATCCCATCCATCCATCCATCCCATCCATCCATCCATCCATTCCATCCATCCATCCATCCCATCCATCCATCCATCCCATCCATCCCATCCATCCCATCCATCCATCCATCCATCCATCCATCCCATCCATCCATCCATCCCATCCATCCCATCCATCCATCATCTTGAGACTTTCCGAATAAAAACCAAAAAGCACTTTTAGAAAGAAGAACATGTTGTTGGTCACGTTTTAAGAATCCAAGGCTAATGTTGCTATAGCATTTCCTACTTCATTCTTTTAAATGGAAATATTTTCATTCTTTATATTCTGGGAAGTAGCACTTAGCTATTTTAAGACTGATGATTAAAATGATTATCTCGAATTTTATGTAAACAGTCGGTAAAGTCCTCTTTTTCAAATCAAGTTTTAATTGGAAAACCACAAAAGATAAGGCAAGACCTTACTAGAAAACAAAATTAACTGCTTAAAATTCACAGTTCATTTCAAGTAACTTTTTTCGTGACACTAACCGCTTCCAAAGTATTGTCAGCTGCACGTTTAAATTATCCCAGTTTATTTTGGCAGACTATATGAAAGTAAACGACTACTCTTCTTGATTTACCAAATGCTATTTTCAATATAAATAGTTAGGTGTTGTCTGTGTATCGTGCACATAGGAAATCGCATTGACGAATTCTGAAATGTTTCTATGTAAATGTTTATCGCGATTAATGTAAGATGGGTAGATGAATGTGCTTTTTATATTCATATACCTACAGAAGTTCCATTTGACTGTCTCATTTCTGCAATGTCTTTCTTGGTATTGTCTATAAATTCTATTTAATAAGTCTACGCTGAGTCTGAATTTTGTTTTCATCCACGATTAGCCATTAGATTCGCCTAATTTATTTACCATGGAAGTATTTCCAGTCTCGTGATTAAGGGGCTTTGCTTAACATGGAGTCAGCACGTACCATGTTGAGGGTTATCTCAAACTCATTTGGAAGTCAATAATTCACACCCTTTTATTTTATTTGTTAATATAATAATTATAAATTTTAATTTAATTCCTTTATAATTAATTTATTTGCCATCAATATATTTATTTATTTTTCCCAAAACTCTTATTGTGAGCATTTCGCCCTTCCTCGTAGAAAAAAAACTCTTGGTAACAAAATCTATAATATTGCAGTCCGAGTTTTACATTGTTATAGATTCCTATGTTCACAATATTTGATCGACTTTATGCTAATGGAGATTATTCGATGACCGAATTTATGTTCACAATATTGTGTGCAAACCAAATTCCTAGTGAGCGGTGAAAGTCTTTATAGAGATCATTAGGAAAAGTGGATTCAAACTGTTTATTACCTGTGTTCATAATATTTAATATCAGAATGCAGGTGCAAAATTTATCATTACTAGAAAGAAAGCGTTTAGTATTTCACCAGTAGAATATGGTTATAATTATCTCGTAAAGTACTTAAATAACTACTTATTTGTGAGCTTTAATTTTCTTCAACTGAAATGATCATATCGGACGGTAAATGATTGAAATATATGAAATGATGCTCAAATGAAGCCAGAATCCACAGAGCCGACATTTGTTTTCTGAGGATAACGGAAAACCCTCGTTATAAAACATCTAGATAAATCACTACAATCAAATTCGAACTCGGGACCTCTTGAATTTGAGGCAGATACACTACTCCAACACCATAGAAGTGGTAATCACGTTATTATTTTCTTGCTTAGCGATATTGTTGCTAAACTTTAATCTTAATAATCTTAACCAGAACACTAAAATGTACTCACCTAAGAAAGTCATCGCACAACCGGAAGAGATCGAGTTAAAGGTCATGAACGACACTTTCATTACATATTTTATTTTCTTTTACCATGTATTTATGGTTAGGAAGTATTGTATTCCAACCAAAAATTCAATATCGAGATTTCACTGGAGATGAATATTTTTAGGACCCTTGAACCTATTCCGCCTCAAAAGAAAACATTTTTAGAGAAAGCGTGCATGCGCGTGTGCAGTATAACTGAAAAAACGAAATTTCGGATGAAAACGAAACTTGATATTTAATTTCAGTATTTTCCAAAGATGGGCCACGAAGATTTTCAAGGAATTATTTCTCCCCAAACTACCCTTTGCACGAAAAAAATATCTCCCCAAACTATCCCTTATAAAAAGAATCTTATGTGTTACACTCACATGACTTTCTCTACTCTTGTACAAACTATTTTCACAAATGCTTATTCCCCGTCTACTTCATGTTAATCGAGAAAAACCTTTGCAGAAACTGATTGCTAATTTTCTTGTAGGTGCAAAGGGAATATGGTAGGCTTTAAGCGATAGTCAAATCTTTTAAGAGCTGGTTGCTATGTGGAGCATTCTATTCTCTTTGTATGTCCAGGACATAAAAAAACGAATAACGAATTCCCATTTAAGAAAAAGTATAAGTATTAAAGAATACAAAAAAATAACAAGGAATATCTCGGAAATGGTTCACTCCACAAAAAAATGTATATGCCATAAATTGTGTATTTTAACGAGATCTACATTTTTTGTCAGTAACACTTTTGTCTTGACCAGCTATTCAAAAGTCATTCAGACTGAAGAGGACTTTTGGGGATATTCCCAGAAAATTCATCATGTACATTTCATTTGCCATTAAAATATTTTGAACATGTGTATTTTAATCAAAATCGTTAGCCATTTTTGAGAAAATCAAAATTTTCGAAAAATGTTCCATGTAAAGCGTAGTCTGGGGTGTGGGAATTTTCTTGAAAATGTTCGTGGTGCATCTTTGAAAGATACTCAACCTAAATATAAGACACACACACGGAATGTTTGCTAAAAATGTTTTTTTTGGATTCAGGGGGCCTCAAAACGTTTATTTTCGGTGAGATTTCGGGTTAGAATTTTTGGATGGAATGTAATACTTCCCCTACTTACTATACGTAGTAGAGAAAGGAAAAATTAATTATTTTCTAGTTACATGAAAGGGGCTCGAACATTTTTGATTAAAATGCTATATGTTTATGACATAACATGATTAATAAAATGTATATCCTGTATTTTATGCGAATAGACTGTGCAGTCCTCTTTATTTTGAATTAATTTTGTGTAATTTTGTATTTCTGGTAGACTACAAAAGGTAGCCAAAAGCCTACAATATGAAAGTGTGCTACACCCGTTAAAATACAGAAATGATGTCAAATACATTTTTTATTGCATTAATTATTTCTAAAATGATAGTTGCTCTTGATTTGAATGTACCAATACTTTATTTTTTGAAAAACTTGGTCACAATTCTTTTGATTCTCGTGATTTCATGCAAAGAGTATGGAATTTAAAAGCCAACAGATAGTGACATATTTTCTAAAGATTGGGCTACTGATACACTAGTCAACACACAATTTGGTACCTTTGAAGTTGAACCTATTCTTGGGTATATTAGCAACCTTGAACCCAAAAAATAGTTTTGGTTTTTTCCTATCAGCTCTAGTTTCGGAGATAGAGCTGAACCACCTGATACGCTAATTTGCAGAAGAATTATTTAATAGTGAACTATATATTTTATACAATGGCTGTTAATCGACATGGGATTGAGATTAGGTACATCTATAGAAAGTAATGTAATCAATGTTTTGTTGACGATTGAAAGAATGTTATGGCTTCCTCAAGAAGAAAAGTTTGAACCATCCAGCTGTATTCTGCTTCATCCGTGGGAGTACATCCTAAAAGGATGAAAGAAACCTAATTCTGACTTTGTGAAGAAAGCATATCTTAGTTATTTTCACATCAAACTTGGAGACCTAGATAAGCCATGGGTTCTCCATATTGTCTGCAAAACTTGCGTTGAGCTTTTGCGGCAGTGGACAAAAGGAGAGAAGTGCCCTGAAATTTGGTATACCAATGATTTGGAAAGAACAAAGCATCACCATAAGGACTGTTACTTTTGCCTTGTCAAAATCAAGGACTAATTAAGGATGTACATTTCACAAATTCTATGAACATGGGTCTTGTGCATGGTCCTTTGTTTTTGTCGTGCAAAACATTTTTGAAAACCATAAAGCAGATATCTACTGTGAATAAGTAGAGAAAATGCTGTCCAATTTACATATACTTGGCTGCAATATAAGCGTAGAAGTCCATTGCTTATATAGACATTTAGATTGGTTTCCTAAAATCTTGGTGATTTAAACGAAGAGCAAAGAGAACGCTTTCACCAGTACATAGAAACTGTGGAACAGAGATAGATACCAGGGAAGGTGGGTTACCCACATAATGGCAGACCACTGCTGGAATCTTCAGATTTCACTCCAGGAAGTTCTATAAATGGCTGGCCCCGTAGCTCAATCGGTAGAGCACCTGCCTGCTGCGAGGGGTCCCGGGTGGGGGGTGGGAATTTTTCTCTAGCCAAGATTAATCTCTATCCTCCCCAGAGTCTGGAAGTATGAATGACAATGATTAAAACACCAAAAGTACAAGAGTTACAAGAGTTAATATCATTGCCAATAGGCAATAAGTTCCAAAGGAAAGGCTGCCGATAAGATCAACGTAGTTAAAGGTGGGGTATGAATGGAACTTAAACAAAACAAAAAATGTCTTCTCACATGTTGACTAATTAATTTCCCTTGTGTTCAACTCCAGTTCAGTTATAGAACTGATAGTTTGTTAAATAGTGTGTAATATTATGCAAGTAATAAATACTCTATGTAAGTTATTTAGTAAATTTATCTCAATAACTAGAGCTGATGGGGCAAAACCAATGCTATTTTTGGATTCAGCGCTACTAATATACCCAAGAATAGGTCCAACTACCAAGGCACCAATTTTTTTGAGAGGGAGGGTTGGGCTGTGTAATACGTCTAAAGTCATATGAATGTAACGTCAGATTTTTACTGCCTCTGCCACCTACCGATAGTAGGTCGAAGTATCGCATTCCACCCAAAAATTCGATGTCGAGATTTCACCGAGAATACATGTTTTGAAGCCCCTCAATAAAAAATCTGATGTGTTACACTCACATGACTTTCTCTACTCTTGTACAAACTATTTTTACAACGCTTATTCTCCATATGCTTCATGTTAATCGAGATATCGAGATGTCACTCTTATTGGAAATTTTCATGTAAATGCAAGGGGAATATGGTAGGTTTTAAGCGATAGTCAAATATTTTAACGCTGGTTGCTATGTGGCGCATTCCATTCTCTTTGCATGTCCAGGATATAAAAAAAATGAATAACGAATTTGAGGAAAAGTATAAGTATTGGAAAATTTAAGGGAATAACAAGCAATATCTCGAAAACGGTTCACTCAACAAAAGAAATGTATATGACATAAATTGTGTATTTTAACGCGATCTACATTTTTTGTGTAGTAACATTTTGTCTATCTCTTATGGTTTACCAGTTATGCAAAAGTCGTTCACAATGAAGAATACTTTTGGAGACATTCGAGATATACATTTCATTTCTCATGACAATATCTTAAACATATGATATTTTAATCAAAATCGTTAGAGCCATTTTTGAGAAAATTAAAATTTTCGAAAAATGTCCCATGTAAAGGTTAGTCTGGGCTGGGGGGATTTTCTTGAAAACCTTCGTGTCGCATCTCTGGAAGATAATGAACCTAAATACCAATTTTGGTGTTTATCCGACTGTTTGTTTCTGAGTTATGCTGTTCACAGACACAGACACACACACACACACACACACACACACACACACACACACGGACATGTTTCTAAAAATGCTTTTTTTGGATTCAGGGGGTCTCAAAACATGTATTTCCGGTGAAATCTCGGTATCGAATTTTTGGGTGGAATACAATACTTCCCCTACTTACTATAAGTAGTAGAGAAAGTAAAAATTTTAGAAAAGGGTCCTGTGTGTGTGTGTTAGTCTGTGAACAACATAACTCTTAAACAAAATGTTCGATAAATACCAAACTTGATATTTACGTTCAGTATCTTCAAAGATGCGACAGGACGTTTAAAAAAAATCCCCCCTTTCCAAACTATCCTATAAATGTAAAATTGCTTGGTATTTTTTGTTTTCTCAAAAATGGCTGTTGACGGATTTGATTAAACTGCCATATATTTAAAATATTTACGTGATGAAATCTGAATTTTCTGCGAATAGCCTGCCTCTAAAGTCGTCTTCTTTCCAGAGAAATGTTGTATAACTATATATATAACGGGTAAACCTTTAGAGATAGAAAATCCCTCTTCAACGGATTACTTCACTCTCTAGGACTTAAAAGCCAATACCTTGAGTCAGTAGCCTTTCGAGGAGCAAACAAACTCTGGATCATAGCGCATAGCGGTGACGGAGAAAATGAAATTAGTGATGAAAGGGGCGAAAAGAAAATTCGCTGATCAAATCATCCAACCCAGAATTCGCCTAGCGATCAAATGTAGATCTCTTTAGAACACAATTTATTTCGAAAAAGCTTTTTTTGTGGCATTAGCTACTTCCGAAATATCTGTTATTATTGATTTGATTTTTTTCAATACTTCATCATTGTGTTAAAATGCAGTCGCTATTCAGTTGTTTCTCTCGATATTATGGAAATACTATGGAACTTTAAGGCCAGCATATAGCGACCCGGTTTTGAAACATATGACTCGATTCGCTTTGCTGTATATGCCTTTTGCCTACAACGAAATGTGTAATGAAACAATTTTTGCTAAGATCTGTCTCAATCAACATGAAGTAGATAAAAGCTTTTGCAAGAATAGTTTGTAGAAGCTATATAAAATCAGTAGTGAGCAGAAAAAGTCGTGTGAATGTAACACATTTTGTATACATATAACTATGCCTGTAGGTTATATGAATTATAAAAGACTTCGATACATTTGAGTTTACATTAAAACTTTAGTAGATGTGGCTGAACCTTTGACATTTCCAAATGCAAAAACTTCGTAAATCTTGAGGAAATGAGTATCTAAAAATAACGAAAACGGAACTGCAGCTGAATGTTTATTATACTGTGGGATATATGTGACATTGGAGCATTTGCCAAACCGCTAAAAAAAGTGCATAAAAATGCAGGTGCATCGCCCTTGGATAGCTTCCCTAACGGCCGTGATTATAGGTCTAACGTAAACACACGCAAGTCTTCTTGAATAACTTGGAGGCGATAATAAAAAACAAGTTGGCAGAGCTGTTTGGCACTGGGAGTAAGTGCGTTGCTTTCTGGGAACCAAGAGCGCTACATTCCTTTTACATCATAATGACAGCTCCTCTACGGAACGTAGTACAGGGCTAATCACAGAGAACGTTCTCATTTCCATCAACCGTTATTAGCCATGTCCCCATATACGGACACTGTCACAGCTCTGGCAGCCTCACTGGTGACATTGATGGACTGTAACTTACCTAACATTTTCTGTAAAAGTGGTTGCCTACATCTGCCGCACCCATCAGATATTACTCTTACACCTTTTGTTTGTGTATTTGTGTATGCTCCTACATAAAACCCACGTCTTCCCTGTTACATGCTGAATTGTCTGCTTCTTTCTTTACATTGTGTCTGTCGCGATTGTTTTAAAAATCAGTAACAAAGTTCTTTCCTTGGTACAGTAAAAATTAGTATTACTATTATTATAATTAGACCTCGGATTTTAGGCTAAATGCCTATTTTTATATGTACGAATTAATTAGGACTAGTTAAATATCTTCACGTTCCATATAAAATATAAATCTATGGGAGGTGTTTTGTAGTGCCTAAAATGCCTATTTTGATCACTGATACTTAATTCAAGGTTTTAGAGCCTAAAAATGCCTAGGGTTGCCTCAATCTCACAATATGTTGCATGACGATCCTTCATTATTAGTTTTTGCACAGTATCAATGTTTTCTGGCACAACAACTGATTTTGGACGACCTTCACGAACTTCATCATTGAGCGAACGGCGGCCACGATTAAATTCGTTATACCAGCGTTTCACAGGGGCAAAGAATAGAGCTTCGTCTCCAAATGTGGAAGTTAGTTGATCGATACACTCTTGTCTCGATAATCCACATCGAAAGTCGTAATAAATCATTGCACGAACTTTTCACGAGTTAATTCCATGTTTTTGTTGACACACAATTTTCAAGTTAGTGTAAACAAAACAAATGACGCTCTTTTGACAAAATATTTGAAGTAGATTATGTTAAAAAATGTCAAACTTTCCATTGGAAACGTCAGATGGCACTTAAAAAATTCAGGGTTGCCAAGGCTCAAAATATAAATAGTGTCCCTCGTATTAAGAGATTTCAATTGATAAATTCTCTCAATTCTGCAAGAATTCTCTCAATTCCAAGTATTATCAGTGGAAAAGCTTCGTAGTTGCACTTTTTACGTCACCCTCTCTGACCTAGTTTCACTCGGTGCAAAGTACAATCGCTGTTATCTGTTGGAACCCCAAATACAAACAGTGTGATGCAGGTCAGGGATGAGTCGCGTTTGACAGCTCTCTTGACGTAGTCAGCTCGTAGTATACCACGAAAATTGCGATACTGAGGAAACTTCAATGGCGAATTGTTCGAAACGTTGACTACAAAAATTGTAGAGAGAGAGAGAGGGAGAGAGGGAGAGAGAGAGAGAAAAATCTTACTGTCTGTCCCTAGGCTTTAGCTTGCTTGCTTTTATATTATGACGCATCACGTGATAAATGACTCGTACAAACCAATCTTTTAAGCGAATCGAATGCTCAAGGGAAAAAAAGATGTTTCTGTAATGTTTCGTCAAGTCTACATATAGAATAATCAGTTAAGCTATGTACTTCTGGACCCCTTCCACCCCGGATGTTTTGTGCCTTCTCTGCATTCTAAGTAATAGAAGTTTAATTTGAGATTTTGTCATCGTATCCCTGATCCGCTTCCTTCTACTTAAAATTTCCTTAGCATATAATTTCAAGTCAAGAGTTACAAGTTGATTGCTTAGCATTTCTTCTTACTAAGGGTATATAGTCGTTTATGTTTGCGTGTTCTGCACGTGTTACGCATTGTTAATTTGACTTGCACTTTGGAAACCCTTATGTTGAAAACGCTCTTTACAAGCCAAGTTTAAGAGAAATGGGATCATTTTTGGTTTACACAGTCATAATATACGTTCACATATGCTAAATGTTATTGCATTAACAACAGTTAGAGTTTTTAAGCTTTTTACTCATTTTACTGAAACAGGAGCAATAATTACTGTAATTATCTCCTCTATTACGTATAGTAAGTAGGGGAAGTATTGCATTTTACCCAAACATTCGATACTGAGGTTTCACCTGAAATAATTGTTTTGAGGCTCCCTGAATCCAAAAAAAGCATATTTAGGAAAAGGTCCGCGTGTGTGTGTCTGTGAAAAGCTTAACTCAAAAACGAAATGTCTGATAAATAGCAAACTTGGTATTTAGGTTGAGTATCTCTCAAAAATGCGACACGAAGATTTTCAAGAAAATATCCCCCCACCCAGACTACCCTTTACATGGAGAGTTATTCGAAAATTTTGATTTTCTCAAAAATGGCTCTAACGATTTTAATTAAAATATGTTTAAGATACTTTCATGGCAAATGAAATCTATCTCTTAAATTTTCTAGGAATGTCCCCAAAAGTTGTCTTCATGCTGAATGAATTTTGCATAACTGGTAAACCGCAAGATATAGACAAAAGTTTACTACACAAAAAATGTAGATCTTGTTAAAACATGCAATTTATAAATTTTCCAATATTTATATTTTTTCTCAAATGGAAAGTCGTTATTCGGTTTTTTTGTATGTTCTGGCTATGCAAAGAGAATGGAAAGCTCCATATAGCAGCCAGCTCTTAATCGATTTGACTATGCTTAAATCCTACCATATTCACCTTGCACCTACAAGAAAATTAAATTTTTATATCGATTAACATGAGGTAGATGGAGAATGAGCGTTTGTAAGCATAGTTTGTACCTATAAGAGTAAAGAAAGTTATGAGTGTAACACATCAGATTTTTTAAAATTTTATTTGCTACTTACCTATATTAGATAGAGGAAATATTGTATTGGACTCAAAATTTGGATATTGAGATTTCATCGGAAATATTTTTTAGATTCTCTGAACCCTATAAAATACTTTTAGAAAAAAAATTGTATGTGTGTGTGAGTGAGAAAGAGAGAGAAGTTTAACTTAAAACCGAAACGTCAGATAAATACATATTAAGTTCATCATCTTTCAAGAATGCGAAATGAAGATTTTCAAGAAAATCCCCTACCGCAAACTATCCTTTACATAGAAATATTTTGTTCTATTTTGATTTTTTTAACATGGCTCTTAACGATTAAACTACTTACCATAAGATATTTTCATGACTAATAAAATGAATATCTGAAATATTCTGTGAATAGCTCGTGCAGTCCACATTGTGAATGAATTTTATATAGAGATGCACAAGAATTACTACAGGAAAAATGCAAAGGATATTCAAATACAAAATTTATGTCAAATAACGTTTTCTGTAGCATTATGAAGCCGAAATTATAAAGGCAATAATTATAATATTCTGAGAAGGATAGCGATATAAAACAAGTAATAATGTATTTAAAATCAGTGTATGTATAAAAAGGAGAAGCATTGTGAAAATTGTTGACTGTTAAAAGCGACAGAAAGACCAGACAGGCACAGTTTTGTTAATTAGGGACCAGTCTCAGGTAGAAAGGGTAAATACCATTGAAGCAAGTTTTTCCTGGTAAACAGCCGAGTACAGCTGCACTTAGCCTGGTGAAGGCCACTCTAGCATCATGACGCTAAGTTTGAGGGGAGAGAGGGGAAGTTTAGCCGTTGGTTTTCCTTGTATCAGCGTGGGTAAATTCAGTCTGCCTGAATGCCTGGTGAGTGCAGGACGACTTTCTCGTCGTGTGGAGAAGAATGGTGGCGAACATGCTAGAGGGCAGAACGCTTAGCTGTAGTTAATATTCTTAGGTCTTGGTAAAGACAAAGTATCATCGTATGCATTTAATAGTGATCGGCAAACCTAAAGTATTATTTTGAATAGTGAATAAAAGTGTTCCAAGACAGCGTTTGTGTGTTTCTGTGTACACACCCACGCATACCCTGAGGTTAAGGTTTCATGCTGGAGCAGCCGTGGCAAAAGGAGAACCAACTGGGAGGAGACAAGCAGCAACCGTGAGGCAAAGGTATCGCTTCATTGTTGGAGGACGGAGCGTGACTGCGTCATATTGTGCCTAAACTTGGGGCAGAAAGAGTTATCTGCGTCAATTAGCCGTTTTCGAAATAGTCGTGATGACATTTTTAAATTTTCTAGGATGAACAGTGATGCAGCATCTATAAAATATTTTTTTGCCACAGGAGTACATTAGTAATTGACTATTTGCAAACCATTGTCATTGTTTTCCACGCTGTACATCCTGCCAACTTAGCTTAAAGTTATTTCTAGTCAAAACATTATTCTGAGTAACATAACGTGAGTTGAATTATTTTGTATAAATACGTGCATATAAGTAGATATTATGTGAAGTTAAAATGAACCGAGTGAATGTGATACATCGTATTTCTTTCTTTCTAAAGGTTTCCATCCTACAGTAAAACTCATAACATTTTCAGTGAACACACGAATACAGAATCTATTTACAAAATTCGGGGTAAAATTATTAAAACTGAATCACGAGGAGCATTTTAACTAGAGCAGTTTAAAAAAAGCTTTAAGCATAAAAAACTAAAGAATTACGCCAATTACAGTTTTGAAATTTGGCGAACATATTCACAATTAAACATTTACTCATCAGTACTCTAAAGAACATAACTTAAATACACCAATAAATGCTCACAAGTCGACAGATTATATCACGTACATGGTTTTAAACCTCTGCACAGGAGTTCTATAAAGCATGCAGATTGTCATAGGCACTCTGAAACACGTCAAAAGTAAGTTAGATAAAACATTATTTAAAGTGAATTTTAATAAAAATGTATCTTTCTTGTTTAAATAGATCTTAGTACATTACCTTATGAAGTACATATATGTTCATGCCAAGCGGGTTTGGATGTGCTAGTTGTGTTTAAGCGGCGACCAACCCATATTTCTTAATCAGGTACTTTTAATAAGATTTTGCCTCCGGCTAACGTTGGTCGTCAGTTAGAAATGGAGAAAGAGAAATTCAATTGGAATGCAATAAGTAAAATGCTTAGACAAAGAAGAGGTCGGTGGCCTGTTTGATAACAATAGAGGGCATGGGGACTATTAGTATGCCATATCCGGTTACTTGCGGTGCATGTTCGTGTCATATCTTCAGGACGGTTGCATGGGGTCAATGAAACAATGATTTCCTCTCTAGACCAAGATTAAATAGCCTACTTCTGTTTTTACTTCCGCTACCACCTACCTAAAGTTAGTAAGGATTCCACCTAAAAGTCGACATGGAGATTTCATCGGATTTACACGTATCGAGATTTCCAAATAAAAAAAAAAATTCTGATGTGTTACTCTCACATGACTCTCTCTACTCTTGTACAAACTACTTTCACAAACACTTATTCTCCATCTACTTCATGTTAATCGATATAAAAATTTGCAAAAACTGTCTTATTGCTAATTTTCTTGTAGGTGCAAGGGGAATGTGTTAGGCGTTAAAGCGATAGTCAAATATTTTAAGAGCTGTTTGCTATGTGGAGCATTCCATTCTCCTTGTATGTTCAGGACATAAACAAACGAATAACGAATTCCCATTTGAGAAAAAGCATAAGTATTGGAAAATTCAAACAAATAACAAGGAATGTCTCGGAAATGGTTCACTTTGAAAAAAAAAAAGGATACGATATGAACTGTGTGTTTTAACGAGATCTACATTTTTGTATAGTAACATTTTGTCTATCTCTTAGGTTTACCAGTTATGCAAAGACCATTCAGAATGATGAGGACTTTTGGGAACATTCCCAGAAAATTCAAGGGAATTTTCATTTGCCATGACAGTATCATACACATATGATATTTTAATCAAAATCTTTATTTTTGAGAAAATCGAAATTTTCGAAAAATGTTCCATGTAAAGGGTAGTCTGGGGTGGGGGATTTTCTTGAAAATCTTCGTGTCGCATCTTTGAAAGATACTAAACCTAAATACCAAGTTTGATATTTATTGGACTTTTCGTTTTTTAGTTATGCTGTTCACAGACACACACACGGACCTTTTTCTAAAAATGCCTTTTTTTGGATTCGGGAGGCCTCAAAACATGCATTTCCGGTGAAATCTCGATATCGAATTTTTGGGTGGAATGCAGTACTTCTACTTAACTATACGTATAGAGAAAGTAAAAAATCATTGTTACAAAAAATGTCCACGTGTGTATCTTTAAACAGCATTAATTAAAAAACGCATTCTCGGATAAATCTATAATTGGTATTTAAGTTCAGAGTCATCTAAGGTAGCGACTTTAAGATTTTCAAGAAAATCTCGTCCCAAAACCACGATTTAAATGGAAAATATTTCCTTATTTTTTCTTTTAAAAATATATAACGATTTCGATTAAAATAATACGTTTAAAATATCTGCAAGACTAATAAAATACATGTCTTGAATTTTTTACGAATAGTACATGAAGTCCTCTGAATGAATTTTGTATAACCAGACAAAAACTTAGTACAGAAGAAATGTAGTTATTGATAAAACACACAATTTTTATGGTATTAATCATTTCCGAGGAATTTATTGTTATCGGTTTGAACTTTTCAGTTCTTTATTACTGTAGTGGTAAGTCACCAATCTTTTGTTTCTTGTGATCGTTAAGTGTATGGAATGTCAAAGCCAGATGTAGCGACCAGTATTTTATCTTTCAAACCTCTGCATCCACCTGTACCTATAACGAAATGTGTAATGAAACCCTTTCTGCAAATGTTTATCTCCATCAACATGAAGTAGACAGAAAAAATAAAGTTTAGTGTGATTAGATTCTAGAATATAAACGTCTCAGATACTCTTAGCGCCACAAACAATTTTGACATAAGTGTATGCTTTAACGAGATCTACATGTTTGGTGCAGTAAGAATTTGTCTATCTCTTGCGATTTATTAATTATACAAAGGTCATTCAAAATAAAGGGAATTTTACGGGCTAATCTCTGAAAACGCAAGGTATACCTTTTATTCGTCATGAAAATACTTAAACATGTGATATTTTAATCAAAATCGTTAGAACCATTTTTTTGAGAAAATGAAACACATCCAAAAATTTTCCCAGTAAAGGATAGTTTTGGGTGGAAAGATTTTCTTCAAAATCATCTGTCGCATTTTTGTAAGGTCCTGAACTTAAATTCCAAATTTCGTATTTAACCCACTTTTCGTTTTTTGGTTTCGTGTTGAGTTAAAGACAGACGGACGGACAGACAGACAGACAGACAGACACACACACACACACACACACACACAAGGACCTTTTCCGAAAAATGTCATTTTGGGGTTCAGGGGCCTCAAAACGTGTACTTCCGATGAAATCTCGACATCGAATTTTTGGGTGCAATAGAATACCTACTTCTTCTACTTACGAAGAGAGTATGGAACCCCGCCGGCACATGTCCAACTCGTAGAAGAGATCTAACTGAGCAGTCCCGCAAAGATGCCAGGGAAGACAGACAGACCGCCCAGCTGCAACCCACCGAACATCTTCGCCTGGTCCAACAACCCTGAAACAGATGACAAAGAAGGTGATGGGTACAGGAAATGAGGGGCAGGAGAGGCGTGGTAGAAGATGAATCACTCCAGCATTCACATCCGTCCCGGAGAAACCATGAAAACTCATTAGTCTGGTACGAACCCGGGACCTCCTGAATGCAAGTCGCACACGTTACCGCGGCGCCACTTCGCTCTTTTACTTTCTCTACTACGTATAGTAAGTAGGGGAAGTATTGTATTCCACCCAAAAATTCGATACCGAGATTTCACCGGAAATACATGTTTTGAGACCCCCTGAATCAAAACAAAAAGCATTTTTGGAAACATGTGTGTGTGTCTGTCTGTCTGTGTGTCTATGGACAGCATAACTCAGAAACGAACAGTCGGATAAACACCAAACTTGGTATTTAGGTTCAGTATCTTCCAGAGATGCGACACGAAGGTTTTCAAGAAAATCCCCCACCCCAGATTATCCTTTACATGGAACTTTTTCGAAAATTTTAATTTTCTCAAAAATGCCTTTAACGATTTTGATTAAAATATCATATGTTTAAGATATTTTCATGTCAAATGAAATGTATATTTCGAATTTTCTGGAAATGTCACCAAAAGTATTCTTCATTGTGAACGACTTTTGCATAACTGGTAAACCATAAGAAATAGACAGAATTTTACTCACAAAAAAGGTAGATTTCGTTAAAATACACAATTTATGTCATATACATTTTTCTTATTGAGTGAACCATTTTCTAGATATTGCTTGTTATTCCCGTAAATTAATGTCCTGGACATACAAAGAGAATGGAATGCGCCACATAGCAACCAGCTCTTAAAATATTTGACTATCGCTTAAAGCCTACCAATTCCCCTTGCATCTACAAGAAAATTAGCAATAAGATTAACATCTCGATTAACATGAAGCATATGGAGAATAAGCGTTTGTAAAAATAGTTTGTTCAAGAGTAGAGAAAGTCATGTGAGAGTAACACATCAGATTTTTTTTAGAACTGGTCGCTATGTGTAAAATGTAATTCTCTTTGCATGTCAAAAGATCGTTTCTGCAAATGTTTATCTCGATTAATATGAAATAGATGGAGAATAAGAGTTTGTAAAAATAGTTTGTACAAGAGTAGAAAAAGTCATATGAGTGTTACACATCAGAATTTTTTAGATTAGCTTGTAGAAGAGTGTGCAGAGATCATGTAAATGTAACACATCCTAATTTTGCTCTTCGTTCAGTATTACCTATTCTTGTTCAACTCTTGTCAACTTCTAAAATGTTATTGTGGAAAAGGTAACATTTTACACACTTTAAAATATAAAAGTCTTATGTATAATATTTACAGCATCTATTACTGCCGTTTATAGACAGGTCTTAACTTCCTTAAAATGTGGCTTATATAGAGGAAGTGAGAATATGTGCATTTTTAATAATTGTTAGCATAAACAATGATGTACTGTAATTATGCAATAGAAAGAGTTCTTTAAGATTTTGATTTTATAACAAAAACACACGTAGGAGTATTTACAAACCTTCGCAGGCATTCATGTATTCACTACTGAAAATGCCAAATTAAATGACATAGAAAATTTGTAAGAGATACTTTATACAAATGGGGAGAAAGTAAAGCTATATTAAAATGGTGTTACATATCAATCAGTTTGTCTCTGTCGAGCTAAAGTAAAACTTCTCAACAGTTCCACAACGGGTCGTGGTTACTGCTGCACTGTAGACGGTGTCCATGTAGCAGTGTTCGTGGAGAGCGAGTCCAGGAGGAGGTCTTTGTACCGCTGAACGTCAATGTTCTGGACTATAACGACGTTAGGCACAGCATCTTTCTGTGTATTACTATAGTCCACGAACAGGGCTCCTTTAGAATGTTGTCCTTCTGTTTCTACATAGGCGTAGAGGGGTACTGAGGCTCCTGTCACCAGGGATCGCTTCACGGTGATGGCAGCAGCCATGGGGTCAGCGCTTTGCCATAAGGACTTTCCGTCATCCAGATGATCTCTCTCGGCAAGGTTCAGCATGCGCATCTGGGGACTGCTGACGGCACCAAGCACTGACTTGCGCCATTGCTACAACAGTTCAATATTACGTAGTTTAAGAAATCGTTTTATTTTCTATATGTTTAATACATTAGTAATTTAAGGCAAAAACAAAGAAGTTTTTGCAGGAATATAATCTTTTTACTTTCTCTACTACGTATAGTAAGTAGGGGAAGTATTGTATTCCACCCAAAAATTCCATACCGAGATATCACTGGAAATACATGTTTTGAGACCCCCTGAATAAAAAAAAAGCATTTTTGGAAACATGTCCGTGTGTGTGTCTGTGAACAGCATAACTCAGCAACGAACAGTCGGATAAACACCAAACTTGGTATTTAGGTTCAGTATTTTCCAGAGATGCGACACGAAGGCTTTCAAGAAAATCCCCCACCCCAGATTACCCTTTACATGGAACATTTTTCGAAAATTTTAATTTTCTCAAAAATGGCTCTAACGATTTTGATTAAAATATCACATGTTTAAGATATTTTCATCACAAATGAAATGTGTATCTCGAATTTTCTGGGAATGTCTCCAAAAGTATTCATTGTGAGCGACTTTTGCATAACTGGTAAACCATAAGAGATAGACAGAATTTTACTCACAAAAAAGGTAGATTACGTTAAAATATACAATTTATGTCATATACGTTTTTTGTTGTTTTTTTGTTTTTTGTTTCTTTGGATGAACCATTTTCGAGATATTGGTTGTTATTCTCTTTAACTTTCCAATATTTATACTTTTTCCCAAATTCGTTATTCATTTTTTTTGTCCCGGTAATGCAAAGAGAATGGAATACTCCATATAGCAACCACCTATTAAAATATTTGACTATCGCTTAAAACCTACCATATTCCCCTTGCATCTACAAGAAAATTAGCAATAAGATTAACATCTCGATCAACATGAAGCATATGGAGAATATGCGTTTGGAAAAATAGTTTGTACAAGAGTAGAGAAAGTCATGTGAGTGTAACACATATTTTTTACCTTTGGAATATTTAGACGTTTGTTTGTTGATTTGTGATTGCTTAATTAGTATGCTCGAATTTTAAACATTCCTTGTGTTTCAAGAAGCCTGTTTTCAAAGACGCATTTGAATGTAAATCATCCATTGCGCCACAGTGTTTACTAGAATGAGTTGAAATTCTCTATCTATGTAGGTATGTGGTGATTAAAGGTACTGTAACTTTTTTCTGATTATTCTTTTATTTTGACTGCAGTTAGGCTAAAGTTGGAAATTTGCATCACATTTGAGAAAAAGACTCCCATGATTAGATACACAAATCGTTGGCTTTCCATCCCAATGCCTACCGCTAGGCTATCGTGACCAGGCATTCAAATTCATTCCCATATACCTAAAGGATACGCTTTGCAAGTAGAATACTTCTTTATAACTGGCGAAAGGACAAAATGCAGATAAGCTAGCAGACGGAGAGTCCCTCCTTGTAAAACTGAAAGAACTTTCAGAAACAACAGCAGCAGACATCCCGCCCAACCTTCCCCCTCCAACGTTTTCCGGTTGCGCAAACTTGCTTTGAAATATACGGAGCTGCATAAAAGCTATGAATCTGCTGATGTTGAAAATAGATTGGAAGATGGGTCTATGGGGTAGATTCATTGACATTACTTGAGGGAGACACTCATACTTAACTCACACTTGAGCACCAATACCATATTTGGAAGTAAAATTCAACTCAAAAGTAGTGGGGCTTGAGTGAACATGGGTGAGATTCGAATATTTTTATATATATTTTTTGAGTCTGGGGTGGACTCAAGAACATTCATCTGCACTTTAAAAAATTCTAGCAGCCAAATTAATGGAGGGGAAAATCTAACTTGTTTTGGACACAAGGATCAAATGGTAATACATTTAGATATTTTGGCGATTTTTCAGATCGTTCATTTTATCAGTTTTATAAATTTTTAAAAAATATGCAAAATTGCAACTCTTTTGTACGTTGTGTTTTCAAAATTATCTTACATGCATTGAGTAGAGCAATGTCAATGTTGGGAATTTTCAACGTTTTTCTCTTAGTTCCTCATTTTCGGTTTACTTTTTACGACTTCAGGAATTTATTTCTCCACCAGTTTAAGTCACATGTCAATGAAAGTGTGTGGATGTATGCACAAAAAATGCACTACCCATGCATGAAGGATAATTTTAAAAATACAAAAATGTTTAAATTTTGGCATATTTTTCAAAAATTTCTAAAACTGATAAAACGAACGATCCAAAAACGGCCAAAAACATAAGCTGTATTACCATTTAATCTTTATGTAAAAAAATAGATTTTTCCCTCTATTAATTTGGCTCCTAGAATTCTTTAAAGTGCAGAGGAGTGCTTTCTTGAGGGATGTATATTTATTTTTTGTGAGGACGGCACTTTAAAAGATGTGAGTAGCATTATTAAAACATGCAAGTGATAGCTACAAGTGTGAATGTTGCCGTTCTGTGTAATGAGTGCAGGTAAATTGCGTCCCATCCAGGGTATCTCGTTGAATATTGTCTACTAAGAAGATTAAATGGAATCTATTATTGTAGGAGTGAATACTATAGTTTAACCAATGTTTTACAGGATTCTTTAAATCGATTTTTGGGGGAATTTAAATTTTTGGGGGAGGTCGGCCACTTGTTTCGTTTTACTTAAGACATCATGTTTGTAGAAATTAATTGTTAATTATAAATTTGGCCATTGTTTAATCCTTTAGAAAGCTTCATAAATTGCGTCCGTCAAGGCGTGTTCCTATTGTAAACAGACAAGTAAACGTGACCTTTTCTGAAACCACGTTATGTAGTGCTATGTTACGTCATAGCAACGAATTAACAACATTGTTTTCTGAATCCACATTCATACATAGTATGCTGTCATAGTAACCAATCGTCGTCCTCCGTGGTGTAGTGGTTACCATACTAGGTCTAGTTCCCGAGGTCACGGGTTCAACCCGGTGAAGGGCGATGGATTTTTTCGGGCGTAAAAATCCTTAGCATGGCCTGCTTCGGAAGGGAAATAAAGCTGGTGGTCCCGCGTTGTAGATTTACGGCACGTAAAAGAACCTCATGCCTGATAAAGAGGCCTCTGAGCAAAATTACCGGTCTTTCACGCCCAATATAAAATGGGATGCTAAGGACCACAGCAGTTAAAGAGTGTCCGTAAATAAACTCAATTTAATTTCTAATAACCAATCAGCAGGACTTTTCCTTATCCTGAGAAGGTTATTCAGTAGTGCTGCAAGACTAATGAAATTGAGACTATACTCAGTGAAAAGGGACACACATTACGTCTTATTGATAGCTAAAGTTCTGGCACCATAAGAAACTTGCCAGTGGGATCGAAAAATTGATGAAAATAACTCAATAACAGAACAAACTTAAATCATAATCATGACAGGCTAATGATATAAAGACTTCAGTCGTCAGAAATTAAGAATTCACTTAAAATAAAAGCAGTAAATAACCTTTACACCCGGTCGGCCAAATTATTGTGCAATTAATTAAGAAGGCATGGTGAATAAACCGACATTGCACTAATAACAAGAAATACTTGAAATGTTCAGGCATCTATTCGTCCAGCTCTTCCTATATCGCTCAGATATGGTCATATTGCTGTTGAACAACTGAATGTATAAACAAATGTAGGTGAAGACTGTATTATTTAAGATAAACAGTTAAACGTTATAGGATTTTCTACGAAAGCTAACCTCATTCACTTAAGCAATGTGGGTACCATATAAACGATGGAACATTCAGAAATGTTCCACAACAAGTTTATCAACTGTTTACTATTATGCCATAATAAATCAAATGTACGTCCCACAGTCCCACACTTCATAGAAATATACTCTGCAGCACTAAAACTGTAGAAGTTTAGATATTTGTTTAAATATTTCCCGAATATGATTTCAAAGTGGCTGTTCACAACGCTATGAAATTAATTTGGTCAAATGCGGGCATTAAAGGATGTAGATTCCACCTTTGTCAAGTTGGTACAGGAAAATTCAGAAATTAAGATTGAGCACAATACATATGCCCCCCCCCCAAAAAAAGACAAAAGCAAAACGAAAGCAGTGATATTTTAAAATTATTTTTTGGGCTCCCAATTCTTAGATCCTAAAGATGTTGATGCTGATTATTTTTACACAGTATGTTTTATATATATATATATATATATATATTAGGTGATCATCATAGAGCAGAACAGGTTTCGCGGTCTTAGTCAGCCGGCGGTGCTGCTTGCTGTGTGCGTTAAGGATGACAACACGTCCACAGTAAATGTATTGTGGTTTGTCGCGTAAGTTATTTCTAACAAAGAAACAAAAAGTAAACACTTAAAAGTAAAAGTACTCACATATATCCAGCTAAGATATTTTGGAAGTACCTCCCTTTGTTGTTCAAACATTTCTGGCACCTGCTTATGAAATTGACCATTACACGCTGCAGTTTCCTCTGAGAAATGGCAGCAATTTTTTGTCGAATGTTATTTTTAAGTTCCTCTAAAGTGTGTGGATTTGTGTTGTATAGTTTCTCTTTTAATATCCCCCAGAGATAAAAGTCTCAGGGGTTAAATCAGGAGAACGCGTGTATCATATATTGGTAGTGATAACCAGGCAAAGGGGTTTTAGTAAGTAAGCTCAAGTTAAGAACGCACCGAGGGTTGGTGACGAGAGAAGGGACTGCGACCCTGCAGTGTTCTCTGTAAACCAATATGATGCACGATTGAAGACACTACACCCTGCTTCGAAAGCAGGTAAATCAGGATTAAGGAGTATTACAAGAAAGAAAGCAATGTATGTTTATCTAATGATAGTGTGCAATTAGTTTATGAAAGCTACGAAACAACTATTTTAAAAGCTGTGCATTTTTAAAAGCAATATTCGCTCTTATTAGTGTGTGACAAAGATCTGCAAGAATTCTTATGTGTAGTTTGGGCTGAGGAAGTTAAAGATTTATTTTTCTCATTGTTCCTTTCTAATAAGGTTAAATGTTGCTTGTGTTTCATTGAATTAATGTTAACATGATGTTTAAACACCTTTTGAGCTACGCGATTTATCTGATAGTTTTGTCATTTGTGCTGAAGTGTTTCCTGCTACATTCTGCCACAAATGGTGCTAATTTGGATGTATAAACTCATATTGGCACAGATCTCCACTGCTGTATGTTATATATGAATAAATGGAACGGTCCCAACGAAACCGGCTGTTGGGGCGGGGAAGTCTGAGTCCATCACTGTACCTGACGTCACTTATACTCCGTACGGTAACAGGGTTGCTCTGTTTACTTACTAAAACCCCTCTGCCTTGTGATAAATCTATCTTCAAACACTTCATGGATTCCCTGTAAGGAGAAGTTAGCTGTATGTGCCATCGCAGAGTGCTGCTGAAGAGTCGCGTAACTTTTTTCCCTCTCAGTTAATTCGCCAACAAATGGCCGCAAAATGTTTTGCACATACCTCTCACTATTAATTGTCTCCAAAAAACCATTAGGCTTATTATTCTCTCGCCACTAATAGCGCACCACACTCCTATTATTTGATCATGCAAGCAAGCATTCTTGGTGAAGGTTGTTAGGCTTTCCAGCACTCCAGTAACGTTTGTCCACTTAGTTGGGACCGCGAGTGGTCCGAAAAGAAAATTAAATTAGGGTCCATTTGACGTCATGTACCTGCTTTAAAGCCCATTCACAAAATCGCATCTTTAATGCAGAATCACTCAGTAATTTTATAGGGCTTTAACTTGAGTAACTTTGTAGCCGTTTGAATAGAGCCATAGGAAATTTCCATTTGTTGGGAAAGGCGTCGAAGTTTTTTCTAGGAGACCTTTCCAGAGAGGTTCAGTGTTATCCGGAGTTTCTTCTGTGGGTATTGTGCGTGGTTTCTTATGTTTCTTATCAAGAAGACTTCCGTTTCACGTAATTTATTTACTAATCTATGAATCGTAGTTCGACTTGGAACTTGAACATCAAGAAATCTCTCTTGAAATAATTTCCTTACGGAACTCGCAAATTCAATACGGACGCATGAATCACAAAAGAATACTTTTTCGGGAACAGAATACTGGTACCGAATAGAGCTATTGCATTTAATACGCACCGTATAAGTCAACTAACAAACACGTGCCACGTTTGCAAGAGTTCAACTCACACTGAAGCCTTGCACTTCTCCGCCGTCCATCTAAGAGCCATGAAATCTGTTCTGTTCTTTGCTGATCACCCAGTATATACCAGTTGAGTCTTCTCAGCCTGCGGATTGAGAAGTTATGCAGTCTCGGCGTTGTACAGGCTATGCCGTAAACACTGTCCACTGTTTTGCACCCCTATGCGTGCAGTGACTTGCACTCGTAGCGCAAAAGTGTGCGCGTTGGCCTTCTGTAGTGAAGGTCCAGGTTCAAATACAACCACTTGAAGGTACTTTTTATGGACGACGTGCCTCCGTTGCATTTTACTGCGCTTCCCCGTATACTAACAGCATGTCCAGATATTCTATTCGAAAACATTTTCCACGGTAAGTACAAATGGCTGGTACTTCGTATTTATAGACAAATCCACTTTCTAGAGCATTCGGAAGGAAATCATGATTTTCTAGAACGTTCTCGAAACTTGAACAGAAGTGAATAAAAAAAACTCATTTATTCGCAGGCGTGATTTGAACTTCCGACCTTCACTTGACTTTCCAGCATGTACGTTAACAACGAGCATCACCGTAGCCCTAATCAGCATCGTCTGTAAACTACAGGGTTGCATAGTTACCAATCCGCAGGATGAGAAGACTCATGCGGTAAGTTTCCACCAAATATATACATGAGCTGAATTTTCTTTTACAACTAAAGAACCCCAAATGATTGTAACTCATTTCACAGAAACTGAACAGTCTTACCGCAAGTCACCCTAGCTTTTATAATTTCGCCGAGGTACAATATAGCCTTCAGAAGTCAACGGAAAAGAAGAAGAGCTTATTATTAATAATGAAAATGTTTGCTTATATTTCAATAATGCTCATGAACTTCCCTTATTTTTAAAGCGTCAGGAGCCGGAACTAAGGACGCAACTTGCGGGTTGATTTGTACCTCGGGACACAACTTACGTTGATATCTGCAACGCAAGTGTAAGTGGCGGTCCAATCTGCTGGGTGAAATTACTATGGATGTAACCCAAAGCATGGATATCGGGTGTCTGACTGGAGAGGGGAATTCAAATATCAGGAAAATGACACAACAGCTGTAATTGGTGGTCCAATGCACCATCTACATAAACTTTGAGTGGTTTTTCGTTCAATGCCAACAAGTGCTTTTATGTTTTTCTCCTGGAAGCTGTATTATCTTTACTTTCCCTAGCACCAGTAGCACCTATTTATAGTAGACAGAGAAAGTATTGTATTCCACCCAAAAATGCAATATGGAGGTTTCATAAAAAAATCCCGCCCCGAATAGAAAAGACGTATCCGCTTGTTTGTTTGTGTGTATGTATGTGTGAACATAGTTACTCAAACGAAAAATCGGAAAAATACCAACCAAAGTTTGTATTTACATTCAGTATCTTCCAAAGGTACGACAGGAAGATTTTCAAAAAAGTTTCCCCATCTTAAACTATCGTGTACATGGACAGTTTGTCGTTATTTATTATGTAAGTCTAATTTATTATGTAAGTTTCATGAAAACCATATTTAAATGTTCCTACATGATTAATAAAATATGTATCTTGGATTTTCTGAGAATAGCCCATGAAACCCTTTCATTCGGAATGAATTTTGGAAGTAATTTCAACTGGTAAGCCATAAAGAACAGGAAAAAGCGCACTATACAAAAAATTTATGTCTTTAAAACGTACAATATCATATTTCAAGTAATGTTTGTCTCATCAATCATTTCCGAGATTTTCGTTGTTATTGGTTTAAATTTTTCAATACTTTATTATTACTTTCTCTACTACATATAGTAAGTAGGGGAAGTATTGTATTCCGCCCAAAAATTCTATACCGAGATTTCACCGGAAATACATGTTTTGAGGCCACCTGAATCCAAAAAAGCATTTTTGAAAACATGTCCGTGTGTGTGCCTGTGTGTGTCTGTGAACAGCATAACTCAGAAACGAACAGTCGGATAAACACCAAACTTGGTATTTAGGTTCAGTATCCTCCAGAGATGCGACACGAAGGTTTTCAAGAAAATCCACCCACCCCAAATTATTCTTTACTTGGAACATTTTTCGAACATTTTAATTTTCTCAAAAACGTCTGTAACGATTTTGATTAAAATATCATATATTTAAGATATTTTCATGACAAATGAAATGTATATCTCGAATTTTCTGGGAATGTCTCCAAAAGTATTCTTCATTGTGAACGACTTTTGCATAACTGGTAAACCGTAAGAGATAGACAAAATTTTACTACACAAAAAATGTAGATCGCGTTAAAATACACAATTTATATCATATACATTTTTGTTGAGTGAACCATTTTCGAGATATTGCTTGTTATTCCCTTAAATTTTCCAATACTTATACTTTTTCTCATATGTTATTCGTTTTTACTTTCTCTACTATGTGTAGTAAGTAGGGGAAGTATTGCATTCCACTCAAAAATTCGATACCGAGATTTCACCGGAAATACATGTTTTGAGACCCCCTGAATCCAGAAAAAGCATTTTTAGAAACATGTCCGTGTGTGTGTCTGTCTGTCTCTGAACAACATAACTCAGAAACGAACAGTCGGATAAACACCAAACTTGGTATTTTGGTTCAGTATCTTCCAGAGATGCGACACGAAGGTTTTCAAGAAAATCCCCCACCCCAGATTACCCTTTACATGGAATATTTTTCGAAAATTTTAATTTTCTCAAAAACAGCTCTAACGATTTTAATTAAAATAAATATCATATGTTTAACATATTTTCATGTCAAATAAAATGTATATCTTCAATTTTCTAGGAATGTCTCCAAAAGTATTCTTCATTGTGAACGACTTTTGCATAACTGGTAAACCATAAGAGATAGACAAACTTTTACTGCACAAAAAATGTAGATCGCGTTAAAATACACAATTTATGTCATACATATTTTGTTTGTAGAGTGAACCATTTTCGAGATATTGCTTGTTATTCCCTTAAATTTTTGAATACTTATTATCTCGAATGGGAATTCGTTATTCATTTTTTTGTCTTGGATATGCAAAGAGTATTAATCTGTGGCAAAGGGAATGGTGCTGCACCTAGCAACCAGCTATTAAGAGATATGTATGTGCTTAAAGGCTACTGTATTTCTATATTACCCTTGTAAATATATATTCCCCTTACATTTACAAGAAAATTAGCAATAAGATAGAGTCTGCAAATGTTTATCTCGATTAACATGAAGTAGATGGAGAATAAGCGTTTATAAAAAATAGTTTGTACAAGAGTAGAGAAAGTCATGTGAAAATAACACATCAGATTTTTTTTTCCTGGTAATGCAAAGAGAATGGAATACTCCACATAGCAACCAGCTCTTAAAATATTTGACTATAGCTTAAAGCCTACCAATTCCCCTTGCATCTACAAGATAATTAGCAATAGAATTAACGTCTCGATTAACATGAAGCATATGGAGAATAAGCGTTTGTAAAAATAGTTTGTACAAGAGTAGAGAAAGTCATGTGAGTGTAACACATCAGATTTTTTTATGTAATTCCCCATTCGGCTGTTCCTTGCTATGTCACAGAAAGAGTGTGAAATTTCATAACATTAAGATTTGGCTCTCACTTCAGGTTCCTGTATTCGATTTCTGCCTCAACGAAATTTTAATGAAACCATTTCTGCAAAGACATGACGTAGATAAGACAAATAATCTGCGGTCTAGTGGTTACCGTGCTAGCCTTAGTCTGGTTCCTGAGGTCCTGAGTTCAGTTCCAGCGGAAGGCAATGGATTTTGGAATAACTTTATTTGTCATTAAACATGAATATATGCAATAGGCTACGTCAAAATGAACGGAGAACTTATAACCGTTTAAATTTGTCAAATATTTAATCTTACAATGTGTGTTCAAAATGAAACTCATAATATTCCAAATAACCTCCTACGGTACAATCACATTCAGTTATATTGAGTGCAATGATATAATAAAACATGAATTTGGCTATAATCTACAACATACGAAATCAGGCCAAAAAGGTAATTGTTGCTTGTTGTGAAGAACTGTTCATTACAGTAAAATCTTTCTTAATGAACTATTGTTTCAATGTACTTTTAAATATATTTCCTGTGCATCGCTTAGCCTGACGTGGAAATTCATTAAATAATTTCAGACCAACAATTATATGAGATTACTGGTTTACTTAAACGTACATAAGGTGTAAGTGTCCATAACCTGGTTTCATATTTGGGTATCTCGTTACGACAATGTAATTGCCTACGTTTTCCTTCACGTGAAAAAAGGTTACAGCATATATGATGTTTTAAAAATAGGGGGCATAAATTCAGGTATGCATTCCCCACATGTAGACAATAAAAAAGTCCATTACAACATTTTTCCGGAAATGCTTGTTTTCTGACATATGGCCTTCAAAACAGTGATATTCACCGGAACGTATTTCTTACCGCAGGTAGTTTTCTCTACAGAAGATATTGAGGCAATATTTTATATCATAACATGCTGTGAATGCCAGAGTGATTGTAGTGTAAATTAATATTATTGAATGTACAGGATTTTAGATGTTTGTTAGCCATAAGTCTTGTTAGGAAATAAGTTTACACGGCCTAATTGAAACTGATAATAGAAGTCGGTAACAATAAACCGAGGGGGTGAGTTGTTTACCACTAAGAAGAGATAAACAAATGACGACAGGGTAGCGTGCCCTTTTTTAGAAATGGAGGGAATATCTTCCCTAGAGCATATATGGTAGTAGTAGTGATTGGCTGATCAAAACAGACGCTAAAGTGGGCGCAATTTGGTAACCAATAGCAGCTATATTATAATGTTTAGGCAATTCGAGGTGAAGGAGTATATATTCTCCAGCCATAAGCAAGTGTCGCAAGTTCTGAAGAATCTCTCACGAGGTGCACGTCGCAGAGTTAGTTACAGAAATGTAAAGTACGCGAAGTAATTGGTGCGCGGCAACTAAAACCACTGTAGTTACATTCAGAAATATCACAGTTTCAGTCAGGCGTGTATAAAGATTAAATATGTCAATTATCAATTAAGTGTGACGGCAATAAAAGTCTACATTCAGATTTTTTATCAGTGTTATCTTTTAGCAACAACTCCTTTCCGTTTATCCCTGTTTAGAGACACGTGTTCGACTGAGTTATAATAGCTAGCCGGAGGACAAAGAACCCAAATTAAAAAATAGTTAAACAATAAGCGCCCAACAAATAAGATAACACAAGATATCGAGAACTGCGACAATATTCAAAGTGTCCACCTCCTGCTCGAATACACGCCTCACATCGACGTCTCATGGCCGTGCGAACACTACCCCAAATTCCAGGAGTGTTGAATATTTCCTCACAACCTGCCACAATTCCATTCTGAAGGGATTCCGTGTCAGGCACCGGGGACGAATACACCAACGCTTTTAAATGGCCCCACAAATAGAAATCGAGAGATTTCAAATCAGGTGAGCTTGGTGGCCAAGTAATTGGGCCACTTCACTTCTGTATCGAAACCTTCGATCCAAGTATCGGCGAGCGATACGACTCGTGCAAGGAGTGAGCTTGTTAACGAATGCTCATGGAGTGTCGTTATCATTTTTCAGGAAGCTTGTGTACGCCTAACCCGTAAGTCTGTTTACAAGTACAAGTACCAATCACCAATGATACAGTCCCACATGTTGAGAGTGAACCGCACTTGGTAAAAAAATTGAAATTGAGTTTTATTTATGGACGCTCTTTAGCTGCTGTAGTTCTTAGCGTCCCATTCTATATTGGGCGTGAAAGACCTGATATTTTGCTCAGAGGCCTCTTATCAGGCTTGAGGTTCTTTTACGTGCCGTAAATCTACGACACGGGACCACCGGCTTTACTTCCCTTCCGAAGGAAGCCGTACTAAGGATTTTTACGCCCGAAAAAATCCATCGCCCTCCGCCGGGTTTGAACCCGCGACCTCAGGAACCAGAGACTAGCACGGTACCACTAGTCCACGGAGGACGAGACCGCACTTCGTGATGAGATGGAACAATTGCATGTGGGTTTTCATATGCCTATACAACCCGATTGTGGAAATTTGTAATGCCATTTCGCGTGAACTGTGCTTCATGTGTAAATAATATTAAGGCAGGAAAGTTCGGATTTGTAGCATTGCTGCACGAACCACTGGCAGACAGCAATCGAGCAGGGTAATCTGCTGGGGACAGGGCCTGTACACGTTGCAAAGAAAAGGTATAACCTTGCCTTCGCAACAGTCTCCAGACAGTCGTGGAACATTCACTTGTAACGGTTACCTTCGTGTTCTGGTAGGAGTCGTGTGTACAGAATTCTCCTCTACACCTGGAGTCCCCAAACCAGGAGATGTAAACTTCCCATAGCGCAGAGATGGCGATGGAGACATTCAAATGTCTTCCAATCCGGACATTTTCGCTGTGGATACCTCTCTTAGTGCAAACGACGAGCCAGCGCAGCATTGCCTTTCTCCTTACCGTACACATGAAGTGCATGTCTGCCAACACCTGATTTAAGTACATGTCGCTCAGTTGAACGCCAAACAATGCTCAATGTACCCTTCGCCACAGAATGAACTGTCAAAGTGCCCTGTTAAGGTCTTCTATCACGGCAACTACCTGCGGGAAGGAAAATGTCCCGTTGAGTATCACTGTTTTGAACGCCATAACTCAGAAACCAAGCATTTCGGACACATGTTATAGTGGACTTCTTTATGTTCTACATATGGGGAATGCATGCCTGAATTTATGCCCTCTAGTTTTGAAACGCTCTGTGTGTATATTATATACCAGGTGAGTCAGCTGCCCCTAGGTATTCGTATCTATGCAACCCGCAGTTAAAAGTCTAATTTGAAAACATCGACCCTTTTAGCAAACAAACTGTTATTGTAGCTCTGCTCTTCTATTCGGCACTATACGCAACTAGCATTAATCATTAAAGGCCTGAATGAGAACCGAAGAGCTGCAAAAGGCTTAACAAAGGCGGTTCTTCATGGATATAACGCTTGCAAGAGGTAGAGGAATGTTCTCCCAAAAAGCGGGAGAGAGTGAGTTAGCCGAGTGGGTCAGTTGCCGGAGTATGGTAAAGCAAAGGTTAGCTTCGGAGGTTCGAATCTAATACAAGCATCAAATTGTTTTGGTTCTTTTTTTTCTCCTTATGTTTATTTTCTGTATTTTAGTATACTAATTTATTTATTTTTGTTATTTGCTCTCCTGTAAGCCAAAGACACAACAATTACAAGCAGATAATTGTGTATCATGTTTACGTAATAATCTGTACCGTATCTGTGTTGTAAACCATGTTACGTAGTTCATTCTTTTGGGCGGATATCGACAATATTAAATCTTAACAGTTTTTGCTTCATGTTTAAACCTTATGTTTCACTTCTACTGACAAAGGAGTTGTAAATGTGCTAAGTTAACGGGTAAACAGAATAATAAATTGTTAAAGAGCGTGGATTTCATCAACGAAGTAAATGTTCAAAATGACGACACCCTTCATCAATGCACATTTGTGAACGTTGCCGGAGAGACCTTCTTGCATGCTGTAACATGCGCGGTGTAATCTGCCTGCATTCTTCACGTATGAGTGCCCTAGATGATTTGGCCTTTGCGGTGGAAAATATGGCGATTATCCTGTTTTGTACACACTTATGTTATCAAAAATGCTATTTGTATCATATCAAATTATACAAAGATATAAAATAAAAGGTAATAACAAGTTTGAACTTAACCCGAAGGATTTGAACCCGAAATGAAATGGCACAGTGTTAAAGCAACCATGATAATACCATTCGGCTAATGCTACCTTGCAAGCTTAGGTTCCTATAGAAATTAGTAGTTGCAGAACTTGACCCCACCTCGAATCTTTACACGCTTTTTGCAGCTTCATACAGTGTTTTGAGCTTGGTTTGGTAGTTTTAACTCAAATAAAGAAACTGCATCAGTCATTACAGTTACTGTATGAACTAAAATGTGCCATAGTTTGTGACAGAGAGAAATTATCTACCTAATACTTAGCATTTTTTGAGAAGGCTGTACAACATTGACTAAAGGCTTAAATCCATTTGGTCGCACTGTGATAGACTGTTCTTTCAGGGGCGTTTTCAAAGGTGTGCGTGAATGTATGCTAATGAATAAAAGTTTGTAAAATTGACTAAAAGTGCTTCTACAACTCCCAGTGTCAGGGTGGGATATTTTTTGCACCGACATACATAGCGATTGCATTCTGTCCTGTAAAACACTTATGCACTGAGTATCTAACCCTCCTCTATAAAGTGTTATGCAAATCAGCCATTAGAAGGCATTCAAGAAAGGCGTAAGTCACATATGTCACTTAGCACGTTACATAAATTCAAAAATAAATAGGCGCAGCTGACTCACCTGGTGTGTATATACATATACATATGTATAATATATATATATATTATACATACATACTTGGTAATTTTTAATATTTAGCTGTGGGAAAAATAATTTACATGATTCCTTACTGTTTCTTCCCATAATTATTCTAATGGCCAAAGAATGTAAAAGTTCTTAGCATGGCAGTAAAGACTAGCCATTGGCGTCGTGTAGTGTTTATTTGGATGTAAAACAGCCTCCTATTTAAAAGAGGTCCCTCAGCAGAACAGTCAGCAATTCCACGCCCGAAATGTCCTTGTTCTGTCCCGTAAGACTATCTATAGGCATTGAGCCAATCACCTGCCACCATGCTCGTCTAGTGGCAGAATCAGTGACTGCAGAAATTCACTTTATTACAGGAAGCATCGCTACGGTCTCCCTATAGGTAGAACAAGAAACTAAGATAAATAAGCTTTTGCGAGAATATACATAAGCTATATAAAAATAAACGTTAATGACTAGAAAATGCCACGTGGATATAACACATCAGATTCTTTTAAATTTCATATGCACTTTGTGTCCGCAAATTCTTAAAAATTCTGAAGTGCATTAATCGAATAAATAAAATATTCTTTTTTATACTCACCATGGATATATTGTTCCTTTTGACAATGGATTCCAATGGAACCAGCACCAAAGGATTTACGATCTCATCCTTTCTAACTCTGCTGACGGCATCCAGAACGATGAAACTGGCCTCAGGATCCGAGTGGAAGTTGAATTCTATACCAGGCAATGTGTTCCCAACGCCTGCCAACACAAAATCATGTATGTGCTTTTCTACTTATTTTCAGTTATCGAAAGATGAAATCTCATATATACGCTGAATTACAGAACAGATCTACTTGTGCTGATCAAAACAATACTGAAACGCTTTCTCAGAAGTAACATCTGCTCAGAGTGGTGTATTCTACCACGATTTCTCCTTTCCCTCATTTTCCTCTCAATTCATCTCTCCCTTTCATGTTTCAGGTCCTGCGGTGCTGACTGTGTAGGGCAGATGCGTGGATGCCTGCGCATTGAAAGGTTTCTCCCGTAGGGCGAGTTGTCCCGCCCGTTAGGGTCGCTTCGTTGACCTCTCTTGGGATTCTTCGCCTGTATTGGTGCGTGGGTGTTCAACCTGGAAATATTAGGGACTTCTGCGCGTCTCTGGTGGTCTGTCTGCCTGAGGACCCGAGACCTCCTACGGCTCTTTCACCTCATCCCTACCTCCCGGGGTGTGTAGCCACATCATATCAAGTCGGTCGCAATGCGCGAGGTGTCCCCCTCCGTTAAACACACTCTACATCGTACTACTGAACCAGCGAATGGCTTTCCTGGCACAAATGCGCATGAAATGTATTCGTATCATTACGGAAAATTCCGGAAATAGCCGAACTGCAACAGGACATTTCCACATAGATTACCGTGTTCCTACCGTGTCGCGACTGTGTCCCGGTCATTTTCATAAAACCAATCTATGTCTGATCGCCGACATCATGGTCGGTGCACAGTAGGGACACGGTAGTTCATGTGGAAAGTAATAAAAATCTCTCTTCATAAAATATATGGAAGGTGGCTGCTCCTCAACGCAGCACATAACCGTGTCACAGTCGGTGCAGTGTCGGAACACGGTAGGCTATGTGGGAATCCACTTTAGTCTTCTTCTCGATAGTGAAGTTTGACTGCCTCGTGAATAATCTGAACGAATCGCCAGGGCCAAGGAGTAATACATTGTAATACACTATTCAATTACCATCATCTACCTCAAGGTGGGCACTTGAAGTAGGTGTTTTGTTTACGTAATTTATTTACGTAATTTATTAGCCTCACGCTTGGGAAGCCAATTTGAAGTTGTTGATTATGTAATTTAGCACCATGCTTTGGGCGTTAATTTGAAGAAGATTGTTTGTTATGTAATATGCTATTACGTATGTAATAGCTGATTTTTGAAGATGTATTTTTGTTGTTACGCTCAAGTTTATAAAAAAATTAACTTTGTTTATGTTTGCCTCGGCTGCGTCAATAATGTTTGTAGAGACACGTTTCTCTTAGGCAGGGTGTGGTGCGACAAGAATGTAGGCTTACACAGATTTTAAGTTTAAATTCACTTCTTTTTATTAATCCTTGACACAAGTTAAATAGCACTACACTGATATTAAGAGCTGTGAGATTCCTTAATTTAAAACTTGCACTTAGTTAACGCGTATACTTAATTTTCGTTACACACGAATACGTAATATTTCTTTAGAGAACACATCTTCCATCCGGTCACTACCAAGGTCTGCAGGCAACTGACCATATTTCAACCGTCAAAACCCGTACGCTTCTGTATTTCAAGTCTCTGATTGGCTAATTTTAATCCAATAGAATACCTGCATTCAATTAAAGCTTTTTCTGGCTGTTGATTGGCTATTTTTAAACTGTCACAAAATTTATATTATCGTTGCTCTAATCATGACTAGTAACATTCAAATTCTCAAACTCATTATTGCCACAAGGTTACCTCATTGTTACCTCATTGTTAGCAACGTTAAACTTATTATTCTCACAGCTCTTACATTATTAAAGTATGTAATGTATTCACATAACATTATTAAACATGTTTACAATAATATAAGCATGTGCAATGACTGTTACATACATTTTACAAATTATTACATACATATTGCTTCAAGGCGGGCTGTTATTGAATTAACATATTATATAATTTAATTGAAATTATTCAAGTGTTAAAATACTGCCTCACCCTATGGCCTGTTTTGACTCGGAAGTTATCCTGCCATCTACGTCGGGTCGTCCGATATCTCGTACTACCCGTGGCTTTTATTTTTATATTACTTTTGTAAATGTTGTAGAAGGCAGTCTTTCAATGTGCGTTCCAGTTGTTTTTAATTTGGCTATTTTATTATTTAAACTATAAATATCCAGCTGCTCTCCTGTAGTGTCATTTGTTATGTGATCGTGAAAGATATATCCAACTAGATACCCAAAGAATTTCATTTCAACTGTCTTTGTCATTCTTCTATCAGGTGGTTTTAGAGCCCAATTCTCTGCACCGTATGCCACAGCTTTGTAAAATTTCAGCACTGTTTCTTGTCTTGTCTTGTTTTTTTTTAAATTCCGTTTTATTGTTCCGCATATACTTTGAAATTTATGGATTATATTTTTGAGATCTTTATCATAATTATACGTTACTGCAATAACTTAATAATAATAAACTATATTTAATTATTTACAATATAATCCCGGTTTTACTTTCTTTAGCAGCTACCTGTGGTAGGTAGAAAAAGTATTGTATTCCAGTCAAAAATTCGATATTGATATTTCACCGGAAATCAATGTTTTAGGACCTCTGGAACCAGACAAAATGTTTAGAGAAAGATGCGTAAACAGCATAACTCAAAAACTAGGAGTTGGATGAATACGAAGTCGGGTATTTAAGTTCAGCATCTTTCAACGATGCAACACAAAGATTTTCAACAAAATCCCTCATCCCAAACTACTCTTTACATTGACATTTTTTGCTTACTTTCGATTTTCTAGAAAGTGGCTAACGATTTTAATTAAAATGCCATGTGAATCCTATATTGGATTATAATAAAATGTATATATTTAATTTTATGCGAATAGCTTGTAAAATTCTGAACAAATTTTGCTTAATTTTGTATAACTGGTAAACCACAAGGGATATACAGAAACTTATTATACGAAAGATGTAGATCTCGTTAAAACACACAATTTATGTCAAATTCTTTCTGGCATTAACCATTTTCAAGATATTCGTTGATCTTGGTTTGATTTTCGAATACTTTACACTTTTTGAAAGGATATCATTTTGTTTCTCTTACTGTCATCCATAGAATATGGAATTTCAAAAACCAATATCCATTTTTAAAGATTTCAATACTACTTCAACCTTCTGTTTCTCTCATGCACCTAAAACAAAATGTGTAGGTAATGAAAGTATTTCTTCAAACGTTTATCTCGATTAGCACGAAGTAGATGGAGAAAATAAGTCAGAAATTTTATCATAACGGTGTGTAGAAGAGACATAAAAGTAAACGATAGTGGGCAGAGAAATTTGTATGAATGCACGAGTAATACATCAGATATTTCATGAAGGAATATACTACTCCAAAGTTTGCATGCTCTCGCTTCCAAAATACGTGATTTATCTTGCATGACGCGGCTGACAGCTACCGAGTCTGACTCGTAGTAGACATCGGTTGAATTAACTCGTTTTGCGGTAGCCTAGCTCATACGACTACGGAAGGTAATGACATTTGCAGTTCATCTAATGTCATTTGGTGTGATATATAGTGGGAATATCGTGGTGTAAAGCTGTCTGTCGATTGTGTTTATTGTCTGCAGTCAATATACAATGTCGGCCTCCATGGTATAGTGGTTACCTTGCTAGCTTCTAGTTCCCAAGGTCGCGGGTTTAAACCCGGCGGAGGGCGATGGAATTTTTCGGGTGTAAAAATCCTTAGAATGGCTACCTTCGGAAGGGAAGTAAAGCCGGTGGTCCCGTGTCGTAGATTTACGGCACGTAAAAGAACCTCAAGCCTGATAAAGAGGCCTCTGAGCAAAATTACTGGTCTTTCACGCCCAATATAGAATGGGACGCTAAGGACCACAGCAGTTAAAGAGCGTCCATAAATAAAACTCAATTTAAATTTACAATATACAATGTGTTTATTGTGTTACGTTTTGCTTAAATGTAGGCACATGTGGACTGTCACCTTGAATTTCTATAGAAATCCTCCGGTGTCACTGTTTCTAACAAATCCACAATTTATAGGTTGTTAGAATAATTAAACGAGATGGGGACTATCATGGAAAGAAGTGCAAGAAAGTCGCTGCTTCGCCTTCTTTTTTTTTATGACAGAATAATTGAGTATACAGAGGTCCCGGTTTCGATTCCCGGCTGCGATATGGATTTTTTTTAATTGGGATCATTGGCTCAGGTGGTTAGACCGAGTGGTTAGACCGCTCGCCTCCCACCGAGGCGGTCCGGGTTCAATCCCAGGGACCTGCATGTGGGATTTGTGGTGGACGAAGCGGCGTCTGGGCGGGTTTTCTCCGGGATCTCCGGTTTCCCTCGCCATTCATTCCACCAACTGCTCCATCATCACCTTTCCTTTCATCCATTTCACTAACATTTTGTTTCACCTACTTCCTTCATCCCATACCAGGTATCGGGCTGATCCATTAGTGTCTGCTCCTCGACGGGCCTCTGACCCCAGGCACCCGCCTGTAAGTCCTGGGGGTGTAAGTCCTACATAAGAGGAGGGTAAACAGATAATGAATGAATGAATGAATGAAGGGATCATTGGCTCCCTTCCTCAGAGTTTGTAAGTATGAATGTGGGAGTGAATGTGTGCGTGTTTCATAGCAATAGTTTCTAAAAACCACGTTCAGAAAAAATACAGTTCAACGAATTATGACACTATCAGTGGTTTCTCAATTCAAAACCCCCGGAATGACCACGGAAGTTAAAGACGCCTAACATATGAAATAATAAATTAAAAAAATAATTGACTGGCCTGTTGGTTTTCTAGTACTAAGTCCATTTTATTACACTGGGGAATGCTTAAAGATAAACTTAATGGAACAAATCTCCATACATTTGCCGAACTAGAAGGGAGTTTTCTGGTTGTTTTTCAATACCTAAGCTGCAGATTCAACTGTTGCCAGACTTTTGTAAATGCAGAATGGCTTCATTTCGAACCATTTTATAATGAAAGGTAAGCGTAACATATCAATATTGTTTTACATTAGCATTATCTAGGCGAGAAACGGCGGGGGAATCCTATAGCAGTGCCGTGAGAGCTATGCGCTGGGCTGCCAGTCGCGTCATTCAAGAGAAATCCCGTGTCTATGGCTTCTATCGAGTGTTATCGGAATAAGACAGTCAACGCATTTTGATTTGACTGTTGATTCGTCAGGAAACATGGACACAAATGATCTGAATATATATCTTTCTCTTGAAAACCTAAATGAAAATTTAATGGGTGATGTTAGACAAACAAATGCTAACTCAAAGATCGACATGGGATCTTAAGGATCCGCGATTCATGTCCCAGATATGACGTATATTTCAAATCTGATTCAGCTTCACAAATGGATACATATTTTCTTAATATCCTGAAAATTTATCAGCATGATCGACAATACTCATATTTGACATTTAGGGTATTGGAATTAAACCGTTTTTACATCTTGGCTTGTATTAGGTACATTATTTTGCATTAAACGTTAGGTTTAGGTTATACAACGGAAGGGTACACCTCACGCACTGCCACTTATCACCTTCCAGGAGTAAGGGATAAGTGAAGGAACCACAGGAGACTACAGGCCACAGGCAGACAGTCCACAGAGACGCGCGGAAGTCTCTAACAATTCCAGATTCGAAGACCCGTCCCACTGCTGGAGCTGCCTAAAAAGGGCTAGTCGACGAAGCATCTATAGTTTCTATGGGGAGTGCTATTTCTTTGGGCAAGCATCTGCGCCATCTGCCTGGCACTGCCATACGCCACGAAACCTAGAAGTACACCTGAAAGATGAGAAGGAAACGGAATGAAAGGAAAATTTTGGAAAGGAAATCGTGATATTGAGAAACCACCCCGGGATTTGCATACCGACCAGGGAAAACCACGAAAAACCAAGGTCGGAGTGGCCGGTCTACGGTAATCGAACCCGGGCCTTTCGAATGCGAGCCCCACCCGCTACCGCGGAGTCACATCGCTCCATACATTAAACGTTAAGTTTCGAACATTAATTAATTCAAGTCAGCCATTTGTGCTGCCAAAATAGCAGGATAAGACAGACATGTACAAGTATATTATTTTAAAACTTATGAGAACCTTAGAAGGGTGCGTTCTTCCCATGTTGCCCCCAGGAACGACCCCTTTTGGCGTAGTAACATCCAACACATTCAGCTTTTTCACATTACGCATCCTCCGCGCCGCCACTTGGCAATGTCACAAAATCGATGCACTATTTCGTTTTTTATTTCCGGTCGTTCATTGGCGTGCACCACTGAAGGAGGAAAAGATAGGTCATGGAGCACTGTAGGAAGGATATGCCGAATTTATTATAGTTGTTCTCAGTGATCCTGCTGATATATCCAGGATTCAGTGAAAAACAGAAGTGTCAAATTTTAAAATCTAAGTATAAAACAGCTACTTTAGTTCTGATCGTAAGAGATTTCTCGTAAAATAATTGAAGGGTACTGTGATACTAAAGAATTATGCTGTCTCTTCATGCTTGCCAAAAAGTAAGTGAAAAAAAATGTATGTGATATTCACATGACTTTCTCTACCCTCTAACGTTTATTAGTGTGTATTTAAACTATTCTTACTAAAGCTTATTTTTCTATCTACTACATTTAAATCCAAATAAACGTTTGCAGAAATAGCTACATCACATATTTCGTTATAGATACAAAGAGAACAGCGATAGTCAAATGTTTAAGAACTGGACGCTATATATGCAGGCCGTAAAATTCCACACTGTTTCCATTTAATCGCAAGAAACAACTGAAAGTTGATGGGACTTTAAAAGAATTACAAGTATTGAACAATTCGAACCTTTAATAACAGATATCTCAGAAACGGATTATGCCACAAAAAACTTATTTTAAGTAAATTGGGTATTTTAAAGAATCTGCATTTTTTGTGTGTGGTTTGTTTTCGTTTATCGCTTAACGTTTACAAGTTAAACAAGATTATTCAAATTCCTTCCGAATAAGAAGACTTCCTAGGCTATTCCCAGCAAATTCAAGATATACATTTTATTTGTTATGTAAATATCTTTCATATACGGTATTTTAATAAAAATGGTTAAGAGCCATTTTTTAGAAAATCAAGCATTTTTTTTAATGTTGCATGTAAACGGTAGTTGGGGTTGGGGGATTTTCTTGAAAATCTTCGTGTCGCATCTTGGAAGATACTGAACTCAAATACTAAGCTTGGTATTTATTCGACTAATCGTTTTTGAGTTATGCTGTCCACAGACACACACACACATATGTTTTCAAAACTGCTTTATTTGGTTACAGGGCGTCTCAAAACATGTATTTCCAGTGAAATGTCGATATCGAATTTTTGGATGGAAAGCAATACTACCCCTACTTACTTTACATAGTAGAGAGAGTAAAAATCTGATGTGATACATTCGCATGACCTTCTCTACCCTCTATCATTTACTAGTGTGTATACAAACTATTCTTAGTAAGCTTATTAATTTCTCTACTACGTATAGTAAGTAGGGAAAGTATTGTATTCCACCCAAAAATTCGATACCGAGATTTTACCGTAAATACATGTTTTGAGGCCCCCTGAATCCAAAAAAAAATTCTTGGAAACACGTCCGTGAAACGAACAGTCGAATAAACACCAAACTTGGTATTTAGGTTCAGTATCTTACAGAGATGCGACACGAAGGTTTTCAAAAAAATCTCCCCACTCCAGATTACCCTTTACATGGAACATTTTTCGAAAATTTTAATTTTCTCAAAAATGGCTCTAACGATTGTGATTTAAATATCAAAAGTTTAAGATATTTTCATGACAAATGAAATGTATATCTCGAATTTTCTAGGAATGTCTCCAAAAGTATTCTTCATTGTGAACGACTTTTGCATAACTGGTAAACCATAAGACATAGACAAAATTTTACTACACAAAAAATGTAGATCGCGTTAAAATACACAATTTATATCATATACATTTTTTGTTGTTGAGTGAACCATTTTCGAGATATTGCTTGTTATTCCCTTAAATTTTCCAATACTTTTTCTCAAATGGGAATTCGTTATTTATTTTTTATGTCCTGGACATGCAAAGAGAATGGAATGGACATAGCAAAGAGCTCTTAAAATATTTGACTGTCGCTTAAAGCCTACCAACTCCCCTTGTATGTACAAGAAAATTAGCAATTAGATTAACATCTCGATTAACATGAAGCATATGAAGAATAAACGTTCGTAAAAATAGTTTGTACAAGAGTAGAAAAAGTCATGTGAGTGTAACAAATCAGATTTTTTTTCTATCCACTAGATTTTAATTCAAATAAACCTTTGGAGAAATAGCTAAGCTACACATTTCGTTATAGATGCAAAGAGAACAGCGATAGTCAAATGTTTAACAACTGGACGCTATATGCTGACCTTAAAATTCCATATTGTTTCCTTGCAATCGCGAGAAACAGCTGAATGTTGACAGGTCTTAAAGAATGGCCAAGAAATGAACTCGAACCATTAATAACGGTATCTCAGAAATGGCTTGTGCCACAAACACACATTTGAAATAAATTTATGTTTTAAAGAGATTGCATTTTTGTGTAGGGCGCTTTCGTCTATCGCTTAACTTTTACCAGCTATACAAGATTATAAGAATTCCTTCCGAATGAAGAGGACTATACTGGCTATTCCCGGAAAATTCAAAATGAAAATTTTATTTGTCATGTAGATGTCTTTAATATATGATATTTTAATCAAAATCTTAGAGCCGGTTGTTAGAAAATCAAAATTTTCAAAAGTCCTCCATGCAAAGGGTATCTTTGGGTGGGGGATTTTCTTAAAACCTTCGTGTCGCATCTTTGGAAGATACTGAACTAAATACCAAGTTTGAGTTTTGAGTTAGCTGTTCACAGACACACACGGACCTTTTTCTAAAAATGTTATTTTCGGATTCAGGGGACCTCAAATCATATTTCCAGTGAAATCACGGTATCGAATTTTTGGATGGAATGCAATACCTTCTCTGCTTACTATGTACATGGTAGAGAAAGTATTAAAAATAAATAAAAAACAAACAAATACAGCATTAAGAATTTTGTATATATTTTCCATATTTGGTATACATTCCAACTTCTTACAAAGTTATAGTGTTGGGTTTTACATCAAATCAAGTTCAAGTTTATACGAATGGTGAATTAGTAGAAATAAATGTTTAAGTGAATTATTCTTTCTTTAATTGCATAAACAAAATACTGCATATATTTATGAACTAGGTAGAGAAGGTACCTATTGCATACCAGCCCAAAATTCTATATAGAAATTTCACCGCAAATACATATTTTGAGGCCCCCCTGAATCCAAAGAAAAGCACTTATAGAAAAAATCTGATGTGTTACACTCACATGACTTTCTCTGCTCTTATACAAACTATTTTTACAAACGCTTATTCTCCATATGCTTCATGTTAATCGAGATATCGAGATGTTAATCTTATTGCTAATTTTCTTGTAGGTGCAAGGGGAATAGGTTGGTTTTAAGCGATAGCCATTCTCTTTGCATTACCAGGACAAGAAAAAAAAACGAATAACGAATTCCCATTTGAGAAAAAGTATAAGTATTGGAAAATTTAAGGGAATAACAAGCAATATCTCGAAAATGGTTCACTCAATAAAAAAATGTATATGACATAAATTGTGTATTTTAACGCGATCTATATTTTTTGTGCAGTAAATTTTTTTCTATCTCTTATGGTTTACCAGTAATGCAAAAGTCATTGACAATGAAGAATACTTTTGGAGACATTCCCAGAAAATTCAAGATATACATTTTATTTGTCACAAAAGTATCTTAAATATATATATATATATATATATATATATATATATTCGTGTCGCATCTCTGGAAGATACTGAACCTAAATACCAAGTTTGGTGTTTATCCGACTGTTCGTTTCTGAGTTATGCTGTTCACAGACAAACAGACACACAGACACACACACGGACATGTTTCCAAAAAGGTTTTTTTTTTGGATTCAGGGGGTCTCAAAACATGTATTTCCGGTGAAATCTCGGTATCGAATTTTTGGGTGGAATACAATACTTCCCATACTAATTATACGTAGTAGAAAAAGTAAAATAAAGGTGTGTGTGTGTGAATAGCATAACTCAGAAACGAAAACTCGGATAAATACCAAACTTGATATGTGTGACACAAGTTTTGAAGAAAATTCACCACCCCGAACTACCATTTACATGGAAAATGTTTCGAAATGTAATAATTGTTCACACATGGAAAAATGAGTCTTATTGAGGCATATGATAGAACAACATCTAATCTGTATTTTCTTCTGTCTTCACTTTCTGTTAAAGCATCTCGTTTCGCCACAATTTAGCACTTATATTTTGTATAAAGCGTATTGATACTGAAGTTCGGACGTCGCAAACAGCGGCTGAATAACTAACCACTCGCACGCCTCACGCGGCTTTGGTATCCCTCGCCCGCGTGTTATCAGGCAATCGTGTTTTCGGTATAAGCATTGTTACCAACTTTGTAAATTGTTTTTATTTCCTTTAATTGCATGTTTAAATAAAATAAGATAGTTGTGTTAGTCTCATTAATTAAATATTCAAATAAATTAATTTACTTGCATTTCCTTAAATTGTTAAATAAAAATACCCATTAAACTTAATTTGTTCTCACTGAATGCTTCACCGATACGGGTAACCGAGGTCGTTGTGTCGCGGACGTGAACGGTTCAAATCCTACTAGGACGTTCTCCCAGGATTTTTTTTCCAGATTTCCCCCAGTCCTCATAACTGGTAAATCTCGGAAAGGTATCTTAAACTTGGCCTTGGAACGTTTCCTTCCTAAAATTCCAAGTGTGTATCGGTTTTATTACTTGCTTTTGCTAAAAATTAAGAGAATTTCGCTTAAAATACTCGAAAGACTTGTTTTGAAAATTCAACACCATTACCAAATTTAATATTTCTCTGATTTAGCAACAATTTCAAAGTGGTATGGGACAAAGAGCATGTACGATGCTACCCTGCAGCGGGCCTGACCTTAGCATCAAGCGTGATTTGTCACCCATCTACAAGTGAAAGCGTACGGTTGCCAAACATCTGCATTTCAAAGCGTTTTTAATCTATGAAAGAAAAGAGTGTTCATAAACGTTTCTTCGTACTCATCTGGATTCATCTCTGGTTTATAGGATGCCATTTTTACCCTTTCCAACCGTTATGCATTTTAGATAACACGTTTATTACGTGATTCAATCATATGACTTTCTCTACTCACTACCTCTATTTTTATACAGCTTCTTCAGACTTCTCTTAGGAAAGCCTATTTTTTTATGTTTTATGTTAATTGCAATAAACCTTTGCAGAAATAATTTCGTTGTAGGTACGAGAGAGATGGAAGAAACCAATTCGATAGATGTGTTAAAGATAGCCGGAGTATGCTGACCTTAAAATTCCATACCCTTTCCATGACATTGTGTGAAATAACTGAATAGCGACAGCATCTTAAGCAAATGTTAAAGTACTGACAAATTCAAACCAGTAATAACGGATATCCTGAAAGTGGCCGATGCCACAGAAAATGTTATTTTAAATAAATTGTGTTTTAAGGAGGTTTGCATTTGCCGTGTAGTACGTTTTTGTCTATATCTTATGGTTTACGCGTTGTATAAACATTATACAAAATTCCTCCCCGATTAAGAGGACTTCACAAGAAGCTATAATCAGAAAATTAAAGATATACATCTTATTTAACATGTAAATATGTTAAGCATGTGTTATTTTAATTAAAATCGTTAGATCCAATTTTGCGCAAAGCAAAAACATTGAAAATTTTCCCATCTAAACGGACTTTGAAGTGAGGGAATTTTCTTGAAAATTTTGGAACACCAAATTTTGTATTTGTATGATTTTTCATTTTTTAGTTATGTTGTTCGCAGATAATGTGCCCACGATTTTTCTGATCATGCGTTTTTGGGGGTTCGAGACCTCAAAACATGTAATTCCGTTTAAATCTTGACACCGACTATTTGGGTGGAATCAATAAATACAGGGTTATTAAAAAAGAAGGAACGGATTTTAAATATTAACTTTAATGAACGACAATAGATAGCGACACCTACGACACATCACTGAATAGAGAAAAGTTCAAAGTTTTAAGCCCCACCTATTAGTTCCATTCAGTGCCTACAGCAACGCTGTGTTTGTTTACAAGAAAATGGCGACGCCACAGGAAAAGTCGTTTTGTGTGCTGTATTATGCAAAGAGTGAATCCATTGTTTCATTGCAGCGTGCATGTCGTTGTAAGTTCAACAACGAGCCGTCTCTTCATAAAATATTTACAATTGTTGCAATAAATTCGTAGAAGATGGTTGCGTATGCAAACGGAAAAGCACTGGTCGTCCTCGCATAACAAATGGTGCTCATTTTGAACACATAAAATAAAATGCTGAACTTTTCTCTATTCAGTGAATAGAGTCGCGCCATCTATTATCGTTCATTAGAAATAAATGTTTAAAGTCTGTTCCTTTTTTCTTTTTCTTTTTTTAATAACGCTATACTTCCTCTATATACGTGGCAGAGAAAGTCAAAATGCACCCACTGCAGTGCCGGCTGATACAGCTAGTAAGATGTTTTTCTCTCGCGGAGAAAATATACTTTTCTCTTAATGATAAAATATGATACAGACCTTCACAAGGATGCATATAGTGTCGCATTTCATAAGAGTGATATAATTTCGGCGGCTTGTATCCGGGAGTCCTTGGATCAGAAACTGGTTCAAAGGCAATTGCATAAGAATGTATACCTCTGGAGAGAGCATTATTACGGATTCAAATGAGAGAGTATATTGGATACATACCTTCTGCACTTCCGCCAAGCACGACTAGTTGATTGAGTTTGCCTAGAAACTGCGGATCCAGACGGATCGCCATAGCAACGTTCGTAAGCGGGCCCAGACAGAGCAAGGTCACTTCACCTGCAGGACAGCATCAAAACGTCCTTACAAACTTGCAAAACCTTAATGGTAAGTAAATGGTTGGACATCTTCCCTGTTCACAATGTCACCTAAAGAAGCATTTGAACTAGGAGTAAGTACAGAGTGAGCCAAAAGACTCCGAATCGCCTGCGCGGTGTTTTTCCTGCCCACGTCCTCGGCGATCGTTGCCGTCTGCCGCTATCATAGAAAGGCGCGGATGAAACCATACAACATTTTTAAAGGCTTTACTTATCAACTTTACGAAAGGAGATGCTGAAACTGGCCACCGTCGTTTGGGACCTCTTTAGGAAACTATCCATCATTCGCCATTGTTCACGTTGAGTAATTTCCTGGCGGATATTTTATTTTAATTCTTCCCGGGTGTGTAGGTTTGTCTTATACACTTTATGTTTTAAGTTACCCTGAGGGGTATTTTATGAACAATATTACCGGCTGCGTGGTGTTTTTCCACTGGGCGTGTGGAAATATGATAAAAACATGATAACGTACTGCTGCTAAAAACACAGTCACGCTGTTGTGGTTTTACTCTGCAGTGTAAAGTGCAGTTTTGAGTTGACGGTAATGTGATGTAGTTCAGTTATTACGAGTTATTTATGATTTTGTCCTTACTTAGTCACAAAGTATATTATGGCTCAGTATATGTTTTCTACTGCACAGCGTGTATTTATTTATGATTCGTATGTGTTAATTCGGTCAGCTCGCCAAGTGAAAGTACGATTTGCAGAAAGATTTTCCAGGTGTAAAAGTTCCAGGCCGCACAACAATCCATGAACTTTACAGTAAATTCCAGGCCACAGAAAGTCTTCAGGTTAAGAAATGTAAAAGACGGCGTTCGGTTCTTACCGAAGAAACACTAGACGACATCGGTCATCGTTTGGAAAATTCCCCCCCAAAATTCCATGATGGATAGTTTCCTAAAGAGGTGTCAAAAATGTATGGACAACGCCGGTGGTCAGTTTCAGCATTTCCTTTCATAAAGTTGGTAAGTAGAGGCTTTAAAAGTGGTTTTGAAAATGTTGTATGGTCTCATCCGCGCCTTTCTATGTTAGCGGCAGACCGCAACGAGCGCCGAGGACGCGGACAGGAAAAACACCGCGCAGGCGGTTCGGAGTCTTTTGGCTCACTCTGTAGTATTTAATATCGTTACTTTAAATGAACAGATATGAGAAAGGAAATAACACAAAAAAACGCTATTTTCAAGAATACCACACTCTTTTCTTGCTGAAAATATGTTGAACTGTAAATTATTTTATTCTGAATCAGTGAGGCTGTTAAGATATTGATTAATAAAAAGCCAAGCTCATAAGTTTTATCATAGAGAAGTAAATCATAATAAAAATATTTATTAATTACCTCGTCGTCATAAAAAATACAGTTTGAGTTGTCAATAAACGACATTAAAACATTAAAACCTTGTTTTAAAAAAATCAATAATAATAACAATAATGTAGTCGTATAAAATAGAAGGGAAGAAAAAAAGTAACTGTTGATATTCGAAGGTATACGAAACTAAAAGTATCGACCTCATATAACAATTTTAAAATAATCTTATTCGATAAATCGTTGATTTAAAAATTAAAATTTTTTCTTGCTATCTAAACAAATATACTGAATGCTACGATATAGTCTATCCATTTTAGCTCTCTAATCTAGAGCCACCTTTACGCTATGCACATGTTAAAATGCACCTTAATAAATAGTGCAGTTACGCTGATTTTAAAATAAAGGAACAATTTGATAAACATTGCTCTATTATTGCAAATTTTAATGATTAAATTTCAAACAGTACTTTTTAATTCCCAATAGAACATTCTTTTTCTACAGAATATAGAATTGCTTAAAGGAAACAACGAAATTGTTATTATTGGTGGTCATGGTGATGATGGTGGTGGCGGCTTCATAACTTTATTGTTAGTTTTGATTAAAAATAAGATATGTGAAGACTTTATTTTATGCACGCACATACCGGTGAGTCTTCTCAGCCTGCGGATTGAGAAGTTATGCAGTCGCTAAACACTGTCCATTGCATCCCTGGTATCAATTTCGGCCGAAATGACTGCATTGCACCGCTGTGCGTACAGTGACTTGCACTCGTATCGCGACAATGTGTGCGTTGGCCTTCACTGGTGAAGGTCCCAGGTTCAAATACTGCCACTTGAAGGTACTTTTAATGTTTGGTAAATTTAACGAGTACTGATTGTTTGGCATGGAAATGTCGTTTCACTTAATTAGTTTAATTATGTGAATTTCATTGAAACACACATTGTTACTTGTTAGAATATGCAAATCCACTTTCTAGTACATGGAAAGAAATCATGATTTGCTAGAACGTTCTCGAAACATGAACAGCACGTTAACCATTGCGCTACTAGAGCACGTTAACAACGCGCACCACCGTAGCCCTAATCAGCGGGCTGGTGAATGCGGTGTCAGCACCTGCATTTCGAATCGTATGTAAAATACAGCATTGCCTAGGTACCAATCCGCAGGATGAGAAGACTCGCGATATATATATGACTCCTAGCAAAAATACATAGAACTAACCTGATAGCTTATATACATAGAAAAAATTACCTGTTACATTCTAATGATTTTCTGTGCCCACTCTTCTACAAACTATTCTTACAAAATCTTATTCTTTTCACTACTTCACGTTAATCGAGATAAGCGTTTGCAGAAATAATTTAATTACACCTGTTTGTGGGTGCATCACAGGAGGCAGAAATGGTAGCCAAATCATAAAAAATATAAAATAAAAATAAATAAATAAAAACACATCGAAGCCCCATATTCTGTGCATGGCCACGAGAAACAAACAAATCGCGAAGAAGTATGAAATATTTGAAAATTCGAACCAATACACTGAATATCTCGGAAATGTCACAAATATAAGTTTGGACATAAACTGTGTGTTTTAACGAGAACCTTTTTCGTAGTCCTGTCTCTCAGGGTTTATCATTCACACAAAAATATACTATATTCATTTCGGCTAAAGACGACTTTGCAAAAAATTCGATATATACATTTTATTTTACAATAGGAGTCATCTGCATTTGAGGTAATAGCAATCGTTTTTATTAAGGACACCATCTTTTATGATATGACAATCGTTTCTTTCTTTTTCAAAATTTATTAAGCATAAACGGGTGCTCCTGCCGTCGGTCATCGGATCACTCAGAACTTAACTTCATAGCCACCACTACATTTGCCATTTGGAGTTGAAAAACAGCCGTCGCCATGTTCAGGCTCTCCATTCACATGACTGTCTCAGCAAACATCTACACAAAATTGGAAGGCTACCATCTTGTTATGCAATAAGGAAGAAGAAATGAATATGGATTATTTATTAATTTGTGAACAATTCAAATCGTATCCCGACTTAACCTCAAAATATAGAGACTTTGTTGCTAAACCTGCGCGCAAACACACACACACAGAGTTTTGTTTGTCATGCATTTGTTATGTGTTTTAATCAAAATCGTTGGAGCCATTTTTCAAAAAACAAAAATAATTTTTGTATGTAAATGTTAGATTGGGACTGGTTTTTTTTAAACCTTCGTGCCACATTCTTGAAAGATTCTGAACTGAAATAAATACCAGGTTTGGTATTTTTCTGACATTCCGTGCACGCTTAAACCTTTAAAACGGTATTTCTGAGGAACCCTCGATACCGAATTTTTGGGTGGAATACATTTTCTCTACTTACTAAGGTAAGTAGTGGAGATTGCAATCAGCGTATATACAATAAAACTGCTGTCAAATGGTAACGGGGTAGAGAAAGATATGTGATTTTTCGCATAATATATTTTTATTTGCTGTCCAAGTGGTTTATGTAAGAACGAGGGCAATTGTTAGCGCTTATGATGCTCTAACGTTCTAGTTTTATATTTAGTTTTTTTTATTTATTTATGGATGCTCTTTAATTACTGTGGTCCTTGCTCAGAGGCCTCTTTATCAGGCTCGAGGTTCTTTTACGTGCCGTAAATCTACGACACGGGACCGCCAGCTTTACTTCCCTTCCGAAGCAAGCCATCCTACAGATTTTTACGCCCGAAAACATCCATCGCCCTCCGCCGGGTTTGAAGCTGCGTCCACGGGAACTAGAGGCTAGCATGTAACCACTACACCACAAAAGGCGACTCTAACGATCTAATCTTGCTATCTGAAACGAGGGGATTATTCAGTACACTTAGGCTCTGGTTAATCAAATAGCAAAAGCGTATCTGGAGAGTTAGTTTGCCTTACCAGGATTTTCTTTCACCAGCCGAATGAGAGCGAGGGCAGCATGTTTTTTCTGGAGGTAATCTTCAGGCTTGGGAGGGTTGGGGTAAACGAAGTCTCCAAAGCCATCTTCCCCAAAGAAATAACTGGGAGGTAGCGTACGGACCAGAGCTTCCGAGGCCCCTTGGTACACTGGAACCTAAACACAGATAAGGTAACTAATTACAGTGTTAAACAAAACAACAATGAATTAAAATTCTGAGGAAATGTTTGTAACCGTAGGAAACAAACAAGTAATAAGGGTGATTCTATAAGTTTTCGTGTCAAAAGCAAATACTTTTGGAAATGAGAAACAAAATCAGTACATTTCAACTGCAATCTCACAACATTCTTGAGAAGAAAAAGGAGAAGAATGCGCAGGTGTAAACAAACAAGTCAGTAACATGACGGTTCTGCATAGTTTTGATACCACCCGCCTTTCAGCAGAGGCGAAGTGGTTGCTGCTACACCCGGCGCTTATTTTGTTGTACACACCTAGGTTCAGAAATAAAGGGTAAATTACTTGTAGATTGTGGGAATAGTAAGATGCAGTATTTTGCGGTACATTAGGGTATACCTTTGGAATGAAACAACTTTGCATGAGCAGTTTTGCAATCTTAGTTATTGTTAATGTTAAAATCTGAAAAATAAACAAATAACAAATAAATCAAGAAAGAATGAAGGAAAAAGAAAATGTTCAGTTGCACTTAATGGTAACGATCTCTTTTTACATACTTTACCACGAACATAGTGGTAATACATGTTTTGAGAACCCTGAATCTATAAAAAAAAGCGTTTCTAGAAAACAGCTCTATGTGTGTGTGTCTGTCTGTCTGTGAACAGCATAAGTCAAAAACGAAAAGTCGAATAATTGCCAAACTTGGTATTTAGGTTCAGTTCCTTTGAAAGATGCGACACGAAGATTTTCAAGAAAATCCCCCCACCAACTACTCTTTACATGGAAAATTTTTCGAAATGTTGTATTTTCTAAAAACATATTTAAATGACAAATAAATTGAATTTTCTGGGAATATCCTGTAAAGTCCTCTTCATTCGGAAAGAATTTTGAATAATTTTGTTTAACTGATAAACGTTAAGCGATAGACGAAAACGTACAACACAAAAAATGTAGATCTCTTTAAAACACACAGTTTATTTCAAATTTCTGAGATATCCGTTATTAAAGGTTTGAATTGTTCATTTCTTGGTTATTCTCTTCAAAGTCCCGTCAACCTTCAGTTGTTTCTCGCGATTGCATGGAATTTTAAGGCTAGCATATAGTGTCCAGTTCTAAAACATTTTACTATCGCTGTTCCCTTTGTATCTATAACGAAATATGTAATGTAGCTATTTCTGCAAAGGTTTATTTGGATTAAAATGTAGTAGAGAGAAAAATAAGCTTTAGTAAGAATAGTTTGTATACCCACTCATAAACGACAGAGGGTAGAGAAAGTCATGTGAATGTAACACCAGATTTTTACTTTTTATGGTAGGTTAATGAAGCATTGTATTCCACTCAAAAGTTCGATATCGAGATTTTACCGCTAATTTACGTTTTGGAGTACCCTGAATCAAAAATACAATTTTTAGGTGTGTGTGTGTGTGTAAACAACAAACTCAAAAATTAAATGTGGGATGAATACCAAACTTGATATTTAAATTCCGGTTCTTCCTTGGACGCCACACGAAGGTGGTAAAATATATCCATACCAAACTACCCTTTACATGGAACATTTTGCGTTACTGTAATTTCTCAAAAATAGTTCATAGGGTTTTGGTTAAGCTAGCATATTCTTAAGATATTTGCATAACTAACGACACGAAAATTTTCAAGGAAATCTTCACAACCCAAACTACAATTTACATGGAACATTTTTCGTTAGTTTTATTTTTGTCAAAATTACTTCAAAAGATTTTTTATTTTTTTAAAACAACATATAATTGAGATATTTGAATGACTAATAAAATGCATATCTTGATTTTTTGGGGAATAGTCAGTGAAGTCCTCTTCATTCAGAATGAATTTTGTATAACTTTTAACATTGGTAAGCCATAAGAGATAGACAAAAACTTAGTAAACAAAAACACGTAGATCTCGTTAAAACACACAATTTATACGAAACTTTTGGTGTCATTAACCATTTCCTAAACATTTGTTGCTATTAATTTGAACTCTCCAATACTTTATCATATATGTTTGAAGTGCTAAGGTACCATGCTTGTTTGATTCTCATTGTGTCATGCTGAGTATGTAATTTCAAAGTCACCATACAGAAAGTTACCTTTTAAAGATTTTACTATTGTTTCAGCCTTCTGTATCTCTCTTATATCTGCAGTGATTTGTGTAATTAAATCATTTCTATAAATATTTATCTCTAGTATGAATTAGGCAGAAAAGTAATTTTTGTGAGTTAAAGTGCAGAGGAGATATAAAAATAAACGATATTGGGTAGAGAAAGCAATGTGAATGGAACACATATTTTGTTCTTCTATATTTATTATCTGTCACGTTATTTCGCGACTTTAATATGGACATTACACCGCCAATACCTGTGTTCATTTGTATTTGCACAATCTATTCGCCACTGCGTGCATTACAACACCAACACTCGACCCCATTCAATTACACATGCAACGGGAAGAGGATAGTCATTGCTTTGTTGGCGCTTTCCCGCCATTTTTGGAGATAAGCGTAGTCAGTCATGTTATTTCAGCCTTAGTGAACTTGCTTGGCAACATTAGCTATTCATGCCACTATGTTTATATAAATTTATAAATATAATAAAACTGTAACCGAAACTATTCTGGTAATTTTCCATTTTAAAATAATAATTATACAAGGTCATTGAAAACGTTTGCATGTATGTATTTAAAATATTATAACTATCAAATTAATGAAGCAAATGGAATGATTCCAATTGCAATGCACTCGTTAACTCTGCGAGCTTTTACGTGTACCACAGCCGCCGTCTTAAGCACAATGCGCAGTGACAGAGTGCTTCGTGTAGCTGTCAGTCAGTGCAATGGCGAGTGCTCAGGAGAAGGCACAGTGCGTGTTGTGGTTAGCAGAGTTCAAATCTGTGATATGTGTTCAGCGGCATTTCCGGCGTGTTTATCACAAGGACCCACCTTATGCGAACAGCATAAAACGCTGGTCCAGCAGTTTAAAGGAATGTGCATAAAAAAAATTCTGATGAATCGAAGACAAGCAATCACGTCGAATGTACACTGGTGTGCAAAACCTAAGGACGAAAGTAATCTTCGCATGCTGTAACACTGCCAAGTAACATAGCTCGATGAAACTTGAGTCATACATAAAGAGAACTGCTACGGTATGCTACAGTAGGCAACTAAACAAAATATGCAATTAGACGAACAGAAATGTCTCTTTTATTCATAGACCATAAGCTACACTAAAGTCAATACGACACATGTTGGCTCTCTAGATTTACAGAAACAGATACATGGTGCTTAAAAGGATGTATGATCACCACGGACAGCAATGCATGCTCTGCATCGTGCTCCCATGCTGGCCACAAGGCTGGTGAGCAGTTCTTGTAGTAGGGCGTTTCATTCCTCCACCAGCGCTGTTGACAACTGTTGGACGGTTGTTGGTGCATGTGGATGTGCTGCAATGCGTCTCCCCAAAGCATCCCACACGATTTAAATCGAGGAAACGGGCAGGCCAGTCCATTCACCGAATATCCTCTCGTTCCGAAAGATCCTCCACGCGCTGTTCGATGCGGTCGCGCATTGTCATCCATAAAAATGAAGTCAGGGCCGACTGCACCCCTGAAAAGACGCACATGGGGAAGGAGTACAGTATCACAATAACGCAGACCAGTGAGCGTACCGTGTTCAAATATTTGCAGGTCGGTGTCTCCCCAAACTATAACACCCGGACCACCAAAACGATCATGTTCAAGGATGTTCCTGGGTTCATTACGTGTTCCCACCTCTCGCCAAATGAGGGTGTGTCGAGAATCACTACTTAGACTGAATCTGCTCTCATCCGAGAAGAGCACACGACCCCATTGCTCGTTGGTTCAATTTTGATGCTCTTGGGACCATCGCAAACGGTGCCGCCGATGTGCGGATTTCAAAGGAACACAACGTACTGGCCGTCGGGCAAAGAGACCACCTCTTTGTAGTCGCCGTGCCACTGTGTATCGTGAGATTGCGTGACTAGCTGTCCTGTTAAATGTGGTTGCAATTGCACCCGCTGTTTGGTGTGGATCCCTTCTTACCTGTTGCACAATGTAGCGGCCATCTGCTGCTGTAGTGGAGCGTGGTCAACCACCACCTCTCCTTGGGACAGCAGTGCCTGTGGTTTGGAAGCTTTCCCATGCACATGAAACAATGCTGTGAGCAATTCCAAACTCCTAACCAACACTCGTCACACTTCGCCCTTCTTCCAGTTTCTTGATGATTCTTCCTCATGTGAAGTCATCCAAATGGAGTCTGCGGGTCATGTTGCAATGAAGAACACCACTACAGTGCACCGTAATAGCTAACTAATTGGCACACACCGTCTTGTTCTGTTTCATCAACTGCCGCGTGTTGCGGGACCACACCCATTTGGCACTTATGGCTCGCTACACTCACGCCATGTGACGTCCAGCTTTCTGTGTACGTGTGAGAGACCTCTGGCAACATGCACCCGCACCTTCATCTACTTCCACCAAATAGTTCATTTATTATGTTACTTTACCCATCTCGTCCTTAGGTTTTGCACATCAGTGTAGGTATATGCCAGAGTTTTTGCGTAGTCCAAAAAATCAATAGTCATGCGTAGTTTACAGTTAGGAATCCCTAAAACAAGAATTCAAAATATTATACACAAACGATTACGTTTGCAAGCGTATAAAATCCAGTTAAAGCACGAAATTAATCCCACCGAACGCCCTAAACGTGTATGTTTACATTCTCAGTTTCTTTAAACTGCTGGCACCAGCGTTTTATGCTGTTCACATAAGTATGCCCTTGTGATAACTACAACACACACTGCGCCTTCTCCTAAACAGTCGCCATTGCACTGACTGTCTGCTATACGCAGTGTTGCCAACCAAAAAACAATGAATCTCGCTACAGGTAGAACAAAATTCCGCTACAAAAGTACTACATTATATCGTTACGGTTACTGTAAGTTATAGAAAAAATCTGATGTGTTACACTCACATGACTTTCTCTACTCTTGTACAAACTATTTTTACAAACGCTTATTATGTTAATCGAGATAAACATTTGCAGACTCTATCTTATTGCTAATTTTCTTGTAGATGTAAGGGGAAAATATATTTACAAGGGCAATACAGAAAAACAGTAGCCTTTAAGCACATACATATCTCTTAATAGCTGGTTGCTAGGTGCAGCACCATTCCCTTTGCCACAGATTATAACTCTTTGCATATCCAAGCCAAAAAAAATGAATAACGAATTCCCATTTGAGAAAAGTATTGAAACATTTAAGGAAATAACAAGCAATATCTCGAAAATGGTTCACTCAACAACAAAAATGTATATGACACAAATTGTGTATTTTAACGCGATCTACATCTTTTGTGTAGTAAAATTTTGTCTATCTCTTATGGTTTACCAGTTTACCAAAAGTCGTTCACAATGAAGAATACTTTTGGAGACATTCCCAGAAAATTCAAGATATACATTTTATTTGCCATGAAAATATCTTAAACATATATTTTAATCAAAATCATTAGAGCCATTTTTGAGAAAATTAAAATTTTCGAAAAATTTTCCATGTAAAGGGTACTCTGGGGTGGAGGGATTTTCTTGAAAACCTTCTTGTTGCATCTCTGGAAGATACTGAACCTAAATACCAAGTTTGGTGTTTATCAGACTGTTCGTTTCTGAGTTATGCTGTTCACAGACAGACACACAGACAGACAGACACACACACACACACATGGACATGTTTCCAAAAATGCTTTTTTTGGATTCAGGAGATCTCAAAACATGTATTTCCGGTGAAATCTCGGTATCGAATTTTTGGGTGGAATACAATACTTCCCCTACTTACAATACGTAGTAGAGAAAGTAAAAATATTATATTCTTTCTGTTGGTAATTTAGGCCTATTTTAGTGGCGGTATTTTATATTTTGATTAAAAGAATAATTAATTTAAAATGAAGTTATTCATTTTACATTTCTTAATAAAATGTAAATAAATTAATTTACATATTGCCCGAAAATTGTTTCTGCTATCATTAGCTTTTAGATTCTTCATGTGTTTCTGGCTTTGGTATTGTTTCACAAGATCACTTCTTTTTGGCCCCAAAATATTACATACTCTCCACTTTGCTTCTGCTTCTTCTTTAAATGGTTGCAACCATTTCGCAAAAGCGTCTTCTTTCAATCACTTATCTGAAAGCAACTGTTTTCTCATTTTTCGACAATTCTCCGCGGTATTAACTTTTTTTTCTTAGGGGTGGAGTACCCTTCATTACTCATTATAAAACTGGCAACACCTAAAATGATTAAATTAACTTTGTGGAATATAATTAAAATTTTACATGTTTATTTTAGTAATAATAATAATAAGTTTATTTTTTAAAAACTTAAAATCAAGAAAAGTTGCAACATTTTCCCCCTTTTTCGTTTTTCGCCAATATCCCGTAGGCTCAAATTTCACTGCGCTTAGCGGAATTCCGCTATGGTTGGCAACGGAGCGCTGTCACTGCGCATTGTCTTAAGATCACGGCTGAGGTGGTACAGTCGCACCTAAAAAGCTCTCACAATTAACGAGTACATTGCAATAATTGGAATCGTTCCATTTGCTTCATTATTTTACTAGTTATGATTCTTTTTTTTAAATATATGCAACCTTTTTCGATATCCCTGTATTTATTTTGTTTGCTTCAAGGGAGGATTAAAAGCCTTATCCCAACAATGTTAAATCTTCTAAAATCATGACCCATTATCTCAGAAACTATTTAAGACACCAGGCTGAAACTTTTACAGGATATAGATGCATGGCTTCTAAGTACACTGATCTATTTTTATACAATACTTTTGTTAATTAAAGAAAATAAGGCTATTTTCTTAATTATTTCATCGTTTAATTAAAATTTATCAGCAGTTATTTAGTTTAATAATCAATCGTTTTATGCACACTAAGGTAGATCCACAGCAGCACTTAGAAGTTGTTTTTATAATCCTACAATTAATTTAGCTAACTTCAATAGTCTCTGAAAAAAGCGGGTCATTTGTGTGAGGCAGTATTTTTAACCCTTAAATAATTTCAGTCTAATTATATAATATGTAAATTCAATAACAGCCCGCCTTGAAGCAATATGTGTATGTAATAATTTGTAAAATGTATGTAACAGTCATTGCATATGTTTATATTATTGTATCCATGTGTAATAATGTTATGTGAATATATTACGTAATTTAATAATGTAGGAGCTGTGAGAATAATAAGTTAAAAGTTGCTAACAATGAGGTAACCTTGAGTCAATAATGAGTAAGAAAGTTTAACAGTACTACTTGTGATTCTTGGAGTAACAATAATGTAATTTTAGTGACAGTTTATAAAATAGCCAATCAACAACCAGAAAAAACTTTAGTTAAACGAAGGTATTCTATTGGAGTAGGATTAGCCAATCGGAAACTGAAAAGGAGAAAATTTTACAAATTTAGAGTTCAGTTGCCTGCAGACAGTGATTGTAACCGGATGCGAGATGCGTCCTCGAGAGATTTAATATGTATTCGTGTGAGACGAAAAATAAGTTTACGTGTTAAAAAGTGCAATTAATTAATTAAAGAATCTCACAGCTCTCTATATCAGTGAAGTGTTATTTAAACGGGTCAAGCATTAATAAATGGAGTGTAGAAAAACTTATAATCTGTGTAAGCCTACATTCTTGTCGCACCACAACCCTGCTAACAGAAACGTGTCTCTAACAAATACTGACGCAGCCGAGGCAATCATAAATATATAATATTTAAAGAAACAGTTTAATTACAAAGTTAATATTTTTTTAAACTTGGGGTAAAGGCCACCTGAAAGTACATTTGGGGCGAAGGCTACCGGAAAGTGGGTACTATACGTGCTGTTGCAACTACTACAAGTTCGGCTCCCCAACAGTTGAAATATAATACAACTCCTTCAATACAAACATTTCTCAAATTGGCGTCCATACGTGGTGCCAACAACGTAAAGACGAACATTTCTCATGTGCCAGAAAATGTCATTCACAGAAAAAACTGTGCAAAGCAAACATGGTCAAAACAAACTCGCATAGGTATATTAACAAGGAAAGAAACCATGTGGCTTGAACACGCAGGAGCTGTCATACTTAAGAATAGCATCAATTTTTAGAGCAGAACTTCCCTAAAAGATGGGCCAACGTGTGCAGGAGTTTCTTGTGAAGTGGTGCATAATACAAAGTACAAATTGTCAAATGTAATACAGTATTTAAAAATATACTCAAATATAGTTATTGTGTCAACAATGATAAAACACATAATATATATCAAAATAAAGAAGAAATTCCATTTAATAAGAATTCACAAAAATAACCATAAATCTTATTTTTTGGCAATTTTCGCCAATCTCCTTTAAATGGACAAATCGGCTGTCATGGAACAAGTGTCGAACATATCTTATACCCCACTTAGAGAAAGTCTGTTTTGTGTTTTAATTACTTAGAAGGAAGTGAAATAAAAGATGAATATTTAAAAGATATATCAGTTATTCATTACTATTATTCGCGTACATAAACCGGTTACCGCAAGAAACGGTATAGTTTCGATCGCGTTGTGAGCATACGGAACAGGTCACAAGTTTGTGTACCTCTAAGCCTTTCACTTATGTTTTAATTTTTACTAACACCCCAGAAAATGCAGTTTTAAAACCTGTTTTCCAAAATCACGCCTGTTACATGGAGTAGTAGAATAGATTAAATACGGCGAGGATTTTGGCACAGATGCACGTAGGAGTTCTATTGTACCTACTGAACTTCTGGGAGGAAGGAGTGAAGCGACACACAGGGCGACCTGATCCGTGGCGGCAGGCTCGAACGCAGGCGGGGTCCCGTAACATCTCAGGTTTAGATCCCGATGCAGGCGGGAGCACCCAGGCAAGCTTCTCTCACTTTTCCCAAGAAGAGGACTCGCTGGGAGTTCGTCTCCTAGGGGCAGACTGTTACACAAAACAAATTCCACCGCCTCGCCTTACACTCGCCTGATTCACGGACCCTGAAACGTGACAAGGAAATGAAATGACAGGAAATTGAGACATTACAGAAACCAACTCAGCATTTGCCTACCGACCTAACGACGAAGAAAGAAAACAAAACAAAACAAGGTCAGAGTGGCCGCCGGTTCAACGGAAATCGAACTCGGAACGTCCCGCATGCGAGTGTTACAGGTTACCACACAGCCACCTCTCCCGATTGTGTTACATAAAGAGAAGGAGAGAAAGGAATGAGGGTGATGAAGCGGAAGTAGTACAAAAGAAGAGAGGGGGAAAGGTATGAGAGAGAAGAAGGTGAAGGATTGGAAAATAAAGTGAGGGAGAAAGGGTGGAAGGAGAAGTAGAAGAGGAGCTAAGACAGTTATAACTCCAAGCTCAAAAGTACAACTTTTATTGAATTTAAAGGCACATCAGCTAATCTTTAATTCTCTTGTATAATCTTCCGTTTCCCAATGATCGAAAAGCAAGGCTGTTGAGCAATTATTTCAGTATTTACTTACATGTTGCTCCGAGAGCGGATATGCCAATATGTAGAGATCAACTGAGTTGAAGAGCGAAATCTGAGAGGAGTTAGGAAGCATGGCCATGTAGCATGGCGTAATAAAACATCAAAAAGCAATATATTTTTCAATCAACTCCAAGCGTTCGTTGAATAATCTTTATCGCTTAGGTTAATGAAGCAGACGTTGGTACTATACTTACTAGCTGTGGGTATGTTATTATTACATTTAAGATATTTACATGTCTAAATTCACATGGTAATAGGTTTTCTTCATTTTAGTGCTTACTAAGAGCAGTTAAAGATCAAGTTCTAAAATTTCTTAGAAGCTGATATTAAATTTCGACAAGATTACAGAAAATGACCGCGATTGTTTGAAATTGAACCGCCATTCAATTGGATGAACGGAATAATCTTATACACACGTAACTCTTCAGCAAATAGCTACACTTTCCTATTCCCAAATATCAATCATGGCTAGCAGAATTATTATAATTTATTACCTAATATTATATCTTCATATAAAAAGCTTGCACGTAAATAAAGTGATGATAAAAACCATTCAAAGGTATCATTGAAATTTGAACTAACACGCAAATGGAACTGCCAACTAAGTTACCCAAATAACAACATACGTATTGTGTTCTAAAACATTTTAAAAGGGATGACAATTACAAAAATACAACGCTTCTCTTGAATATTCTATGACACTAATAGTAAATATCTAAATCAGGCGTTAAGAGCTGCCTGTGTTTTCATTTGCGGCAGTTAACATTAAAACAAGGGTAGATTACTATTCAAGTTGTAAGACTAGTATACCTTTGTAATATGGGTTCGTTTCCTATTCTTGTGTATGCCAAATCTGCAATGAATTAATAAAATTCACCTTCGTTTATCGAAACAATTTGTTTACATTATTTTTACTTTCTCTACTACGTGTAGTAAGTAGGGGAAGTATTGTATTCAATCCAAAAATTAGTTACCGAGATTTTGGAAATACATGTTTTGAGGCTCCTTGAATCCAAATAAAGTATGTGTCTGTGAAGACGATAACTCAAAAACGAAACGTTAAATAAGTACCAAACTTGGTATTTAGGTTCAATATCTCCCAAAGATGCGAACATAATATTTTCGAGAAAATCCCCCCACCACAAACTACCGTTTACATGGGACATCTTTAGAAAATTTTTATTTTCTCAAAAATGTTTCTAACGATTTTGATTAAAATACCATATGTTTAAGGCAAATGAAATGTGTATCTAGAATTTTCTGGGAATGTGTCCAAAAGTCCTCTTTATTCTGAATGACCTTTGCATAACTGGTAAACGTAAGAGATAGACAAAATGTTACTGCACAAAAAATGTAGATCTCATTAAAACACACAATTTACCATATACATTTTTTTTTGGGGGGGGGAGGACCGAGTGAACGATTTCCGAGATATTCCTTCTTGTTTGTTTGAATTTTTCAATACTTATACTTTTTCTCAAATGGGAGTTCGTTATTAGTCCCCCCCTTTCGCTCTGGACATGCAAAGAGAATTAAATGCTCCACATAGCAACCAGCTCTTAAAAGATTTGACTATCGCTTAAAGCCTACTATATTCCCCTTGTACCTATAAGAAAATTAGCAATAAGATAATTTCTGCAAATGTTTATCTCGATTAATATGAAGTTGTTGGAGAATAAACCTTTGTAAAAATATTGTACAAGAGTAGAGAAACTCATGTGAATACAAAACATCAGATTTTTTTTCTTCTCATTTATTGTTTTAACTTTAGGCGTTTGTTCCAATGCTTGTGGGAAGTAGTTCGCTTATGCCAGGCAGATGTCCTTAGAGAGCTATTAAGCTTACGTTCTCTATATAAAAAGTACAGCAAAGGTCAGTGCGACAGCCATATTGGACTGGTCCCGCCTTTTCCCATATACAAGTAATGTGGACTGGTTGTACGATCTTAGAAAAACCGAAATAAACACACAGGAAGGGCACCGATACGTTTGTGCACAACTAACGTATTTCTGGCATTAAAAATATCACTTTACTTAGGTCTGTGTTAACTCTTGTTTTCACCAAATTAATGTTGTAGAATAAAAGAATCATGCGCTGTATCTACGCGACTTACAATGACATTCATGACATTATCCTGTCCACAGTTTAAATCTTAGGATAAAATAATAACTTATAAATGTTTCTTGGCATTACGAAACTATTAACAAACATTTATTAATTACAGAAGGAATTAGAAAGGGTTCCCTTTTAGAAAAGTAATACTAATTATAAAGTAACTTTTTAAAATATGTACAATGTATTTAAAATAAACAAGTTTAATAGGATAGGGCCTGAAAGCATGCTGAAAGCGTTAATAAACCCTTCTAGTTGGACATGTTTAACTTCATGCAACTTTTGGTGTAAATGTAAAAATCCTTTTGATAAGTAGAGCAGAAAATGTAGCACTGAGAAACTGTATATAAAGAAACCTGTACCACCATTGTTTATACTAATAATCATGAAACAAATAAACAAACTATAAAACTAGTTGCATTTTCAGTAAAATGCTTGAACAAAACTGATAGAAGTCAGAAAGTTTGGTATTAGTATCAGAAAAAGAAATGTTATAAGTAAATTGCTGTTTATAAGACACAGAAACTTAAAATGTTCAATTCCAGAAGCACAAAACGATTGAAAGTGCGTAATATAAAGATTTAATCATTCGTAAAATCCAGTATTAAATAAATGTTAACTAAATGCGATATAGGAACATATTCCACAAAGTCTTGCATCCTCTCCAGATTGCAGTGTTTTTTACTGTTTTTGGCACCAAATCCTTCTTCTCTGCAAGTTTCTGAGTATTGCTAATATATTGGCTTAATATAAAGACATTCTTTACCAATCCAAAGTCCTCTGTACGGCAAGAGAAGACAACATGAAGGGAGAATCCTAGTCAATTTGGTCGAAATAAAGTGTTCAAAAACTGAATTTGTAAACGTGACGATGTGCCCTCTTCACGACACTTCTGATCAGTGGTGGTTGGCTGTGGAGGACTCTATAGTGGCGCCCTCCCCATAAATAGACCCCCTAAATAAAAAATAAAAACAGGAAAGGAAGGATAACATCAGATGTCATTGCAGTTAATTTCTACTCTCCTCAATTTAGTTTATAGATTTTGTTTTGTTTAATATACTTTTGCAACGCTTATGCAATCGGTAATGCGAATTTTTCGTTACGGAGTGTATTTTGAACTACAGCAAGTCCGCCCGGGAAACCTCGCATTTTTGGATACTGCTAGAGGTGAGACTTGTGGCGGGGAATGCTTCGAATAAGGGCGAGGGGTGTAGAGAGGTAATAAGCAGCTTGGCGGAGTCCGAGCGCTTCGCTATCGGTTCTTTTTCCATGCGGTCTTTTCCACTGCCGCCACCATATAAAAATTTATTCAGTCCTGTATAAAATATAATTCTGTTATATGAATTGATTTAAAATGTAATTCAATTTTTAAGTTACACTGCGATTTAAAGTATAGCATTGTGGAGTTGAAACTAAATAATTGCCCTTATATTACAATCTATGTTGGTCGCTTTTGTTTGCGCGTCACGTAATCAGAGTGCACGCGCCCACACGCGTTGGGGTTGCGTACGGGGTTCGAAAGCACGTGTTGCGTAAAATACCTAACTTAACCATTTAATTCAGTTCAACTGGTATTCTCTTGGTAGAGCGCGTTAAAAAACTTTGTAAGTATGCATTTAAAGTTAAATTAATTAGTTAAGAAATCGTAATGAATAGTCTAAATAGCAAAAAGACAGACTTAATGCTTTAGCCATATGTTATATTGAGAAGGCCCTGATTTCAACCATCTTGCTGAACAAAAGAAGAGGAAAATAGACTTCATCTACTGGAATATTAATCTGGTTAATTTAGCTATAGTCAAGTTTATTGTATTTTAAGACAAGCAGATACATAATACGTTTCTTACAGTTCATTTTATACTTTTGGACTTTTTTCCAATGCGTGTTGTTGATTGCTTGCATCACACACAAGTTTTGTCGCAAGATAAGGTTGAGCAACGAGTAAAATTAAACTCTACGCGTTCCCGCTTAAGAATTTATGTTTTTTTACTCTGACGTCTTAGAAGAAATATGTTCATGAAACACAGACTTATCGATTGCAAGTATGTGTGGTTAAGATTTGCAAATATTTTTTTGTGAAAATAAAACACATAGGTAGTCTAATTTACGCTTGCTTTGATAGATGCGTTTTATTGCACGTTTTTATTTCTGAATTGCACTAATGTAAAAGATTTTGTACGTGCTGAAAAATACATGCAGTAAACTGAACAAACGAGAAATCATATGAAGAATATTTTGGTTTATATGTTTGTTTTTGTTTATATATATTCATTTGGTAAATTGTAAAATAAAAACTGTCATGTAAAACATGCTTAATCCGAAAACATCACCTGCCGCCCTCCCAAACTTGCAAATTGCGAACTGCCACTGCTTCTAACGTCGTTACCACTACCGTAGTGGACTATGAGATCTTTCTCTCAGGGTATGCTTGGATGGGTGTGATGATAGACAACACCAGTTAAATTTACTGATAAATTTTATGTAAGTTAATATCTGATCTATTGAAGCGAGTTGCTGACATATTGAGGATGAAGAATTAAACTTATTCTGAATCTTAGCATGAGAAACTGTAACAATTGAATTATTATATCAGCTAAGTTCTGAAGTATGAAGTTTACAGTTTAAAATAACTGTTTCTATAATAACGATGAGAAGCGTAAGTTGCCTTGAATCGCTGAAATGCTATACGACGATTCCCCTTTCAGCTACCGCTAAGTACGTGATAATCTGTACGCGGTCTTCAGGCGCTATGGACTGCTAATAATCGATCACAGAAAAACACTTCCGTATAATATAAATGACTTAGAGACAGTAAAAGACTATAAACGAAAGACGCTAATTTTAGAAATCACGCTCTTTTACGACTACTTTACGACTACCCCACCAAAGTTCCTACATTATACGTTGCCAAATCTCAAACATCTGAAACACAACTTTTACTTTTTGTTAAATTCTAAGAATTCTTTCCCTTTCTAATTTTACAGAACTGGTATACTGAATTTTCATACAATTCTGATTTCTTAATGTGGTGAATCTAATTATCCAAACGTTTAGCTAATGAGTTTCTTGTTGACCGAGTTCGCCGGAACACCTAATTGTCTTAGCTACTCTGACTTCTAACTAATTCCTTTGCCCGAAACGTAATTTGCGTGGTAATGACTTCCTTATCCACTTTGTAAAACTGTAACCCATTCTTCTTACCTTATGCATTGATTTAATACATGTAAATTATTTATTGCAATTGTATATCTATCTCCATACCATGTCCTTGTAAAATTATATCCACAAGTTCATCATTCCGGTACCAAACGTTTGTGTGATCATGTACCCGGAGTTCTTAAAAAAACTCCCAGAATTTTATTATCAGCAACAACGTACTTTCAGTCATTTTGTGTTCATACTCATACATATTGAAGCTTGAAAGTGTCTTTTTAAGTTTATTTTCCAGCATATATCCTTTAAACATATTCCTCAAAACGCACTTGAATTAGATGGCTAATTTTAGCACAGATATTCTACTATGTATCTTCCGCAAATGTTGGATTTACTTAGAGGTTACTTAAATTGGAAGGATTGCAGAACTTTAAAATTTAAAATGTTAAATCTTTTTCTTCTGAATATTAGCATTTTTGTTTCCAGTTTTAATGTTAAAATATGATAAATCTGATGATACGCACACATTTAAGTGTTGTGGCGTATTAATAATTTGGGGGTTTCATTGTCATTACCAGACATATTGTTGTTTTCGTCTGGGATGACGTCACTCCAGGTTGGGAGTTTTTGTTAGTCACGAGTGGATAACAGAAAAAAAAAGTGGTGAGGATATAGTGTCTGTCTGGCTGAGGATTCCGAGAGATTCGGATCGCGCGTCTAATCCGGCTTGTGGATTGGTGGACATCTCCCCTCACCTTTTATATTTAGTAATGTAGGAACCCCGAATGGTTGGGAAATAGATCTAGGAATATATAAGTAGATTTGTGTTATGGATTTTGTACAGTGAAACCAACGCCTTCCTCTTAAACTCCACATCTGTTTCGGTCTTCCGCTGCCAAGTGAGTATATGTCCCCTAAATGTACGTGCTGGGTACTAAAAATTCATTTAATTTTTCATGTGAGCCTTTAGGCCTCTACCCAGCATGCAACAGTATGTTATTCGGTTACATTTATGTGCTTAAGGTTTTATATGCCTTCTGTCTTGTCTAAAAATGTAATATGCGAGATATATTTTCATCAAACTCAGTAGAATTATAAGCACAATTTATTCTTTAAAAGAACTAGTTGAAGATGAATGTCTTCTCTTCATTTGAAGCTCAGAAGCCTCCTTGCATTTTTTAAAATTGTATAGAGACAGTTTTGATAAGTATTATTGATTTTATTTAGATATGTATATTTCATTTTAATAATTTATTTTGTATATTTTCGACCTTAAGCACACCCTAGTTGTTTTGCCACTATGTCGTAAAACAAGTATCAATACATGAATTGACATAAAAAGTGAGAATTGCCAGACTCTCTCATTAAAATAATTTTACTACTGTCTGCTTAAACACCTGTCCTAACATGAACAAATCTGTGGATACTGTTTTAATTACATACTTTATCTTTTTACAATAATGAAATTTACTATTGTACCTCTTCCTTGTGAGGAAGTGAAGATAAATTGTTCAGTGTGATCAGTGAGCTCTTTGTTAGTGTTGATTCTGTAAGAAATGTTCTGCAAGACATATTTTAATAAAATGTACTAATAGGTTGTACTTGAAGGTAAATATCCTGGAAAATGTAACTTATAAAAATCTGATGTGTTACACTCACATGACTTTCTCTACTCTTGTACAAACTATTTTTACAAACGCTTATTCCCCGTATGCTTCATGTTAATCCAGATGTTAATTTTTTTGCTAATTTTCTTGTAGATGCAAGGGGAATTGCTAGCCTTTAAGCGATAGTCAAATATTTTAAGAGGTGGTTGCTATATGGGGTATTCCATTCTCTTTGCATTACCGGGACAAACAAAATGAATAACGAATTTGAGAAAAAGTATAAGTATTGGAAAGTTTAAGAGAATAACAACCAATATCTCGAAAATGGTTCATCCAAAAAAAAACGTATATGACATAAATTGTATATTTTAACGAAATCTACATTTTTTGTGTAGTAAAATTGTCTATCTCTTATGGTTTACCAGTTATGCAAAAGTCGTTCACAATGAAGAATACTTTTGGAGAAATTCCCAGAAAATTCGAGATATACATTTCATTTGTCATGAAAATGTCTTAAACATGTGATATTTTAATCAAAATCGTTAGAGCCGTTTTTGAGAAAATTAAAATTTTCGAAAAATGTTCCATGTAAAGGGTAATCTGGGGTGGGGAAATTTTCATGAAAACCTTCGTGTCGCATCTCTGGAAGATACTGAACCTAAATACCATGTTTGGTGTTTATCCGACTGTTCGTTTCTGAGTTATGCTGTTCACAGACACACAGACAGACACAGATACACACACGGACATGTTTCCAAAAATGCTTTTTTGGATTCAGGGGTCTCAAAACATGTATTTCCGGTGAAATCTCGGTATCGAATTTTTGGGTGGAATACAATACTTCCCCTACTTACTGTACGTAGTAGAGAAAGTAAAAAACTAATAACACCTTTGTCTACTTAAAAACGGTGTTCATAACCTAAAATGTAACAAGCAAAGGGCTGAAATTAGAAGCTATGCTCTGTTTATACCTATTTCAATTCAGATAATGAAGATGTACGATCGTAAGTTTGAATCCATGCTCATGAAAATATATTTTCCTTATTTTGAGTGTAACTACAATTTATCAAAATGGCGAATACGCATTCTGTAGGTATACTGAGGCATAAAACTAATGCAGTGACAAACTTCAAATACATTTCGGGCTATTATTTGTCAAAAATGAATAAAAATTTACCCATCCTGAAAGCTCTAGTAGAAACAGAACCAAGAAATCTGCAACATTGTGCAGCTGTTTCCACCTAATCACTCGTGAGTGAAAAATATTGGCAGAAGAGGAGTTAGTGACCTCGAATTCAATAACTTAGCCTTAGTCAATCAGATATTGGCTACTCACATCGAGGCGGTCAGCAGTTTTGAGCGTCTTAAGTACGTTGATCACAACATTCGAGACATTTGTGTTGCCGTTGACGCAGGTTATGGCAATGACCTTGACGTCTCTGTCTATGGTTTCCTGACCCAGGGCGAGGAGAATGGCGAAAGCGTCGTCTACACCGGCATCCACGTCTATGATCAGTTTGGTAGCATTGTACTCTGGCAGCTCGCATGGGGTCGTCATTGACATGACCGGAGACCTAAGCAAGCAAAAAGTACACCTTTTGAGCTCATTATCACAACTTGCCAATATATCGCAAAATATATGTCAACAAAATGTTGAATAGTTATTACTCTGCAATTAAAAAAGAATCCAGCGTCTTACATTCACATTATTTTTCTATCCACTATCGTTTATATCTCTGCTACAAACTATTCCTACAATAACTTATTTTCTATCTACTTCATGTTAATCGAGATAAGCGTTTGCAGAAATAGTTTCATTATATGCTTCGTTATAAGTACCAGGGGGATAAAGGATATTGAAACGATAGTCAAATGTTTAAAAAGCAGGTTCCTAAGCAGGCTATGAAATTCCACTCCTTGTATGAATACGATAAACAAACAGATAGTGGCTTAGAACTTAAAAAAAGTATAAAATGTTGGAAGATGTAAACCAAAAGCAACAAATATCTCGAAAATAGTTAATATTGCACAATATTTTGTCTAGTAAGTTTTTGTTGATATCTTATGGTTTATACTTTTTACATTTCTTCCGAATGAAGAGAGCTTCACGTTTTATTAATAAGGCAAATATCGCAACCGTGTGGCATTTTAATCATAATCGTTGTCATTTTAAAGTAAATCAAAACTAAACAAAAATGCTTCATGCGAAGAGTAGTGCTTGCAGTGGGGTTATTATCTTGAAAATCTTCGTGTCGCATCTTCGGAAGATGCTAAACTTAAACATCAAGTGTGACATTTATTTGACATTTCTTTTCACACACACACACACACACCCACACGGACCCTTTTCTAAAACTGTTCCTTTATTGAAGGGGTTAAAGGAAGATGCATTTCCTGTGAAATTTTGATATCGAATAATTGATTGATTACTTTATTTACTATAAATACTCGAAAAAGTAAAAAGATGTGTATATTCACATGACTTTCTGTAGCCTCTATCGCAGGAAAATGTATTTTTACTTTCTCTACTACGTATAGTAAGTAAGGGAAGTAATGTATTCCACCCAAAAATTCGATACCGAGATTTCACCGGAAATGTGTGTTTTGAGACCCCCTGAATCCAAAAAAAGCATTTTTGGAAACATGTCCGAGTGTGTCTGTGAACTCAGAAACGAACAGTCGGATAAACACCAAACTTGGTATTTAGGTTCAGTATCTTCCAGAGATGGACACGAAGTTTTTCAAGAAAATTTTCCCACCCCAAATTACCCTTTACATGGAACATTTTTCGAAAATTTTAATTTTCTCAAAAATGGCTCTAACGATTTTTCTTAAAATATCATATGTTTAAGATATTTTCATGACAAATGAAATGTATATCTTGAATTTTCTGGGAATGTCTCCAAAGGTATTCTTCATTGTGAACGACTTTTGCATAACTGGTAAACCATAAGAGATAGACAAACTTTTACTACACAAACAATGTAGATCGCGTTAAAATACACAATTTACGTCATATACAATTTTTGTTTTTGAGTGAACCATTTTCGAGATATTGCTTGTTGTTCCCTTAAATTTTTGAATAATTTTCTCAAATGGGAATTCGTTATTCATTTTTTTCTTGGATATGCAAAGAGTATTAATCTGTGACAAAGAGAATGGAGCTGCGCATAGCAACCAGCTATTATGAGATATGTCTATGCTTAAAGGCTACTGTATTTCTATATTGCCCTTGTAAATATATATATATATATATATATATATATATATATATATATTCCCCTTACATCTACAAGAAAATTAGCAATAAGATAGAGTCTGCAAATGTTTATCTCGATTAACATGAAGTAGATGGAGAATAAGCGTTTGTAAAAATAGTTTGTACAAGAGTAGAGAAAGTCATGTGAGTGTAACACATCAGATTTTTATTAAATAGATATACACGTTTTAGCCAGCTGCTCATCTGCATATCAAATAACAGAGAATATAATGGTGGTTTTTCTTGGTTTATAAATATATACAGGGTGGACCATTTAAGTTAAGACTACAATATCTCCAAAAGTAAGCGTTGTAGAAAGAAATGTCTTTAATAAAAGTTGCTTGATATTATGAGGGAAAGTAAATGCTATTAGTCGTGTTTTGTTTGGAGGACGTTATGATAGTCATTTTAGGTTCAATTTAATTTTTTAAATTGACCCTAAAATGCCCATCACGAGTTTTCGTTTATGAGATATGCTGTTTACGGGCACAATTACGAGGGATGTTTTTAAAATAGGATTCGTTATGCAATAAAATAAGAACTACTGAATATTTTAGCTAACTATAGTTCAGCAACTTAGAAAAACCCCTGGGAGGGGTAACTCACCTGGTCACGTATCCCCTCCCCCTCTTTCTGTTTTGGGCGGGCATACCTCTGAATCGCTGCTTAAGCACCATACGTCATAATTTCGCCCAGCCCGTGTTTTATTTTATTCTCACAAAATCGTTTATCACTTAATCACACCACTGTTGTAACTATCAAATGTAGAGGCAGGACTAAAGACAAAAGAGCATTACAACAAAAATGTTGAATTTGTAGATTGCTGCGACAGGCCTCGCAAAGCTCAATGTGCAGCGGGTGTGAAAACAAATGTTTGCATACAACTAGCGATAGCATTCCACACACATGCGATATTATCATGGAATATCTTTATCAATTGAAGTTTTATAAAGAAAAACAGCGGCTTTATTTTTGTTTTACGGGGAGATCAATCATACATCATTGTCATCTCAAAACTGTGCTCTTTAACATATCTCTTACAGAACTGGAATAAGGATTTTAGTTTTTGAGTTATCGCGTTGTAAACAAGATACCGTTAAGTTTTTGTACACTATAAAATTGATGTGTTCACAACAGTGATGTGACACTTGTTGCCGCGTATCAGCCCATTCTCTCTTTAAGACACCTCATTATATAACCCAATAGCTAAAGACAAAAAGACAGGTAGAGTGGGGGCGATGTATCCCTCCTGAATACTCGCGCAATCCGTAGACCGAGGGATTTTACTAAGTTGATATACTATATTTTTTATTCCATTCTTCTGGCATATAAGTTAACCTTTCTTTCCACGCAGTTTTTACAATCGATTAGTTCTCATTCTAATGAATAAATATTTAATTGCTCCCCATAATAGAATTCGCTGCCAGACCATAAAAACAATCGTATAGTTTGTAAGATGCATTTTGTAAGATGCATGTGTCTAAGGTTCCATGGTAGAAAAAATTGCGTTATTTGTATTGTTGCTTTCAGGGGATGGGAACTGAAACTAGTGGTCCGGAAGTCGATCTTTATCACAGAATAGCTGAAAGGAAACAATTGTGAACCTGCAAGTTAATGCGATGTTAGCCAAAACAGACGACTCATGCCCTTAAAGAAGCTTTTGTATATATGCCGCATATCCCTAAGAGATTACCTCAGCTCACAAACATGTAACTCCAAACCTAGATGAACTGGCGGCGAAAATCTGTGACGAGGTTCTAAAAAACTTATGCTAAGCTAAGACAAATGTTCGAAAAATACTGATAACTGGTATAAAAGTAGTGTAAGGTTTGAAGACTTAGGTAAAAAATAAATCATCGTAAAATATTTAGTAGTTCGTAATTTATTGCAAAATGAACTTTACTTTTAAAATACCCTTCAACATTCATGCGCACACAGACCTTCTGAAACCCCGTTATCTGGATTTGGGGTACCATAATTTCCGTGAAATCTCGATATAGAATTTTGGTCGAATACTTCCCCTAGTTGTAGTACCTAAACGGTAGAGAATTGTTAAAGTAAATCTGCACATCAGTATAAACACGAGAAGTGTACATTTTTAAAGCCAAAAGAAAACACACAAACATTAACTCCCGGACAGAAACCGGGAGTTGCGTGGTTCAAATCCCGGCGATGGCATTGAATTTTTCAATCGTCTGATTCTACCTTTCCAACCTTGTCCAACACACGGCTTGTGTGGAAGAACAATTAATGCCATTAATATACCCATTTCAGAAGCAGGAAGTGACGTAATTTCCATTTGAATTTCATAAAGTTTCTTCAGCCGTTTCCGCCACAAAACAAACGCACCTGAAATGTAGGCTATAATTTATCTGGCATTTGCACCACAAATATTAGAACTGTAGCTTAAGTGCACAGTTGCTTGGCTAGCATATTTGGGGTCAAGATTTATATACATAGTATAACACTTGACTTATTCGACAGCCGCCATTGTTTCCTCGTTTCAAACACATTGGACTTACCGTTTTCTGACAGCTGATGAGACTAACCTGAAGAATATGGGGAACACAACAGTATTGATGTCGTGTTTCTTCTCCAACTGCTTTCTGCGACTGAATTTCCTACCGAAGAGTTTGAACATGCTGACTGCTCGCTTCTCCAAAATAAAAATATTGCGAAGGCATCGTCTGGGCATGAATTAGTGTCGCGCTGTTCCAATTGCGTCAGCAACAGTTGATTGCCAGATACAAACAGGATTTTTCCAGTGAACCACGGAGACAAAGATCAAAGAAACTTGTCTCCGATGAAATAGCCGAATATCATTGGCTTGCTAACAGCTTTGGTCATTTTTATGTTAAACAAGCGCCAACTTACAATTATGGAGCTATCTCGGAACTACTGACAATGAAAAGTGCTGATGTAACTCTTTACGTTGCGATACAATTGGATTTATCATATTTTATTAATCGACTTCGTCTTACATGCCTTCGGGTCTCGAAAACGTATCGAAAGATGTTTATATAATTTAATGGAAACGGAAGACAGAAGCGAAGTATTCGTATACAGTTTTAAAAATTCCAGTACGCAAATTAATGTAGATAAAATTCTGATTTTAATGGATAGAAAGAACAAATAGAGCTACAATTTACTTGTTTTTGCAGCTTTCAGTGTCTTACATATTATTAGTTTTACAATTGTTTGAAAAATATACCGATTTTTCAATTTTTTTTTGTACGTGGTGTTAACAGAATTATTTTTCACGAATTAAATAGAGCGATTTTTTTTGTCCCATACTTGATCTTGCGGTTAAATTAGGTTTTCATATGCAGGAAGGATAAAATATCAAAGTCAGGGAATTTCAGCGTTTTTTTCGAAGTTCCTCTTTAACGTCTCATATTTTACGACGTGTTTGTGCAATGAAAAGGTTGAAAAGTTGGTGCAATTTTCAAAACATTATAAAACGATTAAAATGAAAGATTTTGAAAAACGCAACAACACGTAAAATTTAATACAATTTGTTGTTTCTGTGTATTAAAAAAGAGGATTTTATCTCTATTAATTTGGCTACTAGAAGTTTTTACTTTCTCTACTACGTGTGGTAAGTAGGGGAAGTATTGTATTCCACCCAAAAATTCGATACCGAGATTTCACCGGAAATAAATGTTCTGAGACACCCTGAATCCAAAAAAAATCATTTTCGGAAACATGTCCGTGTGTGTCTGTCTGTGAACAGCATAACTCAGAAACGAACAGTCGGATAAACACCAAACTGGTATTTAGGTTCAGTATCTTCCAAGGATGCGACACGAAGGTTTTCAAGAAAATCCCCCCACCCCAGATTACCCTTTACATGGAAGATTTTTCGAAAATTTTAATTTTCTCAAAAATGGCTCTAACGATTTTGATTAAAATATGATATGTTTAAGATATTTTTATGACAAATAAAATGTATATCTTGAATTTCCTGGGAATGTCTCCAAAAGTATTCTTCATTGTGAACCACTTTTGCATAACTGGTAAACCATAAGAGATAGACAAAATTTTACTACACAAAAAAATGTATATCGAGTTAAAATACACAATTTATGTCATACATTTTTGTTGTTGAGTGAACCATTTTCGAGATATTGCTTGTTATTCCCTTAAATTTTTCAATACGTATTTTCTCAAATGGGAATTCGTTATTCATTTTTTTTGTCTTGGATATGCAAAGAGTATTAATCTGTGGGAAAGGGAATGGTGCTGCACCTAGCAACCAACTATTAAGAGATATGTATATGCTTAAAGGCTGCTGTATTTCTATATTGCCCTTGTAAATATATATTCCCCTTACATCTACAAGAAAATTAGCAATAAGACAGAGTCTGCAAATGTTTATCTCGATTAACATGAAGCAGATGGAGAATAAGCGTTTGTATAAATAGTTTTTAAAAGAGTAGAGAAAGTCATGTGAGTGCAACACATCAGATTTTTAAAGTGAAGAATACTTTTGTCCGCCTCTGTAGATAAATTTCATCTCCAAGAGGTCAATATTCATTGGTTTCAAAAAACGTCAGACAATAGCTGTGTTTGACGTAAGCAATAGATTGACGTAAGCATGTAAACATTAGACCTTATTGCGCGAATTATTTTGCTACATATCTCGCTCTTACTCTAATTCCTAACCCGGTTTTTATATGCCTGTCACAACCATCTTAATGTAAGCGCTTCGAATAGCATTATCTTTAAGGCGAGACGAAATGGACTGGCCATGCATTCAAAGCCGAATGTCATGAGTTCGAATCCAAGCCACTGCAGTAAAATGGGCTTGTAGTAAAAGATGGGGAGGGCCCACGTAAAAGAACCGGTGTGATGGCACGCGTGGATAATGCCTGGGTTACATTTGCATGGATTTTGTTTTTTGTTCTAAAAAAACACTACAAGAGTTAAAATATGTAAATATATTTATGATGTAAAATAGCTATAAATTAGCCTTACCAGACACTCCGTTGTCAGTGGATTCTTCCGTTTTTGCGCCCAAATTTTCGTTCTGCGTTTGTTTTTTTTTACCCCGAGTGAATAATTCTCCGTTTTTGTACTTAAGGCTATTACGCATTATATTTTAAGGAATAAATATAATCTTAAAACTTATCTTCTTGAAAAATGACTTTGTTATAGTTTCTTTGGTTATGTTGAATTTCGTGATGTTGGCAACGCTTGAGCTTCCAAACCAAAGCAACAACCAACATTGCTTCCTCCAGCATCTCCAGTCTGATTCAAGTTTGGCTCGAAGTGTGTTCCGTTAGTTTCTGATAGAAAATTAGTATCAAGTTAAAAATGCTTGAGGGCGTAGAAGATCCATCAAAGGCTCCGCGAAAAAATGTTAAATCTCTGAGCACATATAACCAAATATATTTCAAGAAATGGAAATACGAGGGCGGATCGAAAAGTGACACACAATAATTTTTTTACAAAAAAAAGTTTAATAGCTAAAACAATAACAAAAAATCACAAATGAACTCACACCTTTTACCTACTTTTTGATATAGTCACCAAGTTTCTCAACGCATTTCTCCCATCGTGATACCAGTTTCAATATGCCCTGTTCGTAAAAGTGTTTACTTGGAGTATAGCCATCTGCGGACTGCTGATTTCACTTCCGCATCTGTCGCTAAGCGTTGCCGGCCAGGAATTTCTTCCTGGGACCAAACAGATGAAATTTCGACGGTGCAAGGTCCGGTCTGTATGGTGGATGCTGGAGCACCACAGTAGAAATAAAAGGTATGTTCTGGCCCACATAGAGATGCTGACAAGCGATAAAGTTCTTTGTTCTACGCCGACAAGCCCCGCCCCCTCCCTTTGAGGGCTTACATGCCGCCAGGTCTCGTGTCGTTAGGCCCCGCCCCCTCTCGCTTTGTGTGCTCACCTAATGCCGACAGTGTCTGTGCTAACAGGTTCTACTCCCTCCCCCATGCGTTCTACTGTGACGTCATGACTTGAGGGAATTGTTTTCTCGAGTCCTGCCGCCCCCCGGCAAATTAATTAGGTAATGTTCGTCAAACATTTTTTTTATGACTACTAAGCCCTGCACATTGCATCCTCGAGCAATTAAGTTTTTTGAATAATGAATTGTTGACTGGAGCTTGAGTATAAGTAGTCTGCTCACGGGAACAGTCTGTCATGTAATGAAACACTGCAGCCTTCTTCTATCTGGGGAAAGCGCTTGTCCATTAGCTGAACATGTTAGACGCTTTCAACACATTAATAGGCTTTTAAGTTTACATTCCGGATCTGTTTACATACATTAGCGAACGACCTACTTCCGCCTGGCGGTAACGGTGACCTCTATTAGCTGAGACGCTTTCACCCCATTAGCGAACAATGTCAGTAATTGTTTTCCTAAGTGCTCTGCCCAACACTCAACACTTTAGATTTTAGCGATGGAAATGATATAAAAAGCAGCAGCTTCTCCAACGAGTTCCAAGTTGACTAGGATGGCCGGGTTCGAATTACAAATTCAGCTTCTAATAACTCAGAGACTAATTACGATAAAGACATCAAATAAAGTTTATTACATTAATGTCATTAGATAGTTTCTTGTGAATGTATATTTGGGTACATGGTGTCCAGGGTTCGAATACCGATAAAATGTAATTAAATTATAAATTTAATAACTCCTAAACTAATTAAGATAAAGACGTCAAATAAACTTTATTGCCTTTATGTCATTAGATAGTTTCTTGTGAATGTATATTTGGGTACATGGTGTCCAGGGTTCGAATACCGATAAAATGTAATTTAATTATAAATTTAATAACTCCTAAACTAATTAAGATAAAGACGTCAAATAAACTTTATTGCCTTTATGTTATTAGGTAGTATCTTGTGGAGAAGTAATTAGATACCTGACGTTCTGGGTTCGAGCCTGATGTTTAAATCGTCATTATCTCAGAAACTAAGAGAGGTAGAGGAATTGACCAAAGCATGATTGATAGCTCCTATGATGGGTAAATAATACTGTATATAATTTTTAATCAGTTGTCCTTATTTCGAATCCCGATCTTTCAATCACTTACTTATTTTTTCTCTATACTCTAGAATATGTCACTTAGATTGATGCTGTAACTGCATACACAACCTTTAAACATATCAAACTAATATTGTAAATAATTTTGTTTCTGGTGTCCAGGGTTCGAATACCGATAAAATGTAGTTTAATTATAAATTTAATAACTTCTAAACTAATTAAGATAAAGACGCCAAATAAACTTTATTGTCTTTATGTTATTAGGTAGTATCTTGTGGATGTGTAATTAGATACCTGACGTTCTGGGTTCGATCCTAATTTTAAATCGTCATTATCTCAGAAACTAAGAGAGGTAGACGAGTGAACCAAAGCATGATTGATAGCTCCTATGAGGGGTAATTAATACTGTATATAATTTTCAATCAGTTGTCCTTACTTCGAATCCCGATCTTTCAATCACTTACTTATTTTTCTCTATACTCTAGAATATATCACTTAGATTGATGCTGTAACTGTATACAGCACCTTTAAACATATCAAACTAATATTGTAAATAATTTTTGTTTCTGGTGTCCAGGGTTCGAATACCGATAAAATGTAATTTAATTATAAATTTAATAACTTCTAAACTAATTAAGATAAAGACGCCAAATAAACTTTATTGTCTTTATGTTATTAGGTATTATCTTGTGGATGTGTAATTAGATACCTGACGTTCTGGGTTCGAGCCTAATGTTTAAATCGTCATTATCTCAGAAACTAAGAGAGGTAGAGGAATTGACCAAAGCATGATTGATAGCTCCTATGAGGGGCAATTAATACTGTATATAATTTTCAATCAGCTGTCCTTACTTCGAATCCCGATCTTTCAATCACTTACTTATGTTTTCTCTATACTCTAGAATATATCACTTAGATTGATGCTGTAAATGCATACAGCACCCTTAAACATATCAAACTAATATTGTAAATAATATTGGTTCTGGTGTCCAGGGTTCGAATACCGATAAAATGTAATTTAATTATAAATTTAATAACTCCTAAACTAATTAAGATAAAGACACCAAATAAACTTTTATAGGGGAAAGGATGCTCTCCTGAAACATTAGGTCTCTAGATAGAAGTATTTATAGGGGAGAGATAGGGAATACCAGGGCTGATGCTAGGCTAGTCAGATGCTAAAGGAGGGAGGGATATGCTTTATACGAGAGAGATAGGGAACACAAGGAAAGATGCTATACTAAACAGGACTTGAAGGGTAGAATATGAGCGATATAGCAAACCGAGGAGAGGTATTAGGATAGGAGTTTTGAATGATGGAGTAGGCGTTTATATGCGAGAGATAGGGAATACGAGGGTCGATGCTAGGCTAGACTGTGTTGAATGAGGGAATGCATCTTATATGAGAGAGGTAGGGGAATATGAGGAGAAGTGCTAGGCTAGTCGGGAAGGTCTGAATGAGAGAGTATACGTCTATATGGGAAAATATAGGGAAAACGAAGGTAGGTGCTAGGTTGAGAGAGTCTTCAAGGAGGAAAATGCATTTATATGAGAGCCGTAGGGTATACGAGGAGAGGTGCTAGTCTAGACATGGTTTGAGGGTTAGAGTATACGTTTATATGGGAGAAATATGGAAAACAGGAGAGATACAAGGATAGACAGAGATTGAAGGAGGAGGAATGTAGGTTTATACTGTAATATAGAGAGTAATTCGATTATAAAACTTTTCTCATCCAGCCTTACAACACTTTTTATATACTTAATTTCTAAACCTTACAAACTTTATATTTGTTAAACAGTAGTGCGCGAGACGGAGAGGGACAAACAGTATATAGGTTTACAGTGTAGTATACGTCCTAACCTATTCCCACCTTGTTTGTTCTGGATCTTCTCATTGTCTGTCATCTAACGTAACCACGTAACAAGACGTAACACAGGAAATCATACATATGGCACATTAAAAAAAAAATAAAAGTATATATAATGAAACATAAACAAGTAGACAGAGGGTCGTCGATACATAGAAAACCAGGAGTTGTATGTACTGAGACCATAGATTAGTATAGGCAAACAACAAAGAAGTGAATTTATAGTGTAAATAGCCCAATATTTTCAAATATTATTATAGTCTAAAAGTATATAACTTAATTATGTATCGAGTATTGAGAAATAAACGTTATTCATTATTCACTAATATCAGATCACTGCAATTGTATTGAATCAATTCACAATTGCTAATGTCATTCAACTTTCATTTGTCTCTGATACATAAACAAATTGCAAAATGGAGAAGGACGAAAGTAATAAAAAAACTCAGGCAGCAAATTTTAAGAAAGAAGAGAAAGATATATGACCGACATTGTTTTAGAACACAAATTAGTGTTGAAAATAAAATGACTGATAGCTCTGCTAAGCGTAAGGAAGAGACATGGAAATAAATTGCAAATGAATACAATTCTAGGTTAGAAAAAAAAGATAAACAACATTCATGTAAACCAATTTTTAAAAATCAGTTTAACTGAATACATGTAAAAAAACATATCACTTTACAAAAAGTAATGCAGACAACATTTATTTTTTATAAACATTATCCTATTACATTCCTTTACAAAAAACCATACATATTTCCTAAAGGCAAAGGTGATAGTCTAGACATTCTAAACACTCAGTTATATAATCATATACATCACACAGAAAGAGACCATCATTATCAGTAAAAAAACTAAACATCTCAACAATGTCTGAATGATGTATTTTATAAGTACAAGTTTTTTGATATTTCAAAGTTCCTGTTAACCATGGCAGTAATTGATTAACACAATTTCTCGATCCTGTCATGCTATAACTTTAGATGCTTTCAGCTTACTTATAATTTCCTCAATCTCTTGTGTGTGTCTATTATTACCAGCATCCCTCGACGCAATTAGTAACCTCAATATATTTACTAGTCTATTCGGATTTTCAAGCGTTGATATCACTGAATCATCATCATATGAAGATTTCATATTCTCGCAACTTCCGATGTATCCAGATTTTTCACCAACAGTAGTCTCCAGTGAAGGACAGAGGCTTGATCCGGTATAACATTCCCCTCTATACATCTTCGGATCTTCAAGTGCAGGTGAGAGAGTCGATTCAGTATAACATGTTGCTCTATGAAACTTAAATCTTGACAAAGAACGATTCTTAAAAATCCGCCCGCATACACAGCATCTAATAACGCGTTTTCCTCCATGTGTAATGTATGAAAAATCGAGTTTCTCATTCGTCAGTTGCACAGATTTTCTCGGGAAGTAGCTCATGCTAAAACTAAAAGAAATTAAATGAATACGTGAATGCTAACGCTCGAAGGAATTAAAAGCGAATGAATGAATTCATAACACGCACCTATGTATATATCCAGGATGAGGACGACGGAGGGAATTGCGATCAATGCATAGCAGGGAGAAAGGATACTCTCTTGAAACATTAGTCATCTAGACAACTATTGTTCACGGAGCCTGTAGACGTCAGGTTGAATGGGACAGACCTCAGGTTCAAATCTTTAAGGGCACGGACCCCGCCTTTTGCCTGTCATGTATACTAAACCATCCTAACAGCGTAACATTACGTTACAACGACACGTAACCAGAACATGGCGAGTGCGAGCATGGAAAAAAGGATGCTCTCTGGGAACATTACTGGAAAAGGATGCTCTCTGGAAACACTAGTCATCCACACAACGGGTTATCCCTAACATTTCCAGATTTCGGGTCGTTCAACATCGTGACGCGCCCCTGTCATCAACATTTCGACGAAATTTTACCTCCTGAATTAAAGTTTGGTGATCTGTATAGACCTGTACAACATGCATTACGCTATGTAACAGACTCATCACGTTATGTAACAACACGATCACGCTAGGTAACAACATGTTCACGCTACGTAACAACATGATCACGCTATGTAACAACATGATCACGCCATGTAACAACATGATCACGCCATGTAACAACATGATCACGCTATGTAACAACATGATCACGCTATGTAACAACATGATCACGCTATGTAACAACCTGATTACGCTATGTAACAAAACGATCAAGCTATGTAACAACTGATCACGTTATGTAACAACTGATCACGCTATGTAACAACATGATCACGCTATGTAACAACATGATCACGCTATGTAACAACATGTTCACGCTATGTAACAACATGACCACGCTATGTAACAAAACGATCACGCTATGTAACAACACGATCACGCTATGTAACAACAAGATCACGCTATGTAACAACTGATCACGCTATGTAACAACCTGATCAAGCTATGTAACAACTGATCACGCTATGTAACAACATGATCACGCTATGTAACAACATGATCACGCTATGTAACAACCTGAGTACGCTATGTAACAACATGATCACGCCATGTAACAACGGATCACGCTATGTAACAACATGCTCAAGCTATGTAACAACTGATCACGCTATGTAACAACACGATCACGCTATGTAACAACCTGATCAAGCTATGTAACAACATGATCACGCTATGTAACAACCTGAGTACGCTATGTAACAACATGATCACGCCATGTAACAACAGATCACGCTATGTAACAACATGCTCAAGCTATGTAACAACATGTTCACGCTATGTAACAACATGATCACGCTATGTAACAACATGTTCACGCTATGTAACAACATGATCACTCTATGTAACAACATGACCACACTATGTAACAACATGATCACACTATGTAACAAAACGATCAAGCTATGTTACAACTGATCACGCTATGTAACAACCTGAGCACGCTATGTAACAACCTGATCACGCTATGTAACAACTGATCACGCTATGTAACAACCTGATTACGCTATGTAACAACATGATCACGCTATGTAACAACATGATCACGCTATGTAACAACATGTTCACGCTATGTAACAACATGTTCACGCTATGTAACAACATGATCACGCTATGTAACAACATGTTCACGCTATGTAACAACATGATCACGCTATGTAACAAAACGATCAAGCTATGTAACAACCTGAGCACGCTATGTAACAACATGTTCACGCTATGTAACAACATTAACACGCTATGTAACAATACGATCACGCTATGAAACAATCTGATTACGCTATGTAACAACTGATCACGCTATGTAACAACATGATCACGCTATGTAACAACCTGAGCACGCTATGTAACAACATGACTACGCTATGTAACAAAACGATCACGCTATGTAACAACCTGAGCACGCTATGTAACAATACGATCACGCTATGTAACAACCTGATCACGCTATGTAACAACCTGATTACGCTATGTAACAACTGATCACGCTATGTAACAACATGATCACGCCATGTAACAACATGATCACGCTATGTAACAAAACGATCAAGCTATGTAACAACCTGAGCACGCTATTTAACAACATGTTCACGCTATGTAACAACATGATCACGTTATGTAACAACATGATCACGCTATGTAACATGATCACGCTATGTAACAAAACGATCAAGCTATGTAACAACCTGAGCACGCTATGTAACAACATGACTACGCTATGTAACAAAACGATCACGCTATGTAACAACTGATCACGCTATGTAACAACCTGAGCACGCTATGTAACAACATGACGACGCTATGTAACAAAACGATCACGCTATGTAACAACTGATCACGCTATGTAACAACCTGAGCACGCTATGTAACAACCTGAGCACGCTATGTAACAATACGATCACGCTATGTAACAACCTGATCACGCTATGTAACAACCTGATTACGCTATGTAACAACTGATCACGCTATGTAACAACATGATCACGCCATGTAACAACCTGAGCACGCTATGTAACAACATGATCACGCTATGTAACAACATGAACACGCTATGTAACAATATGATCACGCTATGTAACAATCTGATTACTATGTAACAACGGATCACGATATGTAACAACATGATCACGCTATGTAACAACCTGAGCACGCTATGTAACATCATGATCACGCTATGTAACAACCTGATCACGCTATGTAACAACATGATCACGCCATGTAACAACCTGAGCACGCTATGTAACAACATGATCACGCTATGTAACAACATGAACACGCTATGTAACAATATGATCACGCTATGTAACAATCTGATTACTATGTAACAACGGATCACGATATGTAACAACATGATCACGCTATGTAACAACCTGAGCACGCTATGTAACATCATGATCACGCTATGTAACAACCTGATCACGCTATGTAACAACATGTTCACGCTATGTAACAACCTGAGCACGCTATGTAACAACATGATCACGCTATGTAACAACATGTTCACGCTATGTAACACGATCACGCTATGTAACAACACGATCACGCTATGTAACAACATGGACACGCTATGTAACAGCATGAACACGCTATGTAACAATACGATCAAGCTATGTAACAACCTGAGCACGCTATGTAACAACATGATCACGCTATGTAACAACCTGAGCACGCTATGTAACAACCTGAGCACGCTATGTAACAACCTGAGCATGCTATGTAACAACATGATCACGCTATGTAACAACCTAATCACGCTATGTAACAACATGATCACGCTATGTAACAACATGATCACGCTATGTAAATAGGGTGGACCATTTAAGTTGAGGCTATACAATATATCCAAAACTAAGCGTTGTAGAAAGAAATGTCTTTAATAAAACTTGATTGATATTATGACGAAAGTAAATGCCGCTAGTCGTGTTTCGTTTGGAGGCCGTTATGAGGGTCATTTTGGGTCAATTTATTTTTTTAAATGGGAACCTACAATTAGGGTCCCATTTAAAAAGACCCTGAAATGACCCTCACTACGTCCTCCAAACGAAATACGACTAGCAGCATTTACTTTCGCCATAATATCAATCAAGTTTTATTAAAGACATTTCTTTCTACAACGCTTAGTTTGGGATATATTGTATAGCCTCAACTTAAATGGTCCACCCTATTTACATAGCGTGATCATGTTGTTACATAGCGTGATCATGTTGTTACATAGCGTGATTAGGTTGTTACATAGCGTGATCATGTTGTTACATAGCATGCTCAGGTTGTTACATAGCGTGCTCAGGTTGTTACATAGCGTGATCATGTTGTTACATAGCGTGCTCAGGTTGTTACATAGCTTGATCGTATTGTTACATAGCGTGTCCAAGTTGTTACATAGCGTGATCGTGTTGTTACATAGCGTGATCGTGTTGTTACATAGCGTGAACATGTTGTTACATAGCGTGATCATGTTGTTACATAGCGTGCTCAGGTTGTTACATAGCGTGAACATGTTGTTACATAGCGTGATCAGGTTGTTACATAGCGTGATCATGATGTTACATAGCGTGCTCAGGTTGTTACATAGCGTGATCATGTTGTTACATATCGTGATCCGTTGTTACATAGTAATCAGATTGTTACATAGCGTGATCATATTGTTACATAGCGTGTTCATGTTGTTACATAGCGTGATCATGTTGTTACATAGCGTGCTCAGGTTGTTACATGGCGTGATCATGTTGTTACATAGCGTGTGATCATGTTGTTACATAGCGTGATCAGGTTGTTACATAGCGTGATCATGATGTTACATAGCGTGCTCAGGTTGTTACATAGCGTGATCATGTTGTTACATATCGTGATCCGTTGTTACATAGTAATCAGATTGTTACATAGCGTGATCATATTGTTACATAGCGTGTTCATGTTGTTACATAGCGTGATCATGTTGTTACATAGCGTGCTCAGGTTGTTACATGGCGTGATCATGTTGTTACATAGCGTGATCAGTTGTTACATAGAGTAATCAGGTTGTTACATAGCGTGATCAGGTTGTTACATAGCGTGATCGTATTTTTACATAGCGTGCTCAGGTTGTTACATAGCGTGCTCAGGTTGTTACATAGCGTGATCAGTTGTTACATAGCGTGATCAGTTGTTACATAGCGTGATCGTTTTGTTACATAGCGTGGTCATGTTGTTACATAGCGTGCTCAGGTTGTTACATAGCGTGATCAGTTGTTACATAGCGTGATCGTTTTGTTACATAGCGTAGTCATGTTGTTACATAGCGTGCTCAGGTTGTTACATAGCTTGATCGTTTTGTTACATAGCGTGATCATGTTGTTACATAGCGTGATCATGTTGTTACATAACGTGATCATGTTACATAGCGTGAACATGTTGTTACATAGCGTGCTCAGGTTGTTACATAGCTTGATCGTTTTGTTACATAGCGTGATCATGTTGTTACATGGCGTGATCATGTTGTTACATAGCGTGATCAGTTGTTACATAGCGTAATCAGGTTGTTACATAGCGTGATCGTATTGTTACATAGCGTGCTCAGGTTGTTACATAGCGTGATCGTTTTGTTACATAGCGTAGTCATGTTGTTACATAGCGTGCTCAGGTTGTTACATAGCGTGATCATGTTGTTACATAGCGTGATCAGTTGTTACATAGCGTAATCAGATTGTTTCATAGCGTGATCGTATTGTTACATAGCGTGTTCATGTTGTTACATAGCGTGAACATGTTGTTACATAGCGTGCTCAGGTTGTTACATAGCTTGATCGTTTTGTTACATAGCGTGATCATGTTGTTACATAGCGTGATCATGTTGTTACATAACGTGATCATGTTGTTACATAGCGTGAACATGTTGTTACATAGCGTGCTCAGGTTGTTACATAGCTTGATCGTTTTGTTACATAGCGTGATCATGTTGTTACATAGCGTGATCATGTTGTTACATAGCGTGATCATGTTGTTACATAGCGTGATCATGTTGTTACATAGCGTGAACATGTTGTTACATAGCGTGAACATGTTGTTACATAGCGTGATCATGTGGTTACATAGCGTGATCAGGTTGTTACATAGCGTGCTCAGGTTGTTACATAGCGTGATCAGTTGTAACATAGCTTGATCGTTTTGTTACATAGCGTGATCATGTTGTTACATAGTGTGGTCATGTTGTTACATAGCGTGATCATGTTGTTACATAGCGTGAACATGTTGTTACATAGCGTGATCATGTTGTTACATAGCGTGAACATGTTGTTACATAGCTTGAGCATGTTGTTACATAGCGTGATCTGTTGTTACATGGCGTGATCATGTTGTTACATAGCGTACTCAGGTTGTTACATAGCGTGAACATGTTGTTACATAGCTTGATCAGGTTGTTACATAGCGTGATCGTGTTGTTACATAGCGTGATCAGTTGTTACATAGCTTGAGCATGTTGTTACATAGCGTGATCCGTTGTTACATGGCGTGAGCATGTTGTTACATAGCGTACTCAGGTTGTTACATAGCGTGATCATGTTGTTACATAGCGTGATCATGTTGTTACATAGCGTGATCAGTTGTTACATAGCTTGATCAGGTTGTTACATAGCGTGACCAGTTGTTACATAGCGTGATCGTGTTGTTACATAGCGTTATCGTGTTGTTACATAGCGTGATCGTTTTGTTACATAGCGTGGTCATGTTGTTACATAGCGTGAACAGGTTGTTACATAGCGTGATCATGTTGTTACATAGCGTGATCATGTTGTTACATAGCGTGATCATGTTGTTACATAGCGTGATCATGTTGTTACATAGCGTGATCAGTTGTTACATAACGTGATCAGTTGTTACATAGCTTGATCGTTTTGTTACATAGCGTAATCAGGTTGTTACATAGCGTGATCATGTTGTTACATAGCGTGATCATGTTGTTACATAGCGTGATCATGTTGTTACATGGCGTGATCGTGTTGTTACATAGCGTGATCATGTTGTTACATAGCGTAATGCATGTTGTACAGGTCTATACAGATCACCAAACTTAAATTCAGAGTAACAGATCGTTGACATGAAGATGGTAGAGGCATTCCACTAGCTGGAACGATTCGGGAGCTGGAAACGCTAGGGACACGCAGCGTAAAGCATATTCTGAGGTTCTATACAGAGCACCAAACTTTAATTCAGGAGGTAAAATTTCGTCGAAATGTTGATGACAGGGGCGCGTCACGATGTTGAACGACCCGAAATCTGGAAATGTTAGGGATAACCCGTTGTGTGGATGACTAGTGTTTCCAGAGAGCATCCTTTTCCAGTAATGTTCCCAGAGAGCATCCTTTTTTCCATGCTCGCACTCGCCATGTTCTGGTTACGTGTCGTTGTAACGTAATGTTACGCTGTTAGGATGGTTTAGTATACATGACAGGCAAAAGGCGGGTCCGTGCCCTTAAAGATTTGAACCTGAGGTCTGTCCCATTCAACCTGACGTCTACAGGCTCCGTGAACAATAGTTGTCTAGATGACTAATGTTTCAAGAGAGTATCCTTTCTCCCTGCTATGCATTGATCGCAATTCCCTCCGTCGTCCTCATCCTGGATATATACATAGGTGCGTGTTATGAATTCATTCATTCGCTTTTAATTCCTTCGAGCGTTAGCATTCACGTATTCATTTAATTTCTTTTAGTTTTAGCATGAGCTACTGCCCGAGAAAATCTGTGCAACTGACGAATGAGAAACTCGATTTTTCATACATTACACATGGAGGAAAACGCGTTATTAGATGCTGTGTATGCGGGCGGATTTTTAAGAATCGTTCTTTGTCAAGATTTAAGTTTCATAGAGCAACATGTTATACTGAATCGACTCTCTCACCTGCACTTGAAGATCCGAAGATGTATAGAGGGGAATGTTATACCGGATCAAGCCTCTGTCCTTCACTGGAGACTTCTTTTGGTGAAAAATCTGGATACATCGGAAGTTGCGAGAATATGAAATCTTCATATGATGATGATTCAGTGATATCAACGCTTGAAAATCCGAATAGACTAGTAAATATATTGAGGTTACTAATTGCGTCGAGGGATGCTGGTAATAATAGACACACACAAGAGATTGAGGAAATTATAAGTAAGCTGAAAGCATCTAAAGTTATAGCATGACAGGATCGAGAAATTGTGTTAATCAATTACTGCCATGGTTAACAGGAACTTTGAAATATCAAAAAACTTGTACTTATAAAATACATCATTCAGACATTGTTGAGATGTTTAGTTTTTTTACTGATAATGATGGTCTCTTTCTGTGTGATGTATATGATTATATAACTGAGTGTTTAGAATGTCTAGACTATCACCTTTGCCTTTAGGAAATATGTATGGTTTTTTGTAAAGGAATGTAATAGGATAATGTTTATAAAAAATAAATGTTGTCTGCATTACTTTTTGTAAAGTGATATGTTTTTTTACATGTATTCAGTTAAACTGATTTTTAAAAATTGGTTTACATGAATGTTGTTTATCTTCTTTTTCTAACCTAGAATTGTATTCATTTGCAATTTATTTCCATGTCTCTTCCTTACGCTTAGCAGAGCTATCAGTCATTTTATTTTCAACACTAATTTGTGTTCCAAAACAATGTCGGTAATATATCTTTCTCTTCTTTCTTAAAATTTGCTGCCTGAGTCTTTTTATTACTTTCGTCCTTCTCCATTTTGCAATTTGTTTATGTATCAGAGACAAATGAAAGTTGAATGGCATTAGCAATTGTGAATTGATTCAATACAATTGCAGTGATCTGAGATTAGTGAATAATGAATAACGTTTATTTCTCAATACTCGATACATAATTAAGTTATATACTTTTAGACTATAATAATATTTGAAAATATTAGGCTATTTACACTATAAATTCACTTCTTTGTTGTTTGCCTATACTAATCTATGGTCTCAGTACATACAACTCCTGGTTTTCTATGTATCGATGACCCTCTGTCTACTTGTTTATGTTTCATTATATATACCTTTATTTTTTTTTAATGTGCCATATGTATGATTTCCTGTGTTACGTCTTGTTACGTGGTTACGTTAGATGACAGACAATGAGAAGATCCAGAACAAACAAGGTGGGAATAGGTTAGGACGTATACTTCACTGTAAACCTATATACTGTTTGTCCCTCTCCGTCTCGCGCACTACTGTTTAACAAATATAAAGTTTGTAAGGTTTAGAAATTAAGTATATAAAAAGTGTTGTAAGGCTGGATGAGAAAAGTTTTATAATCGAATTACTCTCTATATTACAGTATAAACCTACATTCCTCCTCCTTCAATCTCTGTCTATCCTTGTATCTCTCCTGTTTTCCATATTTCTCCCATATAAACGTATACTCTAATCCTCAAACCATGTCTAGACTAGCACCTCTCCTCGTATACCCTACGGCTCTCATATAAATGCATTTTCCTCCTTGAAGACTCTCTCAACCTAGCACCTACCTTCGTTTTCCCTATATTTTCCCATATAGACGTATACTCTCTCATTCAGACCTTCCCGACTAGCCTAGCACTTCTCCTCATATTCCCCTACCTCTCTCATATAAGATGCATTCCCTCATTCAACACAGTCTAGCCTAGCATCGACCCTCGTATTCCCTATCTCTCGCATATAAACGCCTACTCCATCATTCAAAACTCCTATCCTAATACCTCTCCTCGGTTTGCTATATCGCTCATATTCTACCCTTCAAGTCCTGTTTAGTATAGCATCTTTCCTTGTGTTCCCTATCTCTCTCGTATAAAGCATATCCCTCCCTCCTTTAGCATCTGACTAGCCTAGCATCAGCCCTGGTATTCCCTATCTCTCCCCTATAAATACTTCTATCTAGAGACCTAATGTTTCAGGAGAGCATCCTTTCCCCTATAAAAGTTTATTTGGTGTCTTTATCTTAATTAGTTTAGGAGTTATTAAATTTATAATTAAATTACATTTTATCGGTATTCGAACCCTGGACACCAGAACCAATATTATTTACAATATTAGTTTGATATGTTTAAAGGTGTTGTATACATTTACAGCATCAATCTAAGTGATATATTCTAGAGTATAGAAAACATAAGTAAGTGATTGAAAGATCGGGATTCGAAGTAAGGATAACTGATTGAAAATTATATACAGTATTAATTGCCCCTCATAGGAGCTATCAATCATGCTTTGGTCAACTCCTCTACCTCTCTTAGTTTCTGAGATAATGACGATTTAAACATTAGGCTCGAACCCAGAACGTCAGGTATCTAATTACACATCCACAAGATAATACCTAATAACATAAACGCAATAAAGTTTATTTGGTGTCTTTATCTTAATTAGTTTAGAAGTTATTAAATTTATAATTAAACTACATTTTATCGGTATTCGAACCCTGGACACCAGAAACAAAATTATTTACAATATTAGTTTGATATGTTTAAAGGTGCTGTATGCATTTACAGCATCAATCTAAGTGATATATTCTAGAGTATACAGAAAAAATAAGTGATTGAAAGATCGGGATTCGAAGTAAGGACAACTGATTGAAAATTATATACAGTATTAATTGCCCATCATAGGAGCTATCAATCATGCTTTGGTTCACTCGTCTACCTCTCTTAGTTTCTGAGATAATGACGATTTAAAATTAGGATCGAACCCAGAACGTCAGGTATCTAATTACACCTCCACAAGATAGTACCTAATAACATAAAGGCAATAAAGTTTATTTTGCATCTTTATCTTAATTAGTTTAGAAGTTATTAAATTTATAATTAAACTACATGTTATCGGTATTCGAACCCTGGACACCAAAAACAAAATTATTTACAATATTAGTTTGATATGTTTAAAGGTGCTGTATGCAGTTACAGCATCAATCTAAGTGACATATTCTAGAGTATAGAAAAAAATAAGTAAGTGATTGAAAGATCGGGATTCGAAATAAGGACAACTGATTGAAAATTATATACAGTATTAATTACCCCTCATAGGAGCTATCAATCATGCTTTGGTCAATTCCTCTACCTCTCTTAGTTTCTGAGATAATGACGATTTAAAATTAGGCTCGAACCCAGAACGTCAGGTATCTAATTACACATCCACAAGATACTACCTAATAACATAAAGACAATAAAGTTTATTTGGCGTCTTTATCTTAATTAGTTTAGAAGTTATTAAATTTATAATTAAATTACATTTTATCGGTATTCGAACCCTGGACACCAGAAACAAAATTATTTACAATATTAGTTTGATATGTTTAAAGGTTGTGTATGCAGTTACAGCATCAATCTAAGTGACATATTCTAGAGTATAGAGAAAAAATAAGTAAGTGATTGAAAGATCGGGATTCGAAATAAGGACAACTGATTGAAAATTATATACAGTATTATTTACCCACCATAGGAGCTATCAATCATGCTTTGGTCAATTCCTCTACCTCTCTTAGTTTCTGAGATAATGACGATTTAAACATTAGGCTCGAACCCAGAACGTCAGGTATCTAATTACATCTCCACAAGATACTACCTAATAACATAAAGGCAATAAAGTTTATTTGACGTCTTTATCTTAATTAGTTTAGGAGTTATTAAATTTATAATTAAATTACATTTTATCGGTATTCGAACCCTGGACACCATGTACCCAAATATACATTCACAAGAAACTATCTAATGACATAAAGGCAATAAACTTTATTTGATGTCTTTATCGTAATTAGTCTCTGAGTTATTAGAAGCTGAATTTGTAATTCGAACCCGGGCATCCTGGTCAACTTGGAACTCGTTGGAGAAGCTGCTGCTTTTTATATCATTTCCATCGCTAAAATCTAAAGTGTTGAGTGTTGGGCAGAGCACTTAGGAAAACAATTACTGACATTGTTCGCTAATGGGGTGAAAGCGTCTCAGCTAATAGAGGTCACCGTTACCGCCAGGCGGAAGTAGGTCGTTCGCTAATGTATGTAAACAGATCCGGAATGTAAACTTAAAAGCCTATTAATGTGTTGAAAGCGTCTAACATGTTCAGCTAATGGACAAGCGCTTTCCCCAGATAGAAGAAGGCTGCAGTGTTTCATTACATGACAGACTGTTCCCGTGAGCAGACTACTTATACTCAAGCTCCAGTCAACAATTCATTATTCAAAAAACTTAATTGCTCGAGGATGCAATGTGCAGGGCTTAGTAGTCATAAAAAAAATGTTTGACGAACATTACCTAATTAATTTGCCGGGGGGCGGCAGGACTCGAGAAAACAATTCCCTCAAGTCATGACGTCACAGTAGAACGCATGGGGGAGGGAGTAGAACCTGTTAGCACAGACACTGTCGGCATTAGGTGAGCACACAAAGCGAGAGGGGGCGGGGCCTAACGACACGAGACCTGGCGGCATGTAAGCCCTCAAAGGGAGGGGGCGGGGCTTGTCGGCGTAGAACAAAGAACTTTATCGCTTGTCGGCATCTCTATGTGGGCCAGAACATACCTTTTATTTCTACTCACCTCCCAACCAAATTTGGTGATTTTTTGACAAACAGCAGCAGTAACATGCGGGCGAGCATTGTCATGAAGAATTTTGACATCATCAGCATTCATGTTGTGGCGTTTGTCACGAAAGGCACGACGCAACTTCACCAAAGTTTTCATGTAGGCTACAGCATTCATAGTGGTGCCGTGTTCAGCAAAGTTCACCAATACAACACCATGCATATCCCAGAACACCGTCACAAGCACCTTCCTTGCAGATTGAGTCACTTTGAATTGTTTCTTCACTGGGGAACCAGCATGTTTCCACTCCATACTTGCCTGCTGGTTTCGGGCGTGTAGTGATATGCCCACGACTCATTACCAGTGACGATTCCTTTTAGAAAGCCATACCCTTCTGCGGTGTACCGCGTTAGGTGATCCAAGCTCGTCATCATTCGCTGGCCCTTGTAGTTGTCTGTCAGGTTCTTAGGCACCCAGCGAGCACCAACTTTACGAAATTTCAACGTGTCATGAACAATATTGTACACTGCACCACAGAAAATGTTTAACTGTTGCGAGAAGGGCCGCAGTTGCACACGCCGGTCGTTCAAAATTGCCGCCTCAATGCTCCTGACATTCTACGGGGTTGCAGCTGTTGCCTGCCTCCCGGAGCGTGGCGAATCACTAAGGTTCACACGGCCCTCTAGGAAGAATTCACAACACTTGGAGACATTGCTACGGTCCATACAATCATCCCCATACACGCCTCGCATATCCCTGTGAATATCACTCGTTTATGCCCTTTGGCCCACAAATATCGAACCACACCTCTCTGCTCTTCACACGTGGACGACAGTAACATGTGCGCCATCTTTGTTGCGTAGTTCACGCTTCTCTGCTAGAGCTGCACATGAAACAAAAAATACCCTCTGTAGTGAATACTTCAAACTACGGCTGTGTGAAATTGCAACATTCCAGCTGCAATACCATGGCAGAGAAAAATATTTTACGTTACTTTTCGATCCGCCCTCGTATATGTTTTCGTAGGTTAAGCCAGGACCAGATGAGAACCGAGCGTTTTGTACTTTATATAGGAAGCATTTTAGTATTTCGCACGGTGGACAAAGTGACCTGAAGCAACATGCGCAATACAATCAGCATAAAATTAAGGAAAAGTATAATTATGAAAGTTCAAATAAACTATCGAGCTATTTTGTTTACTTAAACAGTAAAGAAGAGTATGATAAAAGCACCGCGTGTGAACATGCAGTGAAACATAACCTAAGTTATTCAAGTACGGACTCCGGAAACAGCCTTGTGTCCTATATTTTTAGTGATTCTGCAATGCTTCCAAACTTTCATGTGGATGTACTAAAGTGGAATTGATTGTGAAAAACGTTCTTGCTCCTAAAAATGTTAATGACTTGTCCATTTTTTTTCCAACCGATGCATCAAACAAAAGCAATCGAAAAATGTTCCCAGTTTGCAGCGGGTACTTCGACGCTTTAAAGGGAGTACAGAAAAAACTTCTAGATTTTGATGAAAATGCTGAGAAAACATCTATGGCAATTACTGATATGGTACTGCAGAGCTTAGAAAAACACAATTTGGATGTGAATTGTGTGTCTTCCTACTGTGTAGTCAATGCTAATATGAACTTTGGAGAAACACATTCTGTATATCAGTTGCTGAGAAATAAAAACCCTAACTTACTGAAAGCTAATTGTTCTAATCATGTCATAAATAACACAATTAAGTTTGCAATTAACAGATTAGATATCGATGTTGAAAATGCAGTCTTAAAGATACTATATAATTACTTCTCTGTCTCAGCCAAAAGAAGAGAAGAATTAAAATCATTCTTTGAATTTGTGAATTTGGGTTTTTTTTTTTAACTGAGTGTTTTATTTATGGACGCTCTTTAACTGCTGTGGTCCTTAGCGTCCCATTCTATACTGGACGTGAAAGACCGGTAATTTTGCTCAGAGGCCTCTTTATCAGGCTTGAGGTTCTTTTACGCACCGTAAATCTACGACACGGGACCATCGGTTTTACTTCCCTTCCAAAGGAAGTCATTCTAAGAACTTTTACGCCCGAAAAATTCCATCGCCCTCCATCGGGTTTGAACCCGCGACCTCGGGAACTAGAGGCTAGCATGGTGACCACCACACCACGGAGAACGACTGTGAATTGGGGTGGACTGAGATTTTGAGACATGTTCCAACTAGGTGGTTCTCATTAACACCAGCCATTTCTAGACTGCTTCAGAACTGGAAAGCAATTAAGAGTTACTTCATTAGTATTCCGGGCTGTCCAAAATTACCATCTAACATTTTCATGAAAGATGATCCAGAAGAAGCAGTGTTACGTGAAATCTATCTTAATTTCTTAAGTAATACTGGGAGTCAGCTGGAAAATCGTAGCTAAAACACTAGAAACGTCTGCCTTACTAAAACTTGTACAAACAAATGAGACTTCTCAGTTAAAAAATCTAGCAGAGAAGACAACTTTTTTGGTATCAAAGCAAAAGAACTCCTAAATGGATTGTCTATGCCTTTACAGAAAAAGGTAACTGGAGATCTTAGCAGCCTCTAGAGCAATATGCTTCAATATTTGCAAAAAGGGGATGGAATGGCAGTCCCTATGCATGGGGCTGTCATCAAATTCAAAGAATTTGTAAAGACCGTAGAGCTGTTTCACCTAAGTGAAAATATTTGCATAGATGACCTATAGGCTGAGTTCAGCAGTCATTGAGATTACCTTAGCAGCAGTGTGAACAAAGATGGTGATTATGTTGCAAACTGGCTTAATTTTGTTTCTTCAGTACCTGAGCAAGGTGAACCAAATATTTCCGATGGTAGGATTTTTGTTTAGTATCCCTGGCTCCAATACCTTTTTGGAGCGAAACTTTTCATTCATGAAGAATAAGTGACGTGACACAAGAAACAGATGTTCAACAGATTTAATCAAGGCAGTACTCCAGGTGAGAGTGAACTATGAAAGCATGCCTTGTTCAGAACTTTTTAATTTTGTAAAGAATGATATTCAATTATTAAAAAGTGCCAAAAGTTCAGTGAAATACAATTAATATTACAATCATTCTGAATCTTGACTAACCCTTGAAAATGATGACATATGTACTTTTTGTGTTCTTTAGATGTGTACACACTATTAATGTTTTGTGCACTCTATTAAATATATGCAAGGACTATGTATTTTTTGAGTGATATAATATACATATGTGTATTTTACTTTTGAAAATATTGTTATAAACAAATAACGAGTCGTCACTGCTTTTTACTTTCTCTACTACGTATAGCAAGTAGGGGAAGTATTGCATTCCACTCAAAAATTCGATACCGAGATTTCACCGGAAATATATGCTTTGAGGCCCCCTGAATCCAAAAAAAAATCATTTTGGAAACATGTCCGTGTGTGTGTCTGTGAACAGCATAACTCAGAAACGAACAGTCGGATAAACACCAAACTTGGTATTTAGGTTCAGTATCTTCCAGAGATGCAACACGAAGGTTTTCAAGAAAATCCCCCCACCCCAGACTACCCTTTACATGGAACATTTTTCGAAAATTTTAATTTTCTCAAAAATGGCTCTAACGATTTTGATGAAAATATCACATGTTAAAGATAATGTCATGAGAAATGAAATGTATATCTGGAATTTTCTGAGAATGTCTCCAAAAGTATTCTTCATTGTGAACGACTTTTGCATAACTGGTAAACCATAAGAGATAGACAAAATTTTACTACACAAAAAATGTAGATCGCGTTAAAATACACCACTTATGTCATATACATTTCTTTTGTTGAGTGAACCGTTTTCAAGATATTGCTTGTTATTTCCTTAAATTTTCCAATACTTATACTTTTTCTCAAATGGGAATTTGTTATTAATTTTTTTTGTCCTGGTAATGCAAAGAGAATGGAACATAGCACATAGCAACCAGCTCTTGAAATATTTGACTATCGCTTAAAGCGTTTCATATTCCCCTTACACCTACAAGAAAATTAGCAATAAGATTAACATCTCGATATCTCGATTAACATCAAGCATATGGAGAATAAGCGTTTGTAAAAATAGTTTGTATAAGAATAGAGAAAGTCATGTGAGCGTAACACATCAGATTTTTTATTTTACAAAATCTGGCAACCCTACTATAAATACTTCTATTTTATTGTCAAAGGCCAATATAGTATAAAAACACTTCAGATATTCTAAAAACAGTCTCATAAATGCGCTATGCATATCTGCAAAGTAGCGCACTGAAGAGCTAAGAACGTCTTGGACATCCTCCAGTCCGACTTGATTACAGGGCAATTATCGCATCTGCACCATTTAACCAAAGTGAACGAAACATGTCACACTTACACTTTCTCAGCCTTTCCAAAACTTATACCTATTTTCAACCCTTTATACAGAATGCAATCTGGGTAAGACAGCTGGTCGTAAATATATAAAGAAAAAATGGTATGGTGTTACATTCATATGACTTTTCTACTACTATCGTTTTATTTTTATGCAGTTTCAATACATTTCATACAAAAGCTGTTTTTTCTATCTACTTCATGTAAATCGAGATACATGTATGCAGAAATAGTTTCATAACACATTTCGTTGTAGGTACAAGGGGGATGCAGAAGATCGAAGCGATAGTCAAATGTTTAAAAGCGGGTCGCTATATGCTATATGAAGTTCCATACTGTTTCCATAATATCGCGACGAACAGAGGGTTACAGCAGTTTATATATAGCATATAATATTTGTAAACTGAAATAAAAATCAATGAATATTTCCTAAATCGTGTGTTTTTAACAATTCTACATTTTTACTTTCTCTACTACGTATAGTAAGTAGGGGAAGTGTTGCATTCCACAAAAATTCGATATCGAGATTTCGCCGGAAATACATGTTTTGAGACCTCCTGAATCCAAAAAAAGCATTTTTGGAAACATGTCCGTGTGTGTGTCTGTGTGTGTGTGTGTGTGTGTGTGTCTGTGTGTGTGTGTGTGTGTGTGTGTGTGTCTGTGTGTCTGTGAACAGCATAACTCAAAAACGAACAGTCGGATAAGCACCAAACTTGGTATTTAGGTTCAGTATCTTCCAGAGATGCGACACGAAGGTTTCCAAGAAAATCCCCCCACCCCAGACTACCCTTTACATGGAACATTTTTCGAAAATTTTAATTTTCTCAAAAATGGCTCTAACGATTTTGATGAAAATATCATATGTTAAAGATAATGTCATGAGAAATGAAATGTATATCTGGAATTTTCTGAGAATGTCTCCAAAAGTATTCTTCATTGTGAACGACTTTTGCATAACTGGTAAACCATAAGAGATAGATAAAATTTTACTACACAAAAAATGTAGATCGCGTTAAAATACACCACTTATGTCATATACATTTCTTTTGTTGAGTGAACCGTTTTCAAGATATTGCTGTTATTTCCTTAAATTTTCCAATACTTATACTTTTTCTCAAATTCGTTATTCATTTTTACTTTCTCTACTACGTATAGTAAGTAGGGGAAGTATTGCATTCCACCCAAAAATTCGATACCGAGATTTCACCGGAAATACATGTTTTAGGACTCACTGAATCCAAAAAAAGCATTTTTGGAAACATGTCCGTGTGTGTGTCTGTCTGTGTGTCTGTCTGTGTGTCTGTCTGTGTGTCTGTGAACAGCATAACTCAGAAACGAACAGTCGTATAAACACCAAACTTGGTATTTAGGTTCGGTATCTTCCAGAGATGCGACACGAAGGTTTTCGAGAAAATCCCCCCACCACAGACTACCCTTTACATGGAACATTTTTCGAAAATTTTAATTTTCTCAAAAATGGCTCTAACGATTTTGATTAAAATATTATATGTTTAAGATATTGTCATGAGAAATGAAATGTATATCTCGAATTTTCTGGGAATGTCACCAAAAGTATTCTTCATTGTGAACGACTTTTGCATAACTGGTAAACCATAAGAGATAGACAAAATTTTACTACACAAAAAATGTAGATCGCGTTAAAATACACAATTTATGTCATATACATTTCTTTTGTTGAGTGAACCGTTTTCGAGATATTGCTTGTTATTCCCTTAAATTTTCCAATACTTATACTTTTTCTCAAATTCGTTATTCGTTTTTTTATGTCCTGGACATGTAAAGAGAATGGAATGCGCCACATAGCAACCAGCGTTAAAATATTTGACTATCGCTTTAAAACTAGCATATTCCCCTTGCATCTACATGAAAATTACCAATAAGAGTGACATATCGATATCTCGATTAACATAAAGCATATGGAGAATAGGCGTTTGTAAAAATAGATTGTACAAGAGTAGAGAAAGTCATGTGAGTGTAACACATCAGATTTTTACTTTCTCTACTACGTATAGTAAGTAGGGGAAGTATTGCATTCCACCCAAAAATTCGATACCGAGATTTCACCGGAAATACATGTTTTGAAACCTCCTGAATCCAAAAAAAGCATTTTTGGAAACATGTCCGTGTGTGTGTGTGTGTGTGTGTGTGTGTGTGTGTCTGTGAACAGCATAACTCAAAAACGAACAGTCGGATAAACACCAAACTTGGTATTTAGGTTCAGTATCTTCCAGAGATGCGACACGAAGGTTTTCAAGAAAATCCCCCCACCCCAGACTACCCTTTACATGGAACATTTTTCGAAAATTTTAATTTTCTCAAAAATGGCTCTAACGATTTTGATTAAAATATCATATGTTTAAGATAATGTCATGAGAAATGAAATGTATATCTTGAATTTCCTGGGAATGTCTCCAAAAGTATTCTTCATTGTGAACGACTTTTGCATAACTGGTAAACCATAAGAGATAGACAAAATTTTACTACACAAAAAATGTAGATCGCGTTAAAATACACAACTTATGTCATATACATTTCTTTTGTTGAGTGAACCGTTTTCGAGATATTGCTTGTTATTCCCTTAAATTTTCCAATACTTATACTTTTTCTCAAATTCGTTATTCATTTTTACTTTCTCTACTACGTATAGTAAGTAGGGGAAGTATTGCATTCCACCCAAAAATTCGATACCGAGATTTCACCGGAAATACATGTTTTGAAACCTCCTGAATCCAAAAAAAGCATTTTTGGAAACATGTCCGTGTGTGTGTCTGTGTGTGTGTGTGTGTGTGTGTGTCTGTGAACAGCATAACTCAAAAACGAACAGTCGGATAAACACCAAACTTGGTATTTAGGTTCAGTATCTTCCAGAGATGCGCACACGAAGGTTTTCAAGAAAATCCCCCCACCCCAGACTACCCTTTACATGGAACATTTTTCGAAAATTTTAATTTTCTCAAAAATGGCTCTAACGATTTTGATTAAAATATCATATGTTTAAGATAATGTCATGAGAAATGAAATGTATATCTTGAATTTCCTGGGAATGTCTCCAAAAGTATTCTTCATTGTGAACGACTTTTGCATAACTGGTAAACCATAAGAGATAGACAAAATTTTACTACACAAAAAATGTAGATCGCGTTAAAATACACAACTTATGTCATATACATTTCTTTTGTTGAGTGAACCGTTTTCGAGATATTGCTTGTTATTCCCTTAAATTTTCCAATACTTATACTTTTTCTCAAATTCGTTATTCATTTTTACTTTCTCTACTACGTATAGTAAGTAGGGGAAGTATTGCATTCCACCCAAAAATTCGATACCGAGATTTCACCGGAAATACATGTTTTGAGACCTCCTGAATCCAAAAAAAGCATTTTTGGAAACATGTCCGTGTGTGTGTCTGTGTGTCTGTGTGTGTGTGTCTGTGTGTGTGTCTGTGTGTCTGTGAACAGCATAACTCAAAAACGAACAGTCGGATAAACACCAAACTTGGTATTTAGGTTCAGTATCTTCCAGAGATGCGACACGAAGGTTTTCAAGAAAATCCCCCCACCCCAGACTACCCTTTACATGGAACATTTTTCGAAAATTTTAATTTTCTCAAAAATGGCTCTAACGATTTTGATTAAAATATCATATGTTTAAGATAATGTCATGAGAAATGAAATGTATATCTCGAATTTTCTGGGAATGTCTCCAAAAGTATTCTTCATTGTGAACGACTTTTGCATAACTGGTAAAGCATAAGAGATAGACAAAATTTTACTACACAAAAAATGTAGATCTCGTTAAAATACACAACTTATGTCATATACATTTCTTTTGTTGAGTGAACCGTTTTCGAGATATTGCTTGTTATTCCCTTAAATTTTCCAATACTTATACTTTTTCTCAAATTCGTTATTCATTTTTTTATGTCCTGGACTTGCAAAGAGAATGGAATGCGCCGCATAGCAACCAGCGTTAAAATATTTGACCATCGCTTAAAAGCTACCATATTCCCCTTGCATCTACAAGAAAATTAGCAATAAGATTGACATCTCGATATCTCGATTAACATAAAGCATATGGAGAATAGGCGTTTGTAAAAATAATTTGTACAAGAGTAGAGAAAGTCATGTGAGTGTAACACATCAGATTTTTTTATGTCCTGGACTTGCAAAGAGAATGGAATGCGCCGCATAGCAACCAGCGTTAAAATATTTGACCATCGCTTAAAAGCTACCATATTCCCCTTGCATCTACAAGAAAATTAGCAATAAGATTGACATCTCGATATCTCGATTAACATAAAGCATATGGAGAATAGGCGTTTGTAAAAATAGATTGTACAAGAGTAGAGAAAGTCATGTGAGTGTAACACATCAGATGTTTACTTTCTCTACTACGTATAGTAAGTAGGGGAAGTATTGCATTCCACCCAAAAATTCGATACTGAGATTTCACCGGAAATACATGTTTTGAGACCTCCTGAATCCAAAAAAAGCATTTTTGGAAACATGTCCGTGTGTGTGTCTGTGTGTGTGTGTGTGTGTGTGTGTGTCTGTGTGTCTGTGAACAGCATAACTCAAAAACGAACAGTCGGATAAGCACCAAACTTGGTATTTAGGTTCAGTATCTTCCAGAGATGCGACACGAAGGTTTTCAAGAAAATCCCCCCACCCCAGACTACCCTTTACATGGAACATTTTTCGAAAATTTTAATTTTCTCAAAAATGGCTCTAACGATTTTGATGAAAATATCATATGTTTAAGATAATGTTATGAGAAATGAAATGTATATCTCGAATTTTCTGGGAATGTCTCCAAAAGTATTCTTCATTGTGAACGACTTTTGCATAACTGGTAAAGCATAAGAGATAGACAAAATTTTACTACACAAAAAATGTAGATCTCGTTAAAATACACAACTTATGTCATATACATTTCTTTTGTTGAGTGAACCGTTTTCGAGATATTGCTTGTTATTCCCTTAAATTTTCCAATACTTATACTTTTTCTCAAATTCGTTATTCATTTTTTTATGTCCTGGACTTGCAAAGAGAATGGAATGCGCCGCATAGCAACCAGCGTTAAAATATTTGACCATCGCTTAAAAGCTACCATATTCCCCTTGCATCTACAAGAAAATTAGCAATAAGATTGACATCTCGATATCTCGATTAACATAAAGCATATGGAGAATAGGCGTTTGTAAAAATAATTTGTACAAGAGTAGAGAAAGTCATGTGAGTGTAACACATCAGATTTTTTTATGTCCTGGACTTGCAAAGAGAATGGAATGCGCCGCATAGCAACCAGCGTTAAAATATTTGACCATCGCTTAAAAGCTACCATATTCCCCTTGCATCTACAAGAAAATTAGCAATAAGATTGACATCTCGATATCTCGATTAACATAAAGCATATGGAGAATAGGCGTTTGTAAAAATAGATTGTACAAGAGTAGAGAAAGTCATGTGAGTGTAACACATCAGATGTTTACTTTCTCTACTACGTATAGTAAGTAGGGGAAGTATTGCATTCCACCCAAAAATTCGATACTGAGATTTCACCGGAAATACATGTTTTGAGACCTCCTGAATCCAAAAAAAGCATTTTTGGAAACATGTCCGTGTGTGTGTCTGTGTGTGTGTGTGTGTGTGTGTGTGTGTCTGTGTGTCTGTGAACAGCATAACTCAAAAACGAACAGTCGGATAAGCACCAAACTTGGTATTTAGGTTCAGTATCTTCCAGAGATGCGACACGAAGGTTTTCAAGAAAATCCCCCCACCCCAGACTACCCTTTACATGGAACATTTTTCGAAAATTTTAATTTTCTCAAAAATGGCTCTAACGATTTTGATGAAAATATCATATGTTTAAGATAATGTTATGAGAAATGAAATGTATATCTCGAATTTTCTGGGAATGTCTCCAAAAGTATTCTTCATTGTGAACGACTTTTGCATAACTGGTAAACCATAAGAGATAGACAAAATGTTACTACACAAAAAATGTAGATCGCGTTAAAATACACAACTTATGTCATATACATTTCTTTTGTTGAGTGAACCGTTTTCGAGATATTGCTTGTTATTTCCTTAAATTTTCCAATACTTATACTTTTTCTCAAATTCGTTATTCATTTTTTTTATGTCCTGCACATGCAAAGAGAATGGAATGCGCCACATAGCAACCAGCGTTAAAATATTTGACTATCGCTTAAAAGCTACCATATTCCCGTTGCATCTACATGAATATTACCAATAAGATTGACATCTCGATATCTCGATTAACATGAAGCATATGGACAATAAGCGTTTGTAAAATTAGATTGTACAAGAGTAGAGATAGTCATGTGAGTGTAACACATCAGATTTTTTTATGTCCTGGACATGCAAAGAGAATGGAATGCGCCACATAGCAACCAGCGTTAAAATATTTGACTATCGCTTAAAACATACCATATTTCCCTTGCATCTACAAGAAAATTACAAATAAGATTAACATCTCGATATCTCGATTAACATGAAGCATATGGAGAATAGGCGTTTGTAAAAATAGATAGTACAAGAGTAGAGAAAGTCATGTGAGTGTAACACATCTGATTTTTCGTAGTACGTTTCTATTTATCCGTTCCGTGATACAAAAGTATACAAAATCCATTCCAAATAAAAGAGGAGTTCTCAGGCTATTCGCTGAAAATTCAATATAAACCTTATATTTGTTACTATGGCAGCACACATTATGAAAATAGGTTTAATAGGTAATTATAGGCACTATAAAATTAGTATGCTTTACTCCAGTAAGCATGAAACATAGTTATATATATATACAAAGCCTGGGATTCTAAATAAAGGAATAGAATAGGCAAACTGAGCTTTAATAGCTAATCTGACATAGCAAAAGCGTATCATGATGGCCTTCCATAACAATAATAGCTTAAGAAAGAATCCCTTATCTTTTCGATTCATTTCTTAGTGATACATTATGCGTTTTCAAGGTAATAATCCTTATCTATTTTGATTATGTAATATGAAACATTATGAAATTCAAAGTAATGTGATAATGTGCTGTAGAGATTTAAAATAGTATAGTAATATTTTGCCACACTAATGCCAAATATTATTAAAACTCAAATAATATTATTAAAAAATTCCAAATTAATTAATTTATTATCCACATTAACTACAATTTGCCAAAGTGGTTCCTCTATATGTTATAGATAAACCAGTTAATATTACCCGTGTCTTCGCCCGTTATTTCAGGATAGGATATGACTGCTTAACGAAGGGGACACCTACCGACACCCAATGGATCTTTTGCGCGTACACCCCCGCGAGGAACGGATGAGGTAAGGGGACCGCAGGATACGTATGAGTTGCAGAGCGAGGCCGGCGCAAGACGACAGAGATGCCCAGAGTTTTATAACAGTTCCAGGCTTGACCACCCGGCCACGGGAGGGTCGCTCGGAGGTATCCCTTTAGTGGGACTGGGGAAACACGACCCAGCAGCGGAGGCTCGACAGGCTTCGCTCTACCGGGATCGAGAGCAAGCCATCTGCCCGACACCGACCAAACACAGTCCTGGAGTCAACATGAAAGGGAAATGAAATGAGAGGAAATGGGGGAGAGCGAAAATCTGTGGCAGAATACATCTTCGGCATCCGCCTATGTCAACTATGGAAAACTACAAAAAACACAAGTCAGAGTGGGCGACCACCGGGAATCGAACCCGGGACCTCCCGAATGCGAGCCTCACGCGGGGCCATCTCGCTCAGTGCCCGTTATTCTGTCATTTTTACTTTCCCTATACTTACCTATATAGCAAGCAGAGGAGATATTGTATTCCACCCAAAAATTCGAGAGATTTCACGTTTAGAGATTCCCTGAATCCAGAGCATTTTTACTTTCCCTACTAGCACTTACAGTAAGTAGAGGGAGTATTGCATTCTACCCAGAAATTCCATGTCGAGGTTTCACTGAAAATAATTGTTATGAGGCTCCCTGAACCCCGCTCCCCCCCAAAAAATGAAAGAGGTGGGTGTGTGTGTGTGTGTGTGTGTGTGTGTAAATAGCATAACTCAGAAAAAAAGGTTCGTCGGCTGATTACGAAACTTGGGATTTTAAGTTTAGGGGCTTCCAAGGATAGAAGACTTTGAAGAAAATCCCCCACCCCAAGCTGTCCTTTACATAGAAAAATATTCATATTTTTTATTTTCTCAAAAATGGCTATAATGGTTTTATTAAAATACCATATGTATGTTTTCAACACAAAGTGCATATCTTGAATTTTTGGGAATGGCCTGTGTAGTCCACTTTATTCTGAATGAGTTGGTAAACCGTAAGAGATAGAAAAAGATCTTACTAAACAAATAAACCAAAACAAAAAACATAGGTCTCATTAAAGCGCACAATTTATGTCAAATAAGATATTTTTGTGGCTATAACCATTTCCAAGATATTCTTTGTTATTGGTTTCAATTTTCAATACCTGAGCATGGAATTTTAATGCCATTACATAGTGACACGCTCTTTAAACATCTGACTATCGCTTTACCTACTGAATTGTACAACCAAATGTGTAAATGCGAATTGGAAATTTATCTGGATTAGCAAGGAGTACAGGGTGATTTATGAAGAACTGACACATTTATTTCTTTAATTATTCTGTTCAAAATTCACTCAATGCCCTAATTTTAGCACCAAATTAAGCAGAATGTTCTGGAGTTTCGATTGCCCTTCACTAGATGCTCAGATGTTCATGTTTTATTCGTAATTGTTAGTTTTATTGTCGGCAACTGTTTTTGAGATTTTGTTCTAGTCAACATGAAAATGGAGTACACATTAAATGAACGACTCTTCCTTGTAAAGCGATACTGGGTTAGAATTCAATTACAGCTACTCAAAGGGCATACCAGAGAGAATTTGGTATTCAGAATCCTCTCCAAAGAAACACAATACTGGTACTGGTAAACAAATTGGAAACAACTGGATCTCTGGTGTGTGAAAAAGGCAAAACTCGTTCATCTAGGCTTCCCACGGTTGTTGTTGACGTAAGAGCACGACTGGACCAGTCACCCAAAAAATCATTAAGACGTTTGTCGCAGGAGACAGGGTACAGCTACTCAATGTGTCAGCTGTGAAAAGTGCAGGCCTAAAGCCGTATAGGATTACAGTTGTCCAACAGTTACAGGACCCAGATAAGGATAGACGACTGAATTATTGTCGTTGGTTTCAGGTGTTCATTGTGCACAATCCTGGCATATTGTTCATCACATGGTTCACAAATGAAGCATGGTTCCATTTATCGGGCTATGTGAACTCTAACTCACGCTATTGGACCAGCGAAAAACCACATATCATTCATGAAGCACCTACACACCCGGTTAAAATCGGAGTTTGGTGCGCAATATTCACACAGAGAATAAAGGGACCATTTTTTTTAAAGAATGTGAACACTGCAGAGTACCGACGGTTTTTCATGGAGTTTGCTGAGCAACTAGACGATGTAGAGCTGAGTCAAGGATATTTTCAGTATGACGGCGCTACGTGTCATGCATCAAATGAATCCTGGCACTAATTGCAAATTTCTTTGACGACCGGATAATTTCCAAGAACCTGTGGCCACCGAGATCTCCGGATTTGACATCGCCGGACTTCTTTCTATGGGGTTACTTAAAAGACAGGGTTTATGCCACACGTCCCCAGACATTGGGGAGCACATTACACAGGAGATTCAAGCTATTGACAACAGAGTCCTCCAACGAGTGGCCAGTAACATGGTACGACGTGTTGAGTTGTGCCTTATGCAGGATGGAGGGCATTTTCAACAGTTTCTATAGAGATAAATTATCTCCCAAAATTCCTCTGCATTTCAGGTATAATAAGTTGTCGCTAGCATAACTCGTTTTGAAACAATTAAAGAAATAAATGTGTCAATACTTCATAAATCACCCTATAGTAATAAGTTTTCGTAAGACTAGTTTGTAGAAGAGTGGGTAGAGAAAGTCATGTGAATGTAACACAAAGACCTTTTCTCTCCTTTGGCACTTCTAAATAACCTTATGCAGATTAATTAGATTTCGATCCTCTCCACCAATGTCTCTTCAGCTTTGGCGTCGGCCAGCACAAAGCAGAATAATCCCGGAAGCAATGATCTCTGAAGGTTCCTTGCCAGTATAAATAGCAGGATATTTCGCAATCACCCCAAAAGTGTTTACATTAATGGGTTGCGATGTAGAATTACTTGTTCTGTAGATTACAAAAGATGACCCTGGGTTTCATTTACGAGTGAAAACGGAAAAGAAAGAAAGGGGGAAAAAAGTATAAAATAGCAGCCTTAGCTTTTCCTTTACAGACATACATTCTTTATTTAGTTTTAGTATTTTTTATGGTAATCTTAATAATTTTTTTTCTTTTCTCTATATCATTTGCTCTTATATTCAATACTTTGACTTCAGGATAAAACAAAGTGGCAACGATTAATGTGGATTCATGAAATTTGAAGAGTAATTAATAGGGCCCGCTAATCCGATTACTTAATTTAAAGAAAAATCCTTCAAAGTGTCATTGTAATTTGAGGAAAAGCCACGAAATATTTAAAGACTGACTGCAACATTTTATACGAAATAATAGCCGGTTAAAATTGTCTCTATTTTGTGCAGTACAATTTTTATTTGTTCTTCTACGTATAGTAAGTAGGGGAAGTATTATATTCCACCCAAATATTCGATGTCGAGATTTCATTGGAAATATATGTTTTGAGGGCCTTGGATAAAAGAAAAACATTTTTAGAAAAAGTTAGTACGTGCGTGTGTGTTTGTGTGTCTGTAAACAGCGTAACTCAAAAGCGAAATGCCGGATAAATACCAAACTTGGTGTTTAAGTTCAGCATCCTCCAAGGATGCGACACGAAGATTTTCAAGAGAATTTCCGCACCCCCAGTTACTCTGTACATGGAACATTTTTCGAAAACTTTGATTTTCTAAAAAATGGCTCAGACAATTTTGATTAAAATACCCTATATTAAAGATATTTACATGACAAATAAAATGTATATCTTGAATTTTCTGGGAATAGCCTGTGAAGTCCACTTCATTTGGAAGAAATGTTGTATAATCTTGTATAACTGGTAAACGTTGGGCGACAGACGAAAACTTACTACACAAAAAATGTATATCCCTTTAAAACACACAATTTATTTCAAAAAGGTTTTGTTGTGGTATAGGCCATTTCTGAGATATCCGTTATTAAAAGTTCAAATTGCTCATTTTTTGGTTTCTCTTAAAAGTCCTTTGAACATTCAGTTGTTTTTCGCGATTGCATGGAAACAGTATGAAATTTTAACGCCAGCATATAGTCTAGTTCTTAAATTTGACTTCCGCTGCTGTCTTTGTATCTATAACGAAATTGTAATGTAGCTATTTCTGCAAAGGTTTATTTGGATTAAAATGTAGTAGAAAAATAAACTTGAGTAAGGATAATTTGTATACTCACTAATAAACGATAGAGGGTAGAGAAAGTCATGTTTGTATTACTTCATATTTTTAATTTTGTCCCACGGCTGCCGTTTTTAAAAATAGTGTTTACTTTTCTAAAGATTAAGCATATTACTGGCGTATTTGACTAACTAAAATCTATTCAGGTTTCCTCGTTCATGATGTTCCAGACAACTTTTGCTGACGTCTGCAGACAGCGGCAGGTGTTTTTATTTCTTTATTTCTTTGTCGATGCTTTGCTATTTTACATACATATGTCTGAAACTGTATTAAAATGTCAATAAAATCGAACAAGTTGGGGTGAGACTTATAAAACTGAGCATTGAAAGCTGATTGAAACGATTCACATAAGTTCCAGGGTTTCCCAAGGAAGCTAGCCGTAGCTTGGGCCCTCATTATTGAAAGGAAATTTGAATACCTTTCGATATAACTTTCAAGGTGGTGATCGGACAATTCTGTTAATTTTGAATAGATTGATGAGACTCAACTAAGGCGAAAGCAACGCAATTACCAACGTTTTTAGGTTTTACAAATGTCATCCCAAATGAATACCGCAACCAAGTTACCATCTTGGGATTTACTTTCTTGAAAGGCTTCGCTTACGCCAAGCTTTTGAATTGTCTTGTACCAGACCTAATGGCGGTGGAAGTAGTAACGAATAAGTCTTGCATTTGTGAACGGCTTTATGAATTGCTGCCTCGAAGTCGCGCACTGTTATTTTAGGTTAAAAACGATAATTCAAATCAGAACACTTTTCTTGCTGCAGATGAAAGAGGTTAGTACATAACGATTCTGTCTTATCTATTAACAAGGAAAACACGAAAGAAAATAATATTTTAAATCCATGCAAGGTAGACAGCTGTGGTTGGTAACATTGAAATATTCCATCTATGTAAACCTTGTCACACTACGACAAAAGCTTCATGGTTTTGTCACAAGAGAGCATAACTAGTCGAATGTGTATTATGTACATAAGAATAGTGAAGAAAGATTCTGCTATCGATGTCCAAATGTTCATTCTACCAATACTTCGAGAGCAGGTTGTGTTTTCCTCTTTGCGTATGCACGATAAATGTAATGCAGCACGTACTAGTTTTGAAGGTAATTTTGATTTGTTCTCTAGAACTTTACGTTCTGCAGTGTTACTAATCTAATGATGCACCACATTTTCATTCATTTCATGCTTGTGATTCGACTCCACGTGCATAAAATTGCCATTTGCTTTCGAATACATACAGTTTTCCTTATTGTTATTCACTGCACAATTCTAAAACCCGTACCCACGCTTTAACAGTTTATTTTTCTGTAGGTGAATCCAATCACGGTTATTAGTCCTTATTTTTAATATAAGGGTAAGCTTGATGTCTACCTAAGTGTACAGATAGTCTTGTCTTGTGCTTATTTAGAGAAAGTTGGCTACTCTGTCGAACAACACGGTGGTGATTATGGAAACGAGAGATCACTGGAGAAAATGGAGGGTAGAACAGCTCATAGTTTCATTTGGTGCATGTGGTAAAACGAAATAGTGCCTTACAAATGGTAACTAATAATTAGGGCTAGGATATTTATGACCTAAAAATCGTCACAATATGTACAAAAAATTATGCTGTTATGACCAATCATTTACCAAAATATGCACAATAACATAATAAATATGACCTAACAATATTAAAATGAGGTAACATTTCTATTGTAAAATAAATTAGTAAGTCAGTTTTGATAATGAACTATTTATTTGAGAATATAATGCACATGAGAAGCAAGCTAAACTATACGATTTGACATTCCAGTATGATTTTTATTAACATTATAGGAACATAGTTAACCTATGTGGTTTTTACATCCTCATTCTACTTCATATAAGCTCCGAGTTGCAATACACAATGAATACCTTGTGCAAATTTTCAAATGAAAAAGATTTCCTATTGTCAGCCAACAAAGCCTTGTACTTCGAAAAGCTTGTTTCTACTTCAGCTGACACAAGAGGAGCACATTTAAAATGAACAATATCATTTGAATCTAAATCTGAATGATTAAGAGAGAACTTTTCACCCAACAAAATCATTGAAATGGAACACAGTGTATGATACCCTTTATTTTTTTCTAACATCTTTTCCATTTTCTTTGACACTTCTTTTCCCACTTTACCACAAACACCCTCTAATTTATTCCAATTTTTTTCACTTGTTCTATCTGCTTCACTAGTAGCACTTCTGATTCCTCCAAAGCAGTTATGACAGCAGGTATAAATCCAAAATTTGATTTTATGTATGAAAGTTTGCCTGAAATTTCACCATTAGACATTAATTCTTGAGCTAGTCCAATTGAAGTAGCTTCACTGCTATCGAATGAATCAATGATGCTTTTCACAACGTTGAAGTTCTGGCAGTAATAGTTGCAGGCATCAATCCAGGACCCCCCTCTTGTCAAAATGGGAGATGGTGGCAAGGGAATGTCTGGAACTAACAACTTAAATGCTGCAACACGTGAAGGGGCTTTCAAAAATACCTTTTTGACACACCCAATAAATTTGTCAACGTCACTGAATTTACTACGAATCTCCTCTGCAACTCGGTGCAAGGCGTGAGCTAAACAAGTCACATGCACCATTGTACTGTACAATGCTTTTAAAGAATCAGCAGGTTTCACCATATAAGGTGCAGCATCCGTTACAAAGAGAAGTACATTGTCATGCTTAACACCTTCGGGCCATATGGCACCCACAGATCTGTCGAACAACTTAGAAATGGTGGAAAAATTTACTTTTTCTAAATTTCACTGTTTATTAGAAACTTTTCGCCTTGACCATCTTCTTCCAAAGTTCCCACAATGACATTTGCAATATATCTTCCCATAGTGTCTGTAGTTTCATCAATTGATACCCAAATTTTTTTATTTACAAGCTGTTGTCTGATTTGTTGTATTGTTTTTTCGTAGCTTCGGCTGACAAAGTTCTTTCTTAATGTGAAAGAATCAGGAAGAGATTTGCGTGTGTATTTTTCTAAGAATTCACGAAATTTGGATGGTTTAGTTTACTTAAGGAAATATCAGCACAAAGGAAAGCTGTACAAAGTTCTTCGCAGAATGGAGAATAAGACTGGCGGGATTCCCCTAGGAGCATTTGCTGTAGTGTTTTTTTTTTTTTTTTTTTTTTTTTTTTTTTTCATTTTCAATCCGTTGTACTCCGCGTTTGTGTTTATCTGTCACCACATGCTGCTGAACGTTAAATGACTTCTCCACAGTTACTCTTACGTCACACAGTTTACAATACAGTATTTTACCATCACTTGAAAATACTTTCTCACCATATTGAGACACAAACTTTTTTAGTTTTACTTGAACATTTTGTTACACTTTAGGCATTTTTTCTGAACTGTACTGCACACGCTTACAACTTCAATAAGACTGAATAACACAATGAGTGAATTAGACACTTGTTTGCAGTCCAGGTCCAGAATGACTTAATCAGCTACCTGTTCATAGAGTAACAATAGCTTACACACTCACTGATGCGTAAGGGTGAAGTCCATATTGTGAATTCAAAGGAAACAGGGAAGGAAGGTAGATACTTGCCATTTTCCAGGAAACAAAATGAGGTGCGCAATTCTGAGAAATGTAACACGGAAGAAATAAATTGCATGAGAAAGTTCTTTTCTTCTTGAAAGAGTGAAAATATGACGAATATGACCATTTACTTACTAAAATATGCTCTATCAGAGAGTAATGGCCATATATGCAAAAATATGACTTAACAAATTAGGTTAATTCATTTCGCTGTTTCATAAGAAGCATTTATATGTATTTAAGGAGCATGTCAGTCCTACCAAAAAATATATGCCCTATCATAAAAATCCTAACCCTACTAATAATGGAAGCAGTAACGATGGAAACTAAAAAGGGCAGTAGGGTAAATCCTAAGACAAAAATACGCTAGTAGTTGCGGAATAGGGACATGAAGAAAACGTTTATGAGAAAGTGTAACAGTTGTCCGCAAATGAATACCGGCGACGTATTGCGTGGGCTGGTTCTCCGAGGTTATGCTGCAAGGAACTAATAGAGGGGAAAGAGTTGCCGTTCTAGCGGCGTTATCGACTATCTCATTTCCTGGTAGTACAAACACTGTCACAGACCGGCTGAAACACTACACACTACAAAAACAAATGATTTTTACAATATGGGAAACTGATGAACGTTACACAAAGTCCTTTCACAGTATGAGAAATTGATGAACTCTACAAACAAAAGATTCACCGATACTCAGTATGAGAAACTGACATAGTAATTTATACCTGTATTTATTTTCCTCAACTCAAAATTCAATAAAATAAAGCAGACTTTGCAGGTATTTCCAGAAAATTCAAGATATATATTTTATTGGTCATGTAGATCTTAAACATATGGAACTTTCAAAATGTTAGTCATTTCTGAGAAAATAAAAGTTTCGTATACATCCGACATTTCGTTTTTGAGTGTTTTTCACACAGAGACGGGCCATTTTCTACAAATACTTTTTGTTTAATTCAGGAAACCTTATAAAGTAATTTTGGTGATATCTCGATATCGAACGTTTGTGTGAAATGCAATACAACTACTTACTATACGTAAGCAGTAGAAAAATTAAAAATAAGCTTTTCTAAGAATAGTTTCTGGAAGAGATATAAAAGTAAACGTTAATGGCTAGAGAAAGCCATGTGAATGCAACTTGTTCACCTCATGGTCCAGAAAGGCGCGTTTCGTCCTCCGTAGTGTAGTGGTTACCATGCTAGCCTCTAGTACCCGAGGTCGCGGGTTCAAACCCGGCGGAGGGCAATGGATTTTTTTCGGGCGTAAAAATCCTTAGCATGGCTTCCTTCGGAAGGGAAGTAAAGCCGGTGGTCCCGTGTCGTAGATTAACGGCACGTAAAAGAAACTCAAGCCCGATAAAGAGGCCTCTGAGCAAAATTTACGGTCTTTCACTCCCAATATATAATGGGACGCTAAGGACCATAGCAGTTAAAGAGCGTCCATAAATAAAAGTCAATTTAATTTTAGAAAGGCCCGTGAAATAAATGCAACTTACCCGTTAGTGACATCGCCGGCGAAGAACAGAAGGTAGCAAGCTAGGAGAAGAAAGCACATCACAACTGCGTGGCATACGACACAGCGGCAGACTGTAGCAAGCCAGCTTAGCGGCATTACAACATATAAGGAAGTAGCTTTCCTGTAGGCCCCCTGCGATGAGGTAAATCTACGTTTTCAAGGTTAAGGAAACAACTTAAGAGAGGCTAATTAATGAATTAAGGAAAATTTAATGTCGTGCCAACAAGTTACCATAAGTAGTTACAACTTCTGCCTACAAACGGCATGTGTGGAAGAATAATTAATTAACGTTGCTTGACAATGAAGCAACAACTCGTATGAAGTGGTTAACTATGAAGTCCGGGATTCTTTCTCTCTCTCTCTCTCTCTCTCTCTCTCTCTCTCTCTCTCTCTCTCTCTCTCGCAAGGGGCAGAGGAGACTTAAGCACTGCGGTCAGAGACCTATTGCGCCGCATGCAACCTCCAGGAGGAAGGATAAGATGAAAGATCGAACGGTGGTAACCCGCGCCAAGTAGTGGCAGATGCGGGGTTCCTAACGTTCACAGATGGAAATACTCCTGCAACCACCCTCTCCCCAGTGCTCCTCCTGACGAACAGGTCCGAACTGCCCTGGTTCCATACCAGAGGGGGAAGAAAAGTTCACAGAACACATATCCACCTCACACCATGCATCACTAAACTACCCAGTCAAAACCCCGTACCCAGAAAGTTGATATGAAATGAAATGATAGAGAATGAGAGCTCGGAAAAAATTGTGATATTAGAAAAACCACCCCAACATTCACCTGACGACAAGGGAAAACGAAAGCCCAGGACTTGTAATTTATGTGGGGTTTAGGGTTGGTTGCTACGTTCCCATAACGTGGAGTAGGTACACTAAGTTAATACAGAGAGAGCCAAAAAACTACGGTGTTTTTCCTATCCGCGTCCTCGGCGCTCGTTGCCATCTGCCGCTGTCATAGAAAAGCGCGGATCGAACCATACAACATTTTTAAAACTACTTTTAAAGGCTTTACTTACCAACTTTATGAAAGGATATGCTGAAAATGGCCACTGTCGTACATACGTTTTGGGCACCTCTTTAGGAAACTATCCATCATGGAATTTTTGGGGGGAATTTTCCAAACGATGACCAATGTCGTCTAATGTTTCTTCGGTGAGAACCGAACGCCGTCTTTTACATTTCTTAGCCTGAACACTTCATATGGTCTGAAATTTTCTGTAAAGTTCATGGATTGTTGTACGGCCTGGAACTTTTACGCCTTCAAATCTTTCTGCAAATCGTACTTTCACTTGGCGAGCTGACCGAGTTAACACATACGAATCATAAATAAATACACGCTGTGCAGTAGAAAACATATACTGAGCCATAATGTACTTTGTGACTAAGGACAAAGTAATGAATAACTCGTAATAATTGAACTACATCACACACCGTCAACTCAAAACTGCACTTCACACTGCAGAGCAAATCCACAACAGCGTCACTTTGTTTATAGCAGCAGTGCGTTAGCATGTTTTTATCATATTTCCACACGTCCAGTGGAAAAACACCGCGCAGCCGGTAATATTGTTCATAAAACACCCCTCAGGGTAACTTAAAACATAAAGTGTATAAGACAAACCTACACACCCGGGAAGAATTAAAATAAAATATCCGCCATGAAATTACTCAACGTGAACAATGGCGAATGATGGATAGTTTCCTAAAGAGGTGCCAAACATGTGGACAACGACGGTGGCCAGTTTCAGCATCTCCTTTCGTAAAGTTGGTACGTAAAGCCTTTAAAATTAGTTTTAAACATGTTGTATGTTTCCATTCGCGCCTTTCTATGATAGCGGCAGACGGCAACGAGCGCCGAGGACGCGGACAGGAAAAACACCGCGCAACCGGTTCGTAGTCTTTTGGCTCTCTCAGTATAAGCGATGCGCACATGCCGATTTTCTTAGTAGTCCGTTCATTCTTTAGTTGTTAATTTAAAGCAGTTACACATAAATAATAATAATAATAATAATAATATATTATTATTATTATCAATTTTATATTAGCACGGAATAACAGTAGTTTTGCCTACCAGATTTTCTAGAGTTTTACACAGTTTTGTCTCACTGGAGACAACTGAAACTAAGCGTTAGCACGTAGGACATGCAATTTAACTGAATCTTCTTTCTTTTAAGTGCATATAATGTATGCAAGTTTATCTCTGTTAGAACGGGGCTTTTCCGCATTAGTAACTAAGATAAGGCGAAGCATATGTAAGCAGGCACGAGATAAGCTGTTAAGATTCTAGAACGGATGAGGCAACTCCGGCCGCCGAGAATGTTAACAAACGTGTGTTTATGAAGTTTATTGGGAAATGTGAAATGACAAAATATTCTGGCGGTTTGCTGGATATATATTTCACGTTTTCTTCTTTGCTCTTCCCCTCTGTTTCTAAGTTTTAGGATATATATACTGGTTACGAGCACAGGATCGAATTCTGGTTAACTTCGTCACGGTGTTAAAGTGCTTACCTCCAAGATGACCTTTGAGTCAGGGAACATGTGAAAAGCACTTGGGAAAAGATCTGGTGAATATGGAGGATGCGAGAAAACTTCCCAGTTGAATCTTCTGAGCTCCGCCTGAGTCAAGATTCAACTTGGACGTTTTCTCGTATCCTCCGTATTCACCGGAGCTGGCCCGAGTGATTTTCACCTGTTCCTCCAACTCAAAGGTAAGCACTTTTAACACCGATGATGAAGTCAAATCAGTGAGCAATTGGTTGCGAGGTTGTGCTTTAAGTTCTTATTTCAGCAGAAAAGAAAATATATTCTACAATTTTTCGTGTACCTTAATTCAAATATGAAGCGATTAAGGCAGATCTAATTGGATTATATGGAGAACAGTGGCTGATCTACATATTTTGTTATCTAAACAATCTTAAATGTCTAGTTTCGCCATAATTTACGATTTTTCTTTGTATAAATCGTAATTTTTGCGAGAGTTAAAGAAGTTGCAACTACACGCTGCTAGACCTAGAGTCGGTGGCACACACGAAGACAGGTTGGGGAAAGTCACTGCACAGATTGAGAGAGAGACGGAGACAGAGAGGGATGGAGGGAGAGATATGCTACACTGTTTCTTACTTAACTCTCGCTTGCTATATGCTGGCAGGTCACGCGACTCAGAGCAATGCTACTGCGCAACCTGCACCACCCTACTTCGTTTCAGTTATTCCTGCTTCAGCCCCGCGCAAATGCACTCTCTGTATACGCCCCTGCCAATAGCCCTTTCAACTGATATAATACCTTCCTTCAAAATTAAACAATAAGGCACGTTTCGTTACGTCATGCATTAAAGTTAAGTTTTCTGTATCAGCATATAAATACATGGTGTAAATTGTAGTTTCAGCGATTTTAAAACATTCATATATGAAATATGCTTAAATTTGATTATAGCCCCTCAAAGGGCCTGCTGTTAATTTTTTTCAAATAGAACGTTTTTAAAGTTTTAGTAAAAGAGAATGGTGTGTTATGATATAAAATTAAATTGAGTTTTATTTATGGACGCTCTTTAACTGCTGTGTCCTTAGCGTTCCACTCTATATTGGGCGTGAAAGACTGGAATTTTTGCTCAGAGGCCTCTTTATCAGTCTTGAGGTTCTTTTAGTGCCGTGAATCTACGACACGGGGCCACCGGCTTTACTTCCCTTCCGAAAGAAACCACGCTAAAAAGTTTTACGCCCGAAAAAATCCATCGCCCAACGCCGGGTTTGAACCCGCGACCTCCGGAACTAGAGGCTAGCATGGTAATCACTACACTACGAAGGACGATACAGCATGTGCAGAATACATACAAATTACAGTTATATTCAGTAATTAACACTCCATCTAAGCAGCGCTATATTGCACAATTAAGGTACTTGGGGTAAACGTGACCTGTGATTTTGCGATAAAGCACGAACTAGACTCCTCATTGCATTTAAAATGGTACAAAGTGTTTGAGTGTACACATATCACATAAATAGATTGCCTATTACCTATAACCATGTGTCCGCTTGTACCAATGTATACAATAAACGTAAAATTAGGAATTTGTTAAGGTAAACGTACCTATAATTTAAAAACCTTAACAGCTGAAACAAGACATAACTAACCTGTGTATTTAATATGCATTCGCAATATGCAGTGGGATTGTTACATCTGGGTTGTGCATCAAGCTGCACTTTTCTTTTCACTACATGAATTATATGATTCCTTAAACACCATCGAAAAAGAAATCTTACTATTAAAGAACACAAGATTGGTTGTCATTCCGTTTTCAGATTACTGTTATAATGTAAAATCATTTATAAACTGGAAATTACATTGTTATAGCGGAATAACGGGCGCACTTTATGTACTATATTTCAAATAATACTTTAAAGAGTATCCACATATTACAGCATTATATTTATATACGTGCACATACAAATTCATAAAGTTTTGACCTCAAAACAGCTTTCCCCTTACAGCAATGTAAATGCTAAGAAAGGAAAATGCTTATACACTCTATATTCATGTTGGCGTCTAACCTTCTCCCATTAAACTTAGCTGGAAAATTATATATATGTTCCATCAGCGGTTTCTCGAGTCATGCGGTCTGTGTTGAGGCTTATGGCTGAAGAAGCCCATATCATGTCTAGGGTATACTATCTTTGCATTTATAGCATATCACCGCCTAGAATACACTGAACTTAACGTAACTTGAACTTAACGCGATGTAACATGAAAGTCTAACACACTGAATGGAATGAGCTATTTAGGGTTGACTTAACGTAATTTAACGCAGCGTAACTAAAGATATTGTCACCGTCAAACTTTTCCCTCCCATTACGTTAAGAGTACATAATAGACCTTTAGTTTAGCGGCATTTCATAACTTAACGTTACGTCATGTCATGTTAAGCAACGTTCATCGTAATCCCGGCATTACAGTTGAAAATTTCATGAATTCCTGTCTTTTATTTTGATGGGTTTAATAACAACATTATAGTTTATTAACTCAGCTGATCAAATAAAAAGGCGTGCTATGCTACAAGTTACATGCGAGTACAAACACACTGAAATGTTACTTATAATTAATGAAAATGCAAGGCATTATTATGTGCCGATCTGTAAAATTTGGGATAATATTCATAACTTTTCATGCAAATTTCAAAGTTATTTTATCTATATAAACTGTTACGAAAATTTGCCGTGGCCGTTATCAATTGTTTCATCGTGATAAAAACAATGTCGTGGGAATAGCTCAGGCGGTAGCGTCTGTGGCTCGCATTAGGGAGGTCGCGGTTTCAAATTCCATGTGTCGTCTAAACTGGCTATGGGTTTTCTTGGTTTTGCTCAGTTGCCAGGCAAATATTTGCCGGATTGGATATTCAACACCAAGACCCAAATTTCAATGAACGGAGAAAAATAAATAAAAATATGTGGTACAGGAAGGCGACGTTATCAACAAGTTACCGAAACAGATTGTACAGGAAGGCGACTGCGCAACTAAGGGAATTTCCCAAGCATCACAATGACTACAACCACCAGTTCCATGATCCAAAAGTCCACAAAAACTCATGGCACAGGCAACACCATTTAGTGTCGGTACAGGAGGGTGAATACGCAACTATCTGCAAGTTCCTCAGCAGATGACACAGGAAGGTAACTGCGCAATTAAGGCAATTTGTCCAACATCAAAATGGCTACAGCCATCAGTTCCATGATCCCAAAGTCATATTCAGCCAAAAGCTCTTGGTCGAATATGCAACTATCAGAAATTTCCTCAAGCTGATGGTATAAGAAGGCGACTAAGCAACTAAGGTCATCTGTCTAGCTTACGCTGACTCAGGTGAACCAATGAATATACAGAAACTGTCATTATATGAGCAAAAAGAAGTTAGGCGACGTTAAACAGTGATAAAAAATAACGTGTGGACGTTTGAAGAACATATGCTTTAATCTCCACTAAATGGTGGTGGGCTTCAAAATTCTGTTTTAGTGTGATATTAAGTACATTTTGGGTTGTATTATCTGAATTATTTTTCTACATTGCTTGGAAATTAACCTTTTGATTTAGAATGTGATATTTCATCTACACTTGACAATGATTAGGGAAAATAAATTATATGAAGCACAGGAGTAAGGTAGAAAGGCTGAATGTATTTATGGAGAGAAAATAGAGTAGAAGAAAACCATTGAAAGCAAGGAAAAAGAAAAAGCTTTAAGAATGTAAAGCTATTAAAAAGAAGAAAAAATCTTATGTATTACAATCATCTGACTTTCCCTACCCTCTATCCCTTATTAGTGGGTATACAGACCATTCTTACTAAAGCTTATCTTTTTACCTATTTAATTTTAATTCAGAAAACATTTACCAAAATTAGCGAAATAGCTATACCACACATTTCGTTATACATACGAGTACAAAGAGAACAGCGATAGTCATATGTTTAAGAACTGAACGCTATATCTGGCCTTAAAATCCCACACTCTTTCCATTCAATCGCGAGACACACTGAATGTCGACAGGAATTGGAAAAGAATGATAAAGTATTGAAGAGTTCGAACCATAAATAACGGATATCTCGGAAATGGCTGATGCCACAAAAAAGTTATTAGAAGCAAATTGTGTGTTTTAAAGATATCCACATTTTTTGTATAGTACGTTTTCGTCTAACGCTTAACGTTTACCAGTTATACAAGATTCTGTACAAACTTCCTACCAAATAAAGAGGACTTCAAAGGTTATTCCCAGAAAATTCAAGATATATTTTATTGTCATGTAAATATATTTAATATATGGTATTTTAATCAAAATCATTAAAAACATTTTTTTAGAAAACAAAAAATCTCTAAGCAAAGTGTAGTTTGGGATACGGAAATTTTCTTGCAAATCTCTGTGTCGCATCTTTCGGTATTTATCCGACTTCTAGTTTTTGAGTTATGCTGTTCACACACACACACACACACACACACACACACACACACACACACACAGACCTTTTTCTAGAAATGCTTTTCTTATTCAAGGGACCTCAAAACAAGCATTTCCTGTGAAATTTGTGTATAGAACTTTTGGGTGGAATGCAATACCTTCTCTACCTACTATGTATTATACTTTTCATTTGTTGATTACTTAACCATCACACATTCACTATAGTTTTCCATTCAAAGTAAGATGCACTACCTCTTACTTTTCTCTTTCCACTGTCCAAAGCCATTTATTTTTTTACTTTACACAAAAACTGTCTAATGCTTCTAGCGTCCTTGCATATCATTTCAATTATAAGTGTATTTCTATCCCCCTTCAACCACTTCTTATTAAAAAATTCTTTTCTCCAATTTTCTGTTCCTTGGCACTTAAATACTATGTGTTCAATGTCTTCATTACCACCACATATCGGACATTGGTTCTGAGGAATACCCTGTCTTAGCCCTTTTAGCCTCCATGCTCCGGTTCTTAACCATGCAATAGATTCTCTCTCTTCTTTATTTACTATTTCTTTATTTTTCCCTACCCCATGTATTTTTCATTAGCCTATAATAAACTAATGAGCTCTTTTCGGCAATCTCACTGATGTATTATACGTGATAAAGAAAGTAAAAATCCAACAACAAAAATCTGATGTTACATTCACATTACTTTCTCTACTTTTGTACAAACTATTTTTTAAACGCTTATTCTCCGTCGACTTCATGTTAATCGAGATAAACATTTGAAGAAACTATCTTATTGTTAATTTTCTTATAGGTGCAAAGAGAATATGGTAGGCTTTAAGCGATAGTCAAATGTTTTAAGAGCTGGTTGCTATGTGGAGCATTCCATTCTCTTTATATGTCCAGGACCACAACAACAAACATCGAATAACCAATTCCCATTTGATAAAAATTAATAAGTATTGGAAAATTCAAAGAAATAATAACAAATATCTCGGAAATGGTTCACTGGACAAAAAAATGTATGTAATATAAATTGTATGTTTCAACGAGATTTACATTTTTTGTGTAGTCAAATTTTGTCTATCTCTTATGGTTTACCAGTTATGCAAAAACTATTCAGAATGAAGAGGACTTTTGGGGACATTCCCAGAAAATTCAAGATATACGTTTAATTTGTCAGAAAATATCTTAAATATATTTATGATATTTTAATCAAAATCGTTAGAGTCATTTTTGAGAAAATCAAACCTTTCGAAAAATGTTCCTTGTAAAGGATAGTCTGGGGTGGGAGAATTTTCTTGAACATTTTCGTGTCGCATCTTTGAAAGATAATGAACCTAAATACCAAGTTTTTGAGTTTTTGTTTTTGAGTTATGCTGTTCACAGACATACACACGGACCTTTTTCTAATAATGCTTTTTTGGACTCAGGGAGCCTCAAAGCATGCATTTCCGGTGAAATCTCGGTATCGAATTTTTGGGTGGAATGCAATGCTTCCCCTACTTACTATACGTAGTAGAGAAAGTAAAAAGGCATAAATAATGCAGAATATGGGGGGGGGAATCTACTGTTACATTCACGTGAGTTTCTCTAAACACTCTTATACAAACTATTCTTACAAAAGCTTATTTTCTGTCTACCTCATGTTTATCCAGATAAATATTTGGGGAAATGGTTTTATTACACATTTCCTTGTAGGTACAGGAGGCTATGGCGATAACCAACACTTTAAAAGAAACGGATCACACTATGTGCTGCTTTGAAATTCAATACTTTTTGCATGATCACGAGAAACAAACAGTGGGAAAACAGTTCAAAAAATATATGTTACGTTCACAGACTTTTTCTAAACTCTATAGCTTGGTGGGTATACAAATTATTCTTACGAAAGTTTAATTTCGCATCTACTTATTTTAATAGGGTTAAACCTCTCCGGAAATACCTGCATTACACATATCGTTGTAGATATAGAGGAACAGCGATAGTCAAATGTTTTAGAACTGGACGCTTATGCTGGCCTTAAAAGTCCATACTCTTCCCATGGCATCGCAAGAAACAACTGAAAATCGATAAGACTAAAATAATGTATAAGTATTGAACAATTCGAACCTAGCTCAGTCGGTAGAGCAATTGCCTGCTGTGCTGGGGAGGTGGGAGTTTTTCTCTAGCCAAGATTAATTCTTATCCACCCCAGAGTCTGGAAGTATGAATGAGAGTGTGAATGTGTGTATGATCTAATGATTGAAAACCAAAGTGCAAGAAACCCAACGTAAAGATTTACAGGAGTTAACACCATTGCCAATTGGCAATACGTTCCAAAGGAAAGGGCGCCAATAAGACCATTGTAGTTAAAGGTGGGGTATAAATGGAACTAAAAAAAAAAAGAAAAAAAAATCGAACCATTAATGATTATATCCCTTATGTCAAACAATTTTATTTGAAATAAATTATGTTTTAAAGAGACCTATATCTTTTGTGTAATATGTTTTCGACTATCGCTTAACGTTTACCAGTTATACAAGATTATACAAAATTCCTTCCGAATGAAGATTACTTCATAGGCTATTCCCAAAACATACTAGATATGCATTTTATATGTCATGTAAATGTCTTTAGATGTCTTTAGAGCCATTCTTTCAGAAAATCGAAAATTTCGTAAAATGTTCCATATAAAGGGTTGTAGGAGGCGGGATTTTCTTGAAAATCTTCTGTCGCATCTTTGGAAGGTACTGAACTTAAATACCAAATTAGGCATTTATCCGACTTTTCGTATTTGAGAAATACGACACACACACGAACGTTTTTCTAAAAAATGTTTTTTTTTATTCAGGGGGTCTCAAAACATGTATTTCCAGTAAAATCTCCTTATTGTACTTTTGGGTGGAATACAAAACTTCCGCTGCCTACTATACACAATAGAGAAAGTAATAAAACAAACAAAAATGCTAAAACTGATTTCTTTTTCTCTCTTTACAGGAACGGCGTCGTAACACAGTGTCTGCAACCAAAATAAAACCGACGATGGAAATATATCGGCCTCCAAGTAAGTTATTTTCATCTATTTATTGTGCTTTAGCACGTTTTTCCATTTAAACGCCATCTTTTAACATGGCTAACGAGACAGACAGGCTACGGCGCGAATAGCTTTACGTCATCGGCCATGACTGGACTAGAAGTATCAGCTGATTTCAGTTCGCCCCTTAGCCGGTCTATCTTGTTAGCCATGCCTTTTAACATATGACGTCATTCGAGGAAGGTACTTTTTTAGATATACAAATTTTGGTATTTGAATGAATAGAATGAAAGTAGTCTGTAAAATTGCTTAAGTTTTAGAAACTATACTGGCAATTTGGTAGAAAACCTGCCCTCTGCCTGTCGTGTTCCCTGGTCCGGCCGCCCTATCTCCTCTCACCTCGTCCCTCCCTCCCGGGGGCGCCCCGTCCGGGGCATAGGTGCAAAAGATCTATGTAGGTCGACTGCTAAGTCTCCCTCCACGTTGAATCCTAACCTTCTGACGCAATTTGAATTATAGAAGTATACTTTGAGGATGGTGTTGTATTGTATTTCAACTGTTGAGGAGCCGAATTTGAAGTAGTTGCAACCCCACGTATGGTAAAAAGTTTCCTGTAGTCTTCGCCCCAAGGTTAAAAATATTAACTTTGTAATTTGACTGTTTCTTTAAATATTATATATTTATGTTTGCCTCGGCTGCGTCATTATCATTGTTAGAGACATGAATTTCTTTGCAGAGAGTGGTGCGGCTGAGAATGTAGACTTTACACAGATTATAATTTTTAGTTCACTCCTTTTATTAATTCTTGACACGATTTAAAATAACACTTCACTGATATAGAAAGCTGTGAGATTATTTATTAATTACTTGCACTTTTTAACACGTAAACCATTTTTGTCTCACACTGAATACGTATTAAACTTCTCGAGGACGCGTCTCGCGTCCGGTTAGGAACGTTGTCTGGTAGCAACTGAACTCTGAATTTGTAAATTTTGCTTCATTTTAGTTTCTGATTGGCTAATCCTACTCCAATAGAATACTTTTATTTAACTTAAGCTTTTTTCTGGTTGTTGATTGGCTATTTAATAAACTGTCTCAAAAATTACATAATTGTTGCTCCAAGAATTACCAGTAGCATTATTTAAATTCTAATTCATTATTGCCTCATTGTTACCTCATTATTAGTAACTTTTAACCTATTATTCTCACAGCTCCTACATTATTAAATTGCGTAATACATCCACATAACATTATTAAACATATACATAATAATATAAACATTAATACAATGACTGTTACATAATTGTTATATATTATATTATACACTTATTGCTTTAAGGCGGGCTGTTATTGAATTTCGACTTAAATTATTTAAGTGTTAAAAATACTACCTCAACTTGGAATCTTCATTTCGGTAAAAAGCGGCTTCATCCCCAGGTCTTGATAAATGTATTGGTTATTCATCTCAACAATCACGGCTTTGTTGCACGCAAAACGCAGAAGGGAAGGCACTATGTAGAGTAGATGTGAGACAAACTTTTATTATTGTGTAACTGTTGTAACTAGACGAGCAAAATATGAAGAAAAATTTGCCAAAATGTGAAAATGTGAAGGAAAAAAATCTCAAAAAATTTTCCCCATACATCTCAACTTTCCCCATACCCTTAAAGCATCTTATGCTTTAAGGGTATGGGGAAAGTTGACTTCATTAGTTAAAAAAATAGGTTTTGTGAATTTGCCCATGTTTAAAAATAACATATCATATGAAATACAAGAAAATACTTGGAGGTTATATATTTTAATCGTTGTGAAACTCTTAAACTTAGGGGAAAAAAAGTTACTGGTTGTTTTGTCCTTGCTTAATACTAATTACAATATGCCATTAAAAGCACCGGTCCGCGAAAATAAAAACTCTTCAAAAATACAGGGCGTTTAATTTCGCACATCATATCACACAGAGGAAACTCCACATTTTCTTAACTGTATCTGACTTTTTGGAAAGATTGGTGCTGTTTCTTCATGATTCATTTCCTGGAAAGAGTGGCTTGGGTCTTCTAGATGTGTTTCACAGAAAACTTTCCTAATAGAACTCAAAAACCTGGCACATTGTTAATGGAAATTATTTTAAAACCGAAAAATCATAAATATTATAAAAATGAAATTAGAAGATTCATAAACTATTTTACCAACATATTATGAAATATTACATTTTTTGTCACGTACATTGAACTCTAGACACTTCAAAACGTATAAGTATTTGTTTTCCTATAATGATAGCAAACACCGTTTAGAAAATGAAATTTCATATACTGCCTGTCTCTAGTTTGATTTCAATACAGAAATATTGGCTTCATCAACAATACAATTATTAGTACAAAAAGAACAGGACTAATTAGATGTAATACAGTATCTGTATCTAACATTAGATGGAACTTCAAACCACTATGATGGAGAATTAACAGCTATAAAAACAGCATTACAAAACATTCTATACAGACCATACATAAAACAAAAATAATAATCTTATCAGACTCAAAATCAGTCATAGATAGGATAGTAAATTACAATAATAAAACAAGAAATCTTAAAGAAATAAGAAACCTAATTAAAGCAGTTAAAACTAAAAATTATGTCACTCTACAATGCATCCCAGATCATGTCGGACTTTAGGGCAATGAACATGCAGATCAATTAGCAAAGAAAGGAGCAATACAACAAATAAAACCTGTAGGACAAATACAAATAAGTAAACAATTAAGTAACATTAAGCAACATTTCAAAAGACAGCAGAGACCTGATGAAGAAGATAAATTAAAAGATAAAGATTATAAGAATATTAAAGGTAGAGTTGATATAAAAAATGCCAAGGAAGACTGCAATGGCCTTATTTAGGACGGCAACTGGCCACGATTGCCTCGCAGAACACCTCGCACCTAAACTAAATTTTTGAATCATAAACATAGTATATTCCATAAGAAATCTTATCAAATAATTCATTTCTAGATATTCTTCCACTGAAAAAAAACAACCCTGTATTAGACATTTTTTCAAATCTTTTTTGAAGAATGTTAGGGTTTTAACCTTTTTACTTTCTCTACTACGTATAGTAAGTAGGGGAAGTATTGCATTCCACCCAAAAATTCGATACCGAGATTTCACCGGAAATACATGTTTTGAGACCTCCTGAATCCAAAAAAAGCATTTTTGGAAACATGTCCGTGTGTGTGTCTGTGTGTGTGTGTGTGTGTGTGTCTGTGTGTGTGTCTGTGTGTGTGTCTGTGTGTGTGTCTGTGAACAGCATAACTCAAAAACTAACAGTCGGATAAACACCAAACTTGGTATTTACGTTCAGTATCTTCCAGGGATGCGACACGAAGATTTTCAAGAAAATACCCCCACCCCAGACTACCCTTTACATGGAACATTTTTCGAAAATTTTAATTTTCTCAAAAATGGCTCTAACGATTTTGATGAAAATATCATATGTTTAAGATAATGTCATGAGAAATGAAATGTATATCTCGAAATTTCTGGGAATGTCTCCAAAAGTATTCTTCATTATGAACGACTTTTGCATAACTGGTAAACCATAAGAGATAGACAAAATTTTACTACACAACAAATGTAGATCGCGTTAAAATACACAACTTATATCATATACATTTTTTGTTGTTGAGTGAACCGTTTTCGAGATATTGCTTGTTATTTCCTTAAATTTTCCAATACTTATACTTTTTCTCAAATTCGTTATTCATTTTTTTATGTCCTGGACATGCAAAGAGAATGGAATGCGCCACATAGCAACCAGCGATAAAATATTTGACTATCGCTTAAAAGCTACCATATTCCCCTTGCATCTACAAGAAAATTACAAATAAGATTGACATCTCGATATCTCGATTAATATGAAGCATATGGAGAATAGGCGTTTGTAAAAATAGATTGTACAAGAGTAGAGAAAGTCATGTGAGTCTAACACATCAGATTTTTTTACTTTCTCTACTACGTATAGTAAGTAGGGGAAGTATTGCATTCCACCCAAAAATTCGATACCGAGATTTCACCGGAAATACATGTTTTGAGACCTCCTGAATCCAAAAAAAAGCATTTTTGGAAACATGTCCGTGTGTGTGTCTGTGTGTGTGTGTGTGTGTGTGTGTGTGTGTGTGTGTCTGTGTGTGTCTGTGAACAGCATAACTCAAAAACGAACAGTCGGATAAGCACCAAACTTGGTATTTAGGTTCAGTATCTTCCAGAGATGCGACACGAAGGTTTTCAAGAAAATCCCCCCACCTCAGACTACCCTTTACATGGAAGATTTTTCGAAAATTTTAATTTTCTCAAAAATGGCTCTAACGATTTTAATGAAAATATCATATGTTTAAGATAATGTCATGAGAAATGAAATGTATATCTCGAATTTTCTGGGAATGTCTCCAAAAGTATTCTTCATTGTGAACGACTTTTGCATAACTGGTAAACCATAAGAGATAGACAAAATTTTACTTGAAAAGAAATGTAGATCGCGTTAAAATACACAACTTATGTCATATACATTTCTTTTGTTGAGTGAACCGTTTTCGAGATATTGCTTGTTATTTCCTTAAATTTTCCAATACTTATACTTTTTCTCAAATTCGTTATTCATTTTTACTTTCTCTACTACGTATAGTAAGTAGGGGAAGTATTGCATTCCACCCAAAAATTCGATACCGAGATTTCACCGGAAATACATGTTTTGAGACCTCCTGAATCCAAAAAAAGCATTTTTGGAAACATGTCCGTGTGTGTGTCTGTGTGTGTGTCTGTGTGTCTGTGTGTGTGTCTGTGTGTGTGTCTGTGAACAGCATAACTCAAAAACTAACAGTCGGATAAACACCAAACTTGGTATTTACGTTCAGTATCTTCCAGAGATGCGACACGAAGATTTTCAAGAAAATCCCCCCACCCCAGACTACCCTTTACATGGAACATTTTTCGAAAATTTTAATTTTCTCAAAAATGGCTCTAACGATTTTGATGAAAATATCATATGTTTAAGATAATGTCATGAGAAATGAAATGTATATCTCGAAATTTCTGGGAATGTCTCCAAAAGTATTCTTCATTATGAACGACTTTTGCATAACTGGTAAACCATAAGAGATAGACAAAATTTTACTACACAAAAAATGTAGATCGCGTTAAAATACACAACTTATATCATATACATTTTTTTTGTTGAGTGAACCGTTTTCGAGATATTGCTTGTTATTTCCTTAAATTTTCCAATACTTATACTTTTTCTCAAATTCGTTATTCATTTTTTTATGTCCTGGACATGCAAAGAGAATGGAATGCGCCACATAGCAACCAGCGATAAAATATTTGACTATCGCTTAAAAGCTACCATATTCCCCTTGCATCTACAAGAAAATTAGCAATAAGATTGACATCTCGATATCTCGATTAATATGAAGCATATGGAGAATAGGCGTTTGTAAAAATAGATTGTACAAGAGTAGAGAAAGTCATGTGAGTGTAACACATCAGATTTTTTTTTATGTCCTGGACATGCAAAGAGAATGGAATGCGCCACATAGCAACCAGCGGTTAAAATATTTGACTATCGCTTAAAACCTACCATATTCCCCTTGCATCTACAAGAAAATTAATAATTAGATTGACATCTCGATATCTCAATTAACATGAAGCATATGGAGAATAAGCGTTTGTAAAAATAGTTTGTACAAGAGTAGAGAAAGTCATGTGAGTGTAACACATCAGATTTTTTAAATATGTGGGGTGTTATTAAACAATTGAATGTTATTATAATATAAACTATTTTTACTTTCTCTAATACGTATAGTAAGTAGGGGAAGTATTGTATTCCACCCAAAAATTCGATACCGAGATTTCACCGGAAATATATGTTTTGAGACCCCCTGAATCCAAAAAAGGCATTTTTGGAAACATGTCCGTGTGTGTGTCTGTGTGTGTGTGTGTGTGTCTGTGTGTCTGTGAACAGCATAACTCAGAAACGAACAGTCGGATAGACACCAAACTTGGTATTTAGATTCAGTATCTTCCAGAGATGCGACACGAAGATTTTCAAGAAAATCCCCCCACCCCAGACTACCCTTTATATGGAACATTTTTCGAAAATTTTAATTTTCTCAAAAATGGCTAACGATTTTGATTAAAATATCATATGTTTAAGACATTTTTACGACAAATGAAATGTATATCTCGAATTTTCTGAGAATGTCTCCAAAAGTATTCTTCATTGTGAACGACTTTTGCATAACCGGTAAACCATAAGAGATAGACAAAATTTTACTACACAAAAAATTTAGATCGCGTTAAAATACAGAATTTATGTCATATACATTTTTTTAGTTGAGTGTACCATTTTCGAGATATTGCTTGTTATTCCCTTAAATTTTCCAATACACTTTTTCTCAAACTCGCTATTCATTTTTTTATGTCCTGGATGTGCAAACAGAATGGAATGCTCCTCTTAGCAACCAGCGCTTAAAGAATGTGACTATCGCTTAAAAGCTACCATGTTCCCCTTGCATCTACAAGAAAATTAGCAATAAGATTAATATCTCGATATCTCAATTAACATGAAGTGTATGGAGAATAAGCGTTTGTAAAAATAGTTTGTACAAGAGTAGAGAAAGTCATGGGAGTGTAACACATCAGATTTTTTAAATATAGGTTTCTTTTATGACCTATAATGCGCAGTTTAAATTTATAACTTGGGTTTATAACTTAGGTAGTTACTTCGTTTAACTGTTGCAAGTAAGGATTTATTACGTTAACGCCTAGTTTTATAGTTACCGGTAACAATAGCTAATAATGCGTCTCTGTTACACGGAGGCATATTTAACATTACTCTGTAACAGAATATATTATAGCGGCTATCTGCCTAAGATAAATTATGGTCAAGTATTGTACCTTGACAATTAAAATAATGAAATTTCACATTAATGTCCCTGCCCAATAAGCTTTCCTAATTATTTGGCGCAATATTATACAAAAGTATTTTCTTTCCACATATATTAAATTGTTATAATATACACATGTGAAATAAATAATTAAACGTATAACTGTTTTCATACGTTTACACATTTTAGAGTTCATGACCAGACTAACCAGATGGATTGGAAGGGAGGCAGAATATAATTCTAAATATTTACATTATGGACTGCGTGGCAGCTAGTTAATATTTTCGTCGGCCGATGTTACAATGTAGAATGATACTGTCACGTAGCCTTGAAGAGCAGTACAACACTACGTAATGATATTGAGTTCCAGTAATAAGAATGGTTCCTATACTCAATCCAGCCTAAGAAAGGATCCTGGTGTAACAAACGCACGTGATTTCTCCGCAGTGCACCTTTCAAGCGAATAAAGATAGTTCTTTACTGAACTAAATTTATTATCACTCTTTTTATACTTCAAATAATAAAGACGGTGATACGCATTGTATTTTAATAATCGTTTCAGTTAAACATAACTCCCATTTATTATCACCGGCATGCAACCATCGGTATTTCCGCGTTGTTTACTGGAGCGAAGCAACGGTTGTGGTAATTTAGTACTGTTTATGTCGCGATCATGGCTGAGTGTGTAGCAGGTCAGAGCAGTGTATTTAAACAAAGAAGTGGCAAAGCCCTTACAAGTGGTGAAGAAAATAGTTTTGAAAATGTATTAAACTTTTGTTTGAGCGTTGTGTTAAGGATGTCATATTAACATCAGGAACAACTGTGATTACTGTTTAGAATGCGAGGAAAGAAGTTAAGGAGGCAGGAACTATCAAAACCTCCAAAACAAAAAGAATTGAAGCGCAGTGTTTTAGGCAAATTAGACGTCTTTGTGAGAAAAATGCCATACTGTTAAAGATGGATAGCATTTTTTTTTTTTTTAGTAGTGAGCCTCCTACTATAAATAAGGTGCTTTCTGTAAACATTAATAAAATATGTTTCATTACATTTATTCATCCATTCGTGAATTAGTTCATTTAGCTTAATAATATAGAAGTATGTTTTTTTGTGACATTTAGTGCTGGTTTAAGCCCGGGAGAGTTACATGAGAGGTAACGATGTGAGTTTCTTGAGCTTCAGAAAATAAACAGTTCAGCATTCACGAGATGTCGAGCGCGGAGTGATACTACGTGCATGGTTTATTTGAGGAACAATATTCGGGTCGGAAATATTATAGTCTCCATTACGTTGCGCAGTATCAAGTGTGAACTTTCTTGCTGTTTAACAGCGAAATTAATAATTCCGAAAGGTAAATTGATTCCACTGTGAGGATCTCATCAGGATTCGGACTCTGAAGGAGAAACCAGCGATGAAGAAAAAGGTAAGGTGCGTAACTACGTAGTGCATTAAAGCTTAACAACAAAATGACGTGTTGTCCGGTACGTGCCAAAGCGCCACGTGCTTGTGACCACTCCCGTCCTTGCAACTGTCATCCGCCTTCGTTCGTGACGGTAAATACAGTCGGTCTACGCATACCCAATGAAAGTCGTTAATGTGCCCGTTACATTTATATGCGTTACTAACTAGTGACTTTTTGCCTCATTACTGAATAATTTGTTGCTTTCTCGACCGTTACTTATTTTTGTTTCCCTTGATTGGTGGCTACAAACCGTTAAATCCCGAATTTGGCACGACTCTCTTAAGTAATTGGTGTATTTTTTTTATTGTTCCATTTATACTCCGCCTTTAACTGCAGTAGTCATATCGGCGACCGTTTACCTTTGGAACATATTGCCTATCAGGACAGGATACCTTCACTAATACATTTTATTTTTCGGTATAAGAAAAAATATGAAGTAACAAGTCCACTCTGTGGAGTAATAACAAAAAAGGATAGATCAAAGGAACAATAAACTAACGTTCCTACACATAGGTGGAGTAATCGTTCTTCTCTACCCTAGTCTATCTCGAGGATGACCAGTTGTATAGGGCGAGTTTCACCGACCTGTCAGGTAATCGAAGCTTCGCGGTTTTTGTCTTGCCATCTCTTCCTGGTAACTATAATTCTTGAATCTTGGCTATCCTCCACAGGTGTCTAGCTGTAATGTATTCTTGAAGAAGGACAATATCACCGTTCTTTGGCGGGCGTTGTTTGCTGGTGTTTTCATTTCGTGGTAACTCTTAATTGAGCAAGTATTGCTTATTCCAGTGTTTACAGAAGTCTGAGGTCACCTGTTTCATCCTGAACTGCTTTGTCAAGTTCTTCGTAGTCACCGGTTCTGGTCCATCTGGAATTATAATTCTTTTCCCGATCAAGAAATGGGGTAGGGTTAAGATTTCACCAGTGCTTTGCTCTTCAATGAGTGGTCTATTATCGAGGGCGACTTCGATACTTACCAAGACCGTGTTGAACCCTTCTTCGTCTAGTTGAGAATGTTCAATCACTTCCCTCAGGCAGCGTTTTGTAGAGCCTACAATTCTTTCACAGATGCCTCCCCACCAAGCTACCTTGGAGCGATAAACTTTCATGTTATGTCCTGTGTGCGGCGTGTTGTTGAGTTGCAGTATATGTGAGTACTTAATGAAGTTCTGTCTGCCTCTTATTTGCGACAATGAAAGTTTCTGTATTGTCAGAATATATTGTGCGGGTATGCTACGTCGGCTTACAAATCTTGCAATGCCATTAAAAATTTATCTGTGCACACCTCTAAACATAATTCTAGATGACGAGGTCGTGTGGTGGCACATGTAAACTGGAGCTCTCGCTTTAATGTAGAGTGGCCAGTAAAGTCAAGATCTGTGACAAAGTAGGGTTGTGCAAGCTTTACTCTGTCTATTGGAAGAGAGACTTCCACTTCTTCCAGTCGAATATGGTGTGCTATTTTGCAAGGTAGGTATGAGTGGAGAACTTACTTCGTGACCTGCTTTGCGCGAAGAATCCAGAATTTTTCACATAATTCTCTCACAACGATGCGTATGCCTAGATGATGGAGTTTGATATGTATGTCTTGGATCAGGAGTTAAAACGATGCATACCTTCCAAGTTTATTGGATGTTTCTGTATGTAGGGAAAGACCGCACATTTAGGTCTCACACCAAGTTGGATCATCCCTTCATCAAGAAATGGGTTGTAGCATGCTATTCTTGATTGGTGATAGGGATTTTAACTTCTTTTAATGCCATTAATTATGAATAGAATTCTTCTTCTTGCACTTGTTTGATCCAGTATGTACGACTTGTCTGCAATTTTCAGGTTTTAACTGGTATGGAAATTGAATTTTCTCTTTTGTTGATTTGATGAACCGTTGTGTATAGTAGTTTACAGTATGAACCGAACCTGGTTATATGTAGTGGAGTTTCAGTTGTACTTATTGTAAGAACTTGTAGAGTTCTTTTATCTTCTGGAAGCAGGGTGTATGATGTTGATATGTCGAGTGGCCAGAACATTTTAACTTTGGTGAGCCAGAGGGGTCCCGTCCACGAAGTTGGTATCCAGTTTAACCGGAGTCCACGAGTGAGGTATTCAGCATTTTGTTCTCCCGGAGCGTGTCCACTTTTTGGGGTTGTTTATTCCAATATTTCAGTTACATGATTACAGAAGAAAGTCTTCCATTTGTTAGGATCACTCCTTATCCAACCCAAAGCGATGGTAGAGTCACTCCACAATGTGGCTTTACTTATATCAGAATCCACCGCTTCACAAAAGTAGAGCAGAAGATGTGAACCCACTAATGCTGCGAGTGGATGGGTGAAGCTACTCTTTTGATAGGAGCTAGTTTCTATTTAGGCGGCGCCGTGGCCGAGTGGTTAGACCGCTCGCCTCCCACCGAGGCGGACCGGGTTCAATCCAGGGACCTGCATGTGGGATTTGTGGTGGACGAAGCGGCGTCTGGGCGGGTTTTCTCCGGGTTCTCCGGTTTCCCCCGCCATTCATTCCACCAACTGCTGCATCATCACCTTTCCTTTCATCCATTTCACCAACATTTCGCTTCATCCACTTCCTTCATCCCAGACCAGGCATCGGGCTGATCACCCATCCTGGATGTTCTGTCTGATCCATGAGTGTCTGCTCCTCGACGGGCCTCTGACCCCAGGCACCTGGGGGTGTAAGTCCTACATAAGTGGAGGGTAAACAGATGATGAATGAATAGTTTCTATTTACTGTAGATGATGTCTGTGGAATAAGTGTCCGAAGATTTATATCTTATGTAAATCACAAAAGACACAAGCTTCTGAATTGCCAGTTCTCTAATGGTGACTGATGAGAGGAAAGGTCTACATGTAAACCCAAATATTAGCCCTTGAATCGATAAATTATTAGACCTCGCGAGATTAAAACTGATTGTTTTCTATTTGTCTTACACGATACCAGAGAAATCTCGTCAAATCCCTGCCCTGTTCTTTCGGGATCAATTGCAGGAAGGCTTGATTGCCATTACATACTATCCCCTTCGGTTGTTTTCAAAATCTTAGAAGTGTAGCTAAGATTTCTGATAGGAAATTCGGACCCATTTTTAGTGCGTCATTTGGTGATGGGGTTTCCTGGTCGTGTGAGGAAGCACCGAAAACGATCCTATATTTCGTGTGTTCCTCTGTTTCTTCACAATATGGTAAGGTAAGTAAACGATATTGCTTAATATCTCTTCTACGGACGCCTCTTCTTCTTGATCTTTCTTTAAGTCATACGTATGCTTTACTTAATTTTTCCTGTTTGGTTTCCAAACATATGGATCGTCTTTCTGTGGTAGTGAAGTTGTTTAAGAAGATAACATTCTTTTATCGAGGCAGTAAAACGAAACTGCAATATGAATCGTGAAATTCTTTAAGAATGGATTGGTCCTTTGCGGCCAGTGCTCGTTGTTGATGCTGTTTAATACCTATAGTTTCTAGCTCCTAAAACTGACGTAACGGTGCATCGGGAGCCTCGCCGATAAAAAAAGAGTTTTTATTTATAGGCGCTCTTTAGCTACTTAGGTCCCCATTCTATATTGGGCGTGAGAGACCGGAAAGTTTGCTCAAAGGCCTCTTTCTCAGTCTTGAGGTTCTTTTATGTACCGTAAATCTACGACACGAGGCCGCCGGCTTTACTTTCCTTCCGAAGGAAGCCATGTCAAGCGTTTTACGTCCGAAAACATCCATTACCCTTCGCCGGGTTTGAAACCGTGACCTCGGGAACTAGAGGCTACATAGCACACCTAGGCCATGGAGGACGGCAGTCTCATCGAAGACGAGTGAAAACTTGGTTTTGACTGATTCCTTCATTGTTTCCCTTCTCCAGTAAAAATCTGATCCGATAAGGATTTCGATCGGAAGATTCTCTTCTGTGTCGTCTTGCGAATCGGCTAATTTGATTTTTTTTACGAGCTAGGGCCTTGGTGTTGTGAGGTAGTGTTGATTGGATTGAATAAGTGTTGCTGCTTTCAAAGAATGTAATAGGAACATGAGCTCTTTTCATGCATCCCATGGTGTCAGAAATAACTTGTCTTCTAAATTCGATAATGCTAGCAGACGCTTCAAAGGTGGTGGTGATATCTAGGTTTCTAATATCTGTGACGTTTAACTCCAATGACTATCAATGAACTATGAATGAAGCCGGATTGGATTCGTTCATCCAAAAGGCAGCGTTTAATTTATTTTTCTCATTAGGACCCTTAGTCCATATGGGGTCGTTTGTAAATAACTGAAGTTGTGTATTGTTACGATAATTTTACCAGCTTACGTTTGTAAATCACCATTTTTGTTGCATATTGAGATATGACGCTCTTGTTTATATGTTGTGCAGAATGCTTTTCCTCGCTTAAAGCACTGGCCCTTGTTGTGGCCTCGTTTCAGTCATAGAAAACATCTATTCGCATTCTTGCATTTTTCTGTCCTAGTTTTGAGATCATTCACTTGTTGGCAGTCTTGACCCCAGTGGCCAGAGTTCTCACAATATACGTAGTATGGTTGTGGTGTCACAATGTCTTCCTTCCTTGTTCCTTTTACTCTTTGTATTTATATTTACTGCAACTGCAGTTAGTACATAAGACATTGGTACAATGGTGTCCCCGTGTATCTTTTGTGCTGTGGGGGCACCTTGCACTTCCTCGTTGAGAAATTCCATTAGTCATGAAAGGTTTCCTTCTTGTATATTTTGTCTTTAGTACAAATGATCCAGCGACAGCAATAGTCCTCGGGGAATGTTCTCAGCAATTTTGGTGTTAGCACTCGTCCATATGCGTCTACATCGTCTCTAGCACTTTAAGCGCTTCCAGTCGTCGATAACACTCAATATATGGCATTTAGGACGTGAGAGTTCTTTGAAATAGCTGCTTCCAGATATTATAAGAAGTCTAGGTGACTTGGATGCTTCGATTTATATCTCCATATCCTGATTATAGAATCAGCTTCGTCTGTTGATACGTATTTTCCGTGGTTGCTATGCAGTCAACCAAACGTTTAGGTTCACCTTCCAAATAACCTCTGAGGAACACGTGCTTGTTAATGGTCGAAACTGCCATATTTTTGTCGATGGAAGACTTAAATTGTTCCCAAAATCTGTGCCATTCCTCCATATTTCCTGAAAATTGTTGTATTTTTATAGTAGGAAGCTTTATTTCTAGGGCACATAAGTAGATGGATATGTCAGTACAGCTGCATTATTTGAGTTCTCCACTGGTAGTTGTTCAATAAGATCTTAAGTTTTCTGGATAGTCCACTTACAGCAATCTACATATTCCTCACATGTCTGAATATCGACTTCATATTCTATGTCGTCTAGAAGATCATGAATGGTGTCATCTAATATCGTCAGTTTTTCTAGAGTTTTATGTAAGCGTTTGTAGAAATGTTTTACCTCGTTCAAGTATGAAGAAATATCCGAGCTGATTTTTAAATCGTGTGACATTTGAGTGCTGGTGATTATTCTGCGTCGTAATTTAATGAGTGTTTCTGTGTTCTCCGTCATATCTGTAGATGAATGTTCTTTCATACAATTAGTAAGTTTCAGGCCTCCAGTAAACAGTGGATGTGGTTTCTTTCCCAAATAATCAAATAACTTAAAATTGTTTGTTGATTTTTAACTTGCGTGTAGCCTGTTCCAAGATTTAAGTCGCTTTAAATAGGCCTCGCATGTGCCTATGTAGTTCACTCAGTCTCTTGTTCAGTTTGGCACCAAAATAATGCGTGGCGTGCTAAAGTGAACTACTTATGACTAGTAATAAGACAGGATGCCTTCACTATTTTTCGGTGTAAGAAAAACCAAAGTAAGAAGTCACTTTCTACCACTCCATGGAGCAATAATAAAAAGGATATATCCAAGAAACAATAAACTAACGTTCCTACACTAGGTAGAGTAATCCTTCTTGACTAAGATGCCTCCACACGATTGTCATTGGATTTCTGGAGTATAGGGAATAATCTTGACTAGAGAAAAATTTCACCCCAGGAATCGAACCCGGGACCCCTCGCACAGCAGGCAGTGCTCTACCGACTGAGCTAGAGACCAACCGTAACTATCTTATTGCAGAAAAACAGTAACAAAATTAGTACCTCCATACCGCAAAACCTATAAACAGGGCTTTCTAAAAACTTCGCAGCTGTGTTTGCAGGGAAAAATAATGGCACCAGTTTTTTTTAATTGAATGGAGGTTATTTAAGGAATCTTGGAATTTTTAAAATGGGAAGCCTCCCCTTTTTAATCAGATTCTGATTCTATACAAAAAAGAGAAAGAAAACTCTTTAACCACACACTTTTTATGATAAAATACTTAATGGAATTCAAAACTGTAAAAACAACTAAACTCCACTAAATTAGAAACAACGAATGCCATTGTTTCACTTGTTCAGACGAAGAAGCTATAGTAACTTGTTTTCTTGCTAATGCATTCTGGCCAGAATTTACACTTTTTTTAGCAAGCTCTTAAGGTATTTAATTCCAGGCAAAAACACTTGCAGACGTAATTATGTGTGCTGTAAAGGAATGCCGTGCATTCCTGAAAATGAAAAGAGTAGCATAAACTTTTACCATAATCCGAAGAAACAAAATAGTATTGTCAGTTTTGTTTCAACTTTCTGTTTCTTCAGGAAGCAGTTAGAATGATGTCCAAGACTGCAGAAACATAGATTCTCTAGGAAAGCCATCTTAAAGCAAATACAAACATGTATCTGAGACTAAATTTGTAATGCAATAGTACGGGGCTCTAACGAGAAATTCATCTTTTATAAGAATCAGCCATGAAGATTGCCGTTTTATCCGCAAGGATTTGTCGTCTAGAATTCACAGCAAATGCATTGTTTTATAAAGGTTTGAAACACTGTACTTTTCTTCCCGGCTTGAAATATGGAAGACCTAACAAGCAGTATTTGATGAAATCTCGCCAACAGCGGATGTTTCTCAACTAGAGAGGCTCGAGTTTTACAAACAGCTGACTACAATCTAATTTTGGATATACAGAAGACATCCTTTCACTTGCTTGTTCATTATTAGACACCTATACAGGTGTAATCATGTGCCCTCGGAAATGACGTCTTCAACGCTCTGAATCCGGATCGCTTCGTAGCAGGACGCCCATAATGCAGAGCTGCAATTATCAAATTGCACCTTGTTAGCGTCAGTGTCTTGAGAACAGAATATACCTGAATTAATGCCTACAATTCACATAATACTGTTTACAACATATTGCCCATTACTTTGAAAACATCTGAATTTGTTTTGTTCTAAATGGATAATACCGCCATCCCTTACAGGGGGCAAAGCGTGTTTTTGTGTAATAGATAGGCTGAATTTCTTGTAAATGTACAGTTAACAATCTTAGTAATATTGTACCTTCTAAACATGCGTTGCTTGTATAATAGATTAAAGTTGGTTTATTTTGCCTGCGCAAATGCAGCACATAGGGAACGGAAGTTTTCATGAATAGCTAGACAGCCCACTTATTGGTTGAGCCACAAAGAACACGTAACACACTATAGCGATGAGTGACCGAACTCATTGTCGGACTGAAGGTCGAGACTTGGCTGTTCCTAAACAAACAAGAATTGAATTGTTGAACTATCAGATAGCACTAGCGCTCGGACGTCACCGTTATGTACCTACTCCGATACATACACGGTGCGGTAACCTATTTCCACAACCTACCCAACCAAAGTGCGCTGTTTAGTTATTAGTACAATTTTTTTAATCTCAACCCTTCTTTTATGAGTATTTTCGGAGAAATGTGTTATCCCTAAACGGGCGGCATTCATCTTGCTTAAGACTACTTCAACTGAAATAACTTTAAGTTTAATACAATAATTAAAATTATAAACCGCAGGTACCTTAAATATTTTTGTATATGAGTTCAGTACTTTGATCCTTTTTCTCTCAAAAATTCGATGACGCTTTCCATTAATGCATGGCTCCTAGATGAAAATTTAACTGCGCTTTTCTCAATTGCTAAAGTTGACAAATTGGACAGTCTTGCATTAGTCATTGTTTCGAAGATATGTTTTCACACGCTTCAAAGTACTCATACTTATTACACATGAAGCCGTCGTTGCTGGAATGTTCAAAATCAGGGAAAGTAATTTCACAGTTTCTGACAGAACTTCTTTTAATTCGTTGATTATCAAGTACTTAAAGAGGTCCTTGGGTGGTAACCGTCTATCCTCACAACTATATATGTATATTAACTCTCCTTTTAATTTAACTATTAAGAAGAATGGGCACCTCTTAATTAAGCTTTTAAAGCTAATTTCTTGAAAGCCCTTTGATGGCTGTAGAATGCGAACTTTCCTTCGTTCTAAAGTTCAATGAAATTTATTTCCTAGAAAACTGTAAATCTTACTTCCATTTGAACTTTACTTCCAATGATACAATACAATATTTCAAAAGACAGTCTTCTTAATCTGCCTGTATGTTTCTGCGTGAACTTTACTTTCGTTCTCACTGTCTCTTCATTTCTGTAAGAATTGCTGTTCAGAAGATTAACAGATTTTTCTATGCAGCCAAGAATTACTTCCTCGCATTTGAGTTGTCTAATAAACAAAAGACAATTTTGTACTTCAATTTGTTGTCCTCCGTGGTGTAGTGGTTACCATTCTAGCCTCTAGTTCCCGAGGTCGCGAGTTCAAACCCGGCAGAGCGCAATGGATCTTTCGGGCGTAAAACTCCTTAGTATGGTTTCCTTCGGAAGGGAAGTAAAGCCGGTGTTCCCGTGTCGTAGATTTACAGCACGTAAAAGAACCTCAAGCCTGATAAAGAGGTCTCTGAGCAAAATTACCGGTCTTTCACGTCCAGTATAGAATGGGACGTTAAGGACCACGTCAGTTAAAGAGCGCCCATAAATAAAAACTCAATATAATTTGGCAACTATTAATATCTGCACTCTTCTTCTGAATAATATAAAAGCACTTGAATATAAATATTCTATTGAAGAAACGCAGCAAAAATACAAATGTACGGTCATTCAAATTTCTAATGATTCCCAGAGCAATATTTATAGAATTGGCATCCCAGCATTTAGATTCCATTACATTTTACAAAGCCACGTTTAACTCAGCATAGTGTTCTAGAACTGTCATAACTCTCCGTAAATGGTAGTTCCATCTTGTTTCACTGGGACTAGGTAATTTAAGGGGGTACAGAATGCCCTATCTTGACAATGTTAAAATGTGTCATATGCAAGGAACATTTTCTAAGTAACTTTTGCAGTCTGTAATTGTGATATCCTTATAATAGCTGAAATAACAGATTTTTAAAAATAAGTTTTCTTTCTTGTGACAATTTTTCCCCACATTTTAGAGTACATGTTTGTTAAAAATTTTGCAAACGTTAATTATTTTCAAAACCCTTATTTCAGTGTATGTAAAACACCAACATAAACAACTCCTAAAAATTTCAGATCAAAATATTAATTAACAACTGAGAAAATGTTCCTTTTGTGAGGAAAATTTTAACTTAGGGGAAATGAGCTTCAAAGTTGAAACATCAGTAGAGCCTGCACCATAGCTTGTTTCGCCAGAATTCTCTTCATCTTCCAGTTCTATTTTCCTTTTGACACCTCATTTTAACTGTTTTGCTTGATTTAATAGTTTATAAGGCTTATTTTTTGCACCCCCGAGTCTCTTAAAATATAAAAGGTGGATTCATTACGCCACAAAGCATATCTCCAGAGGTCTTTCCCTTGCCAATGGAGCGCAGCTCGTACACTAACCTAATATTTACGGAAAACACTTTTTACTGTATATATCTACACTCAGAGAACTACCAAATCCTACTTTATACTGACATGACTTGCAAACTAATTGCAGTTCTGCTGCTACACCAACAGTCTATTTACTCTAAGCTCCATGCCTGTTTTTGCACATTGCTTACATAGCACATTATTTGAAAATGTTTGTGCCAAGATGGACAAATCCACAATTTAAAATTTTCCTTATTTACGCACTTATCTTTCTTTCACATCTGCTAGCTTTTTCGAGGATGAATATAGTGCTGAACTAATACTATTATTGTCAAAGCACACAGAAATTCCATCACATGGTGTGTGGTTATATTCCGCAGCAGCCCCTATATCATGGCTTTTCACCTGTTTTTTCCAACATACATGATTTTTAGTAATTTTATTGCTAAAACGAGGCATCTTAATTACAAATTAGTTGTTTACTATTCAAAAACTAGCCTGATCACAGGGCAAACAACATTACATGCTTCCAATAGCAAACAAAACAAACAACTCTGAACAAGGAAACAAGAACCAATAATACAGGCTGGCCACCACCTAAATATCCTTTCACATGGTCTTAAAATATCCCAGAAACAGCGGCAGACTTAAAAAGCATGAAATGGAAGAATTAAATGACAACTTGACAGCTAAGGAGCCGACCATTGTTCAAGCCAGACGAAATTGTGTACGACCATTCCCATATTTCAATAATTCACCTACTTCTAGGATAGATATCGAGGCAATTCAAATGACATAATGAAGAAAAAACTTCATGCTTTCATATAAGACAATAATCCAAAAATTGAATTTTTTGACCGAAAACCCATTCTGTACCCCCTTAAAACGCTTTTCTCTAAGTAATTCACTTCTTTTAGATAACCGGCTGAAAAAGGTATGTTCCAGTAAGTCTGGCAATAAATAATTTGATTTCTGTAATTTATTTATAACAATGAAGCAAGACCAGTTTCAGCTGATGAGCATAGCAATGTATAAACAATGCATTAGGGAGAGTTCTTTAATAAGGGTGAGAACCACCAGACCCTCCTGCCATCCGTGTAACCATTATATGTTTGTAATATTAGCTTGTTCTCTATTTTCCAAATGTTTAGTGCTTCTAAGAGCACATCTGCTAAACCTTTTGCTGTTCCGTCTTTTGAAATGTCTTAAAATCCAACAAAACTTTCTTCTTCTTCACCACATTGAACATTAGCATAGCGCAAGTTGACACCCAATTGACCCTTGGTAGACATGTCAGTTCTTTCGTCTACTTGAAGTGATGCAAAAACATTGTTTTCAATTTTGAAGAGAATTTGTTCATTAACTACACCAGTAACACATTGAAACAGCTCATTCTGTATCTTAGAAGTCCCGTTGAATAAAGGACAAGTACTATTCAAGTAGTCTCTCAAGTTACTTTCTTCCTCAGCTAAAAATTCTAAAGTCTCTAAATGATTCCCTTTGTTCATAGATGATTGGGATTCATCTGACCACAGTAGGATATATAGAGGAATTCGAGGCCACTTTTTTGCGTTTATATGGGAAAGGATAGGGAAAACGAGGCTAGATGCGACGGTTCAAGGAGGAAAATGCGTTTATGTGGGAGAGATAGGGAATACGAGGACTGACGCTAGGCTAGACAGTGGTAGGAGGGGGAGTGTGCTTTATATGAGACAGATAGGGAATACGTGGAGAGGTGCTAGGCTAGACAGAGGTTGAGGAGTAGAGTATGGTTTATATGAGAGATATAGGAAAACGAGGAAAGGTGTTAGGCTAGACAGAAGTCGAGGAGTAGAGTATGGTTTATATGAGAAGTATAGGAAAACGAGGAGAGGTATTAGGTTAGGAGAATTGAGTATGTGTTTATAAGGAGAGACGAGAAAACGGAGAGAGATCCTATGCTAGGATAGACAGGTGTTAAAGTTAGGTTAGATAGGAAACCAAGGAGTGATACTCAGCTAGAGGGGGGGCAGGAGGGAATGCGCTTTATGAGAGGTAGGGGATCAGGGGAGTGGTGTTAGGCTAGACAGAGGTTGAGAGTAGAGTATGCGTTTATATGTATGGGAAGTATAGGAAAACGCGGAGATGTGTTAGGCTAGACAGAGGTCGAGGAGTAGAGTATGGTTTATATGAGAGGTACAGGGAAACGAGGAGAGGAGTTAGGCTAGGCAGAAGTTGAGGAGTAGAGTATGGTTTATATGAGAGGTATAGGAACAGGAGGAGAGGTGTTAGGCTAGACAGATACTAAAGGAGTAGCAATATGGACTTATATACAGGAGAGATAGGGAATAGGAGGTGCTAGACTTGAAAGCAACTTTAGACGTGAACTTAGTGGAAAACTGTTTGATGTCAATGTTAGACCGCTAATTCTAGACATGCCCATCACGTAACCTATTCAGGGAAAAGGTGAGTCGTTCAGGGGAAAAAGGTGACTGCTCAGGGAAAAAGGTGACCCACAAAGGGAAAAAGTCGACCAGTAAAGGGAAAAACGTGACCAGCAAAGGGAAAAAGGTGAGCAACAAAGGGAAAAAGGTGACCACCAAAGGGAAAACGGTGAGCCATAAAGGGAAAAAGGTGACTGCTCAGGGAAAAAGACGACATGCAACGGGAAAAATGTCACCAGCAAAGGGAAAAAGGTGGGCAACAAAGGGAAAGAGGTGACCACCAAAGGGAAAACGGTGAGCCATAAAGGGAAAAAGGTGACCTGCAACGGGAAAAGCTAACCCACTAACACTAACAGGTAAGTAATTCAGCTAGTATTGCAAGAGGTCGACTGGATCATAGCAGTGTATGATTTCACAGGTAATTCAGCTAGTATCGTATGTATTTAGGCTAATTCAGCTAGTATCACAAGAGGATACATTCTAGGGTTGGGTATAGCATAGTTTCATATTTCACAGGTAATTCAGAGGGTATCGTAGGTATTTAGGATAATTCAAGTAACATAGGTGTTTAGAGTAATTAAGCAAGCATTACAGGAGGGTAGGTTCCAGGGGTTGGTTATAGCCTAGTTTCGTATTTTACAGATAGTTCAGGTAATATCATAAGTATTTGGATAATCAGCATAGTTTCACAGACGCTCGTAATAATTTCGATCAGAGATTTTGTATCACGGCTATTTAAGGTAAATGCAGGTGATTCAGGTTGTATCAATGGTATCTGACTCATTTTAACAGGTAATTCAGGTAGTATCACGGGTGCTAGTGCTAATTTAGAGCAGGAATTCGTATCAGAGCTAGTTAAGGTAATTTCACATGATTCGGGTAGTATCACAGGTATTTAAATCATTTTCACAGCCAATTCAGCTAGTATCTTGAGCATTTAAGCTAATTCAGCTAGTATCACAGGAGGCTAGATTCCAGAGACTAACTGCATCATAGCTATGCATGATTTCACAGCTAATTCAGCTAGTATCATAGGTATTTAGGCTAATTCAGCTAGTATCACAGGAGGTTAGATTCCAGGGTTGGGTATAGCATAGTTTCATATTTCACAGATAATTCAGAGGGTATCGTAAGTATTTAGGATAATTCAAGTAACATAGGTGTTTAGAGTAATTAAGCAAGCATTACAGGAGGGTAGGTTCCAGGGGTTGGTTATAGCCTAGTGTCGTATTTTACAGATAGTTCAGGTAATATCGTAAGTATTTGGGTAATCAGCATAGTTTCACAGATGCTCGTGATAATTTCGATCAGAGATTTGTATCACAGCTATTTAAGGTAAATGCAGGTGATTCAGGTTGTATCAATGGTATTTGTGTCATTTTAACAGGTAATTCAGATAGTGTCTAGGTATTTGGGCGATTCAAGCATCATAGGTGTTTAGAGTAACTCAGCTAGCATCACAGGAGGCTAGATTCAATGATCAGGGTTTCGTATCAGAGCTATTTAATGTAATTTCACTTGATTCGAGTAGTATCACAAGTATTTAAGTCATTTTAACGGGCAATTCAACTAGTATCACAGGTACTCATGGTAATATAGAGAGTAATTAAATTATAAAACATTTCTCATCCAACGTTACAACAATTTATATACTTTTTTCTAAATCTTACAAACTTATTATATGTTAAACAGTTATTGTACGATGCGGAGAGGGATAAACTGCATATTGGTTCACAAATTGAAAAGCTTTACGTCAACATACCTTTATTTTAGTTCGTGTAGATGTCTCTCCCCTTTTATCTAGGCTTGAGACTAGCACTAGGATTGCTCCTAATGGCAGGGTTACCACCTTCCCTTCCATCTTCTTCTTTCTTCATCAGGCGTCAGCTATCTGCATATACAGCACACAGATAACCTTCTTTTTAAGATTGTAGACTCACGATAAAATCTTTATCTTTAACTTACATTCTTTTAAGCACTGTTTGTAATGGCGTAATGTCCATACGCATATGTCGTTATCCCGTCCTCAGCAATAATTCTTTTATCATCAAACGGAGTCAATGCAATTTTATTCACTTGCACTGTAGCAAGAGCATGCTTTCGTGATAGGATCAGATTCATAGGTGTTCTGATGATTTCACAGGTTTTAAGACAGTCTGTATAGCTGTCAAACGAAATGTACTGCTTAATAGCGCTACGTTTTATACCTTTAATCTTTTTTATCATTGACCCTTGAATATCTAAGGCATACATCTTAGGACGTAGTCCAACAAAGCGTAGGATGATTTTGCTATTAGCCTCATCTTTAAATTTTCCCAATACCTTCTTGTTCTGAGTAGAGTAACATATATGGTTGGCAGGGTAATCAGCTGTATCGAGATGCTCAAGAAAACGTAGCTTGTCCTGGTACACATCTTCAGTTGTTACACGATGAATGAACGAATCAGTGTCCATATACATAAGCTTCAGGTTTTCAGCTCCATAATAAGGCAACAAAACGTCGTAATGATAGTTATACATTAATGTCTTGGAGATGTCCAACACACTCATACCAATGTATATAGGCTTGTTGAATACAATCTGACGAGAGGCCATATGTACAGCAGCTAGATTATCAGCATATATCGTCCTGTCGATAAACGTAGGCTTGGCGATCAGCTTCTCTAAAGTTTTTTCATTGGTCACCAGTCGTATATCCATACGGTTACGCAGGTTCTCCATAGTTTTTCCAAACATAGCGTTGTTAAAGAGCTTGTAGAGATCCTTCTCGAAATCATTTGCAGCTTGTTGTTGTAGCCTGTTGTTAAATTCCACATAAGGTTTCAACCACTGAGACTGTCGGAATTGTAGCACACGATGGATTTTTGTTAGTCGTAGTCCATGACTAAGAGCTTGCTTCAAAGCCATGTAATGCACTACATACTTCTTTCGAGGTCCAAGATGAGGTATCAGTTTCTTTGTAGATGATTCCAATGGTTTCATACACTCTGGCAGGAAAGGTAGATCGTTGTGTAGATCGTGAAGTTCAGCAGGATACTCGATGTCGACTTCTAATATGTACCCACGAGGATCATCTTCTTGTAGTGTTTCTAAGTTGATTTCTTCAGGTGACACCCACTGAAATCCACCAAAAGGAAGAGCATGACACATTGCCCACCCATATTGGTTATTAGCGTCCTCGTATGTGATAAATTGGGTAGGTCTCGACGGATCAAACTTATCCATATAAGTGTTATTAGCCTCAGCATACCGATGGGAAACTTGGCATAAACCTCCTCTTATACCTGATTCCACCATGAGTAGTTGATCATAATCTTGTAACAGCTCTAACTTAATCCCAGTATACAGTAACATGGCGTCCCATGTAAGACCTGGAGAGGTAAAATAATGGGCCGGATCGACTTTATGTGTTTTGAGAGTTTGCTCTCTGAACGTCTCAAAGACGTCAGCTAGAAGAAGTACATCCGAAGTTAAGTAGAGATCGCTGTACTCTCCCAGGTTTCTCACATTGAACAGCTCCCATACATTTCTAGCATGATCGTAGTCAGTATCAGTAATTTCTTCTTCATTTAATCTATTGTAGAAGGAGTCCTTAGGTGGCAAGCAGGTATCGTTCAGGGCATCCCATGACGTAACAAAATCATATGGAAATACACCCTTACGGGTCATCAACTTCAATTTGTCTTCTCCAAAGTACTTTAGCGTTTCAGGATACGAGGTTAGATTTGTTATCAACTTATCCAAGCTTGTACTGAGGAATCGGAAGCTATCCACAAATCGAAGCTTTATATCTCCTACATACTTGGTGAATGAGATATAGCTTTCTTCAGAGTTAGGAATTACCTCCACACGTTCACTTGTACAACCCAGCTCCTTAACAATGAAATGAGAGTCATATCCGCTAAGGTTATGCATGAAGACTGGTATATATTTAGGTGTTTTGCAGGCTAAATTACATTCATTATGAAGACTTCCACGATATTCATCGCTGATGTGATCATGGTCGCGTACTTTATAGTTCTCTTCTGTAAAGGGTTTTCTACACAAGTAGCATGTCGTAGAAGACTCGAAATCCTTTTGCTGTTGATCCGTAAGTTTCAGAGGCTTAGCAGATTTGTATATATTACCAATCATTTTTGCAAGAGATGTCAGGTACAGCATAAACTTCTGAGCAGCATCAGCACCACGATACACATAGGGATGCTTAGGAAGATCAGTTTCGAGATGTTCAACACTGGATGTAGGTTTCACGTAAACACAGAAGCTCATTGGTGTGTGCTCTTGATAAGGTGTTGTATAGCAAGTTTCAGGATTGGGTGTACACGTATGGCATGGAGTGAGAATACTCTCAAAATCAGCATAGATGACATAAGGTACTTTCAGCATCCTCTCAACATTTTTAAACTGTGCAATTGCTTTCTCCTTGCTAGGCATAACAACCCTTGCAACACCATGTTGAATACAGACGGCTGCATGTTCTTGTAGTTTTTCCAGTCCACTTCGTCCATATCGATTATCAAAATGTGTAAAACAGCGCTTGCAGGTATAAACACGTTCATTACATTTAGTTTTCTGGCGTCGAACGAGCTTCTCAAAATTCCTTATATACACGTAGTGATGTTTTCCACTGCTATCATTCAATAGTAGCAGGTCGCGATGTTCAGGTAGTTCAATATCAGCAACCTTTATCGGATACACTTCATGCTTCTCATCCAGCCCGAAAACGTTAATAGACATATTGTTAAGCTTCTCAAATTTAGGTATTTGAGAAAGTGGAGTAGGGTAGGAAACACAGCTGAAGTCGTACTTGTCTTGAAGTTGTTTGTATTTGTTCACACGCTGTGCATTCTTCCCTATGAATTTAGCTAATACAGAGTACATGAAACATTTCTCGTCGGTAAAGTTCTGAATGTTTATACACGCTTCTTTAGCTCCGACAGATGACGGTAGTGGTATGTAGCTACTTCCTCGTAACGGGTTGTACTTGTTGATACGAAGTCGAACTCCTTCCACAGCAAGCAAAGCCCAGCTGCTACCCTTAAGCTGAGACTCCTCCATTTCAGTCACCAATTTCTTGAATTTCACTTCCATCGTTGACTCCAGATCAGTTTCCAGGAAAACAGCTTGATTCCGTGTTTTAAATGTTTTGTCACAGGTTTCTCCAATACTGTTAACAAATCGACACTCAGCCAGCAGATTAATTTTAACACTCTTATGAATGCTAAGCTCTTTATGCACAGCCTGGATTATACGTTGTTTTGCCTCTTGCAGATACATATTTAGGTCCTTAGCTGATTCGCATCGTATAAAATACGATTTCAATCGTCCTTCGAATGAAGTTTCGTATTCTTTCATATCACAGTCCTCCATTGTTGACAGTAACTGATGTTTAGTTGGCTCCAATCTTCTTTTCTTCTGAGGGCTGCTTATTTCACATATATCTTCGTGTCGCTGTCCCTTATAACAATCTTTGAAGGTTACATTACAATGTTTACATTTGAAGAGCTTCTTGCAGCTCATCTCGTGTCTTCTCTTGTCATAACCTCGGAGGAACTTCTTCCCACATTTTCCGCATGCATATCCAGTAGCACTTGGAATAATATCCTTATACGCTGAGTTATTCATCTTTATTCTTGATGTAATAACGTATTAATCACTGATCAATGAAATGTACGCCTTGACACCACTTTAGAAAGCTGATTATTCTTGGAGAGAACACGATGTTAACACCTCAAGACTAATTAGCACAATGAAGTCCAATACTCAAGTTCGCTCTATTTATAGAGAAAGCACGAACCTTTTAGATCAATCATAAACTCTCTCCATAACCACCTGTATATGATCGCTCAACGTGTACTAACCCCCCAGCCATATAACCTCAAGTCTAGAGACAGGATCTTTATGACGTCACACCCAGAGACAGGATGTCTGGCAGCATCAAACACGTTTAAAATCGTCTCATAACTACCTGCTTATGCTGTCACACCAGCAAGAGAAGTATTCCCACACGCTCATTCAGACATATATTTCAAATTCAAGCCCACCACCACCATCACCACCTATTGTACCAAGGTTAATTCAAGCTGTATTATCACAATACTTAAAAGTAAAAGCTTAAAAGGAAACCTAGAAGATTTTCCCCCTTATTTACTTAATTATTTCATGTTTTTATTCCCTTTTCAATTCTTCCTTTCCATCTTCTCACAGAAAGACCATTACATTTCACTACAATCATGAGAAAAGCAATTTTTCCAGAGTTACACAGATTCTAAGCTTCTAAATCGAACCCGGTAATACTTTTAATAAATGTATTTTAGCTCCCCAATATCAGCATCTACCATTTAATCTTTACTCGAACCTGATATGATCCATAAGCTTGAAGATATATGAAATCACCCTTCGGGATTCGATCTGAGTACTTTAAAGTAATATTTGTCACGATAACGATATTTAAGGACTAGATACTCTGTTTGCGTCTACCTTGACATGTTTATCTAAATTAAATTACGAGTTATTAAATTTTTGCAAGTAAATTTCATTGAATCGGTATTCGAACCCAGAACACCAGGAACAAGATAATTTATAATATTAGTCTGACATGTTAAACAAAGTTGTATGCAGTTACATCATCGATCTAAGTGATATATTCTAGTGTACAGAGGAAAATAAGTAAGTCATTAAAAGATGAGGAATCGAACCAAGCACAACTGATTGGCAATTATATACAGCATTAATTACCCATCATAGAAGCTATCAAGCATGCTTTAGTCCACTCCTCTACCTCACTTAGTTCCCGAGATAATGAAAATTTTAAAATTAGGATCGAACCCAGGACGTCATGTATCTAATTACACATCCACAAGATACTACCTAATAACATAAACGCAATAAAGTTTATTTGGCGTCTTTATCTTAATTGGTTTAGGAGTTATTAAATTTATAAGTAAATTCCATCGAATCAGTATTCGAACCCAGAACACCAAGAACAAAATAATTTATAATATGAGTTTGGTAAGCTTAAAGGTGTTGTATGTAGTTACAGCATCAATTTAAGTGATATTTTCTAGAGTATAGAGTAAAATTAAGCAAGTCATTAAAAAATCGGGATCCGAACTAGGGACAACTGATTGGAAATTATATACAGTATTAATTACCCATTATAACAGCTATCAATCATGCTTTGGTCCATTCCTCTAGCTTTCTTAGTTTCCGAGATAATGGAGTTTTTAAAATTAAGGATCGAACCCAGGACACCAGGTACCAAAATATATATCCACAAGAAACTATCTAATGACATTAATGTAATAAAGTTTATTTGACGTCTTTATCTTAATTAGTCTCTGAGTTATTAGAAGATGAATTTGCATTCACTCCTAGGATTCGAACCCAGGCATCCCGGTCAACTTGGAACAAGGTCCTAATGACGCGGCGCATTCCAAAGAATTGATTAGTTTTTATCCCAAAGTTGTACATGGGCGGGGCATGCCGGCATAGATCAAAAGAACTTTATCAGATGTCGGCATCTCTCTGTGTGCTGGAGTCGCTATGTTATATCTACTGTTTAATCGCTTATATCTCCTGAATGAAAAGAGATACAACTTTGGGATAAAAACTAATCAATTCTTTGGAATGCGCCGCGTCATTAGGACCTTGTTCCAAGTTGACCGGGATGCCTGGGTTCGAATCCTAGGAGTGAATGCAAATTCATCTTCTAATAACTCAGAGACTAATTAAGATAAAGACGTCAAATAAACTTTATTACATTAATGTCATTAGATAGTTTCTTGTGGATGTATATTTTGGTACCTGGTGTCCTGGGTTCGATCCTTAATTTTAAAAACTCCATTATCTCGGAAACTAAGAAAGCTAGAGGAATGGACCAAAGCATGATTGATAGCTGTTATAATGGGTAATTAATACTGTATATAATTTCCAATCAGTTGTCCCTAGTTCGAATCCCGATTTTTTAATGACTTGCTTAATTTTACTCTATACTCTAGAAAATATCACTTAAATTGATGCTGTAACTACATACAACACCTTTAAGCTTACCAAACTCATATTATAAATTATTTTGTTCTTGGTGTTCTGGGTTCGAATACTGATTCGATGGAATTTACTTATAAATTTAATAACTCCTAAACCAATTAAGATAAAGACGCCAAATAAACTTTATTGCGTTTATGTTATTAGGTAGTATCTTGTGGATGTGTAATTAGATACATGACGTCCTGGGTTCGATCCTAATTTTAAAATTTTCATTATCTCGGGAACTAAGTGAGGTAGAGGAGTGGACTAAAGCATGCTTGATAGCTTCTATGATGGGTAATTAATGCTGTATATAATTGCCAATCAGTTGTGCTTGGTTCGATTCCTCATCTTTTAATGACTTACTTATTTTCCTCTGTACACTAGAATATATCACTTAGATCGATGATGTAACTGCATACAACTTTGTTTAACATGTCAGACTAATATTATAAATTATCTTGTTCCTGGTGTTCTGGGTTCGAATACCGATTCAATGAAATTTACTTGCAAAAATTTAATAACTCGTAATTTAATTTAGATAAACATGTCAAGGTAGACGCAAACAGAGTATCTAGTCCTTAAATATCGTTATCGTGACAAATATTACTTTAAAGTACTCAGATCGAATCCCGAAGGGTGATTTCATATATCTTCAAGCTTATGGATCAGATCAGGTTCGAGTAAAGATTAAATGGTAGATGCTGATATTGGGGAGCTAAAATACATTTATTAAAAGTATTACCGGGTTCGATTTAGAAGCTTAGAATCTGTGTAACTCTGGAAAAATTGCTTTTCTCATGATTGTAGTGAAATGTAATGGTCTTTCTGTGAGAAGATGGAAAGGAAGAATTGAAAAGGGAATAAAAACATGAAATAATTAAGTAAATAAGGGGGAAAATCTTCTAGGTTTCCTTTTAAGCTTTTACTTTTAAGTATTGTGATAATACAGCTTGAATTAACCTTGGTACAATAGGTGGTGATGGTGGTGGTGGGCTTGAATTTGAAATATATGTCTGAATGAGCGTGTGGGAATACTTCTCTTGCTGGTGTGACAGCATAAGCAGGTAGTTATGAGACGATTTTAAACGTGTTTGATGCTGCCAGACATCCTGTCTCTGGGTGTGACGTCATAAACATCCTGTCTCTAGACTTGAGGTTATATGGCTGGGGGGTTAGTACACGTTGAGCGATCATATACAGGTGGTTATGGAGAGAGTTTATGATTGATCTAAAAGGTTCGTGCTTTCTCTATAAATAGAGCGAACTTGAGTATTGGACTTCATTGTGCTAATTAGTCTTGAGGTGTTAACATCGTGTTCTCTCCAAGAATAATCAGCTTTCTAAAGTGGTGTCAAGGCGTACATTTCATTGATCAGTGATTAATACGTTATTACATCAAGAATAAAGATGAATAACTCAGCGTATAAGGATATTATTCCAAGTGCTACTGGATATGCATGCGGAAAATGTGGGAAGAAGTTCCTCCGAGGTTATGACAAGAGAAGACACGAGATGAGCTGCAAGAAGCTCTTCAAATGTAAACATTGTAATGTAACCTTCAAAGATTGTTATAAGGGACAGCGACACGAAGATATATGTGAAATAAGCAGCCCTCAGAAGAAAAGAAGATTGGAGCCAACTAAACATCAGTTACTGTCAACAATGGAGGACTGTGATATGAAAGAATACGAAACTTCATTCGAAGGACGATTGAAATCGTATTTTATACGATGCGAATCAGCTAAGGACCTAAATATGTATCTGCAAGAGGCAAAACAACGTATAATCCAGGCTGTGCATAAAGAGCTTAGCATTCATAAGAGTGTTAAAATTAATCTGCTGGCTGAGTGTCGATTTGTTAACAGTATTGGAGAAACCTGTGACAAAACATTTAAAACACGGAATCAAGCTGTTTTCCTGGAAACTGATCTGGAGTCAACGATGGAAGTGAAATTCAAGAAATTGGTGACTGAAATGGAGGAGTCTCAGCTTAAGGGTAGCAGCTGGGCTTTGCTTGCTGTGGAAGGAGTTCGACTTCGTATCAACAAGTACAACCCGTTACGAGGAAGTAGCTACATACCACTACCGTCATCTGTCGGAGCTAAAGAAGCGTGTATAAACATTCAGAACTTTACCGACGAGAAATGTTTCATGTACTCTGTATTAGCTAAATTCATAGGGAAGAATGCACAGCGTGTGAACAAATACAAACAACTTCAAGACAAGTACGACTTCAGCTGTGTTTCCTACCCTACTCCACTTTCTCAAATACCTAAATTTGAGAAGCTTAACAATATGTCTATTAACGTTTTCGGGCTGGATGAGAAGCATGAAGTGTATCCGATAAAGGTTGCTGATATTGAACTACCTGAACATCGCGACCTGCTACTATTGAATGATAGCAGTGGAAAACATCACTACGTGTATATAAGGAATTTTGAGAAGCTCGTTCGACGCCAGAAAACTAAATGTAATGAACGTGTTTATACCTGCAAGCGCTGTTTTACACATTTTGATAATCGATATGGACGAAGTGGACTGGAAAAACTACAAGAACATGCAGCCGTCTGTATTCAACATGGTGTTGCAAGGGTTGTTATGCCTAGCAAGGAGAAAGCAATTGCACAGTTTAAAAATGTTGAGAGGATGCTGAAAGTACCTTATGTCATCTATGCTGATTTTGAGAGTATTCTCACTCCATGCCATACGTGTACACCCAATCCTGAAACTTGCTATACAACACCTTATCAAGAGCACACACCAATGAGCTTCTGTGTTTACGTGAAACCTACATCCAGTGTTGAACATCTCGAAACTGATCTTCCTAAGCATCCCTATGTGTATCGTGGTGCTGATGCTGCTCAGAAGTTTATGCTGTACCTGACATCTCTTGCAAAAATGATTGGTAATATATACAAATCTGCTAAGCCTCTGAAACTTACGGATCAACAGCAAAAGGATTTCGAGTCTTCTACGACATGCTACTTGTGTAGAAACCCCTTTACAGAAGAGAACTATAAAGTACGCGACCATGATCACATCAGCGGTGAATATCGTGGAAGTCTTCATAATGAATGTAATTTAGCCTGCAAAACACCTAAATATATACCAGTCTTCATGCATAACCTTAGCGGATATGACTCTCATTTCATTGTTAAGGAGCTGGGTTGTACAAGTGAACGTGTGGAGGTAATTCCTAACTCTGAAGAAAGCTATATCTCATTCACCAAGTATGTAGGAGATATAAAGCTTCGATTTGTGGATAGCTTCCGATTCCTCAGTACAAGCTTGGATAAGTTGATAACAAATCTAACCTCGTATCCTGAAACGCTAAAGTACTTTGGAGAAGACAAATTGAAGTTGATGACCCGTAAGGGTGTATTTCCATATGATTTTGTTACGTCATGGGATGCCCTGAACGATACCTGCTTGCCACCTAAGGACTCCTTCTACAATAGATTAAATGAAGAAGAAATTACTGATACTGACTACGATCATGCTAGAAATGTATGGGAGCTGTTCAATGTGAGAAACCTGGGAGAGTACAGCGATCTCTACTTAACTTCGGATGTACTTCTTCTAGCTGACGTCTTTGAGACGTTCAGAGAGCAAACTCTCAAAACACATAAAGTCGATCCGGCCCATTATTTTACCTCTCCAGGTCTTACATGGGACGCCATGTTACTGTATACTGGGATTAAGTTAGAGCTGTTACAAGATTATGATCAACTACTCATGGTGGAATCAGGTATAAGAGGAGGTTTATGCCAAGTTTCCCATCGGTATGCTGAGGCTAATAACACTTATATGGATAAGTTTGATCCGTCGAGACCTACCCAATTTATCACATACGAGGACGCTAATAACCAATATGGGTGGGCAATGTGTCATGCTCTTCCTTTTGGTGGATTTCAGTGGGTGTCACCTGAAGAAATCAACTTAGAAACACTACAAGAAGATGATCCTCGTGGGTACATATTAGAAGTCGACATCGAGTATCCTGCTGAACTTCACGATCTACACAACGATCTACCTTTCCTGCCAGAGTGTATGAAACCATTGGAATCATCTACAAAGAAACTGATACCTCATCTTGGACCTCGAAAGAAGTATGTAGTGCATTACATGGCTTTGAAGCAAGCTCTTAGTCATGGACTACGACTAACAAAAATCCATCGTGTGCTACAATTCCGACAGTCTCAGTGGTTGAAACCTTATGTGGAATTTAACAACAGGCTACGACAACAAGCTGCAAATGATTTCGAGAAGGATCTCTACAAGCTCTTTAACAACGCTATGTTTGGAAAAACTATGGAGAACCTGCGTAACCGTATGGATATACGACTGGTGACCAATGAAAAAACTTTAGAGAAGCTGATCGCCAAGCCTACGTTTATCGACAGGACGATATATGCTGATAATCTAGCTGCTGTACATATGGCCTCTCGTCAGATTGTATTCAACAAGCCTATATACATTGGTATGAGTGTGTTGGACATCTCCAAGACATTAATGTATAACTATCATTACGACGTTTTGTTGCCTTATTATGGAGCTGAAAACCTGAAGCTTATGTATATGGACACTGATTCGTTCATTCATCGTGTAACAACTGAAGATGTGTACCAGGACAAGCTACGTTTTCTTGAGCATCTCGATACAGCTGATTACCCTGCCAACCATATATGTTACTCTACTCAGAACAAGAAGGTATTGGGAAAATTTAAAGATGAGGCTAATAGCAAAATCATCCTACGCTTTGTTGGACTACGTCCTAAGATGTATGCCTTAGATATTCAAGGGTCAATGATAAAAAAGATTAAAGGTATAAAACGTAGCGCTATTAAGCAGTACATTTCGTTTGACAGCTATACAGACTGTCTTAAAACCTGTGAAATCATCAGAACACCTATGAATCTGATCCTATCACGAAAGCATGCTCTTGCTACAGTGCAAGTGAATAAAATTGCATTGACTCCGTTTGATGATAAAAGAATTATTGCTGAGGACGGGATAACGACATATGCGTATGGACATTACGCCATTACAAACAGTGCTTAAAAGAATGTAAGTTAAAGATAAAGATTTTATCGTGAGTCTACAATCTTAAAAAGAAGGTTATCTGTGTGCTGTATATGCAGATAGCTGACGCCTGATGAAGAAAGAAGAAGATGGAAGGGAAGGTGGTAACCCTGCCATTAGGAGCAATCCTAGTGCTAGTCTCAAGCCTAGATAAAAGGGGAGAGACATCTACACGAACTAAAATAAAGGTATGTTGACGTAAAGCTTTTCAATTTGTGAACCAATATGCAGTTTATCCCTCTCCGCATCGTACAATAACTGTTTAACATATAATAAGTTTGTAAGATTTAGAAAAAAGTATATAAATTGTTGTAACGTTGGATGAGAAAGGTTTTATAATTTAATTACTCTCTATATTACCATGAGTACCTGTGATACTAGTTGAATTGCCCGTTAAAAGGACTTAAATACTTGTGATACTACTCGAATCAAGTGAAATTACATTAAATAGCTCTGATACGAAACCCTGATCATTGAATCTAGCCTCCTGTGATGCTAGCTGAGTTACTCTAAACACCTATGATGCTTGAATCGCCCAAATACCTAGACACTATCTGAATTACCTGTTAAAATGACACAAATACCATTGATACAACCTGAATCACCTGCATTTACCTTAAATAGCTGTGATACAAATCTCTGATCGAAATTATCACGAGCATCTGTGAAACTATGCTGATTACCCAAATACTTACGATATTACCTGAACTATCTGTAAAATACGACACTAGGCTATAACCAACCCCTGGAACCTACCCTCCTGTAATGCTTGCTTAATTACTCTAAACACCTATGTTACTTGAATTATCCTAAATACTTACGATACCCTCTGAATTATCTGTGAAATATGAAACTATGCTATACCCAACCCTGGAATCTAACCTCCTGTGATACTAGCTGAATTAGCCTAAATACCTATGATACTAGCTGAATTAGCTGTGAAATCATGCATAGCTATGATGCAGTTAGTCTCTGGAATCTAGCCTCCTGTGATACTAGCTGAATTAGCTTAAATGCTCAAGATACTAGCTGAATTGGCTGTGAAAATGATTTAAATACCTGTGATACTACCCGAATCATGTGAAATTACCTTAACTAGCTCTGATACGAATTCCTGCTCTAAATTAGCACTAGCACCCGTGATACTACCTGAATTACCTGTTAAAATGAGTCAGATACCATTGATACAACCTGAATCACCTGCATTTACCTTAAATAGCCGTGATACAAAATCTCTGATCGAAATTATTACGAGCGTCTGTGAAACTATGCTGATTATCCAAATACTTATGATATTACCTGAACTATCTGTAAAATACGAAACTAGGCTATAACCAACCCCTGGAACCTACCCTCCTGTAATGCTTGCTTAATTACTCTAAACACCTATGTTACTTGAATTATCCTAAATACCTACGATACCCTCTGAATTACCTGTGAAATATGAAACTATGCTATACCCAACCCTAGAATGTATCCTCTTGTGATACTAGCTGAATTAGCCTAAATACATACGATACTAGCTGAATTACCTGTGAAATCATACACTGCTATGATCCAGTCGACCTCTTGCAATACTAGCTGAATTACTTACCTGTTAGTGTTAGTGGGTTAGCTTTTCCCGTTGCAGGTCACCTTTTTCCCTTTATGGCTCACCGTTTTCCCTTTGGTGGTCACCTCTTTCCCTTTGTTGCCCACCTTTTTCCCTTTGCTGGTGACATTTTTCCCGTTGCATGTCGTCTTTTTCCCTGAGCAGTCACCTTTTTCCCTTTATGGCTCACCGTTTTCCCTTTGGTGGTCACCTTTTTCCCTTTGTTGCTCACCTTTTTCCCTTTGCTGGTCACGTTTTTCCCTTTACTGGTCGACTTTTTCCCTTTGTGGGTCACCTTTTTCCCTGAGCAGTCACCTTTTTCCCCTGAACGACTCACCTTTTCCCTGAATAGGTTACGTGATGGGCATGTCTAGAATTAGCGGTCTAACATTGACATCAAACAGTTTTCCACTAAGTTCACGTCTAAAGTTGCTTTCAAGTCTAGCACCTCCTATTCCCTATCTCTCCTGTATATAAGTCCATATTGCTACTCCTTTAGTATCTGTCTAGCCTAACACCTCTCCTCCTGTTCCTATACCTCTCATATAAACCATACTCTACTCCTCAACTTCTGCCTAGCCTAACTCCTCTCCTCGTTTCCCTGTACCTCTCATATAAACCATACTCTACTCCTCGACCTCTGTCTAGCCTAACACCTCTCCGCGTTTTCCTATACTTCCCATACATATAAACGCATACTCTACTCTCAACCTCTGTCTAGCCTAACACCACTCCCCTGATCCCCTACCTCTCATAAAGCGCATTCCCTCCTGCCCCCCCTCTAGCTGAGTATCACTCCTTGGTTTCCTATCTAACCTAACTTTAACACCTGTCTATCCTAGCATAGGATCTCTCTCCGTTTTCTCGTCTCTCCTTATAAACACATACTCAATTCTCCTAACCTAATACCTCTCCTCGTTTTCCTATACTTCTCATATAAACCATACTCTACTCCTCGACTTCTGTCTAGCCTAACACCTTTCCTCGTTTTCCTATATCTCTCATATAAACCATACTCTACTCCTCAACCTCTGTCTAGCCTAGCACCTCTCCACGTATTCCCTATCTGTCTCATATAAAGCACACTCCCCCTCCTACCACTGTCTAGCCTAGCGTCAGTCCTCGTATTCCCTATCTCTCCCACATAAACGCATTTTCCTCCTTGAACCGTCGCATCTAGCCTCGTTTTCCCTATCCTTTCCCATATAAACGCAAAAAAGTGGCCTCGAATTCCTCTATATATCCTACTGACCACGAAATATTAGTTCTTATCGCGCCAAAAAGCAAACTGTCGAAATTCGCCTCTTTATTATACGTCTGCTGTGATCAACTTTCTTATTGTGCCTTGTGGTATCAAGACTCGCGACTTCTGAAAGTGCATGCTCTATTCAAGTTTTTTCCAGCTCATTAAATTTAATAGATACTGTAATATGTTTTGTGGTTGTCTCGTTTTTATTTGTTTTCGCACCAAGCTTTTTCAAACTTCCATCCCCTATCCCTAACGTACACCATTCTGAGTTCTCTTTCCCAAAAAGTAAACACTAAAAAACAACAGAGTTCTTTTCGCTTTGAGCTACCAGAAAACCAAAGTTTTGTTGCGTACCATTGCGTTTTAAATCGCCTCACATATTTACCATCTTTTTGTTTCATAATTCAATTAGGTGTTGGTCTTTTGCCTCTAATCTATAACTTGTCCTCATAACTTAATCTGGAAAAATAAGTTGCACCCTTGTTAGAAGATCTACAATATCCTCCGGTAAATCCATTCTTGTGAAATCATCACGTTACCTCACAACAAATAAAAGTCCCTTTACTCTTCTCTCGCTAACTGCTGAAGGCAGTCAGAAAGTCAGCATCAGTGTTGCCAACCCCGTTGGAGCGAAAAAAAAGTAGACGCGAACGGAAAAAAATGAGAAAAAAAGTGGAATTTCTAATGGCATTGCAACAGGAACGAACTATGGCTCTCCATCGCCCGGGGCCTTCAACCAATCTATTCCATATATTTATCATCATCATGATTTTATGCTGCATGTTTATTTAGTGGTGACGGGATTATAACACGAATTTTGTAAGTAATATTATTTTTTGAAGTTAGTTTACAGAGTTTAAGCGTTCAACAAAGAATAATTTCCCTATGTTGCAACGAGCATCATGATGCTTAAATCTCAACACCCAACGTAAATATAGGAATATTGGCAAAAGTAAGTTGTTCTTAAACACTCACCGATGAAACTCATGGCGTCCAGCACACATAGTAGGCACCTTTAGCGTTGTCAGCATCATTAACTGTCCTCGCCACCATACATATCCGCTCTTAACCTATCTGTCAAGGACCTATCCATTACAAATGAATGATAGTCTTCTTGTGCCATAAGTCTTTTCGTATGAAGTAAGTCACAGATTGTATTTGTGCCTGACCTATTTCTTTGTTTAGTTTTCATTAGGTTTATAAAAGAAACCGCTCGCTCTACACCAGCATTTGGATGTGGTAGACACAAAACACACCACACGAGTTTCGCCAAGGATGGAAACACCGATTTTCCATCAGGATCCTTTTTTTGTTTTACACATCTCCAGAAATGTTGCACTGAATCACTCTGTACTTCAGTCTCGGCGTTCCTTAATAATTGCCATTCAGTGTCAATCTTTTGCATTTCATTCTCTTCAACCAGATTGGGGAACTCGGATATCAAGGGTACTATGGATTGAACATCTTTTATTTTCTGAGGATCCAAACGTTCTAGATTCCTGAAAATACTGTCACGGAGAGGAAAGCTTTGACAGATCTGATCTATGGCCTCAGTGTACAAATCTAGGCATCTTAATTTGAATATATTTATGTCACTTTCAGGAAGTTTTAATTTAGATAATGACGTAGCAACTTGAGCGCCGAAATACATAGTTTCTAATGGTCGAAGGTGTCTGGGATTTTTAAAGTCAAATTAGCTTTTCCCTGTCTTAATGACATATTCATGTCTTAGATAACAGTCTGAATTGGTTTTTATCGCTGCACATACATTTTTTCTTAAGCGATGTATCTGGGGTTTTCACTTTGCATTTGTTAAATGCTGGCAAAACAAAATCCAGAAATTGTAAGTACAAATGGTTCCAAGGGTCATTTAGCTTCTGAAGTATTATTTCTGGAGCGGCTAATTTCTCAGTTGCCTGTGCATGTGTGAAATACAGTTACAACACATTGTGCTGTTTCAGAACACGAGATACTACCTGATGCAAAGACAGCCAACGCGTCTGGGAAGGATGCAATAGTTTGTGAGGGGCAACTTGCACAAACGCCTGAAATTCTTTTAACGCTTCTGTACGTTTTGCACTCATGTGAAATAGTTTTATATATCACGTGCTAAGTCTTCAGGAGTCCTTGAAGTTTTGAGCAAGCATAAGAAGCACAGAGGTTAAACGTACAGATTTGGAATATCAGCTTGGAGAAGTGTACTAATAGATTGTTTCTTTCCCATCACAGTAGAAGCATTATCTGCTGCAAAACCAATTAAATTTTCTTTGTAGGGGATATTGTTTGCTGCAAATGCAGTAACGATTTGTTGATGTAGTTGCTGTGCTGTTCCATCACTTACAGGCAAAAGATCATAAAAAGCATCAATAATATCGTCTTCTACATTAACACGTGTGACTAGAGTCAAGTGTTTTGTGACGCTTATGTCTGTGGATTCGTCCACAAGTAGAGAAAACTGATTTTCTCGGAGCAGTAGGCATAGTCTATGTTTACTTTCAGCGCCAGTAACACTCTTCACGATGGAAGTCGTTTTTGTCCGCCCGCAAGTAAGCAATTTTGCAATCTCCGAATCTGGACAAATTGATTTAATCAATTGCGGCAAATGTTCCATTGCATTGAAAGAAAGATTATGTTCTGCAACAAACGCGCTGAATCTAACTTCCACTACTTTCACCTGATGGTTTGATGTTGAAGATGCACTTACTAAAGACGTTAAGAGCCCCCTGACCTACAGGTCATTTAACGTTACTAATGTTTGTTACTTTCTGCATGTTTTTCTAGTCCTGGTTTACTACAAAAGCAATGTTAATGTCTATGGCACATGACTTGCAATAAGTAAATGTGTCCCCCTTTTTACTGTTCATTAACCATCCCTTTTAAGCTAATGGATTGTTCCCACTGATTTGTAAGTTTGTGAGAACTTAGCCACTAATCACTACATATAAATTTAGTACAACAAAGAAAACCACTACTGCACTGTGAAACACGCATGTAATTACGGGATAATTATAAGAAACTGACTGAATTGCTGCAAGACGCAAGTGCAAGCTGTGATTGATAAGGTGAGGGGAATCCCCTTCATTTCTCAACGCTTCGCTTGGAGGCATTACCAATTGTTGAATCAACTCGTGCTTCCCATGAGCCCGAGAGAAAGGGACTCCACGTAATAATGTAGACACATGTCAACTTTATCAATTACAATATTATGAATTACGTTTAAAAAGGATAAAAATAAGTATACTTACGTATATTTTAAGTATATTTTAAAACAGGAGATTTTGTATTTTTTTAATTAACCGAAAATAGATTTGCAAAAAATAAGGAATTTCCTTCTAAAAAAAAGTAGACATGGCAACACTGGTCAGAATACTACTGTTAGCTTGCTTAGGCTTGCCTTCACGACAGCAGGCAGCAGCTGCGAACCCCATCACCCCTCTTCTATCGACAAAACTTTGAGCATTAGGACGCATGCGTGGGCGAGGCAAACCATATATTGCCTTCGTCCCTTGACAAGCTGCCCGTTGCCAACAACGCTTTCCTGTTAATTGCACTGAACTCGGCAACGAATCAGAAATTACAATTGGCGAAAAATGCGATATTTAGAGCATAAAAGAAGTGGATTTAATATTTTAGGATAGGCTTAGCCTTAGAGTCTTAATGTACACTTCGCCTCTGATTCTTTATTGTATCATTTAGATGAAAGTACTTACGTTGAAGTGGTTGAAAATGAATGTGATACAAATTCAGTTGAAGTGTCCGTTCAGTATCGAAATGAGGTGCTAAGAATTCCAAAAGCAAAATCTATAAACTAGGCCATCCGAAATAAACAAATTGAAAAGCACAGCGATGAGTGAAAGATCGCTTTAAGTAAATCGTCATAAACAACAAAGAAATGAAACGAATGATTGTTTTTTAATAACATTCGAACATGCTTCCATTGTAAGGTAGGATATTTTACTTCGTTGAAAGGAAAACACCCTTGAAGTAAACAAACTGAGTAGCTTTTACGTATCACAAAATTACAAAACGAAACTAAACTGCCATGCACGTTAGCAAGCTTTTATTTTTCATATTTACCGACCTCGGCCCATTGCCATAAATACGTTCAGGGCGATGACCTAACGAAGGTGATTGAGCCTCTAATTATCTGTAGGCACCTTGCCTGGCGCTGGTCATTTCGTCGCCTGTTTGTAAATTCGGCAACACCGTAATGCAGTTTCAAATTGTACGTGTCCGGTCTCTGTGCCACAGGTTGGCAAGGTTTTATATGTAGTGTAGTGAAGTGATACTGGAAACTCATCCGGGATGTTAAGCTGACTAATTCCCCAATTCGATATAGGCACACTTGCGGAAGAAAAATATGGCCAGCAAGCATGGCCCTTTAACTACTACTCAGATAGCCGGGCAGACCGGGAATAGAAGAATAGGATAAAGGGTATAACTGCAGAGATCAACAGGAAACATTAAAACAAACTTCCTCCTATCTTTCATTTCCGCAGTCATGATAGCGGAAGTAGCTAAAAACGTTTTCTGTGAAGCTAGGTAGAAAAGTTTACACGACCAATGAACATAACGGAGTGAGTTAGGGTTGAAGAAAAGTTGCTGCTCGTTTTGTTGGTGGTAAAGTGAAAGTGATATGAAGGGAAGCATTAGAACCTGCCAATACCTTCCCTCTTCTTCTGGATACGTCCATTTTCTCTCAAGATAGCGGCCACAACTATGCTAGAAATTATTTTAGTGATGTACACCAGGAAACTAAAATAATTTAAGTTTGTTTCTCTACTTCATTACCAATTAACTGTAGTGGTTTTGTATGGCTAAATTCTTGTATAAAATTTACAACATTTTTTATTAATTTCACTAACTCTCGTTCAGAGCAACGTTTTGTAAAAAGCTCCAGTTACATTCTTAACAAATATTAATCAGAATTGGACCAAAATGGAGCCAATGAAATCCATTCAATTATGTGCATTCCTTGCAATTTCACGTTTTAGTGTGTAGCACAGAAAAATAGTGAAAGGATAAGTAGCTTCAAATGTTAAACAATGTTATTCAAACATTTTGATTGAAAATAAAGGTTTTGGAAACTTTGAAATTTCTAAAGCTGCCTTGTGTCGCTTAAAACTGAAATTTCGTAAAAGTCTGGCCGTTTTATTAATCAGAGGGAAGGAGAGAAACATGAAATCTATGTAAATGTAAATCAGGAAACATTATGAAATGCTGTTTTCGATCCTTTACACCCTAATTTTAAGAGTTTTCATCATGTTCCCAGTTGTGGACAGGTAAGTCGCTTAGCAGTAAAAGAGCCTGCAAAATGTAAGTGGGAGATTTTTTTAACTTTGAACCCCCTCCAATGCATTTAACTGTTAGAGCTGTGATTTTATGGAACTACTTTTATCTTATTTCTCTTTGCAGTTATGAAAAAATAACAGAAATGTGTTATATAATGCTTTTAGATTGTTCTATTGAGAGTGGCTGATTTTCGAAACATTCTTTTTCCCCACTTTCATTGGAAATAACTGAGAAATTATACCAGACCTAAATACAGAGCTCCTTAGATTCCGGATTGGGGGATGGAACATATTTTTACTTTCTCTACTACGTATAGTAAGTAGGGGAAGTATTGCATTGCACCCAAAAATTCGATACCGAGATTTCACCGGAAATACATGTTTTGAGACCTCCTGAATCCAAAAAATCTGATGTGTTACACTCACATGACTCTCTACTCTTGTACAATCTATTTTTACAAACGCCTATTCTCCATATGCTTTATGTTAATCGAGATATCGAGATGTCAATCTTATTGCTAATTTTCTTGTAGATGCAAGGGGAATATGGTAGCTTTTAAGCGATGGTCAAATATTTTAACGCTGGTTGCTATGCGGCGCATTCCATTCTCTTTGCAAGTCCAGGACATAAAAAAATGAATAACGAATTTGAGAAAAAGTATAAGTATTGGAAAATTTAAGGAAATAACAAGCAATATCTCGAAAACGGTTCACTCAACAAAAGAAATGTATATGACATAAGTTGTGTATTTTAACGAGATCTACATTTTTTGTGTAGTAAAATTTTGTCTATCTCTTATGGTTTACCAGTTATGCAGAAGTCGTTCACAATGAAGAATACTTTTGGAGACATTCCCAGAAAATTCGAGATATACATTTCATTTCTCATGACATTATCTTAAACATATGATATTTTAATCAAAATCGTTAGAGCCATTTTTGAGAAAATTAAAATTTTCGAAAAATGTTCCATGTAAAGGGTAGTCTGGGGTGGGGGGATTTTCTTGAAAACCTTCGTGTCGCATCTCTGGAAGATACTGAACCTAAATACCAAGTTTGGTGTTTATCCGACTGTTCGTTTTTGAGTTATGCTGTTCACAGACACACACACACACACACACACACACGGACATGTTTCCAAAAATGCTTTTTTTGGATTCAAAACATGTATTTCCGGTGAAATCTCGGTATCGAATTTTTGGGTGGAATGCAATACTTCCCCTACTTACTATACGTAGTAGAGAAAGTAAAAAAGCATTTTTGGAAACATGTCCGCGTGTGTGTGTGTGTGTGTGTGTGTGAACAGCATAACTCAAAAACGAACAGTCGGATAAACACCAAACTTGGTATTTAGGTTCAGTATCTTCCAGAGATGCGACACGAAGGTTTTCAAGAAAATCCCCCCACCCCAGACTACCCTTTACATGGAACATTTTTCGAAAATTTTAATTTTCTCAAAAATGGCTCTAACGATTTTGATTAAAATATCATATGTTTAAGATAATGTCATGAGAAATGAAATGTATATCTCGAATTTTCTGGGAATGTCTCCAAAAGTATTCTTCATTGTGAACGACTTCTGCATAACTGGTAAACCATAAGAGATAGACAAAATTTTACTACACAAAAAATGTAGATCTCGTTAAAATACACAACTTATGTCATATACATTTCTTTTGTTGAGTGAACCGTTTTCGAGATATTGCTTGTTATTCCCTTAAATTTTCCAATACTTATACTTTTTCTCAAATTCGTTATTCATTTTTTTATGTCCTGGACTTGCAAAGAGAATGGAATGCGCCGCATAGCAACCAGCGTTAAAATATTTGACCATCGCTTAAAAGCTACCATATTCCCCTTGCATCTACAAGAAAATTAGCAATAAGACTGACATCTCGATATCTCGATTAACATAAAGCATATGGAGAATAGGCGTTTGTAAAAATAGATTGTACAAGAGTAGAGAAAGGCATGTGAGTGTAACACATCAGATTTTTTTACTTTGTCTACAACGTATAGTAAGTAGGGGAAGTATTGTATTCCATCCAAAAATTCGATACCGAGATTTCACCGGAAATATATGTTTTGAGACCCCCTGAATCCAAAAAAAAAGCCTTTTTGGAAACATGTCCGTGTGTCTGTCTGTCTGTCTGTGAACAACATAACTCAGAAACGAACAGTCGGATAAACACCAAACTTGGTATTTACGTTCTATCTTCCAGTGATGCGACACGAAGGTTTTCAAGAAAATCCCCCTACCCCAGAGTACCCTTTACATGGAACATTTTTCGAAAATTTTAAATTTCTCAAAAATGGCTCTAACGATTTTGATTAAAATATCATATGTTTAAGATATTTTCATGACAAATCAAATGTATATCTCGAATTTTCTGGGAATGTCTCCAAAAGTATTCTTCATTGTGAACGACTTTTGCATAACTGGTAAACCATAAGAGAGACAAAATTTTACTACACAAAAAACGTAGATCGCGTTAAAATACACAATTTATGTCATATACATTTTTTTTGTTGAGTGAACCATTTTCGAGATATTGTGGTTATTCCCTTAAATTTTCCAATACTTCTACTTTTTCTCAAATTCGTTATTCATCTGTTTTTGTCCTGGACATGCAAAGAGAATGGAATGCGCCACATAGCACCAGCTCTTAAAATATTTGACTATCGCTTAAAGTCTACCAATTCCCCTTGCATCTACAAGAAAATTAGCAATAAAATTAACATCTCGATTAGCATGAAGCATATGAAGAATAAGCGTTTGTAAAAATAGTTTGTACAAGAGTAGAGAAAGTCATGTGAGTGTAACACATCAGATTTTTTTTAATTACCTTCCACCACAGAGTTCTAAACATTTGAATGCGACAGAGGACGTACACTTAAACTAATTACAAATATCTGAGCCTTTTTTCAAGTCAAAGTTGCTGATATAAATCATAGATATTAGCGATGGCTATACAAATAAAACAAATGTTCAAAATAGGATGAGTAGTTGAATGAAGCTATCAGCATGTTTGCAATCCCTGACATCGATATTAAATAAAATAGAGACAAAGTTGGCAGATTTAAAAGTTCACATTCCCCTCTAACCCAATTTTAAATGCAGGGCTTTTCAATTATGTAAATATTCTAAAAATGAGCACAAATTGGTCTTATAGCAAGCACCGCTCCCCCACTCTTTCTCTCCACTTAAGAATGCAATTATATGTTGTAGTGCATGACAAATGAACATCATAAGTACAACAAATACCGTATGGTATAGATCATAATAGTTAAGAAACACTAAGAACATCAAGCAGTTATTATTTTGCACCCAAAAATTCGATACTGCGATTTCATCGGAGACCTCCTGAATCGAAAAAATGCATTTTTAGAAAAGGGTCTGTGTGTGTCTGTGAACAGCATAACTCAAAATCGAAAAGTCAGATAAATACCAAACTTGGTATTTAGGTTGAGTGTCTCTCAAAGATGCGACACAAAATTTTCAAGAAATTCCGCCACCCCAGACTACCCTTTACATGGAACATTTTTCGAAAATTTTTATTTTCTCAAAAATGGCTCTAACGATTTTGATTAAAATATCATATATTTAAGATATTTTCATAAAAAATAAAATGTGTATCTTGAATTTTCTTGGAATGTCCCCAAAAGTCCGCCTCTTTCTGAATGGCTTTTTCATAGCTGGTAAACCGTAAGAGATAGACAACATTTTTCTACACAAAAAATGTAGATCTCGTTAAAACACCCAGTTTATGTCATGTACATTTTTTTTTATCGAGTGAACCATTTCCGAGATATTCCTTGTTATTTGTTTGAATTTTCCAATACTTATACTTTTTCTCAAATGGGAATTCGCTATTCGTTTTTTTATGCAAAGAGCATGGAATGCTCCACATAGCAACCAACTCTTAAAAGATTTGACTATGTAAATCGATACCTCGATTAACATGAAGTAGATGGAGAATAAGCGTTTGTATAAATAATTTGTACAAGAGTAGAGAAGTCATGTGAGTGTAACATATCAGATTTTATTTCTGGGACTCTACAATCATGACTAAAATAAATACATTTTATATTATTTCTTGCTAATTAGAAATAAATTATCTCAAATGCTCAATTTAAGTAAGTTATATTACAGCTGTATTATATTATTTTAATTAGTTTGAAAGACAAAATATATAAATTAAAATTACTGGACATTTATTATTAATGTGATTGTATTCTTCAGCCACCCTTTAAACTTCTGTGGTCATATCGGGGGTTTTGTCTTAAGGAATAACTGATCTTTGGGGGGAGAGGTTAGTGTTTAACGCCCATTCTTACTGCATAAGGTAACACAGGAGGCGGACAGTGATGATATGGGGCTGTTTTTAAAGTAAGCACCGTTTTGATATTTTGCCGCTGCAGCGCTGCCATCGCAATTATGAGCATGCACGATCACTTCCTCTATTCATCAGGTACTGTGAGCGTGTGTGAGCGTTCGTCACTTTGTGTTTCCTGTTGTTAGAGCGATTCGAAATGTTCAACACAATCGAACGATCCGCCGACTGTGAAGTCAGATCAGTGATTCGTTTTGAATGTAAGAAACGCTACGCCAGTGAACATTCACCGCAATTAAGTGAGGTTTATGGGGAAATAATAATAAGTGATGGAATAGTGAGGAAGTGGGTTAGACAGTTTAACGAAGTTCGTGAAAATGTGCATTATGAGCCGCGAAGTGCCGACTGTCTGTGATCACGGATGATTTGGTGCAAGCTGTGGAAGAAAACATTCGCGAGGACAGACATTTTACCACATCGGTGTTGTCTTCGCATTTTCACAAATTCCAAGGTCAGTCCTCCACAACATTGTGACAGCTTAGGATTTCGGAAATTTTGCTTAAGATGGCTGCCCAAAACTCTTACTGATGAGCACAAGAACAAGCGATCTGCTGCTGCACTGACTTTTCTTACGCGATATGCTGAGAAAAGCGATGAATTGTTAACACACGTGTTTACAGGTGATAAGACATGGGTGTCTCACATCACTCATGAATCAAAGCAACAATCCATGGAGTGGAGGCACACAACATTCCCCGTGAAGACATTCAAACAGACGATATCTACTCGCCCACGTTTTCTGGGACAGACTACGTGTTTTGGGTTGAATTCTTGCCCAGGAATGCGACAATGACGTCAATTGTGAGACAGTATGAAAGCTCCGTCGTGCAATACAGAACAAAAGGCGTGGAATCCTTTTGGTTCATGACAATGTCCTGCCACACGCAGTGAAACAAATTCAAGATCTGATCGCATCAATCGAACAATTCGATCATCCTCCCTACAGCCCGAATTTGGCACCAAGCATCTGTTTCTTCATCTGAAGAAATTCCTTGGTGGAAAACATTTCAACGGATGATGTTAAACAAGAAATACAGACTTGGCTTTCATCACAGGCGGCATCATTCTACAGGGAGAGCCAAAAAACTACGAACCTGCGCGGTGATTTTCCTGTCCGCGTCCTCTGCGTACGTTGCCGTCTGCCGCTATCATAGAAAGGCGCGGATGAAACCATACATTTTTAAAACTACTTTTAAAGGTTTTACTTATCAATTTTATGAAAGGAGATGCTGAAACAGGCCACCGTCGTTGTTCATACACTTTTGGCACCTCTTTAGGAAACTATGCATCACTCGCCAATTTTTTTCGAGTCGACATTTGAAGCCCGTACATATGTGAATACAATTTTGTCCCCCCCCTCTTTTTTTAGAGAATTAATAGCCAGGGAGCGTGATTTTGCGTTTTTTCAACAAGACGCTGCAACAGCTTATACGGCCAATATTTCGACGAGAACAATTGAAAGTGTGTTTGAGGACAGAATTATTAGTACAGATTTGTGGCCCCCTCGGTCCCCCGACCTAACCCCCTGCAATTTCTATCTCTGGGGTAACTTAAAACAAAGTATATAAGACGAACCCACACATCCTGGAAGAATTAAAACAAAATATCCGCCAGGAAATTGCCAGCATTTCTCAACGTGAAGTACTTCGAGTGATGGATAGTTTCCTAAAGAGGTGCCAAAAATGTATGGACAACGACGGTGGCCAGTTTCAGCATCTCCTTTCATAAAGTTGGTAAATAAAGCCTTTAAAAGTAGCTTTAAAAATGTTGTATGGTTTCATCCACGCCTTTCTATGATAGCGGCAGGCGGCAACGAGGGCCGAGAACGCGGACAGGAAAATCACCGCGCAGCCGGTTCGTAGTATTTTGGCTCACCCTGTATGTCGAAGGCATACAAAAAGCTGTCTTCCCGTTACAAGTGCCTGAATAACGGCAGTAGCTATGTGGAGAAGTAGTGTAAGGTTAAAGTAATGAATGATGATAAAGTATTTGGAAAATAATGTTATTTTTTTAAAAAATATTGGTACTTACTTTAAAAACATGCCTTGTATATGAAATGAAATGAAATGATAGTTGGGAAAGGAAATTTGAGAAGGAAACGTCTTCCAGGTCTAAGTTTGGGGAGCCTACCCGTATTTGACAGTTATGAAGACTGAAGAAAACTTGGAAAAAACCTGTCAGGTTACCATTGGTGGTGTTTTTACTCCCCAAACTGTGCTTTTTTTTTAATATTGGTTTTATGACTTCTACTGTTGAACACACTCACATTCACTTCTGCATTCATTATACCAGGCTCTGTGGAGGGAATTATGCTGCATTTCGTTCAATTAACTCACTGCATCATGCCATAGAATAGGGTTTTCCAAACTACAGCCCGGGACCGAACCTGGTGCATGAGCTGCTTTTGTTTGGTCTGCCTACAACCTTTAAAAAGTATAAATAAAAAGAAATGCTGCACCTGCATTAGATTAATTTATTCATGAATTTCAAATGATTAAATAAAATTAAGCACACAGATTTTTAATAGATATATAGTGTAATGACCTACTGAAGGACAAATACAAGAGAATTAACTTGGTTGATTTTTATAACTGACTGCCGAATGACACATTTTCTCATTTGAAAGACTTTGCACTAGATAGAATATCAATGTTTGCATTAATGTATGTCTGTGAAAAAATATTTTCAAAATGAAATATGTCAAATTAAATTATAGTATGCTATAACTGATAAACATTTAATTATAGGCAGTATAAAATTAGAACTATTAATATTTGCTATTATAGCATAGAAAAGTCAGTTTCATTCTTCTCCGTGAATACGAGCTGCATTTAATGTAAAAATACTTCATGTAACAGATGTGTGTGTGTGTGTGCGCGCGCGCATATGTGTGTTATGTTGTCATGAGACTATGAATGTAAGACTGATCATTTGTTAAGTATTTAATTATATAGGTTATTAATATGTAAGTGCAGCATTTAGTTCAATAAAGTACTGTGTTTGAAAACTAATGTGATCTCTGTGCCTTCCTGCTAGTTTATGGTTCCTATCTTAAACTTATGTGGCTTTGCCCACAATTTGTTCTCTCACAGTTAATGTGGCCCTGTTATGAAAAGTTTGGCAAACCCTGTCATAGAAGATGCTTCCTTGTTCCATGTTTAGCATGCATCCCCTAGGTAGCAGATGTCTGCCTGAAGTACATTGTGTCTATAATACTGCTTGAAAATAAATTATTCCTTGTGTGTTTTGTTAATTTTGTTCCCTTTATCTTACCCCCCCCCAATTTCTTATTCTTGTATACTTAGCAGTACACTAATTTGTTTTAAAACATTAATGATCAAGAGCAAACGTTCAATTATGCTGCAGACCAATGTCTGGAATATTTGTATGTAGTTCCATACATCTTAATGGTGAGGTTTTTGGGGAGGGAATTACTATTTACAGCATATAGTTTAATACTTCAAAACATTCAGAAGCTTCAGAGGCTTCTGAATCTGCAAAATCACATAACACTGTTTGCTCAGTTGAGGTGCACTCAGATTGCTTGATGTGCAGTGATATTATAGAAAGATAAGATAGACACTTGCTCTAGATGATCCCATGAACATGTACACATTTAAATATTGTCACTAACTAACCTGATAGAACATTAATTCTGAACTTGTGGCATCATGGATGAAAGAGTGGCTTCAAAGGCTTCCTTCGGAAGGGAAGTAAAGCTGGTGGTCCCATGTCCTAGATTTACGGAACATAAAAGAACCTCAAGCCTGATAAAGATGCCTCTAAGTAAAATTACTGGTCTTTCATGCCCAAATATAAATGGGATGCTATATCATTCTCATTAAAGGCTAAATTCCTCTCCCTTGCCTTTCTGTCTCTTTAGTTATTTTATTAATATGTTCAAACTATATTATGCATATCTTTTCCTAGTTAAAATTGTTGTCATATACTTTCTGCTAGCGTTCCACCTTCTAAAACTATGAATTCTTTTATTTTCATTTGCAGATGTTCGCACTGATGGAGTACAGAATGGACTGCGGTTAAATGTCCATGCTAAGGAATTCAAAATGGAAACAGGAGACTTACGGACATCTAAGTAAGCATTATCTATCTCTTCCTGAGCATTTCTTGAAAGAAGAAAGAAATGCTATTTCTAAAAAAGTGTACATTAACTGAGAAGACAAATGGCATCAGAAAAGCTTGATATATTTCACATTCTTTCTCATAACAACTGTCCATTAAATTAATGATACGTAATTAAAATATTTAAATGAAGTCTGCACTTATTTTTCTTACAAGGGCATTGGAAAAAGCATGTATTTATTTAGACTTCAGCATTTTAAATGCGCTGTTATAGAAAGCTGATCTCCTGAGATATCTCTCCACTTTAAATATACAGCATGCAGAAAAACAATGCACCAAAAATTGTAGAGTAGAAAGGCAACACCAAACTAGGATTTTGAGGTTAGGAGCATGGGACTTATACTAAGATGCAGTATAACAGGCACACTGCATGAACAAAAGTGAAATTTGAATTCTTTATGAAACATCTTCATTTGCTAGTCAAAATAAAATGCAACTTACAAGACAAGTGTGTGTGTATCTACTGTCTTAACTAATGAGTATTGATAGGTATACTGACATGCATAAAATGTGGCCCATAATGGAAAGGAGTGTTAGTACTGACAAAACATAGCCCCACCTACTACCTCCTTGACCGTCCAATTTAACCTCACATGCAAATAATTCTTCCGCCCATCCTATAGAAGGACGAATTATATTGTAATTGGTTTAGCCTTTCCTCGTGAACCAATCATAGCGAAACTCTTTGATAGAGGTGGTATCCTACCACACCTTCACTCCATATAGGTTATAAACATCCTTCATTAGTTTTTATGCCCCTAAATGGTTTTTTCAGAACAGCCACATAGAGAACTGATACTGCCCGCGCGGAGTCAAAAGTTGGGTAGGTACTTGAAAGTGAAAACCTTACGGGAGAAAACACTATGGTGATCTGGGGGAATGGACCACTTATTATGCACTGGAGTGTACATAATGAGAAATTAACCACTACAGGCATATACTTTAGTGTAATCTTTGTACTGAACAAGATGAGCGTTCAGTATTATCGTATTGTCCAGTAGGCTTCACAACACAAATGTGACACACAAGTCCTGCACACATGAATAGTAATGCTTTAAATAAAGCAGAGCAATTCTAGCTGAAAGGGGGGGATGAACAGTTCATCCCATACTTGCTCCTCTAACATCACACACTTCTAGTAACAATGACTAGTAGTGTACAAAAGTGCATTTTGTTTACACATAACATGTCACAAACAGGTTTCACAATCGGAGACTCCAACATAACAGATTTAATGTTGCCACAGTAAAAATATTTCTGTAACCCCTTGTTGTTGTTCACCAATGACACTGGGGATTAATTGATCTGCATCATTTTCCCTCTGGTTTCCCAATATAAAGTCTGTAAGTTATCACTTTTAAGGCCTTTGCATTTGGCGAGATGCTGTTTGTTCAGAATGACATCATCTTTACAGAGAGTGCACTTGGGTATTGGTGGGCATTGCATCTTATAGAGATGTTCTGCGAGGCAATCGTGGTCGCTTGCCATCCTAAATAAGGCCACTGCAGTCTTCCTTGGCATGTTTTGTATATCAACTCTATCTTTAATAGTCTTATAATCTTTACCCTTTAATTTATCTTCTTCATCAAGCCTCTGCTGTCTTTTGAAATGTTGTTTAATGTTATTTAATTGTTTATTTATTTCTATTTGTCCTACAGGTTTTATTTGTTGTATTGCACCTTTCTTTGCTAATTGATGCACATGTTCATTGCCCAAAAGTCCAACATGAGCTGGGATCCATTGTAGAGTGACATGATTTCTAAGTTCAACTGCTTTAATTAGGCTGTGACCCCTTGTTTCTATCTTAAAAATGCTTATTTTGATACTGCCTTTCTACTCTACTAGTTTTTGCACATTGTTTTTCTGAACCCTTTATTATTATTATTATTTGTTTCCATTCATTCATTACGCAGAGTTCCTTGAACTGGTATCAGCATTCTGGAATGTAAAGATCTAATTTGTTTTATACAACATATTTTCTAAGTGACCATTGCAGGATGGATGAGAGCTCAAGTTATAATTCTAGGGATGATTTCTTGTTGCTACCATAATTTTTATTATTAGTGATTGGCTGGAAAAACATCTAATTGTTTTCCTGTGCTAATATGCTAAGGAAAAAATCAGTAAATTTTGTAACTTCAAAAATTTTTATGTAGGAGAGTAAAGAGAAATGCCACATGTTTCATTGCATCACGTTGTTGCTTCTTCTATTCCAGTTCCTGACTTTATCAACACATTTAACTGTCAACATAGCCTTGAGCATATTAAGCTCACTTCAGAGCAGTGGTGGCTGCTGCATAAGAACACAAGAGTCTGTGAACACCCCAACTTTTGACACCTTGCAGATTTATTGTTTATGTTTTCTTTTGAATGCTATTAAACATAATGTATATGTAGTAATTTAAAATCTAAGCATTTAAATCTACTGTGCTACTCTTCTGAAGTTGAGACATGGTAATCTAGTCGCTAATACATCTTGAATTGTGCACATTTTAAGGAGCTTCTGTCCATGTGCAACTGGTAAGATGTAATTACCTTATGAGGCCAAATACATACAATACATACATAATACCCATTACTGTCACTAAATTTATGTCAATGTCACTAAGTGGTAGCACACTAAGGCAGAAGCTAGAGTCACTGTAGCAGAAGTAGATAATGTGCACAAGCTAGAAAACTTCTCTCGGTTTCTCTATACCATCCATAATCTTAACTGCAATTTAGTTTACACATTACTTCGTTCTTGCCCTAACACGGTGTACTTAATTATGTACACAACAAAAACCATAAAAAAGGACTTTCTTTTGTCAGATAAGTTATGTATTATTATTTTTATTGTTCTTGTTAGGAGTGGCTGCAATTGTATCAGTTTGTTTATAATCATAACTATTATGCAAGAGATAGTATTTAACATTTTCAGGGCTGTCTGACTAACACCAAAAATGTATACTCATGAGCCTCTACTGCTTCAGAGTACATTTTGTTTACATATGGTTACCCTCAAATTATCATAGTGACTTTATTTAGGTTGCTTTGAATAGATCTCTTATGTCACCCTGTGTAAATATGGATTAACCCCCCCTAACTAGAAACATTAGTAAACAGCATTATGCTGTTACAAATTCTGTTAACATTTAAACTACAGAAACACTTAACATGAAGACATGACTAGCTTAAAAATATTCAAACTGCAATTTGAATAAAAAGTTTAGGTTTGAGTAATGAATGAGCATTCACATTGGTTGCTTTCTCATAAACTGTACATCATACATGACTCATTACGAAGAAATTCACGAGAGTCTTATTACCAGTATTTCGTTTAAAAATAATTGGGCTTGTGCTTGTTTAGATAGTTTAAAATCATGGTTTATGATAACTGATATTATACTGCAGTAATACTGAGATTAACCGAAGTTGCACAGCATTTGATTATTCATTTAATCATATAAACTTTGTTTACTATACCTATTAAGTCTAGGCAATTGATAAAAGCATACATAATTATCAGGCATAGGAATTCTTAAGCAGTTGGCTTCAAGTTAGCTACACTGAAACCATCATCAGTACATAGAACAGTGGCCAATGATCAGTGATAGCAGGTAAAACATGGTCTTGTGAGTGGTCTGCACATGCCAATAGACTGTACAAGGGATGGGGGTAGTTTGTTATCTACATCATTGCATAAAATTCAGCCTAATTTCCTTTTGTCCTGGCTTTAATGCTTGGAAATTTCTCTGATAACTACCTTGAAAGTTTATTATTGTACTTATTTTTCCAAGAGTTAATGCTTATGAGGATAAATGTACATTTGAAGTATAATGATGTTACACTTAAAACATTAAGTATAATGAAATTGGAATATGCACTTTCATAATGCTTTTCTTGTAGTATAAGATTTTACTTTGGGTTTTCATTTAATTTATTAGTATAACCAGAAATGACTTCACATGTACGTTTCTAAATTTTATTGGCATTTCTACAGGTCTTCTGCAAATGTGCCAGCTATGTTGGAAGCCCCTCATATTCCTCAAATTGGCTTGCAGCACTCAAAATCAAGTGGTAGTGGACTACACACACTACATCATGCCTCTTCAAGCGGGAACATCCTGCAAGTATGATCATCTATGCTCTTATTTACTAACATTTTTTCCCCTTGCTCCATATTTCCTATAGCTAACAATAATTTTGCTTACATTTCAGAGTCCCAGGGTTCATTTTCAGCCAATTGAAGACATCAGCAGGGTGGAAATGATTCCTCCACAGCTCAGAGCACCCTATGTCCCAAATTTACGCCCAGCTGTAAAATCATATAGCACAGCTGAGATGAAGACTGTGATAGCCCCTGATGTGAATAACAGCAAAATCCAGCCTGTGAGTAAATGTCTTACATTATATTAAAAATATGATGTCGCATTTACATGACTTTCTTTACCCACTAAATTTTATTTTTATACAGTCACTACAAATACTCCTATGAAAGCTTAGTTTCCCATCTATCATATACTAATAAAGATAAAACTTCACTGAAATAGTTTCATATTTCATTGTAGGTACAAGAGGTATAAAGGAAACCAAATTGAAAGATGTTTAAAAGTGACTGGTGATATGCTGGCCTTGAAATTCTGCACACTTTCCATGACATTGCAAGAAACAATGATTAATAACATCACTTCAAAAAAATGACAAAAGTATTGAAAAATTCAAACTAATAATAATGGATGTCTCAGAAATGGCTGATACCACAAAAAAAGTTATTTTAAATAAATTGTGTGTTTTAAAGAAATCTACATTTTTTGTGCAGTACATTTTTCTCTATCTCTTAATGTTTACCAGTTGTACACAGCTATACAAAATTCCTTCCAAAGAGGATTTCACAGGCTATTCCCAGAAAACTAAAGATATACATTTTATTTGCCATGTAACTACCTTAAATATGTGGCATTTTAAGCAAAATTGTTACAGCCATTTTTGAGAAAATCAAACATTACAAAAATTTTACCATGTAAAAGGATTTCCTTGAAAATCTTCAGGCCACATCTTTGGAAGCTACCGAACTTAAATACAAAGTTCGGTATTTTTTTTTGGGGGGGGGGGGGCTTTCTTTTTTTGTTATTCTGCTCTTCCTCTCTCTCTCTCTCTCTCACACACACACACGCACGCACGCACCCCGTAAGAGACAGACACAACCTTACTGCCAAAAAATGTACCTAGTTTTCTTAAAGTACACAATGTCAAATAAAACATATTGTGCCATTAAACATTTCTGAGATATTCTTTGTTATTGGTTTGAATTTTCAAATACTTAGACCCTTTTGAAGTGATAAGTCACTATTCATTTTTTTCTTGTGGTCATGCAAAGAGCATGGATTTCAAAGCCATCACTTAGTGACCCATTCATAAAAAAATCTGACTATTGCTTTAGCCTATCATTCTTATGCCTACAACAAAATGCATAAATGTGTAATGCAAGTTTATCTAACTAAACAAGAAGTAGATAAAAAATTATTTTTGTAAAAATAATTTGTAGAAGTATGAGCAGAAAAAGTTGTGTAAATGCAACATATTAGATTTTTTTGTGTCAAAGCTCAAACAAGACATAAAAGTATTGAAATGACATAATTTGATACTTTGTTCCGTAGTGATGTTGGCAATGATTAAACATTAATTTTGTCTTCTATCACTGTCTTAACTGTCAGTACAATTTGTAGAATTAATTGTTCTTCCACACAAGCCATGTGTTTGGAAAGGTAGAACCACACAACTGAAAAATTCAGTGCCATTACTAGGATTCAAACCACGGAACTCCTGGTTTCGGTCCAGTTGCTCTAACCACTAAGCTACCATTGCAACAATACCAGTACAACATTAAATTCCCCAACTGATTGTATTTTTCCTTGTCCAACATGCAGCTTGTGTGCAAGAACAATTAATTCCATTAATTGACCTAATAGTGCTCGAAGCTATGAAGCCTAAGTTTTAAAGACTTACAACATTGTAAGTTGCCATTGGGGTATGTCATCTCAATACAATTTGAGATCTCCTAGTGTGGTTTACCAGGAAAAATGCAAATCAGTTGGGGAACAAAAAAAATTAAATTGAGCTTTATTTATGGATGCTCTTTTAATTACTATGGTTCTTAGCGTCCCATTCTATATTGGGTGCGAAAGATCGGAAATTTTGCTCTGAGGTCTCCTTATCAGGCTTGAAGTTCTTTTATGTGCTGTAAATCTACGACACGGGACCACCATGCTTTACTTCCCTTCTGAAGGAAGCCATGCTAAGGATTTTTACACTTGAGAAAACATCCACCCCCCTCCGCTGGGTTTGAATCTGTGAGCTTGGGAACTAGAGGTTAGCATGGTACCCCTAGACCATGGAGGACAACGCAGTTGGGGAATTTAATGTTGTACCGGCATGTCATGTTAGCTCATGGGATGGAAATCGGGAGATCCGTGGTTCCAATCCCGGTGATGGCATTGAATTTTTCAGTTGTTTGATTCTTCCTCTCCAAATTTGTAGAATTGTTTACTGAAATTAATTGGTTATTATCTTGTGAGGAAAGTGAAGGTTTTTAGAACTGCTCTGGTTCCTTGTCATGAAATGAAGAATTCAGTGTTTAATGTTTTGTCTTTTTTTACCTACAGATATTGTGTGTTCGGAGATGGTCATACAGAAAAAGTATAGCCCTGGATTTGTTCTTACATCTTAGTTAATCCTCCATTAAATACTAGCTTTTAATATCAAGAAATATTTGTGAATGTTACTTTGCAGTTTTCATACCCCTCCTTTTAGAACTTTCACTCTGCTCTCCTTACAATGTCACACTTCCCATTTATGTTTACAGAATAGGCCATGCATGAGTGAAACTAAGTTTGTGTTCCCATGTACATAAATGCAGGTCTCTACATTACATGTTCTTGATTGTGCATATGTTGCAGGTTCTTCATATGAATCCTACCCCTGAAACACACATAACCAAAAATGTTAGTTTTCCATCTAGCCTTAAGAGGTCAAAAAGTCTGGGAGCAGCAGATATGGCTAAAGCAGCATCTGCAGGAAATGTTCAACTAAAGGATTTTCCAGAACTGGGAGACATCCCAGTGGAATTGGAAAAAGCAGTCCTAGGTAAGCAAAGATTGATTTTAAGTTTCTTAGTAAGAATAGGTGCGGTTTTCTTAAATCCATTAGAAGATTTTCAACTGTTTCTTTGTGAGGTGCAAAAACATGAGGAAATCTATTTATAAATCACCATCTCTTTTCTCTGCAAGTTAGTTGTCAGATAAGAATCATACATGAAGATTCTGGGTTCTAAAGTATGCAGACTTTTTGGCATTATAACAAAATATAAAACTGAAACACATGGTCTCACAATGTAACAACCTCTGTACATCACAAAAACTTTATGTAAACTGATTAGCCGGCACACAGATAGAAGGGAACAGAACAGTTACAAACAGTGCAATGTAGCGCAGGCAAGCAATATATTAAATGAAATGTTATGATTTCTTCAAAGTATACGAGGAGGTGCAATAAGAATTATCCTGACTGCTTCTGCATTAAAATGGTCAATGTACTAATTTCCAACCTGGGCCTGGTAATGCCTGAAGGTGAAAAGTTTTCTTTAATTAGGATTATTCCCTAACCTCCCTTTAAACTGGTAGTAGGAATGAGAGGGAATTTGAGAATGATTCAAAGTTTAAATCATAGAGAAAGAAAAAATCAACCATATGAACATAATGTAAAACAAGTGAATATCATTTCTGACGAGTAATTGTTCCCAAGATAAAGCTGCTGATATAATCTCATAAAAGTTATCCCCTGAATTACAACTTAAAAGGCTTGATGGCCAATCTTGCTATAGCTATATGTGTAAAACAGAAAATATGTTGCACTCTGAATTACTTTATTTGTTTCAGTTTTACTGCCAAGCTGAAGAGGTTCCTTAATTTTAATATAATATCATAAAACTATACTGCTAGTATAGTTAAAGCTCAACTATGATTAATTAATTAAAAGAAATGCATCTAACACGAGTATTAATTACTTTTCATTTATTTGAGTCATGTTCATTGTTGCTTATCTATTAGTCATAATTAATAAGAAATATAAATATGACTTAAATAAACCACATCCTATCAGTAGTTAATATGTTGCACATTTGTTTGCAACTTAGGAATTTTGAAACACTAAACATCACTAAGTAAGAACTTACTTGTTACTTACTTAGTGATGTGTAGTGTTTCAAAATTCCAACTCTTTTTTATAAATTATTAATACATCACTGCTTCTAATACTTCTACTGAAATGTAATAGTATTTAGCGTTTAATTTTCCATGAAAATTTCAAATTTTCAACTAACATTTTTTCTCCTGTTCCTATTGGCTAAGTACATCTGATGCATTTACAATTATTGACTTAAATAAAATTGTATTTTGTTTAGCTACAGTGTTTTTATTTTTTATGATTTACAGATCCCAATAAAGTCTCAGCTAGGGCACTCATGGATCTGGTGCGATTTGTGCTTGAGAGGGCGGTTGGGACTGTTTACTGCGGTCTTCCTGCTGCTAAACTGTGCATCCTTGTTATTGAGGTTAGCACTTTGCATATATGTTTGTATGGAAACAGTGTACTATATACCAGGACTATAAGCACTGGCTTTGTGGAGAAGTGCAGATGAGAGGGAGGAAAGGAGAAACAGCTGATGAATAGGAAGATGAGCATCCAAGAAAATTTTGTGCATATATTATGTCACACTAAGCAGAAAGTTTACAAATAATTCAAAGATTTTGAGTGAAAATACAACCTCTGCTTTATTCTTGCTTTTTACATGACATCCATACATACAAGGGGTTCAAAAAATAATTTTAATTATGTTTTGCATTGTAATGCACCCAAGCTGGAGTTTGGTGTTGGCAGCACTTGAGTGACAAAATGCCATACACATCATTCGCTTGGCTGTTCTCAAATGGAGGGAAGAAGGTGAAGTAGAAGAGTGTGTTATCTGTACCCAACATGGATCTTAAGTTGCAGCAGTGTACATCAATTAGATTTTGCATTCTTCTTGATAAAATTCCATCACAAACACTTGGAAGTGTTGCAGCAAGCCTACAGAGAGCAAGCCATGGAAAAAACACAGGTTTTCGAATGGTATAAGCAATTTCAAGAGGGTAAAAATGACCTTGAGGATGCTCCACACCCCGGAAGACCCTCAACTTTGAAGACTGACATCAATATCAACACAACTGATGTGTTGCATGAAGACCATCATTTGTCATTACCAAAGATTGCAGAGATTATGAATATACTCTATGGATCAGCTGAAGACATTGTACGAAGCGTTCTAGGCTATAGGAAAGTTGCAGCAAAGTGGGTGCCTCATGTAATCAGCGATGAACAAAAGGTTCACTGTGTATTGGCATGTCAACAATGGAAAGGAAGGCTTCGGCGAGAACCAGATGTTTTGGACAGTTATAACATGTGACAAAGCCTGGTTTCATCATTATGACCCAGAGACAAAACAGGAAAGTGCCCAATGGAAACATCCTTCAAGTCCAAGACCCAAAAAGGCCAACATTCAATGAAGTGCAGGAAAAAATACGTACCTTGTCTTTTTCGATAAGCAAGGCATTGTGTATGATCGCATGGTGGATAAACAATGTACTGTTACTGCTGATTACTATTGTGAAGTATTGACAGGACCATTAAGGAGGAAAATTGCCAAGAAAAGAGCAACCTTACTCAAATGGGATGGATCCTTCATCAGGATAATGTGCCCACTCTTCATGCCATGAAGATTCAAGAAACAATCACAGAATTATGATTGAGATGATGCCACATCCACCTTATTCACTGGACCTAGCACCTTTCCTACAGTGAAAAAACAGCTTTGGGGTTGTCATTTGAATAGTGATCATGCGTTAAACCATACAGTTTCAGGTATACTCAACAGACTAACCCAAAGGGGCTTTAGGGAAGTGTGTTGAACAGTGGACAGAACACTTGAACCTTGTATTGTGTCCGGGGAGAATACTTTGAAGGTTTATAAAAGAATTTGAATAAAGGTGAGCAGTATTTTCTAGTAAAAAAAAAAAATCTGGTTATTTTTTGACACACCTCATATATTAGCTGATTTATATTTTTAACTACTTTATAAAAAGCTGTTTTAAAGAAAAATATTTACAGCAATTATTTATGTGTTTAAAGGTAAAAACTACAGATTTAGTTATGAATAAAATGTTGTTCCAAAGTTCTAGTTAAAATGAATTTAGAAATAGGTAGATTGAGTAAGGAACCTAGAGTAACATCACTTTATTTTTATCACAACATATTTCGCTGGCTGGATAATTTTACTGAAGATTGAAGAGTTGGACTTTCTATCTTTACATTTTTGGTGTAATGGGCATAAAGTCTCCCCTTTGCCATCTCTCCTTTTTATAATCCTGTAAATTATTTTAGGTAAGTAACCAAACGATGTTACAGTAGTTAAAACTTAATTTCTCTTTTTAATGTTTTTTTACTGATATGTTTCTAGAGAATATTAATTATAATGAGGGTTTTAAAAGCTTTTCTACATCAATTTGAGTTTTTCAGATGGGAAATTATCTTATGACAAAACAAAATGCTATTGTTTGAATATCTGAAACGTACCATTATGCTCATAAAATATTTAATGAAGTTTAAATTCTAAGGATGTTAGAAGGGAGAATCAGACTTGAAAAATTTGGGTCATGTCCAGAATTCATACCACAAATCCTTGCCATTCTTTACCTGTGCTCTTACCAACCAAGCTACCATGTGTTTATTTTGGATATATTTGTTTCCCTGTTCACATAAGGTTTACCCTAGTGGGTATATCCATTTACTTTCTTAATTTGCAATTTTTAATTTTTTTTTCAGAAAGAGCACAATGAAACATTTTTAGAGTCACTTGTCAACATGTGTCAAAAATGGTATCAGGAGCGTGATCGGATATTAAAAGTTACAGGTGGTGTAACTGGATTGTCACCAAATCTTCGCTTCTGTGCCTTTATTCAGTTCCTTAATGAAATGTACTGTGTGGTACGTATAATTAAATATCAAAGTAAGTTATTACTTGTGAAATTTTGTGAAAAAGTTGTTAACATAATTTTATAAATTTCTGAGATTCATACGTAGTGTTGTACTGAGTAAAACCTCAGTATTATTTGTTTATATTTATGGAGTTGGCTGTAACACTACATCGCTTGTGCATTGATTACAAGGGACTAGTTTTGGGAGCCCTTGTTTCTATTTTCAACCTTGGGGGTCTGACAGCTACTGCCTTCTCTCTGGTGGTGGAAGTGTAGCATAACTGATGTAGTGTTACAACTGACTCCACAAATATGAAAGTATAATTTGGATGTCACTGTTACTAAATTCCTCTAAACATTAATTAAGCAATATTATTTATTTATTTTGACTATGTCATTGAGAATGATATCAGAATGCATGGCAAAAACAAAACTAAAACACACTTTGAAAAGAAGCAATCTACCCTTTAGCAATTGCCAATCTTTTGTACCTAGTATTACCATAAATACTGTTACAAATACATATAGCTGAATTGCATACATTCTTTTATTGACAATATTGTAACTAGAGACCTGAAAGCCCTTAGCAAACTTTCAATAAGTGATCACCACTATTTGTACTACAATCCTCTAAAGTTATTACTAAGTGGATATAATGGGAGAGCCAAGAAACTATGAACCAGCTGCGCTGTGTTTTTCCACTGGGTGTGTGGAAACATAACGCATTGCTGCTATAAACAAGGTCACGCTGTTGACGCAGTTTTGCTCTGCAGTGTGAAGTGCAGTATTGAGTTGACAGTGATGTGATGTAGTTCAGTTATTACGAGTTATTTATTATTTTGTCTGTACTTAGTCACAAAGTATATTATGGCTCAGTATATGTTTTCTACTGCACAGTGTGTATTTATTTATGATTCATATGTGTAAACTCAGTAGCTCGCCAAGTGAAAGTACAATTTGCAGAAAGATTTCCAGGTGTAAAAGTCCCAGGCTGTACAACAATCCATGAGCTTTACAATAAATTTCAGGCCACAGGAAGTGTTCAGGCTAAGAAATCTAAAAGACGGCATATGGTTCTTACCAAAGAAACAGTAGGCAACATTGATTATCATTTGGAGAATTCTCCCCAAAAATCACTTAGGCATTTCTTATGGCTCTGCGTGAAGAGCTACCAAATTGCTGAAGTTAAAACCATATAAAGCAACCGTGGCACATACTCTTCAACCAGGTGAGCCTGTAATTAGGCGCTTATTTTGTGAGTGGAGTCTCAATAGTGTACACAATGGCAAAATAGACCCATATTTAATATTTTTCACGGATGAGGCTTGGTTTCACCTTCATGGATATATGTGTATACAAAATAATTGTTATTGGAGCTCTGACAAACGTAATATTGTTCATGAAGTGCCCCTTCATGGCGAAAAATTGGTGTATGGTGTGCCATGAGCAGAGAAAGAGTTATAGGGCCAATTTTTTCCAGTCAACAGTTGATGGCCGCACATAGGTGAATACAATTTTGTCCCCCCTCCCTTTTTTTAGAGAATTAACAGACAGGGAGCATGATTTTGCCTTTTTTCAACAAGACTCTGCAATAGCTCATACGGCCAATAGTTCGATGAGAACAATTGAAAGTGTGTTTAAGGATAGAATTATTAGTAGAGATTTGTGGCCCCCTGTGATTTCTATCTCTGAGGTAACTTAAAACACAAAGTGTACAAGATAAACTCATACCCTGGAAGAATTAAAACAAAATATTGCCAGCATTTCTCAATGTGAACTATGGCGAGTGATGGATAATTTCCTAAATAGGTGCCAAAAATGTATGAACAATGATGGTGGCCAGTTTCAGCATCTCCTGTCATAAAGTTGGCAAGCAAAGCCTTTAAAAGTAGTTTTAAAAATGTTATATGGTTTCATCCGTGCCTTTCTGTGATAGCGGCAGATGGCAACGAGCACCGAGGATGCAGACAGGAAAAACACTGTGCAGCCGGTTTGTAGTTTTTTGGCTCTCTCTGTACTACAGTAATTGCAATAGCATTGCAAAACATGTGTTCCTGTTTAAGAGGCTAAAGCTAATATCATATGATAAAAGCATATTTTTTATGGAAATGTAAACTTTTATGGCAAAATCTTCTTTGTGTTTGTATTTCAGCTTTTAGTAATAGCCATTTATTTGCAAACTGGCTCTAAAGAATATGCATATCTACTACTTCTGTTCTGATGTTGTTTTGCTAACCAGTGGTGCATTACCTTAAATCTGATATTTATTTACAGCTGAAGCGTAGACAGTTACAGCTCAAAACAAAGCATGATGGTGTACCTCCAGGCCTTGTATTGTTGAACCTGATTTTCAATTCTTGTCTTGACTGTTTGAAGCCTCCATACTCTTTGGGAGAGGTAAATTAAGTTAATTATGCATATAAGAAAACTAATTGAAAATTTTCTGATAATTTTGATTTTGTGAGAATAACTGGTTCTAAAACCCATAATGTGCTACTTTAAAGTCAAATATTGCATTTTTAAAGCATGTATACATGGTGTCCACAAAATGAGTGCAGATTTTTCATGTGGTGGTAAGGTACTTCCATACAAGTATTTTAATATAACGAACCTTGGGTTGGAAATGCATTGTTATCGGTGAGAACACAATATTATACAGTACAGGTCCACTTGAGTTTGCAGTGCACTTGTGTGTATGATAAGATGTCCTACTTTGGTTATTTGTCAAGCATTGATAAAAGTGAAGTTAAAATATATTTTCATATTTCTTGAATTGACATATTAACACAACTTCACTCATATCAAATTCTTGGTGAAGCAATGTTATCCACAGTGGGCCAATGGTCATAACCACTGTAATGCTTGTCAACAGCTGGTTTTGCTGATGGTGATGGGATGTAAATTTTCATTTTCTTCTTTTCAGGTTGTTGGTCAGTACCATCATCATTTGAACTAGATTTCTCTTTCTCTCTGGTGTTGATATTAGTGCTTGTGCAATGATCATCATAAACTTGAGAAAAGTATTCTTTTGGAAATTTTGTTTTCTCCGCAATATTCTCTGTGCTGTAGCCAACTGTTGACAGTGCTCAAATCAAGAAAGTGCCGAATTGATTTGAGAATCCACTTCCTGGTTTTGAACTATATCCTGCAGCACTCTTATCTGTTGATCACAGATATCAACCCCTCCCTTGTGTTGATTATAAGCTTTTACAACATATGGGCAGTCAATTTCCACATATTCATATTCTTTTTTGCACCACCTTTTTATTTTTGTAAGCAGTTCTATTCCAGCACAAGTTGAAGCCAACACTACTTTCTGATTGTCTTTCCATTCTACCACAACCATGGCACCATCAGATCTGACATATACATGGCAATCACCCCTTTGTGCCTTTCTTTCTTTCTTTTAACTTTACATCTTTTATGTAATTTACCATAATGTTCCCAGTTGCCTCAATTCTTATTTTGTGTAAAGCCTCAAGCAATGATAAAAGCACTAAAATATCTATCAAAATACAGTAAACTATTCTGGGGTAATGTTTCAGTAAGTCTCATTACAAATAAGGAACCTAAACCCATACTTTGATCTCTGAGTGGAGTGGTATCACCTCAATAAATCTCAAAATCTATTGTCATCTCTGCAGAAGGGCAAATGGCAAAGTTTTTCAACCAACAGGCCTGGGTTTGTTCTTTACATGCTGTTTCAATGAACAGCACACTAGAAAAGGTATCTTTTGCTCATCTATTGAATAAAAGTTGTGGTTTCTTGGTAGTTTTTGGCATTAACTCCAAACTGCATTGATCATAGGTTGAACCTTCCAAAGTTTATTTACTTGATCCCCATCTGGAGATGCCTGTGTATCAACAAAATGAATGTTTTGTCTAACTGAGAGAAACCTTTCTCTAGACATGCAGTCACTGACAGTTGGTAGGGCCAGACCTTTCTTCCAATACATGAGTAGTCTAAGGCAAGAAATACAGCCCATTACTAAGTTCATACCAAAAAACGTTTTTAGCTCCACTGAAGTACCATTTAGAGACTTCCCTATCTTCCCTACATACACATATTAGTGAACAATGCACCAACATCATAAAATTGATCACTAAAGTAGTCGGTCAAGTACTGCTGCAGTATTTGGACTGTTGGTACATTCTGAATTGAGGTAGTGGAGGGGATATGGTTTTGGTGCAAATTTCTGTTTGTAGAACAGTAACCTTCTGCTTGGGGTTGGAACGTGTAATTTCTGTTGTACATCTGTTCTTCCTCCTTCCTGTTATCATTGTCCTCACTGTCGTCACAATCAGCATCAGAATCATCATTATCATTAGCCATATCCATATTATTGCATGAGGGAAGCTACTAGATCGAAATTCTCGAGTATAAGCTGCACTATTTCCTCGTCTTTTAACCCTAAAAGATAAATAGAATTTTTTTATTTTTATTAGAAAATCACACAGCATCATTTGTTCGTGAATCCTACTGCAAATACTGAATGCATGTATGCACTTATATTTGAGGTTAGAATCAATGCTTGCCATCATTAAAACCTGACATCACTATCATGCTACCATACATATAAACACTCATAAACACTCACTTCATACATTTGTTAAGGAACATATATGCATCAAGTTATATGTTTCTAGCGTAAAACTGTGTAATACTGAATAAAGTTAATGAAATGTACAAAAATATATTACACTTACCTCGTGGGTGAATGACTTAGTTTCCTCATGAAACCCGGGATGGAAAGGGTTAAAGAAAAGAAAATACCAATGGGACTCAAAAAAGAAACTTCATAAACATTAAAAATGACAATATCATAAACTTATCTAGTCAAATCTTTACAGAAAAATAAATTCAGTTTTTGAGTAAAGGGGGTAAAACTTTTATTGATGTTTCACATGATCTAAAAGATTGTATAGCTGACGTTATAATTGCCACACATGGGATGAAGGAAAAGAAAAAGAATCATTGTAAAACAAAAATGTATTCTCATTTTACAGACCTTACAACAGAATATTAACTGTAAGATGATAAACAATTTGGACAAAAAAATCTGTAATTTATTTAAAAGCGGATAAAGGTAATAAAACTGTGGTGTTAGATGAAAAAGATTATGTTGAAAGAGTTTATAACTTAGTTATTAGAGTCCGGTGACTATGAAGTAATTAGAAAAAATCCTTTGAATAACTGCTTAAAAACTGTCAATTAAACTATAACATACAGTAATATTATACCAAAAGAGGAGAAAAAAAGATTGAAGCCTTGCAACCCCTATGTTACCAAGGTTGCATTGTTTGCTGAAAATCCACAAATAAAATAATAGTATGAGACCAATTAATTAACTTTGACACCCCTAATCATTTGTTACCAAAGTGTCTAGTGAAGAAATTACAGTCCTTTATGAAATATGACAGTTTAAAAGTAAACCTTTGCATCTAATTGAGAAGCTAAAAACTGTCAAAGTATATGAGAATGACGTTTTTGTCTCCTTTGATGTAAAACCTTTGTTTACTAATATTCCCACATAAAAGTCACCATACTTAATTAATCATTATTTAAATACAGCAAAGTAGAAGACGTTATACAAGAGTTTATCTTTCTTATGGATATGTACATCTTGCAGAATTATTTTGTTTTTGAAAAAGTTTATAAACAAACACATGGTCTGCTATGGGAAACCTGATATCACCTATTGTGGGTGGTATTTATATGAGTTCCTTAGAAATTATTATAACAAGAAGTATCCACACGTATTTAAATGTTGATGGAGTATGTAGATGATGTCTTTGCTGTGGTCCCAGCCCATTTGACTGATGATGCATTGATGATTTTAATCAACTAAATGGAAGCAAACAATTCACTATGGAATTAGAACAGAACAATAGTTTGTCTTTTCTAGATCTTAATATCACAAAGATGAATAATAACATTGAATCCAGTATATACAGAAAACTGCCCATGTTGACAATTTTATTAAAATTAACAATTTCAACCCAATTCAATACCAGTATGCAGTTTTGCAACACCTGACACACAGACTAGTTAATGTTCTGATGTCAAAAGAGGAATATAAGAAAGCCTTTGAATATATCCAGACAGTTGCAGAGATTAAGTTTTAATTCAAAGTGCATTTATAATATGATAAAATGGTACAAACTTAAAAAACAAGTTCAGAATGTTACTACTCTAAAAGATATTAGAAAAGTAAAAAAAAATTTAAACATTCAGTACCACCTAAGAAGTTGTAGGAAATTTCCATTATTTATAGTGTTGTTTGCATACATTGTGACAATAAACACATTGGACAAACAAAATGAAAACTTATGATTAGATTAAAAGAACAATATTAAATTAAAAGAATGTGACCATTCAGCTGTAGTGTAACATTTTTGGGAAGCCATCATGACATCAATAAGAAATGAAACTTTTTAAAAATGCTAATAAACATGCAGATTTGCATGCTTGGGGGAAAGTTTATATTGTAATGAATAAACATAAATGTTTGAATTTTGAGATCCCTCCCATAGATGATGTCATGCAATTCCTGCTACAACCATGGGAGGAGGTTTGTAATGAGGCCTTGACAAGAAATGAAAAAAACCAAGAGATGAGCAGCCTAGTCGACTCAACTGCTGAGGATAGGTAGGATGCTACCTGAACCAATTGCCCAATTTGATTGTTAAGAATTTGATGTGAGTGAAATTGTGTTAATATGCTCAACTCAAGAAATATGAATATCTACTGTTAGTCTTAAAACATGGATTGAGTTACTGGCCAGAACCGATTTACATCCATCTTGCATACAGTGCTTCCCAAACAGACAAATACCAAATCTAAGAAAATTTCTTGCGATTGATTGGCGAATGAGAGAAATTGATATTGTTAATATAAATAATCATACACGTGGTAGGAGACCATGAATCCGTAAACCAGAGTTAGAAGAGGAGGTGTTGGAGCAGTTTAACAATATCCCTCAATAAGCACTTGAGCTGCGACGTGAAGTCTTCAGCTTAGTAACAGCATTGTTTGGAAAATTGTTCATGAGGATCTTCACAACATCCTTTCAAACTTATAAAACTTCAGCAACTTAAAACATAATGACTTTCATATTCAATGTGTATTTTCTCAGTGGTACTTACAGTAGTTAGTTACTGAAGATTCCAGACTTCCCCACCATTGTGTTGTGGACAGACAAAGCCAGATTTACCCATGAGAGTATTTTCAACAGTAAAACAATCATGTTAGGTACAAGTTAACCCACACATTTGCAGTAAATGTTTGGGCAGGAATTGTAAACAATACTTTGTTGGGCCTTTATTTGCTTCCCTGTCACCTGACAGGGCAACAGTATTTGGATTTTCTTTGAGAAGTGCTGCTCCCTGAATTCTTGAAAGAATATGTTCTCAACTCATGCTGTAAATGTGGTTCCAACACAATGATACCCCTTCCCACTTTGCATGTATCATGAGGGATTTCCTTAACAGAAAATTTCCAAGTCAGTGGATTGGTCAAGGTGGACCTATTTCCTGGCCACCTATTCCCTAGATTTACATCATTAGACTTTTATTTTATTTATTTATTTATTTATTTTTGTGGGGACCTTGAAATAACTTGTCTACAAGGCTCCAGTGAACAGAAAAGCAAAGCTTCTAGAGAGGATCATGGCAGCAGGTGCAAAAATCACGGAGCTGTCAGATATGCTACTTAAGAGTTCATTAGTCTGTGGTGAGATGCACAAAGCTGTGCAACCAGATCAATGACCGGCATTTCCAACAACTGCTGTGAAACCTGTAATAGCTTTGTTTTCTGTTACAGTTAACAAAATAAACAACATTTTGTGTTCAACAATTTGCAATGCATTTCATTGTTTACTCATAACAATGCATTTCCGTCTGAAGGTTAATTTTATTAAAATACTCGTAACACCACATGAAAACCCTGCACTCATTTTGTGGACTTATGTATATGCATAGATATGTGTGTTTCTTACATGAATGGCCAAACAGATGTTATGAAACTTCGTATTTAACTTACCTTAGGTCCCACTTAGAGAATGTGCTATATGATACCTTAATTACTTTCCTCAAATAGGGGTTCTAATGAAACACAAAAGCAAAAAAATCTGATGTGTTGCATTCACGTGACTTTCTCTACCTCTAGCACTTATTAGTGGGTATACAAATTATTCTTACAAAAGTTTATTCCAACTACTTCATTTTAATCCAGATAAAACTTTCCGGAAATACCTGCAATACACATTTTTTATAGATACGAAGGGAATAGCAATAGTCAAATGTTTAGAACTGGATGCTATGTACCAGCCTTAAAATTCTATACAATTGCAAGAAACAATGAAAGGGCTTGAAAATAATGACAAAGTATTGAACAAATAAAACCATTAATAATGGATATCTCAGAACTGGCTGGTGCCACAAAGAAAGTTATTTGAAATAAATTGTTGTATTAAAGAGCTCTACATTTTTTGTGTAGTATGTTTTCGTCTATCACTTCGTTTACCAGCTATAAAGAATTATAAAAAATGCCTTCCAAATGAAGACACTTCAAGGCTATTCCCAGAAAATTCAAGATTTAAATTTTATTTGTAATGAATATCTTTAATATATTTCAAAATTGTCAGAGCCATTTTTTAGAAAATAAAACATTTCAAAAAATGCTCCGTGTATAGGGTAATTTGGGGTGGGGGCATTTTCTTGAAAATCTTCATGTCACATCTTTGGAAGGCACCGAACCCAAACAACAAGTTTGGTATTTATCCCTTTTCATTTTTGAGTTATACTGTTCACAGACATACACATGGACCTTTTCCTAAAACAGTTTTTATTAAATTCAGGGGCTTCAAAACATGCATTTCCGGTGAGATCTTGGTATCAAATTTTTGGGTGGCCTGCAATATCTTCTCTACCTAGGTAGAGTACATAGAGAAAGTAAAAATTGAAATACCCCACTTATTTTTTTAAAAAAATGTTACATAACAGCAGTTTATAGGCATAGTATTTCCAACAAGTTTTGTTATTTACAATACTGATGCTAAGACTGCAATGAATTAGATTTTTTTTTAAATTTTATATAATTAAGCATTTTGTTTTTCTTTGCAGGTGGATACATTGTTTTTTGTTTTGACTACAGTAGGCAAAGATCTGGGCCAAGAACTGCCAACAAAAATGCCTCTATTAATGGCAAGTATACGAGATGCCTATCTAATGGAGGGAGTAGCGCCGCGCATCAAAAAGACTCTACTACAGCTGATTGAGCTGCACGCTTCTCGATGGCAGCTCCCAGCATCAGCTGTGATGTACTACACGCACTCATCACAGTAACATTTAATATGTAAGTAGCCTTGACACCTATGTTAGTCAATGATATAGAGTAAAACTGAATTAATACAGAGACTGCTAAATTAGAAATTGCTAAATGATTCCATTTCTAAATGAAAAAATGTGTTGCAATAGTTACAAAATTAAACAGTTAACATTTAACTTAAAGGTGCATAAACAAAATAAAATGAAAATATGATATTGTATACATACGTTTGGAATCCCTTGTGCCTTACTTAATTGATATTCCTTTTTGGCTAAAGTGTATGGTAATTTTCTAGAATTACACTGCACCTTAATAATTGCTTACTTTAATGAACTCTTACATTTTGATTAAAGTAAATTTTTGTCTTTTATGTTTTCCAAGTTATACAAAATTCATATAGAATGACGAGAAAATAGCAGACATTCACTGAAAATTTAAGGTATACAGTATGGGAAAAGAAGGCTACAAGTCAGGCAAATGCATTCATTCACTTCCCCTCCTAAAAAATATGCTGCTTATGCAAAGTAATGCACATTATTCATTGTTACAGTTGCAGTCATAAAATTGTCTTATTTCATTATTTCTGTCAATCTGGAACACTGTAATCATGAATTAATCTGCATTAAACATTAAAAACAGAAGTACTATTTAACTGTAAAGTTATTTTCATTTAAAAAAAGTAAAATTAATCTGCAATTTAGGTTTAACTGCAAGAACAAAGAAAATTTGTTTTTCCCAAGGTCCCCCCTCCCTCTTCTCTTACTGCTTCTCCTCCATGGTAAACATAGCAATTCTTTATTCACTTTTGACCATTGGTTCACTTTTAGGAAGTTTGTTTCTTCCTTGTGAATATAGTCTGCATTGACTTTCATATCTTCCAAATGTGTTACTGTTTAGTGAAATATTGACATTAGGTCACCCCTTTTGTTACCTTAATGAAAATACATTCTGCCTGATATCTGAAAATTCAAAAACTCATGATTTAAATGAGAAATTACTTAATTGATTTAAGTAGCTCTTTCAGCTATGAAAACTCATTTCTTTTCAGATTTTTAAGTTTGTTACACCAGGGTGGGGATATATAAGAGATTTTATTTATTTAATGTTTTTTTACATACATATGATTTCAAGAAATATTCCATACACATATCTATATGGTTTTGTCTTGAGTCTTAAAAACTCTATGCTAATGTTACAATATGACAAATATGAGGCAACTAATGCAGTGCAATCATTTTACGATGAGGCCATAGATCATGTGTATGGTGCTCTACACATTGTCTATTACACTTGGGGTTTTTTGTTCCATATCTCCTGCATTACTTACTCACAAATGATAGTAACATGCACTACAATGAGTACTAACCTTGTTATAAGGGGTGTTGGAAGTGGTGTCCATCTGTGTGAGGACATTTCTGGCGCATCTTCAGAATGAAATTTCCGTTCACACACATAAATTGTTTTTGCATAATGTTCATAATTTCTGTTTTTATTGTCCTAAGTTCATCTGTGGTGTGGGTTGTTTCTATAAACTTTTTTTTAGGATTCCCCACAAATAGATGTACCAATTTTGTCAAATTTTTTCCTCCATTACGACATTTTGTTTTCACTTTTTAGGTTTGGCGATCCTGTTGTCCTAAACTTATTAACTAGACATCTAAGAGTTTCTCTACTTGGAACTGGAATACCAGGAAATTTCTCCTGAAATTGTCTACAAACCTGTCTACATGACTCGGTTTTTACATTATGTATTGTACATCAAAATTCATTGTTCAAGCATGAATTTGTCAGCAGGCATTGCAGTGGACTAATAACAAGACATTAACACTCTTAAGCAAATCACACACAACACAGATGTCTTGAATAGCTTTCACCTTTGAGATCCACAAACTTTCTTTACAGCACTAACTCAAAGCAGTGACTGAAGCACAACTGATAAAAGATAACCTGAACACGTCAGGCATTGCTAGTTATGCATCGGAGAAATACTGAAGTCACTGCAATACAGCGTACTACACACATAGTCAGTCTGTGGCCTCACCTTAAAACAAGGGCAGTGTAGAAAAAAGACAAGAATATAACCTTGAAATACACATTGCTTTCATAGATTATGAAAAGGCCTTTGATCAGGTAGACAGAAATCTATTATGGAATATTATGAAGAAAAGAGGATGTCCTCTACATATAATGAAAGTATATAGGAACACAGAAATTATATCACTAATGAATGAAAGTTTTTGAACAGTGAGGTTAACTCAAATTAACTAAGGATGGTTAAATTGTAGGTTGTAAGTTGAAGATGGGAATAAAATTTCCTGAAACTTATCCAATTTTTACAAGTAAGTGATGATGAGATGGGGTTTAAGGGCGCTAAACATCTAGGGTCATCAGCGCTACAAGTAAGTGAATCATAATATAAACCTAACCAACACTCAATTAATAGAAATTATAATTTATACTGGAAAAGAAAAGACAGAAAAAATAAAAATTAATAGAGGTGTAAGACAAGGGTATACTTTTTTTACTTTATACATAGGAAGATCGAAAAGAAATCTTGAAAAAGACCTAAAGAACATATGAGATGCATTTACCAAAAACAGATGGATAAATCAGCAGTAGCACATCATTTCTGGTGTTCAAACCATGAAATCACTCCAAACATAAAACTCTTAAAACCGATCAACAGCAGCAATGAATTGGACATCTGGGAAAAAATACATATCATCAAACACAGGAATCACCTAATGAATTTTGTACCACCACCCAGCAGCCTTTGGAAGTTCATCAACCCAGCATCAGAGAACACCACTAACCACACACATTCCCCAGACAATAACTGGCAAAATCAGTTGGAAACATGCTGACGGTGGTAGCAAACTGTTCTCCCGAAATGCTTTCAAAGAAAGAACATTTTAGTGATGTAGTGTAACAACCTTCAACTCTCTTTATTTTAAATTATGACACATCACTTTTACTAGCTTCTCAATCTTAAAAATTAATTAAGGGTGTACTTTATCACCCAGATTATTTAATATACCTATATATGCACGACATTGTAAGACAATGGAAAATAGAGGTAAATCCAAGAATAAGACTACACCCCAGAAAAAAATGTATAAACATACTAAAGTTTGCAGATGACCAAGTCATTATATAAAAAAATGAAAATGACCTGCAACAAGCAATATATCACATAAAAAACTAATTATCTGAAAGTATCATTTCAAAATGTATTGTAAGAAAACTAAAGTTATGGCATTCAGAAGAAAATATCCTGTGTATTCCAAGATTATAATAAGTGAAAATATAATTGAACAAATGTCTCATTTTAAATTTTTAACCTGTGATATAAGTTACGAAAGATAAAATGACTAACAATAAAGTTAATAAATTTCATACCATATGTGGCACAATATGAAGAACTCTAAAAAACAAAACAAGGAAGAGACAAAATTAAAATTTTATAAGGTAATGGCCATACCAGTTTTAAACTATGCAAGTGAATCATGGACATGAACAAAAAAAGAGCAACAAAATATACAGACTGCAGAGATGAACTTTTTAAGAAAAGTAAAAGGTTGTACAATATTGGATCAAATACAAAATGAAGAAATAAGAGCAGAATTAAAAATCTGATGTGTTACACTCATATGACTTTCTCTACTCTTGTACAAACTATTTTTACAAACGCTTATTCTCCATCTACTTCATGTTAATCGAGATAAGCATTTGCAGACTCTATCTTATTGCTAATTTTCTTGTAGATGTAAGGGAAAATATATTCACAAGGGCAATATAGAAAAACAGTAGCCTTTAAGCACATACATATCTCTTAATAGCTGGTTGCTAGGTGCAGCACCATTCCCTTTGCCACAGATTATAACTCTTTGTATATCCAAGACAAAAAAATGAATAACGAATTCCCATTTGAGAAAATAAGTATTGAAAAATTTAAGGGAATAACAAGCAATATCTCAAAAATGGTTCACTCAACAAAAAAAATATATATGACATAAATTGTGTATTTTAACGCGATCTACATTTTTTGTGTAGTAAAATTTTGTCTATCTCTTATGGTTTACCAGTTATGCAAAAGTCGTTCACAATGGAGAATACTTTTGGAGACATTCCCAGAAAATTCAAGATATACATTTTATTTGTCATGAAAATATCTTAAACAGATGATATTTTAATCAAAATCGTTAGAGCCATTTTTGAGAAAATTAAAATTTTCGAAAAATGTTCCATGTAAAGGGTACTCTGGGGTGGGGGGAGTTTCTTGAAAACCTTTGTGTCGCATCTCTGGAAGATACTGAACCTAAATACCAAGTTTGGTGTTTATCCGACTGTTCGTTGCTGAGTTATGCTGTTCGCAGACACACAGACAGACACACACACGGACATGTTTCCAAAAATGCTTTTTTTGGATTCAGGGGGTCTCAAAACATGTATTTCCGGTGAAATCTCGGTATCAAATTTTTGGGTGGAATACAATACTTCCCCTACTTACTGTACGTAGTAGAGAAAGTAAAAATATGTTCCATTAATGAACTTATACAAGAAAATAAACAACAATGGATACAACATATTAAAAGGATGGAGAAATGAAAAAGTAGTGAAACAAGTAATAAAATACAAACCAGAAGGAAGATGAGAAATAGAAAGACCACCAAGGAAAAGATGGTTGAGTGAAGATGGAACAGGATGCAAGCCTAATCTTTGATAGTAAAGAAGAAGAGGAAGAGGAATGTGCGAGGCTTGCATTTGGGAAGTCCTGGGCTTGATTCCTGGGCCCAGTCACTCTGACCATGGGTTTTCATGGTTTTCCCTGATTGGCAAGGTGGATGCTGGGTTGGTTTTTCTTCTGCCATGAATATACTTTCCATCATTTCTGTAGTTTTGCTTCCCCTTTCATGTCTCAGGTATTAGGGCTGTGCAGTGTTGATTGGTGTTGGACGTATGGTGCAGATGCTTACTCACAGATGACAGCCTCTCTGAGCAGCCTGCCAGAGTGACCAGGTTATCAAACTGGAATCATTAAACACCTCCGAGCATCTATGTTGGCCAAACTGCCTGTGGCCTCCTGCGGTTGCTTCACCTCATCCATCCATTCCTCCGGGTGGTAAGCACACAAGATCTGCATTGGATTGAGGTGTGAGGTATCTCCTCCATTCCCTGGTCATAGTCATAGGCAAGCCTTAAAAAATTCTACTTTTGTGGAATAAAAACAAGTGGTGGAGGTCAATACTGTAAAACATGTATGTTGCAATGCTCATAAAGCACACTTCTAAAAAAGCTAGTCATGGCAAGAAAAATGGTTCTTTTGAACTTTGAGCTTATTTTTAGAGCTTACAGTTCAGCAACTACACTACATGATCAAAAGTATCCAGACACCTGGCTGAAAATGACGTACAAGTTCGTGGCGCCCTCCATCGGTAATGCTGGAAGTCAATATGGTATTGGCCCAAACTTAGCCTTGATGACAGAGTTCACTCTCGCAGGCATACTTTCAATCAGGTGCTGGAAGGTTTCTTGGGGAATGGCAGCCCATTCTTCATGGAGTGCGGAACTGAGGAGAGGTATCGATGTAGGTAGGTGAGGCCTGGCACGAAGTCGGCGTTCCAAAACATCCCAAAGGTGTTCTATAGGATTCAAGTCAGGACTCTGTGCAGGCCAGTCCATTACAGGGGTGTTATTGTTGTGTAACCACTCTGCCACAGCCCGTGCAGTATGAACAGGTGCTCGATCGTGTTGAAAGATGCAATTGCCATCCCCGAATTGCTCTTCAACAGTGGGAAACAAGAAGGTGCTTAAAATATCAATGTAGGTCTACGCTGTTATCATGCCACGCAAAACAACAAGGGGGGCAGGAAAAATATGACCACACCATAACATCCCCACCTCTGAATTTCACTGTTGGCACTACATACGCTGGCAGATAACGTTCACTGGGCATTTGCCATACCCACACCCTGCCATCGGATCGCCGCATTTGTACTGTGATTCATCACTCCACACAATGTTTTGCCACTGTTCAATCATGTAATGTTGATGCTCCTTACACCAAGCGAGGCATCGTTTGGCATTTTCCTGCATGATGTGTGGCTTATGAGCAGCCGCTTGACCATGGAATCCAAGGTTTCTCCCTCACGCCTAACTGTCATAGTACTTGGAGTGGATCCTGATGCAGTTTGGAATTCCTGTGTGATGGTCTGGATAGATGTCTGCCTATTACTCTTTACGACCCTCTTCAAATGTCGGCGGTCTCTGTCAGTCAACAGATGAGGTCGGCCTGTACGCTTTTGTGCTGTACATGTCCCTTCACGTTTCCACTTCACTACATCAGAAACAGTGGACCTAGGGATATTTAGGAGTGTGGAAATCTTGCGTACAGACTTTTGACACAAGTGACACCCAATCACCTGACCACGTTCGAAGTCCATGAGTTCCACAGAGCATCCCATTCTGCTGTTTCACAATGTCTAATGACTACTGAGATCACGGATGAGTACCAGGCAGTAGCTGGCAGCACAATGCACCTAAGATGAAAAACATATGTTTGTGGGGGTGTCCGGATACTTTTGATCACATAGTGTATCTTGTCCTGTCTTGTCCAATACAAATTTCTGTCATTGCCCTGGGTGCACTTCAGCCTTGGGCGTATTGTGCTACCTGTATCATTTTAAGGCCAACCCATTATACTGTGTCCTTTACCAAGGAATACAGTCTCATAACAGATATGGTTTCAAATTCTTCTGGTTTTAAAAACATTTTCTCAAAAGCAATATATCCCCTGCAAGCCAAGGCCTCACAGGAGCATATAATGTACTGGGCTGTTTCAGTCTCTTTCTTGCACAATCTGCAATCTAGGTTACCCTGAAACACTCCCATCATGTTAAGATGCTTTTTCACAGGAGCATAACCTGTGAGAAATGCAATAATTGTTCTCAGCCGAAGTCTGTTACATTTAAGCAAGCTTTCAACTCTTTTCTTACATAGTTTTCTAATAAATAGTTTACCATGTTTGTTTCCTGGAGTTTAAAGCCAGGTTTTATGAGGTTCTACTTTGGACCAGTTCTTAATAGTTCTCTTTCTAAACATCAAGATGTTCCTAGAGACGGCTCTGGCCCAATAAATTGTGAAACTGCTCCTCTGTTCATCAGCCTTTTCATTTCCCTCTATGCCAGTATGACCCAGCACCCAGATGAGATGAATTTTATTCTGTTCTGTCAACCTTCTGAGCATGTTTAGACAGTTTATAACCAGTCCTGACATTACCTTATGACTACTTAGAGCCTTAAGTGCAGCCGGGCTATCTGAGAAGATAAGGATCTGTTTACCAGGTAAGCTCTCCTTATGTTTTCATGTATGCATTGAATAATAGCATAAATTTCTGTTTCAAAAGCAGTAGCATATTCACTCAAGGGAAGATAAAGTTTTTGCACTTTGGTTTTATGCTATATCCTGTTCCTGAGCCATCCTTTGAGCTGTCTGTAAAACACGTTAAACTTTTCTCAGGAGTTTGCAGAGTTTTATTTGTCCAACGTTTAGGATCAATAATGACCCTGAAGTTCTTTATAAAACATTTTAATTGGAATTATATAGAATGAGAACATTTCTAAAGATGCATCTGATATATATTTCCTAATTCTTAGCAAACCTGAGTCTATTTCAGCAATTCTCAGTTGCTTAGTATGTTGCAGTCTATAAAGTACCATTCTTGCCTCCTTCATTACAACTAAATGCAATGGAGTCAGATTCAAGAGTGTCTCTATTGCTGAAGTAGGAGTTGTTTTCATGACTCCTGTAACAGCCATACATCCTGTTTATGGAACTTTATTTAGTTGATTTTTAGAGCCGGTGTGAAGGACCTTAGGTCACCAAATCAGTGCTCCATAGGTTATCGATGGTATGATTACCCTGGTTTACCAACCTTCATCTATCGGGGCCAAAGGATAGAGTGGGGAAATTCTATTCGCTATTTAGGTGTCACTTTAGATAAGGGTCTAACCTTTCATGAACACGTGCAGGGAACAACGAACAAGGCTAAGGGGGCAGTAGCCTCCTTATACCCGGTTCTGGCTTCCAACATGCCGGTTCACTTAAAGTTATGCCTTTATAAAGCACTTACACTACCTCTGATGCTCTACGCCTGTGAGGTGTGGGGCATGGCAGCAGATACCTGGCTTCTCTGGCTTCTGCGGATTCAGAATAGAGGACTTCGGTCCATCTATTCTGTCTGTCGTCGCTTTCCAGTCAGGCTACTGCATGAAACCTCGGCCATACCATATGTGGAGGATGTGATTAGACACCGGGCAACCAAATTCTACGGAAAATTGATTCACCATGAGAATGCCCTTGTCAGATCCCTGGGGGACTACTTACCTCAAGAACGTCAATTCAGACGCTACCGGGTTCCTCGCATGGCATGCGGGCATCCCCGGTAACAAAGGCTTTAAACCTGCCAACAGCAAAAACATGCTGTCACTAAGTACTCCCCCTTCCCTACTATGGGTGTGGTCATCAAAATTCTAACAATCAAAATTTTAAAACAAATACAAACAGCAGCAGAGCAGGGTATTGGCTTTGCTCCTGAAAAGGCAGACAATGAGGAGCCTATAAAAACTTAGCACTACCTCCCACCACACCTTCTACTTCAAAACCAAACCGACACCCTAAAACAATCCATCCTACCTATGGTAAAGCCCTTCCAAGGGTAGGTACATAGAAAATTCACTTAGGTTCACCATGAACCTACCAGATGCACTCGACTCGACCCTGGTTTACGAGGGCTGTCCCAGAAGTACCCAACCTAAAAAACTGAGGAAAAAAAATCTTTATTTCTCTACATAGTCTCCTTTCAGCTCAATACACTTTTCCCAGTGATGTTCAATAGCTTCGATACCCTGTCGATTACTCGTTCTTTTCTGTTTTTACATTCTTTACTACGTATAGTAGTAGGGGAAGTATTGCATTCCACCCAAAAATTCCATGTCGAGACTTCACCGGAAATTAGAAAAAAAGTCTGTGTGTGTCTGTGAACAGCATAACTCAAAAACGAAAAGTTGGATTAATACCAAAGTTCTGCAAAATAGCCATCAACTGAAAACTCCACCTCTTCATTGTTGGCAAATCTTTTAGCACCAAGCCATTTCTTCAACTTTGGAAACAGAAAATAATCAGAAGGGGCTAAGTCTGCGAATAGGGTGCATGGGGAAGCAATTCGAACTTTAACTGATTGATTTTGGCCATGGCGGTAATGTATGTGTGAACTGGTGCATTGTCTGGATGAAGCAGAACTTTCTTTGTCGCTAAATGTGGACGTTTTTGCTTGATTTCATATTCAAATGCTGCAATAAGTTTGCATAATACTCGCCATTGATTGCTTTTCCTTTTTGAAGATAATCAATGAAAATTATCCAATGCTCCTCCCAGAAAACCGATGCTATGACCTTGCTTGCAGATGGAACTGTCTTCGCCTTCTTTGGAGCCAATTCTCCCCTTTTAATCCACTGTTTTAGCTGTTACTTCGTCTCAGGTGTGAAGTAATGGATCCATGTTTCATCCATGGTTATGAATCAACGCAAAAACTCTGCTTTATTGCAGTCAAACATTACCAAACACTCGACTAAAACATCCTCACGATGCTGCTTTTGTTCCATTGTGAGTAAACGTGGCACCCATCTTGCACACAGCTTTCTCATGTCTAAATTTTCAGTTTGTAAGTGAGGTGCAGCTTTTTTGAAATGCCTACAATGTCTGCTAACTCGCGCACTCTCAGTTGACGGTCATCCAATACCATTTTGTGGATTTTCTTCACAATTTCTGGCATGGTTACCTTATTTGGTCGTCTTGGCAGCTCGTGTGGCCTCGCTTAAACTCTGCCACTCAATATTTTACTGTTGTAAACAAAGGAGCAGACTTCCCCAGAGTAAAATCTAGCTCAGCTTTAATATTAGTTGGACTAAGACCTTTCAAATGAAAGTATTGTATCACATAATGATGGCCAGTTTTATCCATGTTTACAAATGTGCTGAGAGAATTCACGATTAATGGCTGCCATACAATCACTAAACAATGTAGCATCATCAAACTTTGAACTTAAGCTTTATAAGGGTGGTACTTTCTGCTTTAGTCATTTGTTTGAAACAACAAGCTATATACATATGTCAGGTCGGGTACTTCTGGGACTGCCCTCATATACCCAATGGATCATGGCCAGTCTTAGTCCCCATCCTTTACCATGCATGCATCTAAATACTTTAAAGGTTGTTTTCGTACATTTTATTGTTTTCTTGAAATGCTGATTCCAGTCCATCTTGGAGCCAGAAGTGATTCCCAAGTATTTGACTTCCTCAGACATTTTAGGTTCTTTATCTTGAAGATATAAAGGTCCTAATCTCTTTATGTCTTTTCTTCTGATAAATGGTACTATGGATGTTTTATGAAGACTAATAGTTAAGCCTTCATTCACAGCCCATTTTATCACAGTATTCAGGGCATGAGTACTCTGACTACCCCTGTGTATTTACTTCAAACTATGATGATATCATCAGCATAGCCCGTGATATCAAAGCCTAGGTTACTTGCTTGAACAAATAGTCCATCAACCACCAGGTTTCATAGTAGGGATGATAACACCCCACCCCACCCCACTCATGACCTTTGCAGCTACTATCCATGAGACTTGTATGAACTAATCTGCCTCTCAGCATGGACTGTGTCCACCAATAAGAGGTTTTATCAATTCCATGTTTCCTTGCGGCAGTAGTTATTGCATTAAAGCAGATGTTATCAAATGCACCCTCGATATCAATGAAGGCACCATGTGCCACCTCCTTTTCCTGAATTATCCTTTCCAGTTTATAAGCAACCTGAAAAAGGGCAGCTTCAGTTGATCTGTCTGTACAATAGGCATGCTGATTCTGGTGCAGAGGATATACCTCCAGGGCAGTTCCTCCTATACGTCTATCAATTAATTTCTCAAGAGTTTTGAGAATTATTGGCATTAAACTGATGGGTCTTAGGGACTTAGCTAGGGTCAAGGGTTCTCTGGCATTGCTATAAATACTACCTAAGATGCCTCCAGCTTGCTCTTAGGATTTGTATCAAAATTTTTAATAATTCATCAAAACCTTGCTGAAGCATAATGGAGTACATTCCATCGCTTCCTGGGGATTTATAAGGTTCAAATGAGAACACTGCCCATTTTAATTTTTCATATTTGATACTTCCTGGCAATTTCCCTGTCTGCCCTGGAGGATCTCTTCCCAAAGAGCTTCAGTCCCAGACTGTTCCATCCTCTTTCAGGTTCACCTCTTGGGTTCTCTCATAAGTTCATAGTTTTGCTCGCAAGTTTCATCTATAGCGCCTGAAAACCCTGAACCCGCTGTACACTCAAGTTATCATAGTTGCCTAACCGCTCCTATGACTTAGAGGTCAACAACCAGACTCGCTATTGGATATGTCAGTGTGTTATGACTGATGGATGGAACAGTGTGAACTTGTGTTTACAAACTGTGGAAAGCAAAAAGGAACATTTCCGACATCTTATGCTGTTTTACTATCGTAAGGGTAAAACTGCCTCACAATGCTAGCAGAAAATTTGTGCTGTCTATGGGGAAGATGCAGTAACGAATCGAACATGTCAAACGTGGTTTCAATTTCGAGCTGGGAATTTCTCCCTAAAAGACACACCTTGATCTGGATGGCCAATGATAATGGGCATGGAAAGAATTCATGAAACGATAGTCAACAATCCACGAATGACAACTCGGGTGTTGGCATTGGAGTAAATTGGGTTACGTAAATATTCGTGATGTATCGGTTCCGCATGAACTGAGTGAAGTGAATTTGATTCAGCGCATTTCCTTCTGTGACTCCTCATTGAGATGCTATCAGAATGATCCTTTTCTGGAACGGCTGGTAACTGGAGATGGGAAGTGGATTGTGTACAACAGTGCCCGAAAGAGTAAATCATGGCGCAAGAAAGGGCAGCCACACACTCTGTTCCTAAACAGAGCTACATCCAAGAAAGGTTATGCTATGCATTTGGTGGGATTGCAAAGGAATCCTGTATTACGAACTCTTTCCAAATAATGAGACTATAAATTCTGAGAAATGCTGTTCTCAGTTGGTTCGTCTCAAGGCAACCATTGAAGAGAAAAGACCAGAAGTGGGAAATGATGTCTTCTTTCACCATGACAACGCCAGACCACATACCTCTATGGTGACCCATCAAAAGTTGCATAATTTTGAGTGGGATGCCCCAACCGCCGTATTCTCCAGACATTGCCCCATCTGACTTTCATCTATTCTGTTCCCTACAGAATTTCCTGAATGGCAAACGCCTCACTTCCTTGGAGGACTGCAGACTGAACCTCAAAGAGTTCATCAACCAGAAAAGCCCCACATTTTGGAGAAATGAAATTTATAAACTTCCAGAGAAATGGCATATATTGACGACAATAATGGTGTATACTGCAGGAAATAAATAGTTTGTTTACAAAACCTAACTGCCGTAGTTGTTTATCTTTTGAACAACCTTGTGTTTAAAGTTTGTAAACAGAAAGTTCAGCAACTACGCTGTGGTAGCTGTGTTGTGGGTGAGGTGTGTTCCCAGGCATTCTTAGTGATTGAGACATAACCAAAAACGAACAACTTATGAGACAACCCTATATAATTGATCCAGGGAAATGAACTCAAAGAAGTTTTTCCACTGTCTCCTCTGTTTTAGTATATTCTCCATTTCCCAATGAGAGATTGCTAATAAAGCTTTGTGGATCTTTTCTAAGAGGCTTCTGGGACTGTTTCTATCTCCTCACAGTGCTTCCTCCAGCAGTCCTCCTTAGTCTTCCTTAAGGCTTCATTGTATTCTGTCAATGATCTGCTATAAGCAGCCCATTGTTTGGTTCGTTTCGCAAAGTTAAATAATCTATGAATTTTCTTCCTTTTAGTTGCAAGGTCTTGATTCCATCAGGGCACATTCCTGTTTGCTTGCCTTGTTATTGTTAAATGCCAAGATTATTGCATCCTGCAAATGCTCTGCAGCAATTTCTAAATCTTCACAATTAGAATCTTATTGTCCACCTTATTCAGATTACTGACCAGATCTTTCTTATAGGAATCCCAGTCAGTTCCTTTTGGATCTCGATAAGTTCTGATTTGTTTAGAAGCACATCTTACTACAAATTGGAAGTATCTTTGGTCTGAACAACCTTCATCCTCAGACACATGCCAATTTTTAATAAAGTTTCCCACATAACTGGTTGCTAAAGTTATGTAGATAACTCCCTGCCTTTTTATAGTTACAAAGGTAGGTCTGTTACCCATATTCAGTATCTCCAGTAACTATATTCATATGTGCAAATGCATGCATAGAGAAAATGGAGGTCAAAATTAGCACCTCTTTTGACATGTATGTTGTAGTGCTTGTAAAGATAGTCCTAAAAGTATTCATAGCAGCAAACTGAACAATCAGTTTTATTTTTCTGGGATTTTTAGTTTGGGAGCTAGGTACAAATGCATATAAAAGCATGTGTACAGAAAACTGGAGTCATTTGAATGGCCAACCCATAAAATTAAGTACTGTGATAAATGGCTGGTAGGTACAGAATGTGCCAACTGAATTTCTTCTGCCTCACAATGCATATCTAAGTGTCATCCTTTAAGTTCTATTCTATTCTTTATAATTGCCCACAGCAACAGCTACAGATGGCATTGTCATACATAAAATAATATAAATGATTACACACTTTATACACAAATAGGCTAACTACTACACTGGTGTGCATAATCTAAGGACGAAAGTAATCTTTGCATGTTGTGACACTGCCCAGTAACATAGCTCGATGAAACTTGAATCATACATAGAGGGACTGCTATGGTATGCTACAGTAGGCAACTAAATCAAATATGCAATTAGACGAACAGAAATGCCACTTTTATTCATAGACCATAAGCTACACTAAAGTCAATACGACATACGATGGCTCTCTAGATTTACAGAAACAGATACATGGTGCTTAAGAGGGTGTATGATCACCACGGACAGCAATGCATGTTCTGCATCGTGCTCCCATGCTGGCCACAAGGTTGGTAAGCAGTCTTGTGGTAGAGCGTTCCATTCCTCCCACTGTTGGCAACTGTTGGATGGTCATCAGTGCATGTGGATGTGTTACCATGCATCTCTCCAAAGCATCCCACATGTGTTCGATGGGATTTAAATTGGGGGAACAGGTAGGCGAGTCCTTTCGCCATATATCCTCTCGTTCCAAGAGGTCCTCCACCTGCGCTGTTCGATACGGTCGCACATTGTCATCCATAAAAATGAAGTCAGGGCTGACTGCACCCCTGAAAAGACACACATGGGGGAAGGAGTACAGTATCACAATAACGTTGACCAGTGAGCATACCATGTTCAAAGATTTGGAGGTCGGTGCACCCATGCAACATTATGCCTCCCCAAACTATAACACCGGATCACCAAAACGATCATGTTCAAGGATGTTCCTGGGTTCATTATGTGTTCCCACCTCTTGCCAGATGAGGGTACGTCAAGAATCACTACTTAGACCGAATCTGCTCTCATCTGAGAAGAGTACGTGACCCCATTCCTCGGTCCAATTTTGATGCTCTTGGGACCATCACAAACGGTGCCGCCGATGTGCGGATGTCAATGGAACACAACGTAATGGCCCTCAGGTAAAGAGACTACCTCTGTGTAGTCGCTGTGCCACTGTGTATCGTGAGATTGTGTGCCTAGCTGTCCTGTTAAATGTAGTTGCAATTGCACCCACTATTTGGCATGGATCCCTTCTTGCCTGTTGCACAATGTAGCGATCATCTGCTGCTGTTGGTGGTCGACCCACTTCGCCCTTCTTCCAGTTTCCCGATGATTCTTCCCCTTGTGAAGTCATCCAAATGGTGTCTACGGACCATGTTTCAATGAAGACCACCACTACAGTGCACCATAACAGCTCGCTAATTGCCACACACCGTCTTGTCCTGTTTCGTCAACTGCCCCGTGTTGCGAGACCAGACCCATTTGGCACTATAGGCTCACTACACTCACGCCATGTGATGTCCAGCTTTCTGTGTAGAGACCTCTGGCAACATGCTCTGCACCTTCATCTACTTCCACCAAGTAGTTAATTTGTTATGTTACTTTACCCATCTCGTCCTTAGGTTTTGCACATCAGTGTATATGGGACACATCTTTTAGATACATCATACGTTATTACTTTTTTTAAATACACTCAAACATATATAAAATCAAATTGTTGTTTTCTATCAGTCATGTATTCCTCCAGTGGTTTGGCACAGCATCTATCAAATACTTCTTTCAATCTCCAGGTGTTTTGAATACTTTCATATAAATGACTGTAGTATCTTGCCCTGTTATTTTTAACCAGTCTTTTGTTTAGTGACCATCTCAAGTTCATTTGAAAAGAATTATATTTATCTCTTGTAATGTGTCTATGCTTTTCATAAGAGAGAGCTAAAGAGTGATTGCTAACCTAAAGAAACTAGACTCTGTAAAAGCAATTTTACAGAGTCGTAAAAACGTAAAAATAAAAGAAGAAAGATGTAATCAATGGATTACAAAGCTTGCCCTGTCACTTTTAAATTTATATTTAAAAAGATAAATGAGGAATTGTCTCAAAATATTTATTGTAATATTATAACATTACACTTAAGTTTAAAAATTTTTACATTTCCAGCTATGTATATTTTGGTTGTATAAAATACCTTATATCCACAAAAGAGACAAGAATAGTGCAGTTATATCCATGTATAAATTCATTTATAACTATCTGTATATTAATTTTTTTTGTGGGGGAGGGGGTAGTTTAACATTCTTTAACCTGGTAGGTCATATTGGATAAGTGTTAATTTTAATAACTTAAATAATTCTCTGTTTTAGATTTTATAATTATGTCATTTTTTTAAAAATGTTTGTCATTTTATAGGTCATTTTTCAAACATTGGGCCCTGGTTGTGACACATCAGGTTAAGTTTATCATAATCCTAACTTAAATTCTAATTGTTGATTGTAGAGAATATAAAAAACACAAAGTAATTGGAATTGTTGTACATTTTCAGATGTGGAACAAGTTTATTCACCTCAGTGAAGAGAGTGTGTGAATAAATGATGAAGTCGTAATGAAAGTGTGTGGTTTTGTACATTTGGAGCATGCTGGGTTGTGAATTGAGTGAGAGTAAAACATGAAGGTTCCCATTACATTTGTTACTGCCAATGAAGATATTTTACTATGTGGAATACTGCTCTGGTGCTTCCGATGTAACTTTTACTATGTAGAAGAAGACAATATGATATTACTGTTACTAGGAGGGTGCTTATGGATGTAATGAATATGAAGAAGAAAGAAGCAAACAGCATTATTCATAAAAAGAAGCATTATAATGTAAATTTACTCTGTACGTTTCTTTTTCTTTAACAATTTTTCTGAAGCTAATTCAGATAAGTATGACACTTTCAGAGCAAAGAGCATTTAAAAATTAAAGCAGCATAGCACTAATAATACTTTACACAGTGTTCCTTCTGTGATTACTTAAAGGTTGGATTATAGAGTGCATGATGAGCATATACTGCAAAGCTGTGTTAATATGATTTAGCAAGGCAAATGTCAACACAGTATTTACCATGACACCACTTTGGTTTACTCTTACAAACTACATATCTCTCGTAGTTTTAATGAGTACCTCTTTCAGCAATGCATTGATGCTAAAGAACACTAAATTTAATGCTCTGAAGCTGTACATATATGTATAAAACTAGTCATATTAGTTTTAGACAATTTTGTTGTGCCATGTCTACCGTCCTGTTTTCAGTGTGTGTTGAATGTTGGTGGTCTCTTGGTGTTCTGATGCAAGGTAACAATGGCCAGTCAGTGCTGGATCACATAATGGAAAGAAAAGTTTTTATGTAAGAGCTGAAATGAATGTGTCTAAAGGGAAAAATTGCTGGCCATTCCCAATTATGATAGTGTGTGCTCTACATTGGCTGGCTGAAAATTTATTTGTATCAGATAATGTATGTTTATAAAATATGACAAGTTCTTCTGGTCATTAGCTATTAATCTCATTTTTGCTCTAGATATTAAACTAAGTTATAAGCAACTGTGCAAGATATTGGTTATGCTTAAAAAGTTTGCAGGCTGTGTGAAACATTTTGTATACTTTAGAGTTGACTTTGCAATCTTTGAGCTGCTAAAATGCACTTTATTCACATTAGTACATTTTAGAATGATTTTCCTCAGCTTAAGTAAGATATACATAAAGGATTTCCAAATGTGACAGCTGCTAAGTATTTTAAGCTCTTGAACCACAGAAGAAAATTAATAACTTTGGGGTAAGGAAGAAAACAATGTGGGCATGATTTTCTGAAGAAATAACATTCAGCAATGGAAAGTACTGTTTAACATCTTCTTTTCTATGAGACTATTTGTGGTTCAGAACACGCATTACTTCTTTGTTTAGTACGGGCTTCAGAGTTATTCTCTTTTTCCCCTCCAACAGGAATCTGTACTCTACAGCAATGCTGTGCTAATAGAATAGGAACTCCTTAAGAGGATGGGTAAATCAAAGAACAAAATGGGAGTGACTGATCCCTTCCATTGGCAACCCTGGTATATTAGGCAGCCAAGGATAAACATTTATCTGCCTTGTTGGCGGCAAGTGGAAACATTTGTAAGGAACATGGAAAGAAGACGTGTCTAAATGGGTGCAGCCGAACATGTATTCTTTCATCAATAATTTATCTGTTGTAATTTCATTTCAGTTTATTGGGATGCAATTATTTTAAAAATGGAAACAGGAAAAACGAAAGAAAGAAATGAAATACATAACAAAATGAAAAATAAAAATGAGATGATGTGGCCTGTTACAAGTACCTGAAGATGGGGATCACTTGTCATGACCACCTGAGTGTACCATGGAAGTTTGTTTTCATGATGCAAGCCTTGACTGTGCTGCCGCTCACCAGATAAATACTACCATTGGCTGGATAATTTACAGTGGTCCTATGCCATAGCATAATGATTTGGTTCCCAGCCATGGAATTTGTGCGAGTTCAAGCCTATTCTTCAGCACATGTATAGGACCAGCGCCCACTCAGCATTGTGAGGAATTTGAGCACCTAAGATAGGTTAGAGATCTGTAGGTCATGGAAACAGACATTTGACTGGGGAAAATATGGTGCCAACCACATCTTCCCATATCAGTTGCATGATCTTCCACCTCTAACATGGGCATGAGGCCTGCAGTATGGTTGGTTGGCCCAAGTCCTTTACGATTTTCATGTCACGGATTATAATTACATTTACTGCAAGTCTCTTGCTGTTTTAATAAAATTCAAATTCTTCATAAGATCTTAATGCTGGAAATCCACCAAATTGTGTAGTTCAAACATTAGCAGGAAAGAAAAGAAATAGTCTTTTCCAGGGGACATAAAATTACTGAGAATAAGACACTACTGTATTACTAACTATATTACAATTAAACATTTTAGAAGTAAAATGATATGCTGCAATACTAAAATTTCAACTTTTCTTCCTGTTAAATCTGTCTGCAAGCTTTTTAATCATATCTAAAATCTTCTGGTATTAATACAGTAAACAGATCAGTGAAGAACTCGTTCATTAATACCAAATGTTACTTCAGAGACTTTATTAATTATTTAAATGTTCTAATGGCTGCTTTATAGTCTAAGCTCTACTTGAGAGCTGATATCAAAATCACATACCTTTACATCAGTATAACATTTATGTGATATAATGTTAGATCTGAGCTAAGAAAGCTAACGGTAAATTCTTAGCATAAGCTAATGTGTACCAAAGTATAAAAACGGTAAGCTTTTTGGTATTTTGAGTTCATACTTATGTTGGTGCATTTGTCTGGGGTCTGTACATCAACATGTTTGTTGTGCCAAAGCTGTTAGTATTTGGGTTTGTGCTACATATAAAACCCTTCAACCCTTAATTAAGTGAGAATGGATAGTGCCTTAAAATCTCCAAAGATATACTTAGGTATAAGCTAGACAAATAATTTTTTAACTCATAATTTATATCTCTATTTAATTTTTACTTCCGTAAGCTTTTCTATTTTATAGATGTATGAGTTTGTGTTTTCTGAAAGGAACTTTGCATTAACAAATGGTTTGTATGGTAAGCACAGAAGATTTGGGAATTTCACTGGAGGACTTTTGTATGATGTAATGTATAACCTTTTTAAAAGTTAAATTCTGTTCGGATACAACAAAGAAAATTGTACCTTGTAGTTATAAATATGTTAAGATATACCAGTATTTTGTGTTGGTGTTTTTAAACAAAATATAATATGTTTTTACAGAGTTCTGTTATGTTATGCTTCAGTAACTGCCTAGGTATTTCTATGGCAAGGGCAAAAATAATAAGTTTGTACTTACAAAGAGAAAAATATTAATTATGTGGAAACCATATTCATTTGGAGCATAGGTCATTTTAAATCATTTACAGAAATTATATCAAAATTCAAAGTTAATGGTTCCTACTTTTTAAGAAGTGATCCTAGTCCTTTACCTTTCACCTACCCTTATGAGGATTGATTGTAGCTGTAACAGTTCAGCTCAAGAAGTGTTTTATCTTTTCCAACAAGCTTATAGCATAATCGGAACTGTTTATAGCCTTAGTCGATTCTTTGCAACTGCACTCTTGCCCACCAGCATAGTGTAATGTCTGCCTAGTAATACAAAAAGCCAAAATTAGAAGCTTGAGTGGGATGAGTTGTCTGCACAAGGTTTTCTTTCCTGGGGGGGGGCACTTATTAATCATCATCTATGCAAGCCTATAGCTTGTTTTATAAAACTTTTACACTGATACTATTAGTAACAAAATAATATTAACTATGATCTGTGTACAAGAAAGTGATTGATATTTCACAAGAGGGACAAATAATACTGCCTCTTATTGCAAGAACATTGAGAGCATGGTAGGATTAGTACTTATAAAGGTGATATGTTGCAGCTAATGAAGCAACTGCATTGTAGAGCGGTATTATTATTATTTATATATTGTACAGCCATATCTGATGAACACAAAGACAATAACAAAATGGGTATCTAGGATGCCAAGGAATGCAAACAATCAGCCTAAAGCAATATGTTAATCAAAGAGATATACCTGTGAAATATTGCTGTTCATTCCAATGGGAAATGCCATTGATTCAATACACTTTTATCACTCTTGACGTTGCTGCTATTGTTACTGTGATATTCAATCAGTACTTTTTTGTAACAAGAACCTAAACTTTTCACTATTTTAGCCAAGAACTTTGCTACCTTGAAATAGCTGCACTTTCTTTAATGACACACATAATTTTGAAATAGTATGTTCCTTTCTCCTATATTAAGAATAAATGCCTGTGTAATAGCATCCTGCTGGAAAGAGCATCCTTTTCTTCTCTTTCCATAAGTTTCCATGTGACAATGGTGGGCATTTATTTTCCTAAGTCCCGGGTTTCATAGTTTAGCTTCTATTAGGCAATTAACTTAAAGTGCTTATGGCACTGTAAGTCACCATTGGGATATGTCTTCTCAAAACAATTTGAGATGCTCTTGTGGTTTACCAGGAAAAAAATGCAAGTCAACTGGATGGAAACCAGGAGATCCATGGTTCAAATCCCGGCCATGGCATTGAACTTTTCAGTCCTCTGATGTTACCTTTCCAACCTTGCCGTACACACACGTCAGTATAGAAGAACAATTAATTCATTATCTTCACATTCCCGTTTTATTTTGCGGCATTTGTATCTGTAATACACTTGAATTGCTTCTTGTTTTTAAAAACTGTTACGAGGTAATTTATATAGATGTAGCATTCAATACTAACAAACTTAATAGATTTTGCATATTACAATATATGTAGCTCTTTTATATCAGATTAAAATAATCTGATGTATTACTTTCACATGCATTTCTTATCCACTCTTCTAAACCATTCTTAAAAATGCTTGTTCTTCTTTCTACTTTGTTAACCAAGATAAAACATTTGCAGAAATGCTTTTATTACACACTTTGTTGTAGGTACATGAGGGATACAGGAGGCTTAAGCGATAGTCAAATCTCTATAAAGAGGGTTACTAGGAGAGTGGTCTGAAAAGTTTCCGACCTAATAAAGATACAAGACATATTTTCAGAATTTTTTTTTTTTATTTTTCAACATAGTCTCCTTGTAACTCTACACACTTCTCCCAGCAATGCTCCCATCTCTGTAACCCGTCCAAAAGTACTTGGCATTTTTCTCTGCAAAATAATTGTTCATGAAGGTGATTGCCTCTTCATTTGACGAAAATCTCTGTCCGAGCGCAATTTTCAGATGAGGGAACTAAAAGAAGTCGCTTGGGGCTAGATCTAGTGAGTAAGACGGATGGTTAAGCAGTTTAAACCGTAATTCGTGCATTTTCGCCATTGCAACCGTTGAGGTGTGAGACGGTGCATTGTCTTGGTGAAACAGGATTTTCTTTTACTGCCAATGTGGCCGTTTTACTGCAAGTTCTACCTTCAGCTTGTCAAGTAATGATGCGTAGTATGCTCCTATAATAGTTTTTCCTTTTTGAAGATAATCGATTAAAATAACTCCATGACTATCCCAAAAAACAGTCGCCATCACTTTCCCAGTCGAAAAAACAGTTTTTGCTTCTTTTGGAGCCGGTTCCCCCTTTGCAGTCCACTGTTTAGACTGTATTTTTGTTTCGGGCGTATAATGGTGTATCGAAGTTTCATCTACAGTAATTAATCGCTGCCAAAACTCGGATTTATTGCGCCTAAACTGCGCCAACAGAGCGTTGGAAATGTTCATTCGAACACAACATGAGCAAACGCGGCACCCAATGCACGGACAGCTTTCTCATGTCTAAATGTTGATTTAATATGTGACAAACACGTTCTTTTGACATGTTCATAGCCTCTGCTATCTCTCTCACTTTAATTCGGCGGTTGTCTAGCACCATTTGGTGAACGTTGGCGATGTTTTCGTTGGTAGTTGCAATTTTTGGACGTCCCGAACATTCATCGTCTCCCAAGCTCTTATGACCACATTTAAATTCAGCTGCCCAAAATTTCACTGTGGTAAATGATGGTGCAGGGTCCCCATACACAGAATCCAACTCATCTTTGATTTGCGTAGGCGTATTGCCTTTCAAAAACAAATATTTAATGACAGCTCGATACTCGATTTTGTCCATTTTCATAAAAACACTCCATCACCTCACTCAAACGACTGTTACTTAACAACTGAGCATCCAAAATGGCTGAAACTTTGATGAGTAACTCTCAACAGATGAACAACGAAATTCACTAGCTTTTATTTACAAGTGCTGCCATCTTCATTTTGAGGTCAGAAACTTTTCAGACCACCCTTGTATGTGATTGCTTTGAAATTCCAGTACTTGCACGACTATAGATCTAACAAGATACAAGTTGGAGGAAATGTATTGAGAAGAACAAGACTTGCTACAATGAAATCTCAGTGTAAAGTAATTTAGAAAACCATAAGATTTATACTTTATTCTGAAAAGTATGTTATACTCAAAAAGGAGTTAGCAAATGCAAAAATTGATTACAATCCAACTTATAAATGACAGATTTACCAAATGCAAGGAAAAGAGGAAGAAATAAAAACCACACACACACACACACACACGCTCTCTCTCTCTATGCACTATACCTCTTTCACTAGTTGAAAGGAGAAGTAAACAAAACTTAAATGTATCACTCTGCCGAGCACATGACAGCACCACATGGAGGATGACAGAAACTAAGTACTCGTGAGAGGAAATTACTTCAGACAGAATGCGAATACAGTATATTGCGCAGCTTTGGGATCATTACCTTTTAAATAGTGAATGTCTTATTCTTTTTTCTTTTCTTTTTTTTTTAAATGATCTAAACTGTATTTCAGTCTTTAAAATAGCTGTAGAGATATACACATTTTAGATGCTCATACAAATTGACAAATTATACAAATTTTGCACTAAATGTTTGAATTGTCAGTTAACAAACCTTCATGGCTTTTAAAATATTTTTAAAGAACCTGTAAAATAAAATCCCTCTACACTGTTAAATGTACTGAACTGTATAGCTGTGAGAATCATGTTTTTTTCATGCTCGAGCTGTGAAGTCAGCATTATAGTAAACTTCATTTTATTTCTCCGTTCAGACATTTCACAAAAGATTGTGTAAGCAGGCGATCAAATCATCTGCTGTGTCACTTGAGACTGCAACTGGTGTGTGTAAAATACTCTGAATACTTGACTCAACAATGCAAAACTATTTTCTGACATCTGTCAAGCACATGATAGTCAATAGGTTCATACAACTTTTTCTATAACTTGATGCCTTCATGCTCTCCCAGTTCACAGCAGAATGCTTTATGACTAGTGGCAATGCCTCATCTGTGTTATATGCAATGGAATTCCCATGTTTAGGAGATATTTGAACTACTTCATAGGTATTTAATTGGAAAGATCATCTACATTTCAGTTCATCTTTAATCAAATGTCTATTGATTAATGCACTGCTGAAGCCTTCATATAACCTTACTATAAACATCAAACAAACTTTTTTCTATCTACAGTTTCATCTATTGAGCAGCTGTGCACTCCCTCATGCATACTATAGAAGCATTGCTACACTATAGACTTTTGTAAGAATTTGTATACCCACTAATAAGCAAAATGTCTTATTCCTATACTTTGCCTTACACCCAACTTCTAATACATAATGCTAAGAGTAGACAAATAGAAGTTGTTTCTGAACATTCTGCATTCTGTGGTTGAAGGTACTGACTAAACTGCTCTTAACTTCAGGCTTTAGAAATTACTATAACCTTACTACACTTTTACTATAACCTTTTATGAGTTAACAAGTTAAGAAAACCACAGAAAACAAACATGACCCAAGCAACAATTCTGCATCACTAACAAAGGAGGTCAATTATTGCTAAATAATGGCCAACAATATTCATTGTCGATTAAAGGTGGGTATGTTTCACAGACTTTGTTAAAAGCATTTAATGCAATTGTCTTCTTTCCATTTCCGTTTGTTTTCGACGGTGACAGAGGATTCTCAGCCATGACACTCATTTTCTCAACATGTGCAAAAGTACACTGGTGGCTTATCCAGAAACTGGAAATGAACTGCAGCGCCTGCGCATAGCCTCATAAACCCTCTGCTAAACAGTTCATTTTGTTGTAGGTAAATCTGAACAAACACATTTTATTTTATAAATTGAACGGTTACAATAATAGGTTTTTTAAATTTCTCTGTACAAGAATAACCACAAAATGTTACATTCTGAACCTAACTGTTTTATGTAGAGGAAGAGATGTAGTTTGCCCACCAGCCAATGAGATGCTGTCTTGTCACGTGGTTTTGTTTACAACTCCTTTAAACTTAAAGTGAAACCACAGTAGACTCTAGCTAATCCAGCCATTCCTTGCACATATGGGTGCTGGATTATTGAGTAGTTTAAATACATAGGAACTATATGCAATTAAATTCAAAAATATTTTCATTTTAATAGAAAATTTAGTCCTTGAGTATGTACAAATATAGAAGTATTGCTCACTATGAAAATGTCCCAAATTTTTAGTTGCTGCAATGATAATACATGACGACTATGTTTTATCACACAACTGCTTTACAAGCAGTGCATTGGTACTGCGTGTATCTGGTTGTTGCATAAATGTACTCCAAGAAGATATCTGCAGCTTCAGGACCAGCAGTGTAAGAAATCTTCATGCTCTCTCCACCTATGTCATCACTTTCCTGCACGCTTTTGATGATTTCTTCATATGTTAAAGTTTGCCTACCTCATAGTTTTCCTCATGCAGCTACTTAGCAACACCTTCTTCATTAATTTCTCCACCACCTGGAAGCTTGCGGAACATGTCAATGTACAAGACAGCAATTGATGATCTGAATTGACTGCCTATCACTGTCGCTCAGTACTGGCTCCAACTCTGCATCAATGGGTAGCCACACTTTTCTACAGCTCTTCATTATGGTAGCATTCTCCACTTTATCCCATGCCTCTGCTGTTTGGAAAACAACATTGTGTAATTCGACTGCTTTCCACTCCTTCAACATAGCCTTGTAGAGTCGCAATGAAACAAGAAGTGCATATCAATAACGACATTTAATTGATTCCAAAATGCCCTGCTCCATTGGGCTGACACACTGGGGTGGAAGAAAGAGTGCTTGTATACCATCAGACGTAAAGAGTCACTTCAGAAAGATAACTGGGAGCATTGTCAATTATAAGGATGGCTTTCAATGGAAGTTTTTTCTTGCAGCTGGTACAAATGTTTCATGGAAACACTGAGAGGCTGTTTCTCTGTCCATCCATGCTTTCTTCCGAGCACAATGTTGTGTGTATTCCTGTCACTGCATTGAAAACAACATGGAATTTGGGATTTTCCAATCACCATGAGCAGTAGTTTATGACCACAATTTGTGTTACAACATGCCATTAATGTTACACACTGTTTCTGTTTGTACCCATCAGCTTCCTTTTCATTCTTGGCAGTTAATGTTTTTGAAGGAAGCATCTTGTAAAAGAGGCTGATTTCATCAGCAGTTAAATCTTCTTTACAAACTCTTGTGCATCTTTTTTGTTAGCTGAGTGACTTTCCCCAGTGACTGTCAGCTGCCGCAGACCATGTCATTTTTTTACAGTTTGATAGCCAACCTCGCTTGTTGCAGACAAGCTACTGCCGCCAATTGTTTGTTAAATGCAACTGCTTTTTCCTTTATTATCAGGCCAATGATTGGAATTCCTTTACTGCATTGTATAAATCATTTATAAACAGTGTGTTCAGTTCTTCAATCTCACTCTTTCACAGAACCTTCTGTTTTCCCAACTCCAATTGGCTTATGTACTGGAATAACATCTTCCTTTTTGATATCATAAATAGTTGCTCATGCAACACTGTACTCAGCAGCTATGGCTTTCTGCAAAGAACTTCAGTTCAACTTAAATTTCAAATTTCTGCTTGAGGTGTAGTGTAACATGTTTCCTTTTAGAAGCCATGATATTGAACTGTAACGGAAGCTACAATTTCAAATATAGCACTGTATAACATTAATATTGTTGCATGCAATGATTAGCTAACATTATTACGCACATCATTTCGGCTTGAGCAACTATAGGCCGGACTACTGAGGGCCAGATTAGCAAGAGTTTAGTGTATTTACACCAAATACATCAGATGACATTTTCCACTTTACACAGAGGTTTGTTTTGACTTTTTCAACAAGTTCTCTTCCACAAACTGTTCAGGCTCATTAAACAACTTCAGAATGTTTAGTGACAACTTGTCAGTTTTCTCCACATATCGCAACTACTGTATATGCTTCATTGCTCAACAAGAGACACCCTTTCAGCTGCAGTTTTAACTTCCCCTTCATTGTCGCTAGTCATCTTGAGGGGCTGCTACAGTCAACTCCACTATTTCCTTCTCTGTAAGGTGATGTGTTGTCTCTGCCTTAGCATCCATAAGGATATATGGCAGATCTAGTTCCTTTGCAAATTCTTCCCACAACTCCCAAAGACTAGTGTCACTGGCTGAAAATTCAGAATGCCAGCTGTTCTGCAACCATTCACAACTGTAGTTGCTTTCACATTCAACCAGGCCCCTCCTATCATCTGGATACCCTGCAGAACGGTAGGCACCGTTTTACGTTGATAAAAACATGTTGCACCAGACATTTGCAAAAGTGCACTTTAACATTCTGGATTATTCCTTGGGCTAGTGGCTGTAACATCGATGTACAATTAGCAAGTAGGAATTCAAGCCTGATATTTTCTAACCTGCAGTCCACTTTATGCACAGAGCAGTTGTCTATGATGAGAATTTTCTTCTTATCTCTGCCCATCGCTTTATCTACCTCAATTAGCCAGTCTGTAAACAGACTTTTGTCTTCCATGCTTTGCTGTTGGCCATATATTTCACAGGCAGACACACCACCTTTAAAAAACCTTGGCTTAGCAAAGTGCCTTATTATGAATGGGTTCAGTTTCCTTGTACTTGTGGCATTGCAAAAGAATAATGCTGTCAAGTCTCTGTTTTGATTGTTTACCACCAGCACAGGGCTCTCACCCTTGTAAGCAATTGTATTAATTAGCAGCATTTTATAAAAAAAAAATGCAGTTTCATCTGTGCTGAAAATGCCTTCTGGCTTCTAATTTATGATGACATCCTTAAAATATGTTTCCTTCCATTCCCGAGCACCTCCTATGTTGAATCTCTTGCTTCTCCATTGAGTTTTCCAGGCAATTCTGTCTCGATGCAAAAAACGAAAAAGCCAACCAGCACTTGCTTGGAAGTCTTTTACATCCAATAATATTGCAAACTCCTTTGCTTTTGCTTGGAGCATTGGTCCAGAAACTGTTACACCTTTGAACCACAGGTCCACTGCTGCTTCCACTTGATGGAACTCACCAACACAAATTTTCTTTCTGCTGAGGCAAACCGAACTTTCATACACCTGAGGTATTTTCTCTTTGTCAAGAAGTATTGTCGAAAGAGTGGTGGGTTTGATGTTATGCACACATGCTACTTCGATCTGCTTCAATCTATTTTCTACTTTCTTTATTAGCTCAACTGCTATTAGAAAACTGCTTCCTCTTCTTCACCTTCATTATGTTGTCAAAGTTAACAAACAACTCTTTAACCAACAAATACAAAAAACAAACTTTAATAACTATTAGTAACAGGTTTAAAAATTGAGTCAAAATTTAAAAACACATTAAATTCTCCACTTACATATCAAAATTTAAAAAAAGACTAGTTTCTGGGAGTGTCTTCCATATCATCAATTTCTTGGTTGACCAGTTTTGACTCAAGTTTTAAACAATTTATTACGATTATGCTCTTCTGTATGAAATACTTCTTAATAGTTTATATATTTAATAACTATCTTCAACAAAAACGCAAAATGCAACTTTAACAACTCTTTAAAGACAAACAAAAATGCAAGACACAGACTTTAATAGCTTTAACCATTTTCCGATGTTTAACGAAAACCATTGTGAAACCGAAACCTTCAATTCAAACAAAATCAGAAATGGAGGGGCATTGCATTGGGTTAAACCAATATCATTATCATGGCATGAAAATATCAGGTTGCCAGCATTTGTTTGTACTCTTGATAGATCCGCTCGGAGAACTAAGAACTTAACGTCGCAGATACTATACAGATAGTTTCTAGACAACAGTTTGAAATTGAAGAAAAAATGTACTAATACACAATATGACATTTTTATTCATGAATAGATGAAATAGCATTATCAAAGAAAATGTATTTAATAAAAATTGCATATGTAATTTTGAAATGTTCATAATTAACATGTACGTAAAAACGAAAGTTCTTTGCATTATATTGTAGGGGATTTAACCAAGGATTTAAAATCTATAATATATCATGTAAGCAACCAGATAGCATCCAAGTTAGTCTGGAACTACGAGGGCCGGCTGATAAGTCCCGAGCCTCACACAGAGATGGCACTACTAGGCCAGTTAGATGGTAGCAATGTATAGTTTTACTCTAGACTAGCTTGTATCCATAGTTACAGGTCAATAGCTTGTTTAGTTTTTGAATGACAGCATTTTAAATAAGACAACTTTAGAGTTTTCACGAAAATGGAGGATTTGGAAAAATAAGCAGTGATTAAATACTTCCATTTGAAAGGCTTAATGCCTAAAGAAATCAAGGAGGAAATGGACAGTACATTTAAAGACTCTGCCCCTTCATATTCAATGATTAAAAGGTGGGTTGCAGAGTTTAAAATGGGATGTACGAGCACTAGTGATGAGCCTCGCTCTGGACACCCTGTGGAAGTCACAACTCCAGAAATGATTGAAAAAATCTGATGTGTTACACTCACATGACTTTCTCTACTCTTGTTCAAACTATTTTTACAAACGCTTATTCTCCATCTACTTCATGTTAATCGATATAAACATTTGCAGACTCTATCTTATTGCTAATTTTCTTGTAGATGTAAGGGAAAATATATTCACAAGGGCAATATAGAAAAACAGTAGCCTTTAAGCACATACATATCTCTTAATAGCTGGTTGCTAGGTGCAGCACCATTCCCTTTGCCACAGATTAATACTCTTTGCATATCCAAGACAAAAAAATGAATAACGAATTCCCATTTGAGAAAATAAGTATTGAAAAATTTAAGGGAATAACAAGTAATATCTCAAAAATGGTTGTTCACTCAACAAAAAAAATCTGATGTGTTACACTCACATGACTTTCTCTACTCTTGTACAAACTATTTTTACAAATGCTTATTCTCCATATGCTTCATGTTAATCGAGATGTCAATCTTATTGGTAATTTTCATGTAGATGCAAGGGGAATATGGTAGGTTTTAAGCGATAGTCAAATATTTTAACGCTGGTTGCTATGTGGCGCATTCCATTCTCTTTGCATGTCCAGGACATAAAAAAAATGAATAACGAATTTGAGAAAAAGTATAAGTATTGGAAATTTTAAGGGAATAACAAGCAATATCTCGAAAACGGTTCACTCAACAAAAGAAATGTGAATGACATAAATTGTGTATTTTAACGCGATCTACATATTTTGAGTAGTAAAATTTTGTCTATCTCTTATGGTTTACCAGTTATGCAAAAGTCGTTCACAATGAATACTTTTGGAGACATTCCCAGAAAATTTGAGATATACATTTCATTTCTCATGGCAATATCTTAAACATATGATATTTTAATCAAAATCGTTAGAGCCATTTTTGAGAAAATTAAAATTTTCGAAAAATGTTCCATGTAAAGGGTAGTCTGGGGTGGGGGGATTTTCTTGAAAACGTTCGTGTCACATCTCTGGAAGATACTGAACCTAAATACCAAGTTTTGTGTTTATCCGACTGTTCATTTCAGAGTTATGCTGTTCACAGACACACAGACACACACACGGACATGTTTCCAAAAATGCTTTTTTTGGATTCAGTGAGTCTTAAAACATGTATTTCCGGTGAAATCTCGGTATCGAATTTTTGGGTGGAATATAATACTTCCCCTACTTACTATACGTAGTAGAGAAACTAAAAATGTATATGACATAAATTGTGTATTTTAACGCGATTTACATTTTATGTGTAGTAACATTTTGTCTATCTCTTATGGTTTACCAGTTATGCAAAAGTCGTTCACAATAAAGAATACTTTTGGAGACATTCCCGGGAAATTCAAGATATACATTTTATTTGTCATAAAAATATCTTAAACATATGATATTTTAATCAAAATCGTTAGAGCCATTTTTGAGAAAATTAAAATTTTCGAAAAATCTTCTATGTAAAGGGTACTCTGGGGTGGAGGGACTTTCTTGAAAACCTTCGTGTGTCATTCTTGGAAGATACTGAACCTAAATACCAAGTTTGGTGTTTATCCGACTGTTCGTTTCTGAGTTATGCTGTTAACAGACACACAGATGGACATGTTTCCAAAAATGCTTTTTTTGGATTCAGGGAGTCTCAAAACATGTATTTCCGGTGAAATCTCGGTATCGAATTTTTGGGTGGAATACAATACTTCCCCTACTTACTATACGTAGTAGAGAAAGTAAAAATTTGTTTAGTACTGGAAGACAGCAGATTAAAGTTGTTTGAGATAGCAGAGGCTGTAAACGTATCAAAGGAACGTGCAGGTAATATTTTAAGTAATGTTTTGGGCTTTCACAAGATCTGTGTGAAGTGGGTGCTGCGTTTGTTGAAACCTGATCAAAAGTTGCATAGAAAAACTATTTCTGTTAAGAATGTGGAGCTCTACCATAAAAATCCCAATGAATTTTTGAGATGGCTTATTACCATGGATGAAACTTGGATACATTACTACACTCCAGAAAGTAAATCATAGTCAAAACAGTGGATTGCGCCAGGCGAACCAACTCCAAAAACGGCAAAGTCAATTTTGTCAGCTAACAAGGTTATGGCGAGTATTTTCTGGGATGCACGGGAATTATTTTTATTGATTACTTGGAAAAGGGTAAAAGTATCACTGGTGACTACTACGCAAGCTTATTGCAACGTTTGAGTGATGAGGTGAAAAGACAAAGACTTCATTCGGCCCCCCCCCAAAAAAATCTTGTTCATCACGACAATGCTCCGGCCCATCGTTCAGTCATTGCAATGGGGAAAATTTGCAAATTAAAGTTTGAATTGCTTAAACATCCACCCTATTCGCCAGATCTAGCACCCAGTGACTACCAACTGTTCCCTAATCTCAAAAAACGAGGCCTTGGTGCGGTAAACAGCTATTTTGAGGACCTTGATAAATTGCACTACAAATATGGTTTAATTAAATTAAAACACCGGTATGACAAATGTATTATGCTCTCTGGAGATTATGTTAATAAAAAAAAAAAAAATTAAATGTTTTCATTGAGAGGCCTGGGACTTATCAGCCGACCCTCTTATTTACAAAACCTTATAAAACAGGCAAAACATAACCAGGTAACACTTGGATTATATTTGATGAAACCATAATTTCTGCAAAGAATTACTACGGTGAACACAGAATTGAATTGAATTGGGTGGGTTCCAGAATATAAAGGGGAAACAGCAATGAAAAACCATAGACACCCTAGCAAACAAAAGGTTCTGCTCAAAAGTTTATTGGCTCTGAACCAGTATTTGGCATTCCCTTAACCACTACAAGAACCATCTCAGAGTGGGTTATAAATAACTACCAGCAGCAATGGGTACAAGTAGAAGAGCATAGACATAGTAAGAGAAGGTTATTGAGACCACCTCTATCTCTTAATAAAGAGGCCTTAACTCTCAGTAGGCCAAAAATGAGGCTAATGAGAGGCCTCTTTATAGATCACTGTAGACTAAGAAAACACCTTCATATAAATTGAGTATCTTTAAGAAAAATCCAATTTGCAGATTGTGATGAGGAGGAAACTGCCTCTCATATAATCTTCAACTGGCTCAACAAGAGATCCCCCATCAGGAAAGAGTTTTTAATAGTCTAAATCCCTTGTTAAAGGCACTGGTCTGTACAGGATGGAAGATGACCTAGGATTATCCTTAAACGTGATGACTTTGTAATGAATCTTAGTGCAGTTTTGCTGTTTTTAAAGTAGTTTTTGAGAAAAAAGCAAAAATTGCTTAATATTAATTCTATTTTAAGTGAAGATTTTACAAAACTTAAAATACTTTTCCAAATACCTCTTAGAGGAAATTGAAAGATAAATATTTTCTGCATGTTTAAATACATTTTGAATTAAAACAATTTACACTTTTACCATTATTATAAACTTTTGAAATTTATCTCAGTGGAATCTACATTGTTAGCCATGAGACTACACTACACTACAACACTAAGATTGAAAGAAACACACTGCAGCTGTTGCTTATTGCATCTATGGCTTGTTTTTGAAACAACAGATAATCAGTTACAAAATTACTAATGCTAAGTATCTCAAAATGCTACTCATTTATGGTGAAACACATCATTATGCTACAAGAATGTATTGAGAAACATTTCCAAATAGATGAGCACATCATACTACATTTGTCAAATAGTTCTAGATACAGAAGCATATCTCCTCATGTTGAAGGAGCTGGTCAAAGAAATGTTGTACAAGAAGAAATCCTTCACTTGGTGAAAGATACTGGAAGCAGCAGCCTGGTATGGCTTGCATAATCAACCTATCCCATTAGACTGTTTAGAGAACATTAAATGAAGATTGCTATGTCCTTATCATACTCTGCATATCTGGTATTTCTCTGAAACAGATTATTAAAAAATCTGATGTGTTACACCCACATGACTTTCTCTACTCTTGTACAAAGTATTTTTACAAACGCTTATTCTCCATGCTTCATGTTAATCGAGATGTTAATTGTTATTGCTAATTTTCTTGCAGATGCAAGGGGAAGCGATAGTCAAATATTTTAAGAGCTGGTTGCTATGTGGAGTATTCCATTCTCTTTCCATTACCAGGACCAAAAAAAAAAAAAAAATGAATAACGAATTCCCATTTGAGAAAAAGTATAAGTGTTGGAAAATTTAAGGGAATAAAAAGCAATATCTCGAAAATGGTTCACACATCAAAAAAAATGTATATGACATAAATTGTGTATTTTAATGCGATCTACATTTTTTGCGTAGTAAAATTTCGTCTATCTCTTATGGTTTACCAGTTATGCAAAAGTCGTTCACAATGAAGAATACTTTTCAAGACATTCCCAGAAAATTTGAGATATACATTTGATTTGTCATGAAAGTATCTTAAATATATATTTTAATCAAAATCGTTATAGCCATTTTTGAGAAAATAAAAATTTTCTAAAAATGTTCCATGTAAATGGTAATCTGGAGTGGGGAGATATCTGGAAGATACTGAACCTAAATACCAAGTATGGTGTTTATCTGACTGTTCGTTTCTGAGTTATGCTGTTCATAGACAGACACACACACGGACATGTTTCCAAAAATACTTTTTTTTTTGGATTCAGGAGTCCTCAAAACATGTATTTCCAGTGAAATCTCGGTATTGAATTTTTGGGTGGAATGCAATACTTCCCCTACTTGCTCTACGTAGTAGAGAAAGTAAAAAGGGTAGCATTTTCTGAATGGTTTCCTCAACAAGGAGGGGACTTACCTATTAAAATTCTTGCAATGGATGAAGCAAGTTTCCCAGAAATGGAATAAGTAATTACCATAATGCAGAAACCTGGGCTTACGACAATCCACACAATAAGACAAGACAGCTTTTAACACAGATTTTCTGTAAACGTTTGGGCAGGAATCACAGGAGAATCATTAATTGGTTTTTGAAAGGAGCCATCTATTTCCAGTTTCCCTGGAGTAAGAAATGATATGTGCTATTACATGATGGTGCACCTCCGCACATAAGTACAGCCATGTGTGGCCATCTAAGCAACACCTACGTAGAATGCTGGATCGCTTGGAATGGACCAATTAGATGCCACCAAGATTGCCGATCTAAATCCAATGGGAGATACAAAAATTTGCTTATACAGTACAGAAGCGCCTGATGCAGAAATGTTGCAAGAAAGAATACTTTGAGTAACGGAAGACATAAAAAACACAACCTGGTTGTACTTCACAGCGTGCAGCAGAATTGGAGAAAATGTGAAGTATGTGTGTTGGTGAAGGATGCACATTTTGAACAATTTCTCTAAACATTAAAAAGACGTTCTCATTGATTTTCTGTTATCTTGCTTTAACTATTCACAGAGTTTTATAATTCACAAAGAAAGAAGCAATATCTTGTAACCTGGGTTTCTCAAGGTTTTATTTACCTTTATAAATAAGTGTTCCTATTAATAATTTGTGTAATATTGTAAATGCTTTCTCAGTTCCATATTCCATATGATGTTTAGGTTACATTACAATTATGTGAAGTTTTCTGTTTATTTGTATACCAGAAGTGTTTATTTATTCCTTGCTATAGCAATAGAAGCTGAAGAATTTTAAGTTCACCTGTTGAATTTGCTGTGTTGCAATGTTGTGCAAAATAAAATAGTAATTATCTCAAAAACAGAAACCTTTATGGAAAAAATTTATTAAGGAAAAACACTCGCTCTTTCATAGTTTAAAAGGATGTTCATAGGTCACCTTCCATCCTGTATAACTAGAAACAATAAAGATAGAGGATAATACAATAGACGCCCAGGTTCCGGTGTTTGAGCATAAATCCTTACTCCATCTTTACATTAATCTAATACGTATCTGCAGATGTGAAGTTCATACACACCTGCAACCTATTAGGAAAACCAATATCAGGAAGGGCTTTATACCCATTGTGCAGGGATAGGTTTAAGGACCCACCCATTTTCCATCCTTAAATTGAAATTAATGCACATTAAGACGCCTATGAATACTATCTGAATGATCTTCATAGTGCCCTAATAAGAGAATATGGTAAAGTTTTGTTTTGAATTCCTAACCATGGCCTGAAGCTTTTTAAAATAAGTGTTTTCATGTAAAAATATTTATTACTTTATACAATGTATTACATATTTCTTAATATTTAATAAATCTGACACTGAAGTTCTTTTTACATAAAACTAAAACACAATATATTTTCATTCTGATGCATTCACAGATTTATAGGTGGTTTATTTACCAAAGGTCCGTAAGTAAAGACCTGCTTATTCCCAATTAAAATGCACTCACTGAGAGTACTCCTGTGATTGTGATCTCTGTGATGTAGAAGAGGCCCCCTGAAAAATAAAATACCAATCAAATACATAACATTATTACATATTATCAACAAAAAGTTTATATATATGATTTTTCATGAAAACATTCATTTTTCTTTTGGACTCTGTAAGTTAGCTCAGCAAGGTTGTGCAGGCCATATTGTATCTTCATACATAATTACAGTTTCATTTTCAGAGGTCTTTACTGGATATCGAGACAAAGAGGAAACTGGAGCAGAGGGAAGAAATAAAAACTGGATGTCTTGATGGGCCTGCCCTTATGCAGAAAATTGATTGATGATGTAATTTAATCTAGAGTACCAATTTCAGAGCTTGTTCAATATTTTTAATAACATTTTATGTAGTAAAATATTTATCGTCTACCAATTACAAAACTACAAATTAGCTCAAAGAGGAAAATAATTGGATCTAATTGTTTTAAATGACTGTTGAATTCTTTGATAAGGAAAACCTGTTCTCTGTTGTAATGAAGACAAAATATTTTATTAATTTGGTAGCTGACAAGTCTATTTGTGACACAATACTTCATTTACACTTATTAAACAGACCTGTTTTGAAAACCATCATTTTCATCTTCACCCGAAGACCTTGGTGAAGGCATGGAATGTTCGATTATCACCGATGATTTGTGTTTCAGAAACAGCTACATTTCTGATTAAATGTTTGGTCTTGCAAACTGCTATTTTAATGCACACAATAGGTTGTATTACTCTGGAGCTTTATGATTAAAACATAAATTGTATTAACTTACTGAGTTTTGTAATCTATGTAGCTGATCCAATGAATGAGGAAGCAATGGCCTCATTGTTGCAATCTCCATTGATGTTAAATGGTCCAGCTTGGCATGGCTGCCACCTGCTTTAACAAATGCATCAACAGATGATCGAAGCTTTGCCGTCCGCATGTCCCAAATGTCCTGAAGCCAGACATTAAGATACTTAAGAACAATAAACTGCAACATGTTTTTTGCAGTTGTTTATCAGGTGCCTTTTAGTGACCTATGTTAAAAATATATTTTATCTAGCAATCTTTTTATAATTCAACATCTCTGTAACCATAATGAATTGAATAAGTTTCCAAGATTCCATTGTGTAGTTCATGGCTTTAAGATATTTATTCATTTTGTTACTAAAAGTAGTTCCTCTACAGAATTAAGTTTATGAAAATTCAAAATAGCTATGCAGTGTTTTTCCTTTCTTTTGTCTTTTGGCACACATTAATATTTAGCTTTTAACTTAAATTCTCACCTTGAGTATTGTTCTAATTTCATCTGCATGTGGGATGTCCTCAGCTGCAGAATCCAGCAATAACCTGCCTTCCACAATGTAGTGTTCACTTGGCATTCGTGTGAAAAATCTAAAAAGAAATCAATATAAATAGGAATATTTGTTGTTTCATACTAGGGTCTTTCAAAATGCAAGGAATGTTTATGTTTACACCCATGCAACTGCTTTGTTGCAACAGTTCAATTCTCTATTGTACAGTGTCTTCGTTTTATGCCAAGCTCGGGGATCGTGCTCTGCACACAGTCTACTAAGCTGCGAGGTTTTCTGTTCCGTAACTCCCACGTTACTTACTCAGGAGTGTTAGTAACATATGTGTAATGAGTAGTAACCCTGATATAAGTGTTGTTGAAGGTGGTGTCCATTTGTGCGAAGACATTCTTGACATAGTTGGATGAAATTACCATTCACACGCATAAGTTCTTCTTGCGTAATGCTCATAATTTCTGCTTATATATTGTCCTTAAGTTTGTCTATGGTGTGGGGATTGTCCCTATAAACTTTATTTTTATTAGCATTTAGCGATCCCATTGTTCTAAATTTATTGACCAAACATCCCTAGTGTCTCTTACTGGAACTGGATAGCCAGGAAATTGCATTGTCTACACACCTGTGTACATGATACGGTTTTCATGTATGTATCATAGAGTAAAATGTGCTGTTCAAGTACAAATTTGTTGTCAAGCATTTCCATGGACTAAGCGAATAACATTCTTAAGGATGTCACATACAACACATGTATTGTTGAAACACGACAACATGAAGACAAAGCAATGACTAAGATACCTCACAGATGATAAACATACCCTTGACACGTCCTGCGCTCCTTCTACGCAGTGGCATAATACCGAGGTCACAGCTGTCTCGGCTGATACGTGTATAAGGCAGTTGTGGCCTTGGCATAAATAAAAGTCACTGTACTTCCCAGACTGTACACAGCTGTGACAGGAGCATGGGCAATGCTCCACAGCTTAACAATGTAACATGCATTGACAAGGAGTGCAAATAACATCCAAATGTTCCCTTCTAGGGTTCAAAAGAGAGCATAATACATATTACATGCGTAAATATAACTGCCAAATGAAATGGTAATATTTCTCTTGCACCGTTTTTTGTAATATCGCTTTACCAGTTGAGAGTTCCCAAATGCAGAATACATCAAATTCTGGAATTGGATTTATACAGGGAGAGCCCAAAAACTACGAACAGGCTGCACAGTGTTTTTCCTGTCTGCGTCTTCGGCACTTGTTGCTGTCTGCCTCTTATCATAGAAAGGCATGGATGAAGCCATACAACATTTTTAAAACTACTTTTAAAGGCCTTACTTATCAACTTTATGAAAGGAGATGCTGAAACTGGCCACCGTCGTTGTCCATACATTTTTGGCACCTCTTTAGGAAACTATCCATCACTCGCCGTAGTTCACATTGAGAAATGCTGGCAATTTCCTGGCGGATATTTTGTTTTAATTCTTCCAGTGTGTGTGGGTTTGTCTTGTACACTTTTGTTTTAAGTTACCCCAGGGATAGAAATCGCAGGGAGTTAGGTCAGGGGACCAAGGGGACCACAAATCTCCACTAATAATTCTGTCCTCAAACACATATTCAATTGTTCTCATCAAAATTCATATGAGCTGTTGCAGAGTCTTGTTGAAAAAAGGCAACATCACGCTCCCCCCTCGGTCCCCTGACCTAACCCCCTGCAATTTCTATCTCTGGGGTAACTTAAAACAAGGTGAACTAGACTAGAAGAATTAAAACAAAATATCCGCCAGGAAATTGCCAGCATTTCTCAACGTGAACTACGGCGAGTGATGGATAGTTTCCTAAAGAGGTGCCAAAAATGTATGGGCAACTATGGTGGCCAGTTTCAGCATCTCTTTTCATAATTTGATAAGTAAAGCCTTTAAAAGCAGTTTTAAAAATGTTGTTTGATTTCATCCACACCTTTCTATGATAGCGGCAGACGGCAATGAGCGCCAACGACGCAGACAGGAAAAACACTGCGCAGTCGGTTTGTGATTTTTTGGCTCTCTCTGTATTAATGCATTAGGAAAATAAAAATCCTGCTTGTTTCATTTTGCTCCTACATAACCAAACCTCAGTAATTTTATAATAGGAATTCATTAATCCGAATAACCAATCAACACAATTATATTTTAGAAAATGAAAAGCTGCACATGATATCTTGGATTTCAATTGAGTTTTCATGAAAGGCACATGGCAAGTAAAGCATGCTGCATTTTTAGTGAATATTGTTTTTCTCAAAGCCATTTATCAAGAAAATTCAGCTATTCTGTATTTTGAATTCCCAACATTTTAATACAAGCAATTATTGTAGATCTGGTTTTCCTATAGGCTAGACAACAAATGTTTGTTAAACTCATATTTTTCATTGGCTTACATCAGTTGAATGCATATGTGCTTATGAACTACAATAATTAGTATTAGCTATTTATCAGGCGCTCTGTATGTATAGAATGGTTTCACTTTGTTTGGAAACTGATAAGTAGTCAATAAGCTGAATCCAAATTGTAAATAATTCTACAGGCTGAGATTTCAGACAATACCTGTACTCTTAGAAAGGGGCATAACACAATACAAATATAGTAAGTTTTAAATCGACACTTTTGTTTGCTCAAAATTCTTCTGAAAATCATGCTTTCTCACTACGCTAATGGCTATCAACCACCTATGCCCACGATGATGTGTATGTGTGGGGTTTTTACTTTCTCTACTATGTATAGTAACTAGGGGAAGTATTGTATTCCACCCAAAAATTTGATACCGAGATTTCACCGTAAATATATGTTTTGAGGCCCTCTGAATCCAAAAAAAGCATTTTTGGAAACATGTCTGTGTGTGTGTGTGTGTGTGTCTGTATGTCTGTCTGTTTGTGTGTCTGTGAACAGCATAACTCAGAAACGAACAGTTGGATAAACACCAAACTTGGTATTTAGGTTCAGTATCTTCCAGAGATGCGACACGAAGGTTTTCAAGAAAATCCCCCCACCCCAGATTACCCTTTACATGGAACATTTTTCGAAAATTTTAATTTTCTCAAAAATGGCTCTAACGATTTTGATTAAAATATAATCTGTTTAAGATATTTTCATGACAAATGAAATGTATATCTTGAATTTTCTGGGAATGTCTCCATAAGTATTCTTCATTGTGAACGACTTTTGCATAACTGGTAAACCATAAGAGATAGACAAAATTTTACTACACAAAAAATGTAGATCACATTAAAATACACAATTTATGTCATACATTTTTTTTGTTGTTGAATGAACCATTTTCGAGATATTGCTTGTTATTCCCTTAAATTTTCCAATACTTATACTTTTTCTAAAATGGGAATTCGTTATTTATTTTTTTGTCTTGGATATGCAAAGAGAATGGAATTCTCCACATAGCAACCAGCTCCCAAAATATTTGACTATCGCTTAAAACCTACCAATTCCCCTTGCATCTACAAGAAAATTAGCAATAAGATTAGCATCTCCATATCTCGATTAATATGAAGCATATGGAGGATAAGCGTTTGTAAAAATAGTTTGTACAAGAGTAGAGAAAGATGCGAGTGTAACACATCAGATTTTTTTAATAGTAGTGTTTAGCGGCCATTTTTACTACATATGGCACCACAGGGGTGGACACTGATATATATAAAATAAAAGTTGGGAAAGGAATTTTGGGAAGGACTAAATTTAGGGTACCTCCCTGGCATTTATGAGGACTGAGGAAGACCTAGAAGAAACCTCAGTCAGGGAAGTTGTCCTGGAAGATTTGAACCACGGACCTCCCAAATGCATGCCTCACACATTACAGAAGCTATCTTGCTCCATTTACAAGATATTCCTATGTCTGGTCAATAAAAATGGTTCTGAGTGTGCAAAGTAATAATTGAACTGGTGCTCTTGAACTCTTCAGACCTACACCTAATGAAATGCTTTGAAGGCTTTCTGCTGTCTTCGGTGAACATGTTTTGAATGCAACAAATATACAGAAATGGTTCACTGTGATTAGACATGGGTGAAGAAATCTTCATGACCAGGGCAAACTTTTGTAATCTCAAATGTGCTGAGGGAAAAATGTGAATTCCATTTCAGAAAACTGTTTGCTACATTCCTTTGCATAGTTTTCACTTCTGCCTGCAGAAACAAAGAATACATAGCACTTCACAGTTAGCATCATTTGTTACTGTGGCATTTATCACGGCTCATTATACTCACCAAGTAAAAAACCCCATTGCACCAACTGAAACCAAACTATCTACACTTTAGTGATAACTGATTGGCTGCATGGAAACATTTGAGTAGAGTGTATGCGCAAACTTCTTTATTTTCTGAATTATCTTTGTATTATGTTAAAAAAGTATGCAGACATTTTAGTCAAACCAAATACCTCACAATAAGAATACGAGACTGCTTGTCATTCTGTGTGCAAACGTTGCTGGTGCTGCTCGCTAGGCATTGATTTCTAGTCCATATTTTACGCTTTATAATATGAAATATAAACAAACACTGTCAAAAATATAGGAAACTTATATCCCACAACCATAGAATGCGAATAAGATAAATGATTTAAGTCAAGGAGTTGATTTTACAATTCGCATCATCCATTACTGAATGTTCGTGCCTGTTTACTCCTCACTTGTTACTACTGGTGCAATCAAATTTTAAATCCCACAAAACAAATCTGAATGCTATGCAATTTGTAACAGCCCAGTGAAGGATTGTGATGAAGGACAGATGCACAGATAAGCTTTGGTCTATTTGTAAACCAATTAACATGATACATTTGGGCTATAATCTTAAATTAGTAAGAAGTCTTACATTATTTTCAACAAATTACAATATAATGCAATAGAATATAATCCTTTGCCATGTATATGGTGAAAATCTGTAACATTTTGAATCTGCTCACAAAGTCGTTAAAATTGCCTCACTGCCATACAGTCATAGAAGGGCTTATGTTCCTGCACATTTTATGGGCGAACTGTAAAAGTCTGCAAGTATGTATTAGGTATCACACCTTTTTTTCTCCTTCGCAGAAAAACCATCACTGATTATTCAAATAAATAATATAATGCAGGACAAAATTTTCATCCACCACCATAGTTATAGATCTAGTGCAAAATGATATATGGCTTATATGTAGTATACAGATGATTCAGGCACATTTCATGATATAATTCAGCTAACATTAGCAACAAGAGCACATTGCCGAGTGGGATAGCTCAGGCGGTAATGTCTGTGGGCTGCATTTGGGATATTTCAGGTTCAAATCACATGGGCCAACCAATCTGACTGGGTTGTTTTTCCTGTTTTCCTTAGTCGCCAATAAATATTAGAATGGATATTTAATATCACAATCCAAAGTCCTGCCTTAGGTCTAAAATAGTAAAAATAAAAATAGATGCCATCTATCCATAGAAAATGAAAGCAGGTGGACTAAATGGCACCTTAATGCCATCTGCCCGACAAAATGCAGAGGTACGATTACCTAGCACTAAGGCATCTGTGGACGCATGGTGAAGCAAGATGGATGGTACAGGGATGAAACTTAGTAGGCTAATTATTCACCACACACCAAGCAACGAGGTATTTCTTAACATATCTGTCGCGACATGACCATGTAGTTAAAGCGACATAAAATAAGTAGAGAGAAGAGCACATTATATGTATAAAGTCAATAGATTCTGAACTTACGCTTAGGCAGAGTAAAGGTATTCCTGTACAGAGTAACCAGCTTATTTACATTGATTTTTTTAAGAGATGTTAAAAATTTCTGACACTAGTCTAGTAGACTCTGGTACGGTACTGAATATTTTCACACACTCATATACATTAATTTGTTGTTGGCCTGTCTAAATGACACTTTTGTCTGGTGTTGAAGTTTGTGTACTTGTAAACTGCTTATAAACTTATCTAGATTTTTGGTATAAAATATCATGTGAGAAAATGATATTCACATTTTGAGTTACAATTCTCAAACAAACAAACCCCTGCAGGATGCTCTGTAATGAGCTCTCACTATAATTTTCTGCAGTTGAAAATATTTTTGTCTACATAGTTGCCCAAGAAAACAAATTCCATATTTCAAGATGTAATGAAAACAGGCAAAGTACACCATCTTAAGAGCTTCAGTTGAGTTGAAACTACTAAGAGACCTAAGGGCATAACGTGCAGAGCTTAGTTTAAATTATATTTATGTAATGTGAAATAGATAAGTGATTATCTAACTGTAAGACAAGGAACTTAGTTACAACACTTTTCTGAATATTTGTTACTATTTCCTATGATCATGTTTGGATCTTGGGAGCCATGCGTGATGAAATGCATTATTTAGTTTCATGAAACTTGCGTGTAAGTTTGTTTGCTTCAAGCCATTTACACATCTTGTTAAGTAAATCATTCAATTTATTATCCAACTTACTTAAGTTTACAGTAGTAATACACTACTGTCAGTTGCAAAAAAGGATATCTTTAATTAAGTGAGATAAATCATTTATATATATGAGAAATACAGGGAGAGCCAAAAGACTACGAACTGGCTGCGCAGTGTTTTTCCTGTCCGCATCCTCGGCACTCGTTGCCGTCTGCCACTATCATAGAAAGGCGCGGATGAAACCATGCAACATTTTTAAAACTACTTTTAAAGGCTTTACTTAACAACTTTATGAGAGTGTGTTTGAGGACAGAATTATTAGAGGAGATTTGTGGCCCCTCGGACCCCCAACCTAACCCCCTGCGGTTTCTATCTTTGGAGTAACTTAAAACAAAGTGTACAAGACAAACCCACACACCCTGGAAGAATTAAAACAAAATATCCGCCAGGAAATTGCCAACATTTCTCAACGTGGACTACGGCGAGTGGTGGATCATTTCCTAAAGAGGTGCCAAAATGTATGGATGACGGTGGCCAGTTTCAGCATCTCCTGTCATAAAGTTTGTAAGTAAAGCCTTTAAAAGTAGTTTTAAAAATGTTGTATGGTTTCATCCGCGCCTTTCTATGATATCGCAGACGGCAACGAGTGCCGAGGATGCGGACAGGAAAAACACCGCGCAGACGGTTCGTAGTTTCTTGGCTCTCTTTGTAGTAATGAGTATTGAACCTTGTGGGACTTTGAGATTTATTGTTCCCCAGTTGCAGAAGTAGCCATGTGCTTTATAATTATTTGGGATTTGCATCCTTTGTTTCCTGTAATTTAAATATGTACCAGGCCTAAGTTATCTTTTATACCATAGAATTTTAATTTGGCAAGACGCATGTCATGGTTTAGAGAACCAAAAGCCTTTGCCAGATCGCAGAAGATTGCTCTTATATGGATCCTGTTATTCTTAATATTTTATTTGATAGGGAATATGTGGTCTGTTAAAGTTTGCTTTCTGAAGCCAAACTACTTCTTTATCAATAAGTTATGTATTTCAAAATGCTAGTAAAGTCTTTTATAGATTATTCTCTGAAATATTTTAAAAAATATTGTTACAAGAGATATTGGTCTGAGTTAGACATTTGTACGTCTCTCCTTTTCATACAAAGGTTTATTGAATATTTAAGTCTATTAGAAAATATGTTATTTTTCAAAGATTCATTAACAAGTAACTTAAGGGTGTGCATATAATCCCAGAACGTGCTTTATGACTTTAACCAAGATTTCATCACAGCTGATGAATTTATATTCATTCAGGGCGTTTATCTGGAAAGAAAAGTTGAAGGAACTTTAATCCATTTTCTGCATTACCAAGCTAAATATTTAAGTTATCTGTTACTTCGATATTTTTATTATTCATTTTCAATGAATAATTACTCATTTTTGTTCATGCTACACCCAGCTTCTCCACATTCTGTGAATGCATTTAACGATAAAGAGCAATTTGTTAGTATTTCCCAGAAGCATTACTGAACCTTCATTTAACAAACTGCTTTAGCCTTCCGGACTAATGCAAAAGAATGAAAGAACTATCGACCTTAATTCTTGAAAATGGATTGGATATAGGTTATGTGTATTTTTTTGTATTACTTTACCTAGATTGTGCTTCTTCCTCTTTCACACGCTCAAGAGTCTCGACGTTCATCCAGTCAGGTGCAATAATTCGACATTTTTGTCTCTGACGAAGATTCATTGCAAGCCAAATAGGAACTAAAACAGGAAGTCCTGCACGGAAAGGTCCTACATCACCAGATATAAGGAATATCCTGTCAAAATTGAAATTGGGAATTATACTGACCATCTTCTTCTCAGCCATGAATTCAATTTCCGCTGGGTTCATTTCGTAGTGGCATATAATGTGAATCTAAGCTATCTTTAGGCTACTGATTAGCTTATGCCGTTAACATTCGTGATTCCCGCGTGATTTTCCGAGTATACAACTTCTGAAATCAAAACACAGGCTATTAAAAATATCACATAGTGGGAATTCAGGGGGACCATGGATCTTAAGGTGGAAGCACAGGGTGGAAGTAAACGTTTGCACGCCGAGTAGTAGTAAAATTGAGTTTTTTTATTTCTGGACGCTCTTTAACTACTATCCTTAACGTTCCATTCTATATTGGGCGTGAAAGTCCGGTAATTTTACTCAGAGGCCTCTTTATCAGGTTTGAGGTTGTTTTGCTTGCCGTAAATCTACGACGGCTTTACTTCCCTTCCGAAGGAAGCCATGTTAAAGATTTTTACGCCCCCCAAAAAAAATCCATCGCACTCCGCCGGGTTTGAACTCGGAAACTAGAGGCTAGCATGGTAACCACTACACCACGGAGGACGACTTTAGTAGCAGTAGTATTGCATTTTTGCTACGGTTATTATTATTATTATTATTATTATTATTATTATTATTATTATTATTATTATTATTATTATTATTATTATTATTATTATTATTATTATTATTATTATTATTGCTTAATTAGGTTGTAAATTTTTTCTAATGAATTTTTTTAGATGTAATTGTTTAGTTGAACTTCTGTGTTTTTGTAACTTATTCCAATTTAATTATTCTGTTTGTATTCATTTTATGTATTCTGGATCTTTATAATCACCTGTACTGTAAGGCAGATGTTTTAAATAAATAAACAACGTAATTCTGGTTTCAAACTTTGAGGAAGGGAGTGACTGGAGGGGAAAATATAGAAAGAGACAGATATATGCAGAACGAGAGTGGGGGTTACCGTGTGTGACCTTGACTGCACTGGCCAGAGTGAAACTACTATAGTTGCTTTTTGATGCATCGATAATTGTAGGAGCCCTGCGGCTAAGGTTTGCACATGGCTCCGCAATAGTAACGGCGGTCCTACCTTTAGTGGCTAGTAGTTCCTTTTCCTTTATTATATTTAAGTAAGTAAATAATTTCTATTGTTTTTTTTGTTAAATTATACTCCATCCTTCGGAGTATTTGACGCTTCAAAATGTAGGCCTTGTAAGCAAGACCCTATTTAGGGTGTGTGACGACCCCTTCCTAAACTTCAACATTGCTATTCGTTTACGGACTATCAACAATAAAGCTGCAGAATTATTAACTTCAATTTTAAACTTTATTGATGTATTTAAATAACGTATAACACAAAGCACATATGCAAGTTAAATATTAAAAAATTATAAAATAACTACTTAAGTTCAGTAGCCCCTTTTTACTGAAATTGCCTCAGAAACATCAATCTTGGACACAATATATGGTAAAAATGAAAAAAAAAATCACTACAGTTTAATATTCTAAACAAAAATTACTTCACTTAAATGTGAAATTTAGTCACTCCGAAATACATTTATATGGTATCACTTAATTGACATATTCCAAAACTTGGTGAACTTGGAGAAATGGCTTTCTTCTCAGTTTTGTATTTGTGTATTCATTTATCACTTCCTCAAAATCCAGACTGACAGTCATATCTGATTCTATGGCTAGTACTCCAAGACTGGCCAGTCGTTCCTGATTCTCTGGTGCCCATAGGCAGTTCTTAATCCGTTTTAAAACACAAAGGACCTTTCAGCAGAAAGGTTTTTTGCTGGAGTACAGCTGTAAATCTTGAGTGCTGCGTACACATTTGGATAATCACCATTTTTTTTTTCTTTTTAAACCAACTTTCCACAGAGAGAGGAGAGAGGACAACGTGTCACCATCTTCTTTCATCATAGACAACAGATAGCTTTTAAAATGTATATATTCTTAACCAAAGTTGTTCTCTATGTTAGGATTATAAATTACTCTTAAGTTTCCCTGCAGTATCATATTAGAACAGCTTTTGGTTCGGTTATATTTGGAATTAAAATCTTAAGTTATATTCTTTGTAGACATTAACTCTATTCTGTAACTTATCCTAAAGATTTTGTATAATCTTAGTATACGACATTTTCATTCTTCACCACATCTCAACGCAATCTGATTGTGTTTCTTCTTTAGGGCATTTTGGTTCTTCTCCTGAGTCAGATGATTCATCAAAAAGTCTCTTGCGTTTAATGTGACGCTTCGTTTTTTTATTTTATTTTATATTTTTTTTTATTCTCAGCAGCTGAAGGAGGAAACTGATTCGGAATTCCTGATCTCCACAAGTTTCTTTTCAGCCGAATCTCTGTGAATTGAAAAATATATCTGAAGCTCAGTTAAAACATTGTAAGAGAGTCCTACATTCCAACAAAAGTAGAAATGACTACATTCTCGGCTTGCAGTTTTTTCATTCCTTTGCCAAACAGTTGCAGAATAGAACCCCACACTGATGCCATGAAAGCTACCTAAATAATAATTAACCTTCTAAGAAGACCTTCAGCTTTACATCCAACTCTACCACTAGCATTTTATGAAATTGTTCTTAATGTAGAAAACACTTCTTTCCAAACTACAATCAAATTCTTATAAGCATACTCACGTGCAAATCATCGAGTTGTTGGGTGACTTCAGTGTAATGCTCGCAGAATCAAAAATGTTTTTCCAAGATGTTCCATCTACAAGGTGAGCCAAAAAAACTACCAACCGGCTGCGCGGTGTTCTTCCTGTCCGCGTCTTCGGCGCTCGTTGCCGTCTGACGCTATCATAGAAAGGCGCGGATGAAACCATACAACATTTTAAAAACTACTTTTGAAGGCTTTACTTACCAAATTTATGAAAGGAAATGCTGAAACTGGCCACCTCGTTGTCCATACATTTTTGGCACTTCTTCAGGAAACTATCCATCAATATACATGAGGATCCCATTCTACAATTTCATAACTAAAGGTATCATAAAAGGTGTAGATATTGATTTAACAGAAGATAGAATAAAAGCCAATATTGAAAATGATGGGAACTATGTAAGAGCCGGCGTATAGAGCTCACATACAAGCTTTAGGAACAAGGAGGACTATTATGCGGGTTAAACCACTAAGTATAAACCATACTTAGTTCAAAGTAATTGTAGTTAGGAGTTAAGTTACACTGAAACATTGGCTATTTCTGTAAAATATTTTGTTAACATTGCTTTTAACGTTCACGATTAGTTTAATTTCGACATTGTTATGTACTTCCAGCTTTCAATAATGAGGCTAGCACTTCAGAAAAGTCACACTCTACCACTGGTAATAAACAGCTTAGACTTAACAAAAACGTAACATTTTTCAAGATCAGTGACTGAATTGGTGACAATGAAAAAAAAGTGAGATATTCCCAAACTATAAACTTGACTGCGAGCGAGATGCAAAACTAAAGGACTGGTTAACACAAAGTAAAAGTAGTGATAGGCTTGTGTATTGTTAAGCCGTGGTTCCCACATACAGGTACTCACATAAATATTCAGTAACAAAAGACTTGCCTATATAATGCAGAGATATTTAAATTAAATTGAGTTTTATTTATGAACGCTCTTTAACTGCTGTGGTCCTTAGCGTCCCATTCTAAACTGGGCGTGGAAGACCGAAATTTTGCTCAGAGGCCTCTTTACCAGGCTTGAGGATCTTTTACGTACCGTAAATCTACGACACGAGGCCACCGGCTTTACTTCCCTTTCTAAGGAAGCCATGTTAAGGATTTTTACGCCCGAAAGAATCCATTGCCCTCTGCCGGGTTTGAACCCGCGACCTCGGGAACTAGACGCTAGTATGGTAACCACTACGCCACGGAGGACAACACAGAGTTATTTGAAATTATGAATTGTTATTAAACAAGGTTTATATTGAATGTAAAGCACTTGGGAGTTTTGCAATAAAGATAGTAATTCTTAGGTACCGTTTGACTCCAAAGAAAGATAATATACATGCGCCACTTTAATATTCGGTCACTCTTAGTTGAACCTGTATTCATCCAGGTACAAAACGGGGAGGTACACACCCCCATTACCATCAGTAACAAACTCTGTTTCTATGTTGTGGTGTACTGAAAAGTCAAATGGGACGCAGAGAAGCCAACACAACGTCTGAACAGCGACAGCTTGCGATCTTTCGCCATGCTAAGGGTCTTAAGCATAAACAAATTCCTGCTAAGGTGAATATACAACGGAGCACTATTGGTGACATCGTCCAACGACATAGTAAAGTAGGCAGAATCGAATGTTTGCCACAAACAGGACGTTCACAGAAGTTGAGTGAGAGAGAAAACAGTCCTTATGGAATAGGTAATCATTATTCCTAGCATAAATACCCCAAAACCGAACTGCGCCTGATAATTGTTGAAGATTGCAGCCAGAAACAGTTATAAGCGTTATTAGAAAGGAAGGCTACAATGAAAGGACATCCAGAAAAAACTCATATAAATAACGCTAACAGAGCAAAGAGGTTGCAATTTGCTGAAGAATACTGTAAACGAGGAATTTACACCCTACAGTAAAACTCAAAATTGGCAATGTGACGGTATGGGGCTATATATCAGCAAATGGAGGGATAAATTTGGTTTTCACTGAAAACACGATGGACAAACATCAGAGAAAATCTTCACGCGTGTGCAGAGAAATTACGGATAAGAAATTCGTTTAAATTCTAACAAGATAGTGATCTAAAGCATCAGGAGTATATTGTTAGGGAATGGTTGTTATATAACTGCCCAAAAGGCATAAGTTCGCCCCACAAAGTCCATATATTAACCCAATAGAGAATTTATGGAATGAGCTAAATAAAAGAATTAGAAATTCTATCTCATCTAAAAATAATCTCAATAAGAGACTCCTAGAAGAATGGGTTAAAATTGAGCCTGCCTATACAAGAAGAAAAATCTGACGTGATCCATTCGCACGACTTTCCCTACGCTCTGTCGCTTAAGAGTGGGTATATAAATTATTCTTTCAAAGGTTTGTTTTCATTTTAATCCAGATAAACCTTTGCAGAAGCAGCTGCATTACACATTTCGTTATAATTTGTAACGTGTGTTTCTGTCCCAATAGGAAGTGGATTAAAGTAGGAATGATGGCAGATTACTACTTGACAATATATTACATGAATTAATTAATAATCGAATTTCTTTCATTTAATAAATTTACACTTCTACAAAATACATAATTGCAATTTCAGAAACCCTTATTCTTCCAGAATTCTTTAAATTCTTTACGGCTTCAATCCATTGAATTAAATTACAATTATTACATACTTGCTTCCTGCTCACACATTTACCAATATATTTCAAATTTAGAACACCAATAATTCTATATTTTGCACAATCAATCTTTCCCGGTTAATAATTATTAAAGATAATTTTGAATAAGTTAAACCAAAAGGAATTTAGAAACACTGCCCGCCACGCCTTCACTGCATTGCCCTGCTGTTTTCCTCGTGAAATGCCTCACCATCGAAGAAAGACTGAATTCAGCTTCGTCCACTGCACGGTGAGGAGAGGTGGGACTGAACCGGCGCCTGCGCAGTCGACGACCACATTTACCGACGTACTATATGAAGCAAATTAACTGTGCCCTTTCTTCTTGGTCTTGACGTTTCCTTTATAAAGCACCACCATAGTCATTTCACTATTGTTACCGTAGACGTCAACCTTCCTTTAGTTCAGCCCGTAGTCGCCTAGATCAATTTGGCACAAGTTACAATAGAGTAGCGATCTCAAATGTTTAAGAACTGGACGCTATGCACTGGCCTTAAAATTCCATGTTTTGCATGCATCAGATAAACAACTGAATATCGAAATGACTTCAAAAGAATGACAAGGTATTGAACAATTCGAACCATTAATAATGGACATTTCGGAAATGGCTGATGCCACAAAAAAGTTATTTGAAATAAATTGGGCGTTTTAAAGAGATCTAAATTTTCTGTGTAATACGTTTTCGTCAATCGCTTAGCAAGATTATACAAAATTCCTTCAGAATGAAGTTTACTTCACACGCTGTTCCCAGAAAACGCAATATATACTTTTTATTTGCAATGTAAATATCTGTAATATAAGATATTTTAATAAAAATATTTAGAGCCATTTTTGAGAAAATAAAAAGTTTCTAAAAAAGTTCCATGTAAAGGGTAGTTTCAGGTGTGAGGATTTTCTTAAAAATATTAGTGACACATTTTTGGAAGGTACGGAATCTAAATACTAAATTTGATATTTATCCTAATTTTTGTTTTAGTTATGCTGTTCACACACACACGCACACACATGGACATTTTTCTAAAAACGATTGATTTTTTTATTCGGTGGGCCTCAAAACACACATTTTCGATAAAATCTCGGTATCGAGGTTTTGGGTGGAACACAAAGCTTCTCTGTTTACTGTGTACCTGGGAAAGTAATAATTGTGAATATGAAATCGCGGCTATTAGAAGCAATCAGGAGTAAAGGATACCTTACGAAGTAATAAATTCAAGCAGTGCGAGGGGAATACGCATTGTTCTTTCTTTACCGAATATTTAAGTGAGTTTTTCTTGGGGGGATTTGAGTAAGTACTCTAAGACTTTTTTACAATAGCTGTTGTAGCTTAGAAGAATGATTCTTTTTGTTGCAAAAGGCATGCATACATTTGAATTTATTGTTACTTTAAAATTTAATGCTATTTTTAGGAAAGTAAAAGTTTGAGTTCGAGTTGAAGAACTTCGACCGAATATTTTTATAAGTACCTGTAAACATTGGACCATCGCAGAAAACCACAATAAAACGCACGCAGAACGCAAAAAAAACTTTATAGAAAGCGCTTAGAAAATGCTTGGTTAAAAAATCTAACAATAATGTCACAAACTACCACGTTAGACACAAAAGTAAAAGAGGCAGGAATACGTCTTTCAAATTTCGTTGCTGAACACAATTTTGCATTTAACGCAATGGAGCATTTGCCTGCTCTAGTTAATTAATCAAGTCCATTCGCCCCGATTATAAATAGCAAAGGGGATTAATTGTGGGAGAACGAAAACAACAGCTATTATATTTGTGAATTGGAAAGAGTATTGCAAATTGTAGGCCCATCTCTCTTTTTACAACCTTTTCCAAAGGAATGGAAAAAAGCTGTATATAATGGGTTATAAAATATATGGAGCTCAACAGCATTCTTTCAGTATTCCGGTTCGAATTTAGGAAACAAACGTCAACAGAAAATGCAATCTACAATCTACATGCTCACTTCTGAAGCATTAATAGTCTTGGATAAAAAGGAACTACCTTTAGGAATATTTTATGGCTTAGCTAAGGCATTTTATAGCATAGATCACAACCACTTGCTTCAAAACTTAAAAGTTTATGGCTTCAGTGACATCTGTATAAATTGGTTCAAATCTTACTTAACAAATAGAATCCAGAAAATAGAATCAATGGTTGTATCTTTATTTGAATATCATCTATAGGCTGTCTTTGTATCATTTATGTTGATTTTAATGCTGAGGCACTATACTGTTAACATTCTGACTTGGTTCGGTATGGCAAATGGAAATAACAAATATAGTTAACACCGTGTAAAGTGGCCAATGTCAAAGGCTTTCTGTTTGGAAATTTTACATTCAGCACAATATTATGAAGTTCTGCAGGTCGACCCTTCAAGTGTTTAATAAACTGATATTGCTGTACTCCTCTAGGTCACTATGGGAGTACTTACACTGCATCACATTAGCTTCTCTTGAGAAACGCGAGTGCTTATTATTTTAAAACAAGAGACGGCTTCTCTTCCACATTTCTCTCTGTTACTGAGCACCCCAGTGATGCTTCCAGAGTTGTAAACGTCCTCAGAGTTTATCCTGACAACATCAACAACAGATTTTTGGTTCTGCATGTTTTAATAACTTGCTCAATATCATCAGGATGAAAAATGTGTCAATAATACTTCATACAATTTTCTATATGGCTGAAGTCTGTGTCGTTAGGCAGATAGCTGTGCCCTGGAATAGCCGTTGTAGTGTAGGATTTACCACTGTTCCTTCTACTTTTTTCGAATGTTTCTTTTCCATTTGTCTGGTTGTGACTTTCCTCGATTTCTTATTTCTCCTTTCTTCCTCTTGATATACTCATCTGACATGCAACATAAGACCGTTATAACCTTAGATAAGCTACAAACCTAGCTATGTATATTCTAAAACAAAACAGCTAAGTGCTATGCATAAGAAATTACTAAGGAATTTCTTTTGCCAGAGCGATCCAACTACATTCATCCATGCCCACGGGTGTTAACAGTACAATAAAACCACCTGGTTTGGTGAGGATATAGTTAGGAAACTGAAAAGCTGTAATAATTCAGTGTTAACTCAATAGAGTACATCTCGTGTCTAGAAATGTAGTTAATTCATTCTGGCTTACAAACCATGCACTTAATTCAACCCGCATTATCTTTATAAACATAAAATGAAATACAAACCTTCAGTACTTGATTCATTGCTTTCTGGAACATATCGTAGAACCTGCATCAAAGTCTATATCACTGCTGTTTAAAGCCAAAAATCCTTTTGTACTGGGAACCATTCCAAACAAGGAATCAACATTTATTCAGACTTGGTTCACTTTACCAACAGAAAAAAATGCATGCGCTGCCAGTGACGAGTGTGTAGGGAAAGTGTCATACAACGTAGATAGTATCGTAGGACATGAAAGAACATAGATAAGTAGAGGAGTTAGAAGAAGTAAGGTACATAGAGTTTTCATAAAGATGCAGGGTAAATGTTAGAAGCAAGGGGGAGGAGCCTATTGTAGCGATATCGGGAAAATAAATGTTAAGTGGAGTATTCACAAGGGAAAGTGATCAGGAATAACGGTTGACAAGGTTACCGACATAAACTATAAAAATTCCAAAAAGGAGTGGTATAAAACGATGGTAAAGCACCGTGCGGAAAATGTAAGAAGCGTTTTCCCGAGAATGAAGCTGGATGAGATGTGATGGCAACTGTAAGAGATGGCTTCATAAAGAATGCATAGGTATTAGCGCAGGTGACTTTGCAACGCTTCAGAAACCAAGCACCGCCTTAATGTGGCTATGCCAGAAATGTAAAGATGATTATGCTATGTTAAAGAATGTGAAAGAAAACCTGAGAGCAATATGGATGGAAATCAGAAATCTAAAGACTACTATAAAGGATGAAATAGCGAGGAAATCAAAAAAATATGTTGACAAGCCAGCAGTGAAGAATCATGCAGGAATGGAAACGAGAAACACAGACAGACGGTTATTCAAAGGAACACAGATACGCATATAATTACAAGACGTTAACGAGGCCATTATGAGAGGAAGAAGTAATAGGACACTAGGGCCAGATGGGATAAAGAATGAACACCTTAGGCAGATAGCGGCACAGCTGTAAAAATATGAACAGAATTATTTAATAAGTGCTTGAACCTAGGAAGATACAAGAAACTTGGAGGAAATCCACCGTAAGAACACTATATAAAGGAAAAGGGGACACAAACGATCCGAAATCGTATAGCGGAGCGTCTCTTGAATCATCAGCGCTGAAACTATTAACGAGAATTTTGACAACAAAAGTAAAAATGTTAATGGAACCACATCTCCCTAAATACCAAGTTGGGTTTAGGAAATGACGATCAACGGTAATAGCGGTTGAAAACCTTCTCTAGGACATAAAACAGCCTTTAAAGGAGAAAAGGGGGAAATTACATGTCGTCTTTGTCGACTACTCCAGGGCTTTTGATCTCATTAACAGGCAGCTTTTGGTCAAGAAATTAGAAACTATGATCAGACAATCAACACTCACGAAACTGGTATCTAACATATTAACAGCCAACGAAATACAACTTGACTACAGTATAGATAAGTCCAATGGGATCGAACAAACAAATGATGTTCTGCAACAAAATCCGTTAAGTCCAGTACTTATTAACGCTTTCACCGCCGACGCATGGGATAATATAAGTGAAGAAACAAGGTGCGAGAGTTTCCATCTATGTTGATGCCATGGCTATAGCATCAGACGAGGTCGCGGGCTCAAACTCGACGGATGGCGAGGGACTTTACCGGGCGTAAAATTCTTAGCATGTCTTCCTTAGGAAGGGAAGTAAAGCCAGTGGTTCCGTGTCGTAGATTTACGGCACGTAAAGGAACCTCAAGCCTGATAAGGAGGCTTCTGAACAAAATTACCAGTCTTTCACGCCCAGTATAGAATGAGACGCTAAGAACCACATCAGTTATAGAGCGTCCATAAATAGAACTAAGTTTGTATAGCATCAGAGGATAGAGAAGAACTTCAAAGAGCTAAGGATTTACTCACAGACTGGGCAGAATCAAATGACATTCAAATAAACGAGACAAAAAAACAGGAATTTATAATTTTCAGGAATGGAGGAAAGCCTCAAAATACAGGCGGAATAGCCTAGAAAGGGAAAGGATTAAAGAGACCAAAGAGTTTAAAGTATCTAGGGATAACGATACAAACTACAGCAAGGAATTTCAGAATTAACTTAGCAGAACGAAATAAGACATTTAAGAGAAATGGCTGCAATGACATTATTTCGGTTTAAGGCCATGCCAGCACTAACATACGGTCTAGAATTAGTATGGGAATATATCACTACACATCAAATGAAGAAAATCGAAAATATCAAAGTGACCTATTTAAAGAGAAGTGCTTGGAGTTTCAAAATAACGAGATCTCCATTATCAGGAGAAAGTTTCCTTTTTGAAGATATAAGATTCCAACTAGTATTAAGAGCTTTAAAATACACGAGATCCGGATTGGCCTAAGTATTAACAAGAGAAAGTTTTCCTTTTTGAAGATATACGATCCCATCTAGTACTTAGAGCCACCAATAATTACAATAAAGCGCTTGGGAAATTGGAACAGAAAAGGAAGGAAATATGTGAAGATTTTTTCTGTACCAAGGCTATGACGAACCAGAACTGGAAAGATACAAGCTACCAACTGAAACACCTTGTGACAAGATTGGCTGTGAATAGGTTCCATTTCAAAGTATGCAACCAAAAGAATGTGCATGAACCAAGCGTACAGTGGGTATGCATATTGTATTGTAATACTTTTGAAAGATATCATATACTGAAATACAAGAGCAGGTCAAAGTCTTAGTGGAATACTCCAAGGAATATTAAAATAACTTGCATGCACGAATGTGTGAATTTCTCACAAAAAAAAAAAAAAAAAATATGCATGTATCTCATTTTCAAGAATGTCAATATAACGTTTCCTTCCTGTGCTTTGAGCTGACGACTTAATTCATAAGTCCACACTCTAGATGTCAGTCTTGAAACACAGAAAGCAGCAAATGTCACAATTTGTAGTTAGTTTACTTCACAGGTTCACTTTGACATAAGATCCTCCGTTTCACAACTGTATGACGTGTTCAATGTACCTGAGCGTTGCTCACAGTGAGGCCAAATGAACAAACACAAACAAACATCCTAAACATGTACATACAGCAGCTGCTGTAAAATATTCAAGTATTATCTCAGATACATGCATTAATTGAGTTTGTGATGCCCCATCAGTTACTTTCTCTACTACATAGAGTAAGCATGTTATTCCACCCAAAAATTCTGTCAAGATTTGATCATGCATATTTTGAGGTCCCCTGAGCAAAAAAAATTGGAAAAAGGTTGGTGTCTGTGTGGCATAGCATAATTAAAAACGAAAAGTCGGTTAAACACCAAACTTGATATTTAAGATCAGTATCTTCCAAGGATGCCGCACGAAGATTTCCAGAAAATCCCCCCCACGACATGGAACACTTTTCGAAAATTTTGATTTGCTTTCAAAAAATGGCTGTAACGGTTTTGATTAAAATACCAAGGTTTACTAGCGTGTAAAGGAATTCCTGCGGGATGAAATTCCGGCACACCGGTCCCTCTGACATGATCCGGCTATTGACATCGTCGTTAACAAACGAAATATTTAAAATACTTATTTGTTAAGCGATAAACGAAAAACATCGCGATGTTTCCAACAGCCTTCGTAACAGTGTTACTATAAATTTCAGAAATGCGACCCTCAAATAGAGCGGGTTATGATTGAGGCCATGGAGGAACATAATTTGTGTTTACCATATTTCTCATACGATAACACAGGATGCAGCTTCTATCCTTGAAAATTCTCATACTGCTGATATTCATTAGCGAAATGGCGGATGGAGAGAAGGAAGAAGCAGCTAATTTAGTAAGTTAATGAAGTCATTACCTAAGTGTTTAATGACATTTTAAATCAGTGTAATCATAATTTTTCGCATTTGAAGATGATATTAATGATACTTATTAATTAAATAGATTCCTTTGAAAGATGATGGTAATTTGTTATGACAGTTTTAGGTTATGCTTCAGTAATTTCTCTTAATAAGTGAGATGTTGTTTTTTCCATAATTTCATTTCAGCAAATGGAATTCGAATGGGTGCTCCATGAAGAAGTCCATGCTGTGCTAAATCAGCTTCACACGATTTTGTTGGTGAGAACAATGCCTTCTTCTGCCTCCATTTAGAAACTCATGTAATTGTAAAGTGATTTTGAAGATTTTTAGACTTTTAAAACGATAAAAAAAAAAAAAAAAAATTATGGGACATAATTATGGCTTGCTAAACAGAAGGGCAGTATATAAATATAAAAATTATTATTTTAAACATTTCTTATCAAATGGACATTATGCTCAAATAAAAGCATAAAACACAATCCACAACACAAAAGTTTATTATATATTATCAGTTATAGTTAAATAATTCAATACTAAGTTCAGATCCCTGAGCATTGATCATACTGGGTTCAAAATAAGAAACAAGCAAACAAAATAAGAGTAAGATTTAATTTTCCACTTCATCAGAAGACTTGCTGTAGCACAGTAACTCTGAGCTCAGCAGAAAATTTAGTTGCAAATGTGCCAATATGTTTTAAAGTATTTTTCAGCTTCTGGAATAACCTCTGTGCATTATAAATGGTGGGTCCACACCAAGCTGTTTTTATTAGCTTTGATATCGACTGTTAATAACAAATGTTTTTGAGCTTTTTAAACATTCATTAACAAAAGGACATGTTTATAAGTTTTTGTTTACCCTTAACTTTTCTGAATGAAATAATTAATGCAGCATGTTTTTCTTGATAGTTGAGATTGTGCATGCATATTCCATTGCTTTGCGCAATACAGTTTTCCATTTTTCTCTTAATCATTAGCAAAGCATAATGCACTGTGAGAGCTTGGCATAAAAATTGAGAATATTACCATGTGATGGTTGAATTTTTCTTTTTTAATTTTGTGGTGATGCTTAACTTTCTTTTAACAACTCAGTTCTGTAGAGACGGTGAATGAAATGGGTAATGATGCTCGAGGATCAGGAGACTGCTGAGCTGAGTTATGTAACATTTGCTGCGTGAGAATAAGTGAAATCCCCAGAAAGAAGAAATATCTAGGTAACTTAATGAAATTCAAATTTGGACCCTATGCATTTGAAGGCAGACGGTCTTTCAACACAGAGACAGATTGTTGATAAAGGTACATGTTGAGAAATGAGAAGATTATAACCTTCATAATTACCCTTCTAACTTCAAGGATGGATAGGCTAGAAAGGATTTGTAAATTAAGAAAAGGCTTCTGAGCTTTAAAGTATATGTTGAGCCATGGAGCTCAGAGCTCATATCCAAATGGAATACTTAACAGTTAAAAAGCACAGGAAAAGTAATACATAGCTTGCCATTAAAGGGGATAGATTTCAGGCCCATTTCTATCAGCAAGAATTGAAAGTTCATGTGTGAACATTTTCAGAAAATCTTGAAAGGTTTCTCAGTTATGAATTAAAAGTTCAGACATAAATTCACTTATAAACTTATTTCTGTATGCCTTATATAAATGTTTTTTTGGTGTATTTTATGTCCACACTTTTGCGTAAACTTATTTCTAATAATTCATTAATGCTGCAGCAGGAAATACATTTTTCTTCCTTTCCTAATCCCATATAACTTCACAAGCTGTTTTGGTGTGGACATAATATTGAAGTTTGTTAACAGGAATTCTTTGTTAAACATTTTTAATTTAATGCTGGTATGCACTTGCCAAAATGCAATATTTGCTTTGGAGGAGAATAACTGCATTGTCACTTTTATGTATTTATTTCTTTTTCTTGTCACATAAATCCATAGATTTTTTCTACCTTGCATGCCCTTGTTGAATGAAAAGTGGGCTCTGGGTTTATTAATGTCACATATGGCGCAATCCCATACAGATAGTCCAGTTAGGAGTTAAACAATGCAAAGTTACGATAATATACTACCATTGGACCTCTTTGATGAAAGTGTAAGCGCTTCCTCTACTCATTAGCAGGCCTGTGCGTGATCTATGTTGAGGGAACACATTTTCTAATTAAGATTCCGTCTGGAATTTCTATTATCTTGAGAAAGTGATCGACAAACACTTACCAACGATCGATTAGTTACCAACGGATTTCTGAGTTCAATTTACCTCTGATTTCATTTTTGTTGCTCGCTGTAACAAAAGACTTTAGCAGTTGATAGTAAGAATAAAACAATCTGATGTGTTACACTCACATGACTTTCTCTGCCCTCTGTCACTTAGTGGGTATGCAAACTATTTTTACTAAAGCATATTTTTTTATCTACTTAATTTTAATACAAATAAACCTTTACAGAAATAGAAATATTACATGTTATAGATACAAAGGGAACAGTGATAGTTAAATGTTTAAGAACTGGGCGCTATATGCTGCCTTAAAATTCCATACTGTTTCCATGCAAATGCGAGAAACAACTGAATTTTGATATGACTAAAGAATGGCCAAGTAATGAACAATTCAAACCATTAATAATGGATATCCTGAAAATGGCTGATGTCACAAAAAGGTTATTTGAAATAAATTGTGTTTTGAGATCTAGATTTGTTGTGTAGTACGTTTTCGTTTATCACTTAACATTTACCAGTTATACAAAATTCCTTGTGAATGAAGGGGACTTCAAAGGCTATTCCCAGAAAATCTAAGATATACATTTTATTTGTTATGTAAATATCAATATATGGTATTTTAATCAAAATCATTGGAGCCAATTTTTTAAAAAATGAAATATTTTAAAAAAATCTTCCATGTAAAGGGTAGTTTGGGGTGGAGAAAGATTTTCTTGAAAATCTTTGAGTTACATCTTTAAAAGTACTGAATCTAAATACCAAGTTTGAATTTCCTGACTTTTTGTTTTTGATTTATGAGTTTTCTCTCTCTCTCTCTCTCTCTCTCTCTCTCTGTCTCTCTCTCTCAAGGCTTTTTATTTTCTCTACTAGTAAGTACTAGTGTAGTAAGTAGGGGAAGTATTGCATTCCACCCAAAAATTCGATACCCAGATTTCACAGGAAATACATATTTTGAGATGCACTGAATGCATATAAAGCATTTTTGGAAACATGTCCGTGTGTGTCTGTCCGTGAACAGCATAACTCAGAAACAAACAGTCGAATAAACACCAAACTTGGTATTTAGGTTCAGTATCTCCCAGAGATGCGACATGAAGATTTTCAAGAAAATCTCCCACCCCAGATTACCCTTTAAATGGAACATTTTTTGAAAATTTTAATTTTCTCAAAAATGGCTCTAACTATTTTGATTAAAATAACATATATTTAAGATACGTTCATGACAAATAAAATGTATATCTTGAGTTTTCTGGGAATGTCTCCAAAAGTATTCTTCATTGTGAATGACTTTTGCATAACTGATAAACCATAAGAGATAGACAAAATTTTGCTGCACAAAAAATGTAGATCAATTTATGTCATATACATTTTTTTTTTGTTGAGTGAACCATTTTCGAGATATTGCTTGCTATTCCCTTAAATTTTCCAATCCTTATACTTTTTCTCAAATGGGAAATTGTTATTCATTTTTTTTCTTGTCCTTGTAATGCAAAGAGAATGGAATACTCCACATAGCAACCAGCTCTTAAAATATTTGACTCGCTTAAAGCCTACCAATTCCCCTTGCATCTACAAGAAAATTAGCAATAAGATTAACATCTCGATATCTCGATTAACATGAAGCATATGGAGAATAAACGTTTGTAAAAATAGTTTGTAAAAGAGTAGAGAAGGTCATGTGAGTGTAACAGATTTTTTTGGGATTCAGGAGGCCTCAAAGCATATATATATATATATATATATATATATATATATATATATATATATATATATATATATATACATGGTGAAATCCTGGTATTAAATTTTTGGTTAGAATGCAATACCTTCTCTACTTACTATGCATGTGCTAGAGAAAATAAAAAAAATAAATAAATAAAAGGTAGTTGTTTATTTGCCTTTCTTTTAGTTCAGTGTATTCATGTGTTTGAATATAAAAATATTCCAAATGTTTTGTGATTTTCCTTTTTTCACTACTAGGAGTGTGTCCGTCGGTTCCCAGTTCCATTGTGCGGGAACGACGGTCCTCAGAAACAGGATAAGTTTGTTTTAACTGCATCTCCAGAGCAACTTAAATGTGTTGTTACTGTTACGGGTGACAGCATCACACATGCGGTTAGTACAACAAACTTGTTTTCTTTTGTGTAGTAATTGAACCATACAATTTTTTTTTTTTTTGCCTAAATACTAGATTAATTTTCTATATACGTATATTGCTACTTTATTATCTAAACAGAGTACTTTTAATGCTGTATTTTCAGGATATTAATTTCAAAGTACAACGTCAGCAGAACATGATATATCGTACCAGTATTCAGAATGACAACCCTTGGAAATTGCAGCAAATACAAGATGCAGGCAATCACTTGCAACAGGCAATTCTTCATATTGAAAATGTTGAAAAAGACTATGTTTTTAAGTGAGTGTTAAAAACAGGCTTGACCAATATTAAGAGTACTTTCTTTATGCTTAGCAAACTTGCAAAGCTGTATATCTTAATATTTTGCAAATTTTACTAAGTAGAAGAAACAAAAATGCAATTCTTTCATTGTTTGTACATTTAATAATTTGGCTACATTTCTTATATGAAATTGTGCTAGATAAGTGGTTTTGCAAGTTCGTTGACCATATAATTCTACAAAATGAGTAAAACAATTGCTTATAATACAGGTGTGGTTAAATTATTATTTTAAGCATAATTATTCATCTAAATTTTAATTAATTTCCTCCTAATGTTCATTATAGTTGTCAAACAAATTAGGCCCTGAAATTTTAAAACTCTAAATCAAAAAGTGAGTCTCATACTTTTCCTGCTTCCCCTCCTCCTCCTCCTGCCCATAGAATTGGAGTACTGCCTGGTTCCTGCTACAAAAGTACATCCACTGTTTGCAGAAAACTGAGTTGTAATACAAAAAATGAAGGCCCAAGCAACCCATGTTTAATCACCTTGGTAGTACCTTAATACCAATAATTATTGTTGCTATCAACAGTCCTATGCTTTGCTTCCCACCACCTCTGTTAGCATATTCTCTGTAAACAAAGATTTCTTTTGACCGTTTGCTTCTTACAATTTGCAACAGTTAACTGAATGTACTACTAAATATTGTGACTTTGTACAGTTTTTAATTGTCACCACTAAGTTCCCTCTGTCACTTTGTTAATCTGATCTAGTTCAACTTTTCACTGACACTTCACATTTTTTGTATTATAGTGGTGTAATGAAATATGCAGAATGTTGCCTCTTCTTCCAGACAGTTCACCCACTGGGGAGATGAACGCAAAACTTCCTAGTCTTTCATAAGCAGCACTCACTGCATGTGAGGGCAATTATTTTTGTCGCCTCTGAAATGCACTCGCCAACTCTCTGACTAGCTGGCTCTCATGAGAACGCTCACTATATAGCCAATGGAATCTTCCGCAGAACATTCTAGAACTTTCTGGACACATGTTTTGGATGCAGGAGCAAGGAAACTTCCGAAGTTTCTGGTTATCTGTCGATAAGGCTTCTGGTGTTTATGCTGGGTGAGAGGATGACTTATCTCTCCACTGCTTGGTGCCAATTTCCCAATAACTTTGGTTTGTAGATGCTGTGTCACAATATTCTGCATTTCTGGTTTGATAATGTCTCTGGGATAGAAAGGTTACCAGCAGCACAAACCTTTACAGAAAGATATTCATCTATTATCAGCTTGGATTGTAGCATCTGAGACTCACATTTGGGAGGCAGTGGGCTCAAACCCCATAGTGATACTGGCCATTCATAACAGTTCCCCTCTGCAGTTTTGTGAATCACACGGCATATGCTGGGAATCCTTCCTTCCTCTCATTTAATTCACTTCTCCATCTTTCAAGGCTGCAGGGGTTGCCTTGTGGTTTCTGGCATCTGCCCTAGAGTCTGCCTGAACTTGTCCATGTGTGTATAGTGCAGACTTGGGGGACCCTGTGCATGAATTTGTGTGTGTAGATAGGGAGGCATTGTCAGGATGCTACATTTGGAAAACTTAGGCACCCCATCTGTGTTATGTCTGGCACTGCTACACTATGTGATCAAAAGTATCCAGACACCTGGTTGAAAATGATGTACAAGTTCGTGGCGCCCTCCATCAGTAATGCTGGAAGTCAATATGTTGTTGGCCCACCCTTAGCCTTGATGACAGCATTCACTCTCACAGGCCTACTTTCAATCAGGTGCTGGAAGGTTTCTTGGGGAATGGCAGCCCATTCTTCACGGAGTGCGGAACTGAGGAGAGGTATCAATGTAGGTCGGTGAGGCCTGGCATGAAGTTGGCGTTCCAAAACATCCCAAAGGTGTTCTATAAGATTCAAGTCAGGACTCTGTGCAGGCCAGTCCATTACAGGGATGTTATTGTCATGTAAGCACTCCGCCACAGCCTGTGCAGGATGAACAGGTGCTCGGTCATGTTGAAAGATGCAATCGCCATCCCCGAATTGCTCTTCAACAGTGGGAAGCAAGAAGGTGCTTAAAATATCACTGTAGGTTTGTGCTGTGATTGTGCCACACAAAACAAGGGGTGCAAGCCCCCTCCAGGAAAAACACGACCACACCATAACACCGAATTTTACTGTTGACACTATACATGCTGGCAGATGACGTTCACTGGGTATTCGCCATACCCACACCCTGCCATCGGATTGTCACATTGTGTACCGTGATTCGTCACTCCACACAACGTTTTGCCACTGTTCAATCATGTAATGTTGATGCTCCTTACACCAAGAGAGGCATCGTTTGGCATTTTCCTGTGTGATGTGTGGCTTATGAGCAGCCGCTCGACCATGGAATCCAAGGTTTCTCACCTCACGCCTAACTGTCATAGTACTTGGAGTGGATCCTGATGCAGTTTGAAATTCCTGTGTGATGGTCTGGATAGATGTCTGCCTATTACTCTTTATGACCCTCTTCAAATGTCGGCGGTCTCTGTCAGTCAACAGACGAGGTCGGCCTGTATGCTTTTGTGCTGTACATGTCCCTTCACATTTCCACTTCACTATCACATCAGAAACAGTGGACCTAGGGATGTTTAGCAGTGTGGAAATCTCGCGTACAGACTTCTGACACAAGTGACACCCAATCACCTGACGACGTTTGAAGTCTGTAAGTTCCACGGAGCGTCTCATTCTGGTGTTTCACGACGTCTAATGACTACTGAGGTCGGGGATAATGAGTACCAGGCAGTAGGTGGCAGCACAATGCACCTAAGATGAAAAACGTTTGTTTGTGAGGTGTCTGGATACTTTTGATCACATAGTATACATCTGGTTGCACTCTATTCCTCATCCCATCCCTCCTTCTCGAAGATCATGTAGGCACAATAAGCCAACTATTGGACACAGTGCTGAAATCCTCCTTTGCCCTAAACTTATTTTGAAGCAAGACCTGTTGGTCACTCGGAGGTGATTGCTAACAGGGATGTAAGCTACTAATAATAATTCAGAGAAGTATAAACAATAAAGATACCATGTTGCTGGGAGTTTATTCTAGGTTTCTAATAATTCCTAAGTGCAATATATGTACTTTGGTCTGACCAACCAGGATTCAGGCAGCAACATTAAGCCTCGAGTGGAAAGCCCCCTTGACCTTATTACCCTATCCTTAAATACAATTTTGTTGCTTAGCTGTGAAGTATCAGATATTTCCATGTGTTACTTAGGCAGCCTGACCCAATTTCAACAAAATTGTCACTTGTACCATGTAGACTAAGTTCGCTGCAATATTTGTGCCAATCACCTTTGATAATTTTCTCAGGGATTAATGTGTTTGGCGACTGCTATACAGCAGCAAATATTACAGCAACAAAACGTTAAATACTAGGTAAATTTGCACAAGTTGGACTGCTTAAAAAGAATAAAAACTGTGTTAGCAATAGAATTTTTAATGCTGATTACACTTTGCCTGATTTTGTTCAGCAGAAAAGCCATGTCCAGAAATTAAATTGGTACCCTTATATGCAGATTACTTGCTCCTACCACACAAAACTAATTAGAGCACACATTGTGCAGAGTGTATGTTTTGTAGTGTAACTAGAGTAATGTACTATGAAAACATTAGTGTTTTGTAAAACATTACTTCTTTGTAACATTGTGTTTTATTCTTGCAAGTAAATGGAGAGAGCACTCATTGAAATTTCAGCTTAAGCTTCACTAGTACAGTTACCTTATTAGCTGGCCAAATATTAAAATTCAGTTACCTTTAGTGTCATAAACTCTATAATAGTGCAAATAAGCATAGTTTCCCTCTCTATTTTGAACAGCCTTGAGCAGATCTTTTCTGTTTCTTGTTTATATCTGGCCAAATGTAATAATGTTTTGCTGGTCCTGCTGGTACCTCTTGCCTCCCTTAATTATTGCTACTGAGGGACTACCAACAACCATGAGCTGGATGTTGTTTCTAATAATAGTAGATCTTCAACCTTGTGGCCTTCTTACTAAGAAGACAGCTGAGTAATGGTATCATGCATCTTAATAATATGTCCATTCTTCCAGCAAGTCGTCCTCCGTGGACTAGTGGTACCGTGCTAGCCTCTAGTTCCCGAGGTCGCGGGTTCAAACCCGGCGGAGGGCGATGGATTTTTTTCGGGCGTAAAAATCCTTAGCACGGCTTCCTTGGGAAGGGAAGTAAAGCCGGTGGTCCCGTGTTGTAGATTTACGGCGCGTAAAAGAACCTCAAGCCTGATAAAGAGGCCTCTGAGCAAAATTTCTGGTCTTTCACACCCAATATAGAATGGGACGCTAAGAACCATAGTAGTTAAAGAGCATCCATAAATAAAAACTCAATTTCTTCCAGCAAAGTTTCAAGTAAGGTTCTGTTATGTGTGCTCATTCCATTCTCTGATGTTACATGAGTGAAGAATTGTATTAATAGCAGTGTGTTGTATTTTGAGAATTGAGTGGTTTGACTTTTAATAGGTCTTCTGAGGAAGTACTTCATGTATTGGGTTGCATATTAGGCTGCTTGCAGCGAGGAAGAACGAGTCTTATTGTGCCTCGGAAACGCACTATCGATGATCTGATGAAGAGTCGAAATATGGTAAACACATTTTGTAGTGAATGAACAGATTTAAATTTTATAGTCTTCAGCTAGTATGTGTTCAAAGTATAGCTTAGTGGTAACAAATATATTTACAGAAGTCCTTATCACCAAGTCTTCCAGAGGACCTGGCAATTAGTTTCTACATCCAAAGCCACAAGCTGGTTTTTGCAGTCTACCAGCTGAGCAATGTTCATGGAACTATGAAGTTTGACTCACATCAAGCTGAGTGCTCAATACCTTGGCTCAATGATGTGCTTGTGCTCTTCACTGTCGCCTTACAGCTTTGTCAGCAGCTCAAAGACAAGGTAAAGTTTAACTTGTTTTTAATTTACGGCATACAATATGTACTGCAAGCTATCCATATGTATTGTAACAGTTTGTATAAGACCTCAAAGAGATGTTGACTATATATTTTTTAATTATAAAATTGAAATATTGTTTTAATACGTTGATTGGAAGTAGTTTTATTTAAATGCATATGTAATTAAGGAAGTTACTTAATTTATATGAAAGCTGTGATCATTACTTACCAGTGAAAACATTTGTATGTTAAAACGTATGTCTGAGAAAATAAAATAATCAGGAGAAATATTTAGGAAACATAAAAGAAATACTATAACCTTAAGAATTCAAAATTGCATAACCTACGATAATAGTTACTGTCAGTATAAAGAACGCAATTCATTTGTTAACATATGAAGGAGAAAATAAAAGACAAATGAAAATATCTATTAACATCTCTATAGGAACAGTTAATATGTTCAAGGAGAAAATTTTTAACAATATATAACTTAGTATAAAATATGAATAAGCTAGTAACAGTGGTGTGAATTTGAACTTATATAGAAAATTTGAGTCGGAGTTGAAGTGCTTAACATCACTTACATGTTTTACAAATTTAATTTATTTATTAAAATTTTTTTTTAAATTTATTTATTGAAATATACTAAAATACAACAAGAAATTAAAAGTGGTGCAATAATTTAATTTTTGTCTATCCGTACTATGTAAACCCTGCAGATAAAGACTCAGTGAACTACTAACAAAAAACAAGAATAAACTACTGCACATGGGGCTCGAAAAGGATAGGCTATTTAAAAAAAAAATGTTTATAAAAACTCTAAGAGGAGAACAGCATTCTGACTCCATGGACTTTTCAACATTACGGCATCACGACTCTGGGAATTCCAGACACGCCAAAGACTTCAGGGACTACAAGACCTTTAGGCAACTTGACACCAAGAGGAATGCAAGTAAAGAAGACAACGAAAAGTGGGGAAAAAAAACTCTCAATTACATATTTATGAAATTAAGAAGTGGAAAGAAAATAAGATCGTAAAGAAAGTGTAGATGAAGAAATACCACAGAAAGAGGTGGAGGTAGAGGCAGATATAGAAAAAGAAGTAGGAGTTGTAGAGGAAAGAGTACAAATGGCTGATGTAATGGGGGAAAATCCAATGAGAAAAATGTTAGAAGAAATGATGAAGAAAATAGAACAAAGCTTACAGCAAAAATGGAAGAAGATAGAAAGGAAACCAAAAGAGAAATGGTAGAATTAGGGCACAAAATAGAAAAAAGTAGAAATGATTTGAAACATGTAGGAAAGTATTAGAATCAGATCTAGGAAAGAAAATACAACTAGGTAGAGAGGAATGTCAGAGGAATATGGAGATAATGGAAAGTAATATAAAAAGTGTACAAAGGGAAATAAGTGAAACTAAAAGCACTTTTGAAAATAAGATAGAAATCTTAGGAAATATTCTGAAATGACAGAAAACAAAATGGTATTAGAAAAAGAAATAGGAGAATGCAAGAGGTAACAGAGGTGTAAGGCTAACCTGGAAAACAAAATTTATAATATAAGTATAGAGTTACTGAGGAAGTAGAAAAATAAAAGGCACGCCAGAGTAATTTTGAATCAAAGCAGGTAGAAGAAATAAGAATACATTAAGTAAAGAAATTGTAATAATGTAGAACATAGTATATCCTCTGAAATCAAAATGGTGGCTGATGCAGTGCAATCACAATGAAGTACAATAGAGAGCATGAAGAAAAGTCAGATAGAAATAAGAAATGATTGAAAGTAATGTGTGAAAGTTTACAGAAAGAGAAAGAAAGCTTAAAAATATGTAAATAAGGTAATGGCTGCATTGCAGATGCAAAATGAAAATGTAGATGTAGATAATACTTCAAATACAAATTGTGTAAATGATATATGGCTAAGTAACATCTCTCTCTCTCTCTCACCCACACACACACAAAATGTATTACTTTAAATCACGCCTTCCATGTTCAATAAAGATAAAGGCGATGATCCGAAGTTATTTATCAGAGAAATGGAAGAATACTTCGGGGTGAAGAGGATTCCAAACAAATTAAAAATGCTAATAGTGAAGTAAAGCATTAAGAACAAAGCACTGAATTGGTTAAGGTTAACACTGACTGGCCATGAGACATACACCTCATTCAGAAATTTATTTCTATCTAGATATTGGAGCCCAGCAAAACAGAATCAGACAAGAGTTGAGTTGGCAATAAAATATGAACCATCCAAAGGATTATTGCTAGTTGACAGGGCTAATTGTAGCAAAACCAGTAGATTTCGCAGATATGATAGAACTCCTAACAGGTTTCGAAACACAAAATGGGAAACAAATGGAAAACAGAAACAAGAATGGAACACACAACCAAAAGCAAAATCAACGCAGAGGCACAACGGCAGATACACATCACAGTCAAACTCAGAGGAATCTACATAACTCAAAGAGGGGAGAGAGGCACACTACCCAATATTTTCAGGTCACAACAATGAAAGACATCAAATCATAAGAGAAAGATACTACTGTATAATTCGAAGGAATGAATCAAACCATAGGGATCGTAATTTAAGATTTCATAACAATAGATAACCATATAAATCACATAAATTTCTGCAGAGAGTATTTAAATTATCAGAGAATAACTAACCAAGGGGCAAGCGTTCAAGAGGCAGAAGTTACTGGAATGTAAGTGAACGCAGATATCAAGAAACAGTTATAATTGAACAAGCAGACCAAAACTGAACACAAGGAAACACAGGAGACATGCTAACCAACACTATCAACCCACAGGAAAACTAAATCTAGATCAATTTCACGCCTCTTGGGTTGATAGTGCAATTACATTGAGGAGGTAATAAATAATTCCATGAATCCTACGACAATATTTGCCCCATCATGATGGCAACCCATAGAAGTGATGCTAGAAGTAAAATAAAAAGTAGCCAATAATGTGTAAAGAAATAGAATTAGTAAATAGAATGCAGCGGGTAGAAATAATTAACATATTAGTTGGGATTAGTAGAAATGCACATGAAATGAATGTATGTTAAATAACATTGAAAAATAGTTAACCTTTATTTAATAAAAGGTGTATTTCAGACTTCATATGGCGTAAATTATAACTAAAAATCCGTACTTAAAAATGTAGAGCAGGAGAAGATAAATCAATATAACCACATAGCATATTTACACTTCATTGTTTCTCTTCTTGCTACAAGGAAAATGTACATTACAGCAATGGTTAAAACAAAGTACAGGCAAACACCAACCCAAAAAAAAGACAAAAATATGGAATTATATATGAAAACTTAACAAAACAAATGAGTTAGGAATTAATTTCAAAAAATGAGAGGAATTATTGTTTATATTTAAATTTCATTTAGAATAACAAAATGAGGAACAGAAGCATTTTTAAAACTTAAACAATAAGAGGCGAATGTAACAGTTTATTAAAGACCTCAAAGAGGATTCACTATATATTACTTTCTCTACTACGTATAGTAAGTAGGGGAGGTATTGTATTCCACCCAAAAATTCGATACCAAGATTTCACTGGAAATATACATATTGAGACCCCCTGAATCCAAAAAAAGCATTTTTGGAAACATGTCCGTGTGTCTGTGAACAGCATAACTCAGAAACGAAGTCGGATAAACACCAAACTTGGTATTTAGGTTCAGTATCTTGAAGGTTTTCAAGAAAATCCCCCCACCCCAGATTACCCTTTACATGGAACATTTTTCAAAAATTTTAATTTTCTCAAAAATGGTTCTAATGATTTTGATTAAAATATCATATGTTTAAGATATTTTCATAACAAATAAAGTGTATATCTTGAATTTTTTGGGAATGTCTCCAAAAGTATTCTTCATTGTGAATGACTTTTGCATAACTGGTAAACCATAAGAGATAGACAAAAGTTTACTACACAAAAAATGTAGATCGCGTTAAAATACACAATTTATGTCTCATACATATTTTTTGTTGAGTGAACCATTTTCGAAATATTGCTTGTTATTCCCTTAAATTTTTCAATACTTATTTTCTCAAATGGGAATTCATTATTTATTTTTTTTTCTGGATATGCAAAGAGTATTAATCTGTGGCAAAGAGAATGGTGCTGCACCTAGCAACCAGCTATTAAGAGATATGTATGTGCTTAAAGGCTACTGTATTTCTATATTGCCCTTGTAAATATATATTCCCCTTACATCTACAAGAAAATTAGCAATAAGATAGAGTCGCAAATGTTTATCTCGATTAAGTTATGAAGTAGATGGAGAATAAGCGTTTGTAAAAATAGTTTGTACAAGAGTAGAGAAAGTCATGTGAGTGTAACACATCAGATTTTTTTCTAACTGTACCACGCAAACCTTGCAGATAAGACTCCGTGTACTACTAACAAAAACAGAAAAAACCGCCACAGCGTAATAATTTATAAATGCTTATAGTTCTGTTGTTTGTAATGACATCTTGAGTTCGTGAATTCAGCAACTCTTATGTCTTAAAAGGTACTATTCAGTTAACACCAGCTAATGGATTTTCCTTGATGAACGTTTTGAATTCAAGAACATTCAGCCATTCCCCCCAAACAAAAAGTCTGACACACATAAAATAGAATGCAACATTCTGAACAGTTCAACAAAGGGGAATGTGAAAATTACGGCTAAAGAATACTTAAGACAATTAAATATAAACATTAGAAAAATCAGCAGTGGTTACTCATTTCTGGATTAAAAATAATTATATAAATCCCACTTGTATACTCTTAAAACAATTAACAAAACAACAGGAACTGAATTTGAAAAAACAAAGACAGAGTTTTCAATTTTGAAATTCCACTGAAAGATTTTTTTTCAGTGAACTCCTAGAAGCACCACAAGAGGGCTACAACTTACCTGCATCAACATCAAGAACAAATCAACAGATGAACATAGGTTGAAAATGGAGATGACCAATCTCTGAAAGTGCATATGGCATATAATGGTTACTAATTGACTCAAATTCTTCCCAAGCTCTTATACTGTTTGCAACTTGTATAACACCATATTTTATTTATGGGGTACTTTATGATGGCAAGCATATTTTAGCATTGTGCTGAAATTATGAGTCAGCCTGAGTGGTACAGTGGGTTGAGCGCTGGCATTGTGCCTAAGGTTATTAGGTTCATTTGCAGCTTAGATCTGATCCTGATAACATATAGTTTTCCCTGATTACTGCTGCTGACAGAGGTCCAGCAGCCATAGACTGTTTGTTGCATCTGTCAATAATGGAGCATTCAATTTTGGGAACTTTTTGTTGAAAAGCAGTGGGTTAAGGTATCTGACATCCTAGCAAGATGCCCATTCTGCCAACAAAGTTTCACCTAAAACTTCTATGAGCACTTGAAAATACCAGAACTCAGTTTTTCGTTAATTGTCTTATAACAGAGATTCGTATTAATACTTGACTAAGCTTATTGAATGCAATATGAATGTTTCTGAAGAACATTTATTTGAAATCAATTTGTCAGAAAAATGAATACTCCAAGGTAATTTAGAGAAGAACTTGTGGACCTATTGGAACTTTTTTCTCTATAATTTTCAGAAAATAAATATATTCTTGTAATATCATTGCTATGTGCATGCAAGGAATTCAACGCTCACTGAAATTTTCTGTTTTGTGCTGCCTATTACCACCCAAGGTTAAGCCAGCTCAGCTCAGTGTCTCAAGTTGAAAATAGTTCATAGTTACTTTCTTCACAACTGAGATTGAAAGATCCATGTTTTGGACTTGATTAATCCATTCCTAATAAATAACAATTAACCAATTACAGAAAGAGGACAAGTAATATCTCATATGGTAGGAGTAAAATGTGCATCTTTGTATGAAAAATTCAAAATATACATAATTCTGGAAATGTGCATTTATTCACACTATCAAGCATGATCAAATGGCCTCCTAATTTCCAAACTCTTACTATGTGAACCCTTTGCCGACAGCCATATTTACAGTTCTGGGCAGAAGAAAATTCTGACAAAATAAAAACCATGTACATTTCTTACAGGCACCTAAAAGCAAGTAAATATATGTAAAAATTTAACGAAGATTCGAAAAATTTAACGAAGATTTGGTTCAACTTCACTGGGAGTTCATTAATTCAATTCTCCATTACTTCACTTCACTCAGGAGTCAAACACAAGACCTCCACATTCAGTAGCACTCACTGCATGTCACCAACTCGCTTGGAGAATCACTGTTGATATTGCACGGAAAACTTACCCTCCAACTCACTTGCTCACTGACCGATCGACGCAACTCAACTCGCACTGACTGATTCCCGCAAGAGTGCTTGCTTATATAGTCAGTGGAATCTTGAACATTCTAGTCTATTTTGGCACTTTCTGGAGGAGAGCGGAGAAGAAGCTTCCAGAAGGTTCTAGTTATCTGCCGATAATGTGCCTGGTGTTTATACCATCAAGCAGCCATTATCGTTTATTCTGACTGCCTGGTGCCAACCTCCTGATAACCTTGGGCCATAGCCACTGGTTACACAATCCCTCAGAGCTGTTGATCAGACAGCTCTACAATCTGCAGCAGGGCAATCACAATGAACTACTGTCAGCTTCCTGTGGGGTTGACACCGAATGCATGACAGGGGCCCAGGTTCTGTGGCATGGATGTCACCACCTCTCCATTGATTTGAAGATGCAACCAATAGAAATGGCTATATGGCTTCGTTAAGGTCTTGTTCACATCAAGGTGCTCCCCGGTAGTGCTGACATGGGTTTCCTCAAGAATTTCCTTCACCTTTTTCTTCGGGAGCACCAGCAGTTCCACCCTAAAGGCTGGTTCACAACCGCCCAAGAACGGTAACCAGAATGGAAACGAGAACGGGAAGCAATGCGCCATGCAAGATATTGGTTTGCAACAGCCTGCTAACGAGAACAGGAATACATATCGATCACAAAGTGAAAGTCAATTTTGTGCATTGGGATTTCATTTGTTTTTAACTGACCAATGATATTTTTTCACCTACTTTCAATTTAGCCAAGCCAACGTCAAAATTTGATAGAGTAAACATTATCTAAATGCATATCCATTACATTTCAAATCCCTCTGCTTAAGCCAAGCTTTCATTCCTTTATTTAAAGGCATACATTAAAATTGTTTATTGTTCTTTTTTCATTTCCACCAGTTTTAGCTGTTCTTTGTACTTTTGCCATTGTGTTTAGGTAATACCCAGTTTTGAGTTGCATATAAACAAACTACAAATGACCCCTTCACCAAAGGAACCAGCGCTGATTAGATTTGCGGGTGTCGGGATGAGGTTAGAAAGCACATTTACTACTATTCCTTCCAGTTTCAAGTTTCCAGCTTGCAACTATAGAGAGCACTAGTGGCTGTTTCATGTCACGGCCGCCTAGAATAATCCCTAGAGTGAAGAGTCTAATATACACAATATGGATCTAATATGCTGTGCCCGAGAACGAGAAACTTAAGAGTTGGGCAACTCTTCTTTCCCGTTCCCAGGGCCCGGGAAGGCTTCCCATCGATTGTGAACACACCCATTTGAATACGTGTATTTCAACTTTCTCGTTCTGGTTACCGTTCTCATTGGTTGTGAACCAGCCTTAATCCTTCTGGCTGCAAACTCCCACACTATCTTGGATACATCGTTCCTGACCAGCATGGAGTCCCACTGCATCCAGCAGTTCTCACGGCTCGACCCCTCTGGGAGAAATATCCATACATGCAGGTCATATACCAGATTCTTTATCCTTGGATTGACCCTATGTCTCGATCCTCCAGTTGCTTCCTCCTCAAGGTCTCCTTGCCCCAACTGAATAGAGGTTGCACCATGGTTGGGTGTAGGGCTGCAACACTCATCCATTGCAGCCTCGATCATCCTCTTGCTTTCTTTTGTCACCCCATTGAGCTCTTTTCCTTGCTGATCTAGGCAGTCCTTCACTGTATAAATGTCATCTTCCAAGTCAGATTTAGTCTTTTAACTCCTTTGCAAAGTCATCTTACAGTGTTAATGACAAAACCTAATTGAGATTTCATTTTCTTTATTTCTGTTTTCACACTCTTCATTTCACTTCTCATCTCCAATCCGGATTTCATTTCCTCCATTGCAGTCTTCTTTTCTGTTCCCATCTTGTCCATTTCGGATTCCATTTCAGTCTTCATTTTCACTATTCTAGATTTTACCGTCTTCATTTCAACTAACAATTCTTTAATCAGTACTTCAATTGTAGAGTTTGATCCCACTTCTGACACCAGAGTGACTGTCCAGTTTTCAACTGTCACTCTCTCAGTTCTCACTCACTATTGTAAATTCTTATCTAATTCAACTTCACTGAGAGTTCACTTCACTAGGTGAACTAGTTCAATTCTCTGTCTCTTCACTTCTTTCATCACGTAGCTTCTTCAATGCCGTACAGTTCACTTCACTTCACTTGGTAGTCGAACACAAGACCTCTACAACTCGTTCGTTTCACAGTAGCACTCGCTGCATGTCACAACAGTCATCACCAACTTACCTGTCAACTCACTTGCTCAGTGACTGACCATTGCACTTGACTCGCAACTGACTGACTCCTGCGAGAGCACTCACATACGTAGTCAGTGTAACCTTTTCACAAGGTTCTCAAACATTCTAGAACGACTTCGCACACTTTCTGGAGCGGGAAAATTAAATTAAATTGAGTTTTATATATGCACGCTCTTTAACTGCTGTGGTGCTTAGTGTCCCATTCTATATTGGGCGTGAAAGACCGGTAATTTTGCTCAGAGGCCTCTTTATCAGGGTTGAGGTTCTTTTATGTGTCGTAAATCTGCAACACGGGTTCAGTGGCTTTACAGCTTGTGTAAAACGTTGTGATCCTCCATATGCGCAAGAGAGGAGAAATGAGGAGAACTGTCGAGAGTGGTGGGGGAGCAAGGGAACAGAAGTATATCAGAACTTGGAGGCGGTTGCTGATCCCCACCTCTCTTATTATGCAAGTGGGCTGGTCAGTGCTATTGCACATCTATGCTTCAGGAGTGGGGGACTGTCATGACATTTTACACTAGCTGTACTTCCCTTCCAAAGGAAGCCATGCTAAGGATTTTTATGCCCAAAAAAAATCCATTGCCCTCCGCTGGGTTTGAACCCGCGACCTCGGAAACTAGAGGCTAGCTAGCATGGTAACCACTATACCATGGAGGACAACTCTGGAGGGGGAGAAGAAGCTTCCAGAAGGTTTTAATTATCTGCTGATAGCGCGCCCGGTGTTTATACTAGCAAGCAGCAGTTATCATTGTTTATTCTGACTGCCTGGCACCAACCTCCTGATAACCTTGGGCTTTAGCTGCTCAATACATTACAAAGAGTTGAGCTTAGAAACATTGCACTACATTTATAATGTATGTATCACCATAATCACAAGATGGACATACATTCACTTAAAAATATAAGGAGTTAGTCTTCAATAATAATTGACACACAGTTGAGTTCGGAAAAGTATAAGGTCAGTCTTGGAAATACAGCATTGTTTTTATGATGATTTTATCACTGAATATCACAGTATAGGAATAGTTCCGCCTAAAAACTTGATGAATTAGTTTTCACCATTAATAATATTACTTAGACACAGTGGTTAAAAAAAATTAAAACGTCTGTGCATTCAGAACGGATACAGCTCCAGAACTGGAGACATCAACATCACTTCTGCTGCTCTCACTCACAGATGTATTTGTGTGAGAATTTTCATCTCCATGCTCAGATTACCATGTTAGCCTCTAGTTCCAGAGGTCGCAGTTTCATACCCGGCAGAGGGTGATGGATTTTTTCGGGCATAAAAATCGTTAGCATGGCTTCCTTCGGAAGGGAAGTAAAGCCGTTGGTCCCGTGTCGTAGATTTACAGCACGTAAAAGAACCTCAAGCCTGATAAAGAGGCCTTTGAACAAAATTTCCGTTCTTTCATGCCCAATATAGAAAGGGACGCTAAGGACCACAGCAGTTAAAGAATGCCCATAAATAAAACTCAATTTAATTTAATTTTCATGCTCAGAAAATTAAAATTACTTAATTTATCTGTTTCTACCAACAATAATAATCTGTTGCATTCACATGACTTTCTCTACTCACTCTTCTACAAACTATTCTTACAAAAGCTTACTCTTCTGTCTCCTTCTTGTTAATTGAGATAAGGTATGATATTTAGGTATGAGCACGATGAAGAGTTTTAAAAGGAGAATCACTTTGTGATGGCTTGTGAAATTCCATGCTCTTTGCATGACCATGAGAAAAACCAAATAGCAACTTACAAATTGATACAAGCATGAAAATTCAAACCAGGAACAGAGTATATGTCAATCCCACAAAAAGGTTTATTTGACATAAATTGTGTGTTTTAATGAAGTTTACATTTTTGTTTAATAATGTACATTTTTTACTTTCTGTACTACGTATAGTAAGTAGGGGAAGTATTATATTTCACCCAAAAATTTGATACCGAGATTTCACCGGAAATATATGTTTTGAGACCCCCTGAATCCAAAAAAAAGCATTTTTGGAAACATGTCCGTGTGTGTGTGTGTTTCTGTGAACAGCATAACTCGGAAACGAACAGTCGGATAAACACCAAACTTGGTGTTTAGTTTCATTATCTTCCAGAGATGCAACACGAAGGTTTTCAAGAAAATCCCCCCACCCCAGATTACCCTTTACATGGAACATTTTTCGAAAATTTTAATTTTCTCAAAAATGGCTCTAATGATTTTGATTAAAATATCATTATGTTTAAGATATTTTCATGACAAATAAAATGTATATCCTAAATTTTCTGGGAATGTCTCCAAAAGTGTTCTTTATTGTGAACGACTTTTGCATAACTGGTAAACCATAAGAGATAGACAAAATTTTACTACACAAAAAATGTAGATTGCGTTAAAATACACATTTATGTCATATACATTTTTTTGTTGAGTGGACCATTTTCGAGATATTGCTTGTTATTCCCTTAAATTTTTCAATACCTATTTTCTCAAATAGGAATTTGTTATTCATTTTTTTGTCTTGGATATGCAAAGAGTATTAATCTGTGGCAAAGAAAATTGTGCTGCACATAGCAATTAACTATTAAGAGATATGTCTATGCTTAAAGGCTACTGTATTTCTATATTGCCCTTGCAAATACGAAACAAGGGGAACATGGTACACCTTAAGAAATAGTCAAATATTGTTAGAACTGGTCGAGTAAAATGTAGTTTCTCTTTGCATGTCAAAAGATCGTTTCTGCAAATGTTTATCTCGATTAATATGAAATAGATGGAGAGTAAAAGTTTGTAGAAATAGTTTTTTACAAGAGTAGAGAAAGTCATGTGAGTGTAACACATCAGATTTTTTTTTGTTTATCTCCTTCAGTTTGCCAGTTATACAAAAGTCATTCAGAACGGAAAGGACTTCATAGGCTATACCCAGAAAATTCAAGATATACATTTTATGTTACATGTAAATATTTTAAACATATGGTATTTTAATCAAGATTGTTAGAACCATTTTTGAAAAAATAAAAAATAGCGAAAAGTTTACCATGGAAAGGGTAGTTCGGAGTGAAGATTTTCTTGTAAATCTTTGTGTTGCATCCTTGGAAGGTGATGAACTTAACTACTAAGTTTGGTATTTAACTGACCTTGCATTTGAATTATGCAGTTCACAGACACACAGAGATCATTTTCTTTATTTTTAGGAAGTTCTCAAAATGTGTATTTCAGGTAAATTTTGATATAGAATTTTTGGGTGGAATACAATAATTCTACAGATAAAATAAAAACTGCAAGAATAAAACTATCATATGCATTCCTTTATAAAGCTTGTGAAAACTGAACTTGGAATCATAGATATTGAATGAATTCTCAGCCAAGAGCAAAAAAGGGAATGAATTGTTGATGCCTGGCATCTGTTTTCATATTTTAGGCATGGAAATAAATTGGCTTCTTCTGATCACAGGGACTCAAAATATTCATTTTTGCCCTGTACTGTCCAGTTGAATATTTTCAGTTCACAAAGGGCTAATTATATGTTTGTAAGGGATAGTCATGGAAGCTGTTAATTGTTTTAAGAAAGACATTCATTTGTTTGTTTTTCAGATCTGTGTATTTTCACAGTACAAAGATTTTACTGTTGGGAGTGGATCACAGGATGCTCTGTCTTGGTGATTGATCACAGGAGGTCAGTGCTGACTTTTGGGAATCTAGAGGTTTTCTCTGTTGCATAGTATGAACTAGAACATGCAAACGTATGTCCATCATTCCAGAAGTTGCTAGTAACTGTAATAGTTGTATAATATATTAACAATTTTTATAGGTATGCACTTGAACTCATATAAATGTTATATTTATTTATTTATATTGTATATTACTGTTATACCAGTCTGTTTACACGTGATGGTTTTGTTTTTGTGTGACTTAAATTAACAGCTTTTGAGCTTCTTGATGACTCAAAAAAAGCTGAGATGTGCAAGTAAAATGCAAAATAAATGGTTAATAATTATTAGCAGCATCACAATTTTCAGTGAGACATATCAAATATAACAGTGAGGAGCACTTAAAAAAATGCTGTATGACAAGATTTATTTTGATATTTTTGTTATGAATTGGAGTTGTATTGGCTTTAAAATTATATAGAACTTAGTTCCACCACCATGCTTGCGTTCCCACTACGAGAATTATATTATTTTCAGTATTTGTTAATTTTAACCAGGGTCAAGTTTTTTCATAATATTCATGTATTTGTGAAACAATATATTCTTGCATTCTGAAAATTCAGCTGCTTAAAGCTGTTTATCTTAATTTTATTAGCTTATGGTTACCAGTAGCTCAGAATGTTTCCTTAAACACAATCTTTGATATGTATGATTTACCTAGAGTATGTTATTCCTTTTTTCAATAAATTGCTTTATTTACTGAAATGCTTAAAACTGATCACATTTATGAATGCCAAAATATGAAATATATGTGTCTTTGTACACAATTTTGTCTTTGAGAAGAGCAACCTGTTTTTGTAATTTACTAGTAAATTATGCTGCTTGGCCATTTAATTTTTTATTTCATTTTGCTGTAAATTTGTTTTTGCAGGTTAAAATGTTTAGTGCTTTATCTTGAATGTAAAATTCTAGAGTTTCCATATAATTAAAAGCACTTTATTGTTATTATATTTGTCACTCAATATCTCCATAAGGAATTTGCTTTGCACAAGTTTCAGAATTGTTGCCTATTATTTTTAAGAAAAATAAACATTAAAATATACTAATCAAGGTTCACAAATGGAATACTTTGGAAAGTAGTGTTTTATAAGCGTTCTACATTGGAAATTCTATTGAAATCTACCGGGCTATTTAATTCAATTGCTTTAGGTTTCAATATTTGCAGCACTTCTATTAATTGTTAACATGATTGCCTGTATTGAAATCTCTTGTTTTGAAATATTTTATTTTCCTACACTTGTTATTATGTTATTGCCTATTTTTGATTGAGTTACATGCTTGCATTTACCCTTTGACCTTAGGAAACTATTATTAGTGGAAAGTGAGGTAAGGAGATGGTACAACTGAGTATGACCGTGTTGATGACAGAAATAGAAATACTCTATTCTGCTATCATAAAACTATCGAGAAGACATTTTAGCTAAACTCTTGCACATGCTCTTAGCTTGATAAAGGACAAATAACTAAAAGATGATGATGATTTATGCCTATTTGTTGAATATAAATGTATTCATAAGCTTAAAAATATTGTCAGACTTTGCCAAGTTCCTAAATTCAATAGAAGCAAAGTCAGTGAGTTATTTTCTAAGCAGGATTATTTTCTTTAAAGTATTATGTTCATATTCACCTTTATTTGAAACCATTTATGAGAGGCTGTAATAAAAGATGTCTTTAGCATTATAACACTAAACTATAAATAGTTTTGTTCCAAATTTATGAAGCAGCTGTGCCTAAATTGTTGGAAAATACAAAGGTCATTCAATATATGCTTCCCCATTGCAAGAAAAAAATATTGTATATATTTAAATAACTTCAGTAATATTGCACAACTCCTCTCTATCTATTTTTGGTATCATGATATGAGTTTTCAAATATTTTGTATGTATCATGTTATGTTTTGTTACACAGCCATCTATTCATAGCAGTATCACTTTGTCATTTTCAAGTTGCTGACTTCTGAAGTGCTTCTTTAGTTAAGGCTGGTTCACAACAGCCCGGTAACGAGAACGGGAATGCATATTGATCACAAAGTGAAAGTTGATTTTGTGCATTGGGATTTCATTTGTTTTTAACTGACCAATGACATTTTTTCACCTACTTCCAATTTAGCTAAGCCAATGTCAAAATGTGATAGAGTAAACATTATCTAAATGCATATCCATTACATTTCCGATCCCTCTACTTATGCCAAGCTTTCATTCCTTTATAATGGCATACATTAAAATTGTTTATTGTTCTTTTTTCATTTCCACCGGTTTTAGCTGTTCTTTGTAGCTTTTACCATTGTTTTTTTTAGGTAATAGGCAGTTTTGAGTTGCATATAAACAAACTACAAATGATCCCTTCACCAGAGGAACCACTGCTGATTAGATTTGCAGGTTTCGGGATGAGGTTAGGAAGCACATTTACTACTAATTCCTTCCACTTTCTTGTTTCCAACTTGCGACTATAGAGAGCACTAGTGGCTGTTTCATGTCGTGGCCGCCTAAAACCACCTCTAGAGTGAAGAGTCTAATATGCACAATAGGGATCTAATATGTTGTGCCCGGGAATGAAAACGAGAAAGTTAACAGTTGGGCAACTCTTCTTTCCCATTCCCGGGGCCCGGGTAGGCTTCCCGTCAGTTGTGAACATTCCCATTTGAATACATGTATTTCAACTTTCTCGTTCTCATTCTGGTTACCGTTCTTGTTGGTTGTGAACCAGCCTTTAGGCATAAAGACGGAAATCACTTGGACCAAGATCAGGCAAATAAGGTGGATGAAACAATTTTCCCATTCTAATTTCATAAGCAGGTCCTGAGTTCTTTCACTTGTGTAGGTGAGCATTGTCAAAGTATTTCGGTTTGATCATGCTCTAAATTGTGTTGAGACATCAGACTTTCTTTCAGCTCTCATTGTAGTTCTGTGATACCAGTAGTATGCCAGCAAAACCTCCTGATAGTCTAGAACATTACAGTAATGAAAGTAAACAAGGAGTAGGAACACTCATTTACACCCTTCACTTTGCTTTCAACTGCTTCTTTATCATTGCTTATAATTATCGTTATAATAAATTTACCTGTTTAGTGCACGATCTTGTATTTCTATCTTCTTCTAAGTCATACTTGCCAACTTTTATGGTTTGCCCATAAAATGTATGGGAGCAAAATCCTTTTTAGGACTTTATGCCAAGGAGAGGTTTATACAGCTTTGTGGGCAGACATGGTGTTACAGATTTTCAGCATGACATGAAGAAACATTAAATTCTATTGCAATGTGTTGTAATGCAAGATTACAGATTGAATGTAACATTCTAATTGGTATACAGTGCTATGATAGACCAATGTCTATCGTTCATCACAATCATGATCATCTTCACTGTCCTGCAACAAAATGTATAGCACATGGGTTTAAAATTTTATTGCAGCACTAGTTATCAGCTGTAAATGGTACATTCAGTAATGGAAGATGTGAACTGTAAAAACAACTCCCTCATGCAGATTGTTTAGCTTATTCACATACTATGTTTCATCCCAGTAATTGTATTGATGCTTGCTAGGAGTAACCTCCCTCTTTTTGGTACAAATTTGAGCAGAGTTCATTGGTTGTTACTTTTAAGCATCAGTAATCAAATACAACACCCATCTTGTGCAAATCTTTTGCTGCTACATTTGCTTTTGTGATGAATAAATGCCCAGTTCTGCCCCAGGAGGCGGATGCGTAAGAATTTCAACTATAGTGTAATAATGCACTTCAGCAACGTTGCAGATTTTCATGCCTTTCCATGAACTCTGTGCAACCATGTCAGTGTAGAGATGCTAGTTGTTTTTTGTTTTTTGGGCTGTGAAGATGCAGTTCACAGTTGAACATCTCAATGGTGTCTGATTAATCAAGTTATATTGTGCACCATTCAGTGAAACTAATTCAGGACCATCAACACACAACAATGAAACACCTCATAAAAATATTGGGTTGTCTCATAAGTTCATTCATTTTGCTCACAAGTTCCATTTATAGCGCCTGAACCCTCTGTACACTCAAGTTATCGTAATTGCCTAACCACCTCTACGACTTAGAGAACAATAACCGACCCATTATTGGATATGACAGTATGTATTTGTGACTGACGTTGGCATGAACTTGTGTTTACAAACTATGGAAAGCAAAAAGGAACATTTCCGACATCTTATGGTGTTTAACTATCTAAGGGTAAAAGCGCCTTACAATGCCGGCAGAAAATTTGTGCTGTCTACGGGGAAGATGCAATAATGAAGCGAGCATGTCAAAAGTGGTATAGTCTATTTCGAGCTGGGAATTTCTCCCTAAAAGACAAACCTTGGTCTGGACGGCCAGTGGTTACGGACGTGGAAAGAATTCATGAAATGATAGTCAACAATCCACGAATTACAACTCAGGTGTTGATATTGGAGCTCAATTTAGCTTGTGCTACTGTAGCCAGGAACTTGGCAATATATTGTCGACAATAATGGTGTATACTGCAGGAAATAAATAGTTTGTTTACAAAACCTAACCGTCAGTTATTTATCTTCTGAATGACCTTGTGTTTAAAAGTTTGTAAATGGAAAGTTCGGCAACTACGCTGTCGTAGCTATGCTGCGAGTGAGGTGTGTTCCCAGGTGTTTGAAACGTAACGAAAAGCAAACGAACTTATGAGACAACCCTATACATCATTTCCATGTTTGTTTCTGGAGAAAAAGATGGGAAAAGTTACGTATTGAATGACACTTGTGACAGTTCTTTATATTTAAGAACAAAATTCTTTGCTCAGATAAACTGATAGAAGTCATTTAAATTGCCTCCCATTTGTAATTCGTCTTCTGTGTATTTGTGATGCATGTATTTTTATTTACTCCAAAATACCAAGAACGGAATAAGATTTAGAGGCAGATATAAAAGTTAATATGTACTATAAAATATAAACATAACTTCTGGTAAGCAAGTGAATTCTCCAAGACAGGAGTTTTGTTTGCATTTTCATAATGGTGGCAGACTTTAATGTGCTTTTCAGAGTTCTTTATTGAATTGCTCAACTCTTCTACACTTGCTTTCATTGTTGCATTTATAATCAGATATACCACTTTGTTTCTAACATTCACTTAAATTTTCTTTTGATAATTGTAATTGTAACACTTATCTTTCCCCAACTTATTCAAGTAATGAGTTTCACATTTCAGAAACTTCCTTAAACCTTGTTGCATCTTCCACAACAATATGGTCTATCTTATTTAATAACTTACTGTACATTTTTTTTTCAAATTAATGAAAATTGTAATTATTATGATAAGATTTAGACACTTGATTAAAATGTGGTTGTGTATAGCACTAAACATGTTTGCCATTCATACAACATAAGCATTTTAAAGAATAAATTTATGAAATTTCCCTATCACATTTTGAGGAATATCAGCTTGGAACCTTCAAGTTCAATGCTTATTTAAAAAAGTACATTGGTGAGATGAAAATCTTAGCTTCTTTTTTTTCTTTTTGAATAATGTAGATATTACAATTAATGAATATTATTCAAGAATTTGTGATGTGAAGTTTTAGAGATAACTTCCATGTACTAAAAACTTCTTAATTTTGTGCTGCAGTTTCTTATTCTAAAAACTGTTACATTAAATGAAATTTAATACCTTTACTATCTCTGATAATTGTTCTTTCATGTTGGGCTTGTATAGATTAATGGCAGAGAGCAGAATCAGATTTGAGCCATGGCAATGTCATGGAATTTTTTTTTTAAATCTGAGTTTTTAATCCAGATTTTACTTTTTGTACCTTAAAATTAGTGTTTAGTAGTGAAAATTAATAATACTCTTATACTCCTTGTCTAATGATTTTGGCAGAATAAGTTAATGTAACCTGGTTTAAGGGAAATTTGAACTTTTATTTGTTTTAAAATTTTTACTTGGGAAGAAAAAGCCTTAAGTTTATTCCTTAAAAGAGAAACAAAACAATGTTCCATAATTTTGGGATTTAAGTTGCATTAAACATTCCCCATTTTCCTTTTAAAGCATGAATCCTCATGCTGTATAATTTACTGTATTCTTAAACATTTTTTACCTACCTTCCATTTCCAATATCCTGAAAATAAAGTTCATTGTATTAGCTGTTTTCATAAAAGTTTAATAGACGTATAAAGCTTTCCATGCATAATGATATTTGTTATTTAATTAATTTTGACATATTGCTCTAAGTGTTTATCAGGCTTTTCATTTTAAAAGTATATTTCAAGTGATAAAAATATGCAGGGCTCCAGTAAATTGGCATGACCTATTGTTTAATAATGTGTTGTACAGGACAGCTGTTCTAACCTGTCATAAATATTACTACTCATATAAAAATATCAGGTTAATAGTTATATATGTATAAATGGCTTGTAATTATTGCTCTGTGTACTTAATAGCAAAGTTTTTTTGTTTTAAACAGGTCATGCAGTGATTATATTATTAAAGTGTAAACTAATGTAAATTATGTGAACATAATGCATTTGTCAAAACTAACACAGTGAGTGTATTAGGAAATTTGATTGTTTTTCATTACACTGACTTATAAATTGAAAATAAAGCAGGGAATGAAATAAAAAGTAATGCAAATTGGCCAGGGATAGAAATAGTCATTTCCTAGCAAAAAGAATTTAGGATAGCATGTGATGCTAGTAGTCAACGTTTGCATTGCTATTGATCAAGTTTACCGCATAATTGCCTTGAAACTAGTTCTAAAAAGCCAATTAGAGGGTCAGTTAGCAGTAATGATGAACTGTTTGGTGTGTAAAACCATTGGCTATTAAATTTAGTTATACTTAAATTCTTACAGTTTCATCTAATTTGTAACTTTTTGAAAAAATCAGCCACTGTGTAGCTCATGAAAAGTTTGTGTTCAATGTGTATACAAAGTTGTTTTCTTAAAACAGTTACTTATTAATATATATAGTATATATATTTTTATAGAGCTCATTGCTTAAATGGAATAATTGTGTAACATTATGTAGCATCTTATGTTATTTCATCTTGTTTAATGAGTGTTTGGTAATTTTCTAATACCTTCGAAAGTTAGCGACTAAGAGATTGTACAGGTATGCTAAAAGTGAATGGAATATGGAAATGTGTGTACAGTGATAGATTTTATATATTAATACGTCCATTGTATGTACACAGAACTTATTAATGAATTTAAATACAGAAATGTAAATAGTTAGCTGTTGTCCATTGTAATTGCACTAGCCTGTAAAAATGCATTAATATTGTAGAGTGGAAAAAATAACATGTCTATGAAGGGTTGGAATGAAAATTGTGAAAGCTGTCACCAAAGAATAATGCAAACTTAGTCAGACACTTTGCACTCTCACAAAGCTTTTAAAATTGTTTTCTTTTGAGTGGGGGGGGGTGTGAGAAATAACTATAGCTTTATCATTTAAAAGTTTGCAGGCAAGGGTTATTGTACTTTGCTGCTATGTGTTTCTACCTTGATGGTCTCAGCTCTTCTATGCTTGTATTTTAGGGAGAGAAAACTCCCCTTTTAATAAGAGTGCTTACTGAGTGGCATTATTGTACAGAGCAGTCCCTCAGCCATCTGGCCAGTAGTCGCGATGCGTGTTCCGCTCGCTATATTCAGTGTATCTGTTTATTATTCTCATTATTGTTACTGATACCATATTATTACTGATATGATGATTATTACAATATATTGATTACCTATTGAACAAACATAATTACTTTTTATTTTATCAGTACTAACCTTTTTCACAGTCGCTGTTGAAAGTGGTGTCCTTCGGCAGATAAACATTCTTGGCACCTTCTGATGAAATTGCCATTCACACGCATAAGTTCTTGTTCCCTAATTTCTGTTCTTATATTGTTTTTAAGATCGTCTATGGTGCAAGGATTATTCCTATAGACTCTACTTTTGAGAGTTCCCCAAAGATAAAAGTCACACACAGTAAGATCCGGTGATCGAGCTGGCCATAACCCTTTAGAGATTATTGTCTTCAAAAACATTTTCTTCCGTTAGAACCCTTCGTTTGTTTTTACAATTTACAACATTAAATGATCCTGTTCTCTTCACTTTATTCACTAGATATCTAAGTGTTTCTCTACTCGGAACTGTAACACCAGGAAATTTATCGTGAAATTGCTTTCACATACGTGTTATGCATAAAAAGTCTTTGTTCAAGCGAAAATTTGAGTACCATTTCTGGGTTGTAATAATCCAATAATTCAATTGCACACAAATACACATGCGTCTCACGTTTATACACAAGAAGCAATAGCAGCTGACTGAAGCCCGCTGCCACATCTCCGATAAGTGGAAGAGCCCGTGGCCTTGAGTTCATTCAGACATGTCACACAAGACTTCCGTGCAATTCGTGCTGAGGGACTGCTCTGTAGTTAACTCCTCTTGTTTGAGGCATGTCACAAGATGGCTTAGCAAATTATTTTTTACAGTCAAATGTATTTGCAGTTTCTGTCTACAGAAGAAAACTTTATCATGCATATGTTAAATTTGCTAACTTCAGGGCTCATTATCTCAGAAACTATACAAGGTCTGTTCAAAAAATTCCGGAACTTTGTCCACAACATTTTTCTACGCTTAGCTTTTACTTATTGTGCATGGTCTCCTTTGAAATACTCTCCTCCACAATTGATACACCACTTCCTACGCCGTTTCCACTTCCGGAAGCAGTCTTGGTACATCTCTTTCTGGATCGTGTGAAGTGCCATCTGCAAACTTTCTTTTATCTCATCTATTGTTGCAAATCTTCTACTTTGGAAATAAAAAAACGTCTGCAGGGGCCAGATCTGGAGAGTACGGAGGATGAGGCAGCACAGTGATATCGTTTTTTGTGCAGTAGTCACGCACCAACAGGGATGAATGTGCGGGTGCATTATCGTGATGCAAGAGCCATGAATTGTCTTGCCACATTTCAGGCCATTTCCTTCTCACATTTTCTCGCAGGCATCGTGACATGTGTTGATAGTCAGTCTTTGATTGGCACGCACAATTTCATTGATGTTCCTGACATGAGCATTGTTGGTAGACGTTGAAGGGTGTCCTGAATGAAGGTCATCTTTAACTTCCATCCGGCCATTTTTAAACTGTGTGAACCATTCGTAACACTGAGTACTGCTTAAGCACTCATCACCGTAGGCTTCCTGCATCATTTGGTGTGTATCTGTAAAGGTTTTCTTGAGTTTCAAGCAAAATTTAATGCAGACACGTTGCTCCTCTAACTCTGCCATCTCGAAATTCACAAACTATGCAACACAATGTTCTACACATACAGCACTGAACAATAACTAACAGACATAAAATAATGAAACTTCCGGCAGTTACACATTAAACGCAGGCGTGTGAAGGGATGTCAACTGCATTTGGTTCCAACGCTCCATTGGCGTGAAATTATGAATGCTCCAGAATTTTTTGAACAGACCTCGTATATTTAAAGAGAGAGGAACGACATGAGTTGGGATACACAGAAGCTGCCATATTTAGCATAATAGCAATTTGTAGAGCAAAACTTCCTCTAAAAGATAAGCCAAAAAGAGAGTGGGGGTTAACATTTTTGTTTTCTGTGAGGTAGTATAAAATGATATATGTAGTACTATACTTAAAATACAAGTATTGTGCCTAATTATGAACTATATACAAACTAAAGAGAAAATTCCAGTTTATAAGACTGCATAATAATTTAAAATATCAACTTTTGCCATTTAATATCCCTTTAAGCTGAAATGTTTTCTGGTGAGAGTTCTCTCCATAATTTAATATAGTATACATCATTCATACAGAGGACATAATACACTCTTCGAGGGGTTATAACCTAAAGCAAGACAGGGAATTATTTTTGAGATGCAATTGAATTACTGTACAAGAGGAAGAACAATGCATTTCTTGTGAGAAAAAGTCTTTCATTGTTTGTTACACTTGCATGTCTGCATAAGAGACAAACATTTTCTGTGTGGTTCAGGTAATTATTAACATCACTTGACACACTGCAGGGCACAGCATTAGCAAATATTCAAACCAGATTTATACCCCCTTTCTCTGCAGGTTCAGTTCAGCACAGAATTCAGAGATCAGTTTGCAGAAAATTGAGTAAAGCCTTTTCAGGTGCAAAGAAAAATGTAAAATGCAAATTTCTATTACTGACAGCGTTTGAACAACTATGTCATTAGATTCAGAGCTGCAGGGAAAGGCAGGTTTAATTCCTTGAAATGTAGATTTGAATAGTGTACCATTGGGATGGGGGGCAGGTATACGAAAATTAAGTTGTCTGCTAATTAATCACAATAATATACTTCTTAGCCATGCATTTGAAATATCACAATTTTCCCAATGTATATGTAAGTTTTAATCCTTTGTAATTATAAAAAAATACATAAGTGGAATTTCAAACCATTTTAGGAGAGTATGGTCGTACAGAATTGTATATGAAACATTCAGGAAGGTATTATACCAAGAATATTTTCTTTTCTGGATTTATTGATATTGATACTGTTCATTTCACTAATAGAAAATCTTGCCCTATTCCACACACATTCACGCTAAGCTGTACTTCCTTCACTCTTTTCCTCTGTCTTAGAGTGCCCTCCTTAGCAAGTGTTTACAAAAGCCAAAAATTGACAACAGCAAATATATAGCAGTAGTAAATGTTCTATAGACTTTGATTTAACATCATTTGCTTTCATGCTTCCCAGTAGTATTTGCTTATTTTCAATTCTTGTTTTAAGCATTTTCTGGAGAGTTTTACAGACTAGCACATGTTCTTTGTTCATGATGGTGTTAATACGAGGGCTCTCCCAGAAGTGCCCGACGTAACAAAGAAAATGCAAACATTTTGAGAAAAAACATTTTTATCTCTCCATATAGTCTCCTTTCAGCTCCATACACTTTTCCAGCGGTGTTCAATAGCTTTGATACCCTGCTTATACTGAGAACCATTGAGTTTTGCAAGATAGCCATCAACTGCAAACTCCACCTCTTCATTGTTGACAAATCTTTTACCACCAAGCCATTTCTTCAACTTTAGAAACAGAAAATAATCAGAGGGGGCTAAGTCTGGCGAATACGGTACATGAGGAAGCAATTCAAACTTTAACTCATTGATTTTGGCCATGGCAATAATGGATATGTGAATTGGTGCATTGTCTTGATGAAACAAAAGTTTATTTTCCACTAAATGCAGCTGTTTTTGCTTGATTTTCATCATTCAAATGCTGCAATAAGTGTGCATAATACTTGCCATTTATTGCTTTTCCTTTTTGAAGATAATCATTGAACATTATTCCACATACATTCCAAAAAACTGATGCCATGACCTTGCCAGCAATTGGAACTGTCTCACCTTCTTTGGAGCTGATTCTCCCCTTTCAATCCATTGTTTTGACTGTTCCTTCATCTCAGGTGTGAAGTGATGTTTCATCCATGGTTATGAATTGACGCAAAAACTCGGCTTTATTGCAGTAAAACATCCTCATGATGCTGCTTTTGTTCTATCGTGAGTAAATGCGTCACCCATCTTGGACATACCTTTCTCATGTCTAAATTTTCAGTCAGTATGCTATATACAGCATTTTTTGAAATGCCTACGATGTCTGTTAGCTCATGTGCTCAGTCGTTGGTCATCCAATACCGTTTTGTGGATTTTCCTCACAATTTCTGGCATGGTCACCTCATTTGGTCGACCACTTTGATGTTCTTCTTGGCAGCTCGTACGGCCTTGCTTAAACTATTTTACTGTTGTAAACGAAGGAGCAGACTCCCCCAGAGTAGAATCTAGCTCAGCTTTAATATGAGTTGGACTAAGACCTTTCAAATGAAAGTATTTTATCACATAACAATGACCAGTTTTATCCATGTTTACAAATTTGCAGAGAGCGTTCACTATTAATGGCTGCCAAACAATTACTAAATGATGTAGGCATCATCAAGCTTCAGACTTAAGCTTTATAGGGTTGGTACTTTCTACCACAGTCATTTGTTTGAAACAACAACCACTATCTATACATCAGGTTGGGTACTTCTGGGACTGCCTCGTATCTTTGCATGAAACTGTGTTGAAGATGTCCAGCCAAACAGTCATGACCTGTTACTAGACAAAATAAGGCAACTGCATCTGATTGAAGACTATTTGGTACAATATTAGCTTATCAGTTTGTTCTTCCCTTGCCTAAATTAGGCTGCATGTCAGATTTATGGTCTCTTCTTGGGCAGGATTTTCTAGTTGAGAAATGAAAGTACATTTATGAGCTAGCCATTATAAAGCACTTTCTTAAACAGAGGAGATAATATAAATGAAGTCATATTAAATGTAAGAAATACGTGATGCTATAATTTAATGACTGCATAAAGTGTGAATTAAAATTGTCCTGAGGATTAAACTTTTGTTGAGATGTGCAGAATGTGTCAATCAGGGATTTCCTGTTCTTTAATATGTTAGATGGATTGGTGTTTTAGTGTAAAAAGAAGAGAGTTGATTGATGTTGCATTGTTGTTATAGACGTTGTGAACTCCTCCCATAATAAACATGAGAGGAAAGCTGTCATTGTAAACGACAGGATAGTAGTTCAAAATAGGCCTATATAATCCATAGACTTAATAATGAAAGAAGCACATTTACATCCTAATTGTAATGCACATGTGCAGATTGTTGTTTTATTATGATGTTGAAATGATGGATTTGTATAAAAATTTGATCGTTAGAAAGTAAGTCATAGTGGTACTACTTTTCATGTATGATACTCAATTCTGTTCTTTCTTCTTACTCCTAAGACAATAACTTCTAGATTTTCGAGTGGCACTGCCTGCCATGGTGAGGCTGTGAGAGGGGTTTATGTGGAATGCAGATTGTGGTGATAGTTAATGGTTGCTGGGTGTCACATATAAATAATGAAGCTAGGCATATATTTCATGTTCATAAACAGTTGCAGTGCATGATATTTCAGGAATTCAGACATATTATGATTACTTTTTTGATGCAGTATGTTCAGGGCAGAGCTTGTTCTATAAAATCTTTTGCCTGATGAAGTGTTAAAATTTCCGAAATTTAAAACCGAGAATAAATAGTTACGAGTAAATAAGTCAAGTGCTCTTTTTTGTTGATAATTTATAAGTAATGTCTGTGATTTTGCAATTGACCTCTACCTCATTCATTCATATTCAAGAATATAAACATAAAGTCACGGCTTTTCTTTTGCAATGAATGTTCCAGAAATAAAAAAAAAATTCACATTGAATTTCAAATATACATTTTTAAGAATTGTACCGTATAAAACTTTCAAATTTTAAACATTTTTATGTAAACTCTAACTTTGTCTTAAAATAAGTACATTCACAAGCAAAAATAATTGATGCTGTTGGAATGTAACAATTTTGGTTCATACAGAAATGTCAAACAAATTTTCTGTCTCATCTTGCACTCCAAAATGAAGTAGGTATAGTACATTTTAGCAAGATAATTAACATATACTTCTCCCTATTATTGTCATTTATTAATCCAGATCCACAGTACATATAGTTTATAGAAGCCACCCCTTATTCTTTAATAAGAGTAATTATTATTGATAATTGAAGGATTTCAAAAGGTTTATTTAAAGTTTGTACAACTGTGACAGAAAATAAGTGAGATGTCTTGAATACAAATACTTGTAAGTCCTATTGTGTGCTTTCTAGTTTCTCATTGATGAAATGTTTAGTGCTTTTGTGGTTAGGAATGTAGGCTCACTTCTGCATCAAGCTTTTCTTCTTTTTTTTTGGTTTGTCTGTGTGTGTGTGTGTGTATGAGAGAGAGAGATATTATTATAAATTATTTTCATACACAGCAATCTGCATTTGCATTCCATTTTGTGCACAGAAGTCTGCACAAATGCAGCAACCTTGGACAGATTTGTTTTCAGTGAATCATGCCAGGTTTGACCATGTCACAATACGTACAAAGGCAATCCCTCCTTATGATAGCAAATGCTGCAGGCTTTACTTGTTGGACTGCAAGGCATATTGGAAATTCATGCAGTTACAGTTTAGATGTTAATGGGATGAGATTATAGGGAATGGATTGTTGTGTTGGTATAAAGGAATTCCTTCCAATCTGCTTCTGACATGAAAGTATATTTGCAGCACATAAATGGCCATGAACAACGGCTTAGAAGGAGCACCTGACAGTTACAGATTGTTTTGCCTAACACTTGCACAGGAAAATGTCAACAGGAATAATATACTATTCTCAGATAAGGCAACTTTTTTTATAATGTAAAGGAAAGTGATTGTATATGATCCAAGACATGTAGCTAACAATTTCTCATGTTTGCATATTCTTGTTCGGGCTGGATATCAAAGAGTGGTTTGAGTGTATTGTGGAAGCTTAATTATACATTGAACAATACACAATAAGGGGTCACATTTGAGCCTATTTTGATTTCCTCTCTAAGGTTGAGTTATGCTGATGGAATTATTGAATTCGCATAGAGTAATCATCCTCTCCACACATGTCAAGCAGTTGGTTCTTAGGAGGCAGCATATCAGAATGCTAAACCGGCCTTTCTGTTCACTATATTTGAACCCAATCAATATTTTTTGGCATGATGTTGAAAAGGAGTTGTACTCAAATTTTTATGCAAATGCATGAAGGACATAAGATGGCTCACTGACACAAATTCAAGAAGCCTGGATGTTGTAGCCTCTCATCATCATTAAAGAATTTGGTTTGATTAAGGGCAATTATGCAAGGGTTAGTTTGGAAGTAATGCCTCCTATTGTTTTTGTTTTCTCTCTTATAATTTTGAACAAAATTAAATGAAAATTACATAGCATGATAGCCACAACATTCAGGCTTAATTTGTAATCTCCGTCTCTGTTTTGGTCCACCTGGAAGCAAGGGCATGTATTCTAGTGCAGTAAAACTCACAGTCTTTCTTCCTTAGCTATTGATGCACAGATGTTCTCAGGATCTCCTTGTCTTCAAAGTGAATCTCATGATGAGCTTCCTTTAGTGGTCCGAGCAGATGGAAATATGATGGAGCTAGGTCAGGGCTATATGGTGGATGGGGTAAGACTTCCCTTCTAATTTGCACAATCTGTTGGGTGGTGCAAAAACTGGTGTACGGCCTTGCATTGTGCAAATGAACATCTGCCATAGCTATTGATGGATGAACGTGTCGAAGGCATGTTTTAAGCTTCTTGAAGGTGCTGATTACTGGACAGAATTTACTGTGCATCCCTGAGGCAAAAATTCAACCAGAATGACACCCTCCTCATCCCAAAACACTGTTGCCACAACTTTCCCTTCCGATCGCACAGTTTTTAATTTTTTCTTCTTGGTGAGGATGTATAATGCCATTCGAGGTTCAAAGAAATGAACCCAAGTGTCGTCTCCAGTCACAATTTTCGCCAAGAATGCCTCTCCCTCCACACTGAAGGGCTGCAAGTGATTGGGGGCTTTTCTTTTCTTGTCTCTTTATTGTGGTCTGTTAACATTCTTGGTACCCATCGTGCACAAACTTTTGAGTACCCCAGTTTTGCAATAATCTCCATCACATTGCCTTTACCAATTGAGAGCAAGAGAAAGAATTCATCTGTTGTTACCCAGAGGTCTTACTGAATGTTGCTTGGGGTCATGTAGTTGCTGACCTGCCACTCCTCGTTTCATCAGCCAATGATGTTTGCCCTTCAGCTTCTCTACATTGATGATGCCTACTGTTGGATCAAGATAATCATTTTTCAGCTTTTCATGAATACGAATGGGTGTTTCACCTTCTGCATTCAAGAATTCTATCACAGAACGCCGCCTAATATGTACACTGATATCTGCCATTTTATAAGAGACTGTTATGCTGCTACCTGTTAACTTGGGAAGCTGTGATTGCAGTGGATTACAGAAGAAGGTTTGAGAAATCGCACCAAATTCGAGATTTTTACAGAACTAATGTATTTAAGATAAAAAATTCTGATGTGTTACACTCACATGATTTTCTCAACTCTTGTACAAACTATTTTTACAAACGCTTATTCTCCATATGCTTCATGTTAATCGAGATATCGAGATGTCAATCTTATTGCTAATTTTCTTGTAGATGCAAGGGGGAATATGGTAGGTTTTAAGCGATAGTCAAATATTTTAAGAGCTGGTTGCTATGTGGAATATTCCATTCTCTTTGCATTACCAGGACCAAAAAAACAAATGAATAACGAATTTCCATTTGAGAAAAAGATAAGCATTGGAAAATTTAAGGGAATAACAAGCAATATCTCGAAAATGATTCACTCAACAACAAAAATGTATATGACAAAAATTGTGTATTTTAATGGGATCTACATTTTTTGTGTAATAAAATTTTGTCTATCTCTTATGGTTTACCAGTTATGCAAAAGTCGTTCACAATGAAGAATACTTTTGGAAACATTCCCAGAAAATTCAAGATATGCATTTCATTTGTCATGAAAATATCTTAAACATATGATATTTTAATCAAAATCGTTAGAGCCATTTTTGAGAAAATTAAAATTTTCGAAAAATGTTCCATGTGAAGGGTAATCTGGGGTAGGTGGGATTTTCTCGAAAACCTTTGTGTCGCATCTCTGGAAGATACTGAACCTAAATACCAAGTTTGGTGTTTATCCAATTGTTCGTTTCTGAGTTATGCTGTTCACAGACATGGACATGTTTCCAAAAATGCTTTTTTTGGATTCAGGGGGTCTCAAAACACATATTTCCGGTGAAATCTTGGTATCGAATTTTTGGTTGGAATACAATACTTCCCCTACTTACTATATGTAGTAGAGAAAGTAAAATAGGAGGCATTACTTTCTGACTAATCCTTGTACATGCCGAGGGTTCATATACCCAATGATGATGAGGTGAATGGCCTCTTTTGAAGCCTGCATGTAGGCTCTTAGAGCCCTTTTATGCCTCCTAAACTAGGCTTTCAATCAGATCCAAAGGTCCCGATAAAATGCACATCCTTGATATTTGCCCTTCTTATATCCTCATGTTCTGAGTGAAAGCAAAATGCATAGCAAAATGTTTGCACTTGCATATGCTGGGAGGATTCATTTTCTTTTACACAACTTACTGCATAAAGGTTCTTGTATAAATCTCATTATGTGCAAATGTCGATGCAATGTGTTGTTTGTTTGTAAATAGCCAACACCACCTCTGAATTTAGATCTAGTTTAATCTGCATACTGCCTGGTCCCCGAAATAAATTCATGGGCTTGCCTGGCAGTAGTTTGTTTATTCCAATATACAAGATGAGCCCTACTTGTTGGGTAATCTCATATTTGATAGTTCTGGGAGATGCCACAAAAGGACTCAGATCCTATGAAGTTAAGACCTGGGATCATATGCCCAACTTCAATGTGTATTTATTTGCTTATGTGCTCAAGTGAACAATAAAATTAATTAGGAATTTAACTTCTGTGCTAATACCAGTAAATGTGAAGTAAAGTAAATCCAGGACACATTAGTCACAGCTGATAAGTCCTAATGATGCATCAAATTGAAGTATTGTTTATCCACAGTCCAGAAAGCTTGAGCTCAAGGTATAGCTTTTTCTGATGATGGCAACATTATAGAGGTTAACATGCATTATATTACTAATTTCAAAGTCTGAGGTCTGACAGGTACCAAATGAACTACTTGCCAATGTGGGCCACCAGTATCACCTGACATGTGAATATGAGAGAATAACAAGTGCACAAATAACATAAGATCAAACACCACACAGGGAACAACAGAAAACAGCAAATATTGGTTACACTGGCAAAGTTGATTTGGTTATCATATAATAAGCTTTCCATTCCAATTTGTTTTTCTAACTGCAGCACTACCTAATACCAGGTCCCAGCTCTCAAAATTAAACACATTAATGAGAATGTGGTTTTAATAAGTATTAAATATATATATTTTCTACAAATTTAATTTGTTACTGCTTAAACTTGATCACTCAACCTGATTATACCTTCAGAAGGGGGGGATATATGATCTCTAGTCACAAACCCGAAATGTAAACCAGTAGGTTCATCATAAAAACACATTGTTAACCACAACCACTAGTCTCTGTGTTATTTCTTACAGCAGAGGAGACATTCCCATATATTTGTTACCAATTCCCAGAAGGTAATTAAAGACATTTGGCATCTTGGCAGTGGAATGTTAATCTTTAAGGCCTGATGTGTCAATCAGAATTTTCAATATAACATTCTTTTATTCACTCCATACAAGAAAGATGCATCTGTCTTGGAACCAAAAACTCTTGCTTTAGAAACCCTTCACACAAATTACCCATCTAACAATTCATTGCACATTTATAGAGATCCTTCTTAACATCAGCAAAGGAGCTGGAGCTGGTGAGCTGTAAATTCTTTTTTTTTTTCTACAAAACAAGTTGGGAAAGATACTACTTACAAATTTTGATGGTGAGAAACTATTTATACCTCCCTTCAAAACATATTCACCTGTCTTCAACTCTGCAACAATACTGTCATTACTATCTGATTCAAGAGCTGCAATCGAAGCGATAATATCAACTTCTTCTGCCAAGATGCAAACAAATATGTTCATGACTTTCATGGTTCAGCATATATTACTTAACAAAGAAATGGTTATTCACAGCACATGTGATGTAGAAGAAAATGAGAAGACAAAAGAGGGTCCAAGATTCAGCAGTAAACAATATAAATTTTCCTATGAATCTATAAAAAGAATTATAGAAATTTAATAGAATCTAATGAAATCTACCAATTAAAAAAACTAATGGAAGACACTACCTTAGTTCCTGATTTACCTTGTAAAACTGCTGCAGTTAAGTTTCAACAAGTTGTAATTAGTGCAATAATTATTGGCCATGACTGAGTAAATATTTTCACAAAATTGAAATATTGCCATCACGAAGTTGTGTATTGTTTAAATCTCTTTAAAACACAATTTACTTCAAATAGCTTTTTTTTGGTGTTATTTGCTATTTCCAAGATATCCATGCTCTGAATTCCGAGATAATTGTGCTCTGAACAAGTTGAAATTGACATGGATTATTTGGAAAAATGTACAACTCTTCAAAATCAACAAGAGATCACTTATCTGGAGAGCTAGAAGTAGAATGACTTCTTGTTAGCTCCTGAGCATTAGACACACACACACATTATAGTGACTCGGATAGATTTGTGAAGATGGAAACAAGCTTATATCTGCCAGACTACATCGTTACATGGTTGAATAACTTTATAGTCTTTGTCAGTGTTATAACGCAAGTGCTTACATGATGCTAAATTCCAATTCGAGCTGAAACCCTTCTCTTGTTAACTGATATGACAGAAATTTTTAATACCTGATATACAACTCTAAGTGTAATCCATCTTTTGATGACACCGATGAATATGTCTTTCTTCTCTTGTCTGCTTTCCAATGTTTTGCACTGTTTACTAAAGAAAAAGTGATAGATAGGCTTCAATAGAACAACGTTGGTCTGGATGGCTTAGTTGGTTAGGTGCTGGCCTTCTGATCCCAAGGCAGTGGGTTCAAATCCAGCCCAGATCAATGGTTTACTAGCATGTCAGTATGTTTACTAGCATGTAAAAGAAATGCAGGATGAAATTCAGGCACTGATATGCTCATAGCAATTGACAGTATCATTAATTAACAAAATATTATTATTCAATAGAACAACAATTGCAGTTCAGCTTTTAATTTTCATTTAGACTTGCAGTACCTAAGTCTCAATCTAGAGAACCAATAAAAACATTTATTTAGTTATTTAACATGCACTAGGGTTAAAAGCTACTCCAAAACTAGTTTTATTCTGAATAAAATAAAAAAGGTATTTGCAAATACTTTTCTAAAAAAAACATTTTTAAACAGGTAAATACAATTAATAATCTCCTTTGGTTTTTACTCATTAATAATTGGTATATTGAAATTAAAATTAGTACATCCAAGATTTATTTTGTTAAAAACTTCATTTTATTATAATATAAACTTTCTTGGATATAAATGTTGCTAACTGACACTTTTCAGTAATATGGAAATATCATTTGCCAGGTGCAAAAAGTTCTGCAAAACCAGAATGATGAGTCTGCTTTTAAAGCAAGTAAACTCCATCCTTCAAGTTGTGCTACTGAAAATGACTACTACCAGATTCTATTCTATTATATTTGTGTTTTATTTCTTACATCTGCGCTTAAGTATATACACATCTTCTATTGTATCAAGTTCCCTTCAAATTGATCTGAAACACGATTCACTTTGCTAAGACGTTAGCATGAAACAAGGTTGCATAGGTAAAGAAGGCTGAAAGCAGAGGCTTTTTCTACAACATTGTTAACTTATATGCTTATTTCCTTAACATAATCATTCATTTGTTCCTTACTGTTTGCAGAGAAAGAAACTTACATTAGGCATTTGTTGATTCCCAAGCTCTTCAATTATTTTCAGAGAGATAGAACTTTCAGCCTGCTTTGGGAAATAATGCCCTTAATAGTATTTACTTGTTTAAGGGAGACCAAACAATGGAAACTAGCCACCTGCTATTCAATTTTTTGATATAGGAGATATATGATCTCACTAAGGGATAAAAATATTTTGTTTGTGTAACTTTAGAAGTAAAAAATACATTAACTGGACCTTCATAGGTAAGCTTAGTATGCTTCAAATCAAAAATACTATGTTAATTACATGCACTATTTGAAAAACAGGATATTGAAAGTTAGATTAATGCTGTTAAGACTTTTTCAGTTGTCCAGGACATAAGCTGTATAGAAAAGTGATAAGTTATGACTTATGAGATTAATGTAGTGCATTTTGTTATGCAAATGTAAACCATTTGGCTGCATTTCAGTTTTATTCATAATTATACAATAAAATAATAATAATGGAAAACATTAATTAAAAACAAATTAAAAATACTGCACTGTTCGCAGATAAAAGTATGAAAAGTTTGTCAAATTGGGCATAAATGGCACATAAGCTTTTGTTATGATTATTAGACTAGTTTGTGAATAAAGTGTACCAAAAACAGAGAAAATCCAAATTTTTAAAACTTCTCATGCTGCTATGTATTAATATTAGTGTAGTTTGCAGAGAAAATAATTTCAGGTACTTACCAATCAATTCAGGAAATTTTTTTAATTACCAATAAAAATTTGACTGGCCTAGCCAACGTAGATTTAGAGAGAATTTATTTATTTTTGTTTCTTAATATTTACAAATTCTCAAGCCTTTTTGACGGAGTACCACTAGATGGCGATGCTATTGATAATTGGAGTACTTACGCTTAATTTGAAACTGCAGAATGTTTAAACATCAAGTTATGAAATAAAATTGAAGCTCTTAGCAACAGCATAGGTTAAAAAGCTTACACTTCCATTGTAACATTTAAGTAAATTACCAAGTGCCGTAATTTTGATCCTAATTTATTTACATGTGATATGAATACTTGTGCATTTGTTAATGCGATATAGTGGGTCTGTAACTTTGTGAAAGAACTTGTAACTCCAAAAAGTAGAGTTACTCTCTCTTCACTTCAGCTGATATGAGATTTTGTTTTGGGCTGGTGTATAACAGTACCCAACTTGTATTTATTAGAAACCAAAATGTAATATAACATGCCAAAAACCAAGAAAACATGTTTTCCAAGGAATATGCATCAAAATTGTCTAAGAAACACAGTGTTCAAGACCTAGCATTATCATAACTCAAATATTCCAAGTACTATAACATTCCATTACAATGTAAATGTTGAACATTTGTTACTATGGTGAATTTTCAAGCTATACTCAATTTTTCAGAAGAGGGCACTGAGGTAGCTCAGTGATGGCTCCTGTACTGAGAAATGCTGGCTGGATTCCTGGCTATGGTGGCAATTTTAAATTTCCCCATCCTGGCATCCCCCTCTGACTAGCTCCTGTGAAGTGTCCCCAAGGTCCAATTTAATTCAGAGTGCATAATAGAAGTTGTAGGTCCCCTTGTTCCATTGACATCAATGTCATCTTACCATTGGAGGTAACAGACACCTCCCAAAAGTACCTCCAACTAAAAGATGATCCAGTCATCATTTTGTGGATTGAGGTTCCTCCAAAACATTTTAAACAATTTGTTCTCAGCAGCTAACAGTTTTTCAGACAATGTTGACTTTGATACTATGGTGTTTTTTCCCCTTTCTTTTTATTAGCTTTAGAAACGCTGTTGTTCCTTAGACAATTTTTAATAACTATTGTAGTGTTATGATTAATTAAAACATAATTTTTGTAACCTATGCTACTTAATGAGATGAGAAATGCTGTCTTTATTTAGCAAATGACAAACTATTACTGTTAACAAGGTATACTACTGTTTTCACTCACTTGGAGATCTATACTTGTGAAACATTGTCTGCACGTCTTTCCACAATGTTTATTATAAAGTTTGAAGAGTGATCCTGTTAAAAATAAACCTGAAATGCTCTGTGATGCAAAACCAATCATTTTTATTATAGGTGTGAGCTGCTTACATATATAATTGATATAAAATCAATCCATTCATCTACAAAATTTCTTGAGCTAAAATAGAAAGAGGTATCATTTGTGCTGTAAAGAAAGATCCCAGTAATCAAACAATGCTGTAATCTTTTCTTTGCTTGCTCAAAGGATTCATTGTGGTACTTAAAAATATCCCAGCAAACCAGAAATGTTACAAAGTGTGCCAGGATGAGATTAAGCAATAACATGTGTGTATTTGTTACTGGTTATATTTGTTGCATCAAATAAATGGTGCATATGTGTGCTCAGTTCTTGTAGTTAACTTTTGCTCCTTACTTTTCCTTCCTTTTCCTTAATAAATAATTTGACATTACCAAATGAAACAATGTTGATGTACCTACTGTGTAAAGTGCAGTGGCGTAGTGTAAGGGTAGACTTTGAGACTGAGTCTACCTAAATAAATTGCCAAGAAAGTAAGTACATTTTTAAAATATAAATAAAGACAGCCTCAAACAAGTGATGAAAAACTAATTAATACAATCACCTACACCGCTGCTTACCCCAATGCCCCAAACCCCTACTGTTAAGCTATATTACTGTTAAGTGTCAGATTGTAGTGCTGCATGCTTAGGCAGCTTGGGAATCTTATGATGCAGCAGCAAAGTCGAGTAGAGACTGGGAGGGCTAAGCGAGTGCAAGTCTCATTAAGACTGGATTATATAGCTTTTCCCACTTAATTTTGAGCTCTCATTGAATGAAGACATGCCTATAATTTGTTGTGCATTAAGGGCACAAAGGCAGCAGCGGTATTAATTTTACATTAACCTGTGTATTGTTTTCATTGTGCATGATTTATTTATCATTTTACAAATATGGACAATTCCACAGATTTAATGGATTACTTATTAAAAACTCCATTTTGTGCTCTTATGAGAAAAAGTTTAAACTCAAAGCCGAAAGACCAATTCCTAACTTTGGCATTGTCTTCCAGAAAAAGCACCAAAAACAGGCATTTCAAACATCCTGATACAGTAAATTTAATTGGTTAACTGGCAGTTACATTCATAACAAAGTGTGTTGCTTTGTATGTTTGCTTTTTGGCGGGGGAAAGGAATGGAGTGTTGAAGGAATATCAAATATTAAAAACATTGAAAGAAAAGCTTGCAATAAAAATCACCAACTGGAGCTTATCTACAAGAAAATCTAAGTTAGTACCCACATTGTTTTCATGATTTACAATCATACAATGATTTGTAGGCATTTTGTAAAGTTACACCTAATGCTGCATTTTTATAATCTAATAGTTTAGTTTAAAATGTATGTTCAATCAATTTCAACATTTAATAGTGATGCTAAAACAACAAATAATAATAATAATCGAATTGTAATAGAGAATTCGCACTATTTTATGAAACACTAATATATGGGAAATTGTGCATCATTTAAAAAATTCCAAATTCAATTTTTAAAATCTAGTATACCCAGTACACTATGAAGTTACGCCATTGGTAAAGTGGAGTTTTGCCATTTTGCTGCTTTAATCCAATGAAACTGAGAGCATAACATAAACAAGTAAGTTCTAAATATATTCATTGCTAACATAATTTGCCTTTGTTTTTTTTTTATTTTATTTAATCTTTTGGCATTTATAAATATTCTGTTACCTTTCTAAAGAGAAATGCATATAGTTGGCTGATTGTCTTGATTTGAAGAATAGTATTTATCAACAACACTTTAAAAGTTCTTTCACAAATTCTCTATTCGTGTAAGTGGTTAGTTTATTGAAGCATGAAAAATGTGACTGAAAACTCCTCTATTCCTTGTGTGGAACCTGCATGTCTGTGAACTTAAGAACATAATGGCTCTTAAGTATTGCTCTTTTGTAAACTGTTTCTCTTAGACAGTTGTTGCTAAAAGTAAACTTGTTCAATAATTACAATATGTTAGAAATTACGTATTATATCTGTAATTTTAAAAGTAAATAGCTTTCAACTTTTTCAACAAACAGATTTGCCATACGTCCGAGTTTTCCGGGATTGTCGCCGTTTTTTTTTTTTTTTTGTCCCGATAGACTCCCACGAGACGGTCAAATGTCCCGATTTTTAGAAATAGTACTTTCTGTTCTAGTTAATAGGTATTTTATGGTAATTATGCAAATAAATATAATGTATTGCAAAGTTATAATGTAATTCTTTCTGTAAATAGTTGGTATTTAAAGCGTTCGAAATGTATGAGGTTATTTACTTTTAAAAGTTGGCTAACCTGGCGCATCCATTTCTCACTGACAATGAGTCGCCATTATTTGCAGCAGTCGTCTGTTCATCTGCTGTGATGTAAAGAACTAAAGAAGGATAATGATTTTACAAGTATTCGGTGAATGTGAGATACGAGACCCAAAGTTGTTAACGCCTAAAACAATGCCGGTTTCTGGAGGACTACACCAAACAGTGGACATTTATAGAAAAACGGAAGAAATGATCATGAAGCCACTGTTCCGTGTGCATCTGTTATATTTCCGTGAGACGTGGAGGAAAATCGGACATACAAGACCACATTAATGCGGTAAAACGTAAATCTAGGTTGCAGGGAACCTCATCTTCAAAGCAAATAACAGTTTTTTTTTTTTGTAAAAAAGAAAATCGTGTTGCTGCTGCGAAATAATGTGAAGTGAATAAAAAGAAGCATTTGCTTTTACTTGGACTTTTACAATTAAATACTTACCCATTTGCAAGGTTGGTCAGAGGCAACCTCGTCGGCGTACTCGCGTATATTTGTTGCATTTACTGTCAAAATGGCAGCCCAAGATTGTTAGGGAGGCAAAGCGCTATCGACAAAGGAGAGACCTAAGTTCTAGAAGACTAAAAACGCTACTAAAATTTGAAGATGAAAGTATTTATTATTTAACTATTTTTTCCCCCAGCGTGAAGAAACGCGCGGAGGAGCAATTACACCCAGAGAAATAAAAGTATTCCTTCGCTACCTAAACGATCCCGGTTATTAAAATGGAGAGGTCGAAGATTTCGGGATTGATCGCACTACAGTTTGTAAAACGGGTTTGAGTATGAGTGTTAAAAGCCACAAGCTACTAGTTTGTCCCAAATATCGCAGAGATAGGTATTTTAAATGTTATGTGCAATAATTTCTGTACTGTCAATTTAAACTGCCTGTGAAATGTTTAGTATATCTATCAGTAGCAGCTGTAGATAATCATAAATTATGGGTTTATAGAGAAAAGTATCAATGAGTCTTTTTCCCCTCCTTAGTGCTTTGTAATTTGATACAATATTCGTCGTTTGGGGATTTGTCCCGGTTTAAGCTCCAAACTTTATGGTAACTCTGTCAACAAATTAGGAATGACCACTTTCAGAATGACTATATTTGTTAACAGAAATAAAACACACAATTTTAAGAACATTATGAAATGGCTATTTTTCTTTTAATCAGGTAGGTCATTTTGGACGAGAATGAATGAAATGATTAAAATGGTGCTCAAGTGGGGCCGGGGTCCCCAGAGCTTATAGCTAATCTACATGTATCTTCTCAGCATAAAGAAAACTCCGGGAGAAACCTTATCCAGGTAACTCACTAAACGAGATTCGAACTTGGGACCTCTTGAATGTGAGGCAGATATGCTATTCGTTCACCACAGAAGTTACTTACAGCAGTCTGTAAGCAGTTAAAGAGTTGCTGTAGTTCACTGATTCATATTGAAATTGTAAAGCAGAAGACATTAAGGACATTAGAATATTAAGTAAATTGCTACATTAACGAATTTATAACTTTCTATACTACGTATAGTAAATAGGGGAAGTATTGCATTCCACCCAAAAATTCGATACCGAGATTTCACCAGAAATGCATGTTTTGAGGTGCCCTGAATCGAAATAAAGCATTTTTGGAAATGTGTCCATGTGTGTGTGTCTGTCTCTGAAGAGCATAACTCAAAAACGAAAATTCGGATAAATACCAAACTTAGTATTTGAGTTTAGTATCTTCCAAGGATGCGAAATGAAGATTTTTAAGAAAATACCCCCACCCTAACTACCCTTTAGATGGGACATTTTTCGACATTTTGATTTTCTCAAAAATGGCTCTAACGATTTTGATTAAAATATCATATGTACAATATATTTTCAAGGCAAATGAAATGTATATTTTGAATTTTCTGGAAATGTTCCCAAAAGTCCTCTTTATTCTGAATTAATTTTGCATAAATGGTAAATCGTAAGAGATAGACAAAATTTTACTGCACAAAAAATGTAGATCTCGTTAAAACACACAATTGTCATATACATTTTTTTCCTCCAGTGAACCATTTCCTAGATATTCATTGTTATTTGTTTGTATTTTCCAATATTGATACTTTTTCTCAAATGGGAATTCTTTATTTGTTTTTTCTTCTTTGTTTCTTTATGTCCTGGACATGCAAAGAGAATGGAATGATCCACATAGCAACCAGCTCTTAAAAATTTTGGTTATCGCTTAAAGCCTACTGTATTTCCATATTCCCCTTGCACCTACTATAAAATTAGCCATAAGATAATTTCTGCAAATTTACCTCGATTAATATGAAATAGGCGGAGAATAATCGTTTGTAAAAATAGATTGTTCAAGAGAAGAGAAAATCATGTGAGTGCAACTCCTCAGATTTTTTTTATAAGTAATCAATGGACGTTTAAAGATTTGTGCACGACACAGATTTTAGAAAAGTTTTTTTTCTTCAGATTTATGAAATTCAGTCGAACCAGCCTTGTTTTGCCAAAGCATCTATTTGTTAAAGAGAAGCCAGTTTTAATACTTATTTCATAGGTAATAAAGCATTTCTTTGATTAGCTTGTATCTTCTTGTTTTGTGATTTATCATACACAATTTATTTCCCCCCTTTCTTACCTATATCTACAGTTTTTGCTGCCTGATATTTTACTAAAACAAGATAATGCACTTCGTGTCTTATAAAAACTACAGAGGTTATTTGATCCACAAATAAATCATGTTTGTTGCCATTAATTCTCAAACTATACTCACATTATAATCAGAAATAAAAATGCAAAGCAAGTAAGAATCATTTATCACAATCAAAACAAAATCAACCTGTTTTCAAATTTGGAAAGTGGAATCAGATTTGAAAAACTCAATGACGCCGTCGGGACTCGAACCACATACCTTCAAGGCGATCTCAGCTATTCAGTGTGTCATACATGAAGGCGACTATCAATTTTGCAAGTAATTTTAATTTTTGGGCTTTGTACTTAACCACTATTAGGGTTGATTTGAAATCGCGTTGAAGGTTTCAGGATAATTGAATCAGATGAGAAAAGCTTTTAATGCGCGTACGGATGCCTCGGCATGAACCTCAGCGGTACTGCATCGGTGCGTGGCTCAAGTCTCGGCGATAACTGAATTTTTCAAGTTTGAATTAACATTTTATCTTAGCTTCTACACACGGGTAGAGTGAAAGGAGTAGGAACGATTAGCTAATTCGCTTTAAAGGTTGCAAACGTCTTTTAAGTTGGCAATGCCAGCCAAAATACGACAGCAGTCCCAGAAGTACCCGACCTGACGAATATATAGCGATTGTTGTTTCAAACAAATGACTATGATTGAAAGTACCAACCTTATAAAGCTTAAGTTTGAGGTTTGACGATGCTACGTTGTTTAGTAATTGTTTGGCAGCCATTAATAGTGAACTCTTTCAGCGAATTTGTAAATATGGATACAACTGGCCATCGTTATGTGATACAATACTTTCATTTGAAAGATCTTAGTCCCACTAATATTAAAGCTGAGCTAGATTCTACTCTGGAGGAGTCTACTCCTTCGTTTACAACAGTAAAATATTGGGTGGCAGAGTTTAAGTGAGGCCATACGAGCTGCCAAGACGAAAATCGCAGTGGTCGACCAAATGAGGTGACCAGCCAGAAATTGTGAAGAAAATCCACAAAATGGTATTGAATAACCGTTGACTGAAAGTGCGCGAGCTAGCAGACATCGTAGGCATTTCAAAAAGTGCTGTACATCGCATACTGACTGAAAATTTAGACATGAGAAAGCTGTGCAACCAGATGTGTATTCGCGTTTACTCACAATGAAACAAAATCAGCGTCGTGAGGATGTTTCAGTCGAGTGTTTGGCGATGTTTCGTTGCAATAAAGCCGAGTTTTTGCATCGATTCATAACCATGGATGAAACATTTGTCCATCACTTCACACCTGAGACGAAGGAACAGTCAAAACTGGATTGAAAGGGGAGAATAGGCTCCAAAGAAGGGGAAGACAGTTCCATCTGCAGGCAAGGTCATGGCGTTAGTTTTTTGGGACGCGCGTGGGATAATTTTCATTGATTATCTTCAAAAAGGAAAAGCAATCAATGGCGAGTGTTATGCAAACTTATTGCAGCGTTTGAATGATGAAATCAACAAAAACGGCCGCATTTAGCGAAAAAGAAAGTTCTGTTTCATCAAGACAATGTACCAGTTCACACATCCATTATCGCCATAGCCAAAACCAATGAGTTAAAGTTCGAATTGCTTCCTGATGCACCCTATTCGCCAGACTTAGCCCCTCTGATTATTTTCTGTTTCCAAAGTTGAAGAAATGGCTTGGTGGTATAAGATTTGCCAACATTGAGGAGGTGCAGTTTGCAGTTGATGGCTATTTTGCAGAACTCGACGGTTCTCACTATAAACAGGGTATCGAAGCTATTGAACATCGCTGGGAAAAGTGTATCGAGCTGAAAGGAGATAACGTAGAGAAATAAAGATGTTTTTTCCAATTTTTTTTGTTTTCTTTGTTAGGTCGGGTACTTCTTGGACAGCCCTCGTAGAAGTGGCTAATTTCTGAGGATATTACAGCTACAGCCAGAAGGAGGTGAATTAGTTTTCAGACTGGTTCCCGTACCACTTCATCTATCATTGTACTATTTTACATTGCACTGCATTACATACACCCTGTACGGATATATTATTTTAATTTCAACGTACTCCATGAATTAGGTACTTGTCCTGTATAAAGCATGAAAATGGAAAGCGTACCTTGGTATGCCATATTCGCAAGAAAGAATTGGTGTTTCTGTTTAAATCAAATTTTTGCATAATTGATATGTGTAACTTTTTATTCGTAAAGATTTTTTCTCTAAAAGTAAGAAAGGCAAATGCCTTGAGGTATTCAATGTTGAAACTCGTTTTTCTGTTTATAACTCACACATTTGGTTTTGACCAATCCAGTGGTTTAATTTCAACCAATCATGGGCGTCGGTTGCTGTGATCTTGGTTGTCAACTTTCAAGGAAATTTTGCATCGAACTTAAACGATTCATAGTGAGCAAATGGAGGCAAATATATTACCATGTGCGAAATCAGATACTGGATAATGCATTAATATTACGCAATTTTGTTCTCAAAATGTTTTAAATGAATGTCACTCATGGTGTAACCACAGAAATTAAAGGTAACTTCCGAAACACTCCTGTGTGAAAAAATTACCTGACACAAAGTTCTCAAACATTCTGTCAATTATGTTTTAAGAATTAAAAGAGTTCAAAATTCATTTATTTAAAAATGAAATTATCAACATCCTTTCTGTCAGATACACAATATCCTGATTTTAGAAACTTGCATTTGGATTCTTCTGTATAAACTATCCTTATTCTTTTGGAGCCGGTAACAAATTTGTTTATTTGTTGCTTGCAATTGTGGCTCAAATATCTCCAAAACGTTAACAAAATATGCAATATAAAGGTAATTTATTATTGTTATTAAATATTGCTAAATGCCAGGATATCTCAGACATTAGATGTTCATCACCAATTAGAAATTTGTCTTTTATTAACTAGTGAGCCTTAGTAGGTTATACCATACCATACCCAATGTAAGAGTTCAACGATGAGAAATGGAGTTTCAGTATGATTTGAAATATAATTCGTTCTCACTTGAAAAGTCATTGTTATTTTCTTTATCTTTTGCTTTACGTTTTACTTTCTCTACTACGTGTAGTAAGTAGGGGAAGTATTGTATTCCACCCAAAAATTCGATACTGAGATTTCACCGGAAATAAATGTTTTGAGGCCCCCTGAATCCAAAGAAAGCATTTTTGGAAACATGTCCGTGTGTGTGTCTGTGAACAGCATAACTCAGAAACGAGCAGTCGGATGAACACCAAACTTGGTATTTAGGTTCAGTATCTTCCAGAGATGCGACACGAAGGTTTTCAAGAAAATCCCCCCACTCCAGATTACCCTTTATATGGAAAATTGTTCGAAAATTTTAATTTTCTCAAAAATAGCTCCAACGATTTTGATTAAAATATCATATATTTAAGATACTTTAATGATAAATAAAATGTATATCTTGAATTTTCTGGGAAGTCTCCAAAAGTATTCTTCATTGTGAACGACTTTTGCATGCTGGTAAACCATAAGAGATAGACAAAATTTTAATACACAAAAAATGTAGATTGCGTTAAAATACACAATTTATGTCATCTACAGTTTTTTTGTTGAGTGAACCATTTTCGAGATATTGCTTGTTGTTCCCTTAAATTTTCCAATATACTTTTTCTCAAATGGGAATTCGTTATTCATTTGTTTATGTCCTGAACATGCAGAGAGAATGGAATGCGCCACATAGCAACCAGCTCTTAAAACATTTGACAATCGCTTAAAGCCTACCATATTCCCCTTGCATCTACAAGAAAATTAGCAATAAGATTAACATATCGATTAACATGAAGCATATGGAGAATAGCGTTTGTAAAAATAGTTTGTACAAGAGTGGAGAAAGTCATGTGAATGTAACACATCAGAATTTTTTTGGTGGGGATTTGTCCTCGAGAACATGCATTTTCACTTTTTCAATCACATACATGGTAGCATCCGAAGGACTCCATCCAGAAATTCGATATCGAGATTTCACGGTAATACTTACACGACACGAATTTTTAGAAAAAGATCCGAAAGAGAGCGAGAACAGCGTAACTCAGAAACGAAAAGAGCTCGAATAAACACCAAATTGATAAATAAGACCACTGCATTTTTAAGATGCAAGACGAGAATTTTCACGAAATTACCCACATTCCAAACTATCCTTTACAGTAGAAAATATTCTCATTTTTTAATTTTGCCAAAAATAGCGTTAAGGATTTTCTAAAATCAAAATCGTATATGCCCGAGATATTGTATTGAGATGTATATCTTGAATTTTGCATTTTATTGAATTTTATGCAGTTGAGGTAATCATGAGATGTAGATAAAAACCACTAGCAAAATTGTAGAACTTATTAAAATATTTCATTAGTGTGGTTTCCTAGGTATTTCCTATCGATCGTGTTTTAAGCAATACACTTTTGAAATGTTCATTCGTGTTTCTCATCAGTCTGTGTAAAGAGTATGCAGTAAGAGCCTGGCGAATTAGACTTGTTACTTCTCTACTACGTATAGCAAGTAAGGGAAGTATTGCATTCCACCCAAAAATTCGATACCGAGATTTCACCGGGAATACATATTTGAGGTCCCCGGAATAAAAAAAAACAATTTTTAGAAAAAGGTCTGTGTGGATGTGTGTCTGTGAACCGTATAACTCAAAAATGAAAAGTCAAATAAATACCAAAGTTGCTACTCCCCACCCCAGGCTATCCTTTACATGGAACATTTTTCGAAAATTTTGATTTGCTCAAAATGGCTGTAAGGATTTTGATTAAAATATCATATGTTTAAGATATTTTCATTACAAATGAAATGCATATGTTGAATTTTCTGGGAATGTCCCCAAAAGTCGTCTTCATTCTGAATGAATTTTGCATAACTGGTAAACCGTAAGAGATAGACAAAAGTTTACTACACAAAATATGTAAACCTCGTTAAAACACACAATATATGCATTTTTTTCTGGAGTGAACCATTTCCGAGATATTCTTTGTTATTTGTTTGAATTTTCCAGTACTTCTACTTTTCTCAAATGAAAATTTGTTATTCTTTTTCTTTTTTTATGTCCTGGACAAGCAAAGAGAACGGAATGCTCCACATAGCAACCAGCCCTTAAAATGTTTGACTCGCTCAAAACGTACCATATTCCTTTTTCACCTCTAAGAAAATCAGAATACGATAGTTTCTGCAAATGTTTATATCGATTAACATAAAGTAGATGGAAAATAAGCGTTTGTAAAAATAGTTTGTACAACAGTAGAGAAAATCATGTGAGTGTAACACATCAGATTATTTTTTAAAAGCAGACTTTCGCCCCAGCCTCCCCAGTGTGTCTGCATACCTATAACAACCTATTGGAATCGCTTCTGGCGAAGGCTTTCCACGATCAACAGGAGTTACATAGGAAAATAAGCTTTTATACGCGAATGTTTTAGAACAGTTATGAAACTTGATAACTGGTAGAGGAATTGTGATTCCTAAAAATCGGACCTTTTACTTTCTCTAGCACCTACTTATAGTAGTAGGTAGAGGAAGTATGCATTCCAACCAAAGACTGATATCGGGCTTTCACCGAAATACATGTTTTGAGGTCTTCTAAATCAAAAAATCTGATGTGTTACACTCACATGACTTTCTCTACACTTGTACAAACTATTTTTACAAACTCTTATTCTCCATCTATTTCATATTAATCAAGATAAACATTTGCAGAAACGATCTTTTGACATGCAAAGAGAATTATATTTAAAACATAGTGACCAGCTCTAAAAATTATAACTAATATAATTTTCCGGGCTGTTATGCCGTGGTCTGCTGAAGAAAGATTTCCCAGACGTTTCGTCCACAACTGCGGTGGACATCTTCAGTGGCGCGGACGAAGTCTTCTCGGTGAAAGTATCGCAGCGTCTGATGCGTTGGCCGTTAGTGCCGCTCTCTTTATAGTGTGGACGCTCTCTGCTGATTGGCCCGCTGGTATGAGGGGGCTGGCGCCGGCTGTGTTGTTGCTCTCTTCTGATTGGCTCGCAGTGTTTTTCGGTTTTGTATGACCTTTCTTGTTTTTGATGACTAGATGCCAGTTACTAACTGGCATCAAAAACAAGAAAGGTCATACAAAACCGAAAAACACTGCGAGCCAATCAGAAGAGAGCAACAACACAGCCGGCGCCAGCCCCCTCATACCAGCGGGCCAATCAGCAGAGAGCGTCCACACTATAAAGAGAGCGGCACTAACGGCAGGCGGCGATACCGACTCGGACGCGGAGCGTTCCCGACCAAAAACTGGGAAAAAAAAGAACAAGACGGGCCATCTCTCACAGACGGCGCTACCGACAAACAACAGGTTCGCAGCTCTCACAGACAACGACGAATCAAGCGACGAAGAGATAGAGGACTGCGCCACCTCAAACGCAGCCCCTCACCCCCCTCAATCTCAACCAAAATCCCAGCGGCCGGCACGCACACCGCCGCCTCCACAACAACCACAACCATCCACTTCCAAATCCGCAACCACCTCTGGACCCAAACCGAACACAAAACCACCGCAAAATCCAGCAGACCAGAAGCCGCCGAGGATCATCATCCCCGACGGCCGCAAAGCCACAACGGTTCTCCACCTCCTCCGGAACTCGCTCCCGGCGCATAATTTCAAACTACAAAATACGAGAAACTGCCTTAAGCTCTTCCTCCAGAGGAAGCAAGATGTTGCAGCCACGATGCAACGCCTGAAGGACGCCGGCGTGGAGCACTACAGCTTCACCCCCCGAGGAGACCAACCCCTTCGCTTCGTGGTGAAGCGGCTCCCTGTAGACCTTGAAGAGAATTACATCAGAGAGGACCTCGAGGCGAAGGGCTACACCGACGTCCAGGTCCGGCAAATGCAGTCCCGTGGGCGGCCTCTGCGAACTTCCAAATATCACTTGAACGGACCACCGACAACCAGAGACTACTCCAGGAACGTGAGGTATGTCACATGATGCTTACCGTGGAGGTCTTAAAAACAAACCAGCACATCACACAATGTTACAATTGCCAACAGCTAGGGCACACATTCCGTATGTGTCATATGACCTCCCGGTGCGTCCTCTGCGGTGGCCTCCACCGCTTAGCTGACTGCCCCAAAAAGGCCACGCAGGACGTTCAACCCCACTGTGCAAACTGTGGGGAGACGCATCCTGCCAGCTATCGCGGTTGTGAGACGTTTCGAAACGAACGCCACCGCCGCCAACTGGCATCTATGGCCAGGAGCCCCCCAGGTGCTCAGCCAGGGCCACGCCCCATCCTCAACCCGGCTCTGGTGAAAGACGGCGTCTCTTTTGCAGGCGCCGCCAAGGGGCAAAAGGCACCCGTGCCACCACCAAGTGGTCCCCCCTCAGCTACCCCCCTCCCAGGCTCCCTCTGGTGACCTGGGTGGGCTAAAAGATCTAATCGACCTGTTCAAATCTTTCAATCTCCCGGCACTTTTGCCGAAGGTGCAGCCTTTTATTGCTAAGTTTAAAAGCTGCACTACCACCTGGGATAAATTAGAAGCCGTGATATGCCTCCTCTCAACTATTTTCGACTAAATGGCCACTGTAAGGGGAAGCATAACATTAACTCGCGCGCTCCTGTGGAATGCCGACGGCATCTACCGGCAGCAGCACGAACTTGAAAACTACCTGCGGCGTAACAAAATTGATGTCGCATTTATTTGCGAAACAAAATTAAAACAGGAGTACACTTTTAAGCTCCGGGGTTACCAAATTTTTCGGAATGACAGATTTGGCCGACAGGGGGGTGGCACCGCCATATTGTTAAAAAACTCAGTTGCTCATGCTCCTGTTACGCTGCCAGCTCTGGCAGCGCTAGAGTGTACGGCTCTTAAAACTCGTATCAATAACACAACGGTGATGTTGGTAGCGCTCTACAGGCCCCCTGACTCCCCATATTTTTTACCAGATCTCGAACAAATCCTCAATTTAGAGGAGCACGTTATAATTGCAGGAGATTTCAACGCTCGGCACCCATGGTGGCATTCTCGCCGAGCAAACGCGGCTGGAAATCTCCTGGTGGAACTTATAACTGAAAATGACGATATTGAGGTTCATTTCCCCCCAGAACCCACATTTTGGCATAAATCAGGACACTGGGACCCTGAAATTTTGGACTCGTGCTGACAAAAAATGCGGCTCTTTCACGAAATTTTACAGTGTATCACAGCTTAGACTCTGACCATTTACCTGTGCATTTTGAAATCTGCGGCGCAGTCACGGCCGGTTGGAGCGGCCCGCCGCGGAGAGCAGAGACCGTCTGGGAGCAATTTACGTTGAAAATGCACAGGATGGCTCAGCCTAAGCTGTCATACTACAGCGAGGCAGACATTGATGCCGCCATTGAAAACTTCACTGCCTCGCTACGCACGGCCAAAAGAAACGCTACCACGTACACCACAAGTCCACCTAGTTTCTGCACGTACCCGGAGGTGGAGCAGCTCATTGCCCGGAGGCGGCGCCTGACGAGACTTTGGCGGCTTACCCGCCAGCCCGAATACAAAGTTGCAGCAAAATGGCTACGCAACATTATTCGGCAACAAATTCAACTTAACAAAATTGAACAGTGGGAAAATAAAATGTTAAGTACCACACATTCGGACAATTCTCTATGGAAATTACTAAGGGCATTCAAGGTCTCCTCTAGCGTCAACTCTGGCACTGAGGCGCTTCACACTCCCCTCGGCCTGCACTTCTCCGGTGAGGAGAAAGCCGAGGTTTTCGCCGACTGTCTCCAAGACAGATTTTCTGAGAACGCTACGACGAACCCCGCACAAGAACGGGAGGTTCTGACATGGGTACAAAATTGGGTGGCGCAGAAGCATGAGCAACAACTGCCTATCATAACGCCGCTGGAAGTGTACAACCTAATTAGGCAATTGCCTAATGGGAAAGCCGCCGGCCCGGACAGAGTGACTAATGAGGAACTCAACCATCTCCCGAGAAAAGCCCTGGTGCAACTCACAAAGATTTTCAACGCCTGTTTGAGGCATAATTACTTCCCCAACACTTGGAAACGAGCCAAGGTAATAATGCTCCCGAAGCAAGGGAAAAGCACCAGGCAACCACAAAATTACCGCCCCATTAGTCTCCTGTCTGCTGTTGGAAAACTGCTCGAAAAACTTATACTTTGTCGACTCCAAAAACAAGTTTCGGAAATACATGAATTATCAAAATCTCAGTTTGGCTTTAGAAAAGGTCACTCCACAGAATTGCAACTATTACGGTTTGCGGATGACGTCACTGAGCAGTTCAACAATGATGCTTCAACGTTGGCGCTATTCTTGGACGTAGAAGCCGCATTCGACCGGTGCTGGCACAATGGCCTACTTTATAAATTGCACCACAATTTTCCCGGCCTTCAAAATTTCATGTACCTCATTCAGAGCTTTTTAGAAAACCGGCGCTTCTACGTCCAAGTGGGCCGCTCCTCTTCGCGGGAGCGAGTTATGCGGGCTGGCGTCCCACAAGGGGCTATAATGTCCCCCTTTCTATATACGCTGTTCACCAAAGACTTTCCCGTGGACGCCAGATGCAAAATCGCAATGTATGCTGACGACACTGCAATCTACAATCACCACAAAAATCCTCGTTTCGGCCTTTTAGAAATGCAGCGGTATATTGACCGCTTCCTCTCGTGGCTCCACGATTGGAAGATAGAAATTAATGCAAACAAATGCCAGCTGATTTATTTTTCACGTAAGCTGCGCCTTCCGGCCATGGACCTAACGGTCGGTGGTCAAAGATTGCACTGTCGCCAGCAAGTTAAGTACCTTGGCGTCACCTTGGACCGAACATTGCGGTGGACTGCCCACCTAAAAGATAGCGCCAACAAAGGGCGGCAGCGGTTAAAGTTATGCGCCCCCGTCTTCCGCAGCAAACAGCTGAAACTGAAATCCAAACTTATTCTGTACAAATCCTTCATTCTATCGGTGGTTCTCTACGCATGTGTGGCCTGGGCAAATGCATCGGCATCTGCAAAAAGGCACGTTGAAATCCTTCAAAACCTCTCCCTCCGAAAAATCCTCCGTGTTCCTCTCCTGACATCCAACCGAACCATACTCCGTGAAACAAACATGCCCTCCATCCTTGATGCCATTACAAAACGTGCCTCGTCGGTATGGGCGCGCATACGGGGACACCAGAACCCCCTAATCTCCAACATCGGCAGTGGCGAGCCGAAGCACAGGAAACATAGCCGTATCAGAATGTTTTAACGGCACAACGGCTCGCCATTAAGCGCGCCCATCACACCAGGCCCCAGGCCACCCCAACTACTGCAGAGGCCGTCACCACGAAACAACCATCCTGCTACAAGCTGCCGCACAACAAAACCGCGGACTGTAAATATTGTGTAAATAGTGAAGTGTTGTGTAATTAGTGTATATATTTCGTGTGATAGTGTTTAGTTTTAGTCCTGGGACGTGCTTCGCATGGCCAGATGTGTGTATGTGTGTGAGAGCGAGTGTGTGCGTGTGTATGAGTGTGTGTACATATGTATATAATGAAAAAAAAATGTGTTTTCAAAAACAAGTTTGAGAAAACAAAAACTGAAAAGACGACATACAAAAACTGTACTCGGTGGCCTAAGGCTGGCCACCGCATGGGTTTTTCCTTACAAAATAAACATAATCTAATGCAAACAAGAAAATTGTAATACTTATGTAAATATAAGCCTGTAAGCCGGGCCTATTGTACCGGCACCAGGTAACTCTTTATAATAAATAACCTTAGCACCTTAGCACCAACGCATCAGACGCTGCGATACTTTCACCGAGAAGACTTCGTCCGCGCCACTGAAGATGTCCACCGCAGTTGTGGACGAAACGTCTGGGAAATCTTTCTTCAGCAGACCACGGCATAACAGCCCGGAAAATTATATTAGTTATAATTGTGACACCGGCCGTGAAAGCCTACGTTCTTACATGACTCAGCTCTAAAAATGTTTGACTATGGCTTAAGGCCTACTAAGTTCTCCTTGTTTTGTATTTGCAAGGGCAATATAGAAATACAGTAGCCTTTAAGCATAGACATATATCTTAATAGCTGGTTGCTAGGTGCAGCACCATTTTCTTTGCCACAGATTAATGCTCTTTGCATATCCAAGACACAAAAATGAATAACGAATTCCCATTTGAGAAAATAAGTATTGAAAAATTTAAGGGAATAACAAGCAATATCTCGAAAATGGTTCACTCAACAACAAAAAATGTATATGACATAAATTATGTATTTTAACGCGATCTACATTTTCTGTGTAGTAAAATTTTGTCTATCTCTTATGGTTTACCAGTTATGCAAAAGTCGTTCACAATGAATACTTTTGGAGACATTCCCAGAAAATTCAAGATATACATTTTATTTGTCATGAAAATATCTTAAACATAGGATATTTTAATCAAAATCGTTAGAGCCATTTTAGAGAAAATTAAAATTTTCGAAAAATCTTCCTGTAAAGGGTAGTCTGGGGTGGGGGGATTTTCTTGAAAACCTTCGTGTCGCATCTCTGGAAGATACTGAACCTAAATACCAAGTTTGGTGTTTATCCGACTGTTCGTTTCTGAGTTATGCTGTTCACAGACAGACACACACACACAGACAGACACACAGACACACACACGGACATGTTTCCAAAAATACTTTTTTTGGATTCAGTGGGTCTCAAAACATGTATTTCCGGTGAAATCTCGGTATCGAATTTTTGGGTGGAATGCAATACTTCCCCTACTTACTATACGTAGTAGAGAAAGTAAAAATGCGCGCGCGTGTGTATGGCATGACTCAAAAACGAAAGATCGTATATATACCAAACTTTAAACTAACCTTTACATGGAAAATGTTTCGTTAGCTTTGATTTTCTCAAAAATGGCCCAGCTCTAACGATTTGTATTAAAATACCTTTAAGATACTTAGATTTTGAATTTTCTGGGAATAACCTGTGAAGCCCTCTCATTCGGGATGAATTTTGCATAATTTTGAATAATGGTAATCCATAAGAGCTCACTACAAAGAAAATGTAGATCTCTTTAAATCACACAGTTTATTTTAAATAAGCTTTCATGGCATCAGCCATTCTCGAGATATTAATTGTTATTTAATTTGAATTTTCAATACTTTGTCATTTTTAAGCACTGTCGCTTTTCACTTATTTTTCGTGATGTTATGGTAAGAGTATGGAAGTTCAAAACCAGCATATAAAGATTTAAGTACCGTTTCAACTTTCTGTATTCCCTTGTGTATTTACAACGAAAAATGTAATGAAATCCTTTCTGAAAACGTTATCTCAATTAACATGAAACATAAAAAAAGAAAGACTTTTTAAAAATATTTTGTAGAGAAGATGCAAAAATAAAGATAATGGTTAGAGAAACTTATGTGCATGTAACATAAGATTTTTCATACCTGCCATAAGCCCTAAGAAATGTCGAAGTAAAAAACATTAGTATGACCATAGAAATCTATCAAGACAAATGCAGCATTATATGAATGTCAAAATGAGCCACCATACTAGCTTCGAATGTTTTTAATATCTGCTTAACAATATAAATGTTTCATCATTTTACTCTATAAATAAAAGTTTACTTAATGTTTCCACAGCATAAACACGCTTTAATGATGATAATTGATTTTTCTACAAATGTGTATACTATAGAGAAGACTACATAGGCTAGTATTAGAAGGAAATTATCCTAAACCTGATATAATTTATTTAAAACGTAGCATGTAATTCGCTGCTTTATGTAACAATCCAAACAAAAAGTTAAAAAAAAATCTGCAGATATCAGGAAGGAATCATACTTATAATATCATAGCAGTGGTTTCAACAGTCCTTTTTACTTTCTCTACTACGTATAGTAAGTAGGGGAAGTATTGCATTCCACCCAAAAATTCGATACCGAGATTTCACCGGAAATACATGTTTTGAGACCTCCTGAATCCAAAAAAAGCATTTTTGGAAACATGTCCGTGTGTGTGTCTGTGTGTGTGTCTGTGTGTCTGTGTGTGTGTCTGTGTGTGTGTCTGTGAACAGCATAACTTAAAAACGAACAGTCGGATAAACACCAAACTTGGTATTTAGGTTCAGTATCTTCCAGAGATGCGACACGAAGGTTTTCAAGAAAATCCCCCCACCCCAGACTACCCTTTACATGGAACATTTTTCGAAAATTTTAATTTTCTCAAAAATGGCTCTAACGATTTTGATGAAAATATCATATGTTTAAGATAATGTCATGAGAAATGAAATGTATATCTCGAATTTTCTGGGAATGTCTCCAAAAGTATTCTTCATTGTGAACGACTTTTGCATAACTGGTAAACCATAAGAGATAGACAAAATTTTACTACACAAAAAATGTAGATCTCGTTAAAATACACAACTTATGTCATATACGTTTCTTTTGTTGAGTGAACCGTTTTCGAGATATTGCTTGTTATTCCCTTAAATTTTCCAATACTTATACTTTTTCTCAAATTCGTTATTCATTTTTTTATGTCCTGGACTTGCAAAGAGAATGGAATGCGCCGCATAGCAACCAGCGATAAAATATTTGACTATCGCTTAAAAGCTACCATATTCCCCTTGCATCTACAAGAAAATTAGCAATAAGATTGACATCTCGATATCTCGATTAACATAAAGCATATGGAGAATAGGCGTTTGTAAAAATAGATTGTACAAGAGTAGAGAAAGTCATGTGAGTGTAACACATCAGATTTTTTAGTATTAAAATGAAGTTGATATACGTTTATTGATGAAATTAACATTGTTGAACTTCAACGCATCACGAAATTTATTGGCGATATACCATTCTTAAGACACGTTGTTTATGGTGCAGCGCAATTTAACAGATTTTATAACCTCTTTTCTTGTTCGCATGTGGGCCCGGCATCAAGTAAACAAACGGCATTGCCAGGAGCATCATTCTTCTGGTTGGGAGTGCCCAGGCACTTGCCTGTTTGCAATTTCTTTTCTTAGAAATTGTTGGAGGAATGAAGAGGTGGGCTCCCTTGCTGATCTGTGTGCCAGAGAATTCGTTATATCGAGAACTTGGGGTGTGTTTCTTTCGAGTTATTTTTGCCACATTGTAACAAACGTAGATTATTGAAACTGCAGTTTATTTATACAGGAAAGACATTCATGCCAACTATCATTGTATACAATATCATTTATGTGTATTATGCTTAGCTAACGATCAAACTGACCCTGAATTCTTCCAAAACGTTGAGATAAACGTATCTGTTTTAGAAGCGTTTGCAAGAAAAGTAAGAGAATGCAGTGGTTCCCTCTGCCAACTTTCTTGTTGGGCGACTTTGCCACAAGAAACAGTTGGCCCACTGCTGCATGATGTCAGAACTTTTTAGAACTCGTGGGATGTTCCACTGTTTCATCGGGGTATACATTTGGTTGCAGTTTCTGCTACGGAAAAGTTGCCATTTCACGACCTGCTTTGTTTCCGTTATTCTTGCCTTTTAATTGTTTGATTCTCATTGTACATAGTATAAAATCTCAGTTGTCATGAACGTTAGATATATCAAGTTATATTAACGGACAAAAGTCAAAGCTACATTAGAAAAATGATGGAGAATTTAATAGTAACAGGCTACGGTGCAAATTACGAGTATAGTCACATGGTGATTGTAGCCATAAACATGGACAAAAATTATTGTCTTCATAATATAAATTGTACGTTTACAGTGAATTTAATAATTAAAACAGTTTATTTGTTTCTTGAAATTTGGATGTAAGTATTAGTCAATTGTAGATCTGCTTCATCGGGCCCATGTCTGAACCAACACCACTGGATGATTTCAATCCACACCGCAGTATGTCTGTATGGTCAGACACGAATTCGGTAATCTGAAGTTCACGAGAGGCCAGATAGGTTCATGGCCTTCTTTCCTCTGAAGAGTTTTTGCATCAATATAATTCTCGTGAATCCAAGTCTAGAAATAAGCCACTTGAAATCAGTAAGTTAGACTATATATCTACACAATGTTTCATTTCAATAGAAAAACAGAAGATTCAGTAGTTAGAATGAATGAAAATGTACGTATGCCTAAAGAATCTTTTTGTTACAAACCCAAAAGATACTGTGATTGAGAGAGGACCTGAATAAAGTGGCATGAGTAGTTTGCAACAGGCTAACACGCAGTTGGCAAATTGTGACTCATGATGAGTCAAATTCCGGCAGGGGTAGGTTGTGTAAGAGGCCTGACCTACCGCTTTATCCTCTCGCTTTCTGTGTTACGTTTTGTGTGTAATCTTTTGCCGATCGCCGTTCTTATTCTTGAAGTCAATGGCATTCTTTCTGTTTATTCGTACTTATAGCTGAACAAACTTCGGAGTATGGCAGGAATAAAATATCATGTGAACATACACATGCTTGTTATTACGATATCCATATCTATTTCATGTCAAAATGTTAAGCGTATACGACGCTTGATAACTTGTGTTTCATTCTAATGGTTTGTTGAATAAGAAAACATAACGATGGGCTCTATGCCTGACGGAACTCCATCCCTGAATACTTTGTGTACGCCACTATCTGAACCTCAGATACATTGGCAGATGGTCCGGACTTGACTCCTGATAACATGAATAACTTCATTTTTGCTTTTGGATACGACTCTTCACGTGCAGATTTTGGGGCAATATCTGTATTATGCCTTTCACATTCTAATTGACTCTGGAATCCCTGAAAGCCTCAACATTCCATATTTCGACGCTCCGCGGCTTACATGACCTGTCAAGATAGTGACTTTGATGATCTGCTGTGTTGGAGAAGATGCATGCTCTGAATTTATGCTACATTTTCACACATATACTCATAATATTTGTTTTTGTTTGTCATGCCAGGGTTTGTCCCCAAAACATTTTAGAATGCTGCTTAGGTATCCGCTCATATCCAAACCGTATTCTTCTTCGTATTGCTTTAGGTAAACGAAACAACTATTTTTTAATTATCAAAGTTAAGTAGACTGATTGTTCGCAGTATTATATTGCTGTATATCTAAGTTTGCAGTGTCTACCTCCTTTTGAGATCAGCAATAGTGTTGGTAGCTTCAGAATGATTACTACTGTTTCGCAAGATGTTGAACTGTTCGCTAGTAGTATGGATTATGTCCATTCTTATTGCCTTAACACAATGGGCTATGAATGGACTGAATGAAATATTACTACATAGTGAATAATAATACGTAAATAATAAATTTCATCCAAATATTATTAATTGTTGTCCGGTGTTGGGAACCATGCAGCTGAATGCATCAAGTACTAAAAGAACTCTGATTCACCTTGTTGGCTCAGCCAAAGTACTATACAGTATTCCATTAATAGTGCTCGTTCTCTCTCTGTCGCGAAAACTAAGCTGTGAACATTTCAGGCGCCCTAATTTTCTACTACAAGTTACTTTCACTGATACATTACGTTCCTAGATAATCCTTTTTGCTTGCAATAAAAGTGGGAGCCTCAGTGAACGGTGAGACGGATAATACCCCACGTTTGGTTGCCATTAAGAACTTTTTGTAACACCTAAGTACACGAATCCGGTACCAACTTGGAGTTTTGATGATCTGGCAGCTTTCTTCGATGGTTTTAAAAGCTGCATTGTGATTTGGCTTTGTGATGGAAGGATTTGTTTTGGAAGATTGTCATGTCGGAAGAGCTGAGGCACAGTAGGGTGTGATCATAACACCTTGCATTGTTCAGTTGTATAAATCTTTCCTCAACACAGATAATATGGATCTTAGGTAATTGTTTAAACTTTCTTTATAAATTCAATTGTTTATCGCGGTTATACTTATTCACACGTTAAGGTTCCTCAGGCAAACTATCAAATACGACCTGCCATAGTTACTTTTTCTGGACAAGTGGTTGTTTTTTTCTAGCGAGAAGCTGAAATTGCGTTATAATTGCCAAAACTCCATATATATGATGCTGGTCTTCTAATTGGCTGGTGTAAATTTGACTTGCTTAACTGATGGCAGATCCCTGTACAACTTTGAATCATTATTGAACATACTGCAAACTTTACTTACAATTAGAATAATGAATGTATATTATTCATTAATTACCATTTTTAGGTTATAGTTCAGCTGGGACATTAAAAGCGTCCCAAGTGGCGCCTACCGCCACTGAATTGGTTCGTGAAACCGTGCTATCCCTTCGCCCAGGTGCAATATTTTCGATTTGTCTATCTAGTACAGCCATTTCTAGACATGGATGTGAGCATTGTATCACGACCTTAGTCAACATGTGATGTGTGTCATAATTAAGTCTTTTTTACACTTAAGTGCGATCTATACCATATTCTCTCACGTCATTATTATTATTATTATTATTATTATTATTATTATTATTATTATTATTATTATGGAAAATCTGAAGACCAAGTTGTTAGTTAGGAAAACAAAATCTATTCTGTATAAAATTTTAGTGAGGCAGTACTATCATATGGCTCTGAGACCTGAGAAAGTTTATAAAAGGCAACTCAGCATGTTTGAAAGAAGGTTCTTGAGATATGTCTTTGGTCCAGTGGAAGAAAATGCTGAATCAGATATTGTCAGATTTATAAAGATCCGAAACCTCGGGTGGGCAAGATATGTACCACGTATTGCCTATAACAGAATGTGAACAAAATCTTCTATACAATCCAGAGGGAACTAGAAAAGCTGGAAGACCAAAGCTTAGGTGGGAAAACTGTGTGAAAAAGAACCTTCGAAATAAGAACTGGAGGAGCGCGGCTCTAAACAGGGAAGAGTGGCAATTTGAAGAAGGCCTGGGCCCACAGAGCTTCTTGTGCCAATGATGATGTTCGCTTTAACTCCAGTCTCATATCGTATGATACCTGATGTACTTTGATACACTAATTCAGTGCATGCCAGATAGATAGGCTTAGTTGCGTAGTTGCCCTCCTATAGGTAATATGATTGAGTAACTTACTAATATACGGCCCCAGTTGTGGAGTTGTCTTCCTACTCCATCTATTTTTATTCTTATTGGTTTAGTCGAAAGTTCTGTCTTGTGGATGCGTACTACTGTGTCATGCCGGACACATGGTTTCAGTTGCGTAATCACCTTCCTGTATTTCTATTTATTTTATTCTGTAAGTGGAAATTTGGATCGTACAATGCTAGCCAGAGACTACTCTCCGAGTCATCTCGCTCCGTTCCACCTAGTTTCTAAGACGGTGTGCCACAGATGCTCAGTCATTTGTTGGGATATGAATATCAAGCGCAGTGTTCTGTTTCATCTTCCACTTCTTGTTGGCATGCTTGCTGTCCATATAACTGTGTAATGGGCAGTTTCTGGTCCGAAACAAGAAGAGTGGGTGGCATATCTTTTGATGGTCCCTCTGTCGCTAGTTCTTCGCATTAGTTGGTAGGCTTAATGCCGCACGGTAAGCCTAATTTAATGCACCGCGGTTTAATAATAAAAACCATTAATCTGAAACTTGGTGGCTCTCATCCAGAGACCCATGGGGTAAGAAAGTAACGTCTTCTGCCGTGATAAATTGCCTGCGAGCGCTCTTAGGGTGAAGAGATGCTTCATACGCAGACAAGCAGCGGCGTATACAACAGAATAGGCATTGCCTAGGCAGTACAATCTATACAGATATATTAAACAGAGAAATATGAAACCTTATTTCATGATTGAAAATCCCTGTTCTTCCCAATAGACATAAGCTATAGGAGAGCTACTAAATTTGAACTCGTAAATGACTACAGCGTTAAAAGGATTTGCATATACTGTATACTAGAATAGGAACGTTGGTGTCATAAAAACATACTTCCAATAATGCTCCTACTTTTTTGAGAATACCAAGGAATAGAAAACAATTTTTTTTCGTTGAGTGTATCAAGGAGTAAAAACCATGTTGTTACTCTACAGAAAATACGTGTAAATTAAGGCAGAATCCGCGGATAATTAATTAAATATAAGAATTAATAGTGGGCATACATTTGAGGTTCAAAGTATGTAAGTATAATATACATGGTGCAAATCCTTCACTTAGGTAGAATAGCTCACCACGTGAGTCTTTCTAATAAAGGTCACTCTTGCAGGAGACCTTTGCCCTTTATGGGACACTGCAGGCTCCATTCATTGATTCATTCAATATACATTGTCACGATTTTGAAACTGAGAAAACAAAAGATGCATCAAAACAAAACACCATCGACTCTGCTTAAAACAGCACAATGTATGCGATATTTACGTTAAAATCTTAGTAACCCTTACGTAAAACATTTTGGTTGTATTTCCTCTGTGTATTGAATTGAGTTAACTCCAAACATATGCTAAATAACTGCATAAAAAGGGAAAACTGTCCACTGTAACATCAGAAGATATTCAACCGATGATTTATAATTTAAAACTGAGAAGATATTTTTCTTGATAGCTATTGGCAACGTATCATATCCAAACTTTTAATTTGACAACCTGGGAATGGAGAATCTTCATGCTCGCCAGTTTTGCCCCTATTTCACGGTTTCTGTACTCTGTGAAAACTGTCTAGCCTTTGTGTTTAACGTCAAAGGTTTAACGCGTCATCTACTGTGATAACACAGCATTATTTGACCATTCCGATAATTGTTTTACCGTTTATACATACAAGCTACACAACATTTTCAGAACTTGAAGAGTGTCATGGGGAAGGGGAATTGATGGAAATCAGAGATACAGCATCCGCCGATGCTTTATATCCATTTTGTGAATACCAGAGGATTTTTTATCCCTTACTGGGAATACCATGGGGCTGTAGGAGATTGCAATTATAAGGATAAAAGGGGATGTTTTACCTTAAAAATCTGTTAGGTCATTGTACAGTAGTTTCATAAATAATACTGAAGTAGGTGAATAAAATTCAGTGGTCATTCAAAGTTTAAAAAGACAGCAGCCAGATCTATACTTCTTTCTTCTTTAATGGATTACTCTCCTCTTTGGAGGGCTTATAAAGCCAATACCTTGGGTCAGTAGCCTGTCGAGGAGCAAGCAAACTCTGAACCACAGCATATCCAGGATGGGTGATAAATAAATGAAATATAGTGATGAAAGGAAAATTCGCGGAGCATATTGTCCAATCCACCATTCGCCTATCGACCGAGGAAAACCACGAAAAAACGTTTGGTCGGTCCCGGTGGTTTGAACCCGGGACCTCCCAAATGTGGGTCACAGACGTTACCGCCCGAGCCATCCAGCTCGGTTAAAGAGTTATACAGGTAGATTATTTTTCGTACTATCGATGTCTTCCCGATGTTATGGGCATTGCAGTTGAATATTGCGACTACAAAGTGCCTTGTTCTGTTCCCTTGAACGTGTAACCCCTTAGCGTTAGGCTTTTCTTTAGAAATTTGTTTCATTTTCATACCTAAATTTTCAGGGATCGAAGTTTAACGATAATTCTATGAGGGATTGCTAATTATAATTCACTCACCATAATACAAATCATGCAAAAATGTGCGTATGTTACCCAAGCATTCAGAGAATAACAGAATCTCGGAAACTGAAATCCACGAGAGATTCTTATTAATAATTCATTCAATATATTATAAAATTTAAGGTTAGGAAAAATATTGTGGTTGGAACGTTGGTTTTTACTTTGTCTACTTCACATAGCAAGTAGGGGAAGTATTGCGTTCCACCCAAAAATTCGATACCGAGATTTCACCGGAAATAATGTTTTGAGGCGCCCGAATCGAAAAAACAAAACAAAACAAAAACATTTTGGAAACATGAGGGTGTCTCGTGTGTGTGACTATAACTCAAAAACGAAAAGTCGGATAAATACTAAACTTGATATTTAGATTCAGTATCTTCCAAAGGTGCGATACGAAGATTTTGAGAAAATCCCCCCATCTCAAACTACCCTTTACAGGAAACATTTTTCGAATATTTTTACTTTCTAAAAAATGACCCTAACGATTTTTATAAAAATACCATATATTAAAGATTTACGTGACAAATAAAACGTACATTTTGAATTTTCTGGGAATAGCCTGTGAATCCTCTTTATCCGGAAGGAATTTCATAATCTTGCAAAATGGTAAACGTTAAGCGATAGACGAAAGCGTACTAAGCAAAAAAATGTAGATTTATTTGTAATGCACAATTTATTTTAAATAACTTTTTATAGCATTAGCCGTTTCCGAGATATCCGTTATTAATGCTTAGATTTGTTGAATACTTTGTCATTATTTTTAAGTCTCATCGATTTTCAGTTGTTTCTCGCGATTGCATGGAAACAGTATGGAATTTTAAGGTCAGTATGTAGCGTCCAGTTCTTAAACATTTGACTGTCGCTGTTCCCTGTGTATCTATAACGAAATGTGTAATGTAGCTGTTTCTGCAAAGGTTTATTTGGATTAAAATGTAGCACATAGGAAAATAGGCTTTAGTAAGAATAGTTGGTGTACCCACTAATAAACGATAGAGGATAGAGGATAGAGGGGGCACGTATAGAGGAACAAAGGTATATCTGACGTGCCTTAATAAGTGCCGACAATAATTTTTACTTCTTCCATTGTCACCAGAGCAGAGAGAATATTGCATTCGATTTAAAAATTCGCTTTAGAAATTTCACCGGAAGTAGGTGTTTTAAGATCCATTTTAGAAAAGGGCTGTGCGTATGCCGTCGAAATGAAAAGTGACTTTTAATTCAGGCATCTTACAGGGCCGTAAGGTGCATACGTGTATTCCAACTAGGATAGAAGTATGCAAAATAGGCGAAAAAAGAAAATACCTGCGCTCTTTTTCATTTTCTCAAAAATGGTTATAATATTTTATTACTGTGTCACATATTTTAGACACACTAAACGCATATATTGCTCATTGTAGTGAAGTGTTATGTGTGAGAAATAGTAAAAAATCTGATGTGCTACACTCACATGACTTTCTCTACTCTTGTACAAACTATTTTTACAAACGCTTATTCTCCATATGCTTCATGTTAATCGAGATGTTAATCTTATTACTAATTTTCTTGTAGATGCAAGGGGAATATGGTAGGCTTTAAGAGATAGTCAAATGTTTTAAGAGCTGGTTGCTATGTGGCGCATTCTAATCTGTTTGCATGTCCAGGACATAAAAAAAATGAATAACGAATTCCCATTTGAGAAAAAGTATTGGAAAATTTAAGGGAATAACAAGCAATATCTCGAAAACGGTTCACCAAATAAAAAATAAGTATGACATAAATTGTGTATTTTAACGCGATTATCTCTTATGGTTTACCAGTTATGCAAAAGTCGTTCACAATGAAAAATACTTTTGGAGACATTCCCAGAAAATTCAAGATATACACTTTATTTGTAATGAAAATATTGCAAACATATGATATTATAATCAAAATCGTTAGAGCCATTTCTGAGAAAATTAAAATTTTCGAAAAAATGTTCCATGTAAATGGTAATCTAGGGTGGGGGGATTTTCTTGAAAACCTTCGTGTCGCATCTCTGGAAGATACTGAACCTAAATACCAAGTTAGGTGTTTATCCGACTGTTCGTTTCTGAGTTATGCTGTTCACAGACAGACACACACACGGACATGTTTCCAAAAATGCCTTTTTTGGATTCAGGGGGCCTCAAAACATATATTTCCGGTGAAATATTGGTATCGAATTTTTGGGTGGAATACAATACTTCCCCTACTTACTATACGTAGTAGAGAAAGTAAAAACAGGCCAATTTTACAACGGAAAAATGTATCTTCTTAAAATATAAAACTTTTATCCAGTATACTTAATGGGATTAAAAATTTCCAAAATATGCACCAGTACTTGTTTTTCTTATAAGCTAATGAAATTCACTTATTTAATGAAGAAATCGCCACAACGTCCTACGTATTAACATATTGAAACCGTATCTATGTGATTACTCAATTTGGTTAATATGCAGCGAAAATGAAAGATTGTATGTAAATAGTCTGCGGAATGGCTGTGACTTAGGAATCGGTTTAGAGTCTGTCAACCAGAGAAACACAAACGTGAAATTACATACTATCGCTCTAAAAACGCCAGCAAATCTGCGAGGTTTTACACTTTTGGCTGGTCAGTGAGTGTCAAATCTTTGAAATAAATTGCAAGTGCTATTCACACTCAGGTAGAGCGTGCCAGATTTTACTCTCGCAAATAGCAAGAATTTAGTTTGTTAGTTTTCGGTTGAGCTGTCTTATAATCCAAGAGTTAGTGAACCATTTGCTAAAACAGGAAAACAGTGAAATTAATATACACTCAGAAAATAGTGCAAAATATTATTGAATATGGCTATTTAGGATTTAATAACACTGAGGAATACGTTTCGATTAAACATTTTAAGACGCTATTTAAAGGACTAATGAAATAATCTTTAACTGGGGCTTTACTCCTTACAGAATCGGCGCTCTGAAAGAGAAGGGGAAAGAAACGTCGCGTGGTCGCCTGCATGCAGCTCGAACCAGGTCATTCAGACAAAAAGGTAACGTTCACCAATAACGAACACACAGATATGGTTACGATCCTTGCGGAGACGCAGCACAATGCAGCTGAGGCTCGAAGGCTGTGTTCTGAACATTTTCAGATGCGACATGCCTTTTGCGCACTTTCTTTTTTGGGACGTACAAATATAGTGTTAAGAAATGGTAGATCATTTCCAGGTCCTGAGAGGTCCTTACATCAATTCATTCACCAAGGCGGGCATGTTTTTGTACATGCTTATTATGAATAATGCACTAATAGAAAATAGTTTAAGTCTAACGCACTTTTAAGGGCACATAAAAATAATAAAAATAGAATTTTGTTTAATATTGTTAACTTTGCGGCACCAATTGTTGCCACATAGCTGTACTTATAGTAGAACAACCGTCTGGGACTAAATGACTTAACACGTGTGCTTAGGTTTGCGTCAAACCGCAATCCTGAATTCTTGTTAATGAGCGAATTGCCTATTAAATAACCGACACCCCCCCCCACACACACACACGCAGGTACTCTCACATTCAAACACCAGACTGAACATTCCATGAAATGCTTTTATTTAAAAACTTTCTGGAGCCTAGCCGGGGTTCGAACCTGGAACACCTCATATAGCAGGCAGTTTCTGTACCGAATGAACTCTGAGACCAGTAATAGCAATTAAAGTGTTCGTTTTCAACATTGGTCTTTCAATTAGCGGTCTCCTCTCTGTCAGCATGGATTCATTCCCCTTTGCAGTTCTGCTTAGGCAAACCTTTTGGCATCCGCATTATCCAGTATAAACTAACTATAACTAAGGACGGTTTGTGTGGGTCACCTGCTATACGAGTATATATGTGGCATGTGGCAGTGAAAGCGTAGGCAAATAATATAATGAACAGTAATTAAATAAGAGAGTAAATCCTGAACTCTTATAAAGTATATCCATTTAACAAGTTGATCAAATAACAAATTAATAATTGTTTACATAAAGTAACATTAGTTAAGTAATTAGAATATTGTACATACATACAACAAAATTTTGGTTTATACCAACCTATGTGAAAAAAAACCAATAAAATTTCAACTGGCAGCTCTAAATGGGTAACTCTTTCTTTAGTCCTGCAAATACACTTCCAAATAAAACTATTTGCATCGTTGTTTAAATTTGTCGACAATGTATGGTAATTGTAAATAGGTTCGCGATCTGAATTAATTAATCTGAATTAAAAAATCTGATGCGTTACACTCACATGACTTTCCCTACTCTTGTACAAGCTATTTTTACAAACGCTTATTCTCCATATGCTTCATGTTAATCGAGATGTTAATCTTATTGCTAATTTTCTTGTAGGTGCAAGGGGAATTGGTAGGCTTTAAAGTGATAGTCAAATATTTTAAGAGCTGGTTGCTATGTGGAGTATTCCATTCTCTTTGCATTACCAGGACAAAAAAAATGAATAACGAATTCCCATTTGAGAAAAAGTAAAAGTATTGGAAAATTTAAGGGAATAACAAGCAATATCTCGAAAATGTTTCACTTAACAACAAAAGTGTATATGACATAAATTGTGTATTTTAACGCGATCTACATTTTTTGTGTAGTAAAAGTTTGTCTATCTCTTATGGTTTACCAGTTATGCAAAAGTCGTTCACAGTGAAGAATACTTTTGGAGACATTCCCAGAAAATTCAAGATATACATTTTATTTGTCATGAAAGCATCTTAAACATACGATACTTTAATCAAAATCTTTAGAACCGTTTTTGAGAAAATAAAGATTTTCGAAAAATGCTCCATGTAAAGGGTAATCTGGGGTGGGAGGATTTTCTTGAAAATCTTCGTGTCGCATCTCTGGAAGATACTGAACCTAAATACCAAGTTTGGTGTTTATCCGACTGTTCGTTTCTGAGTTATGCTGTCCACAGACAGACACACGGACGTGTTTCCAAAAATGCTTTATATGCATTCAGTGCACCTCAAAACATGTATTTGCGGTGAAATCTCGGTTTCGAATTTTTGGATGGAATGCAATACTTCCCCTACTTACTATACGTAGTAGAGAAAGTAAAAAAGAACTGACGCATCTGAATTAATCTGAATGAATCTTTTATTGCTTAGGGTGAGTGAATAATAAAGAGAGTATACGTTGTTTTGCACAGTTTAACACAAAATTAACATAAATATGTTCACTAAAGTCACATGTCCGTCATTAACGCGTCACTTAAAGCTAACCACACGCATCTCACCGGAGCCATTATGGGAGCTTTGCTATTATTGCCAACATCGCAGAACCAAACATAGTCGAAGGTACACCTCTAGGAATCCTAAGCCTCAAAGCGAAACCGAGGGGTGTTTTTTTATAAGAGTGGCGCAGTTGCAGCCTTTGACAACACGGCGTAGCCGCAGGATCTGTGAAGTGATAACCCAATAATCCACATTAGTGTATATTCTTACCTTTTATTGTTAAGCTGGCAGAACCTACCTTAAAATATCGCGAGTTTCTGCTATATAACCAATGTCACTTAAAAGGGAAGGCGGGTGGGTCAAATTCCTTCGTCGAGGCAACAGCTACTAAATCAACTCATTTCTAGATTACTCTACATATCGAATTTAATCGATTCTGTAAGTATTTTGCATGTCATAACGTTATTCACATCTATGATATTTTGTCTAAATGTATAAAGCGATGCAATATGTTTTCAGCTGGGAGTTGGCTGTGGTCTGAGTGATCATGGAAGGCTTTTAGACCTATATTTGGTTGTATGATTAGTGCACCTAGCGAAGTAGCCTGCTCATCTTGTGTTATATTTCTGTACTTTTTTATTTAAAGCAAACGTTATACTACTATGCAATAACTTATTTTTGATATGATAAACAAATTTGTCGATTTTAAATAATTTGATATGGGCAAAATTTCAGTGATTGAGAATATTGATTCAGTATGAGCTAAATGACCCAAGAAGTATACGATTTTATAGCTGTGTTTTGTAATAATTGTAATTGGGTTTTCGAGTAGCATTACAAAATAACATTCATATATGATTATGTGAACGTGTATATATCTCTTTACGTGTAATAAGTAGGGGAAGTATTGTATTCCACTTAAAAATTCAGTATACAGGATGTAACAAAAATGTACGCCACAAATTGCAGGACACATTCCTCACACGTAGACGAAGAAATTATGTTATATGAACATGGGTCTAGAAACGCTTTGTATCCATGTTACAATTCATTTTCTCCAACTCATTAATCGTGGGAAACACACGAACAGAACGTTGGAGTCATGGGGAACATGCACTCTTGGTTACGTCTGGTTACGTTGTAATTATCGTAGGTGCGCCGCCATTGTTTTGTTTTACATGTCCCTGTTGCCATGAGACTTACGTCATTGCTTGTTTACAGGTAACATCAACTGTTCTAGTGAGCAGTACGGCCTTGGCAAGCATACGGGTTACTACGTGCTAGTAGAGTTGATCACGGACTTGGCTCGTGCAATGGCAGTGTACACAAATGCAGAGATGGCAGATGCCCATTTGATGTATGGATTAGCAGACGGAATGGCGCTTGCGCTCAACGTTTGTACCGGGAGAGATTTCCAGGACGAATGTGCCCTGACAGGAAAACATTTGAAGTCATTGATCGTCGTCTTAGGCAACATGGGGCATTTCAACCTGATACTTGCGACCAGGAGAGGCGTAGAAGGACGAGGACACCGCAACGGGAGGCGGCAAATCCTCAGGATAGTATCAGTACAAGACAAGTAGCTGCAACAATTAATGTTGACCACATGACTGTCTGGCGAGTGTTACATGAGGTCCGGCTGTATCCATACCATTTACAGCGTGTGCAGGCATTATCGGCAGCTGATTTTCCTGCACGGGTACGCTTCCGCGAATGGTTAATGTAACAAAGTGTCAATCCTAATTTTAGTGCAACGGTGCTGTTCACAGATGAGGCGTCGTTTCAACGAGATCAGATTGTAAATTATCACAAATCGGCATGTATGGGCTGACGTCAATCCTCACGCAACTGTTGAAGCAGGCCATCAACAAAGATTTTCTGTCAATGTTTGGGCCGGCAATGTTAGGGTCTAACGTTCTTCCACCCAGGTTCAACAGACAAAGTTACCATAATTTCGTAGAGAATGTTGTACCTGATCTGTTAGCAGATGTACCTTTAGCTGTGCGACAAAACATGTACTTCATGCAAGATAGAGCACCTCCTCATTTTAGTGTTAATGTCCGTCGGCTTCTAAATAACAGATTCGGTGACAAATGGCTAGGTAGAGGTGGACCAATTGCCTGGTCTTCACGCTCGCCGGACCTAAACCCACTAGACTTTTATTTGTGGGGTATTTGAAAGCTCTTGTGTATCGAACCCGATGTTCAGTCGTCCTCCGTGGTGTAGTGGTTACCATGCTAGCCTCTAGTTCCCGAGGTCGCGGGTTGAAACCTGGCGGAGGGGGATGGATGTTTTTAGGGCGTAAAAATCCTTAGCATGGCTTCCTTCGGAAAGGAAGTAAAGCCGCTGGTCCCGTGTCGTAGATCTACGGCACGTAAAAGAACCTCAGGCATGATAAAGAGGCCTGTGAGCAAAATTCCCGGTCTTTCACGTCCAGTATAGAATGGGACGCTAAGGACCACAGCAGTTAAAGAGCGTCTATAAATGAAACACAATTTAATTTCCAGATGTTCAGAGTCTCCGTGCCCGTATTATGGAAGGCTGTGAAACCATACGCAATACTCCAGGGATACATCAGCACATCCGGGATTCACTACGACGGTGGGTAGTTGCATGTATCAATGCTCACGGAGGGCATATTGAACATCTCCTATTAGAAAGTGTTGCATGTGGTATGTTGGTACGTTCTATTCTTGTGTGTTTCCCATGATTAATGAGTTGGAGAAAATGAGTTGCAATATGGCAACAAAGCGTTTCCAGACCCATGTTCATATAACATAATTTCTTCGTCTACATGTGAGGAATGTGTCCTGCAATTTGTGCCGTACATTTTTGTTACACCCTGTAGAGATTTTACTAGAAATGCATGTCTTTGCAGGCCCCTGAATCCAAATAAAGCACTTTGGAAACATGTCCGTGCTATGTGTGTGTGTGTGTGTGTGTGTGTGTGTGTGTGTGTGTGTCCGTGTGTGTCCGTGTGTGCGTATCTGCGAACAGTATAATTCAAAAATGAAAGATCGGATAAATACCCAACTTGGCATTTGAGTTCAGTATCTTCCAAGGGCATGATATCGAGATTTTCAAGAAAATCCCCATTCCAACTAACCTTTACGTGGAATATTTTTGGAACATTCTGGTTTTCTAAAAAATGGCTCTAACGATTTGGATTAAAATACCACACATGGAAGATATTTACATTACAAATAAAATGTATATCTTGAATTTTCTAGGAATAGCCTACGAAGTCCTCTTCATTGGGAAGAAAGTTTGTATAATCTTATATAACTGGTAAACGTTAAGCGATAGACGAAAACATACTACACAAAAAATGTAGATCTCTTTAAAACACATGATTTGTTTACAATATTTTTTTGTAGATAAGCCGTTTCTGAAATATCCGTTATTAAAAGTTCAAATTGTTCAATACTTGTTATTCTTTTAAAGTCTCATCGATTTTCAGTTGTTTCTCGCGATTGCATGGGAACAGTATGGAATTTCAAGACCAGCATGTAGCGTCCAGTTCTTAAACATTTGACTATCGCTGTTGTCTTTGTATTTATAATAAATATGTAATGTAGCTATTTCAAAGGTTTATTTGGATTAAAATATAGTAGATAGGAATAAAATCGGATGTGATACATTCACATGACTTTCCCTACCCTCTATCGTTTACTAGTTCGTATACAAGTTATTCTTACTAAAGCTTATTTTTCTATCTACTGCCTTTTAATCGAGATAAACTTTTGCAGGAATACCTACAGCACACATTTCAAGACAGATACAAATAGAGCAGTGATAGTCAAATGTCTAAAAACTGGACGCTATATGCTGGCCTGAAAATTCCGTTCTGTTTCCATATCTTTTTACTCACTTAAACCTTTAAAAGGAATCTTTTAACCCCAAATAAAAAACCAGGAATACTACAGCACACATTTCGTTACACATACAAATAGAACAGCGATAGTCAAATGTCTAAGAACTGGAGGCTATATGCTGGCCTTAAAATTCCCTACTGTTTTATGCAATCGCCAGAAACAACTGAAAGTTGACAGGACTTTAAAAGAATGACCAAGTAATGAAAAATTCGCACCATTAATACGGATATATCAGAAATGGCTTATGCCACAAAAAACTATTTGAAATAAATTGTGTGCTTTAAAGAGATCTACATTTCTTGTGTAGTGCGTTTTCGCCTATCGCTTAATGTTTGCCCATAATACAATATTATACAAAATTCCTTCCGAATGAAGAGGACTTCACAGACTATTCCCAGAAAATTCAAGTTATGCATTTTATTTGTCGTGCAAATATCTTTAATGTACGGTATTTTAATCAAAATTGTTAGAGCCATTTTTAGAAAATCAAAACTTTCGAAAAATAGTCCATGTAAAGGGTAGCTGGGGGATGGGCGATTTTCTTGAAAATGTTTATGTCGCATCTTTAGAAGATATTAAACTTAAATACCAAGTTTGGTATTTATCCGACTTTCGGTTTTTGAGTTATACTGTTCACAGACACATACACCGGACCTTTTTCTAAAAATGCTTTTGTTGGACTCAGGGGGCCTCAAAACATATTTCCTGTGAAATCTCGAGCTCAAACCTCTCCTACTTACTATACGTAGTAGATAAAATAATAAAATTTAGTAAAAATAGTTTGTATACTCACTAATAAAGAAGGAAGTAGAGAAAGCCATGCGAATGTATCACAGCGGATATTTCTTTTAACATTTTGCTTGAAATATGCAAGTGTCTGGATCTAGATATCATGTTGACAACAGATACATTTTTTCAACAATTTCAGTGATATGTTTTTTTTTCAAGTTAATGTCGACTCTATATGAAACCCTAAGAAAGAGAAGCTGTCAACCAGTTGTAATGTATCATTTCCATTATTTAGGGTATCAATCTGTTTTACCATACAATTTGTTTTAGAGGGATTGCATTGAACCATTTGACTAGTGTGTTAATATCTGTCTGCATTACTTGTATTGCACTTTCTTCATTTATATCTCCATTAATGTAATTAGCGTACATTGAGGCAGTGTTTTTAACATTAAATGATTTCAGTCAAATTATATAGTAAGTAAATTCAATAACAGCCCGCCTTGAAGCAATATGTGTATGTAATAATTTGTAAAATGTATGTAACAGTCATTGCATATGCTTATATTATTGTAAACATGTGTAATAATGTTATGTGAATGCATTATGTAATTTAATAATTTAGGAACTGTGAGAGATAGGTCAAAAGTTGCTAATAAAGGGTAACAATGAGGTAACCTTGAGTCAGTAATGAGTAAGAAAGTTTAACAGTACTACTTGCGATTCTTGGAGTAACAATAATGAAATTTTACTGACAGTTTATAAAAATAGCCAATCAACAACCAGAAAAAGCTTTAGTTAAACGAAGGTATTCTATTGGAGTAGGATTAGCCAATCAGAGACTTGAAATACAGAAATTTACAAGTTTAGACGGTTGAAATCTATTCAGTTGCCTGCTGACAGTGTTTGTAACTGGATGCGTGATGCGTCCTATAATACGTATTTGTGTGAGACGAAAATAGTTTACGTATTAAAAAGTGCAAGTATTAAATAAAAGATACTCACAGCTCTCGATATCAGTGAAGTGCTATTTAATTTGTGCCAAGGATTAATAAAAAGGAGTGAATTAAAACATAAAAAAATCTGCGTAAGCCTACATTCTTGTCGCATTACGCCCTGCCAAGATATCCATGTCTCTAAAGTAATATTGACGCAGCCGAGGCAAACATAAATATTAAATATTTAAAGAAACAGTTAAATTACAAAGCTATTATTTTTAAACTTGGGGCAAAGGCCACCTGAAAATACATTTGGGGCGAAGGCTACCGGAAACTGTTTACTATACGTGCGGTTGCAACTACTACAAGTTCAGCTCCCCAACAGTTGAAATATAATACAGCATCTACAAACTGACTTTCAATACGTAGCAGCAACTAACTACTTCAAATTGACGCCAAAGCGTGGTGCAAATTACGTAACAAACCACCTACTTCAAACTGGCTTTCCATACGTGGAGCTAAATAAATAAACAGCTCCAACGTAAATAAAATATCTTCTTCAACATAGCCAATTTACCATAAAGTGTTAACTTTCCTAAATCACAGGTACAGACACATTTGTATAAAATAAGACTGAAACTCCACAATAAAAGCATATGTTTTAAATAAACCTACTTGGTGTTTAAAGTTCACACAAATTTCAGTTTATCTTAGTTTTGTATACGTGTACATAAATAAGAAAAAATCTATAGATTAGATTAGATCGGGTTGCATCCTATGAGTTCACTAGCAGCCATAAAGGCTTGTGAACATAGATCGTGTCAAGGAAATGTGCAAAAATTACATATAAACATAAATATTACACAATATAGAACATTTGAAATAAAATAGAGACATACTATAAGCGTGTCAAGGAAATGTACAATATAGTTGCACAAAGCAGGTGTAATTTTGTACAAAATCGAATACCTCCCTACCGTTATAAGGCTAACGTTATATTTATGGACAGGAACAATTATTTTAACTTTCACTAGGCTTGTACTTTTTGTTCGTCTCATCATTTTGTTCTATTTGATTTGTAATGCATAGAACTTACTGTCAGTTCTTAATATACAATCATTTAAATACCTTCATTAATTCTAGAGCAGGCATCAATAGGTAATTGTGATTAATATTTACTAATACTACTTACAGAGCTATATATGTATTATCATCAGGATAATTTGTCATTAAGATAATCTTGTACAGAACAATATGCTTTATATTACGGATAATATAAGTTAAAGAGTTGTCTGACCTTCGTTAAATTAAAATTATATCTCAAAGCATTCTTAAAGGTTACATTATAAACCTGTGCACCTATCACAACATGCAAGTTTTGATGTGTCAACGATTTAAAGTGCGAGAAAATTTATTTCTATCAACTCTTGTGCAGACCCCTTAAAAAGCAATACAGCGAAGTGCATTTCCTCGCTTGTGACGCTGATGCCGAGCTGTTGAATGTGAACATCCGGTGCTAGACAGTCAAAGGCTTCCAGGAAAGTGCTGCGTCATTCCTGTTCTACATATGTTTAAAACGAACAACATTTAGTTCACGCTCACAGCAGTTTATTTTCAAAGCTATTAGCACAGGGAACCTCGCCGAAGTCACGTTTCACACGAGGGTGCATTACTGGTTTACTGTGATTTACTGGCTTGTCTAAGTTATATGCCAACCAAGGACGCCATAAACCATGTGAAATATCCTTCAGTCTTGTCTAAACGTTGCAATCAAATGCGTAAGAGAAACGAATGATTTATTAGTTTGGAAAAAATATTTATACGAAATAGCTCCAAGTTCTTCATTCGATAACAGTATATTATGATGCACAGGCTAAAAGTGGAATTTTATTATGCGAGTGGGAATATTTGCCTTCGTTTCACAATCCTACGACCAAAATAAAATCACTTTCAACGCGTGTGGCATATACTATTTTTAGACAGCGCTCGAATTTTAAAACGTCAATAATACTATATTTGGTTCCTGAGACTAGTAGAGATCGTGTTTAGAATGCGATTCTTGAAACAAGAGAAATGATGTTAAAAAAGCGAGACGTCAAATGTTTTGATGTTTTGTTGTTACGCTGGCAGATTTTCAGTGAAATTATTTTCAACATGTTTTGCCTTACACCAGCCACTGAAGCGATTAAATGCTATATCATACTGCTTTCTGTATTTTTGGACAAGTACTTCTAGTGTTATTCTTTCTGATGCTTCTGAATTTCACTTCCATTTCATCTGAATTCATAATTTCCGCCATTTAATCTTTATGAAGGTTATATATACTAGATAAAAGAATAACCTTTTAGATCAAAGAAAGCATAATACTGCCAATATAACGTATAGGCTAACTCCACAATGAATTGCGATAAATTGAAGTATGACGATTTGTATTGTAAACAGATAATACGAGCCCCATGAGAAATTAAAAGATATAATGAAAATAAAACATAATTAAATCAAATCGAGTATTAAACACATGTTAGGTTATGCTGTCTAGAAAAAGTGTTTTACCAGCTGGAACTAAAACTAGAACTTTTAACACAAGACACGCAATTAAAAGCTATACCTACTTTAATATTTGTATGCCATTCCCTGTTACCAACTTTGGTTTCAAGTCCAACCACATGACAATTTCCCTTTGTATTTGCGCAAGCTTAATAAATCGACTATACCTTTTTCACTATAAGCTGAAAGGAGAAGTAAACAAAACCACGTGACAAGGCAGCACCTCATTGGCTGGTGGACAAATTACAACTTTTCCCACTTAGCATGTCGTCTCTTCCTCTACAAAAAATAGTTCGGTTCAGATCGTAACATTTTGTGCTTATTCTCGTGCAGAGAAATTTTAAAAACTCATTATTGTAACAGTTCAATTTATGAAACTAAAGAAAATTTCAACTCTCTTTATTTTAAATTATGACACATCGCTGTTACTAGCTTCTAAATCTTCAAAATTAATTAATAAACTAAATGTGTTTGTTCAGATTCACCTATAACCGTTACAGCAGAGGGTTTAAGAGGCCATGTGCAGGCGCTGCAGTTCGTTTCCGGTTTCTGGCTGAGAATCTTCTGACTTTTGCCACTATGGAAAACAAACGCGGGTAATGGAAAGAAGACCGTTGTGTTAAATGCTTTTAACAAATTCTGCGAAAAGTACCCACCTTTAATCGACAGTGAATATGGTTGGGCATTGTTTATCAATAATTGAACTCCTTTGTTAGTGATGCGTTGTTAACTCGGACAGCTTGGGTTGCGTTCGTTTTCTATTGTGTTTTAACATATAGCGCTAATCGTTATTTAACTTGTTGACTCATAAAAGGTTAAAGCAAAGGTGATATGTATACTCATATTAGTCATTAAATGAATGATTTCTAAAGTCTGAAGTGAAGAACAGTTTAATCCAGTACCTTTAATCACAGAAGCCGAACTGTTCAAGTACAACCTTTATTTGTCTACTCTTAGTATTGTGTGTTAGAAGTTTAGGATGTAAGGCAAAATATAGGAATAAGACGTACAGTGTTAAAAGCTAATGATTCCCAAGCTGTGCAATATACTGTATTCGCAAGCAATTTCCTCTCACGGGTACTTACTTCCCGTCATCCTCCACGTGGTGCTGCCATGTGCTCGGCGGAGTGATACATTTAACATTTGTTTACTTCTCATTTCAGCTTATAGTGAAAAAGGTATAAGTTTAATTAAATTTTACATTTAATTATGTCTTTTTACATGATTCATTTCTCATGGCGGTCGCGGTATCTTCAAATTTCAAATCGGCATACTTCATTTATCGCAATGTGTTATCCAGTTACCTGTTTCTTGTAATTTCTTTGATCTGAATCGTTATTCTTTTATCCATGACTTGAATAATCGATAAAGTGGCGACAGTTACGAATATGGATGAAATCGAATTCCAAGAGCCGAACAAAATTCTGGCATCTGCCGAAAGAGGGGCATTGGAATTCTTATCCTTCCCCCAAATTCAGTAAAAGTATGATATAGTATATAATCACTTCATTGACTGGTGTAGGGTAAGCTCTGCTAGCGACTCAACAAAACATCTGCATCTTCACTGCGCGGTCTGTTGAATCTCTCTCTAGACCCATTTCTCTTAGTTGCATATAGGCCTGGAAACAACATAGTATTATTATTATTTTACAAATTTTAGTGCTGTCTAAAATAGAATATGCAAGCTTGTTAAAATTAGGGTTTTATTTTGCTCATAGGATTACTACACTCGACCTACGACCTTGTTTCGCAAACATTCCTACTCGCAGAATAAACCCCTACTTTTAACACTTGCAACCCCAAGAAACTATTTCCGCTGGAGAAGCTTGCAAGATTAGAAAACAAAACAGAAATTCGACCGAGATATGTCCAATGCATTTGGCGGACCGTGCGGAAGCTCATATTTTCAATCATTTTTGTTATGCAACATAACAAGTACAAATACATGAAATATTGCTTATTAATTGCGGACTACGAAGCTGTGACATCAGATCTTGAAAACAATACTCAAAGTGCAGTCTAACAATATCAAATTCTAAAAAAAGACAATATCCCTTAAAGCTAACAACATAAAAGGCCAAAAAATGTAATACACTAAAAAATTATAGAGCAAGTAAGTGATTTTAATACTTAGGCTGTAAAATATCTCATCAGAAAAAATGGACATGAAAGAAAAGCTACAAAACTATCAGTGAATATGTGCAACCTTAAGGATACCCTTAGGAAATAAAGTAAAGGTAAGCTACATATACAATTTTATAAAACATTGTCTTTACCAGTACTCCTACATGGGGCAGAAACACGAATATTGATAAAATAAGGCGTGAAGCATCTGAGATGAAGTTTCTGATACCAGCAGCACGAATTTCACGACTTGAACATAGGAGAAATGAAGTGATAAGGGGCAAACTTCAAACAGAACAAATAAATCAATGTGTGAAAACCTATCAAAAGAAATTGATGCATCACTTTTATAGAAAGAGGGAGAATTGTTTCCCAAAGATAATATTATCCAAAAGAAAGAAGCGATATTAGCCTTTCGAGACTCTGATTAGGCATCAATTCTAATGGGGACGGAACAGACAGACAGGTCTAAACCGTGATGTTGATGACAATAGTGAATGCTTGTAAGAATGCTTTCCAGTTCTAGCTGAACACATTTTCATTTTACTTTATTGTTTAGCTATTGGGAAGTTCAACTGTTGGTCCCATGTAATTTTTATTTGCACATAAACGAACCTCAAACCTTGAAAAAGAGGACCCCTGAGCAAAATTGGAAGATATTTCACTCCCACAGCGTCCTGCGTCTCTCCTGTGGAGCTATCTTGATGCAGTAATTTGTATCACAAATTACTTAAATGTAAATAATGATTGTAATATGAATATGCATTTTTATGTGACATTGATTTGAGATATTTGTTTATTGTAATTGTTGTTGATAAGTAAGTTTATACGACCTTACTGAAACTGACAATAATAGCGCGCAATAATGCAGCGAGGGGGTGAGCTGTTTATCATTATTGGAAACGAGGAAGTTACGTAATGTTGGCGCGTTTTTCCGTTTAGAACCTTCTGGAATATTTCCCTAGAGCATATGTATTCATAATTTTCATTGGATATAAAAATAGACGCTAATGTTGGCGCGTTTTATTAGCCAATAGTAACTCAGTTATAATCTTTAGGCATATTGGGGAGTGGGTGTATAAAAAGCCAAGTCAGAGGTAGATCGCGGTCAGTTCATCGAAAATCTCAATACATTACACGTCGCCTTCAGTCGTTCAGTTCATCAAAAATCTGTGTACACTACACGTCGTCTTCAGTCAGTCAGTTCGTCGAAAGTATTAGTACGGCATACATCGGATATAGATTCACAAGTTACACGCAGCAGAATTATGAAAGATCTAAAGTATGGTAAAGTTAATTATACAAAAGATTGAAGTACGTGGATTAAAAGAATTATCAGTAAGAAGTTGTTATAACAGTTTCAGTTTGGCGAGTGTTAAGATCAATGTATAAATGTGATAGTTAACGTGTTCGACAATAAAAGTATAAAACAAATTTCTTCATCAGTGTTCTTTTTGGATAAAAGATTCGTTTCCGTTTACACAACCCTGATCAAGATATATGTTCGACCGAGAAATAATAGCTAGCCGGAGGACAGTAAACAAAATTTAAAATTCTTTCAAACAAAAAACTAATACTGCCGCAAATTGCTAACACCAGATGGAGCTACAAACCGAACAAATGAATGACGTCACAAGATGGCTTCACATGAAGTAAACACACATACACAAACATCACAAGTAATAACATTATAAGTAATACCGTTACAAATTGGCGCCCAAACGTGGGGCTACACAATAATGTTAAATAAATAAAATAGCATTAAACCACCTTCAAATTGGCGCGGTGGGCCAATCAACTACCACCATGCGCGACTAGTGGCGGAATCAGTCACAGTATAAACTCATTTCATTGCAGAAAACACAGCTAAGGTGTCCCAATTCGCCAAAAGCGTGACAGGTAACTACTGTTTACCTGTTTCGAACCAAAAATTCAATATCGCTATGGGATTTTTAGAAAAAGGTTCATTTGGATAAAATATGTCAGGGAAATAAAATACACTGCAGTAAAAACTTACTACACAATAAAGAGCTCATTTGAATATACTATTTAATTCAAATAACATTTTTGTATCATTAGTCGTTTTCGAAAAATTCATTGTATGCTTAAAGGTTTTCCAAGTTGAGTTTGTTTTGGTGCGGCAGGTATATAACTTGCTATTAAATGTGTAATTCCTGTTTCTTTTTTAAAAAATGAGCTTGAGTGACTTTTGATATAATATGAACAGCTGATATATTCTTCAATCAATATCTTGCATGTTATCAAACCCCTACTATATATAATTTGAAAAAAAAAACATTAATAGTGACTAAATTCGTTATAAATCAAGGACTGAGTCAAGGGTGTCCTTTATCTCCGGCTTTATTTAACTTATATACTGACGATGGTAATACATTTTATTAGATAATTTTAGAGTTTCTAATAGAAAATTATACACACTCCTTTTTGCAGATGACCAGGTAGTGATAGCAACGGACGAGGACGGTTTACATAGAGCCATTTTTCAATTAGAAAAAAATTTCTGCTGAATACAACCTACAAATATCCCCAAGTAAAACTAAAGTAATAGTGTACCATGGAAAGAATCCAATAAGAGCCAAAATGGTAGTGAATAATCTTTTACAAAAAGAAGTAACTGATTTTAATTATTTAGGAGTTTTCTTGGGCAATGACAGGACAAAAGGCATTAACGGAAAGTTAAATTTGTTCCAACTTATTTGTGGTACCACTAGGAGAATATTAACAACAACAAAAAATAAGTCCGTAGAGAAATTCTCCTAAAGTTTTAGGTATACCTATTTTGTTGCACGGAATGTTGGACTCACAGTAAAAGTTTACTAAGAAGACTGGAAGCAGCAGAAATTAAATCTGTACGACACATGGCAGGATATACTCTTTTAGATAAGCAAAAGAATGAAGGTTTCCGCAAAGAACTACAAATAGTCACTGTAGCAACTAAAATAGAAGAATATAAAAATAAATGGTTTGAACATATCCATAGAGTGAATGAAGAAAGGCTTCCTTATACGATCCTAAATTATAATCCACAAGGATATAGCGGCCGAGGACGGCTAGCTAAAAGGTGGAGCGAGAAACAATAAGGGGCCGGAACAGATCAGAAATGGTCTAAACCTTGATAGTAGATGACATATATATACCTATAATGAGAAAATCACTCAACTGATTTTGATAATAATTCTTTCATTTCTTTCCGACGGACATAGGCTATAAGACAGTTTCCAATTTAAACTCGAATGGCTAAACTGCTATTTACAACGCATAGTTATTAGAATACCAACATCTTAGTCATGTTGGAAGGCATTTATTAGGAATGGTTTTGACTTTTCAAGTTGTCACTTACACAGTGTGTGTGTGTAAAACAAAACCTGGTTATACTTAATTCTAAGCAAACATAACAGAGAGAAACCTACGACAGTGAAATTCCGATTGTAATGGCACAATATGTATGTGGTATTTAGTTCCATAAACCTGTAGAATACTTCTGAAGACGCAAGCATCAAGCTTCTTTATATATCATTCCAGTCTCCTTGAAAAATGCTGTCACTATCTTTGTTAAGTTTATATTTTTCGACACTGAAAACATTGTTGCCAATGGTCACCCTTAAAAAGATAACCATGCGTAAAATTGTAGTGGCCAATACGCAACCGAGCCAAAATCACATCCTCACGACGAGATACATGAGAGGAAGTTACCCATTTTATCGGAATGTCCTTCACTACTCTAAGCTATTTCCGTGGACAGCTAACCAGTCTTCGCGCCAGGACGGCAGCATCGCTCTCCGCACAAGCCTAAAGTCTTCCGACGTTACCCGAGATACTGCAACACCGGGTTCTGTGGTTGCCGCCTTACCTGCCAAATCCGCAAGTTCATTCTCCGGCAAGCCAACATGACCAGGTATCCAAGCACACTCCACATTAACGCCAGAAGCATATAAAACATGGAGGACATCCTGGATTCGCTAAACAATGATGGTAGTTGTACGGCTAATGAAGGCTCTGAAGTGCACTAAAGGAATCACTCAAATGAGACAGTCTCCCAATTTCCGACGGCACACATACAAAATGGCTCGGTATAATGCATACAGCTCTGCACTAAAATGGATGTGATTTCATGAAAACCGAATGTGTAGGGTTCGATTCCATGAACATACGCACATCCAATATCCATTGTGTAGATCAAAATTTGGTCACTGTAACCGGACAGAAATTCTAAAAAAAAAAGGTGCGGATACTAAACGTAGGTATCGTAGACTTCCGGTGTACCGTCATCCCCAATATCTACGTGAGTTGTCGCACGTAACCAAGGGGTAACACCCTCTCGCCCTTAACAAACATGCTAGGCATTTCAATGTCGTGCTTTCTAAGAAGCTCCCGGAAACGAAAACCTGCAGGACTTGGTTTAATGGAGCTATTCCTATAACGTTCGTCAGCCGGTGTGAAAAAAGAAGCAAACGTTGGATGTTTTGGCATACATTTAAGCGCACAGTCATAATTTCCTAAGAGGACATCACGCCCATATCGCAGGATTCTGCAGATACGGCGTAAAGACTCATAACAGGGTCACCAATAGCCACTCGAATACCCCGATTATAGACTGTGTCTAATCTCCTCAGCACCAATGGTCGTGCTAAGGAATAAATGATACACCCATAAGTCTATTTTTGATCGGGCCAGTGGGCGATACAGTCAAAGCAAAACTGTCTGATCCGCTCCCCAATATTTACCATTTTAATACCCACAAGATATTCAGAGAACGGTCACATCGCGTTTTCAATTGTGCTATATGCGATGACCAGGTAAGTTTACTATCAAAGGTCAACCCCAGGAAACTCGTCGAATCTACAAATGGTAGTAAATCTGGACCGAATCGGAGCGAGGGTGGTAATCGTCTCCTACGGCGCCAGAAGTTCACGCGGATTGGCTTCTCAGTTGAGAAACGAAAGCGGTTTTTAGAACTCCATTCTTGGAGATTATTTAAACATTGTTGCATATCGCTTTCCAAAAACGGCGTATGATGAGAAGTGCAATAAACGGCAAAGTCGTCTAAGAATAAGCATGACGGTACCCCTGGAGGAACACATTTCGAGATAGAATTAATTGCTATAGCAAACAGCGTAACGCTTAGTACCGATCCCTGAGGTACTCCGTTCACCTGAACAAAAAGGTTCGAAAAAGCCGAACCGACCCTGACTCGGAAAACGCGGTCCTTCATAAACTCCTGAATAAATAGTGGTAAGCTCCACGTATGTTCCAGGCGTGTAGCGAACGTAGTATCCCTGCTCGCCAACACGTATCATAAGCCTTCTCAAGGTCAAAAATATCGCAACGGTTTGACAATTCTTCATAAATCTGTTCATGATCTGTGTCGATAATGACACAAGGTGGTCCATTGTTGAACGGCGTCTGGGTGTAGGTCAGCAAGTTGTGACTTTCCAACCTTCATACCAACCGTCCATTGATCATGCGTTCCATCACCTTGCAAGCGCAACTGGTGAGGGAAATAGGACGGTAGCTGGACGGAAGATGACGGTCCTTTCCAGCTTTGAAAATGGGTATGATTGTGGCCTCCCGCCACTTTTCTGGAAAAGTGGTATCAACCCAAACACGATTATAGCCACAAGTAGGAAAGACTTACCTTCAGGAGAGAGCTGTTGCAACCTTTGTACGTGGATACGATCTGGTCCTGGTACTGATAGTCGCGAAGATGAAAGGGCATCTTCTAACTCCGTCATGGTAAAAAGGCGATTGTAATCTTTAAGATTTCCTGAACGAAATCAGAAATCTTGAGATTTCACCTCAGCCTTAACAGGAAGGAACTCGGGCGAATGGTTATCTGAGCTAGACACCTGAGCGAAAGTACGACCAAATGAATTAGCCACGTCAAATGTATCAACAGCAGCTCCTACAGCTGTTTTAGGACCGGCAATTGGCATGTGGGTCGATTTTCCGCCCACACGCCTTAGCTTATCCCAAACGACAGAGGAAGGTGTATGTCGATTACATGAAACTACACACTTGCTCAATGATGTCTTTTTCCTATACTTTATAACATGCCTAGATTTGGCACGCATTTTCTTGTATTCGATTAGGATATCCAGTGTGTGGCGACCCTGGAAAACCCTCAGAACACGCCTGAGAGTACGAATGGCATTTCGGCATTTTTCAGTTCACTAAGGAACTTAAATCGACGGGGATTGGCAGTTGACCGTGGAATAGCTTGCTCAGCAACAGAAAGAATCTTCTCTATGAGATGTTCGACCAAAAAATTCACAGAGTCGTGCTCATTGTAATCAAACACAGCGAACTGGGAGTAAAGGTTCAAGTTGGCATGATCTAAGAGCCAGCTAGGTAAACGAGGTAGATAAATGTTACAAATGGTAAATCGGATGGGTGACAATTTAACCTTACAGCCCCAGACTGGATATCAGACTGTATGGATACCGATTCCACAAATATATCATCTCTGATGGACATCATAATGCCCCCTGCACAGGAATGCTCTCTTCGGGTGTAAAATCCACCGTACTGGGGTACACCGCCTGATCTTGCGGACGGAGCTTAGTCTCTTGTAAACATACGACCAAAGGATTATTCTTGTTGATTAAAAGTTCAAACTTTGATCGATGTGTTCTAATTCCACGTATGTTCCATTGAAGGATGGTCATAGTATTTATAATGCGATAGGTTCTCAATCCCAAGAGCCCACTACCTTGAGGACGACGGTTGTCGAATCAATTTGCCCTTCTTCGGTGTCAGGATAGCACCTTTAACGGAGGAAGGATCCTGCTTCTTTTTCACTGTCGTTCAATTTGAAAGGGGTCCACGGGAGAGGACCCCTTTCAAATTGAAAACTTTGATTCGAGAACCTCGAACCCATTGGAAGTGGAGATCGGCGAAGAGATAGATCGCCGATCCGAGTCCTTCCCAGAAGATTCCTCAGATGCATTATGTATTACGGCTTGCTAGTCTTTCTGGTTGAGGTCGACGGTTTTGATGGTAATTTTATCGATGAGGTCTTTTGAGTAGCGGACTTGGCAGATATCGGTGTCGTCGGAGATGATTTTAAAGGCTTTGGCCGCGTTCTAGCTACTAGAATCTTTTCGGAAATGGTGGCCCCGTTGATATCGCTGGTCTAAATGGTGTTTTCCCGAAACGGTATTGATTTAGCTGCAACTGAACTATAGGTGCCGGACTTCAGGACAAAGGTTGGCGGATACGCAGAAGTTTCCGCGCTTCCGAGAAGGACATCTTCTCCCTAACCCGGATCTCCTGAATAGCTCTTTCTTCTACAAAACGGGGTATTCTCGGAAACTTGATGGGTGTTCACCGCTGCAGTTAACGCACGTTGGAGCAGATGTGCATGCTCTATCGTGAGAGATGTCTCCACAGTTAGTGCACGTAGATTCGCCTTTAGAAAATTCGATAGTGTGTCCAAAGCGCTGACACTTATAGCATCTGAGCGGATTTGGTATATATATGGCCTAACCTCAATGACTTCATACCCCGCCTTAATCCTTTGAGGGAGGCCTACCTGATCAAAGGTAAGGAACATGAGTACGAATAGGCACAAATTCACCTCTTTCTTGCTCTGAACCCGATATATGCATGTTACGCCTTGTTCTTCCAGATTCTCTTGAATCTCCTCATTGGACATACCGTTGCGTGTTTACAACTCCGCGCGAGAAGTTCAAGGTCTTGTGCATTTTGACACGGATCGGATAGCTGGCTAGTATATTTGCTTTCAAGATAATCGCTGCCTGGGACGCTGAATTTGCTTCAACTAGGAGCGTGCCATTGCGTGCACGACTTGACAGGACCAGTAATTTTATCAAGAGCCTTTTCAACTATAAAAGAATTCACCGATATAAACTTTTTCCCTTCCTCTGTTCTATTAATTACTAAGTAGCGAGGAACACAACCCTAGGCTACTTCTTTTCCATTAGTTTGTTATTTTTTTGTTTTGGATTTTTCCATGGCGAACAAATCCTCCACCAATGCAAATGTCCCCGATGGTATGCTCACATCGTCTGGCCTGGACCTTGCTCACCTTAGGGTATCACCTCCCAATTCGTAGACAGAGGGACCCAATCGCCTCCAGGAGTTTAACAGCTCATCAATTGCCCCCCCCTCTGGACTGACCTTTATCAGTACTACATGATACTCAGGGCCTGAGAGTTACACGTTACCCAGTCACCCCTTGTGACGCCCCTCCTCCGTCCCGCGCAGCGATATCCGTCAGACTGTGTTCAGGGAGGTAACTGATGGTTGATCAAACACACTTGTGGACCAAAGTTGATTGGACGTTTGGCATAAGCCCTCTCACCTCTTAGAGGAACCCAATCGAGAATGTGGCTCGGGATCCCGGGAGCGCCAATCCCGTACGTACCGTAGTAGGCCCCTGGGGGAGGAAACATTGGTATAGGCATACGTTTAAGAACACGTTACTGTTGACAAATTCTACTAAGTTTTGATAGTTAATATTAACTTGGGTATTTACTTATTTTACTGTATGGCCATTTTATTAAACCTATGCTATAATTTAGCAAATCATTAACGATTTTGACCATCAATAAAGGATGTTTTTAAATTCGTATATCAAAAAATGGAATGCCCTTCTAATGCGCATAAAAATCTTTGACATAATTAAAATACATTGGCACCTTTAAGGGCATAGTGCTGGCATCTCTTTTGACTACAGCTTCTTTATCTCACGAGAACAAATGTACACCTTGAGTTGTCCTTACATAACTTTCCAAGCGCGAGATACATAGTAAAGTGCTGTGTTTATTTTTGGGACTGATTGTATGTGACAATTAGAAAGAAAGAAAAAAAAACGTTATAAATTAAACCGGGCATTAGCAGCAGTCACTAAACCGCCACTGGTTAAGTCCACTTTTAGCTGGATATAGGAAAAAAAGAAGCTTCAGTCTGGCGGGTGTTGGGGAGAATAAAAGAAGACTGGGAGTGTACCAAAAACAAAGTGACGTATAGTACAGAAGCAAAACACGCTCTGTTTTCGTTTACCTTAACATTTTGTAAACATCTCTTTTTCTGTTGTATGTTTCGACGGGATGTCAGCCAATAACCTGAATGTGCCCTTCGTCACGTTCGAAAATCGATCTTTCTTGATCTCTCTTCTACAATCAATGAGACTTCATATAATTTCTCCTCAGGATGTTACTTGTACAAGTAGCAACGAAATAAATAACGGGGTTGACTCTAAAAATGTGAAATGTTAATTATTAAAATATGATTCACAAATAACTCCTATATTAATAACAAATAAACTGAACTGGCCACTAGCATCAAGATAAATGACAACTGGTATACGTACCGAACTTAATTTCATAAAAAATCGAACGTATCTTAACTTGTTCAGTTTATTATAGCAGCACAAATGGTGAGAAATTAGTTTTACTTTCTCTAACTATCATTTAATGCAAAGGAAGCAGTACATTTTGACTCAAAAACCGATATTATTTTGAAGCTTCACTGAGCCCCCAAAAAAAGTTTTAGAAAAAGGTCCTTGTGGTCGGTCAGTCAGTTTGCAAATGGCACCACTCAATAGTAAAATTTTAATAAATAAAATGCGCTCTAACAATTTTCATTAAAATATCATACGTTTGAGATATTGACACGATTAAAATTTATATTTTCAATTTTCTGTTAAATTTTCTTCCAATTTTATTTCATTTGATTTAACCAAGAAGCCAAAAAGGCAGACGCAAACGTATTATTAAACGAAAAATGTATCTCTGGTTAAAACATACAATTCAGGTTAAATAAAAAGTTTCGTGGCATTATGAAATCCCAAAACATTCGCTGTTGTACGTTTATATTGGGCGCAATGTATTTTGAAACCTTATGTATGTATGTTTGTTCTGACCGCTAGCATTGATCGCATACTTTTATTGTGGCCTCAATCTCCTGAAGTTTGGGTACAATATCTAGATAATACACGCTTTCAGTGCGCAAAACAACGATAATTCACATCCCCATTATGAAAAAAAAGCTGTTGCAGATTTGTTATTCCACTAACGTACACTCAGACGCAGTGAAATCATAACTAGAAGAGGTAGTGAAAGTTCTATGATGGTGAAGAGGCATCCAGTGATATTGATAGCTAGAAAAATATTTCCGAAATGTTTTAAAATTTACAGGACTTTATATAAGCATTGTTTTAATTTAACAAATAATAACTTGTTTTATATGACATTCCTTCCGTCAGGAGTAGTTTTGTTGGGAAAGGTACATGCATTAGCAAATTTAATTAGGGAGCTGGCATGTCGAACGGATTAGAGGCGGTACTACACTATGCAAGGATTCACAGGAATCTTTTGCAATGCCAGCACATTGACCATGGTACCCTTGCCATTCACTGAACTTCATTTCTTTCTTTTTGTTCTGGTTTTTCGACAGGTGGGATAGTGCATCGAACTAATTTAATAGAAACAGAACCTAAAACATCAAATATATGAACACGTCAGAAGCAAATTCTTAGATATACATCTATCAATAAAGCGAATTAAGCTAGAAAAGATTTGCTTCAGCAAGAGATAATCACAAGA